>JAPWDM010000002.1:73869620-75223029 GCA_035578155.1 Brachynemurus nebulosus | reverse complement strand
TGTTTCACTTTTTATCCACCAGACGGCAGTGAACGTGTTAAAATCGATTATATAAGACTGTAAGCATAATTTAAAAACGAAATTAGAAGCTTTAATTTTATTTACGCACCCCATAATTAGTATTTGACATGTTAGAATGTTTGTCTTCAACTTGATTGACAAAAATATTGAGTAAATGATTAAAACGTTGCATTTGATCGGACGCTCCTTGATTGGAAGCAACTGATAAATGTGCCTGCAGTTAGATGTTAGTTTTAAGTAAATAATACAATTCACATACAAATATAATCCAATATAAGATCATTAACAAAATACAAAGACACGACAACGTCTACCTGTAATGAATGAAATGAAACTCATTTTATAATTGTGTTGTTTGCGTGATTTTTACCCGTGACTTCGCGCGTTTGTTTAGTATTTCTTTGTAATGTTTCGTTTTAAACACATTTTCCCGTGAGAATCAGATGTTTTCTCGTGGTAAAAGTAGCCTATGTTCTTCTACGTGTCCCCAGCTAGCTCTATGCAAAGTTTTAAGTCGATTGGTTAAGCTACTGAGGCGTAAAAATAAGACAAACTTAATATATCATTTGTAAATCGTTAGAAAGAGACACTGTCACGCGTTTGGAGTGAAACTTACTCAATTATATGATCTTATACTGGATTGTTTTAATTTTAGTAACAAAATTCCAAGCAAATATTATAAAATCGTATGATTTCATTTTAATTATTGAGTAAATATTGCGTTATTTTCAAAAAAATAAAAAAAAAAACATGCATAAGAATTTAAAATCACCTCATTTTTATTAATATTTTCAACATGATTTTCATCAATTGTGTCATATTCTGATAGTTGTTTTACTAGTTTTGCTTCACTATCTTTTAATTCGTTTATTAAACGTAGCATATCGATGTCTTCCTCTGTAACAACCTATTCAATTTTTGTGTTTTAAAATTTTAATTTTTTTATGTATGCTTAACGTTATTAACGTCACAGTCAATCAGATTCATCATAATTTCAAAATTTCAAGAAAAAAAAACAGTTTTTAAATAAATGAATAACAATGGACCTAAAGTACTTCCTTGTGGTACACCTTTGATACAAACGTTTAAAAAAATATTTAAATATGAAAAATTAAAAAGTTATTCTTATTTTTTGATAAATGTCTATTCTGTGTCTTATTTTCGTTAATTTAACCACAGGAAAATTCGAATTTTAAACCGAATTTCATTAATACGGTTAATATACCTGATTTTCTTCCCCAACCGATTGTATCATTGACGTGGTAATCTTCAAATATTCTCGAATCTGTTGCAATTTTTGCTCGAGAACTTGACGATCCGGCATCTGTGTGGGTACATTATTCGTTTTGACGTTACCCGTGGCCGTCGACTGCACGGTTTGCGACGAAACGTTCACCGACTCATTCGGTGGACAATTATTTTGTGACACCGGATTCAGTACGACACATGCGCGATCACCACGTCTGTATGACGACGGGGTGGTTTCACGTGTTCGTGACGATGTGCCCGGTGTTGTTGGCATCACGATTGCTGTATTGGCTGCTATAATTAAACGAGTGTTTTTTTAGTATAAACAAAATGGCGGGACGTAAAAATGATTTACCCGACATATTTGATGGTGAATTGAAACCGTTATTGTGTGAATTGTCGTCCTCTTGCTGTGACAGACCTAGTGATCGGGGTTGTGGTCGTACAGGAACAAATCGATTATTATCATGAGATACGGTTGAATCTGTAATATTTGATAACAATGTTAGAACAAGTTATAGCCCCTCTCTAATTTTTATAATATTATTCGCAAGTGTCTACCAACGTAGGCGCAGCGAGGGCAGCAGTGTGATCACTTTTGAGGGGTGGAAAATTGGTTCCCTCCGAAACCAGAATCATTCTAGTTCCCGGTCTGTATGTACGAACTTCGGTTCAGAGAAAAAAGTAAATTGGTTTCTAACAGAATTAGAACATGTAATTACTTTATTGCTTTGTTGAAAATATGTCCTTCTGTTCTGAAATACATATACATATATGTATAAAATAAAATCATGGTGGCCACAGATTTTTAAAGATTAAATTCCCTGACTTTTCCAGGTTTTCCAGAAATTTTATTAAAAAATTCCCTGACTATTTTGTGAAAAATGCCGCCCCTACTTTATTCTAAAAAGCTAAAAAAAATTTCTTAATAATTTTTGAACACTTTTTTTTTTAAAAAATAAATGACGAGCAAAAAAAAAAGAAATTTGCGCCAATTTTTAAACACTGAGCACAGAATCGAACATATTAACATATGTTTCCTAGAAATACCACAGGCATTAAATTTTGAAGCATGACTCCATTTTAGTAAGCCCAACTTGTAACCACGGAGACTTGTTTATAAATATTAGATAAACCATTAAATTAATGGTTTGACCGTCATTAAAGTAATCCCATCAGTCAATTTTTTTGCTTCAATTTCTTAATGTATTTGTAATACACAGCATTCTCTCTAGTCCATTCTCTCCTCAATGTTTTTAAATCTAATCTCAAAACAAGTGAAAAATTGATTGATGTTTTATCCCTAAATAAATAAAATTATAAAAATCAATCTTTTCCAGTTTTCTGGTAAAATTCCCTGACTTTTCCAGAAAGTTTCGAATTCCCTGACATTTCCAGGTTTTCCAGTAATGTGACCACCATAAAAATGTAAATTGCAATATAACTGACTTTTA
Organism: Brachynemurus nebulosus; assembly: GCA_035578155.1. Lineage (NCBI taxonomy): Eukaryota > Metazoa > Arthropoda > Insecta > Neuroptera > Myrmeleontidae > Brachynemurus > Brachynemurus nebulosus. The sequence goes on along the minus strand of JAPWDM010000002.1, from coordinate 75,220,306 downwards.
AAAAAAAGACTAAAAATATTTTTTACGTTTTATGACCAAAGCAATGAAATTTACAGCTCCAAAGTTCAAAATATTCTGTTAGGAACTATTTTATCTACAATTTTGATGAAATTTTCAGAAATTTTGCGCCGCATGGGTTCTTTGATAGTCTCCTACAAATTTCATCCTAATCAATACATGTGCAAACGTGAAAATTAAAACTGCGCGCAAGAGTTGGCGGGAATTGGCAATGTCAACAATTCTCTAGCGCAGCTTTATATTAGTGTGCACATGAGTCCACACCGTTCGGGAAGTGTTGAAAGCAACGAATACGACCAATATTTTACCTCATATTTGTCTAATAAATTTTTAAAGTGGTTGGGGGGCTAGTTAATGGCTTCTTTGGCATACATAAAATATTATTCAAATTATTTCGTTTGGATTTACTAGTTAAATTTTTGCGATTTGTAATAATTAGTTAATTTTAAACTTTCGAAAACAACTAATTTTTAAATTTCTCTAGCAACTATATTTAGAATTTTCATTTTGAATTGTCCTACATTTTTAAAATTAGAAAAAAAAGCCGACATTAAATTTTGTTAATTATTTTACAAATAAAACACCAAATTACCCTTCTCCATTTCTGTGTTACCATTTGATTCACAACAACTGCCCATATTTATCAAAAAACTGTTCAATTTCACAATATTTCCCCCAAAAAAAAATTAATTAACTAAACATTTTCATTAGCTACAAGCATGTGCTTATTCGTGATGCCACAAATTAAATAATGTTAAATAATGCCAAAAACTATTTTGAATCAATGCCAAAATTGTATTTTTTTTTAAAAACGAAATTCGAGAAACATTTCTTCAATTGTATTTTTGAATTTAGTGTCAGTAACAAATTAGTATTTAAGAAAAAAAAAGCAATAATTACCTAAATCTGAATAAAAATCGAGCAGCGAAGAATAATTGCTTGAATTTATTGGAACATTCCCACCATTTTCGGATTCTGGTCGCCAATCGTAACTCTAAAATAAAAAAATAATGTTTTACTTAATGAAGAAGCGTTTAAAAGTATTTTTTTTTATTTGGTAGTACGCGTAATTTTTCCATGATATTATTTTTAGACATAACGCTATTTATAGAAATCTCATATGGTGAGTAGAGTACATGATGTATATCCTCGTACATCACCTAAAGATCACCTACAGTGGCTACATCACTTACGAAATTTCTCAATTTCTCAAAACAGATGACTAAAAAATTATTACCTATATGAAAAAATTTATTTTAAAATCTGATTAATTAACAAAGCAGTAACAAAAATTCATTTGGAATTCTTAAACGAAAAATATATTTTTGTATTTTAGTGTACGGACTGGTTAAAAATATTTATATTCCCACAAACAGGCATAAATATTGTTTCGACAACAGGTTTAAATATTGTTTCGACGTGTTTAACGTAGTTTCTCTGAGATAATCAGGTACAAAAGTAGGTATATCTCAAAAAAAATTCTTTTATCAAAAATTAAATAATGTATTAATATTATTCAGTTATTATATTTGTATATAAAAAATTTTTTTTTAATTTCCGCGCGCTTATGTTGTAGCAATATAAAAACATTGTTGAAAAAGCGTTGTAAAAACGTTGTAAAATGATGTTTATAAATTATATTTCAAAAACGGCGTAGTGAATAATTTTTATTTCTTATTAAATATGGTTTGTAACTTTGTATTTTATAACATATTAAATTTTTATCAAATTCCTTTGACACGTTTTCATATTATTCAAAAAAAAATTTGGGGTCTACCCACACTGTCAACTTCCCATTGGATGTTCTTAAAGACTAGAGACAACTGTACACAAATAATTCTTTTTTCATTTCAGGGGGCCCCTCCTCCCGAACCCCGAATAGGGGCTTTGCCCCTTACGCCTCACTAGGGGGCTTTGCGTCTAGTATCTCGTGAGGGAGTTCATCCCTCATTAAACAAATGATATCATACATAATAATAAAATTTTTCCCCTTAAGGACCCACAAAAAATAAAAATATAAAAAATATTCGCTAACTTAGCGGTTTAACGAATATTTTTTATATTTTTATTTTTTGTGGGTCCTTAAGGGGAAAAATTTTACTATTATGTATAATCCAGCACACAGTAAAAAGTTTTTAATTTCGTTTTTTTATTATAAAAAATTCGTCAAGTGCGTGTTTTTGACACGCACTAAGTAATGTCACCTCAGTGAAAGTGTTAATTTATGATTTTTTGGCTCGTTTTTTAAGTACAGTGAGAATACAGCCCTCTTGCGTTTATTCAATATATGCATGTACAGATGTACAACTCTATAATTATTATATTATTATTATTATTATTAATTTTTCCCCCACTATAATCACACAACGAGATTAATATGTCATCCTTCGGTGACATAAAAACAAACCGATAATCCGAATTTGCTGAAAACTTTATCCAGTCTTTACTTTTTAATTACGCATCTAATGCGAAACGAAAAAAAATTCACGAACGAACGCACACACAGAGATCACGCTTAAAACGATGGATTCGGATTCTAGTGATCTTGAAACGTGAAGATATGTCCAAATTAGCGATTCGTAAAATCGGACTCATTACAATAACTTCCAATGGGAAGTTAAAAATCGAGTTTTCCGATAAGAGCTCGTGTTAAAATTACAAGACTTCGAAATCGCTTTTCTCAAAATTGGGGCGGTCAGTTTTTTTTTTCGGTATAGGCTCGTCTTATTGAAGTTTCGTTAAAATTCTTTGAAGAAATCGTTTTACCGACCAACTACCTTAAGCCAAATTTCATTTTACTGAACAAAATATCCAATTTTTCCCCAATAAATTGACTCAAATTTGTAATAAAATTAATTTCTTTGAAATCTAATTACCTTATAGAAAAAATACACTATTTTCACATACATAATTATTCCTCAACAATGGATTTACAAATTTTATCAATAATTATATTACAAGTGGCTACCATAGCTACTATAATCACTACAGGCAACAGAGGCAACAGTTTCGAAGATGTCGAACTTCGAATTAGCTCTTTAGTAACACTAAAAAACTACTAACATACTCGAAAATCACAAGATACCCGGTACCAAAAGTACCAAATTCACCCCCGAAAACCTTGATATCGTTACGAATAAAACAAATTGAGTACTTACTTCAGCGGAATTCGTGTTCATCTGCATATCCCGTCTGGTGGGTGCAACCATTTCCCTTCGAACCACAGGACTCAAATAATGAACCGGGGTATTGCGTGACTTTGATTTTGGAACGGTACCCGTTCCACTTTTTGTTGGTACATTTGCCCCAGGTGCCATTTCATGTGCACATTTTAATAAACCGAATTGGAAAATGGATAAAAAAAATTTTTAAATACTTCTAATGCCAATAAAAATGTTATTTACATTTTGAAAGTTTAAAAAAAAAACTTTACAACAATAAAACTATATTATGTATTATGCACCATATGAATCAGATAATTAATGAAATAAAATATTGTAGATTAATTAAACAATTATATCACAACAGAAATTGACTGAATAATTAAAATTTGAAATACATTAGAGTGATAATTTTCACTTATTTTTCGTTTTAAAATATACTTCGTTGAAACTATTGTTTTTATTGTGACAAATGTCAAAAAACAAATATGTCTGCTCTTTACATGTTTTTTTTTTTTTTATAAATAATTACTTTTTAAAAACAAAAAATATCTTTTATATATAAAATAATATTAACAATTTTTGTAAGTTTTAAAAAATTCGTATGAGCTATAAAATAATTATTGATATAATTTTTCTTCATATATTTACGTAAAATTATTTTTTAAAATTAAACTTAAAATTAATTTAAAAAGTACCGCCACAAAAGCACTACGTTTGTCATTTTAACCCATTAGATCCCACTCCTGTTTTTACTGGTCAGATTTTGATGAATTTTCATGCAAAGACCCAGAATGACATTATAAAGTAAATCCCCAAAGATGATTCTTGTATCCTTCCCAGGATAATAATAAAGGTCCGTATTATATGTATATAATATTCTGAGTCGTGGTGTATATAAAAATTTTGGCGGGAAATATGAAATGAATTTATCAAAGTAAATTAAATATTGTTAACACTAGAAAAACGAAATAAAAAGGTTAATGATCCTTTTTTTAAAACAAATTTATTATTCTGGACTTTTTAAAACTGACACTATTTATTATTATGTTCAGGAAAATTTGCATACAAAATATTTTCGAAATATTCCAATGGTTTTCCTATATTTCCATTTAATTTGTCAAAATTTCTAAAGAATTCATATATTATTAAACTACTAAATCGTAAGCCGCATTTCATCCCTTCTTTGTTTAACTATTTTACAACTAATTATCTTTATCTCTCATTCACGAAGTTAGCCATGAAATACTTGTAACAAAATACATGGAACATTCTCTACAAGATATTACTCTTTGATTACGTTACAACCCAGCGTATTTAAAATATATCTGTCAGTTCTCTGTTAAAATTTTCTATTTTAATATTTATTTTTATCAATTATTTCATTTTTGATACTCTAAAGTTTAAACATATATTTTACTAACACTCGGACAAGGTTTTTTAAAGTAATATTTAATAAATTTAAAAATAAATGCAAAAATTTGTGGCAACCTGCATTGCGCATTGCAAATCCTTTTTTAAATGCTAATAACAGTTCAACTAAAAGCTTTTTAATGGCAATTTTTACACAGGCGGAGAGAGAAAAATTGAAAGAGCGTATTTCAATTGTAATTTTGTATATTTAAATACCTCTAATTGAGAAAACAGTCCGTAACGTTGACTTTCCCACGGTATAACGTGTAATATTGTGGTCACTAATGAGTTAATACCCATTTTGTCATTTTAATACCCATTGTTGATTCTAGGTGGTGCAAGTTTTTTTCTTGACGTATGACGTCACTAGGGACAATTGCGCATAATCACTTTTGACATTAAACTGGAATTGACAGATCCAAAAAAAATTGAACTGGAAAAACGAAGCTGCCAAGGATTTTGTGTTTAAAATTCACTAACAGTTAATATTACTTTTTGTATTTGGAAATTTTAATTTATATTATTCAAAAAAAATGGGGCGAGCCGAGCCAGGATCTATCAAATACATTGCGAATAAAATGAAAGCGAAAGGTTTACAAAAATTACGATGGTATTGCCAAATGTGTCAGAAACAGTGTCGTGACGAGAATGGCTTTAAATGTCACACAATGTCCGAATCGCATCAACGGCAACTCCTCCTGTTTGCCGACAATTCGAAAAAGTATATGGACGAATTTTCGTACGAATTCGCGAAAGGCTATCTGGAATTGTTGAAACGACAATTTGGCACTAAACGTGTCGCGGCCAATCGCGTGTATCAAGAATACATCTCCGATCGGAATCATTTGCACATGAACGCCACCAGGTGGGTGACTTTGACCGGTTTCGTGAAGTGGCTCGGACGTGAGGGCAAGTGTGTCGTGGACGAAACCGAGAAGGGATGGTTTGTCACGTACATCGATCGCGACCCGGAAACCATAGCGCTGCAGGAGAAGATGCAACGTAAAGAGAAAATGGAAAAGGACGATCAGGAGCGCGAATTGGCATTCCTCGAAAAACAGATCAAACGTGGTAAAAAATTAGCAAAAACTCACGATCAAGAACCGGAAATAAAACCAGAAACATCGTCAGAAGTTGATATCAACTCCGAAGAACGTGAAAAAGTCAAAATTAATTTGGCCCCGATAAAACCAAAAGTTGAATCCAAACCCGTCGTCCAAAAACCACCGCCAGAAATAATCACCAAACGAAAACACTCCGAAAACGACGACAAATACGACGAAAAGAAACGAAAAGACACGAAAACAAAAAAATCCGCGCTAGATGAAATAATTGCCGCCGAAGAAGAGGCCAAAGAACGTAAAAATCGTAAAGATTATTGGCTCGCGGAGGGTATAGTGGTTAAAGTGATCACAAAATCACTGGGTGATATCTACTACAACAAGAAGGGGGTCGTTAAAGAAGTTTTCGATAAATATTCCGCCTTAGTTCAAATGTTGGACACCCGACATAAGTTAAAATTAGATCAGGCACACGTGGAGACCGTAATACCAGCTATCGGTAAGCTGGTGAAGGTGGTAAATGGCGCGTATAGAGGGTGTCGTGCGATTTTGGTCGGTGTACAACCGGACGATTACTGTGTCACCGTAGAAATTGAATCGGGGCCTTTGAAGGGGCGAAAAGTGAATCGGGTACAGTATGAAGATATTTCTAAGTTACATGTGGATTAAATTTAACTGTTTCAGTGCCACACAAAAAAATGATGTAAGAGAGAGACTCTACAAATATGAAAAAGATGGACATAACAACACACAAAATATATGTTTTGTTATCAGTAGTCTTCGTAAGTTTACGGTGCTAACAGAACCGTACTTATATTTAAAAAATTTAAAACGTTAATAAATGGGTATAAATACACTTTTTTAATCCTTTAAATCAGGGTTTCTTAAACTGTTTTCATTCGCGACCTCAAATAGAGATAGGTATATAAGTATTTTGTAAGGATTTATTGATTAAGTAACAATATATATGTATATACATATAAAAAATTTTTCGCTGTACGCCCAAGATTTCGCTAAGCGACCCCAAATGGAATCGCGACCCATTGTTTAAGAAGCCCTGCTTTAAATGTTTAAGACGAGTTAACTCGTCCTGCAATATGGCAGCTCAAAATGCTGTGATATGTATATATTCACTGGTACAGGTGCCGCCATCTATAACAGAATTTTCGAAATACGGTACAATTCTAAGAAATGTTTAATTTTATCAACATAGTTTAGTATAATTTATATTTTGCAAATTTCTAGGGTTCACTTTTTTGATATTGGGATCTTTAATTTTTTTCTTATTTTGTAACTTTATCTATTGTACTTATCACTGGTAGTAAAAGGTACGGCATTTTGAGACAAAAAAATTTCTCTGTGGTTAAAATAAAAGGGTTAACGCAACTAAAAAGCATTATTTTAAAAATTTACAAAATTTTAATTTTTTTTCTATTTAAAATTATTGAAGTTTTTACTGACTAACTGTATTTTAAAAGTTATTAATAAAAAAATATTTCTTTAAAAAAAAAAAAAAAAACAATGTGTTGTTTCTTTCACATTTTACTGGAAGAAAATAGACAGTTGATACACATTTACCATTTATTTGTAAACATGAAAATATACCTTACACAAACCATATGTATGTATTTCAATTAAAATCACACAAACAAGTTTTAACAAGAAATGTATGCACACATATCTAAAATATATTCAAAATATACTGATATAAAAGGATATATCCGTGTAAAGGTGTGGATAATTATGTATTATTTATTTCTAAAATTGCATCAGAATGTTTTTATCTAAAAAAAAAAAATAAAAACGTTACTGTTAGCACTGTGACCTTCATGATCACTAGTTATCAAATATATCTCCTTCTTTGTTTTCTTTTACACGTTAAACATGCCAATGGCACTGTACAGGTTAAAAATAAATAAATTAAGCATAAGTATTTATAAATTTGTATATTTTAAAAACTGTAAATAAACATTTTTATTTTATAAATCATTCTATTTATTGTGCTTCCTTAAAATTTTACTTAACGCTTCACGTATCTGTTGCATTTCAGATCTATCGGCTAAATTAATATTTTCACCTTTATCAAACTCGTGCGCGTACAGTTCCACTCCAAACATTCGGTTCCAATCGGGTCGAACAGTGGTATGATTAAAATAAACCCATTCAGTGTATCGATAATATTCGGACACTAACGTATAACCCATTATCTTAATCTGTTTCAATCGTGGTTTATCGCTATTTGGTTGCTTTGTTGGTTTTATTCCCGGTCTTGGATATTGTGAAAAAGCGTATCTGATTTTTACAGGCGTAGATTTTCGCTTTATCAGCGGTTTTAAACTTTGACCTTCGGTACATAATGGTAATTTTTTATTTTTGTTACATTTTGGTATTTTTGGTAAGCCGATGTAATCGATTAATGTTGGAAAGATATCGATTAATTCAACAGGAGTGTTAATTATCTTTGGTTTTTCATCAGGTACGTAAAGAATGAACGGGACACGTGTGGCCACATCAAAGTTACTGAATTTTGACCATTCGCCGTGTTCTCCCAAAGACCAACCTAAAAAAAAAATGGTAGCAGAGTCAATCAATCATTTTCAAACTGTTTTAGAAAATATTAAGGCTGTCTACACAATCAATGAAATTAAGGAATAAGAAGTATGTCATCTAGTGACGATGAATGGAACTTTAATGAAATAAGGAATAAGAAATAAGGAGTATGCCATCTAGTGATGTTGAATGGAACTTTAACGTAACTGGTCGTAGATATAAATATGTAGGTATTTTTTACGTCAAAATTCGTGATTTTTTTCATTTAGTGACAAAAAAGTCATCACGAACGTTACTTTTTCATGAATTCTGATGTACAAAAATACCTAAATACATTTACCTATGAGTAGTTAAGTTAAAGTTTCATTCAACGTCACTAGATGGCATACTTCTTATTCCTTATTTCTTATTTCATTAAAGTTCCATTCAACGTCACTAGATGACATTCTTCTTATTCCTTATTTCATTGATTGTGTAGACAGCCTTACTCTTTAAATAATTAAGACGAGTTAACTCGTCCTGCAATATGGCGGCTCAAAATGCTGTCATATGTATATATTCACTGGTACAGGTGCAGCCATCTGTGACAGATTTTCCGAAATACGGTATAATTCTAAATAATGTTCAATTTTATCAACATTGTTTAGTATAATTTATATTTTGTAAATTCCTAGGGTTCACTTTTTTGATGTTGGGATCTTTGATTTTTTTTTCTTTTTCTTTTTTTGTAACTTTATCTATTGTACTTATCACTGGCAGTAAAAAGTCCGACATTTTGAGACAAAAAATTTTTTCTATATGGTTTGTTTAAAAGGGTTAAAGTATTTTTTTTGTCACTTTTCACTAATTAAATAATTTTTAAAAAAACTGAAAGAATTTCGAAATGTTTCTTCGGAACTTTAGTTACAAGTCAACTTACTGAGCTTATTTAACCAAATTTGGGCAAAAATATGCATATTGGTATCATAATATTTTCATTTTTAAAAATAATACTGAAAATCCTTAGAAAAAATCTAATATTTATTTTCAAAATTTGCGTGATCATTTATTAGTGATCAATTACGTCACATTCTCCAAATAGCAACCGGTATTTTGTAATTGAGAATTGATTTTTCATTTTTGTGAAATTTTGAAATACTGATTTTATTTGGCAAAAAAATTAATACTAGAATTGGAAATTTTGGAGTCTGATTCGAGTCAGATAATTGGTTGATGTGTAAGAGAATGTGACGTCATAGTCCGTTTCTAATCACGTGACTAACAACTTAAAGAAAACTTTTTTAATTAATTTTTTTTAAATTTATTAATAATAAATAATAATTAGGATGAATTAACATACGTAATTTATTGTGGTTTTTTCTATTTTAAATTTGGGTGAAAAACTCAAAATTTTCATTAAAAATTTTGATAAAAAGATTGCGTGCGCGCCTCTTGTGGTAAGATTAGAAACTGTGTCAGCTAGAACATCAACATATACATCTAATTGATGGTAGAAATACGAATTATATAAATTATGTGCCCATCACTGAATTTATAAATACGTAAACGTTTGACATTATACAGCTTTCAAATTTCACCGCGAGAGGCGCGATTGAAAATTTTTGCGTTATCAATAATCGGTAGTTTTACTATAAGCATTTCCTTATTGAAGTAAGTAAACAAACCGTTAAAATGGGAAAACTTAAACCTTTTAACGAATTTCCAGAATGGAAATTCAGCTATTATAATATTACAACTGACAAAGAAAAAGTATTTTCATATTTTATAAATAAATTTTCACAAAGTAAATCTTTTAAATGTTAATTATTCAATTATTTTAGCTTGAAAACATACCATGATCTCCAATCAAAGCCACAATTGTATTTTCCTTATCAACTTCTTTCAACAGTTGCCCAATTAAATCATCGATATAAGTAACCGCGGCATGATAACTTTGAATAATCTTTTTCATCCAATCGTCAGGCATTTTTCCGTACGGAAAACTAATATTAAAATCAGCGATATCGTTTCGATCCCGAACATCATTCCATGGATTCCAAGCGACCGTTGGTAACCCATACGGTTTATTTGTATTAATATCAATTGTTATATTTTCAATTGGGTGATACTCTATCGGTAAAAAAACAAAATAAATTAAGGTATTACTTAGTTTAGTAACTCGCGCTGTTTTTCATTCCTATTTTTAGGGGCATTTTTTTTTTTTTTGAAAAAGAACAAATGAAAAGTTTTGAATTTTTAATATGTTTTTATTTACATTTTGAGGTAACAAAAAAAATTTATTTTGAATAAATTAAATTTTATTATTATTATTAATTTATTATTATTATCACTTGAAAAAAAGCACCTGCATGACCCGGGTGATTTGGAATCTTGCAGACATCTGAAATCAAAAATTCTTAATTATTCTTAATCTATAGATATGTCATTCTGGTCGGAACTAGAATTTATTATGAAATTTTATCGAAAAATAACAAAATGGCAGACTTCAAAATATAACTATGGAGGGTAGATATCAGGAGCACCATCTCTGTATCAAAAAGTGCCCATATAAAGGCGTAAATAGTCGCAGCGCTACTGTAGCAAAAGGGTAAATTTAGAGAAGTAAACAAGGAAAGAAAAACACTCGCGTTGTTATGTAATTATTGTTTTTTTATTATAATTGTTACATATAATAGTTTTATTATTTTAAAAGTTTTTATAAAACTCAACACAAAAAAATCACTATACTCTTTTGCTACTCTAGCGCTATTCTGGCGAGTTTTTGAACTGTTACTTAGTACTTAAAACGGGACACTTTTTGAACTATTTTTCTATTGTTTTCCGTACAAGATAGTCCTCCTTATATTCTACACTCCATAATAAAAGTCATTTTTTTGTAAGTCCACCATTTTGTTATTTTTCGATAAAATTTCATAATTCTAGTTCCGACTAGAATGACATCTATAGATTAAGACTAATTAAGAATTCTTGAGTTCAGATGTCCCTAAGAGTCAAAATCACCCGGGCCATACAGGTGCCCTTTTTTGAGGCGCCAACTTCAAGTGACAATAATAATAATAAAACAAAATTTAATTTATTCAAAAAAATTTTTTTTTGTTACCTTAAGATGTAAATAGTTAAAAACATATTAAAAATTCAAAACTTTTCATTTGTTCTTTCTCAAAAAAAAAAAAAAAAAAAAAATGCCCCTAATAGCTATGAAAAACAGCGCGAGTTACCAGTCTACTACTTTAAAAATTCGAATTTTTTTCAAAAATTCATTCACAAACCTATATATTTTTTTGGATACTTCAAAGGAATATGCGGTTTATGGAACCCAACGGCCAAAAAATATGGATAAATACTATTTTCATTGAATTTTATAAATTTTTTTGCTTGTTCTAATGACTGTAGATCCGGTAACGTTTGTTCCGGTTGAAATTCTAAATGTACCGGGCAAACTAGATTACGGCGATGTCCATACTTGTCTGGACACACTGGTGACTCTTTATAGATTTCTGTTGGTGGATGATATGCCGGTTGCGACCAACTCAACGGGTAATCATCAGTCCAATTTGATGATTGGCCCGGATGGAATACTTTACCAATTGAATATGTGTTATAACCGTTCTCTTTTAAATATTGTGGTAATGTTGTAAAGTTACCAGCCACATTTCTCCAGTAACTGTAGAAATCGTAGAGGTGTAACGTATCGGGACGTCGACTGGTTAGAAAGGAGTTTCGACTTGGGGCACATAATGCTTGCTAGAACAAAAAATGTAGTTTATTTTGTACATTAACTATCAAAAGATAAAAATGAATGGACAGGGACGCTACTTGACTAACATAAAACCGGTAGCGCCAATTTGAAATAATTTTTTTATTCTTTACTTATTATTTTTATTTTTCGATTACTTAAAACTTCCAAACCCTTTAACCATATAAATACTAAGTACTTTGTTTAGCTAGTGTTAGGATTAGTATAAAAGTCATTAAGCATGTAACATCACTAGAAAAAAGATTTCTGCTGAATCAATCTAAAAGGAATTTCGTTATTTTGACAGCGAAAATAAAAAGTTTACACCCAAATTACTCTAATTCAACCCATCACGCTAATTTAAATTACTTGCATAAAGCTTGATTTGAGAAAAAATGAAAATTTTGAATGAGCCATTTTCTCAAAATATCTACATCTCTATGATTGAAATTTTAATTTAAAAATTGCCGCATGAGAAAATTGTTTAACACCAGGGCGGCGACATGGGTTATTCGGAACTACATCTCTATAGTTGGAATATTAATTTCTAAAAACTAAACAATATTCCTACGTAACCGAATTGGAAAATTTCGTTGCTAAAGTGGAATTAACAGAAGGTGATTTTTGGTTGGTTAAATTAATATTTCGATTATAGACATGTATTCCCAAATACCTGTGTCGCCGCCCTGGTGACAGAATGCTACATATTTGAGAAAATGGTCCATTTAATGACGTCATCGAGACTACTAAAATTTTTCAGTGCCTAAAAAATCCTAAATAAACTGATAGAATGATGCAACTCAAAGCGAGTATTAGGTTTTCGAAGGTGTTCTTTTCATTTTTACTAAAATTTAGCACGTAGAACCACTAGAAAAAAGACTACTGGGGAATTCTAACGCGGATTTCGTCATTTTGACAGCAAAAATAAAAAGTTTACGCTCAAATTACCCTAATCTGAATCACTTCCATAAAGCTTGGTTTGAGAAAAAAATTTTGAATTAGATGACGTCATCAAGTTTACTAAAATTTTTCAATGTCTTTGGAAGCGAATTATAGGTTTTCGAAGTCCAAATTTTACCAAAATTAGACATATGTAGAACGAAGCATGGTACAGAGGAGTTATCATGAAGACCATGACTCCCTCCTCCTCTCCTGAACAGGGTTAAATTAAAATTTTATCGATTTCTCAATTATTCCAACTCGTCTTAAGACAAAGAATAAGTTTAGCTACGTTAAAACCCCTATAAGAATTCATTTTTTTGAAAGCCTTCCATTTATTTGACATGTTTGTAGAATGTGACCAAACTCGAGAGGCTCGATGTGGTCCCGTCAATCGTAATTACAGTCGTAATAAAGAAAATGCACGTCTCCTTCCTCATTAAATTTTATAAACAATTGTGGTTGTGTTTTTGTCTTTTTGAAAACATCGTATCACAATGTTTATCACTATCAGTCAAAAGAACATTGAACGTAGAAAATAATAAACATGATAAACATTATGGTGATTGCAAAATTTCAAATAACGTTACAAAGGTTAAATTTTTTTGTTAGGTAATCGCAGAATCAATTGCCAACTATTCTAATAAATTCTATTTAACAGATGTAATATTTTTACATATATGTATTAGCATATTGCAATATATTTACGGATATTATAAAATTGTATTTTGATGCACCTAATGTTTAAAATATGCACGACATGTACACAGAATGTTTTAAATGTTTTTATATTAAAAAATATGTATAAAAAAATTATTGATAAAGATGTTAAAACCACTTTTTGTATGCATTCGATTTCATTCAAGCGCTTCCAATTAACTGCTTTTCTTTTATTAAATTCTAAATTACAAACTGTTTTTTATTTTCGTTGATATTCATCGAAAATATTTCTAAGAATACCTATCCGTTGATTACCAACGTAAAGGGGTCATACACAATGATGAAATAAGGAATAAGAAATAAGAAATAAGGAATAAGAAGTATGCCATCTAGTGACGTTGAATGGAACTTTAATGAAATAAGAAATAAGAAATAAGGAGTATCATAGGAAATAAGGAGTTCATAAGTAATAATGAACGTTACTTTTTCATGAATTTCGATGTACAAAAATACCTAAATACATATACCTATGAGCAGTTAAGTTAAAGTTTCATTCAACGTCACTAGATGGCATACTTCTTATTCCTTATTTCATTGATTGTGTATTAAGCCAAAAACTTTAATAACTTCCGGCTAATATCAAAATTTCTTTTGTAAATATGACGTATATACCGTATATACCGTGTAAACTTTAAAACTCCATTTTCGATTAATCGTACGAATCTACAGTTTTAAAAGAATGGTAGCAAAAAGAACTTAAAAAATTTTCTTCACTGCCCGGAAAAATAGTAAATCATGGATATGTTACAAACAACAACAAACAAATATTAGCTCACTCACGATCATGTAACATAAACAAACAAACATTACCGAAAGAAATATGAAACATCAAACTTCTATTGTTTAAATTAGGAATTTTGTGGTCTAAAAATGACTGAATATTCATGATGACGTCATAAAGGTAAAATGTTAATATTTTCATAAATGGAACACTAATCAAACGATTTTCTATTGAATTTTCGGTGAATTTTTAAGTAATTTGTAGGTAAATTTTATATTTTTGGCACCAAGATACCAAAATTTGTAAAAATACTCTTTATAGACAATTCTACAATTTAAATTTTTTTTTTAAATGAAAATAACGGTACTAAAAATTTATAAATATAATATATTAACACAAAACATCGTAAATTTTTGCTATAAAAATGAAAAAAAAAAAACTAAACAAAACGAAATGATATGTAAAGAGTATTTATAATCATCAGTATTACATATTTTGTCCAATACACTTTCTTTCAAGTTCATTATGTTTACATGATTAAAAATTGCAATTTAAGCTTTTTCCGCTGTGTCAATTTACTACGAAAATGAAAGTTACAAATTTACTACAAGAACTTTTCAAAATTCGCTAATTTCAGTCAGTGGCGCATTTAGAGGAAGGCTAAGTGGACTTCAGTCCGAGGCAGTAAATATTTGTAAAAGGAATTTCGTCACTGTGATAGCAAAAATAAAACGTTCACACCCAAATTACACAAATTCAATCCACTATTCTAATTTAAGTCACTTTAATAGACTGATTTAGCAAAAAAATTCGTCAAGTGCGTGTTTTTGACACGCATTAAGTAATGTCACCTCAGTGAAAGTGTTAATTTATGATTTTTTGGCTCGTTTTTTAAGTACAATGAGAATACAGCCCTCTTGCATTTATTCAATATATGCATGTACAACTCTATAATACAGTAAGAATACAGCCCTCTTGCGTTTATTCAATATATGCATGTACAACTCTATAATTATTATAATTATATATTATTATTATTATTATTATTATTAATTTTTCCCCCACTATAATCACACAACGAGATTAATATGTTATCCTTCGGTGACATAAAAAGGAATTTTAACTTGATGACGTCATCAAATTTACTAAAATTTTTCAATGCTTTAAAAACCATAAAGAAAATAACAGAAAGATAAAATTGGAAGCAAATTATAGGTTTTTGAAGCTGTTCTTTTCGTTTTTATCAAAATTCCACGTCTGACCGCTACAGAGAAGACTTCTGTCGACTAAGTCATATTTCTAAAAGGAATTTCGCCATTTTGACAGCAAAAATGAAAAATTTACACCCAAATTACTCTAATTCAACCAACCGTCCTAATTTAAATCACTTTAATAAAGACTGATTTAAGAAAAAAGGAATTTTAACTTGATGACGTCATCAAATTTACTAAAATTTTTCAATATCTTAAAAACCGTAAATAAAAAGATAGAAAGACGAAATTGGAGGCGAATTATAGGTTTTTGAACCCATTCTTTTCGTTTTTATCAAAATTACCCACGTAGGGCCCTATCCAAATTACTTTAATTCACCCAACCATCTTAATTTAAATCACTGTCATAAAGTTTAATTTACGAAAAAAGTAATTTAAAAACTTAATGACGTCATCAAGTTTATTAAAATTTCCAATGCCTTAAAAACCGTAAATAAAATGATAGAAAAATGAAATTGGAAGGAAATTATAGGTTTTCGGTGTCGTTCTTTATATTTTTACGAAAATTAACCAAATTGGGCCACTAGAACAAATACTTTTGTCATTTTTAGTATCAGGAACAAGATTATCTGAGCAGTAAGTTACCAAGACACCGCGGTAACCCACAGACGACAAATCCTAAATGCGCCTCTGATTACAATTACTTTTTTATGTGAATTTTCGCGTGTATGACTTTGAAATGATAATGAGTCATTACTCATTAATTATGATAATAATAATATAAAAAAATTCTTATCAGACTTGATAATAGTAAATTTAATTTATCAGTTATCGCTCAGTAAAAGTACATATTGTACGCAATTATCATTTAAAGAGTACAATTTATAAAATTCAGACAATCTGGCGTCAATTTTTTTTTTATTTATGTTAAACTTTCTCGATATTTTTTTATGGCATTGGGTGCGTAGATCCCAAACGGTAATGTTTTCGAAAAATTTTTTTTTATTGAGCAAAATTGTCAGCCTAGAGCCAAAACACCATACTTTTATTTGAAATTAATACTAAATACTCCCATACATTAACAGTATATTGTGCAATACGGGCGGGAAATTGTTGATTGTCCACGAGAGCGAAGTTGAGCACACGATCGTAGTGAGTGCGCTCAACTTCGCTCAAGTGGGCAATCGACAATTCCGTACGAGTTGCACATACTATTTTTTGTTACGAATTTCACATACTTTTTTCTCTTATTATTACTATTTTTTATTACTTTTTAAAATAATATTTTTGAGTGTTTGACTTTTTTTTAAATTTAAATATTGTTTAAATTACTTTGTTGATGGTTTCTATAGAAATAATTATGAAATAGGTATTTATTAAATGAAAAATCAAGAGGCGGCTTTGCGTGTTTTATTATCAATTTGCGTGCGGAAAGTATACTTTTCGCACGCAAAACAGCTATTTTGCGTACAAAAATGTGTGCGCGGTGTGCGCCAAATTAGTACTTCTCCCGCATGAGTAATAAAAAATTATTATACTTATATTTTTGATATTTGCCAATCGTCAAAATGTTTCGTAATATGTAACGTTACGAAATGAAGTTTGCACCGTTACAACCAGAGGGCTCTGATTTAAAAAAAAGCTAACATGGAACTTTTAACAACAGCCCTCTGGTTTGTAACGTTTGTAACGAAGCAAGTTCCGACTTGTAACATTGCGAAATAGGCGAAATATTTCCATTTTCTGATAATAAATTGATTTTACATCACATATTGCATCAGAAAGAAAAATATAAACATCAGTTACCTATTTTGAATATTTTTATAAATTTTAAATTAGTTTCATTTAAATTTCTTTGAGTAAATACGTAAAAAAAAATACTATTTCTATTTTTAAATAAACAATATATTGTTAGTATGTATTAATTTAATTGTTCTATTGTTATCGTATACGTTTTAATAAAATCACCTGTGCATAAGCTTTTGTAAAAACGATACATTTTTTCGCGAATGCATCAATATTCGGTGTATATGCATTTAAATCGCCATAAATACCTAATGCGGGCCGTAAATCGTCCACCACAATAAATAAAATATTTGGAAATTGATTCAATGCGTGACACTGTACAATAATTTTCAACAACAATAATATTGCAACAGTGGTACAATATATTTTGAATTTAAACATCGTATTTCTATTTTGACAGTTGTTGTTGTGTTGTTCAGTGTGTCAAAATCAGCTGATGTTTTTTTTTTTATCGCAAACAAAGCAAATCTTTCAAAATATAGTGGTGTTTCGTCTACAAACTGCGCGAAATTGAAATGTAAGTAAAATGAAAATGATACATTTTCATCAATTTTCGAATGTGTGTAATTTGATAAAATATGTAAATTTATTGAAATGAAAAAATAAAATTATAAATAAACAAATTTGTATATTGTTTTTGGAGTGGTCAGACACCAAATTATGACGTCACACAAATATCAGCTGTCATGTCAGTGAAAATGACGCAGTAGTGTTAATATTGATGCTATTATTGTACTAATTCATCAAAAATATTGTAAGTTTTTGTATAAAATTATTGAATTTCGTTAATTATGTGAATTATTTTTATTGTTTTTATATTAATATTGTTGTATCATTGACATTGGTGTGGTAAACGGGTTTGTTATTATATCATCCTTTGTCCTTGCTCTAGGTGTTTACAATACAATAATAGTTTGCCCACTTAATTGTCAACTATATGTATTGTTTAATTACATATTTTCAATTTATAATTGTTTCGTGAATACTGGGCATAGTGTCAAATGAAATAAAAATTGATTTTTATTCATTTTATATTGGAAAATTTGCGTTTAATTATTGTGTTTTTAGTGATCTTTTGTTGTGTATATTATGATAATATATCCCACATCTATTTTTCTAACTTTCACTTACGTAATTTTTGTTTTTATGTGTTTTTCGTAAATTTATTTATGTTTTTTTTATTTAATTAGTAAACAAAATTGTGTTTTATATTATTTAATTTTACGTGTATTGCATTCAAAATAATATGTATATAGTAACAATAGATTATTTATATATTTTTATTTTGTAAAGCTGGCTTTACTATCACTCAGTTATACTTAAATGTATAAAAAAAAATATTTTAAACTTTTATAAAAAAAATTTTATTTTAAACAAAAGAATCGAAGAAAGAAAAATTGAAAATCAAAAAAACAAATGAAAATTATTTTGATTGGGGCGAATATTTTGTTTAAAAAATGTTGTTAGCTTTTTTTGATACAAAAACTGGTAAGAATTTGCTTGATATTTTGAGATTTTTATATTTTTTAACCCTTTGAATGCACTGGGAATCCGAAATAATAAATTACAATTATAGAAGTACAGTCCCCCAAATTACACGGTTTCAAACAGTGTTGGAGCGTGGGGGTGCAAGGGGTACTATAATGACCCGGGCGCCACTTTGAGAGGGGCGCCAAAAACTAATAAGAGGAGCGTAAAAAGCTAGTAGAAGGGGCGCTATTACTTTAATTTTTCTTTTGTGTTTGTCATTAGAATTTTGTTACATGAAAGTGTAGCGAAATTACGAAATTACTTCCAGGTTATGACTTCAAATATATAGACACACAAACAAAGCATTGGTGAGTAAAAAAAGGTCGTTAAGGCAACTTTTAGGGAAAAATTTAAAATACAAATTTACGAGAAAGAATTTTTTCCGAAATTTTAAATACACCGTTCCACTACTTAAATTTTTTAAAATTTTACAAGTTAAGGGCGCGCAAAAAAAGTGTCACGCACCGGGCGCCAGTTATGCTCGCTACGCCTCTGGTTTCAAACAACACGATTTTAAGTAATTCTTCTGAAAAAGAATAAAATACATATGATACATATATTATATATCTGATATAAAGTTATATTGGTCCTCAATGTACGCGAATATATCAGTTGCATATTTGATTTACACGAATAAAAATCGTGTAGGTAAATTGAATCTGTCATTATAAAAGAAAAAATGCTAAAAATAAAAACTACTATAATTTTTGAGAATTTTATAATAAAAATGATAACGAATATATGTAAAAATTTACATATTTTAATTTTGAAAATGTCATTATTTTCGACATCGATAATTTTCGATAACGAAAAGTAGGTTTTGACAGTCGCAATATGTTTGGAATACCCACAACTTGCTTCGCTTAAGTCTTCAAAAAATTTCGTTATTTTTGAGCTACGATGCACCGTTTACGAGATATTTACGATCTAAGTTTTCAATAAATTTTTATGATAGACCGATTTTAGAGCTGACGAATGCTCAATTCCATTCTATTTTAATCGGAAATAAATACGCATTACATACAAATGAGTATGTAAGTATTTAATTCAAATGGAGTTTTATATTTAACGGAGCGTTTGTTTTTATTTTTTTTATTTTCACACTTCTAATAGAAAATGCCTATCTTTTGTGGTCTCGAACAACACGGTTTCAAAGAACACGGAATCAATTAATCGTGTTCTTCGGGGGATTGCTGTAATTTTATTGTTGCAAAAGTTTATTTGTGTGTTTGATAGATTTGAGAGTTACTTTATGCTATTCCATTTTAAAATAAAAAAACAATTTTTACTTTGCTAATACCACTTTATTTAAAGTTTTTAAATGTCTGTGACATGTTTCGACCCGCCCGTATGGCCATGTTCGTTAATGGCCATACGGACCGAAACATGTCACAGACATTTAAAAACTTTAAATAAAGTGGTATTAGTAAAGTAAAAATTGTCTTTTTATTTATTTGTGTGTTTTGTTATGCGTCAGGATCCAAATAAGTCGAATATAATAAGTAGGTAAGTATTTGCATTCCAGTTAGGCGACGTAATATAAAATGAATAATATACATATAACAAAGCATAAGTGCGTTTAATTTAAAAAAAAAATGTAGATTAAATTGGTTAAAATGCACTTGCGTTTCAAATAAAACTTATACTATAATTTAGGACAGTGACATAAATTAATACTGAAAGCAAAAATTTCCCAACCGGCGTTCTAAAATGTCTTTTTTTGAGTAGATCACGGTGAATACTATGGAGATTAGACAAGGAGACGAAACTCAATGTATTCAAGAAAGGGTTCATATTAAAGATGGCACTCGTGTTCGTCGGATACGAAAGCGGTACAATTCTTATTCTTAAATGGAAATGCGAGCTTCTATATTATCTTTGTTAGCTTTTGAATAGAATCTTCTGGAATCTTTTTCAATGTTCAACTCAGTTATAAAGTGGGTTTTTCGATCGTTTTTAAAATAAACTTAATAATTTTTATTTTGCGTCGCATCATTTGTATTGTATATTATATAATTCGCTGACGTTACTATGTAAAGTCGGAGTCAGTACCATTGGATATCCGCCGTATAAAGTAATTTAAACTATAAGAGTTTATTTCATAGATATGTAATTTCTATGTATTTCCTTATTATTAAATATCAACCGACATTGGTAATTCTCAAATGGAAACACTCACTTCCCCAGTCCCGACGTGTTTCCATTTGAGAATAAGTACTGTATTTACATTCTGTTTTATCCGTTTTATGTTACTATATTCGTTATATTCACATCAGTATTCGAGCATTATTAGCGCCGCGAGTGGTAAAAAAAGAAAGCCTTATATTTACCGTTTTCCTGACCAATTTTGTCAATTCCTCTCATGTAATAAGTTTCGTCTCTTTGTCTAATCTCCATAGTGAATACAAACACATTTTAACGGCTTATTTGAAATTAAAAATTTAAGAAGTTCGTCCAGTTTGAACAAAGAGCTTAGATACAAAGTTAGTTAGTTTTTTTCTTGAAATGTCGCACTTTTACCAAAAATTCCGTTTTCTTACGATAGTCTTAGTTTGTTTTTGTTATATAAAAAAAAAATAAATAATCATCAGAATAAGGAATCCTTCGATCACGCTCCGGCCATTGTAATAACAAGTAAAAATGTGTTTTCGAGAAAAACGTGTTTCAAGTTTTTGGTGTAATTTTTTTTATAAATATTAAACACTGGTATTTTTTAACTTACATAAAATAATCAATCCTCGATCATTAAAATGTTATATCAGTACAACAACAGTCTAATAAAACTTCCATGATCCACGTAGCGTTCAAAGGGTTAAAATATTTTCAAATAATAATCACTAATTTTAAAATTCGCGGGTATAATTTTTCTAATATTTAAATAGCTTTCTATTTTTTGTATACCTATGCTTTCAGAGCCATAGTGTAACAATAAGAAATTCAAAATAACTCAACAACATTCGCGTGATCAAAATGTCAGCGGACTCTCCCGCAAGAACAGGGGGCCGTACATCGTACGGCAGCGGTTCGGTAACGGGGGGCACATCACCGGCCGTGGTCACGCCGCAACCGGTCACCGACAAATCGTTTATAGATAGTGTGACCGGTTTTATAAATGAAGTTGTACCGACCTCGTACACCGCCACCAATGAACCGAAGGAACAGGTTCAGTGGGCCCGATTTGAGTCCGCTGATATTAATGATGTCACCTTGAACGGATCACCGGAGACTGATTCTTCGGTGGCGCCACCGTTGTTACTCATCTTAGGATATACAACTGGAGTACAGGTAAGATTTTTTTTTTGGGCTTTCGAGACTACTAAAGTAGCGGAAGCATTGTGATCACTTTTGAAAAATAAAAAAAATTTTTTCCCCCAAAATAAAATTTTTTACGCACACTTTACGTTTTAGAGCTTCCTGAACAATTTTCGTTTGGTGTCTGTCTGTCCGTCCGTCCGTTTGTATGTCACCAGTTTGCACCAAGTGGCATAACTTCTGAACTATTCGATTGTTTTTAATGAAATTTTCAGAAATTATGCAGTTTTGTTCCTAGATGATCGCCTATGAATTTAATCGAAATCGGAGTAACGGTAGCTACGCCGCTACCATGTCATTCCATTAATATACTAAATTGCACCAAGTGGCATAACTTCTGAACTATTCAATTCTTTTTTATGAAATTGTCAGAAATTATGCGGTCTGGTTCCTAGATGGTCTCCTACAAATTTCATTGCATTCGGAGTAATAGTATCCACGGCGTTACCATGAAATCCCATTAAATGTCAATATCTTATTTACTACTAGTCCCACTTCGCTCAATTTTTTATGAATCGTTTTGTTTATTTATTTTTATTAATTTATATAATACGTATATTAAATTATGTAAAGATATATTGGGCATTAAATTACCAAGGTGTTTAAGTACGAGGAAGCTGTGTGCCACACCCCATTGGTAGCGTATTTTTTTAAAAATTACAATATAAAGATTTACTTTGGTTTACAATCAAAAATGGCGGATAGAATATTCATTCTCATAAGATTTGTGACAGATAATGCTACCTACCGGAAAATATCAAAACTGTTCAAAAATGATTATTACTTTATCCGCTAGATAGAGCCGAAATCTTTTTTTTGTTTTTAGTGCAAAGTTACTAGAAAAATTGGATAATTTAATAATTTGAATTTTTTTTTGAAATGTAGGTGTGGTCGATTCCTGCTAGCGGCGAGGCAACTGAAGTTCTCTCGTGGCGTCAGGGCAATGTACGAGTATTACGAATTTTACCTTCCCCATCGCTTGATGGGTGCAACAGTGTAGAAGATCAATTTAGTCATAAGAGACCACTGATGGCAGTTTGTGATACAATTGCACCAGGTCCACATTTTTGTTCTCTTGGATTCATATCTCTAAGAGACGGCGATCAAGTATGTCCAAAAAATTATGACATAATTACAGTGAGGACATTGGTCCGCACAAACGGGGTGTCCAAGGGGTGATAATCGTTGTCAAAAGTATTGGGACACCTTGTTCCAGGGGTAGGGGGTGCCCACACTTTTAACGCGGTACTGTACTTAATGTTGCCGTGACAAAAGTGTGGGCACCACTCCGTTTGTGCGGATCAGTGTCCTCACTCTGAACTCATAATGTTTTATTTTTTGAAATTTTAATAAATTTTTGTAATTTTTTAGGTGAAAAGTATACAATTTAAGAGTCCTATAATAGATGTATTAGCAAATAAAACTTCTGTGGTAGTCACATTCTCTGAACGGATTGCTATCTTCGACGCGTGTACACTAGAGGATCGAATGACGGTTACGTCGTGCTATCAGAGTCCCGGACTGTGTCCGAATCCGGTAGCTCTCGGTTCACGATGGCTCGCGTATGCTGAGCGTAGTATGATTTCAGCTTGGCGAAGCAGTGGTGGCTGTGAAGGTACTTGAATTCAAAAAAAAAAAGTTTTAAAAGAAATAAATAAATTGTTACCTCTATTTTCGCCAAAAAATTTTAAACTTGTAATTTCATTATTTGACTTTATTTGGCGATAAACCTCAATATTAAGACCAGCAAAAAACTAAACAGAAAAGCCACCAATTTGAATACTAATTTGAATATGTGATTCATAAAGGCGACTGGTGGCTTTTACAGACGTTTTTTTCTTTCTTCTTTTACTTTTTCTGTTCTCTATTGCAAGTTTGGTCTTCAGATGTTTTGTTGTTTCACATTTCCGTTTTCGTATATCGTTTGTAGTGATGTACGTATTTCCTTTTTTGCAACCAACGAGTTGCTATATTGGCAACGCAAAGATTACGCGAGCGCTCCTGGTTTTTTAAATTAGAAGCTGTATCAAGTAAAAATTTTTGTATACGTTCAATTGTCGATAGAAAAATGTACTATACAAATTATGTGCGGATTACTAGACTTTATATCACCGATTAATCGTATACGTATATTTTTACTTGACGCTAGTTCTAATTTTACCACCAGAGGCGCGAGTGAGAATCTTTGCGTCGCCAATTTGATATTTTTGATTTGATTGGTTTTGATCTAAACTAAAAGGCTTTTAGTTTCTTTTGTTTATGAAAAAATTTTTTTTAAAATTTTTTATTTTTATTGATTTTTATATTCTTGTCTTGATAATGGTGTTATGAGACACCGAAACCGGTCAACATGTTGAAGATTGATTAAAAATTCTGTTTGGTTTTTTGCTGGTCTTAATATTGAGGTTTATTGCCAAATAAAGTCAAATAATCAAATTACAAGTTTTTTAAAAGAAATTTTGAAAATTGTTTTCGTACAGGTGAAGGTGTTCAAAGTTATACGGCGACTGTAATTCATGCGGCCAAATCTCTCGGGAAAGGATTGCGTGAATTGGGCGAAAGTGTTGCGAGTAGTCTAACGGGCGTGTCGGCTTCGCATCACCCATCACCGGGACTTGTGTCCAGCGACCAAAACACGCCAGGTGTGGTGACCGTTCTGGACATTCAGACGCCCGTGGACCAAGAAGGCTCCCCCACGAGTATATCAAACAAAACATTCCCGGCCGATTCGGTTCTAGCACACTTCATCGCACACTCAGAACCAATTGTGGCGTTGACGTTTGACCCAACGGGTCTGCTACTATTGACCGCTGACAAACGTGGTCACGACTTTCATCTATTCAAAATTCACACACACCCCTGCGGGTCAGCGCTAGCCGCTGTCCACCACCTGTATATCCTGCATCGTGGCGACACCACAGCAAAAGTACAAGATATAAGTTTCTCGTGGGATTCCCGGTGGGTGGCAGTGTCTACGTTACGGGGGACAACTCACGTTTTCCCCGTGACCCCGTACGGGGGCCCGGTTGGGGTACGTACACACGCTACGCCCCACGTTGTAAATAGATTATCACGATTTCATCGATCCGCCGGCTTGTCAGCCGATGGTCGTTCCAATAGTCCAGTATTTTTAAACGAAACCCCATCTGCCGTGCCCTATTCAAATCCACGATTACCGCCGTTCCCGCATCCGACCATTGTCTACCCCCTAGCACAAATTCGTCAACCCACCCAATTTGGACCCGGTAACATATCACTACAAACCAACGTGCGGTCTAGCACCAGCCGACAAAGACTGTCATCAGCTTCGGAGGATACGCCCAACTTGAAACTGTGTGCCGCATTTGCGGCACCTAGAGCATGGCTTCTGGAACCGCGAGAAACACGATTGCGAAGTCACAGACACACAACCGATTCTCTGTTTATCATGGCCTGTCACGGCAGTTTGATCCAGTACGATCTCGATCCAAAACACGCCACAAATATCCCCCGTGAAAAAGTTTGCGACGAGAGTACCATCGAACTCGCCGTCGAGGCCAAAGCGCGATGGATGTTGCTACGACAACCGTACTCGTGCGAAATTCAACCGCCACTACCCGCTGATAATCCATTGCTCTGTACCAAATCCAAATCGAATTTACGCTCGCAAAAATCGGAGGATGAAGATCGATGGCTGTCGCAGGTGGAAATAGTGACACACGCTGGACCACATCGACGCCTATGGATGGGCCCACAATTTATGTTCAAAACGTACAATTCGTCCAGTGCTGTGCCGTTGGCCAACACGGATATTGAGGCGGTGGAAATCGGTACAAGTTCCGGTGTTCGACCCGCTCGATCAAATCCGGTAAATATGCCACATCGGGGCGTTGGTGCACGACCGTTGGTTCCGGTACTTATTGAATCCACGTCGGCAAGTAAGAGATCGTAAAATAAACAACATCGATGCACTTTATGACGTAACCTCGTATCTTAAAAATAACTATTTTTCAACAATACTTTAAGGGGAGATTCGCCCAAAAGACATCCAAAATCGACCATGTTTTATTTTTTTTTATGCAAATAAATATTTTATTAAAAAACTAAATATACAACATTGTTTCTACATGTTAAAAAAAAATTAAAAACTGATCTGAGTATAAATGACTTTGAAGTCGACACTACGAGATTTTTACACCTTGATGGTTCCTCGCGTTCTGAAATCCCCAATGGACCAAAATCAAAAAATCAATAATTTTCTGAAAATATACACATATACAGTTATGGGGCACTAACTAGGATCTAAGAAAAAAATAAAAAACCGGCTAGAAATTGCATTTTGGAAATAAATTTTCAAAAATCACCGCTTTTTCTCGACTATAGACAGCCGCCATTTTGAAAATATATTACGAAACCAAAAGATCCTAGTTCCTGCCAAAATGACGGTATCGAGGAATAATATGCACTTTGATTTATGTCGATATCTCAAATACTTTTTGAGATACATGAGGAACCATGTCAAAAAACGTACTTTCAAAAAAAAAAATAGCATTTAAAGTTTTTTTTTTTTTAATTTGAATTATAGTAAAGTGCTTGCACTTAAATGCCCATAACTTTTTGATTTTTTATTTTTTTTATAATAAAAATTTAGGAGAATATTTCTAACACCTTATGAAACATAATTATAACGAAAAA
This sequence comes from Brachynemurus nebulosus, assembly GCA_035578155.1. NCBI lineage: Eukaryota > Metazoa > Arthropoda > Insecta > Neuroptera > Myrmeleontidae > Brachynemurus > Brachynemurus nebulosus. Next base: position 75,193,454 of record JAPWDM010000002.1, on the reverse strand, counting down.
AAATAGATTTCTTTTTTTTTTAACGAATCTCTCCTTTAACAAACACAAAAAAATATTTTTTTCAAAATTTAAAAAAATGACATTTTTAAACGTTAAAATTGTCAGTATTTAACGTCTCGTCCTTTGGGGCTTTCATCAAAATAGGCGAACGTTCTAATGGCCAATTTTTTTTTTAATCGATTCAAAATTTAAAAAGTCGAATAAAAAATTCCAATAGTATTTTCTTTATCAAATGCCGGGATCACTAGAAAAAGTAAAATTAATAAAAATAATATGTAAAGTTACATGTATAAGTTCTGTATTAGTAATATTCAGTAAACACCATTGATATATTTAAAAAAATGTGTAAATTCAAAATGTACGACAACCTGCATGAAAATAATAGAAAATTAATAAAATATTCTACATGTTTCAATCATTTAAATGATCATCTTCAGGAAAATTCGAGTTCAGTTGTGAAAACAACCGAAAGACCTCAACAAAGGACATGACCTCAAAAATCAAAGTAGCTGTCAATTTGACAGGAGGAAAAACAAAAATAAAAACCAGCTAACCCCATAATAAATAGGGAAGTCCGCAAAAAAAAAAAAATTTATTATGGGGTTAGTTGGTTTTTATTTTTGTTTTTCCTCCTGTTAAATTGACAGCTACTTTGATTTTTGAGGTCATGTCCTTTGTTGAGGTCTTTCGGTTGTTTTCACAACTGAACTCGAATTTTCCTGAAGATGATCATTTAAATGATTGAAACATGTAGAACATTTTATTAATTTTCTATTATTTTCATGCAGGTTGTCGTACATTTTGAATTTACACATTTAATTTTACCTGCAGTTGGTTTTGATAATATTTAAAAAAATGTATTAATTCCGTGATACGAGGTTGCATCAGAATCAAGCCATCGATATCAAAATTTTATTTGTTTCGTAAATCGTAACACGTGATTATGTTTAGGCAGTTACGAACAATCTCCAAGACTCCTAGAGATGCATAGAAATAATCGGCGTGACTCGGATAGTTCGACTGGCGGTGGCGATTCACAACTGCGTGAAGATATCGCGGACGCCATGATGGAATCACCGGGACTCTCAATTCGTGAACAAGGTAAGCGAGAATTTTTTGTACAGACAGATATACAAAATAGTTCTAAATCTCAGTATGGTGATTGGTTATTAAAATTAAATGTGATATTTTTACTTTTTACATTTTACTTTTTAAATTCCACTTTTTTTCTTTTTGTAAAAATATTACATTTTTATTTTTTTTTAAACTTCTCTTGGTTGCGGTGTCATTAATTTTTTTATTAATTTAATCTCTTTTTCAAGCTTCTTTTTTTCGAAAGAAAAAAACATTGTCTGGTTTCACATTTTAAATTGTTCTGTACAAGAAATTTTGAATGAATACATGAAAATATCATAGTAGCGATTTTAAAGCGATTGACGCCATCTTTTTGTCTGTTGGGAATCACTTTTTAATCGGTCCAAAAATCATAATTTTAAATATACGTTTCAAGGTCACTAAAATGTAAAGAAAGGTCTGATGTCATCAGGCAAATGAAGCAAAATCAGACGTCCCTAATTTTATGTCTCTTTAGCGAATTTTCGATTCAGCTGTTACGGCCACTGTTATGACACGACTTGAGCCTGGAACTTTGACAGAAATTTGTTTTTCAGGTCCCTAGAAGTCGAAAATCATAGTCACTAAAATTTATATATATCCAAATATATGTATATGTATTTATGTATTAGTACAATAACTCTCGAACGAAACATTCTATTTTTACGAAATTTGGTGAAAACATTGGAAGTTTAAAAATCTTGGATGAGTTTTTCAGCTAGACACGTCCGATGCCCGGAACATGGTTTTTTGGGTTTTTTGCCAAAATTTTCCTTTATTCAAAAATTTTTGTGACATTTTTTTTACATCATTGAAACGAGGAGAAAAATCACACAAAAAGATCCTTAAACTATTTTTTTATGTCAACTAGTTTCCGAGAAAAACTAATTTTTGTAAACGGAAATTCGCTATGTTATGCAGGATACTGCGTCAGGGGGTATTTAGTATATGTTTCAATGTCACTATAGTGTAAGAAGGGTCTGACGTCATCAAAGAAATGAAGCAAAATCAGACGGATCTAATTTTCTGTCTATTCCTTTTTGTTATTTTTATATTAGAGTAACTACAGTAACTACGCACGAAAATTATCATTGAAATATGAAAATAGCTAATTTTGAGTCCTTTGGCGAACGAATTGGAGCACTATAAATTTCAGCATTTCTAATTTTGATGTATATCCCACATTAGTAAAAAAAAATGTTATTTTTAAGGTTCCGTAGTCAAAATATCATGTTCGTCCGTTTGTTTTTATTTATTGAATTTCTTTTAAACCCCATTTGCAAAATATTTAGTTTCAAAGTGACCAAAAGGTGGCTTTAGTCGCTACAAAATCGTACAATTATTATTCAAAATTTTATAAAAATATTTACAAAATAAGGACATATTTTATATTAATCTCTAAAAATCTCTTCTTCAAAACACTTAAGGCAGTTTTCACAATAAATGACGTAAATTAGTGATATTCAAAAATCACTTTTTTGAGAGGTTAAGTTAGGAAACTACACAACGTTTCATCTAGCGTCACTAGATGGCATTACATCTTACATCTTACGCCATCTATTGTGAAAACACCTTGACTTTGGTGATTATTTACTAATTGTTTGTATTAATCTAAGCTTTTATGTCCAAAGTTTCATTTTTTTTCTAATTGGAGGCTAAAAATACACTAATATATGATTAAATTTCGTATAAATCTAGCCTGCTTTTTTAGATTTTCAATTGAAATGTGAAACAGAGTCCATTATTTTCATTATCGTGTCATTTTTTTTTTTTACTAAAATTTGATGTCTGTTATTATTTTGCTATTTGAAATTAGTAATATTTTTTTTCAGAATTATTTAGTTTCAAGTTGTAGTAATTTTTCAATGTTTTTTACTCGCTTGTTCACAAAATATTTGTGCTGTTCGTCTCAAAAGTAGTTTGTTCTATCGTCACAACATTTTCAGATTTACAGATTAGCAAAAAAAAAAAAACGTATTTTTAATTGCATGCCTTGTGAATAGGCATGACACAGATATACTACTAATACTAATTCTGTGAGCAATATTATTCTATGCTCAGCAATTGAGAAATTTTCTTGCCAAGCCCTTTTACTTCAGATGAGCCACAGGCAGGCTGGCAGCTCTCGGGCAAAAATAACTAAAGATTACCAAAAAACTAACTACAATTAACTATAAATACAGAATTAAAAAATTTTCTCTGTTATCATTTTTGCACTTTTATTTTTAATTTTCTTTTTTTTTATATTTTTGTCAAAATTTTGGTATGTAAATTAGCTGTGTAACTGTACGAGAGATTCACAATCTGTTACATAATATTTAGAATGAATGAAGTATAATAGTAAACGACGTATTCATTTTTAAATTCAATCTTGTTCCGAAGTTTTCCGATGTCTTACGAAATGTTTTATTTCGGGTGCGTCCATCTTAACCTGTATCATTCTCTTTGTCTTCGTATTTATAACCAAAAAACAAATGGTTGCCGTAGCAACGACAATTGTCACATAATTCAAGTGATTGAAAACGCGCCATTACTTGAATGACGTCACAATTTGTAAACAAACATATCGATTTTGATGATTTTTCATTTGCAAAGTAAAATTATATTTTATTGTCAGTATTTCTATTAGCTTGAATGCATAGAAATAATAATTGACCAGAATTTATGTAAATACCGCACAGCTGTACTGGAACACTCATAAGATCGTGTCAAATTTTCCGTATTGTGAGGCTCGAATACCTTGTTGAAATGTTCCCGACCGCATCTATTTTTGTTTCTTTTCAAATAGGGTACTTGACTGAAGTTACAAAAATATTCTAAAAGCATTGTTTTTCCATATCAGTTAAGTGATTTTTTTATTTTCGACAGATTCTGTAAAAAATCATCAAAAAAAAATAACCCTACAATTTTAAATTAGAAAAAGGCGGGAAAAACACCTCACTATAGTGACGTCACAGTTTGAAGCAACTAAACGTCAATGTCAAAATTTATAACCTCAAAACTTTGATTATATTGATAAAATGTCAAAGTAAAAGCAAGTATTTATTAGAATTCTGGCCAATTATTATTAATATATGTATATAAGCTAATAGAAATATTCAAAAGAAAACACAATTTCACCTCATCGATCAAAATTATCAAAATCGACATATCTAGCTACAAAATGTTACGTCATATTCAAGAAAATAGCGCGTTTTCACTAATTTGAATATTTGTTGAAAAATGGCGATTTTCAAAATAAAATTTCTAAATAGTTATCAAATTTTTTTTATGTTTCATCATTAAAATTGGACATATGTAATGATAGTGCATATAGAATTATTTAACATTTGACACAAATTTTAAATACAGTCAAGTACCGTATTGTGACGTCATTACAATGCAGCCGTTTTTCGCGCCGATTTTTTCATTTAAAAATTTTAAAAAAAAAACGTGTTTTTTGATGATTTTTAAAAAATTTTGCAAAAAGTGTTAGAATTTTAGAGTTAAGTACCGTATTGATTGACTTAAGAGAAAACTGAAGGCATTCTTAAATTTTTTTTCTTCTTTATAATAGAATGATATAATATCAGAAACAATTTTGTATAGTAAAAGACGCACCTTTATTTTTGATAAGCCGCGCTTGCGCAAAGTAACAAAATTTCGGAATAAGATGTGTTTATCATTTATGTTTATCACGCTATCTAGTACACTTCTTGTATCGCATATAGCTGCATGATTTATTTTTATTTTTCTGATAATATTAACAAAAAAAATTATTTAAAAAAAAAAAAATATTACGTGTAATAGTTCTGATTTTCTAAACGACCAACCTGCCTATGGCTTTTTCTGTTAAAGGGTACGGGATGGGCCATGTCATTGCTCAAATCAAGCATCCTTCTCAGCCAGCCATTGTTAAAGTGGTTAACCCATTGGGAACCGTTATAACATTACCTTCGGATGAAGAGGTTGAGACCCCTGTTATTCTAGATGCAGAGACTGTTATACATGAAAATTGTGATGAAACCCTGTTTCGGCCAATCACGGTTGGTGCCGCACGTAATATTGTCGTGAATGTGATAGCCAGTGGTGATGAAACTGTCCCCGGCAGCACTTCAAATCGATCATCAACGTCAGAAGTGTTAAGTGATAGTGATGATATATGTTTAAAACAAACAATTATACCTTGCACAGTAGAAAAATCTAGTGATATAAGTAAACAAAACGTTAAACAGTGTGTTACAGAAACAGTCGTCACACAATCCACTCCAGAAGCGGGTAAGTGTATGCAAAATGTATCAGAACATGTTGTGCCTCCTTCAGAACCGAAAAATTTCTCTAAAAATCACTCAGATGATTCAGAAACCAAAACTTCAAATAGTACTATTAGTGAAAATTTATTAAAAACTGACATGCTAACTAAAAAAATCGATTCAAAAAAGAGAAAAAGTCCCGAAAACGTGGAAATTACTGAAAAAGTAACGATCGAAAATGAGGACACCCCCTTAATATCTACAATTAAATTTCCAATAAAAACTGAAAAAACTATAGATAAAGTGATCGAATCACCTAACGCGAAAAATGAAAATAAAAAACGGAAGGATGAATACTCGAAATTCGAAAAAAAAATCTTTGATGATATAACAGTAATTTCGAAATCAGATAAAAAGAGTCGCGAAGAGTCCACAAAAACGGAAAAGAAACAAAAACACAAAGCGGAAACGATTGTTTTTATTAGCGGTAAAGACGAACAACTGTCCGATCCGGTCACTTCCGGTGACGATGTCGTTGAATCACTCTTGGATTTTACCGCGTCGTCCGCTGACCCAAAATCCACGCGTAAAACGTGGAACAAAATTGAAAACGATCGAAAAAACACTTTCCCAAAATTACCTAAGCCAGAAATCGATTTTCCCGAATTAACATTAGAAAAATCGAATTTAACGACGAAACGTGACAAAAAATTACATAAATCACGTTTAAATTCCCCGCCAAAATTCATAGATTCGAAACTTATCGATGAAAGCGCTAGCAAAAGTGACGCACCGATCGAAGATGCACCACCAGGAAATGATGATAACAAAAGCTCAACTAGTGTTAGCAAAAAATCAACACCAATCAGTTACGCGCGAATCACCAAAACATTTGAATCGCCGATACAAGTGTTAGAGAAACCCGACACGGATTCATCTGACACGGAATTTGTCGAAACGAAAAAAATCGACACAAAAAAATCGGCGATTAAAAACAAAAAGAAAAACAATAAACCGGCCGAGCCACCGTCCGATTCGAATGATACAAAAGAATTTGAATTTATTAAAAAAAATGAAACCACCTTAGATATTGAATTTGTTGAATGTGACAAAAAACCGAGTGATGAATACAAAACCACCCAGGACTCCGACGAAAATTATGTGGAAGCGGAAAATTGTGGCTTGGCAATCGGTGAAACGTGCACGAAAATCACTGACACCACAAAAATCAAACCGAAAAAGGGTAAAAATAAAAAATCAAAAAGTAACATTGACGATTTCACCGAAATTATCGCGATCGATTCAAAAACCTCCGAGGACGACGAAATCAAAGATGATCAGGACGAATTTCTAAGTCTCGAACCGGACGAGTGTAAGGATAAAATTGAATTTTGTGATATTAACTATCCGGACGAGGATATTCCAACATTCACCGGTGCCGATGATATCGAAAAAACGTTACAAGTTGTCACGTCCGATGAGAATACATTAATCGCTACCACAAACTCGTCACAAACGGAAAGTGATGATTCGTGTAAATTAATTAAAAGTAGTGGCGGTGAATTAGATTCGGAGGAAATTGAACCGCTTATACCGCCGGTGGAGGAGAGCTCCACCACGCCGAGTGGTCAGTTAAAAGCGAATAAAAAGAAGTCAAGAAAGAAGCGAAGATGAAGTATTCAGTATATTATTATATATTGTATTGATGGTTGTGTATTCTATTTGAAAAAAGGCATTGATATTTTTAAGATTTTATTCGTTCTAGCAATGTTCTATTATATTTTAATATATATTTTTTATTGATATTTTAAAAATATGCAAATTTTCAGCTGATTTATTTGATCAAACGAATGCTAGGAAGCGGATAGTTTCGGACAAGTCACAACCGTACTTATTGCAGTTAAATTTTACAACTAAATTACATGAAATTGTGCATATTTGAATTTTTATTCGACAAAAATAATTTCTAGTAAATAATTGGGTATTTGACTGATGTAGCATTTGATAGTAAAATATAGTGAATAAGGCTAACTTCAAAAATGCATCAGTGCTTGCATGAGGCAGAGTCAAAAGTTCAAAAACGCATCAGACGCATCACAACGAAAAATCAAAAGTTCATTTTTGCATTTGATGCGTCAAAACAATGCATCAAGAAATTTGGTGATGCGTGTCCAAGATGTATCTGCATGTCATATGTATAATGCAGAATTATAACTACTTGCCATATTATGTAGGTATTAACACCAGCAGGAATAATTCCGAAAAACAAATTGTTGAAAAAGATGAATGTATTTACCTTTGATTAAAATTGTTTAAACTATTTGAATACATCTTGCACTCAAAATAGGTATGTAATATTTTTTATTCAAATAATTTCAATATTTTCAATTTCAAGTAAGTTCAAGTTGAAATTCAAAGATAATATACCTTTACAAGGACTGTATTGCTATATTATCTATAGTCTATCATGCTACATTATCTGTCTTATCTATAGCCAAATCAGAGGCTAAATGATCCGAATATCCCGTTCAAAAACATCTAACGTGCATCAAATTTCAAGAGAGCATCAGCAGCGCATCATGTAGTATTAGACGCATCAGAAAAGTCATAATGCTGCATCGATGCGGCGAATAAAACATGTAGAAATAATATTTTTGTACACATCATTATGTGCATCGTGTGCAATATACCTGCATATACAAAAGACGGTCCTGTTTGATCCGAAAGATGTCCGATAGGTAATAATTGCTATATGTTCATGCCAGGAAGTAGCTACCTTAATAACGATATGAGAAAAGAGGATTAGTAGAGTAAGATGATTAAAAAGAAATAAATTGCGTTAAAGGAATTAAATTCAAATATAAAATATCACATTTTGCGTACTTCTTAAATAGGGTACTTGACTGGAGTTAAAAAAATATTCTAAAAGCATTGTTTTTCCATATCGGTTAAGTGATTTTTTTATTTTCGACAGATTCCGTAAAAAATCATCAAAAAAATAACCCTACAATTTTAAATGAGAAAAAGGCGGGAAAAACGCCTCACTATAGTGACGTCACAATTTGAAGCAACTAAACGTCAATGTCAATATTTATAACCTCAAAACTTTGATTATATTCATAAAATGTCAAAGTAAAAGCAAGTATTTATTAGAATTCTGGCCGATTATTATTACTATATGTATATATAAGCTAATAGAAATATTCAAAAGAAAACACAATTCCACCTCACCGAAGGAAATTTTCAAAATCGACATATCTAGCTACAAAATGTTACGTCATATTCAAGAAATGGCGCGTTTTCACTAATTTGAATATTTGTTGAAAAATGGCGATTTTCAAAATAAAATTTCTAAATAGTTATCAAATTTTTTTAAGTTTCATTATTAAAACTGGACATATGTAATGATAATGCATACAATTATTTAACATTTGACACAAATTTTAAATACAGTCAAGTACCGTATTATTTTTGCAATTTTTCCACGGCATAGCTAACCATTTTGTTAAAAAATATAATTTTTTTCTAATAAAATAATTTTTTAGCAGATTTAATTCACAAAACTAAACAAAATGTCATAAATGTGGCTTAGTTTAATGGCGTCATATGTTCCATACTTTAATACCTGTGCTCCCCCTATAGGCATCGTAGTAGCGTCTAAGTTATTTCAGCTATGAACATATAGTAACTCAGTTGAAAATATAAATTAATAAAAGGATTTAAAACATAGTCAAAAATATTTTCAAATAAATTCAGCTGCTGGTGGTCATTACAAGTTATATTTAAATGAACAGAATAAAATAAATTTTATTTAAACTTCCTTTCAGTAATCTCAAAACTTTCAGTTAAGTTTAAGTTTTTTATGAATACGTTAATTATAAAAAAAAAGATTTTTTTGTAAGATATTAATTATTTAGTCAATGGAGGCATTATTTAAAATTTCTCTCAACAAATTGAGATTTTGAAAGGAGATCGAATTGTTATTTTACCTTAGAATCAATTTTATATTTATATTTAATATTTAAGTAGGATTTTTAATTTCAGCAAATTATAAGGTGGTTAAAAAAAATATCGCTTAAATCATAGCTAATAAAAAAGAAAAAAAATATAGTTAGTACTCATTAGAAAGTATTGGTTTTGTAATTTCAGTTAGTTATTTAATTTTTATATTACGCGCATAATTTTAAAAACAAAGTCTAATCTTTGTGTGCTTTGAATAGAAATGTTTGAAAGAAAGTATTACAAAAAAAAAAATCGGTAAAATATTTAAAATTCCATTGTTTTACAATGTAATGTAAAATGATCTCAAAAAAAATTAACATAAATTTTAAAATAAGTAAAAAATTTAGTTAAATTTTAAGTTATAACTATATTTAATTTTAGGTGAAATAGATCATGAATTTTTAAATTTTGGACAATTTTTAATATTTAAATGTACTTGCAAAAATATAATTAGCAATAATCTAAGCACAAATTTTATTTTGGTGACAATTTTTATTAAATTTTGGTAATAATGGTAACAAAAAAAAAAAAAAATTATTATGGCTTTCAGCTTGTAACAATACGACTTTAACACATTAATAACCAAAGGAATATGATCTTTTTGACATTGCTAGAACTATTTATGTTGTATTTATTTGTATGTCAATATTATTTTCGACACTACTGTATTATAATCAATTTTTAAGTTATTTATTGAAAATTGTTTTAATAGTTCTTAAGGATCAAATGAATATCCTTAATCGTAAAAAATTTAAATTTTTAATTGTTCACATTGAATGCTTTTTTAAACAAATATTTAATATTCAAATATTACCTAATATATTTTTTTTATTATCAAATTCGGTTTGTCTTTTGGAATTTTATCAAAAAAAAAAAAAATGGTGATCCAAATGCAAACCTAATATGGCAGAAACTGTTGGCAAATGGTAAAATGTTGCTATCAAATTTTTGGATTCTTCTATCGAAAAAAGAATAATAATTTTAAAACGTAAGCGGCTGTGATTCTTAATATAATGGTTAATTTTAAATAATTTTTCGAAATGAACATTTTTAACCTTTCAAAATAAAAACAAAATCTCATATATTTTGAAATTCCTTGTAAATAGTAAATAAATTTTCAAATTTGGTAGCAATGTTTCAGTGTCCACAGATGGAAACTTCTAGTTTTTGCCATGTATATTTTTTTTACACTGGAAAGTTCAAAGTATTTTTTAGAAGTGTATAATAATGAAATTGTATTCAATTTTCAAGGTTTTATATCAATTTATTTTTATACACAATGTATAGAAAGATTATGCCAGTCCATTATTTTATTTTTTTAATATAAATAATGAATTTTAATAATTAAATGCATTCACTTTTGTCCTATTTTCTATTTTATTTCCAATATTTCAAAATTTCGAACAACATAAAGAAAAATTATAGCTTCTCATTTGTAATATGACCGGTATATACAGTAGATGGAGTCACATTATTTTTTTTTGAAGCAAAGTCGCCATTTTGGTTAACACCTTTTATAACCTACAAAGTGTCGATGGTAATGAATAATTTTTAATTTATATACAGGGTGTAAAGTACATAAATCTCGTTACGAAAACAGTGGGTACATCTCACCCATGTAATTAGTATTTGCCAATAAATTTAATCCAAAACTGTTTTTTAACGGAAAAAAATTTGATACTAAATATGAGTAAAAAAATGGGTTTTAGTACGGCTCTGGCCATCTCATTTTTGTAAGATAAATTTTCTGTTTTTAAAAAAACATTTGGGAAATACATTTACGACCTATAAATATGTTGACAAAATTTTATTGAATTTTAGTCAACAAAATTATTTTTTACCTTTGATATTAAGAAGATATTTATGCATAATTTAGATAGACTTAGAAACATTTTGAAACATCATGTAGCCAGTTAATTTGCGATTTTTTCAAACTGTTAATTCAAAAAAAATTCCTGTGGTTTTAGTGTCTACAGGGTGCAGTGAGTCACGCCTCAAAAGGACGATAGTTATTTTTTTTACACCCTGTGTATACATAATTTTTGCTGTAATTTAAGACTATTTAATATTTATTAATAAATATTCTAACAATACTTATAACAACAATAAATATATAAAAATTTTAAACTCAACCTTATTTAACCGCCATATTTGTCAACACCTGTCACTTTTTTGGCTTCATTGGCCCTATTATCCCTCTATTTATTCAATACTCAGAGTATGCGCAGTAGGTTAATTCCATATTTACTCTCACTCTTTTTTGATCACCCAAAATATTGTCGACTCGATTGTTGAATTTGGGGAGCTGTAATTTGACTTTAAAAAATGAATTTCTCTTTAAATTTTTTTTTTTTGTATAATTCCAGTAAATTATTAATATTTTTATTTCAATATTTTGAATATTTCTGAATGTTTGTAATAACAGTTTTAGATTTTATTTTTATTATATAAATTATTTTTTTTTTTACAAATTAAATAATTCACTTAAGCAAAAATAATATTTTTTTGGATGTTGAAAAATATTATTTTTCCTTACGTAAATTATACTTTGATGATTTTACATTGTTACTAAAATAAAAATTTTGAAAAAACTGTTTGGTTTTTTGTTGTAAACGCTCAATTAGTCCAATAAATTCCGATAGTATTATGATTTTTACAAATAGTTCGCCAGTTAATTAGTTAAATTAAATATTTTTTTTTCGAAATTTTAATACAAATTCAATAAAAATAGCGGGAAGTTTAAATAGTACATAATGAAACAAAAATATATTTTCTGAAAACTTTCTGAAATGAAAATTGGAATTCAAAAATAAACTATTTTCTACTGTCAATCTATTTTCAACACTATCAACAGTCTCTTATACATATACGTTCTTTAATACGTTCACTGTCACACAGGACAGTGTAAAAAACATGGATACACACGTTATCTAACACTTGCGCAATTGATACGCAAGGCGTGGCACTGACGTTTCACTTTTCATTCACCAGGTGGCAGTAAACGTTTTAAAACATAATTATTCTTACTCATATGTATTTAATTTGTAAGTAGATGATAAATTAACAAAAAAAAATTTATAAAAATGTGTTCATTAAACCAATTTAAAATGAAAACAAACGTTGCAAGAGAGAAAAATTGTGAGAAGCTGTTAGATAATAATTCATATCAAATAACATTATGTTGTATTTAATAGTGTTTTTTTGTGAGCTACATATTTGACGATATTTATAAAAAAAAAAAATTACATTAATAAATCATGTTGATTACAACACGTAAACCGCATTTTTTTATTTTATGATATGTTTGGAACAGTATGTTTATTATCAAATAGATGAAAATTCAACTTCTACATTCACTGGAGATTAAAGAACTCGGCAAAATGCAATCAGGTTCCAAAAAATTACCTTGAAATTTCAATTTGAAGACTAGAGAAGGGTTTTTTTTTAACAATTTTTAACAAATGGAATTCTTTTTGTTTTTAATAAATCTAAAAATACTATAAAATTTTTCTATTTTCTGTGAACATGGCCTTTCCTTTTTATTCAAATAAGGGTAAGAATCATTTATGAAACATTAAATTTTTTTCGAACGAAATTTAAACATATTTTTTTGCAAATAATAGTTTAAATGATTAATTATATTTTTTAGGGTCAACAAATTTCGATGCTGACGGTGAAGAGCTTAGTTCAAGTAGTTTTAGTTCAGCTAGTAGAGCTTCACCGACACCTTCGTACGCCTCCGAAGGTGGTTTGCATTTTCCTGGTGACTCGAGTGGCTCACTCTAGTGTGAGCGTGTTAGTTTATGTAATAAAATATATTTCTTACCTTTTTGCATAAAACGTAAGTCTTAAGGTTTTTTTGTTTATATTTTTATTAATTAAATGACTGCACATTTGAAGGAATATATAAAAGTTAAAATAATTAAGGTGTAAACTTTTTAGGGTGTATTTTTTCCATATCATATTTTTTTTAATAAATATTTTTAATGTAAGTTTTTATCGAAAATAAATATGGCTGTATTATTACAATATTTCGAAAAAAGTACAAATACTATTTGGGAACATTCAATTTTCATTTATTTAATGTGTTATTCGGTACATTTCTTGTCTTAAGCAATAATTTTCAAAAACTATTCGTTCGTAATCTTTCGTTAAAATGTTTGATATCTGCTGGCAGAAATATTATATTGATGTGCTTATTAATTATGACTTGTGAAAAGAGATACGTCCACTTTTTTAATAATTTTAAAAATATTGTAATCGTTTATATATTCCTTAAAATGAATTTTTGATGTCGGAAAAATATAATCTTATAAATTTGTTCACTGCTCCGTTTAATTTACTAAAATAATGTAAATATACAAAAAGAATATGGAACCTTTCAAATTTAGAAAGTCAAAAAAATGTATTTGAAATTCAAAATTATATGCGATAAAATTAGAATTCATATCAGAAAAGGTATAAACATCACATTCTTATAATTAATATTAACGTATTTGATAACTTATTATCCTAATATATCTAAATATAACTCTGTTTTATTTAGATTTTATTAATCATATACTTATTGTTAGAAATTTTTGAAACGTAGAAATTAGTTGGAATAATAAAATTCTACAAAAAAAATTTACTATTTAATTAAATCTTCGAAAAATTTGGTAGTTTCAATTTCATACTTAATCGAATGATGTATATAAAATTATATAATAATAACTTAAAACTTTGAAAAATTGAGCGGTAAAGAGTTTCTACAGGCTCTACAATATATTTGGAAACAATTTGGGTGACTTCCGGAAACGAAGCAGCTTGTATTAGCCTACATTGACATCTGTTGGAGATATTTTAAAGCAATATTTTATTGATAATACAGTATACAGGATGGAAAGTAAATAACTCTTGTCGTTTGCAGTGTTGACTTAAGAGTCTGAGAAAATCGCATATGAACTGGCTTCACGATGTTTCCAAATTTTTCTAAGTACGGCCCTGACCAAATTACGCATACACCTTTTTAGTATCAAAGGTACAAAATAATTTTGTTGACTACAATTCAATTAGATTTTTAAAACAGAAAATTTATCTTAAAATATAAGATGGTCAGAGCCGGAATAAAAAAAAAATTTAAGGGCCCCTTTTTTGACCCATATTTATTTCTGGTTCAAATTAACTGGCAAATGTTAATTACATGGGTGAGATCTACTCACTGTTTTCGCAACGAGACATATATTTTCCACTCTGTATTAAATAATAATTTTATAAAACCAAGGAAATACACATTTTAAAAATTAATATAAGGAAATCAAATGGAGGCGTGGTTAAATGTACAGCCTACCGGCAGTAGTTTCTTCATTCGTCACCAGATGGCTTAAAATTGACACTTAAAAAAATGATAACAATTTGGAATTGTTCATTTTTTTTTTAAAACAATAAGTTATTATGAAAAAATTAGAATGATATTCAGAAAATTAATATTCCAGTTTGTATTTTGTAAACTAAACAACATAAATTTTGTGAATTGTCAAAATCGAATAAACAAACCTTGTCTACTGGCAATAGTTATTTTTTTGACCACTTGTTCGCGTATCGTAGTTTTACGATGCGCAATATTTATAAATCTGGATTTTTCAACACCGGTATGGAATTCTTATTTACTTTATAAACTCTATGTTGTTTTAAAACGTCACCAACAGATGTCAGCGCGAAGTTGCAAATGCTGTTTCATTCCATAAAGTCATTACACTGTAATTTTTAATATTAAAATTTTATTTAAATGAATGGTATTTGGAAAAGATTTAATAAAAGAGAGTGGACTTGTTTATAATCGATTAAAATAAATAAAATAGCAGTTACTTGAAAATACAATAACTCGATCAAAATTATTTAAAACATTTTTTATAATAATAAGAAGAAACCGAATTTTATAAACATGAAATAATGGAACGAAAAATATATATTTTAATAGCTTAGTTTTATAATGGAAAAATTTTCGCACATTATAAAAAAAAAAACAATTGTGATTTTTTACTTAGGAAATTTCATTTTGAACGTAATTTTAAACTACATTTTGATTAGAACAATTTTATAAAATATATAAACATATATTTACAATAGATTCAAAAAAAGTATTAATAATATTTAAAAGAAAATAATTTATTTGCAATAAGTAAATAATTATGTTTTTAATTCGGCTATAAACTTTCTAGTCATGAAACGATGTTTTCAAAATTTTAAATGGTAGAATCTCACAATAAGTATGTGAACACCGAATTTTCTAAATCCAATTTAAGATTCTACTTGTCACATAGAAATTTGATGAAAGTCTCAGTTTCTCAAGTTCCTAGTATATTTTTTAGCGGCGATATGTCTCTACTTATCAATGAATAGTCATTATTGAAGACTTAAGTGCTCCTTAATTTATAGCATTTCCAGCATTTTGGATAAACTTATTATTATTTATTGCAAATAACAAACTAGATTTACTCTTTCATCATTACTAAAACCTCGTTAATTAAAGAATTTTCAGAGTTTGTCATTTTTAAAATATTCACAGAACGTTTGAGAGACACGCTTGCTTTAATATATTTAATTTTTAGCAATGATGAATCAGTTAATTTTTCTACAACAATTATAACTGAATCGAATTATCGAAATCAAAATGGCCGATGACAATTACTCGTTGTTATAGCAAATATACTTTAAAACTTTTCGTGATATTAGTATTTAAGAAAATTGAAACTGTTTTATATATATAAAAAAAAGGTTATAACTGAGGATTTTTTGTCCTTATGCATAATATTCGATTCAGTATATAATTTTAAATAAACCAATTTTCATAAAAAATGGGCATTTTGGCTAGCATTAAAGAGGAAAACGTTAATGTGATATAGTAAACTGAATTATTGAATTCTGTGTATTTGTTTTCAGAAAAGCCAACGATTATTTTTAAATTATGTTATTTATAAATATTTTTAATGATAGTTTTAATTCATAATATTTTTAAATTTTTATTATATGTAGAGGTAATAGTTTAATTTTATAGTTAATTTAGACTTTGGAAACGAGATAGAAAGACATTAGCTAATTAATTAATTGGTCTTTTATTGCATTGATTTTTCTAGAAATTTTTTTTTTCGTTTATTCAACAATCAAGTAATGAAAAAATCAAATCAGAAAAAATTTTAATTTCAAAATAAAATCAAACGTGTAGAGTTGAACGAATTTGAAATGAAAGAAACACAGTAAATTAGCATTTCTTGTACGGACCAGTCATATATAGAATTACATAACATTTTCTTAACCATTGTTTGAAAGGAATTGTTCAATTTTAAATTGAATATTTCCGCCATTAACTGGAATAATATTAGGTCGTATCATATAAAATGTCGTTTTCCGATCATTTGGTCAACCATATGCCCCTACCAAGTTAGCTTCGCCATTTTCTTTTTTTTAAGTAAAAAATACAAATTATAAACTTTTTTTGTAATTCACACATCTTTCTGCGGACCACCGATTGGGAAACACTAGTCTAAAGCATTTTTCAGGTAACGTCAGTAATTGAAAAACTCAGTGGCGAATGTTTTAAGACGAGAGAAATGATTAAGACGAGTTAACTCGTCCTGCAATATGGCCACTCAAAATGCTGTGATATGTATATATTCACTGGTATAGGTGCCGCCATCTGTGATAGGTTTTCCGGAATACGATATAATTCTAAATAATGTTCAATTTTATCAACATAGTTTAGTATAATTTATATTTTGTAAATTCCTAGGATTCACTTTTTTGATGTTGGGATTTTTGATTTTTTTTTTATAACCTTATCTATTGTACTTATCACTGGCCTTTAAAAGGTCCGCCATTTTGAGACAAAAAAATTTTTCCGTGTGGTTTGTTTAAACGCGTTAATTATTGTTCCCACTCTAACTGTATGAACGAAGAGCAACGAACTCTCTCATTTCAATTTCGTTCGACTCTACAGTAAAGTGTTGATTGTCGAAACGATGGCACTTGACAGTTGACTGTCACGCAAACGCTACTTTTGGTCGACTACACGACTACACTACATACTTAACCTCAAATTTTTTGATTTTATTACAAACTTAACCAACTTATGCAAGGAATAAACTTCCACAAGTCCAATTTTTGTTTAGAAATAATTTTTAATTATTTAAAACATCATTTTTAATAAGTATTCACGCATTAATCGTATACGGAGGATTTAGAATCCGTCAGAATAAAAAATTATCATCAGCGTTACGGCTAGTATCGAAACCCTTCCCCTTCTTCTTCCGTATATAGATGAGTTAGGCCGGATTTACACGAGTTTAGTAACTAAAGCAGGTTACTAAAGCAAGTAGCTAAATTGAATAGTTTTTTTGTTTAGTGGCTGTCTACACACAATTTAGTAAATTGATTTAGTATTAGTTGAAGTAGTAATACATAACCTAGTAAAATTAAATTAAAAATGGTACATAGTCATCAATAAATTTGTTGTGCACTATAAAAATGTATCAGATATGTTTGAACTGACTTGTTGGTTCGACCTTTTAATGTATTTATATATGATTTGTCCCAAATATATTCCACAAAAATGGGAAAAAAAATATTATATATATATTTTTTAATATTATTAGATGAAGAGTGGTTGTCAGACGAATTTCAGTTTTTTATCGAGTTGCCTTCAGTGACTTTTTTTGATATTTATAATTTATATTTTGATATTTATAATTTATATACTACAATAAGTGTAAAAATTCCCAAAAAAAAAATATTTGCAATAAATATTTACGCGCCTATATTTGTATATTTTAAATCTACTAAACACTTTACTAAACTAATGTGTTTACACTGGTACAAATAACAGCAA
The DNA here is from genome assembly GCA_035578155.1 of Brachynemurus nebulosus. Taxonomy (NCBI): domain Eukaryota; kingdom Metazoa; phylum Arthropoda; class Insecta; order Neuroptera; family Myrmeleontidae; genus Brachynemurus; species Brachynemurus nebulosus. The sequence continues at coordinate 75,175,244 of JAPWDM010000002.1, read as the reverse complement.
GTTAAAAAAAAGATAAGGTGGGGGTAAGCTACTTGCACAAGTAAATAGAACAGGCTTCTATTTACTTGACTAAACAGATTACTAAATTTCTTACTTGCACTTGCACTAAATACAACTGTCTACATGACAAAAGTAACTAAATTTAGTAACTTGATTAAGTAACCTGCTTTAGCTACTAAACTCGTGTAAATACGGCATTAGTCGACTGAAAGTATTTTTTTTAAAAAGGTGTTCCATATTCATACTTATAATTTAAACCCGTTCAAGTCCAGTCTTACTGTTATTTTAAGATTTTTCGCGCCCCCAAAAAATGAATGCATTCTGAAATTAAGGCTGTGAAAGTGAAGAAATTAGCATGTACTTCTGATTATAATTTTTTCTGTTACGGAACACCAACGAAATGATGGCATATTAAAAATTAATTGTTTCTTTTATTTTACAAACTCCGTAAGACATCTTGTATTTATAATAATGAAAACAGTAGAACAGAAAATATAAAATTTGTTCCTTTTGTAATCTGTATTATCTTTTAAAAAACACGTCAACAGGCAGTATACAAAATGTTTTTTTAAATTCTTTGAAGCTCTCTTTAAAAAAATAATTGCATAAAAAACATTTTGTGTATATTTTAAAATAAACTACATTCCATAATCACACAATACATTTGTAAAATTTAAACGAATTTTGTAATGAGAGACGTATAGAAACGACTATTATATCTCTCATTTCAAATTCGTTTGACTTTTTTTTTTTAATGGAATTTAACAATAATAATAATTATAGAAATAATTTTTTATATATTCAGCAGAAACGAAAACAATCATATACCTATACTAAAATAAAAAATATCTTTTATATCAAATTTAAATATTTCGTAACTTTTATTCCTTTTTTCAAAAAAAAAAAAAAAGAAAACTAAATAAATACAATTTTCTAAAAAAAAAATTGCTGCGTGAAAGGAGAGAGAGACAGGTTTTTAATAGAGAAAGAGCTTTTTAAGGAAATTTTTTTAACTAATTGATAATTTATATGAAATGTAAAAATGCAGAATAGCTAGAAGCTCATCTGAAATAATATTTGTGATAGTGAATAGAAATTATCTCATATTTAATATTAAGAAATGAATATTTAAATAAAAACTCTTGTATGCATGATGTATTTTATTTTATATATCGAAATGGTTTTTAATAAACATAGCATAATATTAAATTGAAATAAATATACATCATTTTTCTTCCCATAATCATCAATTTCATAATGTAATAAATTAGAGACCGGAATTTGCAGTTCACCACATAAATCAACATGTCAAAACTGAACGAAATTTGTCTTAGACCTAACAAAAAAATAGCCAAGTATCATTAGCATAAGTATCGTAGTCTTAACGGGGCATTTTAGTTGGGAAGCTCGATTTTCGAGGTAATTTTACGGGCCTAATAAAAAAATAAAAAGTAAACATTTTTAGTATCCATTTTTTTACCAATTTTTATTGATATTTGAAAAGTATAAAAATGTACACACACCGGCAGAATTAGCGGAACATAGAAAATGTCTGTAAAAATCAAACAAACCATTTAATTTCAAGAAAATATTAATCTTATTTAATTATTCACTTAAAATTACATGTCCACTAGTCGATATACCTTTATTTTCGATAGCAAAACAAGTAACCGTATAAAATGGCAAATTTTTGGAATCTTATGTCGTCTAAGAATAATTCAAGTTAAAGATTATTTAACAAATAGAAAATGAAACACAGCGTTTTAATCGCGCCTGGTTCCTCCCGTGTTCTTATCAAAGCTTCCATTCTTTTTTCTATACTCAGAATGATGTTATCTATAGTTTTCTAGGACAGTCTTTGCCATTCTTCAGTTACGGCAGTTTGAAGCTCGACCACATTGAGAAGAAACGCTATTTAAATTCGAAAGTGACAGACCTCTTAAAAAGAATTGCATCAATAATCAATAAAAACAATTCTATGGAAAGTCAATTGATTCGTTACTTCAATATTATTTTAAGTAAAAATGAAAAAAAACCGCCAACTTTGTTTAATAAATAGGTTTTTATATTTTTTTTATGTTCCGCTAATTATGCCGGTGTGTGTATAAAAATTAAAAAAAAAATTCAAAATTGAAACCGGTACTGGCCGGCAAAGTGGGGACTCAAAAAAAAGTGTCTTCTGGTTGACGTGATTCCAGCCCTCCTGGTGATCTGAAACATAAAATGTTAGTTAATTCGTAAGAAACAAGGATGTAGAATTAGCCGGACGTAGCCGATTTAAAAAAATAATTTTTTTCACAAAATGGTGTCCATTAAAAAAAAATAATTTTTTCGCCTCCTTTTTCCAACTTTGGAAATTTTTTAAAATAGTAAAAAGAAATTCCAAAAACCCCTACGTCGGGCCAATTTTGATAGTATTAAGAAGGTCTGTACCAAACAAGTAAATCGGTGCATTAGAACTTGAAATATCACGTCAACCGTATCAAAAAGAGTAGTTTCGAGTAATTTAGATATATTAAAAATTTGAATTTAATACTGAAAAAATATACAGTACACAGAAAAAAAATAACCATAACTCCGAAAATAATTCAAATTTCCGTAAATCCTTTTAGAGGCTTATTCTTAAAGGTCTGAACTTCGAAAATCTGAAAAAAAATCGATTTTTTCGAATTTCTAAACTAAAATACTGCCTTAAAACTTATCATGTAGTAGGTACTGTTGCTATATAGGGCTCGTCGCCGTAACAAGCGTGGTTTAGTAGCATGATCTGTGCCCATACAGATAGTGACATCTGTGAATTTGCAAAAACTGTATTTGGAAACATTTTTATAGTAAAAATAATAATAACTATAGTGTCCTCAAAAATAGTAATTAAACTAGGTCAACGAATCACTCATTTGGTACATGTTTTTGAAAATGACAACTTTACCTTGTATATTCGAGTGCGTACTACGGAAAAAATTATTTATTTTTGAATTGCATTATGTATGCTACTGTGTAATTATATGAATACTATTAAATGCAATTAATTTTCATTTATATATTTTTGATTTTATTAGTGAACGTTTATATAGTTTAGAATTTATTTATTTTATAATTTATAAAATTTACAAAAATATACAACAGTGGTGGAATTATATAATTTATAAAAGTTACAAAAATATACAAAAGTGGTGAAATTATATAATTTATAAAAATCACAAAAATATGTACAGTAATTTCAATTTTTTTATACAAATTTATTCACTGTCTGAAATTTCTTCTGAAGAAGTGTCATCTACCGAAATAATGAAACGGTCTGTTACATTGTCCACTTTTTCATCTAAATTCCACATATTTTCTTCTTCTTTAAGTACATGGCTAATGCATTTTTGCCAATTTTCGGCCGTAACTTCGGCCGTAAAATATGTACAAGAAATTAAAAATTATATACAAAAGATAAAAAATAATATTAATATTAAAATTTAAAAATGATTAATAAAAAATATAAAATTTAAAAATTTAAAACCGAAGAGAATTATAAATGATATTAAAATGGAAAAAAATTATTAAAAATTACACAGAAAAAATATATCAGAATTTGATAGTAAAACTTATGCGTCAGAAAGTAAACTAAAATTTAAATATTATTGAATATTTTATACCTAATATCGCACCCCAGTGGACTAGGTCATAAAATTTATTGTCACACGTTTTCATTAGAAATATACATTAATAACTTAAAAAAGGAGATGGAGTATGCACTATTAGTTCAGGTACTGTTTTCAAAAAACGTGCTTTCTTTTTTTATTATATTTTATTTTAAGGGGTTGTTCACGTGATTTTTTTTCAGAAAGAGGTTGACCTAGTTTAATTTCTATTTTTGAGAAATCTATACTTTGTATGAATTTCAAAACTTTAGATTTGGGACTACTTTTTTATGAGTTGCGGAATTTTAGATCATGAAACGCCGCTAAATTGTCCAATTATGTTTTATCGTTATATCTCGTTTCTAAAAATTTTATTTGATTGTTTTTTTTAGTAGGTCTACAAAATCTTGACTCTAGTAAAATCTGTGAAAATATCGAAAATTTAGTAAATCATGTTTGGTCTATTTTTAGCAAACTTTAAATTTTTTATGTATTTATACTATTTTAAATGATTCATTGAACATTACTGAATATGAAAAAGTAGTGTTTAATTTGTGAATGACTCATTCATATTTTTAAGGGTGAAAATTTCTAGTTAATAAAACTATTCTTCTTCGAATCGTTTATAAAATTAGGTATTTAATGAATGAGTCATTGAGGTATGTCTGTAAGGCAAGTCCTTTTTTGTGTAAATGTTTACCGCGTTCACATGGTTCACACCATTTAAAGGTATTTGGGGAAATTTTTAGTAAGTACAGGTAAAACAAGTAAAATATGTATAATATGGCGAAATAAAAAAGACAAAAAAGGTGATGTAGTGTACCTAGTGTAGACAAACACCAGTTACAGTCTAACTCCATTTAGGTATATTACTTAATTGTCATGAATATCTTTTATATGAAAAAATTTATATAAAAAAATAATTCTGTAATGTTATATGGACGGAATTATGTAATAACAGGTTAAGCGCCAAATTGGTTCAGGTGAATAATGGTACATCTTCTGCTCAATGGCAAAGAAGTTGTACTGTTATTTACCTTAACCTATTAGGCGCTTAATCTGCAATTACATAACGCCGTCTATATTAGGAATTACTTTCAGATAAATTAAGAAATATTAATTAAAGAGATAAAAAAAAACAAAATTAATTACTATTTAATACTGATATTCTTTCGAAAAGAATTTTCTCAATAATGAAAATTAAAAGATGTATTACGCATGGTTTTTTTGAAAATGAGAAATTTTATTTTAAAAAAAATATTAAAATAAAAACACCATTTTATTTTTATTTGTTCACGTGTAATTGTAGTTTTAAATTTTATAAATCGAGGATAACGGTATACCGAAAACAAAGCCTAGAGAAAGCACGGAATGAATTGAAAAAAAAAAAATTAATATGATTATTGTGGTTAATACATTTTTAGCAAACAAATTTCACAAACTTATGCATATTTTCTATTAAACCCCATTCGTTTGTATTAATCTCGACAACGGGGTGAATAGAAATTGACTACATTTTACAATTGTCTAACTAAATTAAAAAATAAAATGAATTTTCAAAATGGTAAGAATGGGAAAAAAACAAGCTATCGTAGCGAAAATTAATCTGTTTTATATTATTTAATATGCAAGAAAATGATATGGAAATCGAATACAAAGGTAAAAAATGATCCCATTCATCTCTTTTTACGGTATTTCGAATTTAGTACAATGAGACTAATAAAATGGATAGAAAATAGAACTACGTATATAACACCATACATACAAAATAATACAAAATACCAGAGAACAAAGAGAAGGAACATTGCTATGTCTATACTAGGGAAACGAGCGTAACCACAAAGGATAGAAAATAACCCACCACTATGTTATATATGTGCACGCGGAGTTGTGTGTGTTAGTCCGTTGGATGATGTGTGTATTGGTGTCTTGCATACATACATATATAATATGTACGTGGTGGTGGAACGTATGATGTACGTATACCACGTACATATACCGTGTTAATACGAGAGGTAACAATATAACAACAATTGAAACATACCCATTGAGTGGTGCCGAATGAATGAGGACTAAGCAACCTAAGATGCACATAAAAGCACATAAGTGATTGCAGAAAAGAGATAGATGTATTCGTTCTATTTGTTCTGTGCAAAATACATATAAAATAAATGTTTATTCATCAGGAACTCGTTATATGGAACTACAATCATTGGAATTAGAGTGTACCCAGGTGGTACAGGTACACTACGTACATAATTATTAATCTATATTCAACAGGTGATGTCATTATTTCACGTAAAAAACAATTATATCATTCCACAACCGTTTAATATTATTAATAACAATAAAAAAAGGCGTATATAGAAGAAGTTACACACATATTACCATTAAAATATGTCTAATGACACATCATTGACAAATCTATCATCAACAGACGTACAAGATAATTTGATCGATATATCAGATCCTTCGGAAGAGTCGCCGTACATGTGCCCGATCTGTTTAACATGGTTAAAAGATCCGATGCTAACGTCTTGCGGGCATCGATTTTGTAAAAGTTGTATAGAATCGTGGCTTGAGTAAGTATTGTAATAAAATTTAAAAAAAAAACCCAAGGCTATCTATTGTCTGTGGACTCCAAAGGGGTTCTTTATAATCAATATTGTTTTATTATAATTATTTCAGACGTGAATCAGCGTGTTGCCCCGTTGATAACACATCATTAAGCCACGACAAAGATCTGTTTCCAGATAATTTTACAAGACGCGAACTCTCACAGCGTAAAGTAAAATGTCCGTACAGTAATTTCGGTTGTACAAAAGTGTTATCCGTTTCCGAGAAAGAGTCTCATATGGCCGAATGTTCATTCTCGAAGGTGGAATCTCAGATTAAAGGGTGTACGTTTAAAATTTTCGGATGTGATTTTAGTGGAAACGCCGAGGAAATTAATCAACATAATGTTGAGTGTATGACACAACATTTAACGGTAAGATAAGTTATTTTCTTATTGCTTCCGAAACTACTAAAGTCGCGGTAGCATTGTGATCACTTTTGAAAAAATGAAAATATTTTTCCCTCCAAAATAAATTTTTTAATTACGCACACTTGACGTTTTAGAGCTTCCTGAACAATTTTGGTTTGGTGTCTGTCCGTCCATCCGTCTGTCTGTCTGTCCGTCTGTGTGTCGCCAGTTTGCACCAAGTGACATTAACTTCTGAACTATTCGATTGTTTTTAATGAAATTTTCAGAAATTATGCAGTTTGGTCCATAGATGGCCTCCTATGAATTTAATCGAAATTGGATTAACGGTAGCTACGCCGCTACCATGTCATTCCATTATTATACTAAATAGGGTACTTGACTGAAGTTACAAAAATATTCTCAAAGCTTTGTTTTTCCATATCAGTTAGGGTAAAAGCCCCTTTTGTGGAACAGTATCTAATACAGGAACAGTTTTAACATTTACATATTTGTTTCTTTAATTAAGTAAGGAAACTTTAAATGCGAGGTGAATTTAAATTGAAAAACAATCATTCTATTAATAATAATTTTTGTTATCAGACGTTTCTTTCAGAAATAACTTCATTAATATGTAAATGTTCATAATTAGATACCGTTCCACAAAGGGGACTTTTACCCTAAGTGATTTTTTTATTTTCGACAGATTCTGTAAAAAATCATCAAAAAAAAAAAAAAAAAAAAAAAATAACCCTACAATATTAAATGAGAAAAAGGCGGGAAAAACGCCTCACTATAGTGACGTCACAGTTTGAAGCAACTAAACGTCAATGTCAATATTTATAACCTCAAAACTTTGATTATATTCATAAAGTGTCAAAGTAAAATCAAGTATTTATTAGAATTCTGGCCGATTCTTATTACTATATATATATATAAGCTAATAGAAATATTCAAAAGAAAACACAATTTCACCTCATCGATGAAAATTATCAAAATCAACATATCTAGCTACAAAATGTTACGTCATATTCAAGAAATGGCGCGTTTTCACTAATTTGAATATTTGTTTAAAAATGGTGATTTTCAACATAAAATTTCTAAATAGTTATCAAATTTTTTATGTTTCATCATTAAAATTGGACATATGTAATGATAATGCATACAATTATTTAACATTTGACACAAATTTTAAATACAGTCAAGTACCGTATTGCACCAAGTGGCATAACTTCTGAACTATTCAATTGTTTTTTATGAAATTGTCAGAAATTATGCGGTCTGGTTCCTAGATGGTCCCCTACAAATTTCATTGCATTTGGAGTAATAGTATCCACGGCGCTACCATGAAATCCCATTAAATGTCAATATCTTATTTACTGCTAGTCCCACCTCGCTCAATTTTTTTATGAATCGTTTTGTTTATTTATTTTTATTAATTTATATAACTATATTAAATTATACAAAGATATATTGGACATTAAATTACCAAGGTGCTTTTGCGAGTACGAGGAAGCTGTGTGCTACACCCCATTGGAAGCGTATTTTTTTTTTTTTTTTGGTTAATTATTCGAAATTTCTAATTGGTTATAGTTGATTTCGGAAGCGTACACAAATTTAAATGCATTGGTCCGTAGAAATAGTGACACAAGTAGTAAAATGGAAGAATCAAAATTGTGGGATGCACCGTCCAAAGATAGTACGGATTCGAGCGTTGATAAAAATCAAGAATTAATAAGGTATTATTTTAGTTCGAATATAGGGTAATTATGTAGAAGCACGGCTCCATCTATTTTTGACTTTAAAAAAGACTAATATGACGGATTAGTCAAAAATTACTACAATTCGATATCAATTAATATGAAAATACCCCTTTGCAGCATTCTGTCCAACATAGCGAATTTCCGTTCAAAAAAAATTAGTTTTTCTCGGAAACTAGTTGACATAGAATAATAGTTCAAAGACCTTTTTTGTGTGATTTTTCTCCCCGTTTCAATGGTGTAAAAAAATGTCGCAAAAATTTTTTAATAAAGGGAAATTTTGACAAAAAACAAATTTTTTTCACGAAAATTGCCAAAAAAAACCACTCAGGATGCGTTATGAAAGTGGCTGTAATAGCTAAATTCCATTCTGGAAAATCGCTAAAAAGCTGAGAAACTATCACTAAATTCAAAAAAACTTAATTTTTAAGCGAATTTCCATTTTGGAAATTCACTTAAAAAACCGGGTGCCATGGAAAGACCTAAGCCCGGAACTATGGCAGAAATTTGTTTTGAGGCCTCGAGAAACCGAAAATGAGCTTCTGACGAAATCGTATGAGAAAGTCAAAAGTCCTAAAAACTTGGATAAGTTCGTCAGCCAGATACATCCGATTTTTGGAAGCCAAAATTTTGGCCATTTTTAGTGGTTTTTGCAAAAATTGGCAAATTTTCAAATTTTTTTTTACACCATCGAAAAGAACGTAAAAAATTACATAAGGCAAGCTTTTAAAACATTGTTCTAAGTGAACTAGTTTTTGAGAAAAATTAAGAAATTTGCTGAATTTCGTTACAATAGATGCTGCATCGTTTTTGTCATTAAAATAACAATATTTAACGTAAAAGCCCCCATTATGGAACGGTATCTAATACTGGAACAGTTTTGACATTTACATATTTATTTATTTAATTAAGTAAGGAAACATTAGATGCGAGGTGAATTTAAATTGCAAAACAATCCTTCTATTAATATGTAATAATTTTTGTTATCAGACGTTTCTTTCAGAAATAACTTCATTAATATGTAAATGTCAAAACAGCAGAATTTTAACTAAAGGAAAGAGCATAAATTCCTCTTAGTTACAATTTATCTCTTTTAGCGAATTTCGAAAACTCGAAATTCAGCTATTACAGTAGGTGTCATGACGCAATCTGAGTCCGGGACTATGGCAGAAATCTGTTTTGAGGTCCCTAGAATACGAAAATGATATTCACTAAAATTTATATATATATATATATATATATATATATATATATATATATATATATATATATATATATATATATATATATATATATATATATATATATATATATATATATATATATATATTTATGTGTTCCCACGATAACTCTCGAACGAAACGTCTAACGCTTATGAAATTTTGTGTGCGGACTGGATTCTGAATTGGCTTGGCTAAGTTCGTTAGCCAGACACGTCGGATGCCCAGAAGTAGGTTTTCTGGCCATTTTTTATCATTCGATCCTATCATAAGGCAGTTCAATTTTTACATCGTTAAAAAGGAAAAAAAAAATTATGAAGAAAATATTCTTATAATTTTCTTTCTATTTTAAGTATTTTTCGAGAAAATGTAAATTTTCACTTTTATTCTTTCTTTGTTAGTCTAATAAGTAATTTATATTTATATCTCAGTTCTTTATTAAGTATAAAAATATTTCACTTTTTTATTAAAGAATTTTGTGAGAACAAGTGAAAACTATTCACATATATGTGATATAACACACATACATGTATAGAGTTTTGTTTCTCATTTATTGCATTATAATTAGCATGGTTCTATCCCATGTTAAAAAATGTAAATTAAACAGATTTTCTAAGCTAATGTAATGAAGAATTTTTTTTTTTTTTTATTGAATTTTTAAGTAAACAAGAAATTGAAGATTATGTTATGATATAATATTAAATATATGAAACAAAACAAAATATGTACAATGTACATATTATGTATGTACGGAAAAATATTTTGAATCGATTTTGAAAATTTTTCCACTAATAATTAATAATGTTAAAAAATTAAACCATTTCAAATGGATTTAAGGTATTTTATGTGAGGTCAAGGTTTTCGGGACCTAAAAAGGCCAGAAATTAATTAACCAATCGATTTTAAAAATTTTTTCACAGTTAGTAAGTTAAAGTATTTGAATTAATTAATTAAATGATGTCCGCAAGAAGCTTACGGACTGCCATAAGTTATATGAGATCCTTAGAACCCTTTTCTTACTGTTAGAGTACTAGACTTGTATGAGTTTCGCCAGGATTTACTGATCCCATAATTGTAAAAAATAAACTAAACGACCAATTTTAAAAATTTCTTCACTGTTACAGAGCTAAACTATTTTAGATAGATTTAGAATACATTATGTAAGGTCCGCCAGGGTCCACAGGACCCAAAAGTGTCAAAAATAAACTAACTGACCGATTTTGAAAATTTTTTCACTGTTACAGAGCTAAACTATTTTAGATAAATATCGATTACGTTATGTAAGGTCCGCCTCGGTCCATAGGACCCAAAAGTGTCAAAAATAAACTGCCTGATCGATTTTGAAAATTTTTTCACTGTTACAGAGCTAAACTGTTTTAGATAAATATAGATTCCGTTATGTAAGGTCTGCCAGAGTCCATAGGATCCAGAAGTGTCAAAAATAAACTAACTGACCGATTTTGAAAATTTTTTCACTGTTACAGAGCTAAACTATTTTAGATAAATATAAATTACGTTATGTAAGGTCCACCAAGGTCCATAGAACCCAAAAGTGTCAAAAATAAACTAACTGACCGATTTTGAAAATTTTTTCACTGTTACAGAGCTAAACTATTTTAGATAAATATAGATTACGTTATGTAAGGTCTGCCAGGGTCCATGGGATCCAAAAGTGTCAAAAATAAACTAACCGACCGATTTTGAAAATTTTTTCACTGTTACAGAGCTAAACTATTTTAGATAAATATAGATTACGTTATGTAAGGTCTGCCAGGGTCCATGGGTCCAAAAGTGTCAAAAATAAACTAACCGACCGATTTTGAAAATTTTTTCACTGTTGGGGAACTAACTATTTTAGATAGACATACATTACGGTATTTAGGGTCCGCCAGGGTCCATGGGACCCAAAAGTGGTAAAAATAAACTAACCGACCGATTTTGAAAATTTTTTCACTCTTACAGAGCTAAACTATTTTAGATAAATATAGATTACGTTATGTAAAGTCTGCCAGGGTCCATCGGATCCAAAAGCGTCAAAAATAAACTAGCCGACCGATTTTGAAAATTTTTTCACTGTTGGGGAGCTAAGCTATTTTAGATACATATAGATTACGTTATGTAAGGTCTGAAGTGTCAGTAGGACCTAAAAGTGTCAAAAATAAAATAATTGACCGATTTTGAAACCTTTTTACTATTACCAAGTTAAACTATTTTAGATAGGTACAGGTTGTGTTATCTGAGATCCACAACTGTCCTGCGGATGCAAATGCGGCGTAGAATGCTACTCAACGGGTTTTGAATATATATATATATATATATATATATATATATATATATATATATATATATATATATATATATATATATTACATAAAGTCCGCCTAGAATATACGGTCGAGCTGATTTTTTAATGAGGTCCACCGGGATCTTGCAGATCCGAAAACGCCAGTAATAAGCTATCGAACCGATGCTAAAAAATTTCTCACTGCTAGAGAACTAAATTATTTTAGATGGATACAACTATGCTGCACAAAATTCGTTCGGGTTCTTGGGTCCCCAAAAATACCAAAACTAATTACCCAACCGATTTTAAAAATTCTTTTTCTCTTAGAAAGCTAAACTATTTTAAATAGGTACAGGTCTTAGATGAGATCCGCCAGTGCCCAAGATTTGGAAATTCGCTATGTTATGCAGATGCTGCGACAGGGGTATTTATTGAATATAATAGATATATAATTATCTCTCTTTCATTTATTTGTGCAGTTTATCTCTTTTTATTGAATATAAAAGATATATAATTATCTCTCTTTCATTTATTTGTCAGTGTTGCCTTGGTTAACATTTAAAATATTTGTAATCCCCTTACCTCAGAATTCCCCTTAAAAAACTTTCTTTTAGTTAAAATACTATGTTAGATACCGTTCCATAATGGGGGCTTTTATTTATATTATATCTGTTTCATTTTTCAAAATAAAAATTAACTAACTTTTCAAGAACGCGTCATCAACGATTTTGAAAATTTTTTCACTGTTAGAGAGCTAAACTATTTTAGATGGATACAGATTGTTATACGAGATCCGCCAGTGTCCAATTTTTGGAAATTCGCTATGTTATGCATATGTTGAGACGGGGGTATCATTTTTTTTTTATTATAATTTTAGGGCTATGTATGAACGAATTATCGTATTAGAACAGAGGACAAATGAACAAGATATAACAATAAGAAATTTGCGTAAAGAAATTAATGAATTAAAGATTCGCAATGAAAATATTGTTGAAGACACATTATTACAGTATTGTGGTGGCGTTTTTATCTGGACAATTACCGACTTCAAAAATAAACTGGAAACCATGAAAAAAGATGCAAATAAAATGTATTATAGTAAAGGATTTTACACGTCGCCAAATGGATACCGGTAAATCCCCGATTGCGTGATCCAATCTACATATTTCTTATTTTTAAAATTTGCTTGTTTATTAAAGGTTTTGCGGTCGATTAAATCTTTCGCCAAAAAATCCCGAATTTATCGGATTACTGGTACACGTGATGCAAAGTAACCATGACAACGCTTTAGAGTGGCCATTCAGTGGGAAAATTTCATTGACCGTCGTCCATCCCACGTAAGTATTGCGAATTGTAACGCCACCTAGTGATAAAAAAATAACTACTGCCAGTAGTGAAGGTTTGTTTCTAAGGTTTTGACATTTTGATAAAATTTGTGCGGTTCAGTTTGAAAAGTACAAATTGGTACAGCAACTCTAAACCTATTCGTAGCAGTTCTTTCACTAGTCACCAGGATAGCGATTCTTGAAAAGTGAAGTGAAGTGGAATGGAATGAAATGAAATAGCTGAGAACAGAACCAAATATATTTTTATAAGTTGGTAGGTATACATTATTGTGATAATTGGTACCCTATCGACGAAATTGATTACTAATTAGAGGAGGTATTATTTATGGTTATACAGTTTTCATTTCCGGTTACATATTTTAAACAGCGAAATCAAACCGGAGGCGGAGAATGCAAGATCGAGCTGTTTCCGGTGGAGGAGAGAATTTTAAAATTAAAAACACTACTACTACTACAAAAAAAAATTCGTTAAGAGCGTGTTTTTGACACGCACTAAGTAATGTCACCTTAGTGAAAGTGTTAATTTATGATTTTTTGGTTCATTTTTTAAATACAGTGAGAATACAGCCCTCTTGCGTTTATTCAATATATGCATGTACAACTCTATAATACAGTGAGAATACAGCCCTCTTGCGTTTATTCAATATATGCATGTATAACTCTATAATCATTTTCCCCCACAATAATCACACAACGAGATTAATATGTCATCCTTCGGTGACATAACAAGGTTATGTCGAAATTTTATTTTTACTATTAAGTATTATTAAAAAGGAAAATATCTAATTTAAATAAAAAAAATTAATAAAAAATAAAAAATAATTAAAATACAAGAAAAAAAGTAAAATATTAAAACAGTTAATATAAAGCGGGTTCTACACGATGCTACGAACGTTCCTTCCAACGTTCGATCGAACGTTTGAGGCAATTAAGTTCGATAGTTGATGCGACTAATGTATCTGCTACACGGTGAATCGAATATTTGATCCAATACGAATGATGATGTGTTGGTACTCAGTGGACGACGCTGTTATCTGTCTGATGTTATCTCTAATGTTATACACTGATATTGTCTCTGTTCACATGAACGAGTCGTGCAGCTGCTGAGTCGAACCAACCAACGCAACCAACATTGACCTTTAAACGTTCGAAGCATCCCTTTGACTCGGTGCAAGAATACCGACATCGAACGGGACACGACCAAATGCGAACGTTTGACGCTCGACATTGGACACTCGTAGGTTCGAACAACGGCTACACGATGCTATGAACCATCCAACGTCGAATGTTGGAAGGTGTTCGTAGCATCGTGTAGCAGCGGCTTAAAGCACAGCTAGCTACTCAAAAATCACAACGAACGCAAACGGAATGGACGAAAGATGGCAATAAAATGATGAATATTTGTAAATTTTATTTTTTAAATTTCACATAATATGTAACCGGAAATGAAAATTGTGTACCACAATAATACCTCCTCATATTAGTAATCAATTTCGCCGATAGAGTACCCATTATCACAATAATGTATACCTACCTACTAACTTATAAAAATATATTTCCTTTGGTTCTGTTCTCAGCTATTTCATTTCATTCCACTTCACTTCACTTTTCAAGAATCGCTGTCCAGATGGCTATTGGATTTCCCAATACATGAGTGTATTAACAGGTTTTGGACTTGTCAATGGTCATATGTTTTTTTCTCTATCCCAGACAAAAATTTTGATCATATAAATGACGTGATTGAGATATTTATAAAATATTTTTTTATTTTAGTAATTCATATCAAAATATTAAAGAGACAATGATGACAAGACCGGACTTGGAAGCATTTCAGCGCTCGCCCACGTTGATGAATCCACTCGGATTTGGTTATACGGAATTTATTGAAGTCGAAGAACTGCTGAAAAAAGGATTCCTTCAAAAAAACACATTAACCGTTAAAATACAAATACAAGCAGTTTAATACTCGTACAATTACCAAAAGAATTATTCTTAAATATTTTTAAAATAGTAAATTTTTTTAAAATTGCTCATAATGTACTTCTTGTGGAAGTTTGTACAAAATAGTTATGTAAGTAATTCGCTCAATAATATTGAGTGTTTGTTGACTGTAATCAGAATTAAGTTATAGATTTTAAGCACAGGTGGCTTTTGTGTCACTAGTTGCCAATTTTGCCATAGAGTTTTACCAATTTAATCGACGACATATACGTATTTTATTTCGTATTCGTTAATTAAGATTTCGTAGCCTAACGCAACTACGAAATCATCATTGTCTTGCGTTTTCTGTCATCGAAGAGAGGTGGTCAATCCACACTTCACCAATTTTTTTTTGTTAAATGACAGTAAAGCCAGTTTGAATCTGTTACGTTTTTCTTAAGTCTGTTACTTTTAAATATTCTAATTGTAAGAAATAATGTATTCATTCACCCAAGAGAAATGTTGTGTAACATTACGTAACGGTAATTGTATCGTTATAAACCAGAGAGACTCTAATTAAAAAAAAATTAGAGTGCCTTTAATAAATAGAGTGATGACATGTGTACTGAACGCTGATTGGCTCCGACATTTTCTATCCAAAGTTTTCGTAAAATATATTGGAAATAAATTAAATGTTAAGAAAAACCATTTAGTTTAACTTAGAAAGAATAATTAAATTAATAATTTTTAATTGTTCATTAATTCATAACTTATTAACGATAATTATGTACTCAAAAGTATTTACTCAAACATGTGATAATTAATTTTGAAGCTTCCCACTCTGTTTTGGATAGAAAATGGATGACATGTCACGACTATATTTATTATAGGGACTCTAAAAAAAATTAACACACGTTAAATAGGTTTCGAAACCTTTTTCTCTGGCGAATGCACACCATTATCAGTTTCGTTAAAAACATAAAAATAAACAAAATATTGCATTATAGATTTCTGTGATAAAAATTAATATAATTTAATTAAATTAAGCAAATTAAAAATGTAGTAAATACAGTGTTATAAACATTCCGTTCCATTAATTATACTGTTAGCAATAAATAAATAAATTTTATATAAAAATGTAAATTTTTATCGAAAAATAAACACTTATTAAAAAATAGTTAATTGTTTCAATTAATTTAACCATATATTTAACAGACCGATAAATTTTTTCATCAATTTTATCGAATTAACACGTAATATGTGAACATAAATTTGTTCAACCCGGTAGTTTTATACTGTTTTAAGGAGGTAATTACGAGTGGCCCAGAAATAAAAGAATTAGTAAAGAGAAAGTACCGAAAGTGTATGATCACTAGAAAGTCGCATGTATTTATAAATTAACACTGCTACTTACAACATAACAATCATATTAAACATATTAAATAGGGTATTTTACTGAAATTAAAAGCTATTCTAAATGTCTTGTTTACTCTTCTTTATTTTTTTGGATCATTGATATCAGAATGCGTATGTACCATACAATAGATGGAGTGCATATTATCTTTTTTTTTAAGCAAATCGCCACATTGGTTAACACACGTTAACATCTTTAATAACCTATAAAGTGTCAGTGGTAATAAATATTTTTTAATTTGTATACGATTACTGTTGTAAAATATAATATCAGAAAATATAGAAGAATTTTAAATTAAACCTTGTTGACCGCCATATTGGTCAACACTTTACCCTTTTTTTTGGCTTCATTTTCATATACATTGAATATATACCTGTACTCCCTCCCTCTGTCTCTTCAATACTCAGAGTTTTTGATAAATGTAAAAATTATTATAAATCAATTATTCAAATTTAAAAATAAGAAAAAAAACGTCGAAAAATAACTAATTGTAATGACGTCATAATTTGAGAACAAAAAAACGTCAGTGTCAATATTTATAATCTTGAAAAATCGATTATATTCCTAATATGTCGAAATAGAAGCTATTATTTATTTAAATTTTGAATTCGTCAATGAAAACTATCAGAATGGACATGTTTACAATTTGTGACGTCATGTTCAAGTGTATAATAGCAAATTTTCAATCATTTGAATCGTTGTCGAAATTAACGATTTTCAAAATAAAATTTGTAAATAATTATTAAATATTTCTACGTTTTACCTTTAAAATCAAATATGGTCCATTTCACTTAAATTTAACCATGATTCATCACTTAAATTTAAATAATTTCCGTTTTTTTGGCTTTATCTCTTTCATTATTGCACTTACGTAAATTTTAAATTTGTTTTTAGAATAGAATAGAAGATTGATTTGTTTCAAATATAAGAATTATTTAATTTTTTAACGATGACTCATGATCAATTGTATTTGAAACGTGATATATATAGAACGATAACGCAGATTTCATATATAGTCAAGTACCCTATTAATGATAAAGATTGAAATAAAGATTTTAATATAGTTACTCGAATAAAATGACGTGTAGAAATGAATAATCATTTTATGCATATACCTACTCTGGGGAAATATTTTTCAGATGAACTATGAGATTGAAGACAAATTACTTTTCCTAAAATACTTTTGATTTAAAACAAATTAATATGTATGTTATAGGAAGTCATACTAATTAAAAATATATAGAAATAAATTAATATGAAAAAGATATTCGAAAGGTCAATCGCTTGCGGATATATTTAAAATTAAACGATAAAATCAGCATTAATGAATTTTAGAAAACTGCAAATCATTCAAATCAAAGGCTCACTTGGCTCTACAATTTTTTTAATGCCCGGTTTTTCAGTGATGGTTTAAACCAAAGATTATAGTTAAACTCGAGTTTATCTCATTTTTCAGTTTTACAGTGTGAGTTTAAATATGGCCGCCAGTTTAAACTACGTTTAACTTAAACGGCCAATATTCGTGGTTTAAACTAGTGATGGCTAGTGAGTGAGTGATTCAATTCACTGAGTTGAATCATTCAAGTGACTAACTGAATTGAATCAGTCAAAAAGAACTGAATCGACTCTTTCAGCTCGTGAGTTGAAAGAATATAATTATGTTCACACTCACTGATACACTCACTCACTAACTCACTCACTCACTCACTTAAGAGTGTGTGACATACATATAAGATTCTATTCAATTTTCAATCTCTGCTTCAGTTTATACAATAGACAGAGATTTGTTCAAAAATTTCACAAACATCTGTTTAACTGTATGTAGTGTGTATATGTATATCGTATATGATACTAATGATACCTACTGTAGGTATGGTAGGCTTTTTTTTTAAAAAAGGCATAAAACAAATTTTAAATGAAATTTAGGCCAAATGCCTAATAAAGTAATAAAGTAATTTAATCTAAATAAAAAACATACCCCATTTTATATACACTATAAGTACGGATATTAAAATATGTGATTCTAAGAAAATATATATGTATTTTATCTTACAATATTTTCAGGTTTTTAAAATAAAATTTGTCCGTTTATTATCAGATTATCAGGTCTCCAAAAATTAGTTTTTCTTCAAAACAACATTGAGTGGATATCTCCCTACATAATATTACTCTAGTTTTTAATAATCCGTATTTTTCATTCTAATCTAGTTTTATATTTTAACTGTGTATTTTTAATGTTGCATTTTTTAAAAATTTTTCTTGTGTTGGTTACGTGCATTAATTTTAACAATAAAATTATTATTATTAGTTAAGTTATTTAATTATTATTTTAAGTACATATATTAATGTACAAATTTTGTTCCAACTACAGGTAATTTTTTCTAAAATTTTCAAAAACTTTAATTTTATTCCGTTATAATAATTTTACCCAAACACTCATTCACTTGAGTGAGTGTACCGCATGAGTGTATTGGTTTGTTGATTCATATTTGAAGTTGTGCCAATCAGTAGTGTAAAGTGAGTGAGTGAGTTATTCAATTCATAAAGGCAATTGAGTCAATAGTATCAAGTGAGTGAGTGATTCAATTCATTGAATCGATTCACCACAGTGAGCGGATTCAAAAGATTCAAGTCACTAAAAAGAGTGATTATTCCCATAACTAGTTTAAACTACACATTTAGTTTAAACCTAGGAAACGTCAAATATTGTGTTTAATTTTTGGTTAAATAAAATATAAAAATAATGTATTTTGAATCCGATTTTGAAGATGAGAGCGACCAAGAGTATTATTTAGATTTAGTAATTTAGATAATTTTAATTTTTATTCAAGATTTCCAATACAAAAAGAAACTGCTTTTTTCGTCCTGGAGAAAATGTTTTTTTTTCTTTTTAAATAATAATCATTAAACTGAAAACTATTATAACAGTAATAATTTTTAAGAATAACGCATTATCTCCTGAAATAATGTTCTTGTTGACATTAAGATATTATGCAAGTGGGGGTATGCTTATAATATGTGGAGATTTCGCAGGAGTATCGAAAACTACTACTAGTAAAGTAGTGAAACTAGCATCTCACAATATTCCTCTTAAGTTTATTAAATTTTTTAAATTTCCAGTGTCAGACATGGAAAAGACTCAAATTATAAGAAATTTTTATAACATTGCGCGGTTTCCTAAAGTGATTGCTGCTTTAGAAATTAGAAATGTGACGCACTGAATCAGAAACACTGATAAATGCAAACAAATTGCACAGCCCAATGCCTTTTTCTATGACACGCTTTAAAAATTTATAGCACCCTAATGTAATTTTTAAAAATATATTCAAATATATACATTTAAATTATTTTCACATA
Organism: Brachynemurus nebulosus; assembly: GCA_035578155.1. Classification (NCBI taxonomy): domain Eukaryota; kingdom Metazoa; phylum Arthropoda; class Insecta; order Neuroptera; family Myrmeleontidae; genus Brachynemurus; species Brachynemurus nebulosus. The sequence continues at coordinate 75,155,352 of JAPWDM010000002.1, read as the reverse complement.
GTAGAAGATTATTATCACAATTCAAACAATCTGTTTTGACATCTATTAAAAAAAGCCAAAAGTAGTAATTTGCTATGGTTACTTAGTTTAAACTCCGTTTAAATAAACTACGGTAGTATTGACACTGTAAAACATCGGTGGTTTAACTGATTAGTTTAAACTTGAGTTTAGCTAAACGTGGTTTACATAAACTCAAGTTTAAACGGCCACTGAAAAACCGGGCATAAATCTTTTTTTTTTTTTTGTGAACCTTTTATAGCTTTTTAATTATAGGTATTTTAACAAAAAGTAGATATGAATTTTTTTACTCTTTTACCAGTTTTTTATAATAATTTATCGCCAATATATACTCGTAAATGACTGGGTAAAGTACATCAATTACATATAAAAATATTTGATATTTTTTAAACCCTTCATCTCCCTTAAGGCCCCCAAACACCTTAAACGTCACGTTGACAAGTGATTAATATCAGATTCTTGTCAAAAAGCATAATGACATGAATTTAAAATATTAAATTCGATTATTTTGCAAATTTAATCTTATAATTCAGCTCAGGTTCTATTGTTTATCGCAAATAAATTAATTTATTGCGTCTCAGGGTTATTTTTAATTAATTATTGATTATTAATTGTGTATAGGTATGTACGTATGTATGCAATGTACAAAACCTACAAAACACCATGCAATTTTTAAAAATTTACAATCACCTGCGATACCTCTCGTATGTGTTGTACTCTCACATTGTTGAAGAGTAAAAAAAAAACTAATCTGAAACATCTGCAACGCATGCCAAAAAGAAAATAATAACAAAAAAACGGGTTGAATGATTTGTTTACGTTCTAATCACTCTCATCTGTGGACCGGTAAAAGAGAAAGTTTAGCGAAAAAAAACACCACATACAATTTACAAAAAAAAATTATGAAAGTGTTAAAATTGTTGAAAACAAAACGTTATATAGATACATTGTTACTTTTCTAAAACCACGTATATAATTTTTTCTAAAATTCAAAAATGTTCTACAATAATTCGGATTATAATTTAATCAAATTAGGTTTTATATTGTTAATCATTCCAATTGTATTGTTTGGATTTTTAATAAATGCTGTTGAAAAATATTTACCGATATTTATAAGACGTGCATTTCGTTTCGGTAAATTCGCGTTACGAATCGATAAAAATGATCTATTTTCGTTGTTCGAAGTGCCAAAATCGTGGTTTAAACATTTTTACGTGTTTTCCACGGCATATTCAACGCTCGTATTGTTGGTAATGATAAATGTTTATTTATTTGAGAATAGTGTACCGTTAGGGTTTGTTCAATTGTTGGATTTGTGTGTTGGTACATCAAGAAAAGCATCAGGTTTGTTAAAAAAAAATGGGGAATTTGACTAATTTTCGGACATTATTTTTAAAACAGACATATTTATGTATTATGCATGTAGTTATATGTTTTAATTTTTAAAAATAATGCCGAAAATTGTTTAAAAAAATTATTATAATGCTGGCGTTCCAAACGAAAATTTTGTTAGCTTAACGTTAGCTAACGGAGCTTTCACCGTTACAAACCAGAGGGCACGCATTCAAAAAATTAATATACATTATATATTAAACAACAGTTTCTAACATGGTGACTGATTATTTTTATTTCATAATTTTTAAATGTGGCTGTACTTCAGAAATTAAGTATTTATACCGTGAAAAAATATTTAACGTGCATTAATTTTTGAATCAGAGCCCTCTGGTTTGTAACGGTGAAAGCTGCGTTAGCTAGCGTTAGGCTAACAAAATTTTCGTCTGGAACGCCAGCAATATTTGTTCTCAAAATTTGCGCGAAAACGTTCATTAGCTGTCAGTTACGTCACATTCTCTAGATAGCAACAGGTGTTTTGTAACTAAGAAAAAACTTGCTGGAAGGAAAGAAATTGCTGATTTTTTTAAATTAATTTAATTTTGATTAATTTCTATAGTTATGTTTGTTAACCGGAATTTAAAGTAGTGACCCTAGTGTTGAAATATAAGAGAATGTAACGTCACAGCCCGTTTCTGTACACGTGAATTTTAGCTAAAAAAAATTTGTTTTAATTAATTTTTTTTTTAAATGAAATAATGATAGTTAAGATGAAGTCTTTTATTATCAATTTCCATTAAAATATGTTTTGATTGCTTTTCATTAATACTGTCAAATACCCTATTGATTTAAATTTTCATTTGATATTTATTTGATTGTTGTAATTGTTATTTTTTTTTAGTTACTGCATTTTCATCATTGTTAGCTTTAATTTTATTAACTTTACAATGTTATCGAAGACTGTACGAGACACATTACGTATCCGTTTTTGCCGCACATAGTAAAATGAATGTTATACATTATATTGTTGGATTTGCACATTATTTAGGCGCAATTGGAGCTATAATTGCTGAAGCACCGCAATTTGCACACTCTGGTACAGGTAGGTAATTACATAACAATTTCATTTATAAATACTGAATTGTATTGAATCGTTCAAATAATATTGGAATTGATTATAGTGCGCAAGTACAGTTCAAGATTTCAAATAAAATTTAGAATAATGAACTGTAAAAGGGACTTTTTTTTAAAAAAAAAGTTGAATTGTGTTTAAGTTCAAAATTATTTCCACAGATGTCCTGAAATAATATGATGTAGGGATATTTCCTTATGAGTGACTTTTATATTTTTGATATCTTTATTCCTATTTTAATGACCTTTGTAGCGTTTCGTAGAGTATCTACGAAAACGCTAATGAAATCATCCGGTCTGTCCATACATTTTTTTAATTCAAAAAGCTCTTTTCTAAATTATCAGAAAACTTATTTTGAAAATTATCAACGATATTTCTGGTAAGTTTGTGAATACGAAAAAATATATATTATTTGAAATAACTGAGAAATTCAACTCAACACGTGGAAATTTTCCATAAAATCCTTATCGAAATATAGTGGGACAATTTTTCCCAGAAAATTTTCAATTTTCTAGCGTAGCTGCCACTTAGTACCTAAATATTTCGAGCGACAACAAACTTGTCGCTCTCCGATTAACTGTTACCTGACCAAAATAATGTATCCAACATAATAAAAATGTTAACTAAAAATATACACGTTCTTAAAACAAGAATTTCAAATACCCGTTAAATCATTTCGAACTGATAGAACCGTTCAAATGTGAATTTGAATTTTAAATTAAGAAAATGGAATAAAGAACGGAGAATAATCAGTATTTCAAATACTATAGAATTTGTACAATGGAACAGTTATTTAATAGTTCTTTCTGTGCATGCTTATAAATAATGAACAGTTCAATGTTTGTAAATGGAATAAACCTAATTTAAAACAGAAATGTGTAAATTATTCGACAATTTTTTTTATTTTAAATTTTATTACAGATTTTAAACCCTACGTCTCATTTAGTGATATAAGACTGTTAGATATATTAGGCACAATTTTATTTTTATGGGCATGGATACATCAATACATTTCAGCGTTAATTTTAGCAAATTTACGAAAAGATCATCGAGGTACGCGTGGTATACAGAAGTGTCCATAAAAAAGTTGACACAGACGTTTCAAAATCCAATTTTATTTAATTGATTTTTTTCATTTTTAGGAGTGGTAATTTCTCACGAACATAAATTACCGACCGGCGATCTTTTTGAATATGTATCAAGTCCACATTTATTAACGGAAATTATAATGTACTTTGCGCTGACCCTAATATTATGGGGAAATTCTACATTTTATTATGTATTTGCTTGGGTTTTATCAAATCAGGTATATAAAATAAATGTTTTATTGTCTCACAAAAATTATTTAAATTTTTTAGTTCCAGGTTTGTTTATTAAATCATCAATGGTACAAACAGACTTTTAAAGACTATCCAAAAACGCGTAAAGCAATTATTCCATTTGTTTTATAAATTAAAGCTCAATTGTGATTTATTTTTATTGGAAATAAACAAAAAAAGTATTTTTATATATTTTTTATAAAATAAATAAATAATTTATTAGTTTAATAATAATATAAAATAATTTATTATATTCAAAAATTTGAAATAAATTTATTCGAAAAAATTTCATAGTTGTTTGACAAATGGTTCTAAATCGCCTAATTTTGGCACGAAATAATCAGCCACAAGAAATCGTTTTTCACTTGTCAATTCTTTTCTCCAAGCTTTCGATTCTTCTAAGGTTGTTATACCAGTTAATACCAATAATGTTTTGAAACCGCTACGTTTGCCAAAAATAATATCAGTATTGGCTCTAAAATTAAGAAAAAGCATATTAAAAATTGATTACTCAAATAATTTCTAATGATGGAGAATTTTCGTATAGATTACAATTAATAAATTGGTGAAAAAATTTTTGAAATCTGTCTAAATAAGGGAGAACGAGAATATTATAGTCGCACGCGTGTCACTTGTGACGTCACGTCTCCGCATAGTCGAGCGTCGATTGTCTTATACACAAAATTAAATCTCTTTTATATAATTTAAAACGTCAAAATTGTGAATATTTAATAATCTCCATGGTAATTAACGTACATATTTACCAGTCCTGTAAAAGTTTAATAATAAAGGGAGCTCATCGTTCTATTGGAAACTGACAAATAGGCGTGGCTTAATAAAAATGGCTGACGAAAAAGTGTACTGACATTAGTTTTATATGCAAATAAATATTAAAACTATTTATACATGAATTGACAAGTTCGAAGCAAAGAAATTTTGTTGAAGGAGAGAGAATTTTGTATCTGTAAAATAGTTAAAATGTGGTAAAAATATGAAAAAATGAGTGAATGAGTTAATGAATATTACAATTGACAGTATGCAAACGTCTATTTCAAATGGAAAATGTCATGAAATAACTGGAGAACTGTCAACGAATGGAAAAAACAAATCAATTGTATGTAAATGTAGATCTATAAAATTTAAATCATTAATGACAATTCAGCAAATGCACTTTAAGAATAGTCTGATTTTTAAACACCAGATGTCATACCTTCATTCGACAGTCCCAAGGAGGGATGACGTCACACGACTCAACTAGACAGAAGCAACTTGAATAACTGTTACTTATTGAAATATTTTCATTACAGATTCCGCTCAAAATAGGGAATAGTAAACAAGTCACTTTCCCTATTTTAAGCGTAACATACAGGATGAACTAAATATCTATTTATATGCATATACATATATTTACTAGGTCACTGATATACCGTAACCAAAAGCTAAGACATGCTGCGATGCCCAGTTCTCCAAATATTTCTAGTTTATTTTCTCACGTTAAATGTTTTCTTTTCTTAATGACCCCTGTCATATTAAAAATACAGTTTATTTAGTTATATAAAATAAGTACATAACTTAACTACATACATTAAGTAATTAACTTTTTCTATTTAAAATAACTACTGTACACAATAAATAGATATAATAAATTGATAACAATTATTTTATTATTATTAATAAGAAAATACGTTTGTATGTTCCGAATGAGACCATTTTAAGAATAATCTTTGCTAATGTTTAAGTACAGAACAAAAAGTAAATACGTACAGATACATATTGTGGAGTGAATGTCAAAGAAGCTATTAAATTTTAATTTATCACCACTTCATAATGTCCCAACGGTCCCAACAACACATTCACAAGCATTATATGCATGTATGCCTACTACCTGATACTATTAAATAATCAAATCATGGATATGTTTATATATGCATAATTATATAAAATTATAGACAATTGTAGGGTTTTGGACGTTTTAAACATTTCATTTCAAACTCATAAGTAAATGTACAAATTGCAAAATTTTTAATTTTTCTGAATAAATGATTAAAAAGTTCATGAACACTTTATTATTTGTCACACCATTTATATTATTATTTTTTATTTTTTTGACAATATTTTTATTACTTTTTAATATAAACATGTTTGAATGTGTATGTGTTTGTTTACAATATTTCCTTATTTTAGATTTGCTTATTTTAAGAGAACGGTGTACTTACCGATCCCCAATCATCAACGTGCGACTGACATCAGGATTACATTTTTCCTGAATATATTTCATCATATATTCTCCCGGTTTTCCCATAATCGCGTCTGGTTGTCGTCCAGTGGCAGTACGCACTGCTGCCACCATCACGCCACTTCCGGGGATTCGAATATTTGGATTTTTGCTGGGAAACGTTTCGTCTGTATTTGTTGCAATAAATAAAACATCGGGATTCAATAAATATGACGAAGCCAATGTTAATTTTTCGAAACATAGTTTAGAATCGAAGCCAACAACAACCGCGCCAATGGACGGATCTATTTTAAGTTGATCAATGTCCGATAGGTCTGATTTAAATTTTTCATGAGGTGGCTTTAAAGACAGAAAGGTAAGAATTACGATAACACTAGCGGCCAGGGCTGGGAAAAATGGTTCATAGAAACCATTTAAAATAGAAAATGGAAAATAGTTTCCAAAATTGCATTTAAAATACAAAATGGAAAATGGTTTTATTGAACATATTTAAAATGGATTATAAAATGCAAAATGCTTTTTTCTTTTTTATACTATAAATCTTTTATCGTTTTTTATATTAATAAAAAAAAGTTAAGAAAATGTCAAACGTATTGAAATTATATTAGGGCAGTCTTTTGAGAAAATTTTATAAAGTTTGCATGATATTAAAACGAAATTTAACTCTTGAAATATTGTTACTCAAAAAATTTGTAAAATTTAATTCAGCCTTGGCATAATCAAACCTTGACTACGATACAACTGTGAATTCTAAATTATGAAATCATCTATTCGAAATACCAAAACATTTCTTATCGACGTATCTTAAAGATAATAGCATACAACTTGAGTCAGAAAAATTTGATTTGAAAGAACTGCAGTTCTAGTAACAAATTTAACTTAGGTGACATTGAAACTCGAATGATAAAAAATTTAAGTCAATTGAATCGACTTACATTTAACTTACAATTTGTTAGACTGTGTTCAATTCGAGTTCTATAATTAATATGAGTCATAAGTGTTATACATATACACATAAATTTGAGTAGGTATACATGCATTTTCATTTTAAATGCAAAATGGATTCAAATTTCCATTTTAAATACAAAATGGAAAATGGTTTCAACAAACTTATTTAAAATAGAAAATGCAAAATGCCATTGTGTATTTTAAATACATATTTAAAATGAAATGATTTTAAATAGTTCCCAGCCCTGCTAGCGGCTTTGTATGAATGGTGTTTAATTACTTACTCCAACTCCTGTACATTTTATACCGACATTATTTAATTCTTTTTCAATGCCTGCAGCCCCTATTATGTAAACTTTTTTGTTAAAATTAATATCTTTCAAACATTGAGCTACTAGATATGATGTGCATATAACTTCTTCTTCATCAATATCAAAACCATATTTTCTAGCTTTTTCCGCAACTTCTGCACGGGTTTTCGTTGAATTATTTGTTAATAAAAATACTTTTTTACCTTTACTCTTTAAACCGTTTATAACTTCTACGGAACCTGGCAATGATTCGCCAGATTTCCATAAAACACCTAAAAATTGATACTTTAGTAGAAAATTATAAAATTTTTATATATTGATAATTTAATACCATCGCAATCAGCAAAAACCGTATCAATGTCCTCAAGAAATTGTATTTTTTGAGATGTCGTCAACTGCATTAAATCCACCAAATTGCATGCTGCCGGGGGCACCAATGGTTTTTCCTCATTGTTAGTTTGAATATTTTTTGGATGGCCTGGTGGGTCACAATCACATTTGTAGTCGTTCACCATCATTTGAGTTTGAAAATGTGACACTTTGACTTAACACTTTTTTGATAAAAACAATTAATTTAGAATTTTGTAAGCAAAAATAATTGGAAATGTTCAACTGAAAAATATATGTGATGTGTGTTATTGGTTTAACTTTTATTTGACCATCAATTTGACCTTCAGGATTTTTTTTAAATAAGCATTTGTATTACTAAAAAAAATTTTAAGTGGTGTAGGTAACCTTGCAAACTTTACGTTTAAAATAAAAAAAAATTTAAATACTTATGTTTCAATTTTTCGAATTTTCGACGTAATCGAATTTTCAATTATGACATCGTAATGATGGTAATGATGCAATAAAAAAATTTATAAAAGGGCAAAGACATCAAAAAGATAGTTTGTTCATCAGTCAAACTATTTTTTTGTCTTGGTCTCAACATTTTCAAATTAAATAAAACTCGGAAACAATTTTTAAAAATGTTTATTTTCTCTGATGTCTACAAAAATTTGACACCATGGACCCCAACCGGGGGAGCTTAAGCTTAAATCGACGCTTGATTTTATGTACTTTTCGTTTAACATATTATAAGATTTCTAATTTTCTGTACACGACATATTTTTCGGTAATTTTTATAAAAATGATACAATTTTGGTTTTATAAAACAGAGGTACGCGGAGGAAAAAGTTTGAGAAACGCTACCTTAACTCATTTGGCGATGTGTATGAAAAAATTTTTTAGTTCAAACTGCCGGCACTTTTCATGACAGGTTAGGGTATATAATCTTTGGTTAGAAACCATTAAGCACTGGTGATTGGTTTTTACGGGTATTACCCACACATCTTGAAAAAATGAAATGAATACGATAAACACTTTCTTTCAATCAAAAAATGTCCGCTATCACATTTTACCATTGATTAAGGATGTATACCCAAAAAGAAAATTCCAACTTTTTCCATTGAGTTTGAAATATGTTAAACAATAGACGATTCTGCATCGGTTAGCAAAAAGAAAATTGTATGTCACGGACAAATTAAACGAAATAATTAATGTTAATGTTCTCATTTATCGCGTGTTGTTTGAACCGGAAGTAGTATAGCTACTAATAAATTTGTAAAATTTGTCATATTTTATTCAACTTTCGTGAGAAAAAAATAGTTTTATGAACCTTATATTACTTTTTAATAAAAAAAAAAAACGAACCCACCGGCCTATCTTTTTCGTAAAAATTAAAATAAAAATTAGAAGCCGGAACCACGCGGTTTTGCAATTATTTTAAAAAATTGTGCCCGCCATTTTCGACGACAAATGTGGTAAAACATATTGGTGATGATAAGATTCCCTAGCGACAAGTCACGGAACTAATATATGATAGATAATTTTCCTACAATTGAATTTTCTAATAGCAATTTAATAAAGTTTTCACGTAAATTGTGCGTATAACTACGTTATTTAAGGTGTTGAGATGAACACTAGTAAACACAAAAAAAAAGGGAGTATACTTACTGCTGTGTTCCACAGTGCAGGAACTACAAAAGGGAAGGGCTCAGTTTTCATCGTTTTCCTACCAGTCAAACTTAAAAAAAACATTGGGAAACTATTCTTAAAATGAAAACTTCATCAGTGTTTATCCGTGTTTGCGCAGAACATTTTGAGGTGTGAACATTACATTTCACTTTATGTGGATAACTTAATACTCCAGAAGTTTGTGCAGCTAAACCCAGATATTTTATGTTACTGAAATTTCGTTCTTTAACACCAACATACATTAACATTCCACTTTTAAAATATTGTTCACACTCGCGAAGAGGTCTCGAAGTATTTTTTTACATTTTCATAAATGTTCAATAAAGAAATCGTCACAAAATTTTTATAAAGCTATGAAATAATATTAATCATATGTCATATACTAGTTCCACAAACGCTCACCAGGGAAATTTTATCATCGCCAATAATGAAAGTTTTCCATTTAGGAAACACAGATGACAGTGCATTTTTTTTTTGCACAAAAAACTAATTTTTTTAAATTGTCACACAATGTTTTCTAAATGGAACATACTCTATACGTCAACTGTCAGGATAATAATTCCGATAGGTGCTAAATCCAACGTCAATCATAGTCAAATTAAATCTTTATTTTATAGAAAAAATTTATTAATTGATATCATTTTTTTATACAGTACACATCTTAATTTATAAAAGAAGTGTTTCTAGTAATAATTTAACATTATGATTAATTTTCAAAAAATTTTAGATGTAGTACTCGATTTGACTAGGTATACATATATCCTTAAAAAGATGCTGGACGAATTAATTCGCCTTAATAGCCTTAATTCTCGGAGAGGGTTCTAGGTGAGAGAGATAATGGTATGAATGAATTTGTAAAAAGTATTATTATAACGATTTTAATTGAAATAAAATAAACAGAATATTACAAATACATTTAAACATGTATTAATTGTTTTCATAATTTTCTAATATCGGTAATAGATCACCTAGTTTTGGAATAACAAAATCAGGTGTATACATTTTATCTGTTTCATTTTGAGATTTACACAATTGTTCCAATTCATTTGAATTCGTGACGCCTGTCATAACCAACAACGTTTGGAATCCACACTTTGTTCCAAGCAATATATCCGTATTACATCTAAAAAATAATTTACCAAAGCATTTAAATTGAATTTATAACATTATACAAAACAGAATAAATACATAAACCAGAGGACTCTGATTCTAAATAATTATTAGAGTCCCTATAATAAATAGGGTCGTGACATGTGTGCTGAACGCTGATTGGTTTCGGCATTTTCTGTCCAAAGTTTGCGTAAAATACATTGAAAATAAATTAAATATTAACAAAAATCATTTAGTTTAACGTAGAAAGAATAATTAAATTAAAATCTTTTAATTGTTCAATTAATTCATAACTTATTAACGATAAATATGTAGTAAAAAATATTTACTCAAACATGTAATAATTAATTTTGAAGCTTCCCGCTCTGTTTTGGATAGAAAATGGCTGACTACGTCCCCCGAGCCCTCTGGTTTATAAATACGGAAGCTCCGTTTTGTAACGTGTAAACGAAACAACATTTTTCTCTGGCGAACACACACCTTTTTTACATAATTACAACTTGAAAAAACCAAATTTACCTGTCACCAATCATAAGCGTCCTCACTGAATTTACTTGATATTTTTCCATTATTGCGTCACGAATGTATTCATGAGGTTTTCCGATTACAATCGGTGTACGTGCTGAGCACACTTCAACGGCTTTTACTAAACTCCCAGTGCCCGGGATAACAATATTCGAATTTCGTTTTGGAAAACGTTCATCCGTATTTGTTGCAATAAACAAACAATCCGGATTACTTAAGTAACTTGCCGCACGTAGCATTTTCATCAATGAAAAGTGTGGATCAAAACCAACAATAACAGCCCCAACATCACCATCGAGTTCTATGTCCGCTAACGCTGGATACGGGGCTTGTGGTAAATCTGGCTGAAAAATTTATGAAATAAAGAAAAATGGGCACGAGTACGATTTCCGTGGCGCCGCGATTTTTGGCGTCAATATATTTTGGTAAAACAGCCCAAAATAAGACGTAAATAAAGAATAAAATTTTTCGATATCTCGCTTAGTTTTCGAGATATCGATACAAAAAGTTTAGATAACCTTAACCTAATTAGTTTTTATATCAAAGTCGAAGTATATTTTTAAAATTAAACTAAACTAACCTCACCACTTCTAACCTTAATCTAACTAGTTTGTATATCAAATTCAAAGTATATTGTCAAAACTAAACTAAGCTAACCTAACCTTAACTAACTTCACCACCACGTATAACCTTAACCTAACTAGTTTTTATATCAAAGTAGAAGTATATTGTTTAAACAAACCTAACCTAACCTTAACTAATCTTACCACCTATAACTTTAACCGAACTAGTTTTTATAGCAAAGTTAATATTTGATATTTAAACTTTGTGTATCAATATCTCGAAAACTAAGCGAGATATCGAAAAATTTTATTCTTTATTTTCGTCTTGTTTTGGGCTGTTTTACTAAAATACATTGTTAAATCGCGGCGCCACAGAAATCGTAGGCTTTTCACACAATCAATGAAATAAGAAATAAGGAGTGTGCCATCTAGTGACGTTGAATGAAACTTAACGTAACTGCTCATAGGTGTATGTATTTAGGTATGTTTGTACATCAAAATTCATGAAAAAATAACGTTCGTGATGATTTTTTTTGTTAGGCTGTATACACAATCAATGAAATAAGATTTAAGATTTTAAGCAGCTTCCACATTCTCGCCGAAGTTGGACGAAGTAGTTCCTCGCGAGGTTGGCCGAGGCATAAGAATAGCATTGAAACACCAACCGCGAAGCACAACGAAATTACCCTCTACATTCTCGACTCGCCCAACCTCGGCGAGAATGTGGAAGCTGCTTAAGAAATAAGATTTAAGATTTAAGGAGTATGCCATCTAGTGACGTTGAACGAAACTGTTAACTTAACTGCTCATAAGTAAATGTATTTAGGTATTTTTGTACATCAGAATTCATGAAAAAGTAACGTTCGTGATGACTATTTTGTCACTAAGTGAAAAAAATCACGAATTTTGACGTACAAAAATACCTACATATTTATATCTATGAGCAGTTACGTTAAAGCTCCATTCAACGTCACTAGATGGCACACTCCCTATTTCTTATTTCATTGATTGTGTTAAAAGCTGTACTCTCCCCGAAAAATGTGTCAATTGTGACATTTTATGCAATGTGTACCCCAAATCCAATATGTTTAATTCCAACTCGATCAAGTTCTAACGTTAATCCCTCGGATCCAATAATATAAGCTTTTTTATTAAATCCAATTGATTTTAAATATTCCGCCGTTAAATAGGCAGTAGATAATATATCATTTTCATTGGCAATAAATCCGAGTTTTTCAGCTTTTTGGGCATAATATTCTCGCGGTTCCATATTGTTGTTTGTTATGTAAAAGATTCGTTTGCCAATTTCGCGAAATTTATTTAATGCTTCCGGTGAACCTTCAATGACATTGTCCAAGTTCCATAGGACGCCTGTTAAATAAGAAAATTTCAAAAATAGACTTAATAAATCTATTTATAGTATTTTTATTTTTAATGATTTTTGTTTAAAAATAGATTCTTACCATCGCAATCGGTTAATACAGTGTCAAATGATTCAATGAATGTTTTTAATTCGTTCGATTTCAAATTTAAAAGATTTGTGGCACTAGCGCGATACATTTTGAATTTTTTGTGTAAAAAAATACTTACTTGAACTGCTTAAAATATACTGACTAGATTTTGTTGAATTCAAATTGCAAAATTAAAACGATAAATTTTTCATTTTAATTTTTGAAATGACATTTATGTAATTTTTTTATTTATATTTATACATACGTATATTTACATATAAATACGTTCACTAAACGTACTACAGGTAGTGTAGCTATGACACGGTTGATTAGTAAAAGGAACAAATAGTTTAATAAGTAGTGATACACTAGATGACAGTATTCAAAAGGATTTTTGGCCACTGAAAGGAGAAAGGGGTGGAAAAAAAATTTTTTTATGTAAAATTTGGGGATAACTATATTAATATTAACATAAGTATGTACACAACAAACCTATATATTACCCAAATATATACCTAAAATAAAAAAAAAACCCTACAAACGTTGTAACCTACCTAGTTTTTATTTCAAAGTCGAAGTATATTGTCATAACTAACTAAACTAACCTAACTAACTTTAACTAACCCAACCACCTGGTTTTTATCTTACTAACTGTTACCGCCGTACTAACTCACACACTAAGTCGTAGGGTGCCAACAATTCCATATAGTTGAATAAACAGTGTATTAACTGTCAAAATAGTATTCCTGTTCGGCGTTTTGTCATTATAGGTTATGACCGTCAAAGTGTTAAAATAAACTTTTTAACTATAGAGAAAATTTTTTTGTCTCAAAATGCCGGACCATTTACTGCCAGTGATAAATACAATAGATAAGGTTACAAAAAAAGAAAAAAATCAAAGATCCCAACATCAAGAAAGTGAACCCTAGGAATTTGGAAAATATAAATTATACTAAACTATGTTGATAAAATTCAACATTACTTAGAATTATACCGTATTTCGAAAAATCTGTCACAGATGGCGGCACCTGTACCAGTGAATATATACATATCACAGCATTTATTTTGAGCCATCATATTGCAGGACGAGTTAACTCGTCTTAATCGTTTAAAATGTTAATGAAAAACCCAAGTTTATCAATATCATAATAATCATCACATGAAATTTGACGTTTAAAAATAAAAATATCAGTATTTAAAATGTATTTATTCAGTTTAATTACCAATGAAAAGTTACTCCAATTAGAAAATAAATTTTTTACTCATTGCAAGCAACTTGAAATAGAATCATATATCTTACTCTTTTTAGATAATAAAATTCGCATATACATAAAAAGAGTAAGGCATATGATTCTATTTCAATTTTGATGTTGCTTACAACGAGAAACCAGTGTATTTTTAAAACCAAACTTTTACCATACTCAATCATATTAAAAAAGAGTTAAAAATAATTGAAACAAATTCAAATGAACAACTTACGAATTTATTAAATTGATAATAATCACAATTATTACACACACAGTCTTATAAAACAATTAAAAAATACGAAATAATTAAAAAAATATTCAATAATTATAAATAAATGAAAAATATATTACAAGCGTAAATAATGCTACCTTTATTTACAAGACATACAAACAACTTGATGAATTTCTGTGATAGATTGCATAATTTTTTTTATTATTATAATTTTAAATGATTAATAAATATTGTATTTTATTAATAACTCAAAAATTATAATAAGAATGCAGCGAAACGTACACATTTATCTTACGTTACTAAGTTTTTTCTCTTTTTATATATATTTTTTTTTATATAACATTTATTTACTTATTTTTTTTATAATATTTTATACAATACGTGTGTTTAAAAAGCGTATGATAAAAATCATTCAAAATCTATGAATAAATTTGTATGAATCAAAATAATTTTGTAAAAAATTGAAATTCATATTTTGCAATTACGTTAGTCTTACTCGTATTCAATAGTTGAAAATGATTGTTTCAGTTGTTTTGGGATATTATTTTTACACAATCCAAAGTAGATAGAGGAAAGGTACGCTACATTTGAGTCGAAAATAAGCTTTTTTTTCCCGCAGCACGCCATCTACATCATAATACGTCACATATTTGAATTTTTTGAAAAATACAACATTACAATTTATTATTTATTATTATTTATTATATTTATACAGCGTGAGTTTTTTGACAGTTACCATTTTTATTACAGCCAAACCGTTGATAAGAGCTACGACCATAATGCGGCCCATACACGGTTCAACTTGTTGTACTACAAGTTGAACTGTTTGCCATACACTATTAAACTATTCATTCAACTTATTGTCCAACTTCAGTTATTCACAATTTTTGAAAAAGAGAACTTCGTTAAAATTAAGCATAAAATTCTTGCCTTAGCAGTAATTGCAGAAATTAGTAAAGAAACCTTGAGTAAACGAAAAAAAAGAAAATAGACCAAAGAGTGGTTGGGAGAAAAATTTTCTAATGAAAAACTATTAAAGAAAATTAGTAAATGTGAACCGATTATAAAAATTATATGCGAATGAACGAAGAAATTATTAATGATATTTTAGTAAAAATAACATCTTTAATAAACAAAGAAGATACATTTATGCGTGATGCAATTTCTGCAAAAATACGCTTGGGAATTACATTAAGGTTTCTTGCAACGGGAAATTCTTTTGAAGATTTAAAATTTTCAAGTGCGGTATCACCGCAAGCTATTGAAAAGAACAAACAAAATCAAATATTTAAACTTTACAATTGTTACCGCTGTAAATATTTTGTTGATTTACACCCTTTACACCATATATGTACTGGTTTTGTTGTTCAACTACCCTACACACAATACAACATGTTCATAGACCATTTGCTCCCAAGTTTATGCAACCAAGTTGAACTGTGTATGGGCCGCATTAGAGTTATAAAGCTCCTGACTATAGCAATTAGTTGCCCCCGTCGATATCTACAACTCTTATTTGAACAATTTTTCGATTAAATCAACGGTTTGGCTGTAATAAAAATGGCAATTCTCAAAAAACTCAGACTGTATATATGTAATTTGTCATTTGTGTCATCACGATCTGCGCGTCGGCGTACCTTTCTTCATCTACTTTGACATAACCTATATTTTCCCTATAAACAAAATTTAGATAAATTTGGAATGTTAATAATTTTATTAGGTTTGCAAAAAAATATGCATCTAAAACGAATAGGTGATAAAAAATATTATTCAAGAGAGCCAAAAAAATATATTTACACATGATTTGACGATTAATATAAGTTAAAAATATTTTAAAATTGTACTTATTTAGGACAATACGTTTCTTTTTTTTTAATAATATTAATAACAGACAATATAATTTATTTATTTTTTATACTATTCAAATCAAAATGAAGCTTATAAAGCGTCAGTCATAGCTTAAAAATATAACTGTCATAAAAACATTCATTTGTGTTACATAATTTTGTTCGTTAACGCCCGAGTGATGTAATGAATTTGTTACATAACGCACTATTCCATTTGAATTGGAAAATTTATTTTTGAAATGAATTGAAATTTGATATAAAACAAATGTTACGGAAGTTTCAGTTCAATTGCGTATAAAGGTAAACTTTTTTTTTGAAAGAGCTCATAAACGAGGCACAAATAGAAATTAAAGTTTGTTTTTTTATTTAAATGGAAGAAATGGATAAAAAATTATCAGATAAATTGCGCTACTAGGTTTATTTTTCGAAGACTAGTATTTTTATAATACATATACATGTGACGTAATAGAGTCAAAATAATTGTTAATAGTGGATATGTGTTATATTTGATAGGTATATAACTATGTACCGTAAAACGGAATAAATCGACACGTTCATGTACGTTCTTTTACAAGTTCCTATTTTTAGGTCATCGAAGGGTGACATATTAATCATTATTATAATTATATATTTATAATTATAATAATTATAGAGTTGTACATCCATATTAAATAAACGCAAGAGGGCTGTAGAGTTAACAACTATAGAGTTAACAAAAAATCATAAATTAACACTTTCACTGAGGTGACATTACTTTGTGCGTGTCAAACACACGCACTTAACGAATTTTTTAATATATTAAAAATTTGTGCCTAGATGGTTATTTTAACATGGTAACCAACAATTTTTGGAAAATATTTCTGGTTTCTGAAAAAACAGGTAATCAAAATTATATAATTCCTACTCTATAATAAATTTGAGGTCAAAAGAAACCATAATAGGGTAAATAGAAACGGTGAGGAGGGTCAACCAAAATTCAAAATATAATTTAGAATTTTTTTTTGTATTTATACACCCGAAAATGCTGATCAAAAGTATGGTTATTCTACTATTTATTATAGCCCTAATCCAGCCTTAAGTTCCGATTCATTCCGTTTTACGGTAAACACTTTTTGAATTATAATACCGGTAAACAGTGTAAAAATGTAGCAACATAAAAGTTTGCAAAAACTTCTTTTCAACCATAATACAACTTTCTGTGGATTATAATTATTATCTTTCATAATCTCAATTTTACTCAAACGTGTTTATTATAAATTTTTTGTGCAAATTTATTAGCGTAGCGTTTGAAGTACAATTTCGAAAGAAGCTTTTAGGCTTCAATAGTCAAATAAAACTGTTGATAGAAATTCTCAGATTGTAATAAAAATATTTCGGTAGCCATAGTTTAAAAAGAACCAATTACAATATAATTTGGAAGTGTTTTGTAAAATTATGTTGTTTTTTTGGCACCCCACGTTGGGCGCCAAAATTTATTTGAACGTGTAGTTCTTTCTGTAGCTTGAATATTGTATTTTTAATAAAGCGCTACAGTTTTAAGTTCAATTTAACAGGAGTTTATGAAATCTAACGTATATAGTATTATGATGCCATCGCGCGGGAAAGTGCAATACTTCGCACTTCAATAAAAAAAGATAGTTTACTATGGTGATTCCGCTCTTTTACGATAGATGTCGTATGCATAACTAGCTAATTACTAAAAGTTGTATAGAAATACTTCCTGAGTATAAAATTAAAAACATTTTAAATCGTTTTTTAAAAAAATTTAACTATAAAATAAAAAACTATTTTACAAATTATCTTAAGTAGCTTGGTGAAACTTGAATTAACACAATTCCATAATTTATGATGGTAAATCTAAAAGCAATGCACATCCAATTTTTGTAAATAAAAATTTTTTAATTTAATATGATACTTTTAAAACCAATGGAACAATATCTACGATTTAACTATACACAAATTTACATAATTTACTAACTTACAATATAAACATTACATACAATCTCCCCTTTCCTCTCTAATTACGTGTAACTTTCAAAATATAAATTATTTTTCCAAAAAAAAAAAAAAAAATTACGCATTAATACTTACGATAATAATTAAGCAAATATTGATCACGTTAACTGATAAATTTATGGAGCTGAAAAAGCAAAAAATTGCGATAATTTTGTCAATTCATAAAATACAACAAAATACCGTAAAACGGACTGTATAAGAAACCCGGGACGAATAAAAAAAAAAACCGTTAATTTCTTATTGTTATTAATAGTTTACAGTTTGAAGACGGTTGTATTTGAATTTGTCACAATTTTGTTAACGAAAATGACGTGTTTTCCAATGAAAATTAAATAATAATTGATAGTCACCACAGATATTGGGCCCACTTGGGCCCACTGAATTAAAAAAAAAAATAAATAAATAAATTTTCCTACTTTTCACAAATATTTCGACTCTACGTATCATTAAACGTATTGAAAATTGTCTTTCTGTCGAAGCAGTGGTTGATGTTCGATGTTTTTATCAAAATCAAATCTAGTGGTCCAATCGATACGTTGCGCCTTAACAAATCCACACAGATTGATGCCGAAAAAATCGGCCAAATTACGGCAAACGCCACGCGAGAATGGACTCCGGCCGCCAGCACTGGCAAAATGTTGATATCGTTTACGATTCATACGTTCATTGGTCGTCATACCCAAACAGGCGATCTATACAAAAAAAAAAGAAAAACAAAAACGAAAACATTAGATTATGGTACAGATTCTGGAAAAAGAATCTCAACGCAAACGCTTATGGAAATTCACAAATTAAATTTTAAGATTTTTAATTGTTTTAGTAAGATACGACACTGTTTATTTAAAAACAAGCCGAGTGCGTGTCAACTACGCAAAATATTGACAGACATGCTGTAACCAAAGTTGTGCGTGTAATTTACTTCGGGTAAATTACAGTTTTTTACATGTAAAAAACTTTGTAATTTACACATACTTGTTTTGATAAAAAAACTGTAAAAAATGTAAAAAACTTAATTTTTTTAAATTTAATAGATATGTAAGTGTTACTGATGATATTCCGTATCTGCTATTGAAGTATTTGCTATATTTGCAAAGTAAAACTTAATAATTAAGTAATTTGAAAATTAAAAAATAAATGGGGACAAACAGGAAAAAGAAAGGTTAGTTTTGATAGAATACCTAGTTTATTTAAGAATTGAATATTAAAAAGATTTTTATTTATTCAGTTAAATTTTATTAAAGGTATCAATCATCTTCATCATCATTATCATTATCATCAGTGATTTTATTGTTATTATAATTTAAAGAGAGATAAGTATGTAGTAGTTTTTTTGATCTGTCAAAACTCAGTTTGTTAATTCGGAAATTTAAAGCTTTGTAGTCAGTTGTGGATGGCCTTCCACCAGCAGAAAATCATTTTTGTGCCGACATTTTGTTTACACGTTTTTTCATGTGAACTTATAAACAAGTAATAACTGTCAAAATGAATTGTTTGTCAGTGAAATGACAAATAATTTAGGTATTTTACATTTTTTACAATTTTTTACGGTTTTTTACAGTTTTTTACGTATTTTACAATTTTTTTACATAAATATGTAAAAAACTGGTTTTTTACATCACATGGCACAACTCTGGCTATAACCATAAGGGTCATTCCATGTCAAATCATCCAGGAGGTTTAAACTAAAAAGCCTACGAATTTTATTTCACCATTCTGTAGCAAATCTAGTTTTTGGTGATATAACTCCAAATTTGGGTTCAGGAATCAGACTTTAGTTATTGACCAAGTTTTGAACACATGTCTAGAGAGCGGTCAAAATTTTTACTTTAGGGCTCGGTTAAGGAGCTTAAATATGGATTTGGATTCACTCTATTACACATTTTACCTCAGAATTTTATTCTGAAAAAAAATGGTACAACTTGGACCTCTATAGCTTAAGAATTAACAGATTTATTACCAAAACCGTAAAACGATGCAGCATCCCGAAGTGACCAATGCCACGCTATTAACGAGTTTTTTTTCAAAACTTTATCATTCTATAACTCAGATATTGAAAAAAAAAAATGAAACTGGGGTCATTCCAGTTTCAAATCATCCAGCCAAACGACACATTGACAACCTAGGTTGTCAAAATTTGATGAAACTCGGTGACTTGGTTCAAACCACAGATGTAAGGAACCACACCAATTTTTTTCCAATATCTTGATTAATTTCTGAGTTATAGAATGACAAAGTTTTGGAATTGGAAAAACTTAGTCAATGACTACAGTCTGACTCCTGAACCGAAATTTAGAGTTATATCACCAAAAATTAGATTAAATTTACTACCGAATGGTGAAATAAAATTGGTGGGCTTTTGAGTTTAAACCCCTGGATGATTTGACATGGAATGACCCATAAGTGTTCTGTGATTATGACTCGGGAACCCAAAAAATTTTAAGTGTCACTATTGTTTTATCTGTCTAACTATGTAAATAGAGGCGTCGAAATTCTTTTTTGTGTACCAACATTAAAATTTTGAATTTTACCTGATATAATTGACAGCTAAGTAACATGGTGACCCAAAATACGTGAAGCAATGCATGCACACAAACATAAGCCAGCCACGGGTCACAGGATCCAATCAATTTTAACGATTCCCAACTGAGTGGGTAAATGTTTCCGCAACGTTGTTCCCATGTTAGGAATGCTCCGCGTAAAAATTGTAACGATAAAAGTGTGATGCAAGTTAAAAATCCAATAAAATGTACATGATTATTTGCGCCTAAAAAAAAATAAAACAGCAAAATTTAAATAAAATGGGTAGAAAAATATGGGTTTTAAGGGGTTACGCTACTGTGAATTTTTCAAAAAAAAAAAAAAATTCACTCTTTGGTTCAGTTCAACTTTTACCTGATGATGGTTTACTCAATCGGAAGCTAGCTCGTAAGAATATATTTCAATTGTTAAGTAAATACAGTCTTTGTGGGACATTTTTAATGCGGTTTCTTTAAAAAAAAAGGCCATTAGAGTGCATAACATGAATCAAAAGCAAGAGAAAATAAGAAACCTTAACATTCATTAATTCTAGCGCAGGTAGACAAAAGGACTTAAGTCCAAAATTTCAACTTTACAGTAGAGAGTAAAAACTAAAATGAAATGTAGGCAACATCGGTTTATTTGAATTATCTTCAAGTTTACATGACATTTTGTAAATTTTTTTTAATCAGTTACTTTCTTAACATGTAACACAGTAAATCATAAAAAAGAATTAACTTTAAACCTTAAACTAAAATTTTTTAAGACATTTTTATGGACTTAACATATAAAAAACAATGGACTTAACGTGTTAGAAGCGGGTAGTTGTTGCCATAAAAACACATTTCCAATTTAATTAAACTATGTACTTATTTATTATTTTATAAGAATTTTAAGACCTTAACTTCTTTTGTTAGTTTCTGAAAAGAATTTTTTTTATAACAAGTGCATAAAAAATGATGTTAAGGGTGGAATTGAATTTTGCCTTTTTGAAAATATATGAGATAGTCTCTTGGTCCTTATTATAAAATTAAAAAAAAAATCAAAAATGGACTTAAGTCCTTTTGTCTGCCTGCATTAGAATTATAATAACTTACTCTGGTAAAATTACTTATCAGATGATTTTTAAGCATTTAAATTAATACATTGCATAAAATATAAGTTATTGCATCATTAAGTTTCTTTTTTACAGATGTATTTATCACAATTTTCATAATATTATAAAAATAAAATGTTCTCACGTGGAAATTAATGCTTTATCTTATTTAGAAAAGTGACTTCTAAGGTAATCGTGAGGTTTTGAGCGTTTTGGGTTATGTATTATTCATGGAACTTTTTTATGCGGTCCCAATCCATCGCATAAAAAAGTTTCTTTTTACAATCTGGAGCAAACTATACTTTTTATAGCTATATAATAAGAAATTCTTGAATATTTTTTTTGTGCAATTTTTTATGCGGCCCTTATTCATCGCATAAAAAAAGGTTTAACTGTATTTGACAAATTAAATATTTCACCAAAATAGGGTAATTGATTGAAGTTAAAAAAATATTCTAAAAGCACTGTTTGTCCATATCAGTTAAGTGATTTTTTTATTTTCGACAGATTCTGTAAAAAATCATCAAAAAAAAAAATAGCCCTACAATTTTAAATGAGAAAAAGGCGGG
Organism: Brachynemurus nebulosus; assembly: GCA_035578155.1. NCBI lineage: Eukaryota > Metazoa > Arthropoda > Insecta > Neuroptera > Myrmeleontidae > Brachynemurus > Brachynemurus nebulosus. The sequence continues at coordinate 75,132,864 of JAPWDM010000002.1, read as the reverse complement.
AAAAACGCCTCACTATAGTGACGTCACAGTTTGAAGCAACTAAACGTCAGTGTCAATATTTATAACCTCAAAACTTTGATTATATTCATAAAATGTCAAAGTAAAAGCAAGTATTTATTAGGATTCTGGCCGATTCTTATTACTATATTATATAAGCTAATATAAATATTCAAAAGAAAACACAGTTTCACCTCATCGATTAAAATTATCAAAATCGACATATCTAGCTACAAAATGTTACGTCATATTCAAGTAATGGTGCGTTTTCACTAATTTGAATATTTGTTGAAAAATGGCGATTTTCAAAATAAAATTTCTAAACAGTTATCAAATTTTTTTAAGTTTCATCATTGAAATTGGACATATGTAATGATAATGCATACAATTATTTAACATTTGACACAAATTTTAAATACAGTCAAGTACCGTATTATTAATTTAAAAAAAAAATAAATAGCTAAAAATGGAATTAATTCCGAAAATTCATCCAAATTTTCAAATCGATCACAGTAGCATAACCCGTGAAAATTCACTGGTCAAACGTTTATCACCTATACAATTGGTCACCCATGGACAATGATGGTCAAACTTGGCTATACAAACGTTACAAATGGAACAGTGTTTGGACCGAAGTGGACGCCGCACCAAACAGGACGAGCAAAATATACTCGGTTCGAACGCGCCTTCACCCCGTTCAGCTAACTCTATAATTGTCTAAAACAATTAAAACGTAAAAATAAATAAATTCTGAACTATTTTATTAAAAAAAAAAAAACATTGCATTCTACTCACTTGAAATCGTTGCTCCTGCGTAATCTGTATAACACCAGGATCACCCAACCACGATTTAATGAAACAATACCATAATGCCCCCGAGCTTGTTAAAAATACTATACTGGTCATAAATGAGACCCATGGCATAATATAAAATATCCATGTCACGTACATCCAAAATTTTGTTGCAAAATAAACACTTATCGGTAATAGTGACATAAAACGATTATCGAAAACTATGTGACCCATAAAATGTAACACAATGTACATTACTGTCAACAAAAACAATTTAATTATAAATAATGTGTTTGCACTTAAAATTAAACCGGCTACATAGAATGAAACGAATGGAGTGCCGACCATACACCACCATTTAAAACGCTGTAAATTTAAAAGAAAAAAAATTAATTAAACAATTGTAAAAGTACGGTAAATTCACGCGAGGTAGCAATTTTGTAACATTTGTAGCATCACTGGCATCATTGACAATGCAAAGATTACGTGAGCGCCTCTGGCATTTTAAATTAGAAGCTGTATCAAGTAAAAATTTTTGTATACGTTTAATTGTCGCGGGAAAATATGTATTATACAAATGATGTGCGGATTACTAGATTCTATATCCCCAATTAAACGTATACGTATATTTTTACTTGATACTAGTTCTAAATTTTCTCACCAGAGGCACGAGTGAGAATCTTTACGTCGTAGAGTCCCTATAATAAATGAAGTCGTGACATGTGTCCTGAATGCTGATTGGTTCCGGCATTTTCTGTCCCAAAGTTGGGTAAAATAAATTGAAAAACAAATTAAATATTTAACAAAAATTATTTAGTTTAACCTAGAAAGAATACTTAAATTAAAAATTTTTAATTGTTCATTAATTTATAACTTATTAACGATAATTATGTATTCAAAAATATTTATTCAAACATGTTATAATTAATTTTGAAGCTTTCCGCTCTGTTTTGGAAAGAAAATGACTGACATGTCACGACTCTATTATAGGGATTCTAATTTGTAGCATCCTAATATTGACATCTGTTGTACAATTTATTGAACAATAATCTTATAAAACCACAGATCAGTGAACATATTATATATTATATTATATAGACTAGTTATATATGAATATATAATTGAGGCAGCCAGATACGACCAAATTCCGACCTAACAGTATTCTGTAATCAATGCAATAACCGATTGTATTCGTAGTAACGTTTTTAAATAATTATTTATTATTAAAATATACTATTGATAATAAAATTTTATTTTTTTGAGAAGAAACTGCAAAATTTTGAAAGAAGAAAAGTGGTATTCGCTTTATTTTCAAAATACGTACGTATACAAATTATGTCCTGCAATAATTATAGTCGCATTTGCTCAAAAATTGACATTATATTCCTTGAATCTCGCCCGTATCACCCTATTACCTGCCTCAAGAAAAATGCCTACAAACTGGCTTTACGCTTTGTCTAGCAGTATAATATAATAGTGTTCATTGGTCTGTGACCGAGCTTGACAACATTACTGCCAGCTGGTGCCAGATTTGAAAAAAAAGAACATTTTGTGTAAATGGCATAGATATTTATATTTTTTATATTTAGCTATCTTGTCTATAGTAACATTCATACACAATATTTCTGATTTATATTACATAAAGGCGCCACTATCAACGCCAGTACTGCCATCTCTACTTAAGGCTCGATACCTATACAGTTCGCGCACTTTCACAGTAAACTTTTCCAAAGACGGCAATATTTTTATTGAAGTAAAAAAAAAATTATATAAATAAATTCACGAAATGATTCACCTAATGTCTAAACCTACATTTAATAAAAACCATATCAATAACAGACAAATACACTGATTTTTGTGATTGTATTAAAATGTACGCATTACAATACAATCACAAAAAAAATGATAATTTAAAAATTTATTTTTAAGTGTTATGTTTATGTTATTCTTCTATAAATTTTTATAAAAACCAACACACAGAGAGTGTATGTGTTGTAAGTCAATACCTGTTTGCGCATACATGTGTGATCACTGGTTGCGATCGGCCTCTACGGTTGTTCTGGGTATTTTCAGATGCTGAAAACGCGAACTGTAAAGTATTAACGTACCATAAAGTTGAGCACACTTTAAACCAGCGTTTCCCAAACTTTTTTCATCGCGGAACGCTTTTTAAGTTCTCAAATTTGTAAGCAAGCAAGAAAAAAAAGACGCTTAACTTAATCTCTATATCATCAATAGATGTCAGCACTAGGATACTGCAAATGCTGCTTCATTCCGTGAATTCAACCATATACAGGGTGTAAAAAAAGTGAAACTTACTTTATTTGATAAAATCCATTTACAAAAATGCCGTTTCTGTTTTGACTGTTGATGTTCAAAAACCAATTCAACCACTTCGGGCGCAATCCACGGTTGTCCCAAAAATGGTTGTAACATCGATATGGCCGTATCACCCCGATGATTTGGAATATCCACGGCTGCTTTACCGTGAAAAATTAACGTTGATATTGCTGTCGAATTGCGCGCAAGAATTGCCCAATGTAATGCCGTATTGCCATGTGCATTGTCAGCCAATCGTGTATTGGCTCCTAACGTTATAAGCAACCGTGTCGGATCGATTGCTGACACTTTCCAACAGGACCACATTAATGGGGTCATCCCACCGCGATCACCTAAATCGGGACTTACACCTACGAAAAAATCATATGAAGAATCTTTGAACGTTTTGGGATACTACGATTCGTACGGTGCCAAGATTCGACAGTTTCCAAGTAGAACTCGACAAAATAAAACGAAAAACAAGAATAAAATTTTTTCGATATCTCGCTTCGTTTTCGAGATATTGAACGTTAAGACAATGGGCGTGTTCCATTTAGAAAACACAAACGACACTGTGTGACACGGTGCATAGGGAAAAAGTAATGCCAACCAAATTTCAGTGATTTTTGTACTTTGTTTTTCACAACTAATTTTTTTTGGCTGGAGTTTCGAAAATGGCAATGTTCAGAATCACTTGAAATTTTTACCAGACATTCGACAATATTAGTTACGACTAGTCAGTTTTGACAATATATTTCGACTTTGACATAAAAACTAGGTGGTGAAGTTAGTTAAGGTTAGGTTAGTTTAGTTAGTTTTGACAATGTATTTCGACTTTGATATAAAAACTAGATGGTGAGGTTAGTTTAGTTAGTTTTGACAATATATTTCGACTTTGATATAAAAACTGGGTGATGAGGTTAGTTAAGGTCAGGTTAGTTTAGTTAGCTTTGACCATATACCTTGACTTTGATATAAAAACTAGATGGTGGGGTTAGTTTAGTTAGTTTTGGCAATATATTTCGACTTTGATATAAAAACTAGGTGGTAAAGTTAGTTAAGGTTAGGTTAGTTTAGTTAGCTTTGACCATATACTTCGACTTTGATATGAAAACTAGATGGTGAGGTTAGTTTAGTTAGTTTTGACAATATACTTCAAGGTTAGGTTAGTTTAGTTAGTTCTGACAATATACTTCGACTTTGATATAAAAACTGGGTGATGAGGTTAGTTAAGGTCAGGTTAGTTTAGTTAGTTTTGACAATATAGTTCGACTTTGATATAAAAACTAGATGGTGAGGTTAGTTAAGGTTAGGTTAGGTTAGTTTAGTTAGTTTTGACAATATACTTCGATTTTCATATAAAAACTAGATGGTGCGGTTAGTTAAGGTTAGATTGGTTTAGTTAGTTTTGACAATATACTTCGACTTTGATATAGTAACTAGGTCACACAGTGTCGTTTGTGTTTTCTAAATGGAAACACGCTCACTGTCAAAATATTAACACTTACTATAGGCACAATATATCCGAATTCAAGGACAAGTTCAACGTTCAATATCTCGAAAACGATGCGAGATATCGAAAAATTTTATTCGTGTTTTTCGTTTTATTTTGTCGCGTTCTACTGTCCGGTACTGTCATCAAATCTTAACGCCGTACGTATCCTAGTCTTTTGAAAACATCGTATTAAAAATAAATTTTTGAAATTACCGCGCGCTATTAAATACGCCACCAAACGTGTATGTCCAAACTGTGCGGCCAAATGTATACACGAACAACCCTCCGCATCTCGAAGCGTTGGATCCGCGCCCGCATTAAGCAGAAGTACAATTGCGCCCAAATGTCCTTGTCTGGTGGCCCAGTGTAACGGTGTCGCATTCAATTCGCCTCCAACGGCATCCACCACGGCCCCCTTATCGATCAGGTACATAATGATATCACGTCGATTGTTAATTGCCGCCCAATGCAGCAACGTAACCGTCTCCTTATCCGGTTCATTCACATTGAAACCGGCTTCAACCAACTCTTTAACTCGTCCTAAGGCACCATACTTGAAAAAAAAAACGGAAAGAAATTTTACTTTTGACGACATTGTAGTATTCCGTGCAAGCATCACGACCTTGCCGTTTTTTTTAATGATCCTATTAGTGTTACGTTGTTTCGGTGCCGCGACTAAATAACTGTGGACAAAATAACCGCACGACAAAATAACCGAACGACAAAATAACTGTATGACAAAATAACCGAACGACAAAATAAACATCGTTAAATATTCTTTTGAGTTAGGGTACATGCGGCTGTGATATGATTAAGATTATTTTTACTCCCAATATATAAAAGATGGCTAAATTGCAATAAACGTTACATGTTGGTATTTAAACTATTGCATTTAACGTTAATGCGTGAAAACTATTGTATTTAAAAAGCTAAGTTTGGGAAACATTATTTTGAAAAATAAAATAGTAGATGATATAATAAAAATTCGTCAAGTGTGTGTTTTTGACACGCACTAAGTAATGTTACCTCAGTGAAAGTGTTAATTTATGATTTTTTGGCTCGTTTTTTAAGTACAGTGAGAATACAGCCCTCTTGCATTTATTCAATATATGCATGTATAACTCTATAATACAGTGAGAATACAGCCCACTCGCGTTTATTCAATATATGCATGTACAACTCTATAATTATATTATATATTATTATTATTATTATTATTATTATTAATTTTTTCCCCACTATAATCACACAACGAGATTAATATGTCATCCTTCGGTGACATAAAACTAGGTAGTAAGATTAGCAAATTAGTTAGGTTAAGGTTATAAGTATTTTTTTCAAATTTTAGGTAAATGATATAAACTCTAGGTGGTGAGGTTAGTTAAGGTTAGGTTAGTTTAGTTAGTTTTGACAATATACCTCGACTTTGATATAAAAACTAATTAGGTTAAGGTTATAGGTGGTGAGGCTAGTTAAGGTTAGGTTAGTTTAGTTGGTTTAGACAATATACTTCGACTTTGGTATAAAAACTAATTAGGTTAAGATTATAGGTGGTGAGGTTAGTTAAGGTTAGGTTAGTATACTTCGATTTTTGACATAAAAACTAGGTGGTGAGGTTAGTTAAGGTTACCCTTTACCCGAAGGTTAGGTTAGTTTTGACAATATACTTCGATTTTGATATAAAAACTAGGTAGTGAGGTTAGTTAAGGTTACCTTTTGCCCGAAGGTTAGGTTAGTTTTGACAGTATCTTCGATTTTTATATAAAAACTAGGTAGTGAGGTTAGTTACGGTTACCCTTTGCCCGAAGATTAGGTTAGTTTTGACAATATACTTCAACTTTGACATAAAAACTAGGTGGTGAGGCTAGTTAAGGTTACCCTTTGCCCAAAGGTTAGGTTAGTTTTGACAATATACTTCGTGATTAAATATAATGCAGAACAAAAACATAAGTATTTACAAGATATTGCTACAGTTTTATCTTTGTAATTTAGATTTAATATTTTAACAAAATAATAATTAAATAAACTGTAAGGTTATTTTGTCGTTTGGTTATTTTGTCTACGATTATTTTGTCATTCGCTTATTTTGTCCACGGTTATTTTGTCGCAATTATTTTGTCCGCGGTTATTTTGTCACGGAACCGTATTCCGTGCAAGCATCACGACCTTGCCGTTTTTTTAATGATCCTATTAGTGTTTCGTTCGTTCCAGCTTCGCTGGTACGGAACACTAAAAAAATCAATGCATTAAATTACCGCGTAAATAACTTTTTCTAAATACGCATTAAAATTTTTGTTATAGAAAACCGGCTTAAAATTTCGGGGAAAAAAATTAAGTAATTACAAAACTTACTTGTGTGGCTTTCACAATATCGAAATCACTGCAATCAAGTTCAGTGTTTACGGGGGGTATTGTAGGCTCTCGAGAAACTAAATCTTGATCCCTTTCCGGTTCAACACAACTACCGCCGGTTGCGGCAGCCGCGGCGGCTCCACAGGCTGTTTGGTACATTGTACCACCCCCGACACTTTTAATTTTCACGTTAAATTTTCCAGTTTTCAACTTTAATTTAACATTGACACTGACAGTTCGATAGTATGCCGTCAAGGTAGTGGTAAGAAAGTTTGGTTAAGCTTTGATGGGTCGATTACACACTTATGTACTCAGGTACTCGAATCCGTAATGGTTGTACAAAATAAAATTTTATTAAAATTAAAATATTACATATTAATTAAAAATAATCTAATTAAATAAACTCCAAGAAATCAGTTAGAATTTTAACAAAATTAATTCTATAAAAGGGACGTTTAAATAAAATACAGAACAATTTAACATGTTGAAGGTCACGCCGGATTTTGAAATAAAGCCCAACTTATACAGTACTTTTTTTCAATTATATTTAAGGTATTTTACATTTTTGGATTAATAATGGGTCAAAGAAAGTGTTATTGATGTATTTTTATTTTTTATTTTTATGACGTTTATTGACGTTGTGTTTCAAACCAGAAACTTATTACATTACTACGTTATAAACACAACGTTAATAGCCCGTTCACATTATTCCAGTAGCATTCCAGTCCAGTGATCGAAACCAGCGTTGGAATGTCACTGGAATAATGTAGACCGGCACTGGAATACACTGGAATGTACCCATTCCAGTAAACAATCCAGTCCAGTGAGTGGATTGACGGTCTACTTTTCATTCCAGCTGGCGCATTCCAGCGCCACTGGAATAGTGTAGACGGCCAATCCAGTGCTGGATTAAACGTTGAACAGTGAACAAGCATTGTTGTTTTTGTAATGTTATTAAGTGACTGGAATGGACCATTGAATAACTGGAATAATGTGAACGATATAATCCAGCCCAGTATTGAACTAAATTAGCTTACTCGATTACTGAACTGGAATAATGTGTACAGGCTATAATAGATGTCATACTTATCATGCAAAGTGCGATGTAGAAACATAAAAATATCAACGTTCCGCATATCGCGCATACTCTTTCTCAACCTCGTATATCAAAAACTGCATGTTTTAGGACACACAAAAAACATTAAATATTGTATTTATATGTATACTTGTCTATATATATTTATGTATGTTGATAGCCGACATCAAAGGGTGTAATTAGCATAAATCTTAAGTTCATAATGATGAAAACACAGATTTAAATACGTTTTTTTTATGTGTCCAAAAATTAGGACTTTTCAGATACGAGGTTGAGAAAGAGTATGCGCGATATACACTATTAAACCGCGCAAAGCAAAATTTAAAAATCTTTGAAATTTTTGTTAAAATGCGATTTCCCGGTTTTTAGTGCGCATGCGTATTACATTTTTTCGACTACATCAAACGCAGTCATTTTGGTAGCGAGGTAGCCGATGTAGATGAGCTACTACTAAAAAGTAAAAAATAAAACACTATTTTTTTGTAATTAATCTGCGACATTTTTTCATATTGAGAACTGTAAAATTCAGATACCCGAACTAGTGTCCAAAAAAATAATTTCTGCCAATAAGCAAGGTTTGTTTATTAGGTTTTGACAATTTACAAAATTTATGCTATTTCGTTTACAAAATATAATGTGGCATATTTTTTTGAATGTCATTCTTGTTTTTTCATAATGATTTACGGATTTCAAATAAAAATGGACATTTCCAAATTGCTACCATTTTTTTAAGTGTCAACTTTTGTCACCTGGTGATGAATGATAAAACTACTACCAGCAGGCTAAATAGTTAACTACCCTAGGGATGGCGATTTTCCCAGAAAAAGATCGATTTTTAAATCGATTCGAATCGAAGTCTGAAAAATCGATTCACAAAAAATCGAGGTCTAGAAGATCGATTTCTCAAAAATCGATCTTTTTTAGATTTTTTTTTTTAGCTTTGTATGGAAAAAAGAAACAAAAAAGACATAATTCAAAATAATCGATATTTTATTGTTTTTAAGACGAGTATTGATTGCACTTTGAAAGATCTTTGACAAAGATATTTTATTAAATATTTTTTAAAAAATATTAATAAATCAAAAGTAAATGAAAGTTTAATAAATAAAAAGTAAATGATAATCAAATATTTTATATTTCACTGATGTCCAATTTTTGAAAAATCTCAAATACTACTACTACACTGTAAAAGATATTTGTCAAATATTTTTATTCTAAAAATCAAATAAGAAAAATTAAAACTATTGCTAAAATGTTTAACAAACGAACTTTTATAAAAGAAATATTTTTCAAAAAATTAGTCTATCACACTATCAAATATTTTTTTAAAAATATTTGATAAAAAAAGACTATTATTATTATTATCAGTGAAATATAAAATATTTGATTATCATTTACTTTTTATTTATTAAAAAACAAAATAATTATAATTCCCAGTATTTCGTGTCTAAGCTTTTGAGAAACAAAAGTCTGTCCAATCTACTGGGATCTAATCGGTTCCGCTCATCGGTTGCGATGTTACCGACAATCGAAAAAAGGCGCTCGCAAGGTACAGATGATCCTACAATGCACATGTGTTTCATAGCTGTTGGGTAAACAAGCTGATAAATTGAATTTTTTTGTTCATGCCAGTAAAGTATTGGGTCATATTCTAGAGGCACAACTGCCTGAGCTAAATAGTGCTTAAATTCTTCATTTAAACCCTGACTTTCTTGTGCAAGTGCATTACACGTAGAAAGTTGCTTTTTTACAAGCAACCTGTGAAAGTCCCAAATCCCTTTTTCCTTATCATTTACTCCTGTTTGACCTGCGTCTTCAGTATTCTTATTTTTATCTTGTGGTTTTAACTGTTCCAGTGATTTTGTTAAAATTAACGAATTTATTCTGTCTATTGCTCGGGCACAGGCTACTTTGTCGGAAAAATGAATTTTTTTAAATCTAGGATCTAAAATTGTCGTAGTTGCTAACAGATGCACGTATTCAATATTTCCAAATCTTTTTTTTAAACCTTCAACAATTATAACTTTTGTTTTAGCACCGACGTCAGTTAAAGTTTTCATTGTATTGTATGTTTCTGTAAGACAAGATATGATAGGTATAATCTTGCTGGCTGTAGCATATTCTTCTCCTGATATTTCTTTCGTTATCATTTCTAACGGTTTCAAAATGTTTATTAGATCTTTTATGGAGTCTAACTGCCTTGCAGTTAGCATTGCCGGTGCCTTCGGATGTCTAAGTAATATTGGCGCAATTACTTCCGATAATTCTACAAATCGTTCCAATTGGTAATAAACCGAATTCCATCGAGTACAAACAGATTGAATTAGTGCCAAAGGTTTTGTTTTGTGTTCTTGAGCTTTTTTAAGAGAGTCAGCAGCATTTATATTATACTTGAAATATGTAGTAATATCTTTCACTGCAGTCAGCAAATTTTTAGCTTCTTCCAGTCCATCTCTATTTTCAAATGGTTTAGATGCTACTAAATTTAACGTATGTGCAAAACATGGCAGGTGTTTATTTTTGCCATAAATATTTGTGACGGCTTTGACTATATTTGCACCATTATCGGTGATAAACGCTACCACTTTATCACTTGTAATGTTCCATTTTTCTGTCATATTAGTAATTACCTGACTTAAATAATCTGCATTGTGAGGTTCTGTTAGAGCAGCTACTCCAAAAATTATACTCATTAATTTACTTTCATGTATATAATGACCTGTTAAACCCATGTAGCTTTGGCTATTATGTGTATCGGTCCAAATATCTGCCGTTAAACTTAATGCATCTGTTTCTTGTATCTTTTGTCTCAGTTGTATTGAAAGGACGTCATATTTATCGTCAATCATATGTGTTATTGTTTTTCTAGCTGGAATTTTATATAATGGTGCCACTACTTTCATCAAGTAATTGAATCCTGTCTTTTCCACGGTACTCAGAGGCAAACCATCCTTTGCTATCATGAAAACGATTGCATTGTTTATTTGGCCACGCTTAACACCATTATCTAAAAAATTAAAAATTTATTTTAATATTATAACAATCTGTTCTGCATGCATCTCAACTTTAGGTTAATGAATTAAAGAATTGCAGCCTAATATGTCTTACCTCCGAATGCTTTTATATTTGTTAAACAAGAAACTAATGTTTGCTGTTTTACAACTGGTGCAGAAGCACTAGAAGAAGCCACACTTTCAGTATCCGAGTTATCAACACTTCGTAAATGTCCAATGTCATCTACAGTTGTATCGTTATCAACAGTCTAAAAAAAGGAAGGGAATTATTTTATTATACTGACTACTGATCTGTATCTTTTTTTAACTTAGCACATATTAAAGAAACAACAAAAATCTGATTAGGATATTAGGAATATAGGCATCACTGACTTGTTTATTTCCGTCACCATTTCGTATACTACCGTCACCATCCCTCTTCTTTTTTTGACTTACTGTATTGATGGTTGGATGACGTCTCAATAAGTGATTTCGCAAATTTGTAGTATTCCCTTTAGTTTTTACTTGCAAGTGACAGTATTTGCATATTCCACCTGATTCTTTTTTTTGAAAGTGATTCCATATATCGCTTTTACTCGACATGCTACAAAAATTTACATTTTTTAGTCCTTAAAATTGATAGGCAGTAAAATTGTTAATAACTAATTGCAATTTTTTAAATAATATAAAAAATCCTATGCATCGAATTTAAGATATAAAAATAACTGAACATATAATCTATAAAAAAAAAAATTAAATACAAAATACATGAACTAACAACTTTAATTGATTTTCTTTAAATTAAAAAAAAAAAGAGCCAAAAATCAATTTGTAAAAAAATAACAGGAACATCACTATTTTGCAAGTGATACTTGGAATTAACAACAAAGTTCAACAGTATTTAACAATTGTTGATTTCATTAAACAAATTAAATATAAATATAAATTAATTTCGTCTTCATTTGATTCAAATTTGAATTGAAAATTTGATAAAAGTTACGTGGGTCTACGATATCGTGTACATACTGTACATACTCGTAAATAAACAAATGCAAAACGACACTTTTGAAATTTAGATCTGGCAACCGCAACTGGCATAACTGAACTTAAATGTACATGTAAAAGTAGAAAATTAGAAGTAATTTAGTAATTACTTACCTTTTCAATTAGTTTTTATTACGCAAAAATAAAAATCAATATCTATTTCGCCTTTTACAATATGTGTATTAACAAAATTCAGTCAATACAGACGATCACGAACCAGAACCCAAATGACACAAAACACAACAAACAGAATATGCGTAATATTAACAGCAACAAACAGCATAAACTTGTACTGACTTGTTACATACATATTCCGATTTCAAATTTGGTTGGCGCGCGCATCGCAAGTTGAACTGTTGAAGTTGAAGTATCAATGGATGCGTTCAAATTGTAAATATTTTTTTTTCGAAACCGAAACAGAAAAAATCGAATCCCGATTTTTGAGTTTCTTGGATCGATTCACTGGATCGATTCATTACTGAATATCGATTTAAAAAATCGATTTTTTTGGTTCAAAAAATCGATTTTCGATTAATCGATCTCAGATCGCCATCCCTAAACTACCCGTTCATTTGATTTCCCAATACTATAAATTTTTGTAATAGAATTAATTACTAAAAATATCAGGAGTATCACGCAAAATCGATAAAAATTGTTAACGTTATATGACGTTATGTGTGCATCACGGAAGTTTCACTTGACGTTATATGACGTCCATGACCGAGAACATGTTAAATGTATATGTAATTTCATAATTGTTTATTTTGGACAACCCTCGAAATTTGATTTTTTCTACTTATGACAAGTGAACTTTTTTTATTCTCTATCTGCGTTTAGATACTTATTATTTTACGCTACTAGAAAAAGACAAGGCAATTGACATTAAAGTTAGGTTAACTGGTTAGGTCGTTAAATATTTTGGCGCACTTTTTTGATGGGTAAAATCGGCAAAATTGTTTTATCTAATGATTAAAATCGTAAATTGATAACAATGTCAAAACGTAGATCAGATGAATTTAATAAATTCTCACCAAAAAAACTAAAGTAAGTATTTATTATAATTAATTTCTTATTTAAATATAATAATAATTTTAAATTAATTTTTTAGAAAAGATGGAAAATACATGTACAATCGACCTCAAGTTCCCGAATTGAATCCCTCGAATGATGCTCTAATATTTCAACAACTCGATGTTGACCACTACAACGGGCACCCGTTACCGGGCATGCCGGGCCCCCAAACTGGACTCGTGCCAATTCTTCGTATGTATGGCATAACAGCGGATGGACATAGTGTCCTGTGTCACGTTCATGGCTTCTTACCGTACTTTTATGTGACGGTGCCGGATGCTTTTGACGAACTTCATATTGAACCGTTCAAAGTATGCACCTGAAGATTGCCTTCCGGGCGCAAGTTTTTTTTTATTAAGTATTTTGGTTATATTTTAGAAAGCTTTGAATTCGACTATGATGCAAGATATGAAATCGAATCCGGAGGGCATTAAGGAGTGCGTACAATCGGTTAAAATTGTTAAGCGAATGTCCATTCAGGGATACAGGGGCGAACGGCAACAAAAATTTGCAATGATACACGTGACGTTGCCGAAATTAATCGCCTCGGCTGCCCGACTATTAAAAGAGGCGAAAATTTACGATGCGTTTGGTTATTACGACTATATCGCATTTGAAAGTAACGTGGATTTTGATATCAGGTAAAAATTGGTCGTTTTCCGCGAATTTTTAACTAGTTTTTCTCAATTGGGAATAGATTGGTAAATTTATAGATAATACGTCCTTTTTCCATAAATTTTTTTTTTAGTATTTCGTAGTTAAAATCACGAAACACTTATGGTTTTGTCATATCTGTCATCGCTTTGCGTGGTTTCACACGCACTTGATTCGTTTTTAATAGACAGTGTTGTATCGCATTAAAGGAGCGTTCATAAACTACGTAATTCCATTTTGGCCAATTTTGAATCCTCCATGTAGACTACAGCCTTTTGCCTTTGATACCCCCGTTGATGTAGACTACATACAGCCTTTTGCCTTTGATCTCCCCCTTCATGTAGACTACAGCTTTTTGCCTTTGATCCCCCCGTCAATGTAGACTACAGCCTTTTGCCTTTGACCCCCCCGTTAATGTAGACTACAGCCTTTTGCCTTTGACCCCCCCCCCCGTTAATGTAGACTACAGCCTTTTGCCTTTGATCTCCCCCTTCATGTAGACTACAGCTTTTTGCCTTTGATCCCCCGTCAATGTGGACTAGAGCCTTTTGCCTTTGTTAATGTAGACTACAGCCTTTTGCCTTTATCCCCCCCTTCATGTAGACTACAGCCTTTTGCCTTTGATCTCCCCTTTCATGTAGACTACAGCTTTTTGTCTTTGATCCCCCCGTCAATATGGACTGCAGCCTTTTGCCTTTGACCCCCCCCCCCCTTCATGTAGACTACAGCCTTTTGCCTTTAACCCCCCCCCCCCTCTACAATAGTGGAACGTAGTTTTTTTTCTTACCAAGTCCAAAAAACATTCAATTAAAATAATAGCCTTTTTATTATAAATATTTCCTCAAAAAGACGTTTGTTCCTCAAAAAGACAGTAAAAATTTTAATGTAAAGCTGTGTGACCATATGGTTGCATAATTCGCTTGAAGAAGTTTTGTCAGATTTCAAAATGTCCAAAACGTTAAGCACCTCTTAAGTAATTCAAGATTATCCATAAATTTTCACATTCAAATTCATGTTTGTTTAATTGTTCCAAATAAAACTACGTAGTTCGACTCTGACTCCCCCTTGCCCCCATGTAGTCGAGCGTAGCTTTTTGCATAACCCCTCTTTCCCCCCAATTAGGTTACGTAGTTTATGGATGGTCCCAAAAATAATTTGAAATTTTTAAAATTGATCTAAATAAAAGAGTAGGTAATGTAAAAAATTTATTAAATGCATACTAGACACGCATTAAATCAGGGTTTCGTAGGCAGTGGCTAGAATTTTCCACAATTTTCGGAATAATGTATGAGATATTTAAATATATTTCTTACGGTTTATCATTTTCATAATTTCTTTTAAAATGATTACGGAATTCGAATGTTCTTATTAGACCAGTTCTGATCACTTTTATGATCCTCTTCAGTAGTTTTTTTTTGCTGAAATAAAAATATTATGTACTTAAAATATTGGAGAAGAAAAGAAACCTAGATTACGGATCAAAAAAGGAAGCAGAAGATAGAATATCTACCTAAAAGAAAAAAGAAATGTACCTGAAAAAGAGAAAAATAGATAATATACCTAAAAGAAAAAGAAACATTAGAAATCTTGATTTTTAGTTGAGTATTCTGACACAGTATATGTCAGCGAATATATTCAATTAATAATATTTTTTATTTCATTTGAAGAAGATCATCAAAGTGATCGAAACCGGTCTAGTAAGAAGTACAAAGAAGTAAAACAGTTTTTATGGGAAAAAGGGTACAAATAAATTATATTCATTGTACAAAATAACCCTCAGTTTCCCCCTTTCCACTTAGATTTATGGTAGACAGTCATATCAAAGGTTGCTGTTGGATCGAACTCCCGGCCGATAAATGGCGTCATAGACCTTCACCGCAATCACCAGGTACCGCTAGAGTTTCCCGATGCCATTTCGAAGTAGACGTCGCATACGATCAATTTATTGCACACGCGCCGGAGGGTGAATGGTCCAGAGTGGCACCATTTTATTTTCTTAGTTTCGATATCGAATGCGCGGGACGAAAAGGAATTTTCCCGGAACCGGACAAGGATCCGGTGATTCAAATTGCGAATGTTGTACAGCGACACGGTGAATTGCATCCAATCTATTGTAATGTGTTCACGCTGAAGTCATGCGCGCCAATTGCGCATGCGGAAGTGTTCAGTTACGAACGGGAAGAGGATCTATTGGGTGCTTGGGCGGAGTTTGTGCGTGAATTGGACCCGGACGTGATGACCGGTTACAATATAAATAATTTTGATATACCCTATCTGATAAATCGTGCGAAACATTTGAAATTGGATAAATTCCCGTATTTGGGTCGTTTGAAGGACGTTAGTTCGGTGACGAAAGATAAAATTTTACAATCGAAGGCGATGGGACGTCGCGTCTATAAGTATACCAATATCGAAGGACGCCTCTGGTACGATATGCTGGTGGTTGCACGACGTAATTGTCGATTGCGGTCTTATACGCTCAATAACGTGTCGCAAGAGTTGCTTGGACAACAGAAGGAGGATGTACATCACTCCCAAATTACCGATTTACAAAATGGCGATGAACAGACAAGACATCGGTATAGAACAGGGCTGCCTGGAGAAACATTTCAATCATGGATATGTTTTATAGTCCAGTACACATACATACAACAACAAAAATTAACTATTTTACAAAGTTTGTTGTTTGTTTGTGTTAGATGATCGTGAGTGAGTAAACCAGATAGAATATAAGGTGGCCATTTTTTCTTAAGATCAAATTTCGCTGAATTTTTCTCGTATTCCAGGCAGTATGTAAGAAATACATAAAGAATTCCCAACTAAAATTCAAATTTGCTTTATTTCCTAAAGAAACCCAAATTTTTAAAGTGTTTTACAGTCATTTTGGCAGGGCGTAAATTAGAACATTTTTAAATTAAATTTTTTTTTTTTTTTATTTAGGGGTATTTTGAATTTATTTTAGTGTCAACTCTGAATATATAAAAGAAAATAAAAAATTTTTTTAATAAAATATTCAAATTTTATTTTTATTTCCGGTGCAACCGGAAGTGCAATCCCAAAATGACCCAAATTTTTAGAGTTTTTAAAAAATTAGAATACTTATTTCCCTACTATGGATAATACTATGGAAAATATTATGAATAAAAATTCCCTGACTTTTCCCGATTTTCCAGAAGGTGGCCAACAAACTATTTTACAGGGTGGCCACTTTCTAAAAAACCGGGAAAAGTTAGGGAATTTTTATCCATAATATTTTCCATAGTATTCTCCATAGTAGGGAAATTAGCATTCTAATTTTTTAAAAGCTCTAAAAATTTGGGCCTTTTTGGAATTGCCGCTCTGGTTGTATCAGAAATGAAAATAAAATTTGAGGATTTTATCAAAAAAAAATTTTATTTTGTTTTATATCTTCAAAGTTTACGTTAAAATAAGTTTAGAATACACCTCACTAACAAAAAAAACAATGTTAAATTTTGGATTTCTTTAGGAAATAAAGCAATTTTGAATTTTATTTGGGAATTCTTTACGTAGTTCCATTATTATATACGTAAAGTTAGGAAAAGTTAGAAAAACTCAAATATCACCTGGAATATCGGGAATAGTCAGGGAATAGTTCAGGGTCTTAAAAAAATTAGCTACGTTGTATTCTATCTGGTTTACTCACTCACGATCATCTAACACAAACAAACAACAAACTTTACCTATGCAAATATATCACTGATTGCTGCTGCCACCTATCTACTTTTATGTAGTTCAGTTTTTACAACTTTACGTTTTTTATGGTGAAATGATTCTCGATTATTCGTATTTTTGTAAAAGACCAAATATATAAAAACATGTTCATGTTAAAATGTTGAATTCAGCGGTTTATCCAAAAATATTATATTAAAATTTTGATTTTTTGATTTTAGACTTGCTGTTTATTGTATTAAGGATGCTCAACTTCCGTTACGAATTTTGAATCATTTAAATGCTTTCACAAACGACATGGAATTGGCAAGAGTTTCGGGAGTCACAATTAATTTGTTGATGACGCGTGGGGAACAAATTAAAGTTGTAACTCAATTATTGTCACAGGTAAACAATGTCTGCCTGAATGAATGTGTGAAACGAAACATAAAAAAATGTCTGAAAATATTTCAAATTTTTTACTTTTTGCGAATTATTTAAGTTTCCTCACGTAACTCATACCGTAACTTCGGGCCTAGCTACAGGAAATTCACTCAAAATGCACCTCCTGTTCCTTTGCAATCATTTTTTTTTTAACTTTTATTTTGACCATAGAGAAAATTTTTTTTGTCCCAAAATGGCGGACCTATTACTGCCAGTGACAAGTACAATAGATACGATTACAAAAAAAGGAAAGAAAATCAGAGATGCCAACCCTAGGAATTTGCAAAATAGAAATTATACGAAACCATGTTGGTAAATTTCGAAAAGTTTGTCACAGATGGCGACACTTGTACCGTCATTGAGTAGCCCTATTCAATGACGAGTTAACTCGTCTTAATCATTTAAAGAGGGTTAATATTCTAGGCAAAAGCTGCCGGGTATTTAATGCCTGTACACCAGGGACAAGCAACTGATGACCAGTTCGAAGGAGCCACCGTTATTGAACCAATTCGAGGATATTATCAGGATCCAATTGCCACGTTAGATTTTAGCTCTCTGTATCCAAGTATTATGATGGCTCATAATTTATGCTACACCACGCTGCTTCAACCGAATCAAAAGGATAAATATGGGTAATAATTTTCTTTTTTTTTTAAAAATAGCCTAAGGTATCATCACAGTGTAGAATTTTGAAAAAATTAATTTTTTATAGGTCCGAAGACATTCGTCAATCTTCGGACCTATTATAATTTCGTTCAAATTCTTGCTATTTTCGAAACATCAGTAGCGCATATAGCAAAAATCTACTTGTCGCACATTCCAAGAAGTGCGACGTCGACATTAAGTGAGGGGAGAGTCCATACCTCGTTTACTCACGTACGCTGCTTCTTAAGTATGTGTGTGTGCCCACACAACGTATTCGCCTTAGACATAGACGGTCATGTATCGTCATATTGTATGCTTATCTTAAAGTATTATTAATTTACCTATGCATGTTATATTACAGGTTTTACGCAAACTTTGGATAGAAAATGCCGGAACCAATTAGCGTTCAGCACACATGTCACCACTCTATTTATTATAGGCACTCTAATCGTTACAGTGCTCAGATGTACCGTTTTGGCGGGATTTGAATTTAAAACTTTTTAATAATAATTTTGTTATGAAAACTAAAATTACTCAAATAAAAATAATAACTAGAAATTTTTGATTTGATTTGTAGCTTAACGGATGACCAAGTGACAAAAACACCGATTAATCACCTCTTTGTAAAAGCCTCTGTACGAAAAGGTCTACTACCGCAAATTTTGGAAAATTTAATCGCGGCACGTAAGAAGGCGAAGCGGGAATTAGCGGAGGAAACGGATCCAGTTAAACAAGCGGTATTAAACGGTCGTCAGTTGGCGTTAAAAATTTCTGCCAATTCAGTATACGGTTTCACCGGTGCCCAAGTTGGCAAGCTTCCGTGTCTCGAAATATCTGGGGTAACACCGTCTTTTTTTTTTTGTAGACCTGTTTTAACAAATTTTATCACAAAAATTAATTTATTGTAGAGTGTCACTTCGTACGGTCGTGAAATGATCGAAAAAACACGAAAAGAAGTCGAAGAACATTTTACCGTTGCCAACGGTTACGAACATAATGCGCAAGTCATTTATGGCGATACCGATTCAGTGATGGTTAAATTTGGCGTTAAAGATTTGGCGCGTAGTATGGAACTTGGGCGGGAAGCGGCCGAGTACGTTAGTGCGAAATTTATTAAACCGATCAAATTAGAATTCGAAAAAGTTTATTTCCCGTATTTATTGATTAATAAAAAGCGTTATGCCGGTTTATATTTCACAAAACCTGATAAATACGATAAAATGGATTGTAAAGGATTAGAAACTGTTCGAAGGGACAACAGTCCTTTGGTGGCAAACACTATCAACGTTTGTCTACAAAAATTACTGATTCACAGGTAACTATGTATTTTTTAATCAATAAATGACTGAGCGTGACAAAATGATTGCCATCTGGTGTTCGATTAAAATAGTAGTTAACAGGGCTGGGAACTATTTAAAATGATTTTATTTTAAATTTGTATTTAAAATACAAAATGGCATTTTACATTTTCTATTTTAAATAAGTTCGATCAAACCATTTTCCATTTTGTATTTAAAATGAAAATTTGAATCCATTTTACATTTAAAATGAAAATGCATGTATACTCAGATTTATGTGCATATTTATGACACTTATGACTCATAATTATTAATCATAGAACTCAAATTGAACGCAGTCTAACAAATTCTAAGTTATAGTATCCTCAAAAATACTAGTTAAACTAGGTCAACGAATCACTCGTTTCATACATGTTTTTGGAAATGAAAACTGAACCTTGTATACTCGAGTGCGTACTACGGAAAAATGTTCTTATTTTTGAATTGCATTATGTATGCTACTGTGTATTATATGAATACTATTATATGCAATTAATTTTCATTTATATATTTTTGATTTTATTAGTGAACGTTTATATAGTTTATAATTTATTTATTTTATGATTTATAAAATTTAGAAAAATATACAAAAGTGGTGAAATTATATAATTTACAAAAGTTACAAAAATTACTATTATTACTATTTCAGCTTCTGTTATTGGCGTTCTCTTTGCCTTGCAAGCATTGTTAAAAAAAAAAAATTACAAAAAAAAATTTATATATACACTACAGCTTGCAAATTTTTATAAATATTGATATAAACAGAAAAATTATTAATAGGGTACTAATAATACTATATTAAAATATGTACAGAAATTAAAAGTTATATACAAAAGATAAAAAAATAATATTAATACTAACATTTAAAAATGATTAATAACAAACTAACATTAAAACAAACTAAATTTTAAATATTATTGAATATTTTGTACCTAATATCGCACCCCGGTGGACTAGGTCATAAAATTTATTGGTACACGTTTTCATAAGAAATATACATTAGTAACTTAAAAAAGGAGATGAAGTACGCACTATTAGTTCAGGTACTGTTTTTAAGAAACGTGCTTTCTCTTTTTATTATATTTTATTGTAAGGGGTTGTTCACGTGATTTTTTTTTAGAAAGACGTTGACCTAGTTTAATTAGTATTTTTGAGGAATGTATATATTAGTAGATTCAATAGACTCAAATTTTTATAACTCGAGTAACAATGTCACTTGAGTTAAATTTATTACTAGAGCTATAGTTCTCTTAAGTTAAACTTTTCTGGCTCAAATTGTGTGCTATTATCTTTAAGACACGTCGATAAAAAAAGTTTTGATATTTTGAGTAGATGATTTTCATAATTTAGAAATCGCAATTGTAGCATAGTCAAGGTTTGGATCTGTCAACGTTAAATTAAATTTTTCGATATTTTTGAGTAACATGTTTTTGCGATATTTTTGAGAAATATTTCAAGCGTTAAATTTCGTTTTCATATCATGTAAACTTTATAAAAATTTCTCAAAAGACTGCCCTTATTTAATTTCATTACCTTAATTTTCTTAACTTTTTTTTTTTATTCATTTTATGCAAAAATGCATTTTGCATTTTATAAACCATTTTAAATAGCTATTTTCCATTTTCTATTTTAAATATGTGTAGCAAAACTATTTTCTATTTTGTATTTTAAATGTATTTTTAGAAACTATTTTTAATTTTCTATTTTAAATGGTTTCTATAAACCATTTTTCCCAGCCCTGGTAGTTAAGCTAGTGTTTTATCTAACATCTAGATTTTATAAAATTATAATTTTACAGGGGCGTGGCTTAAATTTTAGTGTACTCGTAGGCATAACATACTTAAAATCGAGATTTTATAAAATCTAGATGTTATAATAGTATATTGTGCAATAAGTGCGAGAAATTGTCGATTGCCCACGAAAGCGAAGTTGAGCGCACGACGTAGTGAGTGCGCTCATTCGCTTAAGTGGGGCAATCGACAATCCCGCACGAGTTGCACATACTATTTTTTATTACAAATTTCACATACTTTTTTCTATTATTATTACTATTTTTGACATTTTTATTACTTTTTAAAATAATATTTTTAAGTGTTCGTCTTTTTTTCTGAATTAATTATCGTTTAAATTACTTTGTTGGTTGTTTCTATAGAAATAATTATGAAATATTTATTAAATGAAAAATTAAGAGGCGGCTTTGCGTGTTTTGATTAAATTTTGCGTGTTTTATTGTCAATTTGCGTGTGGAAAGTTACTTTCCACACGTAAAAAAGTATGTGGGAAGAGTACAGTGGGCAAATAGCTATTTTCGTACAGAAATGTGTGCGCCAAGTTAGTACTTCTCTCGCATGAGTAATAAATAATAATAATTTTAGTGGTAGAAATTTTTCTACTTGTTTAATTGAAATTAACCCCCAACTAAAAGTCAAAATGGCGAAAACTAAAAAATTACATATGTACAGAAGCGACAGATGTAACAAATGTAGTTCAAAATCTATTATTAATGAACATTATTGATGAAAAAATTTATTACATAACATTATTGATGAAAATTACTAACATTATTGATGAAAAAATAAATTTTAACTTTAAATTTAGTACCATGTTATTTATTTTATTTTTATTTTTTTTTAAGTATCTAAATATATAGTAGTTTGCAAGAAATAAGTTTTTTTTTCTGTAAAGTGACATTTTTAGCACCAATTTTTTTCTTATATTAAGTAGTCGTTTTTTCAATCGGTTATTGTCGGCTTATAAGATCTAGATTTTAAATGAAACACCTACTAAAATATGATTTTACAATAAAATTATAATGTTAACATAAAATTATAATTTTATAAAATCTACTATGTTAGGTGAAACACTAGCTTTAGTTAATTAAAATTCACATAGTGTTTGAAAAATTATCAAAACTGGATCGGCTGGGACTCGAACCCGGATCTCTTGGTTACTAGCCAAGCGCCTTACCAATTAGGCCACCGACCGTTTGTTCGAGTGCCAATCCAATTCTGATAATCAATCAAATACATCCTCTCTTTGATGCGAGACGCAGTTACATTTTTTAATTTCAAATGTTATCAAAAAAAAAAACTAGCTTTAGTGTTGAAATTTATGAAAAATTTCTTCAGGGACCCGGAGGGCGCCGTAGCCTACGCCAAACAAGTGATTGCCGATCTGCTTTGCAACCGTATCGACATTTCGCAACTGGTAATTTCCAAGGAATTAACAAAAACTGATTATGCGGCCAAACAAGCTCATGTAGAATTAGCGAAAAAATTAGAAATGCGTGATCCTGGAAATGCTCCCAAGTTAGGAGATCGTGTGCCTTATGTGATAGTTACCGCGTCGAAGAATACTAGGGCTTACGATAAAGCCGAAGATCCTGTTTACGCTTTAGAGAATAATATCCCAATCGATGCTAATTATTACCTGGAAAATCAATTGTCGAAACCACTAGTTCGAATTTTTGAACCGGTTCTTGGCGATAAAGCTGAATCAATTTTACTTCGTAAGTATACGGGGATTCCCACAATGAATGATGTAAGGCATATGGCGTAACGCCATCTAATGATCCTGGATGGAACTACTACATCATACATTGCGAGAATATTTTTAATTTAAAAAAAAATTCAAAATATTTAAATTTGGTTTAATAAAAATTTAGATGGCGATCACACCCGAACGAAAATTGTGGCCACATCAAAAGTTGGAGCTTTGAGTGCGTTCACGAAGAAACGGGAAACTTGTTTGGGTTGTCGGGCGATATTACCCACCGGTTATGAAACTAGCGCCCTCTGTCCACATTGTCTGCCGCGCGAATCTGTGCTATACCAACAAGAACTGTCACAGCAGCGACAACTAGAGGAGAAATTTTCAAGATTGTGGACCGAGTGTCAACGATGTCAGGGTTCATTACATGAAGAAATTCTTTGTGTTAGTCGAGATTGTCCGATATTTTATATGCGAACGAAAGTGTTGATAGAACTT
The DNA here is from genome assembly GCA_035578155.1 of Brachynemurus nebulosus. NCBI lineage: Eukaryota > Metazoa > Arthropoda > Insecta > Neuroptera > Myrmeleontidae > Brachynemurus > Brachynemurus nebulosus. Next base: position 75,108,969 of record JAPWDM010000002.1, on the reverse strand, counting down.
GATACGACTGCGAAACGAGTTCAACGATTTGGTGATCCAACGTGGTGAAATATAAATGGACATTTTATTGTAAAATTATTTTTTGATCTTGTTAATCTGATTTTTGCTATTATTTTTTTAACTCCTTCAATGGCCAACTCAAATTAACTCATCCGGATGACTTTTTATCGAGTACGTCGCCATTTTATTGTTGTTTCTGCCACCTTCTCAGAATTTACTATAATACCATAAATGGCGGGAATTAAAATAAATTCAAATTGAACGAAAAATCTTAAATTTATTAAGTAGGTAAATTGGCATGTTTTTCGGAATGACTTTCTTATTCTTTCATAATGATTTGTTTCCAAATAAAAATGAATTCCAAATTACTATCACTTCTTTAGCCGTCAACTTGAATCTACTCCCAGTAGTTTCTTCATTCGTCACCAGATGGCTCCATATTAAACCACACCCTTTTTTTAAATCAGAATTTGTCTTTGCTCACTCTTACATACCCTTTTTATCCAATTTTACGGTATCTATTTATTTTTTTGTAAATTGTTGAGTTAAATCGAATTAATTACTGTATAGAGGAATAAAACTTTAAAATATTTTTTTTATAAATTACTAAAAATAAAAGACTTTTTAAATGGAATGAAGTTTTTATTTAAAATATGAAATACTAGCGATAAAATCTAGTATATTTTGACATTTCTTCATTTCACATTATCGACTAGCAACAGGTAATGTATAAAATATAAAATAGTGTGATAAAATTTTGATGGATAAAGATGTTCAAAAACAAATGACAAATGTGTGCACCGATTTTTGTGACAAACAAAATAATTCATTTTAACAATTAATTGAGAATTAAATAACGAATAACTCGAATTATTACATTTTTTTGTTTATTGAAAAAGTCGAAATTGTTATTTTTTCAAAGTAGTTATTATAAAATTTTGCTTTGTTCAGAATCGACTTGACCACTTTTAAAAAAACGACTCATATCTATGTTTACAATAATTAAATTTTAAAATTAAATAAATATTTTTAAAAAAAAGGAAAAATACATAAAAATTAAAGCAAACATCAACTTTATTTGCTTACGACATGAATACTAATAAAAAATCACATAAAAAAATGAAAGTGCGTTACATCATCAAGATACAAATGCATGTTGCAATTCTAGGCCTGGCAAGAAATTTTCTAAACTGAATACAGCAATAACTATATACAAATAATTTCGAATTTTATCTCTGAAAGTAATTCGGGTCAATTGAGTATTTGACAGTGATTCTAAAATTAAAATATTTATGTTACTAATGACGTAATCACGTACGACCAATCAGAAATGACAACGTCATGGCTCAGTATTATCAAAATATATAATGTAGTGATGGAGAAGTATCGATAGTCATCGATAGTTTTTGATAGTCAAGTTTTTGTTACCAAAATCATTTTATAAAACCTTTAAACTAATACAATGAAACAATTGGTTATACAGATTGTATTTATCTAAAATCCCACTTTTTCGAACTTACTATACCTCCTAAGAAATTTTAATACTTTTGACAAACATTTTATTGAAAAAATTTATTGAAATTTAGTTTTAAAAAATTAATTAAGAATTCCTTTTTGCGGGTTTTATAGTCAAAATTATAGATGAAAAAGAGATATTACCGGAAAACAACAAGGGAGATAAATATTGAATAAATATGAAACATGCAATTAATAAACAAATACTTTACTTTGCAAAATACCACTTTTATTTTTGAAACAATATTGTCACATTTTCAAAAATAAAAGTGGTATTTTGCAAAGTAAAGTATTTGTTTATTATTTACAAATATGGAATGCCATAAAGTAACGCTCAAATCTATTAATATTATGAAACATGCAATTTAGAAAACAAACAGATTTTAAACAAACCTGCAATTATTAGTCCAGTGAAATTAGGGCTGAAATCGGGGTATATGGATGAAAATTGGAGGGAATGTTCTTAGTCACTAAGAACAATTCTCCCTATGAAAAAAAGTGCTCTGATCCCGGACAAGGGTAGAAACAACCCCTAAAAAATTTATTTTCCAATTATCTCGCGAAGTGTGCGATTTCCCGATTTCAGCCCTAATTTCACTGGACTATATTGCAAGTTTACCGATAAAAAATTATTTTATTTATGTAATTGTTTGGGTGAACTGATATTTTTATCCAATTGTTTAATTTCTCTTGTCATTTTATTTTATTACGCATAGTTGTAACTTATACCTGCTTTCGAAAATTCCCTTAAAATGGTTGTTTTTATGTCTCTGGCTATAATTTCTACGAAATTTTTTATTATCGTTAGTATTTATAAGTAAATGAAATGATTGAAAAAAAAAACTATTCACCACTAATATAATGATATTTGTGTGATATTGGAATGTGTTCTGACCATTCTGTTTCAAAATTTTATTACAAGAATCTCTTGTTTTTTGACAATACTGAACTATGACATAAAGCAATGTTTTAGCGCGAAATTTGAAATTAAAAATGTCAAATACCGAATTCACACAGTGAAAAGAGAAGGTAATCCAAACTGAATAAATAAATATTATTTTATTATGAACCAAATAATATAAAAAAGTGATATTTTAATAATTATTTACAGCATCAAATAAAAAATTCGTATCTCGCATCAGAAATCTGTGCAACATTTGTATCAGTACTCAAAAAATGAGTTGCGATATCTTATTATTTTTTTTTTTAAAATACAATAAATTTATTTTTTGTTTAAATTAAATAATAATCATGCTATTTTTTAGCTTGTAGTGTATTAGAAAGCCAATCCATTGCTTGATCGAGTCCTTCACCTTTGGTGGCTGATGTTTTAAATATTTGAAAAGTACGATTTTTAAGCGCGTCAAGACCAAGCGCTTGATGTACCTCCGCCACGCTCATACATCCTTGCATATCTTGTTTGTTCGCCAATACCACCAACACCGCGTCCGCCAATTCTTCTTCCTACAATCAAAACATTTTTCAATATTTTACGAAACATATTTTTGGTAATTATGCAGAAGCACGGTTACACGCATTTTTGGCTCCCCGCCCAAAAAAAAAACTAATGATCTGATTTTAATGATTTTTTTGAAGTGAAAACTTCTTTAGCGGCGTTGTACACTTTTTTTGTAATGGGTAAAAAATGTTAAACTCGCGTCAGGTCACGTGACCTGATCGAAAATTCGTAAGATCTGATCAAAAATTCGTAAGACGGATGGAAAGTAGACAGCCAGTAGAGCAGACAATAAACTGCGTTGTACACTTTTTTTGTAATGGGTAAAAAATGTTAAACTGGCGTCAGGACACGTGTCCTGATCGAAAATTCGTAAGACGACAGTACATAACAGTAGACAGTAGTACAGAATACAGAACGAACGGTAGTATCTCTATACTACTGAAACCAGTGTAACGCGAAAGGACAGATAGATATATACGGGTTTACTCCAATAGTACTAATTTTAAGCCCTATCTCATTAAACATTAATTTTAGAATAGAGATAAAAAATTTTTAAAAAGAGATTCTTGTAGGGATTACCGAAGAGAACATTTGTGCAAAATATGAACTCCCGGAAATGTTTTTTTATATTGTTTAAACAATATTGAAAATTCATAAATAGCGTTTTTTGAGCTTTCACCGCTTACGCAACGAAAACGGTGATAGATACATTAAAAAGTGTTAAAACCTTTTTTGTAGAGAATCGAATTCTCTACAAAAAAGTCAGCGAGAGCACCTGTCTATCTTGTACAGGTGAAAAGATACAGCGCTCCAAACGCGCACTCAAAAGTCCACTTTTTCTAGCGTTCCGGCAGGGTGTGCCGTGTACGATAGCGCAATAAATAAATACTGTATTCTACCACATAAATGATAGTACTTTTATACTGATAATTAAAGCAATTCGTGCAAAATTATTCCCTAACCATTCCAAAATATCAAAAATGCACAACGTTAATATTCAAGTTTTCACTTCTGCCGGCACTCCCGGAGTGCAACCCGTCGTTTTTTTTTTCTTAATAAGTATGAAACCAAGTTTTTTTAATCCAATGGATATTTTTTTAAGAAAATATAACCCAAAAATTTTTTCTTAAGTGTTCACTGCTACGATGGATTAGTTAAAAAAAGTACTACAAATCGATATCGATAATGGAAAGGCTGAGAAACTGTTTGAAAATTTGATAAAATTTAATTTTTTCAAATTTTCTTTTATCATTTTGTGTGTGTTTGAGTACATGGTCTAGTAAAACTGACCAAATTAATACTTTTTCAAGAATAAAAAAAATCGATTACTCGCTGCATTTACGAAATATCGAGCGCGGAAATTTGAAAAATTGACTTAATTCTGACGACGATTAAGCGGTCCCTACACGCTCAATAATATTGCACAAAATCCGAGGTTGTACAATATTATGGATCGTCTGTAGGTTATATTGAAGGGTTGTACAATATATTGTGCTGATCAAAAATAGTTTGAAATATATTGTGCAATGAATGAATATTGTAACGTCTGTAGGCTTTGTAGATGTTATTGCGCAATATTAAGCGGCCCCTACACGCTCAATAATATTGTGCAATAAACTTGCGCAATTTATTGAACGCTTCTTCAGACAGTTCAATAATTTTGTTAAAGAAGTTTGTGCAATAAACTGGATGCAGGAATTGTACTTAATTTTAAATATTAAGTGATAAAGATGTTGCGAAGCAATAAATAATTATTCTTGCAAATTAATAATTCATACTGGTTCAAATAATAGCCATCAAATATGACTACAGAATAACAAACAAATCAAACAAATAAAGTAGTATTGCGCAATAATATGCACAAAGCCTACAGACGTTACAATATTCATTCATTGCACAATATATTTCAAACTATTTTTGATCAGCACAATATATTATGCAACCCTTCAATATAACCTATAGACGATCTATAATATTGTACAATCTCGGATTTTGTGCAATATTATTGAGCGTGTAGGGGCCGCTTTACTTTATTTGTTCGATTTGTTTGCTATTCTGTAGTTTTGATGTGTATTTGATGGCTATTATTTGAACCAGTATGAATTATTAATTTGCAAGAATAATTATTACTATTATTATTATTATTAATGTTTTCCCCCACTCTTCGAAAAACGGTGACGAATCGATTCCATGATGTCTCCCTTCGGAGACATAAAAATCATCCAAATCGGGCCATCAGTTGGCACCACCATTAGTTTTTTTTATTTATAACCAAAAAATCAGGTGACCGTGAACGTGTACAATTACCAAATTTTTCACTAACTTACTCGTAACATATATAATAGTTCATCTTTTGAAATTCCTATTCTATCTCTGTCCGCGGAATCTACCACATATATAATAGCATCTGTATTACTATAATAACATCTCCAATACGGCCTGCAATTTGAAGAAAACAATAAAAAAAAAGTATTTTTTTTAATAAATACAAAAATTTTAATTTTTGGTACCGTATACTGGTCTGTCCGCCTAAATCCCATACTTGAAATTTAAGATTTTTATATGTGACTTGTTCTACATTAAAGCCGATCGTTGGTATTGTGGTTACCACTTCGCCTACTTGTAATCTATATAAAATTGTTGTTTTACCGGCACCATCTAAACCTAAAATTAAAATTCGCATCTCTCGTGCACCTAGCAGCCCTTTGAAATAGCTGATTAAACCACCTACGGCAAAAAAAATTTTGACAATATCACAATAACCTTAAATTAAATTATGGAAATTTATTGATGATTAATTAAAATATACGTGAATAATGCTTTGTTTTATAAATAATATAAAAGAAATATCGATTTTACCCATTTTTATTAATTTCAAGCATATAAATTAATCCGTTTTTTCAATATTTTTATCAATTTTTGACAGTAGTGACGTGTAGCGTATGGTTTAAAATTATACGTGTCTTGCGCAGTTGCGCGTAACAGTCATAAAAATATTGGTCATAATTTTTATAATCGGAAAAATTTGTAAATTTTAAAAATAAAATACAGTACAAAAAGATAATATTACTTTTCTTTTTTTATTACGGTTAATAATAATACATTTTATTTTATGAAGATTTTACAATGTTAATTATTTGTAGTACGAGAGGTAGAGCTGTATTTTCACACGGAGGTATTATTTTCACTTATTATTATAGACTAGGGATGAGCATCGATGATCGATGTTTTGTTGTCGATGTATGATGACTACAAAACATCGGTCGCAAAACATTGATGTTTCGAGATCGATGGTTTACAGTCCATGTTAACATCGATGTTTTCTTAACGATGCTCATCCCTATTATAGACCAACTACATTCTCGCGAAGTTGACTGAGTACGCGAGTGTAGAAGGTCGCCTCGTCGTGCCTTGTGGTTGGTGTAAAGGCTATTCATATGACTTGGCCTGCCTCAGCCAACCTCGCCTCGGTCAATTTCGCGAGAATGTGGCTGCTCCTTTACACGAGACGTTTGTATTTTTTCGAATAAATTTGTGTTAATTGTGTTAATATATACCTAATAAAAATTTGTTGCCTAGCAATTTAACGAGAAGAATTGTCAACTAACAAAAACGCGACAGTGAAGCTGAAGCGTTTTTGGGTTGACAGTTCATCGAGTTTGCTTTTAGGCAAGAAATTTGAGTTGTAGAAAACACAAATTTATTCAGAAAAAATATAAAACTCAAGTGTAATACGGTCAGACAATTTAACGAATAAAATAAATTAGTATAATTAACATTATTTAATACATTGTTGCTATGGTTCTGAAATTAGTTAAATTGACTAATACGAATTTTTGGTTCGTTTTTATCATGTTTATACTTACAATGAAACACTGAGTATTGAATCGAACATATTAACATATGTTTCCTAGAGACACCACAGGTATTAAATTTTGAAGCATGACTCCATTTTAGTAAACCCAACTTATAACCACGGAGACTTGTTTATAAATATTAGATAAATCATTAAATTCACTTTAAATTAATGGTTTGACCGCTATTAATCACATCAGTCAATTTTTTTTGCTTCAATTTCTTAATATATTTGTAATACATAGCATTCTCTCTAGTCGTTTCTCTCCTCAATGCAATGAAATGACCAATGAACCTACAATAAAATGACCACTAATGAAAATACAACGCTACCTCCCGTACTATTAGTTAAATACTTTTAAGACTTTTTCGACTTTTTTGATAGGTAATGTTACAGATTGTTGAGAATCTACAATAAAAATATTAATGTGGATATTTTATGAAAAAAAAGTATGATTTTTCCAATTTAAATTATAAATATTGTTAAAAATATAAACTTTTCAGCGAAAGAAAAATTATGGTAGGAAATACTGTGGTAGTAGTATCTGTTCAAAGGGTTCAGAATTATTCCTAAAAATTTTTTTAATAAAGCTCCTACAATATACTTATTAATTTATTTATTTGAAGAAAACGTTAAAAATTACAATAATTTTAAATTTTAATTATGTAATTTAAATTACAGAAACTTTACAGATCTCTACTTTTTCATTTTGCTATCTATTTATAATACCAACATTAAAGTTTAAATTTTTGTGTCAAAATGAAATAACGTTTATTTGAGCATTTTAAAGAACGTTTCCTTTAAAATATTAATTTTTTACGTACAATTATTAATTAATTAATAAAAAAATAAATCGTTTAAGTTAAATTAGATTGAAATTTTTCAAATGAATAAATGACATATAATGTAACTAAAATCTAGGTACTTTATTATTGTCACTAAGATGTTAGTTGACGTATTGTTTTGATAATTTGTGTTTTAATTACAATTTTTTCACGTTTTTTTTTTTTTCGTAAAATGAACATAAAAACTTAATTGTTACGTGTTTTGAATAAATGATATAGTGTATATAAAACAACAATTGGTGAAACGTAAGTAATTATTTTTATGAAGCTTTTATTTTTATATGAATTCAGGTGCTTAAGAAACACGCTGCGGGCTAAAAATACCTTCACGCAAATTAAAACCGCCTTGAATAGTATTTATTTTTTTTATTTACCTATTTATTTTTATTTTATTTTTTTTTTTTAAATATCTGTGTAAATAAATGCTATAAAGATATTTTATTTTTCACATTTTGATAAAAGTAGTAATTGTATTGTGTTTGTTTTGGTATCGATTTCATTCATTATTTTTATAAAAAAATTTTTTGATTTGTTTTAAAAAATATTTTTGTGTATGTCAATGACCCTATCATTTACCTATGGCATTGCTACTTGCCGTGGAATGTCAAATATTTCAAGAATTTACCCTCGAAATTCATGCGAAAAGAATTTGTAATGAAAGATAATTTATAAAATGGGAAAAAAAATTAATGAATTGTTGAAATTGTTGTTTGATGAATTTTTCATACTTTTGTATAACAAAATAAAAAAAATTTTGTCTTTTTGAGTTAAACAAAAATTCTTTAAATAAAATCAACATTTCAAATATTAAAAATGTTGTCGGCTTTTGTACCAAAGGGCAAAATTATCTATGTGATTGTTATGTAAATGGATTTCTTTAATTTGCTTTTAATGTGTTTTAAAATATTTTTGATAAGCGGTCCGTTTTTCAAATGCATTGAGTGCAAATTTTAAAATATTTCTAATTTTTAAGTTTTGAAACAAATTTTCTTTAATAATCGTGTATATTGAATACCTATATACCTACGCGAACTTACAAATTTTTTTCTACAGAAACAATTTCAAGTGAAATTGTTTGTATTTTAGTTTGTTTATTTTTTAAGTTGATTTGCATTTTAATTATTAAATTAGCACATGCGCTTCAACGTGTACACTGTATGATAATGTAAATGATGTAAATTCCACATTTTATGTAACAAAAATATACGATAGTTTATTTAAGATTTTTTTGACGTCTCGATTTTGGCTGCTTCGTTGTTAAATTTTAGTCCAAATTTGTCGCTACTGTCTTGAAATGTCTGATGTGAAATTATAAATAAGTAAAGTGGCACATTTTAAGCTTTCAAGCACAGATTTCAATTTATCAGTTTTCGTTTGAAAGTTTTCTTCATCTTTTGTATTTTCTACTCTTTTTACTTCTTTTCAATTTTTTTTTTTTTTGAAAAAAAAAAATATTTCATAGAACATATTTAATGGAATTATATACGTTTATAAATCACTATACAAATCACTATAAAAACCTTACATAGGTACGATAGTCCAACTTCAGAACACAGTGACATTATTACCCACTGTCAATGTGTTAATATTAAAAATGAGTGTATGTTAACTAGTATGTAATTTAAGAGGGTGACTCACCCCCTCTTCAATGTTGCTCAAACTGAATTTTGAAATCAAAAATTTCATTTCTACGTTATTCTAAATGTCTTAAACTATTTTCCATCAAGAAGAACTTCTTGAACTACCCAAGTAGTACGATTATTCGACACAGTCGCCCCCTATTTAAAAATCCTCTAGACTTAATATTAGGACATTGAGCAAAAACAGGTCAATTAGATTTTCTGACGTAGATTTCAAATCTGTAAACAGAATGTTTATATTGTTTAATTTTCATCCCCTTTTTGCAAAATTAACCCCTAAATTTTAACCCCCAGCCACCCCTGTTGACACAATTTGAATGAATTGCATACCAATAGATAGTTCTTTAAAAAAGAGCAATACTGCCAATTTAAACTTTTGCTCTATCTCTTACCGTTTTCGAGATATTTAAAAAATTAAATTTTTACCCCAATTTTTGGAGGGCAATTTCACCCCTTCAAACCGTTTTTCCGCCGATAAAAAAAAATACGTGTCGCTTATTTTTTAATGTTCTACAATATATCGAAGTTTCATCAAAATCGATAGGTCCGGCCTCGGGCCCTTTATTTGTTAGTGTCAATTCTTATAACCTCAAAACTTTAATTCTGTTCATAAAATGTCAAGTTAAAAGCGAGTATTTATTTGAATTCGGATCGATTATTATTATTACTGTATGTTCAAACAAAAAAAAGAAAAAAAAAAACATTAAAAATAAAATATAATTGCATTTTTCTGATGAAAATTATCAAAATCGATATGCTTGTTTGCAAATTGTGACGTAATGGCGCGCTTACAATTTTTAAAATAATATTTTTAAATAATTCCTAAATATTTTTAGATAGAATTCATAGAATTATTAAACAGTTAAATACCGTAATAATTTTAAACACAGTCAGATACCGTATATATTCTTAAAATCTACTTACTGCTCAATATATGCAACTGACAGTACACAACGTTTGTCTGTATGCCTATATTTTGTAAGTCTCTTTTGTAGACGGTCAAAAATTAGTTCAAATTGTTTGGAATTTTTAGATTTAGTTTTTTGCATGTTTGAAGCCATGCAAGTAAGCGAGGCTCACATGACTAATATTTTTTTTTTTTGTAAACCTATTAAAGAACGCATACTTTTGCATGATTTTTTTTTTTGCATACCAAAGCACGCAGTGCATGCATAAAATATTCTAGTTTTGACGTCGTCATTTTGTTGTTAATTGAAACGTGTTTTAAAAACTTACGTAATAGAAATGTTTAAAATATAGTAAGTGTATTATCATTATAAGAGCAATATAACTATAACTTAGCTAACATTTAGTTATTTAACTACACTATAGCTGTTTTGCTGGGGTGATATTATTTAAGCTTACACAAACAGATATGTTATTATCATTATTATTATTGTGGCATTGCACAATTTTGTGCAGTGGAAGGAATGCATTGAATAAAACAGCATGTGCAATGTGCAAGCAATGTGCATTTGTCGCGAATAAATATTGTACAAAACTTGTAATGTAACGCATTTTGTATATACGATTTGTATGTTTTTAGCTAGTATCAAGGGGAGATTCGCTTAAAAAAAAAGATCGATTTTTTTTCTTCATAATTATGTTCCTTAAGGATGTTTGGGAGGCACAATCGGAGATAAAAGTACATGAAATTAGAAATTCGTGAATAATTGCGTTGTATAACAAACTATGAAGTAAATGAATAGTTATCTTTGTTAAATAATAGCTATCACTACAACTGATTGTACAATACATCAAACTATAACTCTCAGCTGACTACAAGAGCTGAGTAGGTACATTCTGAAGATTTTTCGCAGGAATTTCAAAATGCTACGAGACGATTGAAAATTTAATAGAATGTTCCTCATTAAATACTAAGGCCCCTGTGAAAATTTCAAACCGATTCACTAAGCCGTTAAAAAGTAAAAAAAATGTTTTTTAAGAAAAAGCTTTTATTTAAAAATGGGCTACAAAAATGAAATAATTACTGAGTGAAGTTTGAAGCAATATGCAACGTAATTTATAAAAGCTTGAGGCGTTATCATTAATTATTTCTGTTTTGGATATAAATGTAGCTATTTTACTTTTCAGTACTTATCAAACTTGATTGCTTGAAAGCTTTTTCTTAAAAAACATTTTTTTTACTTTATTTTATTTTCTACTCTTTAGTCTGATTACAATTAATTTAAAAAAAATATATAAAGAAGTAATTTTTTTACGTATATTTTAATCGGTTAATTTACCCTAATCAGACATAACTATGGAAACAAAAAATTGCAATGTAAAATCAATGGACAATATTTGACAATTCGAAATGTCAAAAAGTTGCATAGGACTAAAAATCAACAATTTTGGTTGGCGCAATTTAGGGAAAAACTAATTATACAATATTGCATTGTCATCAAGGTTAGACACGTATGCAAAATTTGAAACCTTTAGCTCAATTAGAACCTGTCTAAATTTTGATTCCAAGATTTGATCTAAACCAACATACTAACATAGCAAGTTAAATAAAAGCTTTTAAATAGGTCGACTTTTGATGTTTTTTTGGCGAATCTCCCCTTAATAGAAGCATTGCAACTGTGGTTGAAGTTTTCTGTCTAAAATATATTATAATGTCATCTTTAAAATTTTGTTGTTGTTTTATGTATTTTGATTACTTTATCGTTTGTTTCCAATTGAAGGGTGTAGGGGAAAAACTTGATAGCTTTTTATTTACCGTGGTGAAACGATGTTTTAACTTTGAAATGCTCCCGTTAACCTCCCAGTGACTCTCAATATCGGATATTTGTGTTTTTCGAGAATTCTCATTTTTCGATCTATCGATATCGACGCAAGTTTAGACATATCTGAACGTGTACGAGACACGTTTTAGTCGTTGATTCGGCGCACAAGCGGAAACAATGTTTAGAAGATTCCGATTAATTCCGATTTTTATATTAAATTTTTTTTAATATTCACAAATCAAGTATGGTGTTTTATTGTTAGTTTCCAAACGATAGACTAATTTTACGTAAAAATTTGTGAAATGGTGATTATTAAGTTTTTCTCCTGTACCCTTCAGTTGTCTCTGCAGTGAAAGTTGTACTGTATAGAAAGAAATACTGGTAGTTAGTTGGGTTGGGATTTTTTCAAAAAAGGTTTATATGAGGGTATGTCCATAGAATCCATTCTCCTGTCATATAAATTGAAAATTTTATAGATTAAATGACGTCATGGGGGTAATTTTTTTTTTATTTTTAAATTACAAAACGTTATCCTAGTGGTTTTGTTTCGATTTTTTTAGTGATATTTTAGTAGTTTTTTTTTGGGTAATTTTTTTCATTTTTCAATCAAATTCATGGATGTGTGGACAAATTTTGAACATTTTAAACTACTTGTATGAATTCTTTTTGTTATTACCGTAAAACTCAGCAACTGTATCTATTGAAGACAACTGTATCTATGGTTTATAATGTTTGTAGCATTTTTTTAGTGACTAGGGGTCATAAATTTTTTTGGCATTGGTAACCGATTATTAAAACATTAGTTTTTAGGATTTTGTAGTTATAAACACGAAGAGTCAGTCATATCTGTCATCGCAATAGATAACCTATTCATACTTGACCATTTTGTAATAGTCAGTGTCGGATTTTACGCAATCTAATAGACAGTGTCATTTTTAAAAAAATATTATTGAAATATTTTTAATACTTTAAAAAAATAAAGATTTAGATGAGAATTTTTGTATGAAATAAAAGCAAGAAATTTCGAGAATTGTGAAAGTCTTTAGTTACTGAACTGCTAAATTCTGATTTAGCAGTTACTTAACTGCTAAATTCTGATGAAAATTCAAATGGTCGAGTTGCTACATTTTTATGGTACCGTAAAATTTTTTATAATCTTTTATGAATTTCACATACTTGCGCTAAGTTGTAAATACCCCTGTCGCAGCATCCTGCATAACATAGCGAATTTCCGTTTATAAAAATTCGTTTTTCTCGGAAACTATGTAGTTGACATAGAAAAAAGTTTAAAGACTTTTTTTATGTAATTTTTTCTTCTCTTTTAAATGGTGTAAAAAAATTTTCAAAAATTTTTGAATAAGTGGAAATTTTGGCAAAAAACTAATTTTTTTGCAAGAACAAAAACCCATGTTCCTGGCATCCGACGCGAATTCTGATCACCAAAATTATTTGCGATTTTCTCAAACTGTTAATTCCGAAAAAGTTCCTGTGGTTTTAGTGTCTACAGGATGCTATGAGTCATCCCTGCAAACGACGAGAGTTATTTACTTTCCACCCTGTATACACGAATACATTATATATGCCCGGCTGTGATATGCGCATTGAACGCTTTTGGATGGGAAAATTCTTGTGAGTCCACGTTTTTAACTTCGTCGCATATATTTATCTATTTTTACGATAAACCGTCAAAAATGTACGTTCATGCTCGATATTTTTTAAATACCCCCTGTCGCAGCATCCTGCATAACACAGCGAATTTCCGTTTATAAAAATTAGTTTTTCTCGGAAACTAGTTGACATAGAATAATAGTTAAAAGACCTTTTTTTGTAATTTTTTTCCCTCTTTTAAATGGTGTAAAAAAATTTCGCAAAAATTTGTGAATAAGTGGAAATTTTGGCAAAAAACTAATTTTTTGCAAGAACAAAAACTATGTTCCTGGCATTCGACGTGTCTGGCTGACGAACTCATCCAACGGTTTGGGACTTCCAATGTTCTCACTCTTTTGTAAAAATTGGATACCTTGTTCGAGAGTTATATATATATATATATATATATATATATATATATATATATATATATATATATATATATATATATATATATACTGTGTGAGTTTTTCGAGAGTTGTCATTTTTATTACAGCCAAACCGTTGATTTAATCGAAAAATTGTTCAAATAAGAGTTGTAGATATCGACGGGGGCAACCGATTGCTATAGTCAGGAGCTTTATAGCTCTTATGGTTTTCGAGCTATAATACAAACTTATAGATTTTTAAATAGCACTATATATTAATTTTTCGATAAAACTGATCTAATGCATTAATTAGCAACATATATGAGTAAAAAGAATTTTTTTACCCAAGTTTAATTTTTTAATTTTTTTTTTTAAATTTATCAGTTAAGCGGTAAAAATATACATTGTACTTGAGGCTACTTCAACCGATAGTGTTTATCTCGGTTACATTTCCATTACATCCAAGAAAATAACCTTTTCTAGTACCATCTCTATCATAAAAATTTGATTGTAATAGAAATGGCAAGTCTCAAAAAACTCACATGGTATATAAATTTTAGTGAATATTATTTTCGGTTTCTAGGGACGTCAAAACAAATTTCTGCCCCATAGTTCCGGGCTCAGATCGCGTCATGACAGTGGCTGTAATAGCTGAAAATTCCATTCTGGAAATTCGCTAAAAGAAAATGTTGCTTTGTTCTATTGGATTTAAACAAAATGAAACTAATAATTGTAAGTACGAAGTAAGTATCAAATTCAAAATAGATGGCTCGCGAGCCGGTAATGATACCCAGGACATACAGTTTGTGTGCCACTGTGGGTGGACTGCAGGACGATTTGTTGGTTCGGTGATTTGACATTGGTTTGAAATAGTTGAAATGTTTTTGTTTAATAAATAATATAACAGCAGCTCGGCAGCCAGTGACATTCCACTCATTTCATTTCAGCAGCGCAACATACTTATATATTTGACTTATATACATATACATATTGAAAGTTGAAACATGTGTGTATGTATATGTGTATGTATTGTACGTAATTTTGATTCGGCCGCGGGGTATCCCCCGGACAAAGAACCAGTTTTGTACAAATTGTATATATGGTGTTTTGGATAAAATTTTATTTTAATACTTACGATTCGAATAGATTCGATAGAAGTATAACTTCTAATGTTTAGTACGGTGCAATTAGACCCAAACCTCAACATCCAAAGTAACAGTTTCACTCCAACTCCAAATTGTTCTATACCGTCCACATATTGTTTGGTAAAAAGTTACACCATTCTGAGCGTCGGGTTTGGGAGGGAGGAAAGTAGAAGTAGGAAAATTAACGGTTTTCGTCAGTTTTTCTTAAATATTTCGAAAAATGTGCAGTCTAGCGCAAAAAGTGCACATACAAAAATAATTACATTAAATTGCAGTGTTCTATACAGTCCACATATTGTTTGGCAAAAATTTACACCATTTTGAGCGTCGGGTTTTGGGGGGGAGGGGGGAGAAGTAGCCAAATTAACGTTTTTTTTTTAATATTTCGGAAACTATGGGGTTTAGCGTAAAAAGTGTCATGTACAAAAATAGTCTACATTAAATTGCGAACAAAAGTGGTCCTGTGCATAATCTTGCTAAAGTGAACAGTTCCAGAGTTACGGGGGGTGTAAAAATGGCAACTTTTAGTATTTTTAGCCACTGCTGCACCTATCACCAGGTGTAGCAGTGGCTGAATAAGAAGAAGAATTCGCTCGAGTGGGAGGTGAAAGAAGATTGACGAACACCTGAGACCAATTATCTACAACAGCACATCCTGCAGCTCTCGAGGAATTGCTTTCCCTCATAGTGTGCGCTTGCAAAGACGAATGCGTCGGTAACTGCGAATGCAGAAAGAGTGGTCTAAACTGCTCAAACGTATGCGGTAATTGCCCAGGGCTAGGATATGATAACAGGGATACGAACATCATAGACGAAGATTTACAAGAGGAGGGCGCTATGTTTGAAGAGGACTAATCGCAATTTCCTTTTACATAACACAATCCTGTATAAAAAAAAATTAGTTTTCTTAGTGATAATGTATCATATTTTTTCCAAAAAATTTAAAAATACTAAAAATTGCTACTTTTACACCCTCCATAACTCTGGAACTCTTCACTTTAGCAAGATTATGCATAGAACTATTTTTGTTCGCAATTTAATGTAGATTATTTTTGTATAGGCACTTTTTGCGTTAAACTGCATAGTTTTCGAAATATTTAAAAAAAACTGACGTTAAAAAAAACCGTTAATTTTCCTACTTCTACCCTCCTCCCTCCCAAGCCCGATGCACAAAATGGTCCAACTTTTTACCAAACAATATGTGGACTGTATAGAACAATTTGGAGTTGGAGTGAAACTGTTACTTTGGATGTTGAGGTTTGGGTCTAATTGCACCGTACTATATATCGTATTTGTTTCTAAACTAGTCATGGCATAGCATAGCACACTTGAAGAATAACTTCTTACTCTGGTGTAATGATATCAATAATTACATAGGTGTCATTGATTCCCGAACACGCTATATAATAATATGAATATTTTTGATATTTGTATGTCTGAAAATGCGTTTATATATACTGTATACTACATACATACGTACTGTATGTACGATACGTGACCATACGTACATGCCGTACATACCATTCTGTTGTATTCGATCCACACACTTCAGTTTTGGATCGATTCGATCTCGCTTTTTAATGGAACGAAGCCAGAGCCAAGCTGCTCCAGCAGCCAACAGCAAATGATATTTAGCATTTTAGAAGAACTAGATGACTGACTGACTGACTGACTGAAGCGACTGAAGGAGTTTGAATCCAGTTTGAAAATGTTCATCCTCACGGATGGACGACATTGCGACGATGAGCTTCCACAGCAGTGACGAGTAGCTCGCGCACGTTTACTCCCGTGCTCTCTGGCCGGTGCTGGTCTTGGTCACTCTGTTGCGTTGGCTGAGTGGCTATTGGGTCCGGTGTTGGATTATTATTAAATATTAATATTTTATTATTGTATGTTACATACGGTGCGTGTATAAGATCTGTTGGTTCGTATCAGACAACGTGATTTGATTGTTACATAAAAATAAACCAGTAGCTGTAAAAATGTTTTTTAGCCACGATTTATATGTATGTAATGAACATGGAAGGTCCGCGGTGTTTGTTTGTTTATGGTTGTTAATTAATTAATTGTGTGTGTTTATTTTTTGGTTTCTTTTTTTTTTTGTTTTGACCCAAATTCTGTTTTTTTGAAATGTGATGATGATCAATCATTTGATAACAGTATTTTTTTGAGTTTTTTTTGGGTTAAAATAAAACGGTGTTTTTTTTTTTTTGAGTGTGTTATTTATTATTTTATGTTTTGTGTGAAAAGTGTGGAAATTTTTTGATTTTTTTTTTCTTGAAAGAAAAATACTTGAAATGTTTGTGTTTTGTGTTTAGTTCCTGCTTTTTCCTTTTTGGTTATCTCGTGTGAATGTTGAATTTTTCCCAGTGTAAAATTGGAATTGCAGCTTATTAAATATTTCTGTAAGGTGATAAAACAATTTTTAAATTTTTATTTTGAAAAATTTCTTAAATATTTTTCATTTACGTAGAGTTTAGGGTGGTTTAGATACCCGCAAACCATATAACTTTACCAAATTTCGTGGTTAATGATGTCTGTAGCATTCATTTTTAATGTCAGGGGCATTTTTAACAAACTGAATATTTCTGTAAGGTGATATAACATTTTGGAAATCTTTAATTTGGAAAATTTTTCAAATATTTTTCACTTTCGTAAACAGTTCAGGGTGGTTTAGATTCCCGCAAACCATATAACTTTACCAAATTTCGTGGTTTATGATGTCTGTAGTATTTTGCGTCAGTGTCAGGATCATTTCTAAGAAATCAGTGGTCTTAATATGAATTTTTCTAGCATTGGCAGCCGCGATTTTTTTAATGTACCTCTTGAATTAAAAATCTGAGGAAAGAACTTATCCAAAAATTTTTGCGAAATTTTTTTACACCATTTAAAAGAGGAGAAAAAATTACATAAAAAAGGTCTTTAAACTTTTTTTCTATGTCAACTAGTTTCCGAGAAAAACTAATTTTTTATAAACGGAAATTCGCTATGTTATGCAGGATGCTGCGACAGGGGGTATAAGAAAATTAAGATTTTTGGCGGGAAACTGAAAAAATTGTAATTGAAAAATATGAAAAATCGTCAAAAGTTGAGAAGTGTTGATTATTTTTTTGCTTAAAATTTTTTTTTCAAATATGGTTTTAAGTATATGGCCCTAAATCTAAAATAATGAATGCTTGTAAAATAAAAGTAATGCTATTAGATTCATTGATATGATGTGTTTATTCATAAAAACAGAAATAATACAGAAATAATCAACTTTCATTACGCTACACAGCGCTACCACCATGTACAACTGATATTTGTATGGAGACTCCAACGAGTGGTAAAGATTGGAACCTTTTTTTTTTTTTTTTTTTTAAAATTTATTTTTGATTATTAAATTTTTAATATATTTTCTGAAGTTTTTCTTTTATATTATAATTGTGGGTTTTACCCGCGGCTGTGCCCGCGTGGTATTTGATATTATGGTATTGAGTTGACATCATTTTTGCTAACAATATTTAAAGTTCGAAAAACTTTTAATTACGAGTTTTAAAAACATTTTCCCTCGAGAATGAGTAGTTTTACCTAGGTCAAAAGTAGCCTATATCCTTTTCCATCTGCCCGACTATCACTATGCAAAGTTTCAAGTGGATTGGTTAAGTTATTGAGGCGTGAAATCGGAACAAACAAATAAACACACAAACTCACTTTCATATTTATAATATTAGTTAAGTTTAGGATTAAAACGAGTTTGAATAATTGTAATGACGATCATTCTGATATCATTAACAAATGAAAACAAACTTTGAAGTACAATTTTAAATTATTATAGTTACTTTAATACAAAAATAATAAAAAGGAAAAAAGCCAGAAAACTAAGTACCTACGTCTAATTGTACTTCATTTGTTGCATTTGTATGATGACATCACACCATTCTTAATTGATTTGAACTGTATATAATTAAATGTCATTTACGTCATTTGTATTGAGTTACATTGTCATCAAATTTGATATACCTACTTTTGTTGATATTTTTATGTAAAAATTTTGAAAAAAGTCGAGAAAACATGGGAAATTAAGCCATATAGTCTCGCATACTTACATTTTCCAAATGAAATTTTTAAAATTTTTGATTTTTCATGAAAATATATTGTGCGAAAAGTGATTCAGGTGCCATCGTTTCGACTTATGTTGTATAATTCGGGAATCAAAATCTACCGTTCGAGGACTTTCTGTACTAAAGGGAGCTATTATTTAGAACTTTTTTGCCTCGAGTTCGTCATACTTCCAACATTAGCTAATACAGTCGAACCTTTTTTATGCGGTGGATAGGGACTGTATCAAAGAATCGCACAAAAAAAATTATATTCAAAAATATCATAAATAGCTATAAAAAGTTTAGTTCGGTCTAGATTGTAAAAAAAAATTTTCATCGAAAATAAATAACTCAAAACGCTCAAAACCTCACGATTTCCTTAGAAGTTGCTTTTCTAAACAAGATAAAGCGTTAATTTACACGCGAGAACATTTTATTTCATTTTTATATTATAAAAATTGTGAAAAATATATCTGTAAAAAAATTAAATGATGCAATAACTTATTTATGCAGTGTACTGATTAAATGCTTAAAAACCATTAACCCCTTATTGCATGAATTATGAAGGAGGTGAAGAAAAAAATTTTTTTACTGAAAATGTCTTTCACTTCTTTTATTTTAGTAGTCAAATTAAGAAAAGAAAATTAAGTCTTATTGTATAGAAATTACACGCATACGAAGCCAAATATGGCAACTTCAAAATAACCCCCAAAAATCGAAGAAAACAAGAAAACACACGAATCACAACTATTCCATGTTCTTGAATATATAAAGAATGTGTTTTTAAAATTTTTGATTTTAGTACTTACCGTTTTATTGTTTTTAGTTTTCACAAATAAAATTAGCACCAATTAATTGCACTGTAACGGTCGAACATAACTTCAAATAATTTGACAACCCGCACTTACCAAAGACAACAAAAATTACGTTCCGTTACTCGAAAGAGTATAAAGTTAGGATTTAACATTAGTTTCAAAAAAAAGAAATTTTAATATGTTGAACAAAAAAAATAGTAAAACTTAGAATCCATATATGGCTTCATATGCGGTAAGGGGTTAAAAAGTATTTTTATTAAAGAAGGTTATTATAGTTAATGTTTAAGTTTTTTACTGTTTTTTGATTTTGATTCACATTATGCATGTTAATGACCATTTTTTTAAAAACCGTATAAAAAAATCTCATAAAAAAAATCGCACAATAAAGGACCGCATAAGAAAAGGTTTAGCTGTACTAATTTGAAACCCACTTAATTCTATCCATAATAAGTTTATTGTTTTTTTCTTTCCGCTTATAGTTAACTTTCAGTCCTATAAGTATACAGTAATACATTATTCCATTCATATGGATTATAAAACACTTGCAGTTTGTTAAACACTTGTGTGACCTTAACATTTTTAAAAATTTTATACCATTTTAGACATGGGTGTTTATTTAAACGAGCAAATTCGATTATATCCTATATAAACAATTATCCAGTATATTGATTTGATAATGAGTATATAGGTCGAAACATGTTCACGACAAATTAAAAATAAATTATGTTATCGCAAAAATACGTTTGTTTTATTTGCCTGAAGTAACCTCATCTCAGTTGAGTCAGCACTACTTAGAGTAATAAAGGTAAGTTTTTGAACAGGACAGTTCACGCTAACAAAGTGTGCCACATTTTACCCCTTTCTTCAGTTATATCTGACAAAATTCAGTGGTGAAAACAGTACTTTGAAACTGATTGAAAATGAATTTCCGCTGTTTTGAGAAAGTTACTTTCTTTTGAGATGAAATATTAACTATATCAGATGTGTCTGTCCGGTCTTTTGGCAATAAAAATTTACGCTCTGGTCATGGTGAGTATTTTATTTTAATGTTTTCAAAAAATTCACTTTAAATACCGTTTCAGTGCACTGAAAATCGATAATGTTTGCGTTGGTCTCACCTTTTATTTTATTTTAAGATAAAATTTTTGCTTTTACATGACATTATGTGAATTAAAATCAGAAATCAGTTGAAATAATAAAGTTAATTCGTGTAACCAATATTAAACTATGTTATGCCTGTAGAATTACAATAATTAAACAATAAATATTTACCTGGTATCTGTTTAAATTTTTGTGTTTTATTAAACAGCAACCTAATTAAACCGTTTTTAGTGGGGGCGATTCGATTTTAAATTCAAATTTTGTAAGTATTTAAATAGTTATTGAAAAATAAGCTTATATATTAATCAAACAGCGGTCAAAATGATCCCTAACAGAGCCGGAACATGCAGTATTCAGATTGGGAGGTCGCAGCCGCCATTGTTTGTCCATTGCTTTTGTCGTAAAGTGTAAAAATATTTTTAATTTTTTTAAAAATTTATTTCATATGTGTATACATATGTGTTTTTCAGAACAGATGTATATATTTCTCTAAAAAGTAATAAAATTTATAATCCCCAGTTCAAAATATTGCATATCCTGACTCTGTAAGGCGTAAGGGACCATACTGCGTTTCTTACACTGCGGTATTAAGATTGTGGCTTAATAACTGATTAAGGTAGTTGGTCGATAAAACGATCTTTCCAAATATTTATTTAATTCAATACCAATAATACGAGCCTGTTCCGATTAAAACTGAATACCCCAATTTTGAGAAAAACGATTTCAAAATTTTGTAATTCTAACATGACCTCTTATGGAAAAACTCGATTTTTTTTTGAATAAAATGAAAACGTGTCAAAGAAATTTGATAAATACAAAGTTACAAACTATATTTAATAAGAAATAAAAATTATTCACAACGCCGTTTTTGAAATATAATTTATAAACATCATTTTACAGCGTTTTTACAACGCTTTTTTAACAATGCTTTTATATTGCTACAACATAAGCGCGCGGAAATTTAAAAAAAAAAAGTGGTATTTAACATTATTTAATTTTTGATATAAGAAAATTTTTCCCTCTGAGCTATACTTTTGTACCCGACTATCTCAGAGCCAGTTACGTTAAGGAAGTATTTTTTTAATAGTTTTCAGATGTGTATTTTGACCCTTTTTCTAACTGAATAAAAACAGCATTACAATCAAATTGACATTTGAATTAAATTCCTCGCTATTTGACTATCAAATAAAATTATCCAATTAAAATACTCGTCTTTACTCGAAGTAGTGGAAATTCCAGTATTTACTGGAACTATTAGTGAAACGTTGTATAATATTATAGTATTGCGCATATTGTAGTGATGTTTACGCCATCAGTGGCAAATGTGTGAACTAGCAGTTTACCATTCATTGATTTTTTTGTTGTTAAGGGTGTTTTTCTATTTAACATTTTTTTTTAAACAAACTTTACCATTTCAAATTTTGTAATTTATTTCAAAATTAATCCATGTATTTTATTTAGGGTTGACCGGGAAATTTGAGGTATGCGTAACTTGCATTAAACAAAGAGAAATTGTGACCGTTAAAGTATGATAAAAAATTTGAAAGTGGAGTAAATGTGAAGAATTTGAGTTGGGCTTTACTCTGACGTACCACACTTCTCTTGTAATCCATTCTAAATAATTTTTCTGATGGCTTTCACTTTTACCCCGAAATTCATAAGATTTGCAAAACCGCACCGGGGAAATGTGAATGGCTTATAAAATTTTTATTTTTCATACGAATTTGCTCAAAATTTGTGTGGTGTATCCTGAATAATGTAGAATTAAAAATAAATCAACCATAATGTGATATAAAATAAAAAATACTTAAAACAACGCTTTTATCTCAACTCATGAAAATCCATTCACAATTATCTCGGTCAACCCTAATTGAAGTTCAGGTCCTTTTCTTAACATGTATAAATTATTACAGCAAGTTGGATCTCTCATAGAGACTATATTTGTTAACTTTTTACCATTTTCAACATATTTTTAAACTTTCGGTGACTATATTCTAGTAAGGCGCCGTATGAATCACGATATTCCTTTTTTTCTCGAATAAAACACTTGTTTTATCAACAATAAACGTTTATTTATTTTGATTCATTCTCTGATATGTCCGAATTTGTGATCCGAAAAACGATTTTTCAAAGGATTTTAACGAAATTTCTCTAGACATTTATTTAATTCAGTACCAATAATGCAAGTTTATACCAAAAAAAAAAAAAATTGACCGCCCCAATTTTGAGAAAAACGGTTTCAAAGTTTTGTAATTTTAAGACGGACATTTATGGGAAAACTCGATTTTTTTTTTGAATAAAATGAAAACGTGTCAAAGGAATTTGATAAAAATTTAATACGTTATAAAATACAGTCACAAACCATATTTAATAAAAAAAATAAAAATTATTCACTACACCGTTTTTGAAATATAATTTATAAACATCATTTTACAACGCTTTTTCAACAAAGCTTTTATATTGCTACAACATAAGCGCGCAGAAATTAATACATTATTTAATTTTTGATAAAAGAAAATTTTCTCGCTGAAATATACTTTTGTATCTGACTATCTCAGAGCAACTATGTTAAGAAAAGGTAATATTATAAAAATAGAACATCCTTAACAAACAGATGAAAAACTTTGGTGCCATCTGTTGTCATAAAGCAAACTTGTATCACTAAAAGCTTGATTTGAATGCGTTGTGAAATTGTTACATCACAAGCAATAAATAAATTATTTATAGTTGCGAAGAAATTTTTGGCTGATGTTGTAATAAAATAGATCCATTTAGAAATTTAAATAGCTCCATTTTTTTTTTATTTTAAAAAACAAAACCCAAACAAAGGAAACATAAATTCGATTTGAACCGTTAAAAAAAATTGATCGTCACTCTTTTAATTTAATTACAACGTAACCAGTTTCAATTAATTGGTTTTCTTTAAAAAAAAATTATTATGAAAATTATGAAATACAAAAAAAAAATTAACCTGTCAGAAGTGGGATTCGAACCCACGCCCTCAGAGAGGACCAGAATTACTCATATATTTAGTTGTTATATGTGCAAACCAGAGCAAATTGTTATATGTGTGTATATGCAGTAATATTCAATACTCTGTGTTGTGCAAACAACCAAGAATAAATCTTGAGTCTGGCGCCTTAGACCGCTCGGCCATTCTGACAGTTGCACGGCACCATGTTAAAATTCGTGTCACTCAACACGAAAATGTGTGTCGTTATAATAAGGGTATGCGGGTTTTTGAAAATGATTTTAATTTTAAAAAAAAAGTTAAATTGAAGAAAATTGATTTATTAATTTCTGATTATGTTTTTTTTTTTTTTGAAAATTGAAACTGATTCTGTCTAATTTTAATTACTATTTCGTTCACTGATATAGCTGTGGTCAAGTTTTCTGAGAAAAAAACTCATTTTTGAAGTCGTTCTTTTCATTTTTACCCAAAATTGGGGATCGCTAGAAAAAAAAAAATTCTAACGAAGCAATAATATCGTCAACTGAGTATTGATTTGTTCCAAGTCCACTTTTTCAAATTTTTTTCTAGATGATTGTTTTGTTAGTTTTGAGCGTTAAGGAAGTCGAAACTAGTATCAGAAATAGTATATTATTCAACGAGCTAGTAATGATAGCTATTACTCACGAAGATGAAATTGCGACACGAGCCGAGCTTGTGAGGCGAGTGTCGTAATGCATCTGAGTGAGTAATAACGATTGCAAGCGAGTAGAATACGATATTTTTTCTACGACTTTTTTCCTTTTTTGATTTAAATAAAATTGAATATAAATTTTTAATTTATTTAATCTATTTCTAATTTCATTAAATGTTTGTATAATATGTATAAAACGATCAAAACAAAACATAAGCTATTTTGTTTACTTGAACGTTACTACGCAACATATATTAAACTAGCCGTACCCGTGACGTTGTTCACGCGAAGCGTTCAGTAGTTTCTTTTTCCAAGTTTCCAGTTTTTTGCAACACAAAATGCATTAAATTGTATTTTTGTATAATTGTATTGTATTTTTCGGTACACAATTAGCAACATTTTTTTTTATTTAAAATTCAGAAAAATTTCCAAACTACAAAATTGATTTACAATTTTTGTTACTATAGTTATGAAATTTTTTATGAAATATGTAAATTGGCGTAATGTGTGTAGATGCTCAAAATAGTTTTTCCATTTTCCCGAGGGAATGAGACATTTTCTCGGAATAAAAAGTATCTTAGATTTGACCCAGGTAATAAGTTATCATCACACCAAATTTCATTAAAATCCGTCCAGTAGTTTTTACGTGATGCGTGAACAGACAGACAGACAGACAGAGACAGATTTACAGTTTTATTATATGTATAGATTAATACTTGATACATACATATATACACAAAACAAATGCCGGCCCATTGAATAATGGTTAATACTGTGATTTCATTGGTCAAGAAGGTATTGAGTAATGTATATTCCTTCACACCTTTGAATAATACCAAACTTTCTCAACAATTAACAGATATATAATGAGTGTGTTCTTCAACAGGAGTAGAAAAAAATTTTTTTAAAATGGACTTGGCACAAACCAATACTTAGCTCACAATATTTCTAAAAGAAATTGCATCGTTTTGATGGTAAAAATGAAAAGTTCATACTCAAGATACTTGATTTCAATCAGTTACACTAATTTAAATCATTTCCGTTAAGTTTGACTTGAGGAAATATAATTTTTTTAATTTGATGACGCCATCATGTTTAATAAAATTTTTATTGCCTCAAAAAACCGTAAATAAAGTGCTAGAATGAAGAAATTGGAAATGAATTATGAGTCTCCGAAGTAGTTCTTTTCATTTTCATCAAAACTGGGCATGTTGTATCAAGTATGGGTACAGGGCGTGGTCATTGGGGGGGGGCTGTGGTCAAAACGTTCTCATAAATATTGAAAAATATTATTCAGTATAATTTAAATTTTTTCAGAAATTCGCAATGTTAAGCTAATGTTAACTCCTTTTACTTTGAGAATTAGATCTGTTAGCTAGTTAAAATTTCACTATTAAAACCAAAATATTTGATTAGATACACACATAAAAATTTGCCTACTTGTGTATTATTGTACAAGACTTTAAGTAGGTACAATTAACGAATATTTTTAATTAAAAGTTAATTTTAAAATAAATAAAAGACTTCCAAGAACCTTTTAGAAATTGAAACTTGTCAAATGAGTTGAATTCCTGTTTCTGTTTTTTGGTATAGGTACTTAATCTAGTACTGACTAGTGACTCTTTATAAGAAAAGGAAAACATTTTGTTTTCATTCAATAAGAACTTTAAAAAAAAATGTTTTGTCGTAAGTAAATTTTATTAATTTTTTGAAAAAGAAAATTTAGCGGTACACGGAGAGAAAATTCCTATAAAAATTACTGTGCTCATACTACAATCGACGTGTAACAGGCGAACATATTCAATTTTGTACGATAAAATTATAAAAATTATAGTTATATTATTGTAATTTTTATAATTTTACCGTACAAAAATTGGATATGTTCGCCTGTTACACGTCGATTGTAGTATGAGCACAGTAATTTTTATAGGAATTTTCTCTCCGTGTAGTATCTCGGTGTTACGTTTCAAAATTTACGGTGAGGTTGGTTCCTTGGAAGAAGAAAATTTATTTTTTCTGTTGCACACATCATCTCTTTTTTTGGCATTTACACCCCTTTGGTTCTAGGAGCCTCATTATGACGATTATCAGTTTTCTAAATTACATTTTAGCGAATTTCCAGAAATTCAGCTATTCCAGTAGGTCTCATGACACGACTTGAGCCCGGGAATATGGCAGAAATTTGTTTTGAGGTCCCTAGAAACCAAAAATAATATTCACTAAAATTTATATATATATATATATATATATGTGTATGTATTTATGTATCAGCACGATAACTCTCGAACGAAATGTCCTAGGTTTACCAAATTTGGTGAGAACGTTGGAAATCCAAAAATCTTGGATGAGTTCTTCAGCCAGACACGTCGGATGCCAGGAACATGGTTTTTGTTCTTGCAAAAAATTAGTTTTTTGCCAAAATTTGCTATAATTTACAAGTTTTTGCCACATTTTTTTACACCATTGCAAAGACGGAAAAAAATCACAAAAAAAAGGTTTTTGAACTATTATTCTAGGTTAGGTAGTTTTTGAGAAAATAAGAAAAAAAGGTCAGTAGCGGAATTGGACAGTTCTGGACCCTCCATCCGATTTTTTTGAGCGGAGGAGGTATCACTTCAAAAATTGAAATACACTAGATATGATAATTTTCAGGTCATTGACACTTCAAAATATTACGAACGCACTATATATATATATATATATATATATATATATATATATATATATATATATATATATATATGTATATATATATATATATATATATATATATATATATATATATATATATATATATATATATATATATATATATATATATATATCCGCACGATAACTCAAGAACGAAACATCTTAATTCCGGACGGAAAAAAATCACATAAAAAAGGTTTTTGAATTATTATTCTAGGTTAATTAGTTTATTGCTTGAAACCAATAAGCAATAAAGTTCTAAACAAGGTTATTAGCATAGAACACTAGAAGCCGACTAATATCAAAACAGCTTAAGGCATGTAGTGAGTCGGTGTCCGTCGCCAAACGCAGAGTGCATTGTAATACATTGTTAGACATTGTTACTTGAATTGGACCGGTTGGTCTGTCCCATAATACGTGTTTTGTAGTAGTGTGTGTGAATACGCACACAGAAGCAAACAACAAACTAACACAATTGCAAACAGTGTGTACCTACACAACATAGTGGAGAGATTTTACGTCACCCACTGATTACAAGTGGAACAGAGACATAGACATTCTAGTCTGACTTCTTGGTTATTAGCTATGTAGGGTAAATGGTATAGTTATTGGACAGTTAAGAAAAATTTTCAAAACAAAGTACAGAAAAAGTACGTGTTGTAGCTTTATTTTTAACGAAAAAATTCATAAATAAAGTAAGACCTGTCTATTTTAATGTACCATATAAAACTTTCATATTACATATTGGTAAGTCGCTGAAAAAAAAAATACCCCTGTCGCAGCATCCTGCATAACATAGCGAATTTCCATTTACAAAAGTACGTTTTTCTCGGAAACTAGTTGATATAGAGTAATTGTAAATAAAAACACCTTCTTTATGTGATTTTTCCGCCTCATTCCGCCAAATTTTTTTCACGAAAAATGTCCAAAACCCCGTAAACGTTTTCACGAAATTTCTTAAAAATAAGATGTTTCGGTCTTGAGTTATCGTGCGGACACATTTATATATATGTTTACTAAGTGTCCGCACGATAACTCAAGAACGAAACATCTTATTTTTAAGAAATTTCGTGAAAACGTTTACGGGGTTTTGGACATTTTTCGTGAAAAAAATTTGGCGGAATGAGGCGGAAAAATCACATAAAGAAGGTGTTTTTATTTACAATTACTCTATATCAACTAGTTTCCGAGAAAAACGTACTTTTGTAAATGGAAATTCGCTATGTTATGCAGGATGCTGCGACAGGGGTATTTTTTTTTAAATATGAAACATCTGGTTTTCTAATCACTTGGTTTAATTTAATTCAAATAAATTTTGTCATTTTCTTAAGCATTACAAAAATGTTTAAAAGCAGTTATTTAATTTTAAATCGATTTTTTGTAGCTTGTACAAACATAATCATTTCGGCCATTAGTTGAAATAACGTTAGGTTGTGTAATATGAAATGTCGTTTTCCGACCACTTTTTTATCGACAATAAACTATCGACACTTTTTTAAGCATTAGAGAAATATTTAAAGGCAATTCTTTAATTTTAAGTACAATCCTTGTAGCTTGGAATGACTTCGACCATTAGTTGGAATAATATTTAGTCGTGTAATATGAAATGTCGTTTTCCGACCACTTTGTGTATCATGTAATTCAGATAAATATCGACATTTTTTTAAGTATTAGAGTAATATTTACTTTAACTTTAAATAGAATTCTTGTAGTTTGGAATCATTTCCGTAATTAGTTGAAATAAAATTTAGTCGTGTAATATGAAATGTCGTTTTTCGATCACTTAAGGGGGGCCACTAGTGTGACCGTCTGAAAAAAGGTGATTTTTGGGAATTTTTTTAAAGAAAACTACTGTATGGAATGTTTTAATATTTTAAGGATATATTCTTTGATATATAATAAATTCATGATAAAATTTTTGGACCAAAAAATTGAAAATTCGGTGAGTTATTCGAGATCTTCCAAGGCTCCAAAAAAAAAATTCCCCCACTGCTGCAGTGATAGCGGCCTTCACACTGCCTGAAATCAAAAAGACTAAAAAGCCTAGTAAACTTGAAGGTGTGGTCCGTACCGTGAACCTCAATCGAAAAAAAAAGTTGAAATTTAACAAAATGGCGGAGTTTTTTAAAATAAGTTTCAAATTTTGCGCGAAAATTTGATGGTTTTTGGCTTACGAAAATTACATTTTTTATTCGCTCGGAAAATTGGAGGTTCATGGTATGAAGAAATATATATAAAAGAAGCTGTAATAAGAATCAAATCGATCGAATGATTTGTCTTCGAGTTATAACTGCAGTAAATTTGAAAAATGTAGTTTTTCTTTACCTTACCTTTTAGTTTTAATCACTGAGAATTTTTACTAAAATTATTTACTATGTACTCACTATAACGGTCATAGTAAAACTAGATGAGTCGTTTAAATGTGCCAGGGTCTAGCTGCTCCACAACATGTGACTGGCAGCCACGTCCAGAAACTCCCGAACTATCAACCTTCATACATTTCTCAATGATACCTCAAAGTTAAGAATGAAAATCAGAATCCACTCTTCGGATGGCTGTAACTCAAAAACTATTTGAGATATGCACTTGAAATTTTAGTATGTTATTTTTATAGGTATAGACTATCGAAATATGCAAAAAAATTTTCCAATTTTTTGAAAACGTCAGAATAGTGGTCCCCCTTAATCGACCATATAATTCACATAAATCAACACTTTTTTAAGCAGTTTTTTTTAAAAGTGTATGTTAAATCGCCAAAAACCATTTTTTTTAACATTTTTGTAATTTATTGTTAATTCACACATCTTTGTGCGAACTGGTGGGAGCTATTTTTGCGGACCAACGTTTGAGAAACACTGTTCTAAACATTCATTGATTGTCGTTAAAAAAATCAAACAATAAAAAAGAATTATTTTTTTTGAATTGTTCTTCGCTAGATACCTACATAATTTTTTTTTTGTAGATATTATATTTAAATGTTGTAATTATTGTTATGTTGGTCTGACAAGGAGTTGATTGCTAAGCCAAACTATGATGAGCTGCTCTCCTCTAACTGTGCGCGGCTGAGACTGGCGCGCAGTTAGTGATTGATATAACTAATTAAAATATGTGAGTGTCCAGTGGCGATTGTAACTAACTGTAAAAATATTGAGGAGAAGAAGAAATTAAGGTGCTGGTTGACTGTTTTTTTCTTTTGGTTTGTTATTTTCAGTTAACAACTGGGCTGGTGTTAGCTAGAGAAGTCTTCTTCTATGTAAATACATTTTTTTTTTTTCTAAAGGAACATATTATTATTATAATATTTTATTCTTAGAAAATATCATACACTGTTTGGTCCGTGGTACCAGTAAAAATAATGGCTGCCGGGTATTTAACCGATTTTTTTTTTTTAATTACACTTGTGTTGTGTATAGTTTAATTCATAAGTGTGTTGTTTCAAGAGAAGTAAATTAGAATTTATGTTATTTAGGTACAGTGGAGACCTAATTTCTTTTTTAAACCTGATTCATGCACCCGGAAATGTTTCCTTTTTACCTAAAGGTTTACTCGTTAAAAAATATCGTCAACTGCTTGTTGAAAATATAGGGCATGTAAGTACAGTGGAACCTCTCCTTAATCGGAGAGCATTTTTATGTAAAAATTACCATTGAAATATGAAAATAGTTAATTTGAGTCCTTTTAGAAAAACAAATTGAAGCACTACAAATAACGGAGTTTGTGTAGAATTTCGGAATATTTGATTTAAAAGAAATTTTCGCGTGAAAATATTGTCCGGTTAAGACAAGTTCCACTGTACACGGAGAGAAAAATCATATAATTTTTGTAGATAAAATTTCAGAAAAATTACCATGCATAATATTTTTTTGTCGGGAATGGAACTCTTTACTGTGCTTTTTATAATTTTTTACAAATTTTACGGAGCAAATATTACGGAAAGAACATTCTATCCTTTAAATTTTCTATGATTAATTATAATTTTTATATTTTTACCGTACAAAATTGAATATGTTCGCCTTTTACACGTCGATTGTAGTACTGAGCACAGTAATTTTTCTATGAATTTTCTCTCTGTGTAGGTACAGTATATTCGACGATGTTAAACTCGACCAAGAAGCACATAATCATTGAAGATCAATATTTCGTAAATGAGGTTTAAAAATTAAAAGTGGTTAAAAAAATTTCAACTTCATTTTAAAAATCCTTTTTAAGGTAGTTGATCCGACAAACGATTTTTCAAAGAATTTTAACGAAACCTCTCTAGACATTTATTTAATTCAATACCAATAATACGAGCCTATACTGAAAAAAAAAAAACTGACCGCCCCAATTTTGAGAAAAACGGTTTCAAAGTTTTGTAATTTTAACACGGGCTCTTATGGGAAGTTGATATATTCACACAATTTTTTTGAATAAAATGAAACCGTGTCAAAGGAATTTAATAAAAATTTAATATGTTATAAAATACAAAGTTACAAACCATATTTAATAAGAAATAAAAATTATTCACTACGCCGTTTTTGAAATATAATTTATAAACATTATTTTACAACGTTTTTACAACGCTTTTTCAATAATGCTTTTATGTTGCTATAACATAAGCGCGTGGAAATTAAAAAAAAACAAAATGATATACGAATATAATTGAATAATATTAATACATTATTTAATTTTTGATAAAAGAAAACTTTTTTGCTGAGCTATACTTTTGTACCTGACTATCTTGCACCAAATACCTTAACGATATCCCTCGAAGATTTGGTATACGAAAAAAAATGCATTCATGCGCACTGTCGTTAGAAGTGAAAACTTAATACTATGAAATAACAGATATACACAGCACTAATGTTGCATAACACGTCACTTTTATAGCTACAGATATACTGCAAATACAGCATGTTGGTGATGCGAATTCACAAGTTTTTACTCATCCAAAAAGTGTTCAACGCGCACGTCATATAGTCGCGGGTATTTAAAAGGTTACTTTAAAAATTTCATTAAAAAAACCAACTGTGGTCCGGGTGGTAGCCCTGGGAAGAGCTTGTTCTTAATTGTACTCAGTTTTCTCTTCTGGATGAATTTATCGAAATATTTACATATATTTCAGTGTCATTTAGTACGACAATAGTTGGAGTTGTACTGTACCATTGTCCATTATTATGGACATGTACAAAAAAAAAACAGTAGTTTGAAAATATTTGTTTTTGGAATTGAATGAATTTTCATTTTGTAAAAAAAATTTGCGTGGGGTGTAATTGTCTGAATATAATATAGATTGTTAAATTATTAATTACATTCCAATATTTATATAGTTGGCGTCAATAATATTAATCATATTTTCCTGTGGGATTACGAAGTGGTTGATTGTACAGTGGAAACTTCCTATAACGACAAAACAACACGTTTAACCCTAGAATCATACGTACTCGTCAAATTGACGATCAAACTTCTCTACCTGCTCCAGTACTACAACCTGTCGTTGCTTGTCTGTTCTAAAACTTCTGGTATCTAATTTATTTGTTATGATTATAACACAGAAGATGTATCAATTTTGTTTATAGTTGATGTCGTTTTTGTTTATATTAAAATAGTGTGCGTCAATTTGACGACGATGTATGATTAACGTATGTTTTTTTTTTAAAGATTTTGTACTTTCACATATAAAAGTTTTCCTAATTTTTCTAAAATTTATTAAAGATATGATATTAAAGACTATGATAATGTGAAAGATGATTACAGCTCTTTGACTTATAGACACGACATATAATACTGAAGTTTTAATATATTGAATCGAAAATCAAAGAATGCGTTTCAAGTGACTTAATAAAAGATTAACAATTTATTTTGTAGAAAATATTTTAATTTTTATTATTTTTTGAGATCTTATTCAAAAAATTACTAACAAATTTTAGAAAATTTACAAATGTGCCTAATGAGGAAATAACTACATATCTACGGGAATATTTGTGACCGAAAAATTTCACATTCTGTAAAGTCACACATGTCCACCGACTCATAATATAGTTCATAAATTAATTATTTGAAACACATGTTTTATGATACAATGGATGTATTTATCATTTTTTCATTTTTATAATGAAAATATGCTTTGATAAAAAGATTAAAAAAATTAATAAATATTTACATTAAGAAATTTTTACAAATCCAGTTTTTTTAAATATTTTGTTCACTTTTGTAGTATTGTTATGTAAAAAAAATGTTTTTTGCAAATAAACTCTAAAACTCTCCGTAAAAAGTTCATCCGTCAAAACGATGTCGATGTATGATTAACGTTTGTCGTAGACCAATGTATGGATTCTAGGGTTAAAAAAAATTTATAACTCTTGTAGTAAATACACCAATACCTCAATTTGCGTCATGGTTACGTTCCAAAAGAACACACGTTCCAAAAGAAACGACGCAAAGTGAACTATGATTTTCTATAGCAAACCATGTAAATGATCGAAGATAGGTTTCAGGGTTACGAAAATACTACTTTTTACAAAGAAAATTGAACAAAGTAAACATTTAAAAAACAAAAATAATATAAAATTTTATTACATCCATACAAAAAACAAGAAAAAAACAAATTCAATTATAAAAACAAAGTAAAAATTAATCACTGTTTGATGAGTCCATAGTGGCTGTTGTCGTAAGTCGGTAAAATTTCGAAAAAGAAAAATTAAAGACTCGAACCCAAAACAACGCAACTTCGAAAATCTAACGACACACAGTGAAAATTAGTACTAATTCAGCAGCGACGCAACTTCGAAAAAACGCAAACCGAAACGACGCAAAGCGAGGTATTGGTGTACTATATTTTTGTTTTTCTTCGTATTATAGACCAATTAAAATGTTATAATAAAAATGTTAAATATCTAAAATAGAAAAAAATCTGTATTTATTTCAGTTTAATGAGAGAATTATTTCTCCTTTACATAATAACAAAAATATTTTCTAATAATCATTCAACCACTTACATATTTGTTTGAATATCGCTTCAAGATATTAATCACCAATGAACTTTAATTATCTTTCATTTTAATTACGTTTGTTTATTGTAATGCCATCTATGTGTATAATACACAATTTAATTACAAATATTATATTTAATTATAACAAAAAAATGTTTTCTATTTAACATAGTTGCTCCGAGATAGTCAGGTACAAAAGTATATCTCAACGAAAAAATTTTCTTTTATCAAAAATTAAAAAAAATTATTTATATTCTTCAGTTATTATATTTGTATACCATTTATATACCACTTGTAATTTCTGCGCGTTTATGTTGTAGCAATATAAAAGTATTGTTGAAAAAGCGTTGTAAAAACGTTGTAAAATGATGTTTATAAATTATATTTTCAAAATGGCGTAGTGAATAATTTTTATTTTTTATTAAATATGGTTTGTATAACTTTGTATTTTATAATATATTAAATTGTTATTAAATTCCTTTGACACGTTTTTATTTAATACAAAAAAAGCCCGTAAAGCCCGTATTAAAATTACAAAACTTTTCGGTATAGGCTCGTATTATTGGTATTGAATTAAATAAATATCTAGAGAAGTTTCGTTAAAATCCTTTGAAAAAATCGTTTTTCGGAGCAACTACCTTAAACTTACATATGTATATACATGTATTGGGTTGTTGCAAATGAAATTGTCGTATAGTTCGTGTACTGTGTCTACACTATAACTGTTTTTTAGACGATAAGTAATGGCGCATTTACAGTAGTAGCGACTTTTCAGTGGAACTTTGTGAGTTTGGTAGCAAAAATGAAAAGTTCACACTCAAATTACCCAAACTCAACTAATTACCCTGGTTTAAATCATTTCTATAATGTTTGATTTGAGAAAAATGAAATTTTTTAAATTGATGATGTCATCAAGTTCACTAAAATTTGTAATGCCTTAAAAATCGTAAATAAATTGATTAAATGATGCAAGTGGAAGCGAATTATAGGTTTTCGGAACCGTTTTTTTTTTCATTTTTATCAAAATTAGGTGTGTAGGGTCACTAGAAAAGTGACTTCTGTCGAATCAGTGTCAATTTCAAAAGGAATTTCGTTATTTTGATAGCAAAAATGAAAAGTTTATATCCAGATTAGTCTAATTCAATCAATCACCCTAATTTAAATCACATCTATAAAGCTTGATTTGACAAAATGAAATTTTTTAATTTGATGATCTCATCAAGTTGGCTAACAAGGAGAGATTCAGGTATGGTCGTCACTGATTTCGATCAAATTTCGTTTGCTAGTAGAGTATAATATCTATATTAAAAATTTACAATATTATGGTCCATCTCTCAAAAATTCAGGAAATATTTTTATTTAAAGTTTGGACAAAAATACAGGTAAAATATAATCAAGTTATTTAGTGCATTTTATCAAAGTAGGTGTAGCTTAGCGGTAGAGCGCCGAAGTGCGGATAGTGGGATCGAATCCCGGTACAAATGATTATTCAATTTTTTTTTTTTTTTTTTTTTTTAATAACAATTTATTTAGATATTAGTTAAGTTAACAAAATTAAGTTACAAAATATTACATGTGAGTGAAAAATTTTTGCTTTCAGATGTGATTAGTGATCGCGAATGAGTTAACGGGCGATATGAGTCAGCCGTGCGGCGGCACCCCACCACCCGCAGCCGTGCCATTGGGTGGCCCGTGGGCTGGTGTTGCACCGTTGAGTCCGCTCTGCATCACTGACGCCGGCCATGAAATTGTACGCCCGAAACCACGCAGGTAAGTCTATTGTTTGTTACATACTATTAAGAAATTATTAATTTGAAATCCATCCCACATAAGTGAGAGTTGAAGAAACTTAGACGTAGTGTTTTTTTAATTTAAAAAAAAAAAAATTAAAATTACTACTGGTCTTTAAATTATATATTTAAATAATTACCTATTTATTTTTTTAAAATTTAATTATTATTACATTATAATTTTTTTTTTTTTTTTGTACAAATTTTTACGTTTTGGTTTTTGATAGAGTGTGAAAGAGACAAAAAACACATTTTATTATGGTAGTTGATTTTTAAAATTACGGTTTTTTTGTCATTTTTGAAAATTTAAAAAAAAAACGGAAGTTGATATTCTTTGTCAAAAGTAAATTGATACTTTCGTCATATCAAAAATATATCACTTGATAAACTAGTTGACGTTGAGTTCCGAAAAGCTTGAACGCGTAGAATTGTTTGTGAAAATTATGTACTTTAAATACTGTCATAGGTTAATTGAATTGTTTATTTTTTCAATCATTTTATTGGTCATTTCATTGTATGGGTTAACATGATAAAAATGAAAGAAAAGTTTTTATTGGTAAATTTCACTGATTTCCAAAACCATAGTAACGAAATGTTAAATAAATTAGTTTATTTGTTAAATTGTTTTACCGTATTACATTCGATTTTTATGATTTTTCTGGATGAATTTGTGTTTTCCACAACTCAAATTTGTTGCCTAAAAGTAGTGTAACTCGAGGAATTCTCAATCTAAAAACACTTCAGCTACACTGGCTTGTATTTGCTAGTTGACAGTTCTTCTCGTTAAATGGGTTTTTGGTATAAATCATAATTAAACTTCTTAGTGGTGGGAAAACGTTTATAAAATAATTTGGGGGACAGGTCTACCCGCACTGTCAACTTCCCATTGGATGCCTTTAAAGACTATTGTAAATGAATAACTTTTTTTTTAATTCAGGGGACTCCTCTGGACGCCCGATTATTTCGTTTTTCCGTTTAGTTTTTTTTTTCTATTATTTTTTTTTTTAATTTTACAATAATTTACTGGCGTTTTTAACATTACCGAAGGTTCTTAGGCCATTATATAATAAAGACATGGTAAAAAATCCATATAATCTATGTTATGTTAATAAAGTTAATTCCGTTTTTTTATCACAAAAACCAAACCGCTAATCCGAATTTGGTGAAAACTCTATGCGGTCTTCATTTTTTGATTACGCATCTAATGAAATTAGTCCGGAGTTGATATCATCATTTGTTTTCGAGATATGCGAGACAAAAAAAAAATTCACGAACGAACGAACAAACTAACAAACGCACACGCAGACATCACGCTAAAAACGATGGATTCGAATTCTAGTGACCTTGAAACGTGAAAATATGTCAAAATCGTAAAATCGGACCCATTACAATAACTTCCAACGGAAAGTTAAAAAGTAGTTTTTATGGTCTGTAGTTGTTGGGAAATGCTGGGTGAAAGGACTGTTTTGGAAATAATAGGTAATCATAGGTATACTTGCGTGCATTCGCCAAAATCTGTTGAAAACTGAATTCAACTGTCAACAGCCTTGGTCAAATTAAACTATTATCTATGATTTACAATCATGGTGGGGGCGCTGGTAAACCCAAAATTTAGTTTACGTGTAGTTTCCGTGTAATTTTTCCACAAGTAAAAAGTATTCCTGTATGTTCCTTCAGGTAATACGTTATCACCACACCAAATTTCATCGAAATCCGTTTACTGGCTTTTATGTAATGCGTACACAAACAGAGCCACAGATGGACGAAAAAATTCAAAAAATTCTGTTTTTATATATGTAAATCGATAACTTTCTACACTACCATTACAATTTTCAAAAAAATATTCCATATACAGACACAGTCTCGTTACAGTTTTATTATATGTATTATGTACAGGTTATAAGTTATGTCGTTGAAGACAATTATATTTTTATAAAGTAGAGGTATTATATAATTTTTTTTTTTATAAGGTAGCATCATAGAAATAAGTGTTCATTTGATTATTTTTAAAAATGTAATGCTTTTTTTCTTTTTGAAAAATCAACTCCTCTTTATAGGCACTCATACACATAGATGATAGATGTCTGTACATTGATCAGAATTATAGTATATTTGATAAGCAGTTTGAATATTTGATTAATTATTAAGAAAAAAAAATTAATACTTTGATAGTTTTTTTGCTGTGTTCAGTCATTCCGTCCCGAGAAAAAATGTTTTGCTACAATTTTTTTTCTTTAAATTTTTATTAAACTTAATTTCCATAATTTGATTGAAATTGTTTATTAAAATGGTAATTTGTTTTTTTGCTATGAATTTTTAATTTTATTACAGACGTAACAGATAATAATGAATAGGTTTTTAGTAAATTAATTAACGATTAATTTAAAAAAAAAAAAATAAAGTACAGTAGAATTCCAATTATTAAAGCTATTGTGGGCATGCGCAAATTCTCTCTCTCTCTCCAACTTTTATCGAGACTGTCGTGTTTTTAAAAGAAATTTCGTCATTTTGATAATAAAAATGAAAATTTCACATCCAAATTAAAAATTTCTTAAAGGTTTCTGAAGTTGCTTTTTTTTTCATTTTTACCAAAATTTTAGGCATTTAGGACCACTAAAAAAGGACTTCCGTCAAAT
Organism: Brachynemurus nebulosus; assembly: GCA_035578155.1. NCBI lineage: Eukaryota > Metazoa > Arthropoda > Insecta > Neuroptera > Myrmeleontidae > Brachynemurus > Brachynemurus nebulosus. The sequence goes on along the minus strand of JAPWDM010000002.1, from coordinate 75,070,035 downwards.
TAGTCGCATTTGTAAAAAGAATGTTTGCATCCAAGTTTCCTTAAATCAACCAATGACCTGAGCTCAAGTCATTTACATGAAGCTTGATTTGAGAAAGGGGAAATTTTTTAATTTAGTGACGTCATCAAGTTTATTAAAATTTTTGAGTGTCTTAAAAACTGGAAATAAAATGCTCGAATGATGAAATTGGAAACGATTCTGTTTTCGCTGTCGTTCTTTGCATTTTTGCCAAAATTAGCATAGATATATACAAGATCCCAATTTTCTATTTCATAACTATGGTGTCCGCTGTCGCCGGCAAATGACGTGGACATCGCCACCCCTACCAAACGATTATGATACATACAACAAAACACATCATTGTATCTACACAAACATGCGAATGTGTTAGTGTAATGTGTTGATGAATGACTACGCACCTTGCATATAATATATAGTATATACTGTCATGGCCAACATTTTTAACTAACAATCAACAAAAGATATGCCGGCTTTATTTTGAGAATTTTTTGTTCAGTAGAATTTTTACACTTAAATACGACACACTTCATATTTTTTCTGTTTAAATTTCACCTTGAGTTGATTAAACAATGATACTCGTTACGACGTGAACCCCATGACGAACAGTAATAGACTAAATCAGAAGCGCTGTAAATTGCATAACATTGCACTTTACGAACGACAGATTTTAGCGAATTTTCAGAATGACAGTGGCCGTTATAATATATATATATATATATATATATATATATATATATATATATATATATATATATATATATATATATATATATATATATATATATATATATATATATGTATATATATGTGTGTCCGCATGATAACTCTCGAACAAAAGGTCCTAAATTTACGAAATTTGATGAAAATATTGGAAGTCCCAAACCGTTGGACGAGTTCGTTAACCAGGCACGTCCGATGCCCGAAACATGGTCGTTTTTGGCAATTTTCGTGAGAAAAATTAGTTTTTTACCAAAATTTCCCTTTATTTAAAAATTTTTGCGATATTTTTTTACACCATTCAAACGAGGAGAAAAAGTCACACAAAAAAGGTCTTTAAATTATTTTTCTATGTCAACTAGTTTCCGAGAAAAACTAATTTTTTTAAACGGAAATTCGCTATGTTATGTAGAATGCTGCGACAGGGGTATTTGTATGTAAATTGCTTCTATAATGTTCTATGAAAATTAGGCAGTTGCGGCCACTAACAAAGAGACTTCTGTTGAGTTAGTCATAATTCCAAAAATAATTTTGTCATTTTGTTTTCTTTATTTTACATTTATTTGAATGAAATGAATGAATAGAATGTTCTAGAACTATGAATGTACAGTATTTATATACATTTTGAGTGGCACTGATTTTATAGACAATACTAAAACAGTATGTAACTACTGTATGTACGAATTTTTTTTCTTTATTTTATTAAGAGTAAGGAGTGTCGAATTCCATATACATACACAATTCAGTTTGTAGATATATGTACCATATGTACCTAATAATTATTATGTATATGTTCATAATATCATATACATATATGTTAATATATGAATACATTTATAAATATTCAAATGCATAATATAGGTATTGTTAATGATTAATAGCTGAATTATATGGAATAGCGGTGTTTTATTCAGTATTCTGCATGGTACAGTACCAGTCATCTATCCACGGCCTACTAACAAACAAAATATTACACCAAGAGTACGAATAAACACATTTTATTTTGCGTCTGAGCCGACCAAAGTAGCAGTTAAGTATTGTGTTCACTTTTCATTAAAATATAAAAATTTTTTTCTCTCCAAAATTCAGCGCATTTTACGTTTTAGAGTTTCCTAAACAATTTTTTGGTTTTGTGTCTGCCTGTTGATCCTTTTGTCTGACAGTTCGGAACTATTCGATCGTTTTTGATGAAATTTGACGGAAATTGGACGGTTTGGTTTCTATATGGTTCTCTACAAATTTCATCGCAATCGGAGTAATAGTAGTCACGACGCTACCATGAAATCCCCTCCCCAGAAATTTTTTTGTACTTTACGTCTATAATTGGGTCACTATACACTCTATCTCTATGTTGAATTTCAAATTTTTACGTCGAATAGTTTCAGAGAATACCATCTGTGACAGACGAATGTACATCAAAGTGAGTTTATTTTGCTAACGAAACACTAAAAATATAATATTTTTAATTCTTATTTTAACTTGAGAACATCTCAAAAAATTTTGTAAAAATTTCACAGTGCACCGACTTCTCTTTAACCGGACGACAATACACAGACGTCGTCCGCTTAGACAATTCATATATAGGATGTTTCTCTACACAATTTATTTTTATATAAAAGTTAAAGTAGTTTTGTTAAAATAATTTTCTAAAGAATATTTTCTAGCTACATAATATTTACATCTAATTGTAAACTTAGAAATTATACATTTATATGTGTATTAATAATTTTTATTATTGTTATTATCATATACTTATGTTAATTTCCAAAATAATCGCCTGTATATGTTAAATATTGAAAATTTGCTTACATAAAAATATTGTTTACTTGAAAAATATTCTCACGAAGACTGTATATGTGAACACAAACACATAAACACTGTCCCCTTAAAGAATGTCCGCTTAAAGAAAAAGTCGTGTATAATTCAAAATATTTAAGAAATTTATGGTTATTTGCGTTACTTACATATTTATAATAGTTAAGTGTCTTATTACCGATCTCGAAAATGGGGAAAATTTGACCCTTCCAGTCTCATTTTTTACACAAGATTTTTAAAACGTTGTGAAATAAAAATATGAAATGAAAATCATCGATTTTCATATCGAAAAAGATTTTTAAAATATTGTTTATATTCGTGAATTTCGCAGTAAGTAATATTTTGTAGCATTATAGTAAAATTAAAAAAAAAAATTAAACCATACCGGGATTTGAACCCGTGACCTTACCACCCATTTCCATATGCCGCTATGCTAATCACTAGCATATTCACAAGTTCATGCTATACGTATATTTTTGTTTAAACTTTGAATAAAAAGATCTCCGGTGTTTTGGAGAGTTGGGCCTTATTAATATCCAAAATCCGATCGAAAACAATGGTGGGCATTTTTTTTGTACGAAAATATATGACCAAAGCTGTACATACCAAAATGAAAAAAAAAATTAATATCATATGTTTTTTTAATGATAAATGACAATAACTACAATAAATTTACACGAAAAAAGGGCATTGATCTTGTCTAATTTTTTTATTAAACAAGGTCATTAGAAAAATACCTAAGCGATTGTTTGTTTGTAATGTTCGTAACTGAGATGATACAACCTTCTCGTGGAGGTGAGTTGAGAGATGAGAGAAGCTGCTGCTGTATGCACACACGTTCTAATCTAGTCTAGTGCTTCTTACCACATGCAAACAAAACTGGATATTTACGTACAAACCCGGTTTATTATTATTTTTTATTTATGCATGGAATTTAAATTGGTTAACTATTTAGGTTGTTTCCTTAAAAGAATATCCGCCCTAGTGTTTTAACTCTTTCGATATCAAAAAGTATAGAATGGGTATGTATAATATCGCTAAACCTTTTTAGCGAATTTCTAGAATGAAATTCAGCTATTATAGCCACTGTCATGATGCGACTTGAGCCGGGGACTATGGTAGAAATTTGTTTTGAGGTACGTAGAAACTGAAAATAATATTCACTAAAATTTATATTTTTACGAAATTTGGTGAAAACATTGGAAGTCCCAAACCCTTGGATGAGTTGGACCAAACACGTCGGATGCCAGGCACATGGTTTTTATTCTTGCAAAAAAATAGTTTTTTGCCAAAATTTCCACTTATTTAAAAATTTTTGCGAAATTTTTTTACACCATTTAAAAGAGGAGAAAAAATTACATAAAAAAGGTCTTTAAACTATTTTCCTATGTCAACTAGTTTCCGAGAAAGACTATTTTTTATAAACGGAAATTCGCCATTTTATGCAGGATGCTGCGACAGGGGTATTTTTATACAGTCCTTTTTTGTGCGATTTTTTATGCGATTTTTTTAAAAAATGGTCATTAAAATGTATAATGTGAATCAAAACCAAGAGAAAGTAAGAAACTTAAACGTTAACTATAACAACTTTCTTTAATAAAAATACTTTTTAAATGGTTTTTAAGCATTTAATCAGTACATTGCATAAGAATATAAGTTATTAACATCATTTAGTTTTTTAGAGATGAATTTTTTACAATTTTCTTAATATTATAAAAATGAAATAAAATGTTCCCACGTGTAAATTAATGTTTTATCTTGTTTAGAAAAGCAATTTCTAAGGAAATCGTGAGGTTTCGGGCGTTTTGATAAAATTCTTTTTATGCGATCCCGATCCACCGCATAAAAAAAGTTTTTGTAAGTAATAAACAAATTTTTTACTTCGTAAAAATACCAGTTTTATTTTGAAACTGTGACAATATTGTTTCGAACCGTCAGTTCATTTTCAAACAGAAGTGGTATTTTTGCAAAGTAAAATATTTTTTTATTTTTTAGAAATATGAAATACCATAAAGTAACGCTCAAATCTATTAATATTAGAAAAGTCTTTCGTATAATCTAGATCGAACTAAACTTTTTATAGCTGTTTAGTGATATTTTTGAGTATATTTTTCTTGTACGATTTTGTTATGCGGTCCCTATCCACCGCATAAAAAAAGGTTTACCTATATATGCGATTAAAATACATTGCAAAGTGTAATTGATTGTATTGATGGTGGAAGTGCCGGTATGGAGTGTTATTCCTGGGACATCCTGTATATTTATTTATGAAGCAATGTGCTAGGAAATTTTTTTATTGATTTTTTATGATTAAGTAATTTAATAGTGTCAATAAATTAAAAGTTAAAATATTTTTTATTGTTTAAATTGTAAAAATTCAACAAAAACAAATAAATTTTTTTTGGATTTATTTACATTTTATTATTTAAAATGAAATAAAAAAACTGTTATAATTTTATTACACTTTTGTTACCTTGTCCAAAAAAAAAAATATATATATATATATATATATATATATATATATATATATATATATATATATATATATATATATATATATATATTTTCCACATGTTATGAATTTTAATTTTTTTTTTTAAAAGCACATCTGTTCGTAATTAAATTTGCTGAAATGGGTGATATGAGTGTTTCCATGGCGTGTCCCGTATGGGATCTTTTGATAGCAATAACGGGCCTGATAACATTATCCGTAGTCCTGTCGTGGTATATTTAGTGGGACGTTGCTAGTTGTAGCTAGATATTTTAGGTTAATAAAATAATTCATTTATTTTTCAATAATGGGTAATTATTTTGGGTTATAACGGTTCGATTTTAATGATTTTTTTTTCAAAATATTCGACATAAACATTCGGCTGGGAAACTTTTCTAATCTGAAAAAATTCATAATGTAAAAGACCCGGTAATTGACCCTGGCCCAGTTTCTGAACTTTTCAACTTTGTTATAAATTAATAAAAAAAAACTATTTTTTAAATAAGAAAAAAAATAAATTCTTAATTTAAAGTAATCTGTTCTGTGTCTAATGAACAGCAATTTAAAAAGTTTAGAATATATTAACTAAATAAAAAAAAATTTTTAAGTTTAAAATGTGTGTAAAACTATTTTTTTGGTAGTTTCCTAACAGTTTATGTTACAAAGTACTCATTTTGATCTGTGCAATATTCATCATGTAAGTATGAAAACTTAATTAAAAATATATGAGCAGGTTAATATTTGTTTAAAATTTATTTTAAAATATTTATAAAATACCTTAGAATGATTTTTATTATTAAAATATGAGGGTCAATTACTAGGCTCACTTCTAAAGTGGTATGGCCCAATTAAATTCTAACCAGTTTTTGTTAGTTATTTTGTTATTTATAGTTATCTTCCATTAGTTTTTGTTATTTTTCATAACGTATTTTCATAACATTAAACATTCATTTTTATCAATAAAAAATTATTTATAAATTAAATTTTAAAAAACTGTATTTTTAAATTTAAGGATCAGAAACTAGGCCACTGTCAGGGTCAAAAACTGTCACATGAGAAATTTTGAAGGTCAGAAACTGGGTTCTTTTTGTCAATTTTTAAAACATTAATTTAAATTATTAATTCAATTCAAATAATTATTTTACTTGTATGACTTTATTTTGAAAGCCATAAACTAGTTGATAAAATTATTAATTGTCTCTTAAGTTTAAACTTATATTTATTACTGTCGTTTAACCTCAGCCGTCACTCTTAAAAGGTCAGAAACTAGTCCCGTTACCTTATATGGTATTGATAGAAACAAGTAGACGGCGAAGCATTATCAAAACCTCATTTTTGGGCCAAGGATTATTATTTACAATTGGAGTTCATTGTTAAATTACCCTTTGCTTAAAAGTGAGTTTCAGTTGTGCACGGAGAGAAAAATCATATAATTTTTTTAGATAAAATTTCAGAAAGATTACCATGCTCTCTTATAATGCGTGCGCGATCGACGACCAAAGTAAAAAATATTTTACGATCATGTAAATATTATTAAATTGAAAATGGAACTTTTTACTGTGCTGTTTTACAAATTTTACGGAGCTAATATTACGGAAAGAACATTCTATCCTTTAAATTTTCTATGATTAATTATAATTTTTATATTTTTACCGTACAAAATTGAATATGTTCGCCTTTTACACGTCGATTGTAGTGCTGAGCACAGGAATTTTTATATGAAATTTCTCTCCGTGTGCTGTTTCGTCTTTTATTAAAACGATTTATCAATAGTTCGTTTTTCCAGTATTGGTATCGAGTTCTAGTTTTTCTTTGTTACTAGTGATTTAAATCGGATCATAAAAAGTCATTAAAATTCGGATTGAATTAAGTTTGTTTCTATAGCAAAAAATAGATGGAGCCCAGTTCTAAATAATTACCCAATAACGCTTCTCAGAATAGTATATTGTGCAATAAGTGCGGGAAATTGTCGATTGCCCACGAACGTAGTGAGTGCGCTCATTCGCTTGAGTGGGCAATCGACAATCCCGCACGAGTTGCACATACTATTTTTTATTACGAATTTCACATACTTTTTTCTATTATTATCACTATTTTTGACATTTTTATTAATTTTTAAAATAATATTTTTAAGTGTTCGTCTTTTTTTCTGTATTAATTATCGTTTAAATTACTTTGTTAGTGGTTTCTATAGAAATAATTATGAAATATTTATTAAATGAAAAATCAATGGGCGGCTTTGCGTGTTTTGATTAAATTTTGCGTGTTTTATTGTCAATTTGCGTGTGGAAAGTTACTTTTCGCACGCAAAAAAGTATGTGGGAAGAGTACAGTGGGTAAACAGCTATTTTGCGTATAGAAATGTGTGCGCCAAGTTAGTACTTCTCCCGTATGAGTAATAAAAACAGATTTACCTACTTACTAAACAAAATTTTAGATTTTTAGCACAGTTTTTCTTTAGAATATAACAATTTTTTATTTTCCCTCCTAGAGTACATGTATTTTCCCACATGTTATAATGCATATTCCTCAACGATGGGCTTCCTAATCAACACAAAAGGACTCAAAGTCCCTACGTCAAATTATCTACTATGTAAACGCTAACTCACCTAAAAATCGCTTAAAGGAGATATTCAGTTTCCTTCCCAGTACCTCCACCATCGTGTGTTTGAATCTAAAAATTTACTAAAAACGTAAGAATCGAAAAAAATAATACCCCCTGCCGCAGCATCCTGCAGAACATAGCGAATTTCCATTTATAAAAATTAGTTTTTCTCGGAAACTAGTTGACATAGAAAAATAGTTTAAAGATCTTTTTTATGTAATTTTTTCTCCCCTTTTAAATGGTGTAAAAAAAATTGCAAAAATTTTTGAATAAGCGGAAATTTTGACAAAAAACTAATTTTTTGCAAGAACAAAGCCATGTTCCTGGCATCCGACGTGTCTAGCTGAAGAACTCATCCAAGAATTTGGGATTTCCAGCATTTTCAGCAAATTTTATAAAAGTAGGACATTTCGTTCGAGAGTTATCGTGCGGACATATATATATATATATATATATATATATATATATATATATATATATATATATATAAATTTTAAACAAATTTACAAATTTCTGCCATTGTCCTTGGCTCAAGTCGCGCCATGACAGTGGCTGTAATAGCTGAATTCCATTCTGAAAATTCGCTAAAACGAAAATAATTTTAACGTCGCTCAAAGAAAAGACCAACATTAAATTGTAATTTGTAATTTTATTATCTTCGAAAAAAAAAAAAAACTTTTACGGTTATAGCCATTAATGTGTATGTTGGTGTCAAAATTTATTATAATTATAAACTCTTTTGGATATTTTATTTTTCTCTTCACCAAATATAAATTTCATTTAAATACCACGTTCACACTGAAACGTTAAGTCGTAAGTAGTAAATTGAATACATAAATATTTACGTAACACGTTCTACCATAGATATACAAGATCGCAATTTCCTATTTCAGACGTGGACACCGCTACCCCAACCAAACGATTATGATACATACATACAATAAAACACATCATTGTATCTACACATACATGTGAATGTGTTTGTGCAATATAGTGATGTATGACTCCGCACCTTGTATACCATGTGAGTTTTTTGAGAGATTCCATTTCTATTACAACCAAATTTTTATGATAGAAATGGTACTGGAAAAGGTTCTTTTCTTGGATGTAATGGAAATGTAACCAAGAAAAACACTAACTGATAAATTTAAGAACAATTAAAAAATTAAACTTGGGTAAAAATTTTTTTTTGCTCATTTATGTTGTTAATTAATGCATTAGATCAGTTTTATCGAAAAATTAATTTATAGTCCCATTTAAAAATCTATAAGTTTGTATCATAGCTTGAACACCATAAGAGCTATAAAGCTCCTGACTATAGCAATCGGTTGCCCCCGTCGATATCTACAACTCTTATTTGAACAATTTTTCGATTAAATCAACGGTTTGGCTGTAATCAAAATGGCAACTCTCGAAAAACTCACACAGTATAATATATAGTGTATACTGTCATGGCCGACCTATGTGACTAACAACCAACAATTAAAAATATATTTATTTATTTTAAGAAAGATGTCCCTTTATTTTGAGAATTTTTTGTTCAATAGAATTTTTACACTTGTATACGATACACTTTTAATTTTTTTTCTGTTTAAATTTCACGAATTGATTAAAAAAACAATGAATCTAAGATCGATGTGACCGTTATGACGAATAGTAACAGACTAAATTACAAGCGGTGTAAATTGCACAACATTGCGCCTTACGAACGACAGATTTTAACGAATTTCCAGAAATTCAGCTATTCCAGTAGGTCTCATGACACGACTTGAGCCCGGGAATATGGCAGAAATTTGTTTTGAGGTCCCTAGAAACCAAAAATAATATTCACTAAAATTTATATATATATATATATATATATATATATATATATATATATATATATATGTGTATGTATTTATGTATCAGCACGATAACTCTCGAACGAAATGTCCTAGGTTTACCAAATTTGGTGAGAACGTTGGAAATCCAAAAATCTTGGATGAGTTCTTCAGCCAGACACGTCGGATGCCAGGAACATGGTGTTTGTTCTTGCAAAAAATTAGTTTTTTGCCAAAATTTGCTATAATTTAAAAGTTTTTGCCACATTTTTATACACCATTACAAAGACGGAAAAAAATCACATAAAAAAGGTTTTTGAACCATTATTCTAGGTTAGCTAGTTTTTGAGAAAATAAGAAAATAAGAAAATCCGCTACCGGGGCGGTTCTAGAAACCTCCGGCGGTGGGTGGAGTAATGTGAACGAAAATTTTTTCTAATCTAACTGAACTAACGGAACTTGATCTAACCTAACCGAACCTAAGAAAATTTGGTCTCAAACCTAACCGAACCTAAGGAAATTTTTTGTAACGTAACCGAACCCAACAAAATTTTTTCTAACCTAACTGAACCTTGTTGTTCTATAATTTATATAAATTGAATTTATTATTAGCGAATTTCCAGAATGGAATTCAGTTATTACAGGCACTGTCATGACGCGACTTTAGTCCGGGACTATGGCAGAAATATGTTTTGAGGTCCCTAGAAACCGAAAATAATATTCACTAATATATATATATATATATATATATATATATATATATATATATATATATATATATATATATATATATGTCCGCACGATAACTCTCGAACGAAATGTCCTAGCTTTACGAAATTTAGTGAAAATATTGGAAGTCCCAAACCGTTGGACAAGTTCGTTAGCCAGAACATGAAGTCCGATGCCAGGAACATGGTTAAAAAATTGTTTTTTTGCCAAAATTTCCACTTATTCAAGAATTTTTGTGAAATTTTTTTACACTATTTAAAAGAGGAGAAAAGATTACATAAATACCCCTGTCGCAGCATCCTGCATAACATAGCGAATTTCCATTTACAAAAGTACGTTTTTCTCGGAAACTAGTTGATATCGAGCAATTGTAATTAAGAAAACCTTCTTTATGTGATTTTTCCGCCAAATTTTTTTCACGAAAAATGTCCAAAACACCGTAAACGTTTTCACGAAATTTCTTAAAAATAAGATGTTTCGTTCTTGAGTTATCGTGCGGACAATTAGTAAACATCTATATAAATGTGTCCGCACGATAACTCAAGAACGAAACCTCTACTTTTTAAGAAATTTCGTGAAAACGTTTACGGTGTTTTGGACATTTTTCGTGAAAAAAATTTGGCGGAAAAATCACATAAAGAAGGTTTTCTTAATTACAATTGCTCTATATCAACTAGTTTCCGAGAAAAACGTACTTTTGTAAATGGAAATTCGCTATGTTATGCAGGATGCTGCGACAGGGGTATTTATATATACAGTAAATTTATAGTGATTTGTGCGTTTTACTTACTACTTACCATTTACTGTTTCAGTCTGAACGTAATATTAGGTAGAGACTGCGCATACGTTGTATTAATTCCACGTACATATTCATTTGCTGGTTTATTTTAATAATTATTGTAATGGGTTGAATATATTTTTATAACATTTACATTTGCCAAGTACATGGTGTAAAAAAAATAAGAGCCTGTCCTATTAATATCAATAATTGTAAACTGTAAATTTTATCGTATTAACATTCCACGAATGTGGTGAATCTTCTTACGTGTCATTTATAATATTCAACATTCCTTCTTATTACGTTCCTTTTGAATGCAATCATACCAACCATATTATAATGCCTTTAATAATACGATCAAAGAATTATATAAAAGATCCTACAAAACACAGATATTTGGGAATATCTGTACAAAAATGACGCCGAGAATATTTTGTGTTAACATTTTAATGTTTAAAAAAATAGTTGAAATCCATTGTTATGCCGAGAATAGGTGTAAATAATTATGCTTTGGTACAGGGACTATTTAAAAAAATAATCCAAAAGAAAAAATTACAACAAATTTCCGGAATGAAAACTTTTGTTGTTCTCGGCTCTAATTTTTGCTTGATATTGAATAAAAGTAAAAAAAATTTGAGCCAAGAACAACAAAAGTTTTCATTCCGGAAATTTGTTGTAATTTTTTCTTTTGGATTATTTTTTTAAATAGTCCCTGTACCAAAGCATAATTATTTACACCTATTCTCGGCATAACAATGGATTTCAACTATTTTTTTAAACATTAAAATGTTAACACAAAATATTCTCGGCGTCATTTTTGTACAGATATTCCCAAATATCTGTGTTTTGTAGGATTTGACTTATTTTTGTTTTGCTTTTTGTTAAACAGTAAAATATTTACAGCTTTCTACTGGTGTATAATGTATATATTTTCTACATCTGTTAAAATATACCTTAATTTTTCATTACTCTGTATAAACTGTAGACCAGCGGTTTCCAAACTGGGAGGCGCGCAATGTCCACCAGGGGGGCGTAGGTTAATTGTAAATATCGTCGTCGTTTTGATAAAATCATGGTTTTAAGAATAAGCGCGCAAATATAATTACCAAATAATGGACATTTTATATTAAGGAGTTACATACATGGGTCTTTTTAGCAAAAAAAAAAAAAAACAGTATTTTTTGATTTTTTTTTATATAGATATAATTTAATTAAGAAAATATAATTTATTTCAACTTTTGGCATATTATAAATTATTTTGGGACACTGAAGAAATTTCCGTGAAAAAAAAAAAATAATTAGACCATTGACAGCTAGTTTTTGAAAATCGCTGATTTTTTGCCGTAGGCAGAGTAACCCGTGAAATTCTGACCTAAAATAAAATATCCCTGTCGCAGCAAACTACATGAGATAGCGAATTTCCGTTTAAAAAATTAGTTTTTCTCGGAAACTAGTTGACATAGAATGATAGTCTAAAGACCTTTTTTATGTGATTTTTTCTCCTCTTTTCGATGGCGTAAAAAATTACGCAAAAATTTTTGAATAAGGGGAAATTTTGTCAAAAAACTAATTTTTCCCACGTAAATTGCCCAAAAAACTATGTTTCCGGCATCGGACGTGTCTGGCTAACGAACTTGTCCAACGGTTTGGGACTTCTAACATTTTCACCAAATTTCGAAAAAACAGGACATTTCGTTCGAGAGTTATCGTTTGGACACACACACACACACACACACACACACATATATATATATATATATATATATATATATATATATATACATATATATATATATATATATATATATATATATATATATATATATATATATATATATATATATATATATATATATATATATGTATGAGGCCTCGAGAGCAAGAATGGCCTAACTGCAAATTACTCATATCGAGATATCGACGGTTAAAGTTATGCAAAAAAATATTTTTGTTTTTCCAACAAAGTCTTAATAAAGTCTTAATGGACGCTCACTTATGTATTATATTTTGAATACAGTTTCAAATGCATGTATGGATAAAATTCGAAGGTCTAGCATCTTTTTGCTAATTTTTTTGTCACTTAGGCCATTTTTACACTCGTGGTTAATAAAAAATTAGTAAAAATATATTAGTTAGGTCATGTTGTTTTCAAAGATTTTCTGCTTTAAATTGGGGAAAAAAATGTGCTGTTGGAAAAAATGTATATTTCTATCCAACATATGGTACACAATTTTAAAATTATATAAACAATAAAAAAAGCGTTTGAATAATAAAAAAAAAAATAAGTTTATAGATTCAGCCATAGCCATTATCAGTTTTGTTACTTTCATCTACAATATCATTTGTATTTGTGAAAATTTAAACATCTGATGCATGAATATGGCAAATTTATAAGTGTTTCAAGATTTTGATTTCGGAACCAAAAAAGTGTATACTTTATTCATAATTTAAAATTAAAGTTCGAAAATTCTTTAAAATGTTTGCAGAAAAAATTATAATTTCTTGTACTGTAGTAAGTTTTTGAAAAAGCAGGATTTTAGATAAACACAATCTAGATAACTAGTTGTTCCACTGTATTTGTCTAAATGTCCTATGAAATATGACTTGGGCAACAAAAACTTGACTATCGGAAAATATTGACAACTATCGATATTTTTACGACTGACTATCGATAATTATAGATAGTTTCAATTATCTAGAGTCTTTCGCCACTACTGCAGTTTAAAAAAATTACAATATTGTTAATGTGAAAAAATGACCTAGCCCGCCTATGTCATTTAGGCCGATTTTGCACTCAAAGAAAATAAAAATGTATGATGCAAGAAAAAGTTTGCATGCTGCCATCTCAAGATTCATATTAAAAACACATCTAGACAGTTTTTGTTTCAATAATTAGACCCTCATGTATACTTAGGTCCAATATCTCAATTTTATAAAATTTGTTAGTTAGGCCGTTCTTGTTCTCAACGCCTCATATATAAATTTTAGTGAATAATATTTTCGGTTTCTAGGGACCTCAAAACAAATTTCTGCCATAGTCCCAGGTTCAAGTCGCGTCATGACAGTGGCTGTAATATCTGAATTCCATTCTGGAAATTCGCTAAAACAAAATTTTTTCTATTATTAGATGCTTATGGCTTGTACTTGAACGAAAAATTACTGTTTCCGTTCATTACATCTCATTTTATAAGTCGGAAGTCAATGAAAAACACGAAAATTTTTACCAAAAATCAAAATTTTTTGTTTAAAACACTGTCCAAAGTTGAAATTTCATTTTTTTTTAAATCCCTTTGTTCAAGTACAAGCCATAAGCTATTACTGATAGAAATAAATTGGTAAAAGTTGGAATAAATTAGGTTTTTTTGCTAAAAAAAGCCATGTAACTCTTAACAATGATTTTCCTGCTCGCTACTGTACGTAATACTTTAACAATAACAATTCTCAAGCGGTCAGAGTCATGTTAGCGCGTAAGTATCGAATAATATGTCTGATCAACGGTTTCCCCTCCAGTGTCGTATAGACCCGTCCGCCAAGAATGTGAGTTTTTTCAGTAAAAAAGTAATTTACGAATTGTTTATAAATTTTTTCAAGAGCGGGGTGGGAAAAGTAAGGGGTGCGTTAATGCACAAAGTTTGGAAACCGCTGCTGTAGACCAATCAGAAAGTTATATTTGTAAAACATTCAAAAAAATTATAATAGAAAATAGGCGTTGAAATAGTATCATATTTGACACTAGCTGTACACCCGCGACGTCATTCGCGCATAAAATCAATGAGAAGTATATAATAATTCTACTTAATAAGTCTCTAACACTGACTGACCGACAGACAACGCACAGCCTAAACTGTTGACTTTAAAAGAATGAAGTTTTGCATAGGAGTTCCCTATATAACGTAGGTGAGCACTAAAAAAGGAATTTTGAAAATTCGTCCCTTAAGTGGGTTAAATAGGCGATGAAAATTTGCATAGATAGAAATTATTTATTTTTGAAGTTAGTGATATATAAAAATATGTTACGATGGTTATTAAAGTTAATTATTTAATAATAAATCTTAAGCACTGACTGACATCCTGAGATGTTGCCGATGGTAAAGCCCATTTGGTTGGTATACGGCTAGTTATAAAGAATTTACATAGAAAAATAGTTTTGCGTAATGCATGCGCATGCCCAAAATGGTTTTTGTATTTTCCCAAGGGAAGGAGATATTTTCCCGAAAATAAAAGCATCCTAAGTGTTAATACAGGTAATAAGTTATCATCAGATCAAATTTCATCAAAATCCTTTCAATAGTTTTTGCGTAATGTGTACACACGCTCAAAATAGTTTTTGTATTTTTCCATGGGAATGACACATTTTTCCGTAGTAAAAAGTATATTATATTGACCCAGGTAATAACACCAGACCGAGTTGGTACGTAATGTGTGGACATGTTCAAAATAGTTTTTGTATTTTCCCGTAGGAATGACAAATTTTCCTGGAGTAAAAATTATCCTAGATGTTGACCCAGGTAATAAGTTATCGCCACACCAAATTTCATCAAAATTCGTCCAGTAGTTATTGCGTGATGCGTAAACAGACAGACAGATAGACAACAATTTTAAAAAACGCTGTTTTAATATCTAAATTGATAACTATCTACAGTACTAGTATAATTTTAAAAAAATATTCCCTGTACAGACACGGTCTCGTTAGAGTTTTATTATATGTATAGATACTATAGATCAGGGGTCGGCAACCTGCGGCCCGCGGTCCGCATGCGGCCCTTTGGAAGCTTTCATGCGGCCCGCCAAGCAATTACCGCCATTTTTTAAACTAGCCGGAAAATTTTTTAAACTAGCTCGTTCAATCTCAAAAATTACCTATTTTTTATGCTGTGATAAGTAATTTTTTGATAGAAAAATGTTTGTATTAAGCAATGTGAAAATTTAGTTCCATTATTTTTAGTTATATTTGAAAAAATAAAATTTTTCAAAAATATTAAGAAATATAACTGTTGAGAAAATAAGTGGTCTACTGTAAAGTAATAAATTAAAAAGATGTCAATTGTTATATAAAAATTTTCTGTTGTTAGTTAATGTAAACATATTTCTATTTCTCTTATAATTATTTAAAAACCAAGGGGACAAACTAGATTGGCTTTGCCTCTGTTCCACTTGTAATGAGTTTGTGACGTAGTCTGTTTGTGTACATACACACTGTTTGCAGTGTATTAGTTTGGTTTTTTGTAGTAGTATGTGTATACACTAATACAACCACAATACACGTATTACCAGAGAGAGCTGTTCAACGTGTTCAACTAACAATGCGTATATTGTTAATATAATGGTGTGTTGACTCGACGACGACTACTGACGGACTAATGCCTTAAGCTGTGACTGGGTTACAAAGGACTCCAAGCGAATTTCACTTTTTTTATGTTAGTTGGCTTCTAGTGTTCTATGTTAAAAACAAATATATCTCACTTACTTACACAGGTAGAGAGATAATTCACAAAACACAACAGAATACATACATAATATAAACAATATGTCAGACAGTGGTCCTTTCGTGTCTTTAACAGGGGTGAACTTTTTTTTTTAAGGTACAGTATATTTTTGAGTCAATTTTTATATATTATATTATGACATATAAAAGTCATTTGAAAGACTTTATTTAAAAGTAATAATCACAGTTGACATCTTCTTAATTTATTGCTTTACAGTAGACCACTTATTTTCTCAACAATTACATTTCTTAAGTTTTCCAAAAAATTTTATTTTTTCAAATATAACTAAAAATAATGGAACTAAATTTTCACATTACTTAATACAAACATTTTTTTATCGAAAAATCGCTCATTACAGCGTAAAAAACAGGTAATTTTTGAGTTTGAACGAACTAGTTTAAAAAATTTTCCTAATTCGGTCCTCAAATCCGGATGAATGTCTTTTCTCTGAATATGAGTTTACCGATTCAGCAGAATAGGTACATCAGTACATCACACATAATATACATACGAGTAGGTATTGCGAATTTATTCAAGTACCTATGTATTTTATTATTTTAAATATTTTTAATATTAATTAAATTTCAGTTAATTTTTATCGAAAGATGCAAATATGTATGTATAATATAGTGACATTATTAAAGTAAAATAGGTATTAGTCATGAAGTATGTTGTATTATTTATTTATTGATTGTTAAAACCAAAAAAAAAACTGATATTATTACAAAAAATTTAAATTAACAAAAAAAAAACAATGTATTCTAAATGGCTATTACTTTTAAAGAAAGTCTTTCAAATGACTTTTATATGTCAAAATATATAAACATTGACCCAAAAATATAGTGTACCTTAAAAAAAAAAGTTCACCCCTGTTAATCCTGATGAATGTTTTCAGCCTGCACACAAACCATTCCTAGAATAAGAAACACATAAAACAATAAATAAAAGAACAAGTCAACAAAATACATAGGTAGAGCCCGGACACTATAGTGCACTATAAATAACAAGTATGAGAGGTTAAAAAATGAAAATAAACTGTAATTTCAAAATCTAGAGTCATTTATAAATTTTAATTGTTATCATGTAAATGCAAAGAAAAATGATACTTTCAGTGAAGTGTAGCACATCTTATTAACATAGGTATTAATTTTCAACAAAACAGTAGTCCAATACTGGCTAGATGCCTTGATGTTCGATAACGAAAAGTTGGTTTTGACAGTCGCAATCCGTTCGGAATACCCACAACTTGCTTCGCTTAAGCCTTCAAAAATTTCGTTATTTTTGAGCTACGACGCACCGTTTAGGAGATATTTACGATTAAAGTTTTCGATAGCGAAAGTTAACGGAAAATTGTTTTTTAAAAAATTGTTCTGTTACTAACCAGATCAATGGGACTAACAGAGCCTAAATTAACTAGTTATAACCAACTTATGACAAGTTACGCGGTATCGATAATTTTCGATAACGAAAACTAGGTTTTGACAGTCGCAATCCGTTCGGAATACCCACAACTTGCTTCGCTTAAGCCTTCAAAAATTTCGTTATTTTTGAGCTACGACGCACCGTTTAGGAGATATTTACGATTAAAGTTTACGATTGCGAAAAGTAACGATTTGTCATTTCTTTTAAAAATACAGTATCGTTGACCAAATCAATGGGACTAATGGAGCCTAAATTCATCAATTATGAGCAGTTTATGATAAATAATTCGTTATCTTTGTTAGTTCTCGAACAGAACATTCTAAAACTTTTGTTAAATATCTTTATTTAGCTTTTATAATAGTTCTTCTAATACTGATATTGGTTTTTCGACATCTTTATTAATTTTCGAATAGAAACTTTTGTCAAATCTTCTCACCTGTATTCAATTTGTTTTTCGATGACTAAACAAATGGTGAAGTAAAATTTTCGTAATCTTTGCTGATTTCCAGATAGAACATTCTCGAACTTTCGTTAAATTTCGCTACATGGATCCTTTTTAACTAACTAATTCGATGGTGAAAACAAGTTTTGGTTATCTTATCTGATTTTCACATAGAATATTCTAGAACTTTTACCGAATTTCATTTTTTGGTTACCTTTTTGATGAACAATCTGATGGTGATGCCAAATTTTCAATAATTTTTCTGATTTCCAAAAAGAATATTCTAGAACTTTTGACGGATTCTGCTATTTGGACACTTTTTTGATGCCCAAACCAATGGTGAAGTTGGTTTTTGGATATATTTTCTATTTTCAGAATAGAATATTCTCGAACTTTTGCCGAATTCCGTTAATTGATCGCTTTTCGATGAAAAATTTGGTGGTGAAATCAGATATTCGATATTTTTTCTAATTTCCAAAAAGAATATTCTAGAACTTATTCTAAATATCGGTACTTGATTACTTTTTCGTTGGTCAATCCATTGATTAAGGATTTTTTATATCTTTTCTGATTATTGAAAAAATATTCTAGAACTTTTGCCAGATTTCGCTATTCAAGCATCTTTTCGATGACCAACCCAGTGGTGAAATCGAATTATGTAATAGTTTTAATTTATCTGTATCTTTGTACAAGAAATATCTCCTCATAAAAATTTACAAGACTACGCTCCTCTCATATATGTTTTTCAAACAATTCGATTTTTTGACAGGATGATTTATAGCTTCAGTGTATGAAAAAAAATGTTTTCTTCAAATGGTTGTTTACATAATTCACATGCAGTTGATCAAATTAAACTGTGTTCGTTCGTCCGCGAGCGATGTTACAAACTTAAATTGAGCGACTATGTTGTTGATATGAAATTTTATTGTTTTCAAAACAAAATATATTTGTAGAGTACCTCTTTAGTTCGTGCCACACAAACTATAGAGCGCATTTAGAAAAAAATTATAAATGTATTTATGAAAAATAGATAAATTATGTGCCGCTTCTAACGAATGGTGATACGTTTTTCCGGCAATTTTTGACAGGATAATTTATGACCTGCACTATAGGTCCGGGCTTTAGTTATTATGGGCACAGCAGGTGGCATGTTATTTATTGCCACAGAACTCTTCTGTTCCCCTTTAGTTTCTTGTTTGACTGAGCATTGGCGGTTTTTGAACAAAAAGATTTAAGATATTTTTTAAATATTGGAAACATAAATGCTGAATAAATAAAAAGTAATTCTGACTATACATATTATAAAATATTTATTGTATACTAAAAGTATTACATGCAAAATTATATTAGATAATATGTTTCATATGAGTATAATATAGAACAATACTTTACATATGGTACATAATTATACATATACTGTATTCACTGTAAGCATGTAAGAATGACGCTCATGGATTGTCAATATTACCATATATATTACTAATATACGTAGTTTGGTTGACGGGGTGTGTTCTCCTATTGCAGTCTCCCCTTCAAGTGGTTTTACTAGTTTGGTATGTATGAAGCAATGACGTATTGTGTTTCCTCGACAAACTTGAATTTTTAAAAAATAAAAATTTGCTAAGAACAGACAAGGATAGGTATATATATTTATGTACATATTCAGATATCGCCAAAAAATCGAGTCCTAAGTCGGCTAAATCTAGTTTTAAGGGGAAAATTCCCCTAATTCAAGTTTCGGTTTTGGCGATTCGGAGGTTCTAGGGGCGGGGCTTATTATTTTCGTCAAATTATCTGTGAAAATATTGAGGGAAAATCATTTTTAGTAGGAAAAATGGAAAGCTTATAGTTGATTTATATAAGACATTTAAGGACATTTTGACATAAATATCAATAATTATTACGTAAAAACGAAAAGAAAAATTTGGATACATCATGGTTATTCATTTGAACTGTATAATAACGGTCTGTTCAGGCTTTCAAAGTGTAGGGGGACAAAATATTCTCGGCGACAAAAACGACCGTTTTTTTAGATTATAATATTATTATGTACTTATATAATATGAAAAAATTATTTGTTAAATCTGGTGGTAGATGTCACTATTATCCAAGTCACTACATATGTATTGTTATTTAAGGTAGTTGCTCCGGAAAATGATTTTTTCAAAGGATTTTAACGAAATTTCTCCAGATATTTATTTAATTCAATACCAATAATACGAGCCCTTACCGAAAAAAAAAAAACATTGACTACCCCTTTCAAAGTTTTGTAATTTTAATACAGACTCTTATGGGATGTTGACATATTCACAAGATTTTTTTGAATAAAATGAAAACGTGTCGAAGAAATTTGATAAAAATTTAATATGTTATAAAATACAAAGTTACAAACCATATTTAATAAGAAATAAAAATTATTCACTACGCCGTTTTTAAAATATAATTTAAAAACATCATTTTACAACCTTTTTACAACGCTTTTTCAACAATGCTTTTATATTTCTACAACATAAGCGCGTTGTAGCAAGATAAAAGCCGTTAAGAAGTTATTTAATCTGTTCTGTTTTCGAATTTCCATAAGAGTACGTGTAAAATTTGTTTTTTTTTTTTTTTTTTTTTTAATAACTTTTTAACGGCTTAGTGAATCGGTTTGAGATTTTCACAGGGGGTATTTAATGAGGAACATTCTACTAAATTTTCAATCGTTTCGTAGCATTTTGAAATTCCTCCGAAAAATCTTCAGAATGTACTCAGCTCTTGTAGTCAGCTGAGAGCTATAGTTTGATGTATTGTACAATCAGTTGTAGTGATAGCTATTATTTAACAAAGATAACTATTTATTTACCTCATAGTTTGCTATACAACGCAATTATTCACGAATTTCTAGTTTCATGTACTTTTATCTCCGATTGTACCTCCCAAACATCCTTAAACAAAAATTAGTAGCTTACAGATGACGTTAATGTTAGGCAAACACACATATTGAAACTTTACATGCATTTTTTTCGAAGTTACGTTTTCCAAAAACGGTGGGCAAGATAATTCTAGTAATTTTCATTCGATTGACTTGAAATTTTACCTGTGGCTTCTTAGATAGATTATCTGGGGCGGTACACACGATTTTTGAAATTGCTTAACAAATAAATTTTTTATAAACAATTCTGTAGCTTTCAACTTTATCAGAATTTAAAAAAATAAAATGATACGAAAAATTTATAACTGGAAAAATTACATATTTGTCATTTAAACTTTTTGTAGCATAAAAATAATTTGAATTACTTAATAACGTCATAGGGTTGAATTTTTTTTTTGATGGGTATTTTTGATGTGAAATTATTGCATCATCATTCATCACTTACATCTTGCATCTTTTCTTTGTGTTCTAAATATTTGTAAAATATAAATTCTAATTTATGAGAGTAAAAGTACTTTTTTATAATATATGTATTATATGTGTTGTGTCATTTATATTATTGCATCGGAAATTTTTGAAATTGCTAAATTCTCTTCCTTGTCGATGACTTCTTTTCAAAACTTTTGATTCCGACAAACACATATATGTGAATTCTTTACAATTTAACTAATTGATTATATTAGTTAATTATTATTAATTCAAATAAAGGAAGAGTATTTTTTTTTTATATAATGAATTAATATATGAAGAAATTATTTCCAAGAAATAAGTAGTTTGAATTTTAAAAAAAATATATATAATTAAATAAGTAAATAATAAATATTTAAACAATATAAATAATAATTAATTTGATTAATGGATTATCATTGTTAATTATCACTTAAAACAATTATTGTTAAATTTACACAACGGATATAATACTAATGTTCATTCAGGTACATTGTATGATATATTACTGTCCGTCTAAATACAGTCCGTGACAAGAAGTTATTGTTTTTTTAGAATTTCGTATTTCTATAACAACGAAATCCTTATGTACAGCAAAGATTCTTTTTATAATACACGCTGATCAGATAGAAATGCAATTATATTGCTATCTCTTTTTAGAATACAAATTCAGAATATACAGGTTGATAACTATGACTTGCGATTTCTATGTGTATACAGTTACTCACGAAAGTCTACGTACATTCAAGTGAAACATTAGTTGTCGAATAAACTTTAATCAATTTGTCCACTCATTAAACTATTTATTTAAAAGAAATGAAATTCAAGCGAAAATGTCGATAAATACAAATTTTATAACAAAAAGATCAATTCTATTAACAGAAACACACAAAAATCTAGGTGCACTTCATATCTTTATTAGTGGATATTAATAACAACTTGATTAATATTTGTTAAGACAACCGTTTGCTTTTATGACGGCTTCTAATCTACGAGTTATAGATTTAACTAATTTTTCAGTCTGAATTTGAAATTGCAAACCATTCTTCAATTTTATCACTTTTCTCAGTAGTTTATGATTATAAATATTTATTTTTTTCAGTCGCCATTTTAGTCCACCCCATAAATGTTCTATAGGGTTAAAATCTACCCAATCCAATCTACATTGAGCTGTAGTTCTGCAACGCTTTGAAATAAATTAGCTTTAAATATTTCCAAATTTACTAACGATTTACACAGGTGTACGTAAACTTTCGTGAGTAACTGTACATATATTCTGTTCAACCGGAAGGTGCAATTTTAACAGGCGGAATATTCACTGGCAATAAATCATTATTGAAAAATGAAGATAATCCTTAAGGAAAAGAACAAATAATAAGAACGTCCGAAAAACGAGAGACTTAGAAAAAAAGACAGATTATACAATTAACACGAATTATACCCTATGTCTCTTTATTTTTAACAAGAAATACCAAAAGTAGTTTATGATCAGTACTATTCTACCCATCTCTTATTACTAATATAATTGTATGTGTTTACCCACTTACTTTAGTATCTTTTTCATTTGATCTTAGTTTAAAGGGATGCGAAATGAATATGATATGATTGTATGATTGTATACGGCAATACGGCATATTCTAAAACAAGAAGATGCTTTGTGGAACGTAGACAATTTAATTGAAAATACTCAAGAACGTTTTATAATTGATTTAAATGAATCTTCCACAACAGATTCAGCTGATAGTTCCGATTGTGACTGTTAAGAACAATAAATTAATAAATCTATATGTAGTCTATATGTAGAACATGCCTCACGTTTGAGTAAGTTACCAATCACCCTTACCTACATTAAATGTTATCGTTAACACTCGAGGCTGGTGCGTTAATCGATAATAAATATGAATTGTATAAATTTCGACACAATCTAGAATTGCTCTAAGCTCACTTTTTTTTTTACATAAAATCACTTAACAGTACGGAATAATGAAATGTATATTTATTTTTGTTGTTTACTGTGAGTGTAAATAAGCTATACAATAATAGAATCATTTATTACTAAATGTGGGATTACCATGGTAATGTATATCTAAATATGAATTGCGCTGAGTACGCAAAGGTTATTGCCAGAGATGTAATTTAGTCGTTAATTTGTCTTCTTCTTATGGTAATAATGTTGTTATTATAGTGAACAGAATCACACACACATATCATTTAGATTGTCTCCGAAGAAAGTTTCATTTCTAATTTTCTATTGTTTTCATATAAGTATATATAAATATGTAATACAAAGTGAGAAATTCTCAAACTTCGTGTCTATGTACCTACACATGTTTAATTCATCCGATCCAATGTTATTTTTATAGGGTTCCAATTGAGCGACCACTTCAAAAAAAAAAAAAAAAATTCAGTAACTGTGCCATAATGCACTTAAGGATGTTTGGGAGGTACAATCGGAGATAAAAGTACATGAAATTAGAAATTCGTGAATAATTGTGTTGTATATCAAACTATGAGGTAAATAAATAGTTATCTTTGTTAAATAATAGCTATCACTACAACTGATTGTACAATACATCAAACTATAGCTCTCAGCTGACTACAAGAGCTGAGTACATTCTGACGATTTTTCGGAGGAATTTCAAAATGCTACGAGACGATTGAAAATTTAGTAGAATGTTCCTCATTAAATACTAAGGCCCCTGTGAAAATTTCAAACCGATTCACTAAGCCGTTAAAAAGTTATTTAATCTGTTCTGTTTTCGAATTTCCATAAGAGTACCTACGTGTAAAATTAGTTTTTTTTTTAATAACTTTTTAACGGCTTAGTGAATCGGTTTGAAATTTTCACAGGGGCCTTAGTATATAATGAGGAACATTCTACTAAATTTTCAATCGTCTCGTAGCATTTTGAAATTCCTCCGAAAAATCCTCAGAATGTACTCAGCTCTTGTAGTCAGCTGAGAGCTATAGTTTGATGTATTGTACAATCAGTTGTAGTGATAGCTATTATTTAACAAAGATAACTATTTATTTACCTCATAGTTTGTTATACAACGCAATTATTCACGAATTTCTAATTTCAGGTACTTTTATCTCCGATTGTACCTCCCAAACATCTTTAATTACTGCACCAAATCTCATCAAAATTCAAGGGGTACAACATGCTAAAAAAAAATATTTTTCATTTCTAATCTGCTGAACCGCCCCTCCAGTGGATCCGACCCTGGAATTATATACATCAATCGAAAGTACTTTAAAAATAAAGTGTTGTGTCTCATAAAATGTTTTTTTCCTATCTCCTATAGTTTTCGAGATAATCAAGAATAATCGAAAGAGGGATATTAAGGTACAGGCTATTTGCTCCTGATAGAAAGTTCCAATAGTAACTGTATTGTTTAAAAAAAAATTAATTATTGACAAAATTTTGTCACTTTGAAATGAAGTGGCTCACCCTTTTATAATACTAAAAATTCGACAAGTGTGAAACTCGTAGTTCAGTAGCTAGTGTTAGGCTGCCTGTACACGATCAGTAATACTATCAGTATTTCAAAATACTGACACTTTTATTGATCGTGTATTGACGATACTGAAATATAGATGAAAGTATTGAAGAATGAGTTATAATTCCATCAGTATTCACTTCAGTACTAAGACGTGGAGGGGACAGTGACATTAATGACAGTTAAAACCCTTAAAACATATTTCTAGTATATTATGAAAAAATTTTTGAAAAATTTTTTCGAAAAATTCTTAAGAAAAAATTTTTTTTGAAAATTTTTATAAGAAGTTTTTTTTATAAATTTAAATACTCTTATTGATAAAAATTTGAAAAAAGCTGAGAATTTTTTTTCATTTTGTTGAAGATTATGAAAGTTTAAGATCAAAAAAATGATCCTTTAATTTTTTCAAAAATTCAATCGAATGTAACACAAAAACGGCTGGATGGATTAAACTGAAACTCGGTGGGGTTTTTGTGGGTATCTTGAACTGTAAAAGGCACACTTAACATTAGTGGTTTTCTCGAAGTTTTTAATTCAGCGCTTGTTTTTCCAAAGAGCCACCGAAAGCTCTTTTTTTCTTGATTTTTCAAATTCATGTAAAGTATGCAAAAAAAATTGTTTCTGAAAAAACAATGGCTAATCCTTGTAGAGAATTTATTCGAGTTTTTAAAACACCCGTTCAATTTTCTGTGTGATCATTGGTTGCTGAGATATCGATGGTCAAAGACGAAATGATCCTTTTCCATTCAAAGTCCGATATCTCAGCGAGAAGTGGTCGTATAAAAGTTTATAAAAAAACAAATTAAAGCTGAATGAACAAGTTATCCGGTCCATATGGTGGTTAAGTCGGAACAATTTTTTCCAAGTCCGTGGACCAAAAAAAAAAATCCGAAAAAATTTCGAAATTCTTTTTTTCAGTGTATTTATTAGGATTGCGTCACACACGTTGCTTTGAAAATTTTTTTATCGCAAGATTTCGAAACTAGAAACTTCCAGCTTTAAAATGCTTTGCTTACGACTCCGATACGACCATTTTTCACAAAAATACAGCCATTCGAAAAATCGCTAAAAATTTGGAATTTTTTTTTTGATCCTTTAATTATTTCCGCTAGTGTATTTAAATAGTTTAGCAAGAGTCTTGCTTTTTTCTTGCTTTTGTCTTGTCTTGCTCACTGGAGTCTTGGTATTGGTCTTGCAGTCGTACTTATAGTCTTGGTCTTGGTCTTGCTCTTGGTATACATAGTCTTGGTCTTGGTCTTGCAAAAAATGCAAGACCAAAACTAATTTTGCTCATCACTAATCCACGATCTTACTTAATAGACTGTACATAATAGTGCGTGTTACTCTACCTAATCCAGTTTAAAAGTCTAAACACAGGTCCGTCTTCAAAACAAAATAGTCTTTAGAATTATTATTTTTTTTTTTTTTTGGAAAACACTCTGTATCTCTCATTAATCATAGAATTTTTAAAACTGCTTTAATGACCTCCTATCGACAGTTAGCGTTTGTTTGTTTACCAATGAAACAACCGTTATAACAACCAAAACATTTTTGTCTTCTGTCAACCTAATTCGAGTTGACATATGTAGATTACCTAGGACTGTCCGACCACAGGTGTTTCAATTACACAACTAAAAAGTAAAATTTCAACAACAAATATTTATTTCCTGCAATAAAATAATAATTATTCGCTTTAAAGTCATAAAATAATATGTAAATTATCAAATAGGTAAAAAAAAAAGTGTCATGAAACCAACCCACAATAACCACACACAAAAGTGCCTAAAACGATTTAAAAAAATCATAATAGACATTTATTTTTTTTACATAACAGAAGAAAGCACTCACACTGAAAGTAAAAATAAAAATAATTAACCATAAAATTGAATTAATAATATTTTGATAGTACATTATGTATGTGAACAAAAAAATAAATTTTTTTTTTAACTAAACTAAAGAAAAATTTACTAATTAATTATTTTAAGTATAATATGTATTATGAAGATGCTTATGCTAATTAGGTTTTGCTCTTTCTTCACGCGCACTCCTCTTCCATATATTCATAGCGGGAAGGGGGGGGGGAAGTACATACTTATGTACTGTTGATGTGAACAAGGTCGAGATCATGTGTACGAAATTTCTTGATGATATTTTCTTCATTACTTTTATTTAAAATGGAAAAAAATTATAATATTATCTTTTTCTTTTATTTATTAATACTTATATAGGGTGTACACAGTGTTCCATTCATATTTATGTTACGTATGTCAAAAATACCTAACAACAATAACAAAGAACAGTTCTATCGTATGCTCTTATTGTCATAATATGTGATAACAAGGGCAGTATTCTTTGTTTTTAATAGGTGTTTCTCAGGCCCGACGAGAGGGTGGGGTAGCTGGGGTTCTAGCCCTGGGGCCCGGGCTTGAGGAAGGGGCCCGTAAATGTCGGTGGAGGGCCCAGGAAAAAAGGTTTTTTTGCTCATAACTTATTCTTTTGGGAGGAATTTTTTAAAAGAATGTAGTTTATTCCCGGGGCCCGCTATTTTTCTCCACGGCCCTGGTGTTTCTAGTAAGTAAAAACAAAGGTTATGAGGTCTTTTTTGTGTGATTTTTTTTGTGACTTTTTTTATATGATTCAGATTTTTTTTCTTCCAAATGTCTATTAGGGTAAAAGCCCCCTTTGTGGAACAGCATCTAATACTGGAACAGTTTTGACATTTACATATTTATTTCTTTAATTAAGTAAGGAAACGTTAAATGCGAGGTGAATTTAAATTGAAAAACAATCATTCTATTAATAATACTTTTGTTATCAGACGTTTCTTTCAGAAATAACTTCATTAATATGTAAATGTTCATAATTAGATACCGTTCCACAAAGGGGGCTTTTACCCTATAGTGCATAATGAGAAATGAAATTAAGAAAAAGTAAGAAATTTGAACATTAAGGGGTTATTCTAGTCTAGAGGCTCAATTTTAAGGTGATTTTACCGGCGTAATAAAAAAAAAAAAAAAAAAGAGAAAAAAACAACAAAACAGTAAACATTTTTGGTATTAATTTTTTTAACAGTTTTTTATTGATATTTGAAAAGTATATAAAAATGTATAAAAATTTAAAAAAAATTAAAAATTGAAATCGATGCAGGCGGCCATGTGGGGAAAAAAAAGGTGTCTCCTGGTTGACGTGATTCCAATCCTCCTCCGACAATTCACGAACACTGAGTTTTCGTGCGACCGAAGTTTTGGCTGATTTTTGGCCGAAACTGGCGAAACCGAAACCGAAGGTTCTATCCGGTCACTAAATTTTGAGTTATGTACATATTTTATATAAAACTTTTTTTACAATCTGGAGGGAGCTATCTGTCTGCATGCAATATTATATAATTTAAAAATATTTGGCACATACGGTATCATTAATTTGTTAACAATGTATGGAACTAAAATAAAAATAATCATATTAAAAATAGCTAATCTGCCTTGAAGTTCACACACTTTCTAAAGAAATATATGCTCGCCGTTTAATTCATATGTACAAAATACATATACATATAGCGAGCGCATAATTCTATTATAATCTAGTCAATTTTTTTTCCTTTTTAAAAATAATGTATACACTGCATTTTTTTATTTTTTTTTTTATTTTAAATAGAGAAAACTTATTATATTTTTAATGTGCGAAATCTCTATTGAGGAATATACGATGTAATTCGATATAAGAATTTTTTTTCTATAACGAAGCATAATATAATTTATAGAGATTATCTACGATCTTATAGGAAAAAAAAGTGAATCTGATTTAAGGAATTATTGAAAATTTGACTATAATAGTTAATTTTCATTTAAAAAACGTTTTCTAATACAGATACATATACGGACCAGTTTCCCTAGTTTCAATTACCTTTTGATTTTTCGAAAATTGGCTTAACTATATTTCCGAAAAGTTACTGACAATTTAGTCAAAATAATTTTTTCAAATTTTTTTTAGATCAGTGCTCTTTTCCGGGGCTTAAAAATGAAAAATGGTAAATGGACCTTTTCATGTCAATTCGACCAGTCTTAAAAGTAAAGTTCTCAGATTTTTTTCATATTCACTATAATTTATCTACAAGTAGAGCTATGTCCAATTTTGACATTTATTTCTCAAAATTATTATTTACGCTCAAGATATTTTGCTTGGAAAATTGCGGTAATTTTCAGGTTTTTTTTGCATCTCTTTTATAAAAAATTCTATATTTTTCAAACGAGGGATTTGAATTGGATGATTTTTATGTTCCGAACTACCTTCGTGTAAGTTCGGAACATTATAAGATTGGTGAGTAACCGAAAATTTGAGAGAAGTGGTAAATCAGAGAACAAATGGTAAATAATAATAGAGTTTTACATTCATATATTGAATATACGCAAGAGGACTATGTATTGTATGTATTTCATGTACCTGTGAATTCTATGGTTTGGTGGCCAATGCACAATCAAGTTTACTTGATTGTACACAAAATTGCAATAAAAAAAATTTCTCTTTCTATTTCTATTTTATAGAAGCGTGTATATATTTATCTCTTTCTTTCGCTGTTTTTTCTTAAAATTATTAATAATGGAACAGATTCTAAAAATTGTTATCTTTGTCTAATAACTTATTTTAATACACAGAGAGCCATCTTTACGTATTTGTGATAATTACATACTTGCCGACCAGTCCACATAATTCATAGAAAAAATTATATACATATAGAATCCTATCAAAAATAGGGCCATATTGCTCATCATTGTATTTCTCCCCAACTGTAAGATGGCTCTCAGTGTGTGTTTTTTCGCTTATTTTATACCTATTCGTTTCGTCATAGTTCGTCCGTTTCCGTTCGTTCGTCCTTAAAGATTTGATATGATGAAAAAAAAATGTGCACGTAGGTGGACAAAATAACGTGTCAGAGGACTTTATTTATTCGTACATCTACATCAAGAAAATCTTCCAATTACGATAAACTCATTAGAAATAACTTTTGTGATATAATAAATACGTTGTCTTTGTAATTTTGTATTTCTAATAAAAAAATCGTAGTTAACATTTTTTAAACCTTTATTTATTTCTAATTTTTATTATATACAGTCAGCCACACCCGTATTCGTACAGCAGCATATTTACCATATTTACTCATATAACTAAATTTTAACCAAATGGATTCCCATAATTTCCCACAAATTTGAACTTTTTTGTTTATTTATAATATTAATATCTGGATCTTCTACTTCCTATATAAGTTAAAAAAATTTCATTAATAGTTTTTAAAAAAAAAAAATTTCTAAGAAAAATGTTATGCATGCAATTTGTATCAACATGTCCAACGCCACATTCGTATTCGTACACCTTAAAATTTGATAAATATTTTTACATGTTTCAAAAATTAATTACTTTATTTTCAAATTTAGAAGTATATTTACGTAGGTATGTACCTTTATTTTAAATAAACATAAAATATAATAATCCTCAAGGTCGATTTTTCCATATATTTACTGAAAAATTAAAGGAATTTCAATAGAGACCAAAAAATCGATTATGGATCTATGCTACCAAAATAAATTTTTCAGAAATGACTTAAATTGTAAGTAGGCGACTATTTAACACTTAATATGTCATAAAGGACCACAAACAGGATCATAAATTAGAAAATAACTCTTGAAATATGGATAAAAAATACTACATCTTGTTCTAAATTGTCATTTTTGAATGAATAAATTAACAAAAATCCACCAAAGAGCCCTAAAATGGTCAGGATAAGGTGAAAGGATTACATAGCAAAGAAATTTCGCACCGAAAGAATTTCTCACGTTATTAAAACACGTGATATATACCGTGGGAAAAAATGCATGTAAATAACATATATAAACAAGGATAAATAGACTGTTCCAGAAACTACATAAATAAGGATTCTGAATCTCGATGTAACAAAATATTCCCAGATAAACGTAAAATTAAGATTTTCATCATTGACCATGTCCTTAAATCCTTATTTTCCTACATTTTAGAGCAATATAAGTTTTATTATTTATTTATGTTACTTATCACGTACATTCCCACGGTATATATCACGTCTTTCAATAACGCGAGAAATTCTTCCAGGACAAAAATACTTTGCTAAGTAACCTTTTCACTTAATCCTGACCATTCTATCATTCTTTTATGGATTTTTGTTAATTTTTTCATTAAAAAATGGCAATTTAGTGTAAGATGTAATATTCTTTATCCATATTTCAAGAGTTATTTTCTAATTTATTATCCTGTTGGTTACCCTTTATGACAAATTAAATGTGAAATAGTTGTTCACTTATTATTTCAGAGGTTTAAGGACTTTCTGTAGGAATTTATTTTATTAGCATACATCAATAACAATTGCTTGAACTCCATTAAAATTTTTCTATTTTTTCGGCAAATTAATCAAAAATTTGACCTTAAGGATTATTAAATTTTATGTTTATTTAAAATAAAGGTACATACCTACGTAAATATACTTCTAAATTTGAAAATCAAGTAATTAATTTTTCAAATATATAAAAATATTTATCAAATTTTATGGTGTACGAATACGAATGTGGCGTTGGACATGTTGATACAAATTGCATGCATAACATTTTTCTTGAGAATTTTTTTTTAAAAACTATTAATGAAATTTTTTTAGCTTGTATAGGAAGTAGAAGATCCAAATATTAATATTATAAACAAAAAATTTCAAATTTGTGGGAAATTATGAAAATTCACTTGGTTTAAATTTTGTCATATGAGAAAATATGCTGCTGTACGAATACGAGTGTGGCTGACTGTACATAATTAGCTTTAATAAAAACAAGTCGTCAAGTGCAAGTTGTACTTGCGCTAACAGTGTTCCGTACAATCAGTTGTTTCATCAGTGTTCCGTACAATCAGGAACTTTTTATAACGGGATATGAAGGTGGATAAAATATTTTTCCTAATAAATAAATCTTATTCCTAAAGTATAACCTATTTTTTGATTTCAGAACGATCGTGTTCGTATGTGTCACATCGTGAACGTATGTGTCCGGACTGTTTTATTTTAACCCTACAATCATACGTTGGTCTACGAGAAACGTTAATCATACATCGACATCGTTTTGACGGATGGACTTTTTACGGAGAGTTTTAGAGTTTATTTGCAAAAAACATTTTTTTTGACATAACAATACTACAAAAGGGAACAAAATATTTAAAAAAATTGGATTTGGAAAAATTTCTTAATGTAAATATTTATTAATTTTTTTAATCTTTTTATCAAAGCATATTTTCATTATAAAAATTAAAAAATAGGTAAATACATCAATTGTAATAATTAATTTATGAACTATTATGAGTCAGTGGACATGTGTGACTTTACAGAATGTGAAATTTCTCAGTCATAAATATTCCTATAGATATGTAGTTATTTCCCCATTAGGCACATTTGTAAATTTTCTAAAATTTGTTAGTAATTTTTCGAATAAGATCTCAAAAAATAATAAAAATTAAAATATTTTCCACAAAATAAATTGTTAATCTTTTATTGTCATTCGAAATACATTCTGTAGTTTTCGATTCAATATATTAAAACTTCAGTATTATGTCGTCTCTATAAGTCAAACAGCTTTAATCATCTTTCACATTATCATAATCATTGAATAAATTAATTATAACATCCATATCTTTAATAAGTTTTAAAAAAATTAGGAAAACTTTTATACGTAGTGTACAAAATCTTCAAAAAAAGCATACGTTAATCATACATCGACGTCCTTTTGACGGACACTATTTCAATACAAACAGAACGACAATGACTATAAACAAAATAAATATATGTGGTGTGTTATAATAACAAATAAGTTAGATAACAGAAATCTTACAGCAAACAAGTAACAACAAGTCGTAGTATTGGAGCAGGTAGAGAAGTTCGTACGTCGTTTTGACGTGTACGTATGATTCTAGGGTT
This sequence comes from Brachynemurus nebulosus, assembly GCA_035578155.1. NCBI lineage: Eukaryota > Metazoa > Arthropoda > Insecta > Neuroptera > Myrmeleontidae > Brachynemurus > Brachynemurus nebulosus. Next base: position 75,036,876 of record JAPWDM010000002.1, on the reverse strand, counting down.
AAGAAGTTTTAGTTATGACCACTGATTGTGAGGAACATTACTTAGTGCGTGTCAAACACGCACTTGACGAATTTTTTGTAGGTAAATTCATGAAGCTCCATAGTACATTACAACATAATAAAACTTGTTCTATATTGTACAGTTTCGTATTTCTATGCACTCAAATTAGATCAAATTTGGACAGCCCTGGCAAAAATCTTTAATGATTTAAATAGATGATTTTGAGTTCATTGTGTTCAGAATTTTATGCTCTTTTAAATTTTGCAAAGAAACTGATGGACTTTTACTGGTATCAATATAAAAACTAAGAAAAACTGAAACTATGTGTAGTTATAGAGGGTTCATATAGTACATATAACATTATACAGTAAATATTTAGCCAAAATAGTCTAACTAAATTACAAATATGTTAGAGAGAAAAAAAATTTTTACCTAGACTTTTATAAGTGGAAATGGTAAAGAGGCTTATAATAAATGTAAAAAAAATGAATGCGTGAGCAGGGGCGGTGGAGGATTGATTTGAGGGGTTCCAAAACACTGAAAAATTGTAATATTGCGATTTCCGGCGAAAGTCGAAGTTAAAGAAAAAAGTATCATTTACAAAAGTTGTAGATTATGCAAAAATCTACAACTTTTATAAAGGTCACTTTTTAACATAACCTCAAAATTTCGGAGAAAAATGCGAATTTTGTTGTTTTTTTTTTTTTATTTCGTTTTATATTTCTCATTTCTACAAAAATAATTTAATTTTTACAAAACTTGGTTAAAGTATGCCTTTTTGGGTCTCAAGTTATTTTGGGTAAAAAATTTAAAAGTTTCCGTGATATTGATTTTTTTCAATCAGGAAAACTTTTTTTTCAAGAAAAGATTCTGCTTAAAAGAATTATCGCACTGAGTTCTGCTGGTACTTTTTTTTTTCGGTTTGACATATACTTTTTGGCAAAATAAATAAAATTAGTAGTTACATTTAAGAACATGATTTTTTTTTAGAATCTTTTCTGAAAAAAGTTTTCCGAACTGAAAAAAACCAATATCACGGAAACTTTTAATTTTTTTTAGCCCAAAAAACTTGTGGTTATTTGAGACCCAGAAAGGCATACTTTAACCAAGTTTCGTAAAAATTAATATACATATTTTGATAAAATGATGAGAGTTTTGAGATTTTTTTTGGAAAGCCATGCGAAATGTGTACCAAAATTTAAAAATAATTTCCGTTCTCAATTCAACTATCGATCAAAAGTTACCAATCAGTCAGTAATAGTAATAATTATTCAATAACATATGTTCATTGTTCAAATAGGTTCAGCACTTTCATACTGGATTTTTTATTAAATTGAAAATAGCAATATATTACCTAATTATTATGAGAATTAAAAAAAATAAATTACGTATCGTCTGCGCTGATCGCATCATCTGGCGGGGCTTATCAATCTAATTTATCACAATCTATTTTATTAGTTTGTTAATTAATTTGTTTTTTTTCGTTTGTAGTAATTTTAGTAATAATCAATTTTCATTACGTATATTAGTTTCAAAAATGTGTCGACCATTGTTCCATACTTATGTATAAAAAATTAGGTACCTATCTTATTTCAAAATTTCCGCGAAAACGATTATATAACTGTTGGAAAAAAATTTTATTGATGGGAACGTTGAGAAACGTGACAAAAAAAATTTTAAAATTAAATTGTAATTTATTAGAAAAAAATGTTATAATTTAGACTAAAAAATAATTTTCACTCAATTTCTGGATTCCTCCATTAATTTTCCCCCAAAAATACATCCGACGAAGGGAAAAAAAATTATTAAAATTATTTTTCCCATCTTTTGCATTTGAGCTCCGTTGGGGTTTTTTGTCCTGGTTCATTGTAGCTACGCCTCTGTAAATAACTAAGGCTGAATTGATATGTCATGGGTCTGGTGGTAAGAAAAGGGCTTACAGACACATAATGACGTGGGTGGAGTTCTTTGTTATTAATTTTGAAAGAAAGTAAAAAAAAAAATTAATTTTAAAATACCGTGAAAATAAATTCAGTACGATCTATGTTGTGCTATATGGAACTGTTGATATAAATGAGTCCCCCATTCAACAGCACTTAGTGAGGCCCTACTGTAGAATAAATTAGCACTACCTATTAATTTATTTAGCCATTTAACTATTAATATATCACCTAATGGTATTATTAGCGTACATTTTTTTTAAAATTTGATAATGGACCACTTTCATAAATTTGAAAATAAAAATAAAAAATATTAATATATCTTTCACGTTATATAAATTACATTAATTACGTTTGCGGCGTAAATTAATTCGATACTTCTTAATTTTTTTTTTCATATTTTGTGAAGTTAAGTAAAAGCGTTACCAAATGAATATTACGCATATTAGCTCTTAAAATATTATAATAGTAAATTTACTAATTTAAAAAAAAAAGAAATACAGTCGAACCTCAGTATAACGAAAAATTCGTTACATCGATGAATTCATTATATTGAAATTCAACTGTAATAGGTAGTTCGTTGTACAGACTAGAAATATCAAAATAATTTTGAATTTTTTTTTTGAATTTTTACAAAAAAAATTTTTAATATAAAATTTCTATTTGAAATTTTTTTCGACCAGTCAAGTGGCCGGCGTATACCACAGCATTGTTTTTTTGAACTGGTAGATCATGCGTTGGATTCCCATGCGGGGAAGTTTACCGTAACGTTTTCGACAATACAAATTTTTACTTAGGATACGATAGATGAAAATCTTATTTAATATTTCGATAATAATTACATAAACGCATGTCTTTTAACGACTTAATTAATTAGAAATTATAATTAATTGTAACTAGTTACCTTGTAGCTCTTGTTGTCATTCTTGTTAATAAATAAAAAGATTTAAAAAAAAAAATTAATAACACATTTAATGGCATGCGATGAATCTAATTAATAAAAATTTCTCTTTACATTATTTATATTATCAAAGATATTTTTTTATTTAAATAATTTTTTTTGTGATGAACTATCTCTTTACTGCTATAATCCTTTTAAAAAATCATTACATATCGTAATGTTCTTAAGTTTCATTTGATCATCTCAAGGACGAGCGTATTGAGAATTTATTGACCTCTTAAATGATTCTAATGTAGGGGAAAGGTGTGTCAATAATAAAAAAATTTCGAATCTCAAAATTTTTCGTTATACAGGGTTGAAAGTATATAAGTCTCGCTGCGAAAACAATGGGTAGATCTCACCCATGTAATTAATATTTACCAATAAAGAATCAGAAGTGTTTTTTTTAACAGAGAATATACCGTAAAACCGTCTAGACCCGGACACTTTTTTACATTTTTTGGTATAATTTTATGTTTATACATGTTTCCTTCATAGATATCACCAATAAATGTATTACCATTAGAAAGAGCGTATATTATTTGTTATATCCCTGACCCATTTGTTTCATTATAAGTAAAAATAAAAAAAAATAAAAAATAATTAGTAAGTGTCCGGGCCTACACCCCAAATCGGTCTTGACCCGGACACTTACTTAAATAATGTAATAACATGCAAACTAATCTCTCCCATCGGGGTTAGGACAGTGTTTTATATCGTCTGATGTCTTTGAACCTGTCAAAGGCTTCAAAACATTTTGTGGGAAGGGAGAGGGGTCAATACATAGTATACCACTCTATGAAGTAAACATGCGATATGAAACCAGAAGGAGGCATGAACCGCGTAATTCTGGCGGGAATATAACGTATGGATAGTGGAAGTTACAGCTAGTGCGAATCGCGGCCATAGTTTAATAAACTGATGTGTCCGGGTCTAAACGGATATATGTATATTGCATGTATTTTTTTATATATACATCGAATATAACTTCAAACATCATTAAATGATGCGCGATCAAATTCTGAACACATACATATCAAAATTAACCCTTTGCACTCGAACCATTTTTTAGTATGGGTACTCAGCTACTTGACATTAGTTTTAACAAAAAATTGTAATACATCAAAGATAAGTATTTTAAATAAAAGCAGTTTACTTACATATTTTATTTTTATTTGCATATTACAAACATTATATTTTAATATTAAATTTTATAATTTTCCTTAGTGTGATATTTGAAGTAAAGAATAGGATGGCGCCTGAGAGGCGCCTTTCGAGTGCAAAGGGTATTTATTGTGTCGTCGTGGCGGCGCCTATCGAGTGCAAAGGGTTAAAACAATATGACAATTATGACGAAAATTACATGTCTAAATTAGACACACATTTTATTTCTTTGAAAAACTAGACGATAGTAATCCTGTAAAATGAGATAGTAAAAGTTGAAATCCGTAGTTTTTATTGGTACAGCTGTTTAGAGGATGTTTTTCTCTCTCTAATGACGTCAAGAACAAATGTTTATTGTTGCATGTTAATGTAGAAACTACTTTGAAGATTGGTGCAAAGTGTTTGGGTCTAGACGGTATTACGGTAGGTCAGAAAAGGGATCCTTAATTTTTTTTTAAATCCGGCTCTGACCATCTTATATTTTAGGATAAATTTCCTGTTTTTTAAAAAACCAACATACAATAAATAGTAACGAGAAATAAACATGTTTACAAAATTTTCTTGAATTTTGGTCAACAATATACAGATTTTGGTACTATACCGATGTATGCATAATTTAGTCAGGATCGTACGTAGAAAAAATTGGAAACATCTTAAAGCCAGTTCATTTGCAATTTTCTCAAGCTGTTAATTTCGAAAAATTCCTGTGGTTTTAGTGCCTACAGGGTGCTGTGAGTCACTCCTGCAAACGACGACAGTTATTTACTTTCCACCCTGTGTAGGTATAAAAACAAAATTAAAAAAATAGAAACCTCTTGAAGCTATCAAAAGACTGGTTTGATCGATAGGCGAAAAATTTTTGTTGATGTTCCAAAAAAAACTGAGATGGTCAATTGTAATTTTTATCAAGTTACAACTGATCCCTTGTTTCGACACACCTCTCCCTTACTTAAAAAAAAAATACTTGTTCATTTAAATATTCTAAGAATATTATAATTTCAATTTTTCAACTGATATTTTATTTTTGTGTTCACCATAGCATAACCGTTATTATATGATTAGTTTAACAAAACCTTGAATATGATTGTTGAGCTTGGTCTTTGGTTCGTTGATTCGTCAATTCATCCCTCATAGCGTTAACAGTGCTGTGCACAACAGAACAATAGATCCGTAGATCGGATACGACAATTCAAAAAATAGAATTTTAATAATAGTAATTGTTATTATGTATAATAATTTGATGACAACGATGAATAAGAGGCAAAAAAGTAATAAAAATGAATAATCTGCCTTACAGGAGTGCTCCACATAAATAACAATTAAATTTTTGTATTTTTCATTTAATATAATAATCTGTGTGCACAGAGATATTTATTTCAAGTTATAATTTAATCTTTTTTTGTTATGTTGTACATAAGAAGCTAAAGGTACCGGGAGTTTAATACTTCAAGTATCGGGTAACTTTTAGGTTTGAAAAATTGCGTAATCAATTGGTTAACGACTTCCCGACGTGAGGTCATATAGATCTTAATCAGTCATCTTATTGTAACTCTAAATCGTCTTTTTCTTCTTAGTCCACCTTCTTGACAACTGTTGATGATGTTTTAAAGTAATTTTTATTAAAAATATAATTTTAAAATACTGACCTCTTTTAAGCCCCTCCATGTAAACTACAGGTGACTCTTGTCTTGACCCCTAACTCCCCCACCCCCTCGGTTTTTTTTTATTTTGACATTTTATTGAAATACCTAATGTTTTTATTTTTTTATTATAAAATATGAAAATTAACACGTTTTTTTTTAAAGTTTATCAAAATATTTCCCCACAAAACACGACCTTTTACTGTGAAAACTGTGCGACCAAATGGTAACATAATCTGTCTGAGGTAGTTGTATGAAATTTCAAAATTCCATAAATAAGTAGGTCCAAGTAAGTAAATCAGGATTATTCATGAAATTTTATATTCACCTTTATTTTAATTGTGTCAAATAAAACCCCACATAACCTGGCATAGTTTTCTACATAACCTTTCCCTTCCCAGTTAGGCCCGATTCACATTAACGCTCCGCTCTCGGTACGATATCGCTCCGCTCCCGATTCGATAAAATATTCTTACACAAGAAACAATGAGTGTATTCACATCATTGCTCCGATATCGGTCCGATATCAGTCAGGAACGATGATGTGAATACACTCATTGTTTCTTGTGTAAGAATATTTTATCGAATCGGGAGCGGAGCGATATCGTACCGAGAGCGGAGCGTTAATGTGGATCGGGCCTTAGACTACGTATTACGAGTACTATGAATACCATAAAACATTATTTTCTTTGGTTTTATAAAACTATTTTTTATTATGCGGGAGAAGTACTAACTTGGCGCACACATTTCTGTACGCATAATAGCTGTTTGCCCACTGTACTCTTCCCGCATACTTTTTTGCGTGTGGAAAGTAACTTTCCACACGCAAATTGACAATAAAACACGCAAAATTTAATTAAAACACGCAAAGCCGCCTCTTAATTTTTCATTTAATAAATATTTCATAATTATTTCTATAGAAACTACCAACAAAGTCATTTAAACGATAATATATTCAGAAAAAAAAGACGAACACTTAAAAATATTATTTTTAAAAAATAATACAAATGTCAAAAATAGTGATAATAATAGAAAAAAGTATGTGAAATTCGTAATAAAAAATAGTAGGTGCAACTCGTGCGGGATTGTCGATTGCTCCACTCAAGCGAATGAGCGCACTCACTACGTTCGTGCGCTCAACTTCGCTTTCGTGGGTAATCGACAATTTCCCGCACTTATTGCACAATATACTATTTTAGTAGACTGTATTATCAATAAGATGTTGCTTTAAAACATTGTCAATTGATGTCAATGGCTAAGCTACAGGAAGCTGTTTGCAAGCGCTTGATATCAGGAACATATCCTATGGTATAGTTACCGTATCACTATTTCATACAATGTATGCACACTTTTGGAACTCTTGGTACAAATTGTATGTGCATTCATATACACATACATAATATGAATTATGGAGTATACAATCATAACATAATATTAACTGATGTTATAGTTCTGCTGAGGGTTATAATGATATATAATTTTCTTCTTGGTTTGTAAAGGTGTGCTACGTACGGCATGATGTGACCATCTTCTGTTTTGTCCTCTCTCTCTGCCCCCCTACCCTCATTCGCCCAATGTATCCCACTGCTCCCCTACAACAAATACATGTGTGTGTGTATGTGCAGTGTGCGTTCGAGCATTGTAACACTTCCCATTATTGTTTTAACCGAAGCTATTTCCTTTTTTTATAACAACGGAACAGTAAAAGTCGTTTGGAATGATTTTTATTTTCTCCAAGTTTCATTTTTGTATTACAATACGCAAATCTGTAGGTTTTTGATGTTTAGATTTAAATATCAAATAAATATGTGTACATTAATTAAAACAATCAACAACAAAAATTTTCAAAAATTTTATCTTAACTTTTTCACTATTGATGTACAATATATTGCACATCAAATTTAGATTATGTTAACATGATTTTTTAATTGAGAAATAATTAAAAACTTCGTAATATTATTTAAAACTAGCCGTATCCGCGACGTCGTTCACGCAAAGCATTGTTATAAACTCAATGAGAAGTATGTAAGTGTAATAATTATACAGAACTTGCAAAGAATAATAATTTTTGTGTAATGCATGCACATGCTCAAAATGGTTTTTCTATTTTCCCGTGGGAATGAGGAATTTTACCGGAGTAAAAAATAATACGGCACCGATATTAAAAAAATATTTTAAAGCTTGAACGGTCTACTGTTTTCAAAAATTGTTCCCCTTCAAAAGCGAATTATAGGTTTTCAAAGTCCTTCTTTTCAGTCTTATCAAAATTAGGTATGTATGACTACTAGAATAAACGAGAAATCTGTCGAATCAGTAAGGTTTCTAAATCGGATTGTGTCGTTTTAATAGCAAAAATGAAAAGTTTACATCTAAATTATTCTAATTCAACTAATCATTCTAATTCAAATCACTTCCATAAAGCTTGAGTTGAGAACGAAAAAATTTTTTTAATTCAGTGACGTCATTAGGTTCACCAAAAATTTTTCAGTACTCCAAAAACCGTAAATAAAATGATAGTATTATGAAATTAGAGCGAATTTATAGGTTTTTGAAGTCGTTCTCTTCAATTTTATCGAAATTAAGCATGTAATAAGACCATTAGTAAAATGACTTTTGTCGAATCATAGAAATTTCGTCATTTTGATAGTAAAAATGAAAAATTCACATCCAAATTATCCTAATTCGCTCAGTCACCTTAATTCAAATCACTTCTATGAAGCTTGCTTTGAGGGAAAATTTTTTTAATTTGATGACGTCATCAGGTTCATTAAAATTTCTCATACCCCAAAAACCTTAAATAAGGTGATAGAATGATAAAATTGGAGGCAAAATATAGGTTTTCGAAGCCATTCTCTTTAATTTTATCAAAATTACGCGCGTAAAACCACTAGTAAAATGACTTCTGTCGAATTAGTGGGTAATTCCAAAAGAAATTTCGTCATTTTGACAGTGAAAATGAAAAGTTCAGAAAAAAAAACGCTTTCGCATCTGCGGTGAATGCGTTCTTGAAGAATTTCTATGGCAGACGTGATCGTGGCTTGCTTTACTAACAACAGGATAGGTAATTTATTGAAATAGGAGCGGACAAAATAGGCACACGATAACCCTACAGGCAACAGAAAGCCTGTAAATCCGTCTCTGTACCTACATAATATAACGTTGTGCGTTGCGTCATAACAAGTTAATAAAAAGATCATAAGAACACAAAAATATTTATTTAGAAATGAAATAAAATTTTCAAAACAGGTATCACTGCCTTTAATTTATGTAGATATGATTTATTTTGCACCAACATAGCTGATAGTTAACGAAACACGCGACATTAGATCGCGTACGCGGACCAAAGTGACTTATTGTGAATACAAATTTTTAAATGCTTTTGTTCGCCTAAATATTCTGCGTTTTTGTTAGGGTTTCGTAGAAGAAAAATGTTGGAACTTGTATAATAGGATTCTTGACTGAAGTTACAAAAATATTCTAAAAGCATTATTTTTCCATATCACTTAAGTGATTTTTTTATTTTCGACAGATTCTGTAAAAAATTATCAAAAAAAAAATTAATCCTTAAATTTTAAATGAGAAAAAGGTGGGAAAAATGCCTCACTATAGTGACGTCACAGTTTGAAGCAATTAAACGTCAGTGTCAATATTTATAACCTCAAAACTTTGATTATATTCATAAAATGTCAAAGTAAAAGCAAGTATTTATTTGAATTCTGGTCGATTATTATTACTATAGGGTAAAAGCCCCCTTTGTGGAACGGTATCTAATACTGGAACAGTTTTAACATTTACATATTTATTTCTTTAATTAAGTAAGGAAACTTTAAATGCGAGGTGAATTTAAATTGAAAAACAATCACTCTATTAATAATAATTTTTGTTATCAGACGTTTCTTTCAGAAATAACTTCATTAATATGTAAATGTTTATAATTAGATACCGTTCCACAAAGGGGGCTTTTACACTATATATAAGCTAATAGAAATATTCAAAAGAAAACACAATTTCATCTCACCGATGAAAATTATCAAAATCGACATATCTAGCTACAAAATGTTACGTCATATTCAAGAAATGGCGCGTTTTCACTAATTTGAATATTTGTTGAAAAATGGCGATTTTCAAAATAAAATTTCTAAATAGTTATCAATTTTTTTTTATGTTCCATCATTAAAATTGGACATATGTAATGATAATGCATACAATTATTTAAGATTTAACACAAATTTTAAATACAGTCAAGTACCGTCATATACTTCTGCATAATGTATGCATGCATATGGTACAGGCTTAGATCTCAGTTAACACGTTGACAGTCATAACCTATAATGACAAAACGCGTATTTAGATGACTATTTTGACAGTTAATACACTTTATATGAAATTGTTGACGTCCTACGACGTGGTGTGTGTGTTAGCTAGGTTTTATTTGATGTTTTATGATGTCAAGGTGTTAATATAAAATGGGTATGAAATTTTTTTTTCACATATACTAAAATTGTTTCGCTTAAGTTTTGTCGGTGACTTTCGGACCGAATTCGACAACTAAATTCGTGCCAGTCAAGAAAAAATAACAATAAAGTAGGAAAAGTGGGGTCTCTTGTAAATGAAATTTTGTATGGAGGTATGTTTCGGTATCAAAAGATGTCGCTTGAAAAATCAAGTCCCAATCGCTAGGGGAAATGTTGGAAAATAAATAAAATTTCCATTTTTCACAATTACATTTTTTTTTTTTTTTTTTTGAATAATTAAAATTTGAAAAAATTATTTTATGAAAATCTATATTACAAAATATAAGAGTCACTTTGCTTTGTCATTTTTAACTGAACTCAACATTTCTTGTAACGAGCCAGTTTCGAGTACTTAACTCATCTTCAGGTCTATCAACCTAAATGTTTAATGCCGACTTAAGCTGCTAATGCGGAGCTCTAATTTAATGTGCGTCCAACATGCACTTGTTGAATTATCTATTAATATTATTGATTTTTGTGTTCATATGAAATCACCGACCATTATTCAAATAAATTTGTTATGTTGTTAGTTCGTTAGTAATGTTAAGAGCCGGTGTGGCCCTTTCACCAGAGTACGCTGCGCCGCGTCGTAGCGAAAACTGTGCACCATACCACGGTACTAAATTTATTAAATAATTATCATATTCTTATCAGTGACATAATTTTATTTATTTATTTTTTATGTATGTAATTATATCCACTGTGTATTTCAGAAGTGATCTTGTCAGCGCGAAATAATTCTTACGATTAGAGTGAGCACATTGGTCCGCACAAACGCGTTTTCAAGGGGTGATCAATTTTTTATAGCGGGTTTTAGCATACATTACATCGTCAAAAGTATAGAGACACCTTGTCCCAGGGGGATGCCGACACTTTTGACACGGCAGTGTATCACAACATTAAGTACAGTGCCGTGTCAAAAGTGTGGGCACCCCTGGGTCAAGATGTCTCCACACTTTTGACGACGTAGTGTGTGTTAGAAACCACTATAAAGAATTGGTCACCTCGTTTGTGCGGACCAATGTCCTCACTCTACTTACGATACTAACAAGTAAGGTTCTTCCAGTAGCCCCCTCCCCCCCTCCCCGGTTCGATTTCGCTCAACATCATTTATATTTGATTAGCTTTTACTTTCAGCTTCCGAATCAGACGTTTTACTCATTTTAAATACATTTTTTTTTTGAGAATAAAATGTTTTCCCGACGTAGAAAGTGGCCTTTGTCCTTCTTTCTTTCTGTACCTTGCATACATTTTCCCACGGGAATTGGATATTATCCCGCGATAAAATATCGCTTATATCCTTCTCTGACGTCTGAGCTATCTCTATGAAAAATTTTACGTTAATTTGTTAAGCTATTGAGACGTGCAAGCGAAACAAACAAACAAACAAAAAAACTCATTCACTTTGAGTATATTTAAATGGGATGTTGCTGATGTTTTTGCCCTTTAAATTTTTGGAATATCTTGCAGACAACACAAATTGAATTGGGAAATATTTAATGTATTTTCCCAGCTCTGCTAGTATTATAAATTGAAAAAATAGTTAATTTTTCTCAAGCATTGCCGGTTCTAGAATATTCTAATTATTATTTTTGGGTGAATTATATCCGTTTTTTTTTTCAGTATTGACATGCTATACCAAAAACTGGTGATAAATTTTTGAATATTTTTGTACATCGTAGATTATATATTGTTTTCATAGTAGAAGGTGTCTAACTGTCTACATTTAATAAATTTTTTAAGAAAATATATATAAAAGTGCCTCAATTACCAAATAAAAATATCTTCTATATACTTACCTAAAAATTATTTTTAATAACTGTTAATAAATAAATAATTTTATAATAATTTATCATCAGTAAATGGTGTATATGGGATATACTATAGGTATAGCCCATATAGCACTCCACTAATAAATGATATTAGTGTTACATAACAGATTGGTTTCTTTATTACAAAAGTTTATGTCAAGGTGCGTCCAAAACAAATTGTTTTACATTTAACAACGCAGGAGAAAAAAAACTTTCTATACTATCGAAAATATTAACTTACTTCTTTATACAGTAGACTCTCGTTAATTCAAACTTGCGATAATTCGAAACTCTCTATAATTGAAAGGTATCACGAGATCAAATTCAAGTGTTCTGACGCCAGTAAAATTTTTTTATCATGTTTACCTACACGGAGAGAAAATTCATAGAAAAATTACTGTGCTCAGCACTACAATCGACGTGTAAAAGGCGAACATATTCAATTTCGTACGGTAAAAATATAAAAATTATAATTAATCATAAAAAATTTAAAGAATAGAATATTCTTTCCGTAATATTAGCTCCGTAAAATTTGTAAAACAGCACAGTAAAAAGTTCCCGACAAAAAATATTTTTTAATTGTTTTTCTTACAAAAATTACCATGCCGTCTTATAATTATTCAGATGCTATCTGCTAATAGTAGAAAGAAAGAAAGAGAAAGAAAGTATCAACGCTGTTGAAATGTACCCCACTCATACATGCAAGTCATATAGCCAGGCTGGTGAGTGGTGTGACGATCAACACGACCAACTTGATCGGACCAAGCACCTTGATTCATTGGACTGTCTTACAAGCAGCAAGCAGTATTCATTACACTGTCTTACAGGACGGACTGTCACCGTTTAATTCATCATTTTGTTACTTCACTATCTTCAATATTAGAATATAATATTGTTGGCAATCATTTTTGTATGCATCATAAAGCAGGTTTGAATACGTATATTGTTCCTCAATGCGTACAGCTCAATCAACATAAGGTTGCGGGTCAGATGCGCAAATGAAAGAGTACGACAAGACGTAAACTATAACATATATGCATAAGAGTGTGATAGAAGTTGTGTTAGCATATTAAATTTTACCATGCTAGCACAACAATTTTTATGAAGCCATGACTAATACTTTTTACGTTTCAATTTAATAATATTTACATGATCGTAAAATATTTTTTACTTTGGTCGTCGATCGCGCACGCATTATAAGAGAGCATGGTAATTTTTCTGAAATTTTATCTACAAAAATTATATGATTTTTCTCTCCGTGTACAATGAAATGACCAATGAAATGTTTTGTACCATTTTTATCGCTGTAAAAGTCTACCCTAACTTTTTTCCATGGTAAAAGTGAAAAAGCTACAATATTCTTATGGAACTTGATACACATGAGTTAAATTATCAAAATAAATTTTTTTATTCACTATATTAAGATTTTACTGTATTTTATATACATATATGAGTTATGTATATCTTTGTATGGACGGACGGACGTGATCTGCAACTTATTAGAACATTAATTCAGCTCATTTATTTTGTATGTTTGTATGTTTTATTACAAATGCAAGAAATCACCTACTACTGTAAAATACCTAACTGAAACTATAATAATGATTTGGTAATAATTATAGCAAGTGTCTTAAGATGTGGACTTAAGATATAATTTTATAATGGTAGCCGTTAAGTAGTCATTGTCAGTTAAAAGCTGATTGAATAATTGCCTTGAATTGTATCAAAAAATATTTCTCAATTTGAAACTCCACCTATAGAAATCTCATTTATTTTCATATTTTCTCACCCCTTATATTGAAACAATTAAATGTTTTCAATATAGGGTAGGCGGGGTAAAAAGACACCCGCGCGGGTGGGGTAAAATAGAGACATAAATTTTTATTAAGCTCAAGTGTTAAATTTGAAAAATATAAAGTATTAACTATAACAAAATATAAAAATTGTATTTTTCAAATTTAACACTGTTGAGTTTAATAAAAGTATGTCTCTTTTTTACCCCAACCTGCGCGGTTTCTTTTTTTACCCCGCCCTACCCTACATTAAAAAAAGTGAAACGGAAAACTTTTTTTTTATAATCTATTTCCTTTTTATCCAATATGCCGACAGGTGATAAACACCGGCAAATAATAATAATTATATAAATACCTGTCACAATATCCTGCATAACATAGCGAATTTCTCCGGGCTTACTTCTAAAGGAATAAATTTCTGTCACATAGAACAAGTATATATGTATGTATATAATAACAATTAATAATAACAGAATTTTACTCTATTACAATTAAAAATTTTTGATTCGTACAATGAGATCTGCCCGTCCCGTGAATTACAGACCTATTTTTCTTTACTTAGGATAATGATACAAAAATTTGTTTTATATGATTTCTCCGCTCTTTTCAATGTGTATAAATTTTTGCAAATACTCTTATGAGGCGAAAAATACTCAGAATACCCAAATTTTGGAGGTATTGAACGTGTCTGGCTGAATTACTCATCCAAAGGTTTGAAGTTTCCAACCTTTTCACCAAATTTTGTAGAGATAGGGATGTTTTGTTCGAAAGTTATTATGTCGACACTTAAGTCTCACTACGATAGTTGCTGTAGTAGCCGAATTTTCCGTTCAGAAATTCTCTAAAAAAAAAAATCAGTCTGCTTCTTTTTAAGATATTGCGACAATATTTTATATGCATGCATATATCCTATATTATATAGGTGCTCAATTATTGTCAAGCAATGCAAAATGAGTTTTATTATTGACAATCGAGTGTTTAAATATTGTACAGTACATGTGATAATTGGCCACACTTCCTTTTTATTTTTATTTATTTTTTTGAAATTAGTCAATATTTATTAGATTATATTTTACTTGTTTGTTGGCATCAATTGAAAGATAAATAATACATACAAAATGGTATTTAAGTGAATTTATGAAATAGTGTAATAATATATGAGCAAACGGATGTAGGTATATTTTTAATAAAATTCTTATAATGCCAATTAAAAAGTAAAATCAGTTAAAAATTACCGTACAATGTAAAAATATTCATTCACATTTTTAAACCAATTTAGTGTCTCTAAAGAAAATTTAATTTTCCCAATTTATTCAGATCTATATTTTTTTTTCTTTTTATTTAAATAAAAAAAAATCTAGGCAGGTATTTAAAAATATGTCAGTTGTTTTGAAGTATTTAGGTATGGTTCATTTCAGTTAAATTTAACCATGCTTCGTCACTTTGAATTTAAATAATTTCCGTTTTCTTGGCTTTATCTCTTTTATTATTGCATGTATGTAAATTTTAAATTTGCAGTTTATTTTTAGAAAAGAATAGAAGATTGATTTGTTTCGAATATAAGAATTATTTAATTTTTTAACGAAAACTCATGATCAATTGTATCTAAAACGAGGTATACATTAAGATTTGATTTTTCTTTCCCGTAAAGTCAGTGGTGTATTGTTAAGGGGGCTATAGCCCTAAGTGTCAAATATTTCTAAAAAGAATTCCGTCATTTTGATTAAAAAAAAATGAAGAGTTTACCCTCAGATTATCATAATTCAACCAATTATTTTAATACAAATCATTTTCGTAAAGCTCAATTTAAAAATAAAGAAGTTTTTTTTAATTTGATGGCGTCATCAAGTTTACTATAATTTTCCAATGACTTAGAAACTGTAAATAAAGTGATAGAATGCAAACTATAGATTTTCGATGTCATTCTTCTCATTTTTACCACAATTAAGCTTGTAGGGTCACCAGGAAAACGACTTCTGACGAATTTTGGTAGTAAAAACGAAAACTTGTAATTTCATTATTTGACTTTATCGGGCGATAAACCTCAATATTAAGACCAGCAAAAAACCAAATAGAATTTTTTAACCAATCTTCAACATGTCGACCGGTTTCGGTGTCTCAAAACACCATTATCAAGACAAGAATATAAAAATCAATAAAATAAAAATGACAATAAAAAATTAAAAAAAATTTTTCATAAACAAAAGAAACTAAAAACCTTTCAGTTTGGATCAAAACCAATCAAATCAAACAATGTCAAATATAGCAACTCATTGGTTGCAAAAAAGGAAATACGTACATCACTAAAAATGATATACGAAAACGGAAATGTGAAACAACAAAACATCAAAAGACCAAACTTGCACTAGAGAACAGAAAAAGTAAAAGAAGAAAGGAAAAATCATTTTTAGAAAAAAACATCTGTAAAAGCCACAAATCTCCTTATGAATCACCGACGATAAAAACGAAAAGTTCATACCCAAATTACTCTAATTCGCTCAATCATCTTAATTCAAATTATGTCCATAATGCTTGATTTGAGAGAAACATCTTTACTAAACACACAATTTACTAAATTTTTTCAATTCCCCAAAAACCGTAAATGATAAAATTGGAACCCGAATAATAAAGTTTTAGAAATCGTTCTTTTCGTTTTTTTTTTTTTACCAAGGAGGACTTCACGAGACCTTCTGTCGAATTAGAAATTTCGCCATTTTAATAACATTTTGCACGACAGTCGAAGGACGCCCATACCCGGGAACAAGAAGGGGTCGCGGTCCCCCCTAGCTGTTAGAGAAACCAAAAAGATATATAAATGTAATGGTAGTCAAGTGTTTTAGCGAATTTCCAGAATGGAAATTCATCTATTACGCTCACTGTCATGACACGACTTGAACGGGCTGGGAGTATTTTTATTTTAATAACGGGATAAAGTTTTACGTCATGGTCTAAATTGGACATTTTTGTCGCTACATACAAATCACCATTCGTCATTCAAAATATTAAAAATATTCCTTACCCCCAGTTCCCCCCCCCCCTTGCGATAATGTTTGTGCCGATACAAGGATACGTAATTTAAAAGAAATTTCTCATCCCTGGAAATATTCCTCCAAACACTTCCTCACTATGAATTTTTCTTTCGTAATTTCTGTTGTTAATTTTATTGGCGTATATTTTTTTTTTAATAAAAATGCTCAAATTAAATTTACATATTAATTTACAATTTTAAATAATTTTATTTAATTAACTGAAATTTATATTTACTTATAATTGATTTCTGATTGATTAGCACCTTGTATAGGTATTCTGTCACATATCTACCGCAGGTATAAATATAAGGTATGTTCCAACAAACACTAGAATTTCCATTTGGAGAGAATCCAGTATTTTAAATTCGATAATGCCATTTGAAGGTCAAATCAAATTTAATTCAGAACTTCAGTTCGGTATTTAATATGTAGTAGGAACGTTAATATTAATTCTTAGGGATTTCAAAAGATGTCTCTACTAAAGATTTGAGTTATGTATTCTATACCTTCCATACTATGAAGAATATTTAGAAATAATATATCCACTAAATTATGTACTTTAAAATACTTTAATTTTATTTAATTTTTAAATAAAAAGTACGAACTAATTTTTTTACTTTACTCTGTATTTTAGTTTATTACTTACAAAAATTATATAAATATTTATAAAATAAATAGTTAAAATATACCTGTTTACTAATTAAAAAAAAAATAAATATACCTACTATTATAGCAATTAAATAAAGTCAAAAATTTGAAATTTGTCTTTTGACAGAACAATTCAAACCTAAAATTTGTCTGTTTATTATTTAAATTTTTAAATTATAAAGTTAAAAATTAAATTTTCGTTAATGTGCATGTCTAGGATTTGAAATACTTACTCTGAAGCAAGAATTTTAAAAATCAATTCGGGTGAGTTCAGAATTAGTTTTAAAGGGGAGAGTACGATATCCGAGGCGACAAAATTTAATAAGCGAATCTGATAGATATTGGCATTCTAAGCAAAAAATAAAGAGTAAAAAATTTTGAAATTTGCCTTAGTTTTCGAGATATCGATCGTTAAATTTGTATTTAAGGTTATCCTTTGCCCGAAAGTTAGGCTAGTTATGACAATAAACTTCGATTTTTTATATAAAAACTATGTAAGTGGTCAGGTTAGTTAAGCTTATCCTTTACCCGAAGGTTAGGCCAGTTTTGACAATAAACTTCAATTTTTTATATAAATATATTTCACCAAAATATTACACCATACACAAATACAAGTAATATATGAAATATTGGTGAGATATATTTATATAAAAAATCGAAGTTTATTGTCAAAACTGGCCTAACCTTCGGGCAAAGGGTAACCTTAACTAACCTCACCACTTAGTTTTTATATCAAACATCGAAGTTTATTGTCATAACTAGCCTAACTTTCGGGCAAAGGGTAACCTTAAATACAAGTTTAACGATCGATAACTCGAAAACTAAGGCGAATTTCAAAATTTTTTACTCTTTATTTTTTGCTTCGAATGCCAAAATCTATCAGATCCGCTTGTCAAATTTTGTCGCCTCGGATATCGTACTCGTGTCGTTTTAAATACTTGTTGGAACAGAATTTCAAATTGTGTGTAAACTAGAGATGTCGATTTTAAATCGATTAATCGAAAATGGATTAATCGAAACTTAAAAAATCGATTCTTTTTTCGATTTTTTTCATTTGAATCGATTATTATAAAAGTAAGAGATCGATAACCGATTTTTTCCAAAAATAACTTCATTTTAATAGTAATTCAAAATTCTACAAAGAAACATGTGTTAAAATGAAACACCAAAAACTTTATTGTTAATTGTCACTTTTTACTCCTTAACGAACCCCTCCTATGGCTCTATATAAGTCAAACTATTAATACAAAAGGAAGGAAGAGACCACCTATCTGTGCAAACGACGATCCCTTTTCCACAAAAGCGACTTATTTAGAAAACATTTATTTGTCAATTTGTTTGAAATTTTTGAATAAACTTGGTTTAATTCGTGGTATTCGTCCTACATATTCAATTGCCTTATTTTTTTATAATTATAATTGAAAAGTTAACTCATTCATCGCCTTTAGAAATATAATGTAAGGCGTTTTTACACGATATTACCGATATTACCTATCTACTATCAAGTAAGTTCCTTAAACAAAAATTATCAGCTAATTTTATTAAACTTTTCAAAATTTCGATTTTTTAGATCGATCTCACAGAATCGATTTTTTTTTTTGGCCGATCTTTTTTTGAATCGATTTTTTTGATTTCGATTTAAATCCATCTTTTTTTTTTGGAGAATCGACATCTCTAGTGTAAACTGGAATTACATATCTGCCTAGTTGGAACAGTAAAGTCAACTATGCGCGCATGCTCATTAAAATGAGAATTAATTCGAGTGTTTGTTGGAACATACCTATAATAATTAATTATATTAATAAAAACTATAACACCACAACTTGCAAAAAAAAAAAATACAATTTGTAATTCATTCACCA
This sequence comes from Brachynemurus nebulosus, assembly GCA_035578155.1. Taxonomy (NCBI): domain Eukaryota; kingdom Metazoa; phylum Arthropoda; class Insecta; order Neuroptera; family Myrmeleontidae; genus Brachynemurus; species Brachynemurus nebulosus. The sequence continues at coordinate 75,017,535 of JAPWDM010000002.1, read as the reverse complement.
TTTCACTTGAGTACTTGAATACTCTGTCTTCCTCCCCTTCCTCGGCCACATTGTACGTTCAATCTTACCACATACGCTTGCTATATTCTTAATACATATTACAAACTTAAAATACATTCATATTTTACCTTTAACAATGAACAACCATCGTTATAGAGTTAAAACTCTGTTCGCTCCGTTTAAACTCGATTTAGTGTACGTTAAACGTACGGTTTCCGTTACGCCTTGTGCTTATGAACCAAAGTGATTTCGATTGCGCGTGCTTAAAAAAAAAACATTGTTGTGTTTTTGAAATTTTCAAAATATAACAATTACTGGTGTGAAGTGATTTATTGAATTTTAAGTGAATTTTTTTTTTTTTTTTAAATATTTTGTGAAAATTTTTAACCAGAAACAAAAAAGTATACAATTTCCAACCGGGGCAATATTCCGGGGCAACCGGGGGTTTTTTGTTTGTGACGAAGTTCAAGTAAAGTGTTAGATTATTGAATAACCGGCATTTAAAAAGTTAAAAAATATAATATTTATATGCAAAAAATTTTCAAACTGCACTGGGTGTGCACTGCCTAAGTCATAAATTTTTGCACAAACATGTCCTATAAAGTGATAACTATAAAATAAATAATTAAATTCCGATAGTTAAAATCTAGTCATTAAAATTTGACCTAGATCAAAAACGCAAAATTGAATATATTATGCAATTTTCAAATTGATATTTGCAACTTGAAAACGATTAAACTAATGTTGTTGCATCTAAAACCCATTGGGGAGAAACAATTTGATCGAATAACATAAAAATTGCATTTTAACCCATTACGACCCACAGTATTGCACATGATATCGTCTCTTAATATTCTCTTTCTCTTTGCGGTATCAATATTATTAAAATATTTCAGTATGAATTTTAATAGGTGTTACTGAACGGACGTTACGGGCCAAAAATGAAAAATCTCGAAACCCAGTCGTACTGAATAAATTTTCACAAAGAGTTTTTTTTTTGTTAAGTTCCTGGCATTAAATGCTAAAAAAGTTCACCATTTAAAAATTACCATTAATTTTCTTTTTTGGGAATCATTTTGTGCACGGCTAACTATATGTAAAAATTAACAATTGCCCACACTGTGCGGAAATACAGTGGGAAATTATTTCCCACGCCTTAATACAATAAAAAAGTAGGCTGTTCCGTTAGTTTAATATATAATATATAGAAATAATACTAAAAATATACATATATGTATGTTGATTATTTATTATTGTTTCCATAGTTTCAAAGCATGCTTTGGCAAAAATTTGAATATCTTAGCACTGACATTATAAATTTAAAAAATTTTTACTAATTTAAATTTTATTTTAATTATTTATGTTAAATTTTACGAAAAAAAATGTGCTCGTAGAAAAAGTACAGTGTAAAATACGTGAGAAATAAGCCTCTTTTCCCACTTATTGTACAATATACTATTAAAATTTACTATTAAAATTTACTATAATCATTATTATTTTTTATCTTTTATTTCGAGTTTTTATGTAAAATCAAAAACTAATAAATAGAACTAGAGGCGGACTTTAATGGGTCAAATCACTCTATCCTTAATGGATTAAAATGGAAGAAATTTATTTTTGTACGCCCTATTAAAATACCTGAACAAAAAAACTAAAAATTTGGGTTTCTGTAGGATTTTGAGTACCACGGACTGACAGCCTTGGTACCGGCGACTCGATTATACTTCCGGTTTTGTCTAAAAAAAAAAAAAGAACAAAATTTTAATTTTGAATCGGAAAATCTTTTTCAGTCAAGTCAAAGAAATTTGATCTTGGGGAAAAAGTGTCCACCCTGTAATAATAGAATATACCTCCAGTAGTCCAGTAGATACCCCCATGATAGTTAAAGTAATATCCGTAGTGACTGACAAGGCATTATTGTCTTTTACAGGTGAACGCACTTAGACAATTGTTGATAAATTCATTGAAAAATGTTTATAACCGTTTAGTGGTATTTTGAATAAAAATTAAAAAATATGCAAAAAGTCCAAAAAAAAAAAAAAATAAAACTACATTTATAAATTATTTGCAGAAGAGATGTTGCCTTTGGAAATTGTTGCTTGTTAACAAAAAAACAACGAATAATCAATTAAAAAATCGATTACCGATTAATTCAAAATAAAAAAAAAAATAAATAATTTCAGGAATTTTCTATTTAAATAACACAATTAAAATAGAACCAACAACAATGTTAATAAACCGTTAAAAAATATAAAAACAAAAAAATACCGTCCACTATTTGGACTCTAACTGTACCGCATATACTACACAGTCCACGGCAAAAATAAAAACGTACAATGCACTGTCAAAAAGATTGCACCTGTATCCTATGTAAAGAATTGCACAACTTTAAACCGAACGATAAAAAGAAAGGTATGCCCGCGACAAATTTCATCCTAAAACGCACAGCCGCCTTTCGACAACGTGTACCAACACCCCCGTTACCGCCCCCAAACAACAATAACAACACAAGCGCCGCCAATACCAAAGAATTGATACTAAATCATAATAATGCCGCCAATAATCACCATCAACAATCACAGCGTATTATCACCGATATCTATGCCGTCCCGTACAAGAGTAAAAAGGGTGCAAAAAATTTCCACCACAACAATTCAACCGGCGATGGCTGTGATAATATCTACGAATCGATTCGTTCAATCAAAAATCGTCAAAAGAAATTATTTTCTAGCCACGAAAATTTAAATGACAGCAACACCACGAAAACCGACGATTATAATAAATCGGCAAGTCAAGCCAATTTGGCTGTGTGTTTTAACGAGATGCGATTGATGAAAAAATTGGATCGTACCATTTCGGCGAGTGCAGTCGATACCACGCTGGATGTTAAACCGACACCTGGACCGCCGGTATCGTCTCCTGGTGCTACACCTCCGCAAACGACCGATTCAAAAAATATTCATAAATCGGTCATCTATGTGAGCGATTCGTGGCGTAAAAATCCAAAAATGGAAACGTTAAAGGCAACCACGAATCGAGTGAATAGTGATGCGAGGAATGAAGTTGATCCAAAAGAATGGATTACAACAACCACAACGACAACATCTTCATCGGGTAAAGGAAATGATGGTAAGGTCGTGTCAAGTGTTACCATTTCGCCGGCTAATACGACGGTGAATTTGAAAAAGGAATCGATAGAGACGTCGCAGAAGGAGCAACAATTCTTTACGATTGAGTTAAATAACAATAATTTATGTAATAGTAATAATAATAGTAATAATTCAACGCCACTAAAAAATGTGACAACTGGTGAGTACTTGACCCTCGAAACTAGTTTCAGTTTTTTCTTGTTTGTATGTATATTTAAAATAGCTGAATTTCCAGAATTGGAAATTCGCTAAAAATGATGAAACTTTAAGTATCCAACTAATTTTACTGGGACGTCTAAACATTTCTCTTCTCGTGTACAAAATTCCTCAAATCAATTAAATTTTTCATAAATTTATAAAATCCCCTAAGTACTTAAAAGGAAACAAAAAAAGACTACATAATATATGGTGTGACTTCGATGTCCGTCCGTCTGTTCGTATGTCCGAAATCATTCAGTGAAAAAATTTCATATTCTTATTCGAAGTTCGGATAGCATTATTAAATGGGGTTATGAAAAACTTTCCTTATTATCCTCATTTCAATAGTATATTGTGCAATAAGTGCGGGAAATTGTCGATTGCCCACGAAAGCGAAGTTGAGCGGACGAACGTAGTGAGTGCGCTCATTCGCTTAAGTGGGGCAATCGACAATCCCGCACGAGTTGCACATACTATTTTTTATTACGAATGTCACATACTTTTTTCTATTATTATTACTATTTTTGACATTTTTATTACTTTTTAAAATAATATTTTTGAGTGTTCGTCTTTTTTTTCTGAATTAAATATCGTTTAAATTACTTTGTTGGTGGTTTCTATAGAAATAATTATGAAATATTTATTAAATGAAAAATCAAGAGGCGGCCTTGCGTGTTTTATTGTCAATTTGCGTGCGGAAAGTAAAAGTATGTGAGAAGAGTACAGTGGGCAAACAGCTATTTTGCGTACAGAAATGTGTGCACCAAGTTAGGACTTCTCCCGCATGAGTAATAAAAACTTATTTTCTTTTAATTTTAAATCATGTCAATTTTTGACTTAAGCCCAAAAACGGGCAAAAAAATACCATTTCTCATGTTTTAAGTCATTTTCGGCTTCTAGGAACCTCAAAACAAATTTCTATCATAGTCACGGAGTGAAGTCTCACCATAACAGTGGCTGTAATAACTGAATTTTCCGTTCGAGAGGAATTCGTCAAAAGGCAAATACAACAAATAATAAAAATAGTTATTTCGAATTTCCAAATTCTGAATCTGACTATGTAATTTTTTTAGTGTAGATACATTCCTCATCAAGCCAATTTTTCACTGATTTTTATTTTAAATATTGTACGGAACCCTTGGCGCACAAATTAAACTTGTATTTCGTCGAATTTTTTCTGAATTTATAGCCAAACGTAAAAATAGCCACAATCACAGACCAATGAACATATTTTATATATAGACTAATTATATCAATGTATAATTGAGGCAACCAGATACGACCAGCATACGACCGGATAGTATTCTGTAATATAGTAATCATTGTAATAACCAATGGTATCCGTAGTAACGTTTTCAAATAATTATTGTCAAAATATAATATTGATAATAAAATTTTACTTTTTTGAGAAGAAATTGCAAAATTTTGAAAGGAAGAAAGTGATATTCGCTTTATTTTCAAAATACGTACGTATATAAATTGTCCTGCAATAATTATAGTCGCATTTACTCAAATATTGACATTATATTATATTCCTTACATTTCACTCGTCTCATCCTGTTACGTGCTTCAAGAAAAATGCCTACAAACAGGCTTTACGCTTTGTCTAGTAGTATAATAGTGTTCATTGGTCTGTGGCCACAACTATTGATATTGATAAAGTGCTAATTAATTTTGTTGTAATTGATAAAACATTATTTTGATTGATTAATATGTAATTCTAATTATTTTGTAAATAAAATGTTAGAGCCTCGTATATGTAAACACAGAGATATATAAAATACTTTCTCTCAATAATTTTCTTAAACATACATAAGGAAAACTTCACTATAATTTTTTTATTTTTTATTATTATTTTTAATCAGAAGTAAAACAAACAAATAATGCAATTAATTGACAAAATATAAAAGTAGTTTTTTTAAAATATTTTTAATTTAAAAAGGAATTATTATGGCGTTAAAAGAAACATACATACTTTGCACACTTTAATTTTCTCCTAATCAAAAAAAAAGAAAGAAATTAATTACTATTTAACAAGCGATTAATTGAATTCCTTTTTTGAAATCTTAGTTTCAAAGTTTCATCATTTTTTAACAAAACAAAAAACAAAAAATATATATATGCAGAGAAAAAACTGAATTATTTGGAAAATACTAGAATATGCTTAACTTGCTGTAGAATAACTCAGCTTCCAAGTCTACCTAGCGTTAATGGAAGCTTCCAAAATAAAAAATTTCGACTCACATCTCACGTTTTTAAACTTCCTAAACAATTTTGTTTGCATATACTTACAACGCACATAATTCCGGAACTATTCGACAAATTTAAATGACGGCCCCTAAATGATTCGAATTTCAGCAGAGTATAGTATAAAACAGAAACGTGATCACTGCGCGTGCGTAAACGTAAAGTCTAGCATGTTACGGATGTGAGGAACCTATGTGTCACACCTCCTAATAGTACATTTTTAATAATTATTACTTTAAACGTTATTTCGAGCTTCTGATAAAAAAAAAATTTGAAAATGTCAAAATTAGGAGAGAATATTCTTCTTTTTTTTTGAGGGCGGATAACTATTTAGTTTAAAGTAAGCACATTCTAGTATTTAACTATATAAAATTGACCTTACTCAACCAAACTGACTTACTAAAATGAAATGTACAGTCGTGGACAGTGCAACGCAAGTGAGTCTTGCGCGACACGCGGGAACAACCACTGTCAACAATAATAACCCAGAGCAAGATAATAACGGTAAACGTGAAGCTATCGATGCGGTCACCGTATTGGCCGAAATGGTCAATACAACGGACGGTGGCGGTCAAAAAGTGATAAATGTACTGTATCGGGATAGTTTTAAATATGCAACAGATATTATTGACAGTTTAGCAACAGTGAATTTTGTTGAATTGTGTGCCGAATCGGAACAGTTATTTGATGGGAATGATATGTTTCCGGTGGAAGTTGAATCTGATTGGAGTTTTGTGCAAGAATGGCGGCATCGGTAAATTTTTTTTATATAATTACAATATTTGTTTAATAATTTTCTTTTTTTTTGTAATATAGCATAACCTCTTTTTATGTGGTGAATAGGGACCGCATAAAAAAATTCACACAAAGAAAAATATTCAAAAATTTCATAAATAGCTATAAAAAGTATAGCTCGCTCCAGATTGCAACAAAAACTTTTTTTATGCGGTGGATCGGGACCGCATAAAAAAAAAAATTTCGTAGAAAATACATAACTCAAAACACTCAAGACCTCACGATTTCCTTATAAGTTGCTTTAATTCTAAATAAGATAAAGCATTAAGGCTTAATACACGAAGTATGCCATCTAGTGTCGTTGAATGAAACTTTAACTTAACTGCTCATATGTATATGTATTTTTGGTATTTTTTTACATCAAAATTCATGAAAAAGTAACGTTCACGATTACTTATGAACTCCTTATTTCTTATTTCATTAAAGTTCCATTCTACGTCACTAGATGGCATACTTCTTATTCCTTATTTCTTATTTCTTATTCCTTATTTCATTGATTGTGTATGACCCATAATTTACACACGAGGATATTATAAAAATTGAAATAAATATATCTGTACGGATTAAATACTTAAAAACAATCAATAAGTAATTTTATCGCGAAATTAATATCTAATTTCTTACTTTTTGTTACTTTTCATTCTCATTATGCAGTTTTATGGGCATTATTTTTAAAACCCCACAAAAAAATACCGCATAAAGAAGTTTATGGTGTATTTAAAAGGTTATATGCACTTGTGTCAGGGAAAAATAGTAAAAATTCATTACTGAAATTCCAAAACGTCCCTTTCTCTGTGATGGCTTACGATGAGCATAATTTTTCAAAAACTACTGTCGCGATTATTTTGAGCCTGTATGAAGTTAGCCACCCATTTTTCGAATTTCAACATTTTCGAAGTTGTTCTAGGTTGTTCTATGTTTGTTCTACATTGTTCCAGAATAGCAAATCCAAAAACCGAAAAATATGGCCAAAAATCGAAAAAAACCCTTTTTTGGACTGGCCCCCCATTTTTCGAAAAAGTAACTTTTCATTGTTGTTCCAGGTTGTTCTAATTGTTCTGAACATTGTTCCAAAATATTACTCTCTCAAAATAAAAATTTAAAAAGATATAGCAAAAAATAGTACAAGACTTACCCCCAAGAGTAAAGTACCCTTTGTATGATTATTCTCGCGACGAAAATTTTGTTCTGAGTTGTTCTAGGCCTCTTCGTCATTGTTCTGTAGTTTCGAGCCGATCGGCCAACTTTTTCGAGCAAAAAATCCGAAAAATAAAAAAAAAATTTTCCACCCCCCAAGAGTAAAGTACCCTTTGTATGATTGTTCTCGCGCTGAAAATTTTGTTCTGAGTTGTTCTAGGCCTCTTCGTCATTGTTCTATAATTTCGAGCCGACCTGCCAACTTATTCGATCAAAAAATCCGAAAAACAAAAAAAAATTTTCCATTCCCAAGAGTAAAGTACCCTTTGTATGATTATTCTCGCGACGAAAATTTTGTTCTGAGTTGTTCTAGGCCTCTTCGTCATTGTTCTGTAGTTTTGAGCCGATCGGCCAACTTTTTCGAGCAAAAAATCCGAAAAATAAAAAAAAAATTTTCCACCCCCAAGAGTAAAGTACCCTTTGTATGATTGTTCTCGCGCTGAAAATTTTGTTCTGAGTTGTTCTAGGCCTCTTCGTCACCTTACCGGTTAAAGGATAAATTTAAATCTATAATCGGTACTAGGATTATTAAATTTTAAGCATCAGACACATCAAATACATATAATTAAATTCAATGCATCAAATCAAATTTATTATTAATTAAAATGTGTATCGTGTGTAAAATTAACAAGTGTACCATGTACAAAACAATAAAATTTAAAAATTACCGCCATTTTTGCAATTGCAAATTTGAATAGATTTCTTGGAATCGATTCTGAATACAATCGATATTTTAAGGATCGATTCTTCCGTTGACAATTACGAATCGATTCAAAAATCGTATTTAAACAATGATGAACATAGAACAATGACGAAGAGGCCTAGAACAACTCAGAACAAAATTTCTAGCTTGAGAACAATCATACAAAACTACTTTACTCTTGCGGGTAGAAAAAAAATTTTTTTTTGGATATTTTGATCGAAAAAATTAGCCCATCGACTTGAAACTATAGAACAATGACGTAGATGCCTAGAACAACTCAGAACAAAATTTCTAGCTTGAGAACAATCATACAAAGGGTATTTTACTCTTGGGGGTAGATAAATATTTTTTTATTTTTCGGATTTTTTGATCGAAAAATTTTTCCGATCGGATCGAAACTATAGAACAATGACGATGATGCCTAGAACAACTCAGAACAAAATTTTCAGCGCGAGAACAATTATACAAAGGGTACTTTACTCTTGGGAGTGGAAAATTTTTTTTTATTTTTCGGTGTTTTTGATCGAAAAAGTTGGCCGATCGGGTCGAAACTATAGAATAGTGACGAAGAGACCTAGAACAACTCAGAACAAAATTTTCAGCGCGAGAACAATCATACAAAGGGTACTTTACTCTTGACGGTGGAAAATTTTTTTTTATTTTTCAGGTTTTTTGATCGAAAAAGTTGGCTGATCGTCTTGAAACTATAGAACAATGACGAAGAGGCCTAGAACAACTCAGAACAAAATTTTCAGCGCGAGAACAATTATACAAAGGGTACTTTACTCTTGGGAGTGGAAAATTTTTTTTTTATTTTTCGGTGTTTTTGATCGAAAAAGTTGGCCGTACGGCTCGAAACTATAGAACCATGACGAAGAGGCTTAGAGCAACTCCGAACAAAATTTTTAGCGCGAGAACAATCATACAAAGGGTACTTTACTCTTGGGGGTGGAAATTTTTTTTTTATTTTTCGGTGTTTTTGATCGAAAAAGTTGGCCGATCGGCTCGAAACGATAAAACAATTACAAAGAGGCCTAGAACAACTCAGAACAAAATTTTCAGCGCTAAAACAATAATTTAAAGAGTACTTCACTCTTGGTGGTAGAAAAATTTTTTTTTGTTTTCCGATTTTTTGATCGAGAAAATTGGCCGATTGGCTCGAAACGATAGAATAATGACGAAGAGTCCTAGAACAACTCAGAACAAAATTTTCAGCGCGAGAACAATCATGGAAAGGGTACTTCACTCTTGGGGGTGGAAATTTTTTTTTTTATTTTTTGGATTTTTTGATCGAAAAAGTTGGCCGATTGGCTCGAAACTATAGAACTATGACGAAAAGGCCTAGAACAACTCAGAACAAAATTTTCAGCGCGAGAACAATCATACAAAGGGTACTTTACTCTTGGGGGTAAGTCCTGGACTATTTTTGGCTATATCTTTTTAAATTTTTAATTTGTAAAAGTAATATTTTGGAACAATGTTCAGAACAGTTAGAACAACCTGTAGCAACAATAAAAAGTTACTTTTTCGAAAAATGGGGGGGCCAGTCCAAAAAAGGGTTTTTTTCGATTTTTTGCCATATTTTTTGGTTTTTGGATTTGCTTTTCTGGAACAATGTAGAACAAACATAGAACAACCTGGAACAACTTTGAAAATGTTGAAATTCAAAAAATGGGTGGCTAACTTCATACAGGCTTATTTTGAAGTTTTGCACGCTTATATCAACAAATAAAAGAAAACGATGTCTTTGGATAAAAAATAAGTGCATATAAATTCTCTTAATTTGTTAATAATTTGTTTATTGTATAATTCATGCAAGCAAAAATGATTGTGGTAAAAATATCATTTTTGCTTGCGACAATTATTTACATGTTCATAATATTATTGTATTAGCTAAATAATTCTTACAAAATAATTATTATATTTGTTTATTTGCTTTAATATAATTAGCCACGGAAATTATTGCATCGAAATAATTATTGCAAATTTGAATAATTATTTTATTTTATTTTTTTTAATATTAATATGATTTTACTGTAGTTACAGTAAATTTACAGTACATTGGCTTTCTTTATACAAGGTCAGTTTCTTTAAACAAATAGATATACTTTCTTTGTCGAAAACAATTTATTTTTTTTAAGTGAAATCGCTTTTTTATTGAGCGTTAAAATATTTGCCGTTTGTTTGTACAGGAAATATACAATAACCGGCAAATTTTAAATTAGATTTACACGTAATTAAAATAGTTTTTGGTTAATCTGAGAGGAAAAATATAAAATTGTTGATTTGCTAAAAAAGAAACCTAAGCAAGTGTTGAGTCCCTTATTTCATAACATCGGTTTGGTGTTTTAGGGTTACCCGGCGCTTCTACCATAATATTTGTACTTATCCTTCAAGTGTGTTTTTATTTCGTTCTGTGGTTCTTTACAAACACGGTGATATATAAAACATTGCCAAAAAAAATTTTTTTCAAGTAGAAAAATATTTATTTGTGAGCCGCTGCACAGTCAAGTTGCTGCTCCTTTGCAGATAACGCTCGCCCCCCCCCCTCGCGATTTGATCAGTAATATTTAGTTTTGGTGTGTACACGAGTTATAGTATGCACTAAGATAATGTTCTTTTATTTATATGCCTTTGTAGACGTTTTAATAAACAGTGAGTAAACCACTTCTTTTGTTATTATTTTTGTTTTTACCGTTTCCCGAAACTTGTGTTTTTTCCGACAAGGAAAATCATATCTCAAGAGCTCTAGAAAAGATAGAGACTTAATTTTTTTTATTTTGTTCATAAACATATTGCGCATAAAGTGGAGTATGCTTTTTCCATTTGAACAATTGTAACTATTTTTAAACATTTTTTTTTTAATAAAAAATTGGGTTTTATAATTTTTAGAAGTTTGGGATTACAATTTTATAGTTAATTTTTAAAATTACCTGAAACCCATACTCAGCTTTATGGACAGGTCCTTTAGGAATAAAATAATGAAAAAATATTTAAAAATATTCATTACTTTTTGAGATATGGTGTTCCTTGTAAACGCTTAAAAACTTGTGAAAAAGGGCCCCCTTCCCCTACAGGGAAGAGTAATGAATGTTTCAAAAACAAAATTTTCTATTTGAAACCATCCCTAATTTGAAAAAAATTTCAACAAGCAAAATAATCATAAATAAAAAAGTTGTTTTTTTATTTGAACTCCTCCCTTAAGGCATTAAAAAAAAGGCAAATTACAAAATTTTATGAAAATGCCTAGAATTAGAATATTTGGTTGAATTAGGATAATTTCAATGCAAAATTTTCATTTTTGACATCAAAATAATCAAATTCCTATTAGAAATGTGACAAATTCAACAAAAACATGTTTTCTAGTAGTTCTACATAGTTTTACCGAACAATTTTAACAAAAACTGGTAAATACAAATGATTATTTTAGTAAAATATTTTGATATTTCAATTAAATTAAGTTTTACTGTAAAAATGCATTTTAAAAAGTAAGAGTTATTTTTGTAACTCTTTCTGAGGAAGACATATGTTAGTTTAGTAGTACACATTGCATACCTATTTATTATTATAACGGAAATAATAAAAAAAAAAAAAAAAAAAAATGGATGAACAAAAAATTGGTTATTTACAGAAGAGAACGTGAAATCAATAGTTCCAATAATATTTAATTAGGTAATAAATCACAAATTTTTTTAATGTAACCGATCGAAAAATTGATTGAAAAATTTTTGTAAAACCTCTTGACGTTATGAAATTAAAAAAAATTTTATCTCAAATCAGGTATTATTTCAAATGATTTAAATTAGGGTACTTTGGGCGTGGACTTTTTTATTTTTTGCGTTCAAAATGACAAAATTCCTTTTAGAAATATTACTACAGTATTCGACAAAAGTCCTTGTTCTAGTAATCTTACGTACTTTTTTTTTTTTGGTAAAAAAACGAATTCGAAAACCTATAATTTACTTCCATTTTAATCCCAGGCTATCATTTTATTTACGGTTTTTAAGGCGTTGAAAAATTTTAGCATACATAGGTCATTATACATAGAAAATGTATCGAGCTCTCGGGCTAATATTATTGTGTCAATCCGTACAGTTGTGTACAAATTAATGGTGACAGTTTGGAAAATTTTATGATAGACATCAGGAATGACGTTGCCCCAAACGATGTGTTTTAAAAAAAAAAATTTCACTTCAAAAGAAAATAATATAATAATCATTCAACATAATAACTTTATTTAATTAAATACACAACTAATTATTATTACTTTGGTAATTATAATGGTAATTTCTCATTTAGAAAGAATGTTTTATAATATTTAATATATAAATATGTGTAGGTACGCATGTTCCGTGTATTAGTGCACCAATTGTCATGAAAATTGACACGGAATAATAATTTTAATAATAATAAATAAGATAATTATCTCATTTCAGATTACATTCTGATTAAATAATTTAAATAATTACATATAGATGAAAATTATTTAAATAACTTTTTCAAGAAAAAGTATGAATTTTAAATAGATATTAATTAATTTGTTGGATTTGGATTTATAAAAACAATGATTTTAGTGAAAATTTTTTTAAACAGAACTTAAAAAATATTTATTTGAAAGTTTGTAAATCATCAAATTAAATTTTATGACTCAAATGACCGTTGATTCGACTTCAACTCGAGATTATAACTCGAGTAATGTACTTTTTGTTCCTTAAGGTAGTTGGTCGATAAAACGATATTTTCAAAGGATTTTAATGAAACTTCTCTAGATATTTATTTAATTCAATACCAGTAATACGAGCCTATACCGAAAAAAAAAAAAATTGACCATCCCAATTTTGAGAAAAACGGTTTCAAAGTTTTGTAATTTTAACACGGGCTCTTATGGGAAAACTCTATTTTTTTTTTTTTTTTTTTTGAATAAAATGAAAATGTGTCTAAGGAATTTGATAAAAATTTAATGTTATAAAATACAAAGTTACAAACCATATTTAATAAGAAATAAAAATGATTCACTACGCCATTTTTGAAATATAATTTATAAACATCATTTTACAACGTTTCTTCAACGCTTTTTCAACAATGCTTTTATATTGCTGCAACATAAGCGCACGGAAATTCAAAAAAACAAGTGATATAAGGGAGAGCGGGGCTATACCGTACACTTAAGGGAGAGCTGTTATTGTTCAGCTAATATCGAGTATAAAATTATAAGAAAATAAGCAATATATAATTTGGACCATTGGCTATTGATTTCACACAAAAAAATTTGAATTATTCCACTGTTTACACATTTAAATTAAATTACAAAAAAAGTGTCTCTGTACGAAATAGCCCCGCGGGTCGGGGCTATTCCGTACGGTAGGAGGGGCTATACCCTTCAGTAAAAAAATCATCTTGTTAAGGAAGTAAATAACAGTAATGCAGTAAATTATTGTACAAAACACATTTTAGTACTTATTGTCGACTCAACTAAGAAACATCATAACGTAACTTGTATTATCGGTATATTTAGTTCAGCTTACAAAAGTATAAAAGTGTAAGGTTAACTTTTATCAAAAAAAGTGATAAAGTTTATAGAACGAAAGTATTTTATTTAAAGTTTATACATTTAAACATAAATCACAAATAAAGTTATCTGCAGACTCGACAGCACTAAAACTATAATGTTTATGTTATTTCCTGCATCAACTACAATCTATTAATGTTGCCATATTAAACCATTTGGGGATAAGTCGTACACTTCTGGACGGTTTAGCCCTATCCTGCACCTCGTGGGAGTTTCATAACCTAACCTTAAATTCCGTCGCCTAACTAGTCATCACTAGTGATCAAGAGAGAGCTTAAGAAAAGTAGTTTCTTATGATCTTATAGCTACTAGCGTATAAGTAAAGGTTCTCCACCCAACTCTTATTTGGCAGTGCCCCAAAATTATAAGAGAAATAATAAAAACAAGTTTTTTCACCGTCACATTGGCATTCGAACTCAATCCTGTGATTTCCCGCGGTCAGGCGCTAGGTTGCGACACCGATTGGACTCGTCTAACTTGAAATCTAGACACGAAAAATGGGTGTACGGTTTAGCCTCGCTGTACGGTATAGTCTCGCTCTCCCCTACAAAATATTATAACTGAAGAATCTTGATACATTATTTAATTTTTGATAAAAGAAAATTTTTTCGCTAAGACGTACTTTCGTACCTTTGATCTCGGAGCAACTGCGTTAAGTAATTCATTACGTAGACACCGTAACATTTTATAGGTGACTGTAGTATGTGTGTAATAGGACATAACCTATGTTGATTGGTTTGTTTGAATGGCATCTTATATTAAAACAACTTGCATTTGGGTGTACACTTTTGGTTTAATCAACGATTTTTTAACTTATATACCCTTGAAGATTTTGACTGTACAATATTGATACATATTTTGATTATTATTCTAATTTTTACATAATTACTTCACAAAATTTATACATATGTACTATAACTAATATTTTTTATTTTTATTTTTTTTTTTTTTTTTTTTTTTTTTGTCTATATAATTGTTCAATAATTAGCACGAGGTTAATTTCTATTTTAAGCCGATAATTTAACGGATTAATAAATGATTGTTGTAGTGGAATAATTACTGTTCAATTGTTATTTTTTTCTACATAGAAATTATTAAATAAATAAGACATACATGTGGCTTTTGTAAATTAAACAATACTATTGTAGGTCCCTCTAACATAAATACAGAATAGTAAAAAAGAAAAATGACAATTCTGTTTGTTATTTATTTAATTTTATTGTTAAATGACATTTGTGTACTACATTTTTTTGGCTGGCATTAATTAATGTAACTAATTATTTTATTTTGTATTTACTAATGAGGTTTTGTTATTGCTAGGAGTGAAAAATTAAGACCAAATTAATATTGTTAAAATGGAACATTCGTAAAAAAGAAAATGACATCAAATGCGTTTAAAAAATTTTACAATCCAACAAAAGATTCAAACACGATTCAAAACTCTTTTTTTTTTCATTACAACAACTTCTATTGGGATTTGTCAAATAGGTGGAGCTTACGAAAAATGGCTGACGAAAAAATGTATTAGTGTGTGTAATGTAATGTATAGTAATCAGTGCTGTATTAAGAAAAAGGCAACTTTTCATTTTAAAACCAAGAGACAGGTTCTATTTTGTTAAAAATATAGCCAGGAAAATATTGTAGGTATAAATATTTGAAACATCCAATACTATATGTGGGACCTGAGGACAACGTCAGATATGCGTGCAAATTTTAGGGAATATTACATGAGGATGAGCCCGTTTTTGAGGTCTACACTTGGATTCACATACTACTAATCACTACTATTTTTTTTGCTCTTGGTAAATTTTAGTGTCTTGACGCACAAATTATTTGGTTTTCTATCATTTGGATGCGCTCAATCAACCAAAATTTATATAATCGTATTTGTATAAACTGCAAATGACTCATCCACATAAATTTATGTTTTGGACAAACTCATAATATAGCTATCTCTCACAAGATCTACTATCTAATATATTGAAAAAGGATAGTAGAAATTATAATAGCTCTTATATGTGACAAAATTTTATTTTTGAAATGAGTCATTTTCAGTTCTTAAAAATAAAATTATAAATGTTTATTGGCAAGTATGTTTACTATTCGAGAAAAAAAGAAATATCGTGAAATGTCTCAAATACACCTGTCGCAGCATCCTGCATAACATAGCGAATTTCCATTTATAAAAATTCGTTTTTCTCGAAAACCAGTGTATATGGAATGATGGTTTAAAAACCTTTTTTATGTAATTGTTCTTCCTCTTTCTAATGGTGTAAGAAAATTTCGGAAAAACGTTTGAATAAATGGAAATTTTGGCAAAAAACTAATTTTTTTCACGAACAAAAACCATGTTCCGGCCATCGGCCGTATGTGGCTAACAAACTTGTCCAACGGTTTGAGACTTCCAACGTTTTCACCAAATTTCGTAAAAGTAGGACATTTCGTTCGAGAGTTATCGTGCGGACATATATATATATATATATATATATATTAGTGAATATTATTTTCGGTTTCTAGGGACCTCAAAACAAATTTCTGCCATAGTCCCGGACTCAGGTCGCGTCATGGTAGTGGCCGTAATAGCAGAATTTTCGATTCGAAAAATCGTCAAAATGTGTCGGAAATGATTGGCAAAAACTCAACAAACATGCTCTGTTTGGGCGATCGTTTATATAACTTGCCAAAAATAACTCCTCTTAAGCTACCTTCTTTGGTATTTATTGTATCGGGATAAGTCTCAAATATTTTGAACGCTACTGTACTTTTCTAGAGCTAGTCCTTCATTTTTTATTTCTTTCAATCAAAATTTTAAATGTGCACAGCACCAGCCAATGATGATTGGTGGGTGATCTATTTAATAATATTCTTACCTCATAGTAGAGTTACACAGATCTCGATTCACTCACTTCATTTACTTATGATGATGATGATTTCTCATCATTTGTCTGATTTAATTATTTCATAATTTTAATTAATTATTACGTAAGTAAATATATCGTTAACATAAATATTGTTTATTTCTCTTTTTTTTTGCAAGTTTGAGCTATTGAGTAGAACAAATACTCCATGTTTATAATAATAATGATCAAGTAGAGTATTAGTAGGGTTACGTAATTTTTATTATCTATATTCGAGTTATTGTTGTTGTATGGATTTAAAAATTATATGAAAGTGATTTTTCAATATTCTATTCTTGTATAAAGTTTGTATTTTTTTCTGTTTTTGTTCATTTTTTTTTTTTTTTCATAATTAGAAATTATATAATTGTGTGGTTTCTCATCAACAGCGAATGACATTCAGGAAGATCTATAGTCGTAATTAATCTAGTTTTATTAATTAATCTGTATTATTGATCAATACGTAATCCTTTTATCAAGATTTTTTTTTACTGGAATATATTAAATTATTACATTATTATATTTTATATTGTTTCAAATGTGTAAAGAATACAAAAAAAAATTTCCTATAATATTGATGAAAAAAATAATAAAATAATAGATGCCAAGCTCTTGTGAAATGTGCTGTATCCATCGGTTTTTAAGAGCTCGGTGGTATATCACCTTGTCTTCACCAATTCACACTAAAAATATACAAATAAAAAAGCACAAGTCTTGGAGGGGGTCTCCTAGTCCAAAAACCAAAAATTTTTGCTTTTTAAAAGCTTTTATTTAACTTGCTATGTTAGTATGTTGGTTTAGATCAAATCTTGGAATCAAAATTTCGACAGGTTCTAATTGAGCTAAGGGTTTTAAATTTTGCATACGTGTCTTACCTTGATGACAATGCAATATTGTATAATTAGTTTTGTCCGAAATCGCCCCAAACCAAAATTGTTGATTTTTAGTCCTGTACAACTTTTTGACATTTCGAATTGTCAGATATTGTCCATTGATTTTACATTGCAATTTTTTGTTTCCATAGTTATGTCTGATTAGGGTAAATTAACCGATTAAAATATAGGTAAAAAAATTACTTCTTTAATTTTTTTTTAAAATTAATTGTAATCAGATTAAAAAGTAGAAATTAAAGTAAAAAAAATGTTTTTTAAGAAAAAGCTTTTGGTAAGTTTGGTAACTACTGAAAAGTAAAATAGCTACAGTTATATCCAAAACAGAAATACTTAATTAATGATAACGCCTCAAGCTTTTATAAATTATGTTGCATATTGCTTCAAACTTCACTCAAAAGTTATTTTATTTTTTTTAGCCCATTTTTAAATAAAAGCTTTTTCTTAACAAACATTTTTTTTATTTTAATTTATTTTGGAAATTAATAAAAAAAATTATTAATATTTTAGTGTCCATTTTTTTACTGCCTATTCATTGATATTTTAAAAATATATAAGAAAATTCAACGACTTATAGCGTTTTGAATATAGCCATGCAAAAAAAGTGATGTGCTGGTTCTGACATGATTTTGGGATTTGTGGTCGTCTGCAAAAAAAGAAAAAAGATTCTGGTTTAGAAAAGTTGTGGTTCTGGCTAAAATCTAAAAATGGCAACTGTTTAAAAAAAATTTTTTTTTGACTTTTATTTTTTTAAAATAATAAAAATTAAAATTCCCCGAAATTTGTAGTCTTTGCCAGAAAGCAACATGTATTACTAGAACTCAAGGTATCATGTCGACCAGCTTGAAAAATGGTAGTTTTGAGAAAAATACATTTAAAGTTTTGAAGTATAATACCTACCTGAGACCTGAACCTGCCCTATTAAAGTGGCTATAACTTTATAAATTTTCAAAATTTGTAAATTTCCTTTTGAGGCTACATTTTTTAAAGATCTATACTTCCAGAAAATGGAACAAACAAAACATTGAATTTAAAAAAAATTCTAAGTTAGAAAATTGCTTAAACTTAAAATTGTACCCCCCGACAAAAATCTACGATAAAAAACCTGTAAGAAATTAGAAACGATGTCATGTTGAACGAAATGTTGAAGAAACTTGAGAATTTTCTAAAAAAATTTTACACCTTACTGTTCAAAAAAAATTTTTTGTTCTCTTGGGGTTTAAAATTGTTAATTTAAGTAGAAAATTTTTCATTTAAGTAATTAAAAAATTGAAAATTTCCCATCAAACTGGTAAAATTCGACCTTCTTTAAACTTCTATGGTATTTTTTACATAGTCTTACACTAATCTAAATTTTTTTTTTTGTTAAGTGCATAACCTCAGCCAATCTCTTAAAGTAAACCGTTTCCGTAATGACCTTTACATAATCGCCTGTGAAACTTACTGTTTTTTAATTGGGCTTAATGATTTTGAAGGAATTAAACGTAACGTAGAGATATAATTAAAAGGCTTATATGTATGTTACAAGATTAGCAGATTTGAATGTTTACACGTATTAAGTCAAATCGTGCACTAAGAAAAAAATCATTTATTATTGGTGATTTATTTATCAAAAAATATACACAACACGGATAGAAAATTAATTGAAAATTCGTTTAATAATACACTACGAGTACAATAACACAATTTTTTTTCTTTACTTTTAATAAAATTATTAGTTTAGTTTAATAATTTTATATAATTTTAACAAACACATATTCGCATACATATATGGAGTCGATTGCGAATGCTGTTAGAATAAAATACTGTAATTTAACATAATCATTAAAATATGATAATTTTTAATAATGTTTCAGACAGTTGAATGTCATATCATAACATTATACAGTTATTTATGAAAATAATCGTCAGTTCTCTATGACAAAGGATAGTCTAATAGCACTAAATTTTATCTATACATTAATTTTAGAATAGACATAAAAATTTTTTAAAAAGAGATTCTTGTAGGGATTGCCGAGGAGAACATTTGTGCAAAATGTTAACTCCCGGAAATGTTTTTTTATCTTTCACCACTTACGTAGCGAAAACGGTGATAGATACATTAAAAAGTGTTAAGACCTTTCTTGTAGAGAATCGAATTATCTACAAAAAAGTTCGCGAGAGCACCTGTCTATCTTATACAGGTGAAAAGATACAGCGCTCCAAACGCGCACTCAAAAATTCACTTTTTCTAGCGTTCCGATAAGGTTCCGGACGGCACACCCTGCCGGAACGCTAGAAAAAGTGGATTTTTGAGTGCACGTTTGGAGCGCTGTATCTTTTCACCTGTACAAGATAAAGAATCTCTTTTTAAAAATTTTTTATATCTATTCTAAAATTAATGTTTAGTGAGATAGGGCTTAAAATTAATGCTATTGGATTAGAAAATTAAATCGAATTTGTTTTGTTTACTTTAAGGCGACACTTTAGTCTAGAAATTTGAAAAAAATAAAATTATTTTTTGTGTACAGTTGAACCTGATTTTGTGCGGTGGATAGGGACCGCATAAAGAAAATCGCACAAAAAAATATATTCAAAAATACCATAAATAGTTATAAAAAGAGTTCCGTCCGGATTGTAAAAAAAAACTTGTTATTGCGGTGAATTTGGACCGTATAAAAAAAGTTTCATCGAAAATACATAACTCAAAGCGCTCAAAACCTCACGATTTCCTTAAAAGTTGCTTTTCTAAACAAGATAAAGCATTAATTTACACGCGGAAACATTTTATTTCATTTTTATTTATAATATTATGAAAATTGTGAAAAATATACATCTGTAAAAAAATTAAATGATGCAATAACTTATATTCTTATGCAGTGTACTGATTAAATGCTTAAAAACCATTAAAAAGTATTTTTATCAAGGAAAGTTATTATAGTAAATGTTTAAGTTTCTTACTGTCTCGCGATTTTGATTCACATTATGCATTTTAATGGCCATTTTTTTTAAAACCGCATAAAAAAATCACACAAAAAAGACCGCATAAAAAAGGTTTAGCTGTATTCTTAAAGTTTGGATTTTTAAGAATATGCCGTTCAAAAGGAAAAATTTTTCAATTCCCTATAATTAGCGAAGTTCTAACTGTACAGTTAAAATTTAAAATCAATCGGAAAAGCCGAAATTTTTACTCTCTGGACTATAGAAAAAACTATAGAATCATCATTTTTGATGCTTCTATTCTAATCAGTAATCACAGATTACTCTTATGACTCTTATGAGTGATTTAATTTTTATGTCACCGAAGGATGACATATTAATCTCGTTGTGTGATTATAGTGGGGGAAAAATTAATAATAATAATAATAATATATAATATAATAGAGTTGTACATGCATATTATATTGAATAAAAGCAAGAGGGCGGTCATTCTCACTGTACTTAAAAAACGAGCCAAAAAATCATAAATTAACACTTTCACTGAGGTGACATTAAATAAATATATGTATAATGTGTGTCAAAAACACGCACTTGACGAATTTTTTTTTTTTAATTCAAATAAACCTTATTTAATGGTTGCAGTTAACATTTGACATATATACATAAATGTTTATAACAACCTGATAATGATAACGATTTAATTAATATCATAAATTTATAACACTTTCATTTCATAACACACCGCCTGATGCCAGCGCCTACACAAGATTGTTATCCATTGCAAATATGATAACATTTAAACGCTAATATGACACATAATTATGTAATTTACACCTAAAGATTCATATCTAAAAATTAACTGCTACATAATCAAATTAAAATAATCTTTAATCTGTATATGCGGTTACCTGTTTAGAGTAGTAATATTATTTATCTATAGTTTCAGTGATGAAAGCGCTGTGTAATTTAATTTTTAATGATTTTAAAGCAATTTTTAGACCATTTTGGTTAAAGATTAGAAAAAATCAAAATTTATCAGGGGATTTTAGAGATAAATTAGTGTATTTGTAAGGAAAATTATCTGAAATGAAGTTGTTACAAATTATATAGGTATTTTATAAAATTTTTTGAAATTTTGTCCTCGACAGGGCCAGCTTAGCCAATAGGCCACCTTAGGCCATGGCCTAGGGGCGGGCAATTTTTAGGGGCGGTAAATTTTTAAAATAGGGCGGAAAAATGAGTAATTTTTTTTTTTGCTCGTCCCTTATTTTTCTTAAGAGAAAGTTTGTAAAAAAGGTAGGAAAAGGGGCGGTAAATTTTTAAAACAGGGCAGAAAAAATTGTGATTGACGTTTCTTTTTTCAAGATTTCCTTTTTTTCAAACAAAAGGTAGGGGCGGCATTTTTCAAGGTGCCTAGGGGCGGACTCAGGATTAATCCGGCCCTGGTCCTCGATGCTTCCCAAGAAGGAAAGTTTATATTTTAAGTCACCCCTACCCACTGTGACGCCATCTTGCAAAAAATCGATTATCGATTGGAAGTATGCTACGACTCTCACCTTGTTGCAAAATTCCAAAAATTTTTCCGTTAAGGGGGTATTTACGGACGTAATAAAAAAAAAATAAAACAGTAAACATTTTTAGTATCCATTTTTTTAAGTTTTTTATTGATATTTGAAAAGTATAAAAATGTATAGAAACTTAAAGAAATTCAAAATTGAAATCGGTACAGGCCGGCAAAGTGGGGACTCAAAAAAAAAGGTGTCTCTTGGTTGACGTGATTCCAACCCTCCTAGTGATCTGAAACATAAAATTTTAGTAAATTCTTAATAAACCAAGATGTAGAATTAGTTGGACGGAGCCGAATTGAACAAATAAATTTTTTCACAAAATGGCATCCATTTAAAAAAAAAATCATTTTTTCGCCTCCTTTTTTCAACTTTGGGAATTTTTTAAGAATAGTAAAAAAACAATTCCAAAAACCCCCCACGTCGGACCAATTTTGATGGTATTAAGAAGGTCTGTACCAAATTTCAAGTAAATCGGTGCATTAGAACTTGAGATTTCATATGTCAACCGTATCGAAAAAAGTAGTTTCGAGTAATTTATCCTAAAAATTTGAATTTAACACTGAAAAGATACACCGTACACAGGGAAAAAATAATCATAACTCCAAAAATAATTCAAATTTACGTAAATCCTTTTAGAGGCTTATTCTTAAAGGTCAGAACTTTGAAAATGTGAAAAAAAATCGATTTTTTCGAATTTCTAGCGTAGAATACCCCCTTAATAAGTAATTAAGGTGAAAATCTTTAAAAAAAATTAAATTTTCGATTTTTCGATTCAAAATTTTTCAATTATTTCAAAAAGTTAAAAATGGCGATAACTCCCAAACCACTAACCAAACTTTTCGTCCCATGTATAAAATTATTTCGAGCCTATGGTTTTATTTCTCTAACCCCCGCAATAGATCTGGAGATATTCATTAATTTAGACACCAACATTCATACGTACTGACAAACGAGAGGTTCGGAATAATAGTTCAGGTCCGGAAAATTTCCATCCGGATTCCTTAAGCCCTAAATCATTAAGATGCAGTGAGAATCGCATGTTTTTATAGCTATAGTTTCGCTATATTAGCCTATATGGACGGGAAGCTATAAAGTTGCAAACTACTTCTGTAAAAGTATATATCAAATCAGAAGGAAAAAAACTTAACTGTGAAACATAAATTATTATTCTTCTAACAATTATTTTTAAACCGTCATGAGTTTACTATTATAGTCTACACCACTGGTGTTGTTTAACACTTGAAATTGTTTTTTTACCCTTTACTACAGCCTCTTTACAGCAATACAATTGCATTTTATTTCAGGTTTATTGATTTAATTAATTATTTATTACATATTTACAAAAAAAAATCACATTTGTGTAACAGTAATTTAATTGTATTAGTGTTTAAAAAGGTAAAATAATATGCAAGCGTTATAAAGCAGCAAGCCTAGCTTATATTTGTTTTTTGTTTTTATTTATTTATTTATTTTTTGTGATATTGCACGCGAATTGCATGTGCAACGTTTCTTTAATTACGTATAGATACAGGTGATCCACAATATGTTAACGAAACAGAAACCACTAATTCAATCAATGTTTGATTTAAAAAAAAATAAAATTTAAATAAAGTTTGATTTAAAAAAAAATAAATAAATTTTTAATTTTGGGTCATTACACGCCACTTCATCCAGGTCATGTCACCCATGACGTCAGATTTAGCTGAAAATTTTTTTTATTTTTTTATTTAACCATCCTAATCATCTGTACAAAATTTAAAAAAATTATCTCTAATAGTTTTCAAGTTATGAATTTTTGAAATTTAGGTTTCTGTGGGATCACTTTCGGTGAGTTAGTTTTTCTTGGAAACTAGTTGATATAGAATAATATTTAAAGACCTTTTTTATGTAATTTCTCCTCCTCTTTCCAATGGTGTAAACAAAAATGGTGTAAACAAAGCTCGTTTTTTGAGCTTCCAGACGTCGGACGTGTCTGAAAAATATTAGCGGGTAAAAAACCATTATTTTTGTTCCAGATTATTTTAGTTTACATCTTTAGGGTTAAATTTTAAAAAAAATTACTACGGTTACTGCTATGCCTTTGGCCAATAATCACTTCTAAAGATTTTTTGTTTATCGATTAAAAAATGTCTCAAAATTTAAGTCTAACAAAGCATTACATAGAAACATAAAGTGATAATTAACCAAATTTATTTTTCCTGTAATCTCCTGACTTTTCTGAACATTTTGATAAAAAAATTATTGCTTTATGTTAAATATTACAGAAGTTATGGATTTTAGCGAATTTCCAAAACTGGAAATTCAGCTTTTACGCCAGGTGTCATGGTGCGACCTAAGCCCGAGACCATATCAGAAATATGTTTTGAGGTCCCTAGAATACGAAAATGATATTCACTAAAATTTATATATATATATATATATATATATATATATATATATATATATATATATATATGTATCCGCGCGATAACTCTCGAACGAAACGTTTAATGCTTATGAAATTTTGTGTGCGAATTCGATTTTCCAAATCGTTGGATGAGTTCGTTAGCCAGACACGTCGGATGCCCAGAAGTAGGTTTTCCGGGCGTTTTTTGTCAACAAAATGAGTTTTTTGCCAGAATTAAGCAATTTTTCAAATTTTTTTTTACACCAAGCCCTAGTAAAAGGTAAAATTCATAAAAAATGTTTTTATACCGTTGCTCTAAATTGCTTACTTTTCGAGAAAAACTAGGAAATATGTCGTTCTCCATTTCACTCGCACTCGCATTCTTTTTTTTTCTGTCTCATTTTTTACGAGCTAAATTCGAAAAAATCCGCTTTTTAAGTAGCATGTCATGATTTTTTTAATTCAATTTAACGATTCGGCTATATTCTTTTTCTTTGTCAGTTAAATGTTTTTATAATGTATATCTATTCCATTTTTTTTTAGATAAAAGATCACGGCGCAGTTTTTTATGTGATATGATCAGAATTTAGATGATGTTCTTCCTAAAATTAATAAGAGCTTGCTACAATCGCATAAAAATTACGTTAAATCATATTCAAACAATAATATTTTTACGTAATTTTCTATCCAAATGACAATACTACGTTATAATTATATGTATAAACCCATCATTTTAGTGGTAAATAAATTTGCACATTCAGTTTTTTTTTTCTTTTGACAACAAAACAAATAATTTTAAATTTTGACAAGTTGTATCATACATTTTTGAAAATATTAAATATTTATTTTTTTAAGGAAAAAATGTATTAAAGATCTGAAATTTGTTTAACAAAAACCATACATCTGCTCGTTTTACCTTAAAAATCTCGGAAAATAGAATATTTTTCAATAATTAACTCAGAAAAAGCATATATGAGGTAATTTTCATGATATTTTTTTGAAAATTTCAAAATAGTAGGGTTACAATGTTTTTTTTTTTAATTATTTTGTAGAATTTGGTAAACACACATCGTAAAAAGTACTCGCCTTGAAAAAATCAAACAAGTATTTAAAAAAAAATACTATTTCTTAAAGAAAATATTAAAATTATGTACAAATGCCGTCCTGACCAACTGATATATTGGAACCGATTTTGAGCAGCTGGATTTACTACAGGCAAAAGCTCATAGTGAATACACACATTTTTTAACATCCTTTTGAATTTTGTAATTCAATCATTACAAATAAAATCTAAATAAAAAAAAATCTATATGACCTGTTTTTTCTCAATTTCTTAGCATCAAATCTAGCGATAATTAACTAGCGAGTGATTGTATTGACCACACATTTTAATGTAAAATATATTAATTTTAACCGGCTTCAAAATAACGTTTCGATTTTAACAATAAAAATATTTAAAAAAGTGTTTAAGTTCTGGCAAGATTGTCAAAAAGGGACTGAAATATTTTTAGATATTGATATATAGAAAAAATATTATTGTGTTAAGTACTTACTAGACTTATAAACTTTCATTTTCGTATACGCTTTCGGTTTCGGATATTTAATTATTTCGGATATCGGTAGTTTTAGTTACGGTTACGAATATCCATAACATCCCTAATGTAAATGTTTGTCAATCCAACTTCATCGAGAGAAAGTTAATTAGGTATTTACGATTTTCGGAAGAACACGTATATAAATTTTATAAGTACGTATTATCATATAAACACATTTGGTTTGCAATTTTTTAATAATTAGTTTCTACGCTACTGAAATTATCTATCCATTTGAAAATTGGGATCCAGTGATGTACATTGACACTACAAAAGTGTGGGTGAAAAATTTCATTTTCACTTTTACTGAAATTATGTCATAAATTCATATTTTCAGAATTTATTCATTTGACAGAAAAATTCTAAATTATTAAAAAAGCCAAATAATTAATAACAATTAAAATAAAAAAAAAAAAAACAGAAAACATTTATTTATATTTGCATTTTTATAAAAACATGTAGGTATTATATTTTATATGCACTTTAACTAAAATGTCAAATTTCACACCTTGTTAATTTTCAATTTCACTCATAATGTGCTTAAAAATCAAAACTTAAAGTTTATAACATTCACAATCCGTGTAGAGTGTCCATACGTCTTGGTTTTCCCGGATTTGTCACGGTTCTAGCTCCGTTGCTCCGGTGTCCCGACAGACTTTTTCAAGACGTCGGTCGATTTGTTTCGGTTTTTCAAACTACTAATTTTTCATCATCTAATAAGTACACAATTTTTCATTTTAAATAATGAATAGTTCAGTATCATATTAAAAGATCAACAGTAGATTCATTTACAACCAAACCTAAAAATATTTAAAAAAAATTAATTACTAATTAAATTTTCCAAGTTTTTTCGATTTTACCTTAAACACGAACTTCCAAAAAAACATTTTCTTTTCTTAACTTTCCATCATATATGTATCTACATAAATAAATTGTAATATTATTTTGCTTGCTTTTATGATACTGAAGGTACTGATTCCTGAACAATTAAAAATTAAAATGACTGGAATTTTATTCGAACTTTTAAATAAAGTAGTTAACTAACGCGCTAGATAGATAGCGCCAGAATACAGAAATTGCCAACATTTAAATGTTCATGTTTCACATTAATACAAAATAAAATACATTAATACAAAATAAAATTGTCTAAGAAGCTCACTTTCATAAGAAATTTTATAAAAATTTAAAAAATATATATTTCCTAGAACAGGGGGCGATTTATTTTAAAAAAAAATTAATATTTTAAATAAAGAGCCATTAATAGGTATTCTATACATATAATACAAATGTAACGAGACCGTTTCTGTATAGGGAATATTTTTTAAAAATTGTGCAGATACTGTAAATAGTTATCGATGTAGATATCAAAACAGCGATTTTTTAAATTTTTGTCTGTCTGTCTGTCTGTTCGTCTGTTCACGCATCACACAAAAACTACTGGATGGATTTTAATGAAATTTGGTGTGCCGACAACTTATTACCCGGATCAACATCTAAGATACTTTCTACTTCGAGAAAATGTCTCATTCCCACGGGAAAATGGAAAAACCATGTTGAGCATGTGCATACAGTACGCAAAAACTATTGAACGGATTTTGATGCAATTTGGTGTGATGATAACTTATTACCTGAGTCAGCATCTCAGATACTTTTTATTTCGGGAAAGTGGCTCATTCCCACAGGAAAGTAAAAAAACTTTTTGAGCATGTGCACATATTACGCGAAAACTATTGAACGGATTTTTATGAAATCTGGTGTAGTGATAACTTATTACCTGCGTCAACATTTAGGATACTTTTTATTACGGGAAAATATTTCCTTCCTTCAGGAAAATTCAAAAATTATTTTGCTTATGTGCATGTATACTTAAAACTATTGTTCTATGCGAATGCTTTATAATTACTATACTTATATACTTGTCATTTATTAAATTAATTTACCATAATACAAAATTTCTGGAGACTAACTCTATTTTAAATTAATTTAGAAATTTCGAAAATTTAAGTGCCTATATATCCGAAAAATTCATTTTGGATGAAACTTGTTATATTTATAGGATAGATACTAGTTTGGGATGCAAATATAATAAAACAATAAAACGTTGGAAGTCCAAAAATTTTGTATGAGTTCTCCAGTCAGACACGTCCAATTCCAAAAACTTCAAAAAAATGAGTTTTTTGCAAACAATTTGCCAAAATTTAAAAGTTTTTCCAATTTTTTTTACATTGTGGAAAGAACCAAGAAAGACACAGAAAATACATTTTGAACCATTATTCTAGGTAAGCGGGTTTTCGAAAAAAAGTAACTTTTATGATTGGAAATTCGCTATGTTATGCAGATGCTGCGACAGGGGTATTTTAATATAATAATGTCACCGAAAGTGATACCACGGAAACATCATTTTAACCCTATTTTGCTAAATTTCAAAAATTAATATCTTGAAAACTATTAGAGATAATTTTTTTAAATTTTGTACAGATGATTAGAATGGTTAAATAAACAAATAAAAAAATTTTCAGCTAAATCTGAGGTCATGGGTGACATTTTATGTTTTTATTAGATGATTTGAAATGAAATGACCCTTTTATGACATCATCAAGTTTAGTAAAATTTTTACGAACGAAAATTTTACAAAACTGAAAGTGAATTGTAGGTTTTCCAAGTCGTTCTTTTCATTTTTATTAAAATTAACCAAATTTTTTCGAAACAGTAATTTTTTAATAGTAGAAACAGGATAGCGCTAGCCAGACTACTTGCGACAGAACCCTAAGTTCACCTCTGATCACCTTCCCCCAATTTAATTTTTTCCCGGGACCCACTAGATGTTAATTTTTTTGTTAACCTTTTTTAACCACAGTTATAAAAACTGGCAAGTCTAAAGTGAGAGGTTTAAAAAAAAATTGAGCTAGATTTACAAGCTTTTTGAATAATAGTACTACTATAAGTCGTTTAAGTCATCTAATAATATAACAAATTTTTTATTTATCTATTGGAAATAGCGCGAAATATGATAATTGCCATACATAAACAATTCATGGCACCGTTGTTGCATTGTTTATTTAATTTTATAAATAATACTTACCTTATTATACATGAATAAATAAATATATGTGTAATATATAATTTTTTATATCTATATGGAGAACATGAGTTGTTGCTGTTGTTTCCTGATTTACTTTCTAATAGTAAAAACAGTAGTAAACATACAAAAATACAGTACAAACTCATGAATACAATATAGGTATCCCTTATTTTATAATTTTGCTCAAGTATCACAAAAACGTTGCAAAAATTGCATGTTTTTACGACGCTCAGAGAAGAATACTTAGCGAAAGCTTTGGATAAGTATATTTAATTTTGTGGCGGGGGAGAGAGGGGTTAGGTTAGGGGTAAGGGTATTGCATTTTCTGTGAGTAAATCATACGAAAAATATTCTCAGAAATTTTCATAAGAATCAGAACGAATTATTTAGAAAGTTATCTACATTTTAAAAAAAATTGTCTTTGAGTGTAATTTCTCGCTCCCTGTCGCGCTATTTTATAGACTTAACGCTCCTTTCACATTATACGGTTTTTGCCGTACGGCAAAAAATCGTACGGTCGCATTTTTTTAGTGTAGTGAAGAAGAGCATTGGACCTTTCACATTACACGGTCACGGCAAAATGCCGTTGCCGTGCCGTGTAGCAGCCGTCTCTTGCCACTGGACTTGACGGTTGCCGTACGGCGTTTTTAGCTCAGTAGTGTATGTAATTAAATGGATGCTTTCACATTAGACGGCTTTTTAACGTACGGCATTAACAATATTTTGTTGAATTTCATGTTAATTATTAATTTTATTTGTGAAATGGATGAAACTAATGTTGAATGTGATAACCAGTATTTTAATAGATTGTATGTAATTTCGAAATTGTGTGTTTTGATGTTAAGTTCGTTAAGAAATTAATCAAATGAGTCTGTAAACATCCGAAAATAGTTGAAAAACTTATTTTCGTAATTTTTCAGGTCTTCAAAGAGTGTGATAATAAATAATCCTACTTTCTATTTCCTCTGATTTATAAAATTAACTTTAATGACACTTATTATTTGTATAATGTTGCAAGTCGAATAAAGATATCCAGTTTACAACGGCAAAAAACCGTGCAATGTGAAAGTAACAATATCACGGTAAAAAGCCGTACGGTTTTTTACCGTACGGCGAAAACCGTACAATGTGAAAGGAGCGTAAGTGTGCCTGACTTTGACCCTGGGATTGACGATTTTGAAATCGTCGTGAAATTTTACTATTTTTTCTCGACGCAAGTGCACACGTTACCTCTTAAAAATAAATATAGATTTGTGGTTAAAAACCATTTTCCGATCGATCTAATATTTTTATTTTCATTAATTGAAAAATTAATAGAAAAGAAAATTGTATTATTTATAAATTTATCGTTTTATTAATTTTTTTCTATAAATAAAATTTAATTTAGTTTAAATGAGCATAGTAATTAGTTTTAGTAATTTGATTCTAATTACTTTAATATGAACTAAACAAATCTTGATTTGAATACAAAATTCAATTTCGTTCACTTTTTTGTTTTTTATTTTATTTTTTTCTTATAAAAGGAAATATGTAGGTCGTTTTATGTAAAGTAAATTTTAATTCTATAGTTACTTATTTGTTTATTTATCTGTTAATATTACACATTATTTATTAATCAAATGAATTATGAATATTGACAGTTTCGATTAATTGAGCCTTAAAAGGCTTGTTTAAGTAACAGTTTTGGATAGTACCAAATTGTCAGGATTATGCGCAAAGCAATTTTAGTATGCGCAGAGCGGTCTTAATAATGACAAAAAACGTTTTGCGCACAATCCTGACAGTTTGATACTAACTTAAAAAATGTTGTTTAAACAAGCCTTAAGTTACCAGAAATCGTGAAACAAAATTCATAATTCTTATAAAATATTTATTATTTTGTGTTTTAAAACTTCTACACTTATGGAGATTTATAAGCAGAAGGAATATAAAAGTTAGGTTATACACATTATAAAATCACAATAAAAAATCATTTATGTACTTAAGAAACATTTCCGTACTGCACTCAGCAAAGAAAATGTAAAAAAAATCTGAATGTATAACATGACTGTGGAATTAAAATGGTCGAGTGAGAGTTGACGTCTTAGCCAAACGACACACTTCACGAATTCATATAGTATTTCGATAGATAGAACTACAAAGTCTTAAATGCACATTCGAACCAGGGCCCCCATTTCAACTGATACTGGCCCTGGTTATATGTATATGCATGTATTTTTTTTTTATAATGTTACAATAATTTTATCTAATCATTTTAATCAAGTAAGGTGTTAACACATACCTACATAAATAAATTATATAGTTTAAAAAAATTCTAAAGCAGAAAATTTTATCTGTCATGCAAACTTAAACAATAAGGTTGTAGGTTTAGGTTAATTGGCCTTGCACGTATTATCATAATCATATTAAAATACAACAAGTAAGAAAACAAATCTGTGTAGTTGCTGTTTTTTTTTCTTTTCTTTTTTTATAAAAAATTGTGTCAAATTTTTATGGACAGTATGATTTTAGATAAATATTCGACAAAATTTCATTTTCGTGTTTTTTGATTGAGGGTCAATTTTAAGGGTCAAATATTTAACATTGATCGAATTATAGGCCTTTACACCGCAGCGTGTAACATCGAATTTGAAACGGAACAATACTTTTAAAATCTAATGAAAGTTCAAAAATAAAAATAACTTTTACCGCTGAAAAAAAAATGGAAATTTTGTCAGATGTCCTTTGTCTTGATCAGTAGTCATTATACGAAATTGGACATGTGTACTGTATAAATGGTGGAAGCGCCAATAAGTGTATTTTTATTTACATATTCTAAGAATGTTGTATCAAAAATTTCATAGTAAAATTTTAAATAAATATTTCCAAATATTCAACAATAATAAACTTTCGAAACTACATTTTTAAAGCGACCATTACGAAAATATCGTAATTTTTATCGAATTTAAATTTTGTTCATTTAACATTCCCGAAACTACACAAAAGTAGCGAAATTATTATAATCACTTTTGAAATACATGAAAATTTTTTCCCTCCAAAATGAAAATTTTCACGGGCATTTCACATTTTAGAGCCTCCTGAACAATTTTGGTTTCGTCTCTATCTGTCAAAGTGCATAACTTCGAAACTATTCGATCGCTTGTGGTGACAAAATTGTACAGTTTGATTCCTAGATGGTCCCTTCGCAGTCGGAGAATTTCGTCGCAATCGGAGTAATACTAGCCACGGCGCTGCTGGAAATCCCATTAAATGTCGATTTTCATTAAAAATTGTTTTAACACATTCATTGCCAAACTAAAAATATAGACTTTGTGAGATGACCAAATATTTTATGTTAAATTAGTAGGTTCTTATATTTGTCACGCGATATCGCATGATTGGCCATATTGCAAAAGTAGCCGTATGACGCCTTCAAGCAAACATAATTAGGGAATCTACATCGAATTTTGCAAGTCCAATTCTACTAGTGAAGAAAAAGGATTACGATTACCGCATGTGTGTAGATTATAGGAAGTTGAATTCAATAACAAAAAAAGAGAAATATCCAATGCCATATTTAGAGGATCTAATGGATAGATTAGCTCACAAAAAATACTATACAACACTTGATTTAAAAAGTGGTTATCACCAAATCGAAGTTGAAGAAAGTTCAATTCCACTTACGGCATTCATTACTCCTGATGCGCACTACGAATACTTAAGAGTTCCGTTTGGACTCGTAAATGCGCCGACGGTGTTCCAGAAATTAATGAACAAGGTCATCTACCCGTTAAGAAACAAAATTTTAGTTTATATGGATAACATTATGATCGCAACGGAAATTTACGATGAAGGTCTGGAAATACTAGAACAATTTATGGAACTGTTGAGGGACGCAAATCTTACACTAAATATCAAGAAATGTCGTTTCTTCGAAACAAAAATCGAGTACTTAGGGTATGAAATTGATTCAAATGGAATACGCCCACGACTGCAGAAGACAAATGCTGTACGACTATTCCAAACACCGAAAAATGTACATCAAGTACGACAATTTTTGGGCCAGCAATGGAAGTGTTAACCATTTTTCCTTAATACTATTAAACAGAGCCGAATTTACATAAGGGCACTTGGGGGGCACGTGCTCCGGGGGCCCTCGTACAATAGGGGTCTCGCACAATATCGAATAAAATCTCAAAATTACAGAATAGAATAGAAAGAATTAAGTGTTTTTTCGGGAAAATTTGAAAAATTTCGAAAATTCTCTAAGGGAGCCCGCACAAAAGTACTCAAACGCCTCCACATGTGAAGTATTCAGGGACCACCACATTAGAAGTGCCCCGGGCGGGCCTCCACAGAGGTAAATCCGGCTCTGCTATCAAATATGTACCTCATTGTTTTTCAACGATTTATTTAAACATTGTTTTAAACTAATAATAAGTTAATAACAAACACTTCCTGTAAACTTTTCCTACCAATTTATAGTAATCTTCCATATTCCAACAATTATAATTGACAACATATTTTTCAAATAATTTATTGACATATTAAAATAATACACGGTTTAACTATACATATTTGCTTTTATTATTAAAAGCATATCTGCTAAAAAAAAGTAATACATAGATAAATACAGATAATTCGTATATTTAAAGGTTGATTGCTTTTAAATAACCATATTATACAATAAAGTATAATGATGTTCCAACAGTAAGTAGATGAAAAGACGTATGTACTGTATATATTATGGTCACGAAATAAATATTGACTACGCGTGAAATCAGTGATCGATGAAATGATCTAATATTAAATAATCGGATCGAACAGACGGATCCATGAGAATATAATTTATTTTCGAAATAAATTTGACTTTTGATGAATTATTATTATGTATTATATAGTAGTTTTATGATCGCGATAACTCTGTTAATGGAGTACAATAAATTTAAACGCATCTAAATTTTTTGTGGTTTATTTTGGAATGCTTTTGGATTACATAAATAAATTGCTGATAAAGCACTAGATGCCTCAAATGTTATCTCGAAACTTCCCATGTTCCATGTAATTTAGTAGGAGCCATAGCCAAAAAAATCATAATTCAGAATTTAAATATTTTCTTCGAATTTTTCTGCGACTACCGATTTTTGAGTTATGGTCTCCAATTTTTGTTTTCCTTATTAAACATAAAGTAGATTTTGACACAATTAAATGACTTTTATCTCCCCTTTCTATCGATATTACCATATGTTATATATCTGTCTTCGAAAATGACCTCAAAAATTAAAAAAGAAAAAAAACTAGGTATACCTATTTTGTAAAATTTTTTTTGTTTTGGTCGAGAAATAAATATGAAATCTTACTGTTAAACAATGTTTTATTAAAAGAGAATTGTGATTAGAGGCTAATTGTAATTTTCTAAATTTTTTTGAAATTTTGACAATGAAATTTTAGCCAATGCTATGTGATCTCAATTTTTTTTTAAATTTTTACTTTTTTTTAATGATTTCAGGCACATATGACATTAGAGTTTATACTTAATTAAATATGTATTGCGTAATTTGTTCATTTCTCGATCTAAACTTTGAAAAAAAAAATTTCAAAATAGAATTTTTTTTTAGATTTTCGAGGTTATTTTTCAAAATAAATATTCAGTACTCTCACAACTTAAGTAATCACTTAAAAATTAAAATTTTACAACTACTATCAAATATCCAATTGTTTCGAACTCGTAGTCTGAAAGGAGTCCGGATCAGGGCCGTAACCTAGGCTAGGACAGCCGGGGCATTACTCCGGAGCCCCCAAAAGAATACAAGAAATTCAAAATTTCTAAATTTCATGGCAAATTTTTAGGGCCGATTTCGGTAAAATTAGGGCAGGAAACGAGCAAACGACTGACAAACCAAAAAAAGGTCGCCACTTTTTTTGTCAGGGGCGGCCTAGAGGCTCCGAATGTACTTTCTGCCTCGGGGCTCCTGAAGACCTAGTTACGTCCCTGCTCCGTATACGGAACACCGAATTGGGTAAATCTCGGTGGAGTTAGGCAATTTATTACATTTCCCTTTTTTGATTAGTCCATGTTATTAATGTCCTATATACAGTACTTTAAATAGAGCCTGCTTAAGAGCTAATTCGGTACTAGGGAGTCCTGCAAATGATGAAAATACTTGCTATGCAGCCCTCCTTATTATGATTTCTGGGTAAATAAAAATAATTTATTTTGAATCTTTGTAAGGAAGAAAAAATGATTTCCAAATACAGTCGATTTTAATTGAGTCACTCACAGGACTAACTAAAAATAATATAATTGGGTTTTTGAATGAAAAATTTTTTTTTACTTAATTTTTTTTAATTTTATTTCAATTCTACATCATAAATAATATTGATAATCGATACGAAAAATTTTTTAAAAATGATTTAGAATAAATAATAAATTAATTAAAACTTGAAAAACAGCACTACAAAAGATCGCGATATCTGTGACGTCATAAAGGTAATATGTCAAAAGTGTCAAAATTATTAAAATTTAGTAGGAAAAATTATTGATGGTTGTTTCATTGATTTCGACGTTCAAAATCTTGAGAGACCTTTTTTTCCGAATTTATTTTTGTATTGCTATCACAAAGTGGTACAAAACAAGCTCGATATTTCTTTAGTTACGATATTTCGACAGTGAAGTTTATAACAAGCAATAATTTGGATAGAAACAAGAATTTCAGAGCAACAATAATTTCATAGTAACAATAATTTCATAGCAACAATAATAGTAGGAGAGCTGCTGGCCGATTTGCAATAGTCATTTCGACACGCGTTAAATTGAGAGGATAGGATCTTGGATACTATTTACTCTACATAAAAATTCAGTTCTGGCAAGCCTATTCGGCCGGGTTGAGTCGAATAGGCTTGCCAGAACTGAATTTCTGTGTAGAGTAAGTATCCAAGATTCTATCTTCTTAATTTAACTCGTGTTGAAATGACCATCGCAAATCGGCCAGTAGCTCTTGGTCTATAATCTATTTGAAAATAAAAAGACACTAATGTAGCTACGTTCAGGCCATATAACCTTTATTACGTCACATAACCGTTCGTGAACTATCGGTCCGTTATCGGGTCTAAGTTTGAAAAAATATTTTTAATTTAATATAACTTCTTAATTATTACGTTTAAAAAAAGAATAAAAAGAGTTTTCTTATAAAACTTATATACATATTGATCTTTCCAGTTATGACAAAAAAAAATTTTCTTCAAAAACCTAATTCTTTTTTTTTACTTGCAGACCTTCAGGGACTTTACGAAATGATATGTCACCACATACGTCCACCGAATGTAATAATCCAACAATAAATTCACCGAGCTACTCGAAACAACTCTCCTCATATCACCACCTACAAAACACACCACCCACATCATCACATATTTCGGGCCGTGTCCATACGCCGGCCAATCTCACGCAAACACATTCGCAACCGCTGTGTACGCCAGAAACGGTGGTCAACATTGACCTAACAACGCCATCCACACAACACAATCACAATCCACAATCGTTGAACAGTGTCAACGAGAAACAGTGTGCCACGGAAACATCGGACGATGGTACAATTGATATGCCGGACGGTGTGTCACAACAACGGATCTCGTCGGACACAACAAATGCCGTCATACAGGCGAAACGTGTTGGTGTCGGTGCCGGTGGCGGCAGTAGCATACAGCATAGCGGTGTCGTTATGGAACCGGAACGTGATCTGACGCCAAGTAAGATGTCATCGATTGCACATACAAGCGCGGTGGCGACATTGAATCGTTTACCCTCATCGATACCGGAACGAGTGCCGGCGAGTGGACCGCGGCCACATCATCATTTAAGTGTTCAAGAACTTCGATTACAGGTAATTCAATTCCTACAATTTAAACGTTAAACTGAAAAATCAGTAAATATAATTTCGATCATCTTTTTGAACGATTACACAGATATTTATTGTTTTTAATATCATTTCCTATATTATAATTTAGTGTTTTACTGATGTATTTTTTCCTACAAGTTATTTTTTTAATTTGAAATTTAGAGAACAGAGTATTTCGTCGAAAAACAATATTTCATATTACACGACTTAAGGAGACTCACCAGTCCAGAGATCGAAAAGAACAAGTTTTTTCACGATTTTTTTTTTTAGATAAATTGAACAATGAAAACAATTAACAAATGATATCAGTTCTTTTATTAACTATTCAAGATTGCAAATAAATTATTTTTTTTTCTGTGACGTATATTGATCAACATAATAATATAGTTAAGTATCTAAAAAAAGGTACTTCTACTTGTGACAGGATTTTGAAGCTCAGAAGCATCTGAAAAAAAAAATCTGGACAAAATATTCTATCCAAAACGTCTGGTTGTGGTTTAGCCAATAGAGAAATGTGTTGTAAATATTCTGTCCAAATTTGAGTTAATTTGAATGAATAATAATAATAATAATAATAATAATATTCTTTATTTATAAATAGTTATAAAAAACTACATAAAATGCGTCACAATAGAAAGTTACGTGGAAAAGAATTCCTCAGTGCCATATAAGCATTTGTCTAACAATATGTTTTTCATTTTCTTTAGAAAATACGCGTCGTTTAAGTTTTTAACCTCATCTGGAATTGCATTAAACACCCTAATAATCATATTAGTACAGCTCTTATGTATGACAGACCTAGAAGAATTCATCACTGTAAATTTTGTTTTAAATCGCGTTTCGTATTTGTGGTCTTGCCGAAAGTCTTCAAACAAGTACAAATTTCTTTTTGCGAATTTAGCACATTCATAGATGTATAGTCCATATATTGTTAAAATTTTAAATTTTTTGAATAACGGTTTACAAGAAGTTCTATTTCCGACCCTAGCAATGGCACGTACTGCTCTCTTTTGCATTCTGAATAATGAAGTACACATTACGGAGTTCCCCCAAAATATGACTCCGTATCTCAATATAGATTCAATTGTACCGTGGTAGATATTTATAAGAGCTTCAGAAGGCAAAAGAGATCCAAGCGACCAGAGAAGGTATATATTTGGACTGATTTTATTAATAGTGCTTTCTATGTGAGATTTCCAATTCAAGGTCTTGTCGAGGCATACCCCTAATAATTTGACTGTGTCAGTCAGTTTAATTTCACCAACATCGGTTAGTGTTATGTTATTGTCTATATGTCCAACATTGTTAATTTTTAAAGCTTGCGTTTTTGTCAAATTAATTGCCAGGCCATTGTCATCTAACCATCTAAAAATATTTCTTAAAGATTCGTTTATATTTTGTTCAAGTCTCTCTATATTACTATCACTAAATGTTAATGTAGTGTCATCCGCAAACAAATAAATGTGTGCATTTGTCAGCTGTACTTGCGCTAGATCATTTATGTATATTAGAAATAAGAAGGGTCCAAGAACGGATCCCTGAGGGACGCCTCGAATTAATGCTTCCGATTTGGAATACGCATTATACTTCATGTTACTTTTACAACCTGGCCATTTGACACATTGCGTACGATTGGTTAAATAAGATTTAATTAGATTTAAAGCATTTCCTCTAACACCATATAATTCGAGTTTAGAAATTAAAACTTTCCTGTCTATACAGTCAAATGCTTTGGTTAAGTCTAAAAATACGCCAACATTGAGAAGATCATCATTCCATGCATTGTACACCTTAGACAACATATTGTAGATTAGCTGATCGATTGATTTGTTTTTAACAAATCCATACTGGTGAGGAGAAAGCAAATTATATTTAACAAAAAAGTTTTCCAGCCTTGTTTTAATGGCTTTTTCAAATATTTTTGAGAGATTACTGAGCAATGCTATGGGTCTATAGTTTTCAATATTTGCCTTATCGCCTTTCTTATGAACGGGATGGACTATCGCTGGTTTGAGTTTTTCGGGGAATTCTCCAAGTTCAAAACACTTATTGATAATATAGCTTAAGGGTTCCGCTATATATGGACAAACTGATTTTATAAGTTTCACTGGAATTTCATCCCATCCGACTGAGGAAGTATTTTTTAGGGTTAAGCAAATCTTGTGGATTTCTTCTTTATTGCATGGCTCAAGAAACATAGTATGTATATTACTACAAATTCCACCATTAAAACAAGGGTTTAAATTCAGATTATCTGTAACAGTTGAAAAATATTTATTAAAATCATTTGCAATTTCTAAAGAATCTACACTTAATTTATCGCCGACCCAAATGCCGTTAGTATTTTTATTTTCAGAATTTTTAAGATTTTTAGCTAGATCCCATATTACTTTATTAATATTATTGGATTGACTGATTTTTTGTTGGACATATAGCTGTTTGGAAAATTTAACTTCTCTTTTTATCTGATATTTTATAGATTTATATTCATTGGATATATTGTTTTGCATATCTGCAGTTTGTTGTGTGAATGTAGGATGTTTAATGCAATCATACAGATCTCGTTTAATTTTTGATAATATTTTTATATTATTTGTCACCCAACTATTATTTGAGTTTTTGTTTAGACCACATCTAAATTTAGCA
Source organism: Brachynemurus nebulosus (assembly GCA_035578155.1). NCBI lineage: Eukaryota > Metazoa > Arthropoda > Insecta > Neuroptera > Myrmeleontidae > Brachynemurus > Brachynemurus nebulosus. Next base: position 74,977,820 of record JAPWDM010000002.1, on the reverse strand, counting down.
CAATGTTTTGGGAAACAAATGTCCATATAATACTGAAAAATACTTAAAAACTTATTATAAATGACATTTATATTTGTATTTTGACAACTATAAACATCTAACCACGTTTCATTATAAATTAAAAACAAAAAATATTCAATATTTACATCATTAAAAGATCTATTATCTAATAGCAGTTGAATGTCACTATTATTACTTATAGTAATATCTATAGTACATTCTATATATAGGTGATCAGAAATATCCATATGTGAAGCATTAAAATTTAAACAGTTAAGATTTGAAATAAAATTATCCAACAGACTGGTACTGCGTTTTACAGTACGCGTCGGGATTTCTATATTAAAAATTTCTAGATCAAAAGGCTTAAAAACATTTTTAAAATAACTTACTTGACTAGAGTTTGTTTTTAAAAGATCTATGTTAAAGTCACCACAAATTGTAATATTACATTTTGGATTTTTAATGTATTGTTGTTCTAAATATTGTTCTAGATATTCTAGTGATGATTTGTAATTTGTATCAGGAGATCTATAAAATGATAATATTTTCACAGTAACATCCGTTAACCGAACTTTAATACCGCACATTTCGAACACTTTTTCTACACATTGTATATCTTCACTTATATCAATACACATATTATTATTGCAAAATTCATATGACCCATAAAGTGCTACTCCTCCATGCAAAGCTTCTTTTCTGCAAAAGTAACTAATAAGTTTATACCCATCCAAGTTCAATTGGTTTTCATTCAAAGCCCAATGTTCAACAATTGATAGTACATCTGGTTTATCTGGTCTAGAAAGAAAAATTTCCAGGTCGTCCCTTGCCGTGGTTAAACACTGTACATTCATATGTGCTATTTTCAATAAGCACATATTTTAAATAGATTTAGAATAATCTTGACACAGGTGCCGCAAAAAGTCATTTCGAGAAAAAGACATTTAAAGTTTGAGTTACGTTTTTTTACTTAATAAAACTGAAATTTTTATATTTACAGCTAATCAGTCATTCCTGGACCATACAGTAACCCTAAAGGAAAATATATATGATACTCAAAACAAACGTTATACAGCGTCATGAATACATAAAAAGACACTACTGCGCTGCGATCGACTGCGCGCTAAAAATACGAAATCCTACATTCTACGGTGCCAGCTTTAGAAGCTCATATCTCGAAAAGGAAATGAGATATTAAAAAATCCCTTGGCACAGTAATTTCTAATTAGTATAGCTATAAGAAAATGCAAAAAAATTGATTTTTTGCAATTTCTGGACTGATGAGTCTCCTTAATGTGTTATTCAAAGCAAACTGTGGAAACGATTCCAGGTTACAAGAATTATATTTAAAATTAAAGGAACGCTTTTAAACATTTCTGTAATGCTTAAAAAAGTGTCAATATTTTTCTGAATTACACCGATAGATCAAATGGTCGAAAACCGACATTTCATATTACACGACCAAATGTTATTCCAGTTAATGGCGGAAATGATTCCAAACTACAAGAATTCTATTTAAAATTAAAGAATTGCTTTTAAACGTTTCTATAATGCTTAAGAAAGTGTCGATATTTATATGAATTACATGGTAGATCAATTGGTCGGAAAACGACATTTCATATTACACGACTTAATATGTTATTCCAACAAACGGTGTTGGGTTATTCCAAGCTACAAGAATTCTATTTAAATTTAAAGAATTACTTTTAAACATTTATATAATGCTTAAGAAGATGAATTACATTATACGATTACACAGATGTTTACAGTTTAACTTCTATGTTATAATTTAATTGTCATATTTTTCTTCCGAGACTACTAAAATAACGGAAGCATTATGATCACTTTTGAAAAATAAAAAATTTTTTCCCTCCAAAATAAAATTTTTTACGCTCATTTTACGTTTTAGAGCTTCCTGAACAATTTTGGTTTGGTGTCTGTCCGTCTGTGTGTCGCCAGTTTGCACCAAGTGGCATAACTTCTAAACTATTCGATTGTTTCTAATGAAATTTTCAGAAATTATGCAGTTTGGTTCCTGGATGTTCCCCTTTGAATTTAATCGAAATCGGAGTAACGGTAGCTACGCCGCTACCATGCCATTCATTCCATTAATATACTAAATTGCACCAAGTGACATAACTTCTGAACTATTCGCTTGTTTTTAATGAAATTGTCAGAAATTATGCGATCTGATTCCTAGATGGTCCTCTACAAATTTCATTGCATTCGGAGTAATAGTATCCACGGCGCTACCATGAAATCCCATTAAATATCAATATCTTATTTACCGCTAGTCCCACTTCGCTCAAATTTTTAAAGTATTTTGGGGATTAGTTTCTAAAATATTTTTGCTATTATTTTATAATTTAGATACAACAATTTTTTATGAACTTTAAGGCGAAAATATAATTTCACGATACATTTATATTTGGTAGAATACTGTTTCAAAGTCTTTTACGAGCACGAGGAAACTGTGTGCCATACATTCTTGTTTTTTGGGCAGGCCATCTAAATATTGTTTTCTACTTGTTTTGTTGTTGGTCACGTGGGTCACACAATTCTTAGAAATAAAGTTGTTTTTCACCTGATGATGGTGTAATGGCCGAAATTCGACTCGTGTGTATACGATTTTTGTTGTGAAAAGTGACAAAGCAACGATCCCACGTTTTCTTTTTTTTAAAAATAAAGTTGTATATTTTCAGCAAAGAGTTCGTGAATGTAACAGTTCATCGGACGATAATCGTTCGTCCGGCCATGCAAGTATGTCAGACACGGGTCACAGTTCACCACGTGGTGCATCACAACGATCTACGCGTACCGGTCGAACGAGTGCGCAAGCGCATGGCCAACGCGCCCGACACAGAGCTACACCAGCCAAGGTAACTAACTAACTAGCTGATCTCATCTTCTAAAACATCATCTTCTAAATGTTTGTTTCCATTTTTGTAGTTCCACGCCGGTGGAGCACCTTGGGGCGGTGGTGGAGAGGGATGTGGTTTAGAGGATATCCGTCGCGCCATTCAACAGTTAAGTTTACGATCGCACACGAGCACCAGTAGCACGCATTCAAGTGCCGGAAGTGATGGGTCGGAGCGCCCCCACGCCACCAACACTGTACATCGATTGGTGCGACACTCATCGTTGGAAACGATCAACACGAACGTGACGTCGGCCGATGAATTCGTTTGGGTCGATTCACATAATCGTTTGGTCGAGTTACAACATTTGCCGTGGACGCAACAGTGTGTCCAACGTGTGTTACGGTCCGGACGGTGTCGCGAACATTTACATCGTATCAGTTCCGAGGCGATACCGCGTCTCAGTTACTTGTTGCAACGCGCGTTAATTCGGGTGGGACGTGAAATTCAACGATTAGCTGCGCCCACCGGATTGTGTTCGAAGCATGAAGTTGCGTCAGCGTTTAGGATCGTGTTGTGTCCGCCACTGGCAGATTCGTGTATTAAAGCTTGTTTACGTGCGGCCACAATGTTTGCCGTGTCTGGTGATTGTGTCCTGCGACAGAGTAAATCGTCCCGGGCGGGGTTACAGTTACCCGTCGGGCGATTTCACCGGTGGATGGCTGACGTAAGATTAGGAAAATTTATTCATGAGTAAGTAACATTCCCAAAATCCTTCACTTTTGTGAAAAAGGACAGAAATTAAATATATTAGAAAGATTAGAAATAAACAAATTAAATAATGATCCAAACATAAGTTTTAAATGACCAAATTCACCTAAATAAATCTCCCCTTCTTAATATATTTAATTAACTCTATTCCAATATTTATTTTCTAGTTAAAATATTTCTTAATAAAAACATCCCAAAAATGAATTTATTCAACCTTACATTTATGGGTCATACACAATCAATGAAATAAGGAATAAGAAATAAGGAATAAGGAATAAGAAGTATGCCATCTAGTGACGTTGAATGGAACTTTAACGTAACTGCCCATAGGTATATGTATTTAGGTATTTTTGTACATCAAAATTCATGAAAAAATAACGTTCGTGGTGACTTTTTTTGTCACTAAAGTGAAAAAAATCACGAATTTTGACGTACAAAAGTACCTACATATTTATATCTATGAACAGTTACGTTAAAGTTCCACTCAACGTCACTAGATGGCATACTTCTTATTCCTTATTTCTTATTCCTTATTTCACTGATTGTATAGACAGCCATTATTTAATCTCCCCGCCCACTATTTGCTATCTACCTAAAACTCGTTCAACATCAAATTCGTAACTGGCCACTAGTTTCCTATACACGTGTATTTGTTTACCTTCCTTCTGGGTTTTCCCCATTTCTTAACCAGTTCATTTACTGTCTTTATAATTATATATATATATATATATATATATATATATATATATATATATATATATATATATATATATATATATATATATATATATATACTTTTATCCAAACTGAATTCAGTTCAGTTTAGTTTTTCACCTGAAGATGATCTAATCAATCGAAAACTAGTTTGTGGAAAATAATATATTTCTATATTTAAGGTAAATCGATCACTTGAAATTTTCCAAGTTCAGAATTTGAAATTTTAGTATATTATGTAGAAAGATATGGTGCATTCACTAACACTATTTTGAATAATTTCTGACGTGTAGTTTAGAAGAAATAAATTTTCAAAGTTAGAATTTTTAACGTACGAGTAAATGCCAGAGAATGATTAGAGATGAATCAGTGGTATATATTTAAGTAAGTTGCGTCATTAAAAACCAACTTTAAGATTTAAAAAACTGAAAATTATTTTCTTTTATGTTTTTGAATCATTAAAAAACTATTTTATTTAATATTGGACGTTTAGTTATTGTAATAAATAGAATATACATATATAGAACACCCATAATATATTTATTTATGTATTAGTTATTATGTGTGCGTACACGTCACTACCAGAATCAAATTCATTACTTTTAAAATTATTAAAATTAGAAAATTGAACAATAATCAAATATTAATACTGTTACATGTATTATAAAATTTAATTTATTTTTCTACACATAAATTATATTTATTTGTAGAGAAAAAAAATAGACTTAGTAATTCATTTGTCAGTACTGATCGATTCACCTTAAGTGAAAATTTGACAAAATTAAAATTTTTTCACCATATTCTTTAAGTAACATCCCTTTCTCTACCCATTTCCAACAAATTTTACTCACAAAAATTACGCGTATATTTTAGGTATGCAGCGGTATATTTATGCGCTGGCATGGAAAATCTTCTAGAAGAAATACTAATGCAATGTTTACCCAACGATCCCGAAGTAAATCTAACGGCAACCATTTTGGAGCATGGCATCGCAAACAACGGTGATTTATGGGGATTGTTGCAGCCGTATGCCCATTTGAATGCGGGTCGAATAGCGACCGGTGTGTTAGCTATGCCTCGTTGGGCGTCAGCGTCAAGTTTAGGATCCGGTTCCGGACGAGATTCCGGTCGAGGATCCGGCCCGTCAGAACCGTCATTGTTGACCACTTGTGTGGGAAGTTTATCCGAGTTACAAGAATTGGTTGCACGATTACGACCACGGATTCCATTGAGTCGTGCCGCTATTCAAACGTTATTTTATTTTATGCGATGTTCGCAATTAGAGCATGCTGAACAAGGCACGCCAGGGACCGTACAAGAGTTATGTTACGAAAGGGCGTACGTTGTTTTACCGCCATTGGTAAGTGAAAACATTTAACCCTTTTTTTAACCCTAGAATCATACGTTGGTCTACGAGAAACGTTAATCATACATCGACGTCGTTTTGACGGATGGACTTTTTACGGAGAGTTTTAGAGTTTATTTGCAAAAAACATTTTTTTTACATAACAATACTACAAAAGCGAATAAAATATTTAAAAAAAATTGCATTTGGAAAACAATTTTTAATATAAATATTTATTAATTTTTTTAATCTTTTTATCAAAGCATATTTTCATTATAAAAATTAAAAAATAGATAAATACATCAATTGTATCATGAAACGTCTTTCAAATAATTAATTTATGAACTATTATGAATCAGTGGACAGGTGTGACTTTACAGAATCTGAAATTTCTCAGTCATAAATATTCCTATAGATATGTAGTTATTTCCCCATTAGGCACATTTGTAAATTTTCTAAAATTTGTTAGTAATTTTTCGAATAAGATCTCAAAAAATAATAAAAATTAAAATATTTTCCACAAAATAAATTGTTAATCTTTTATTAAGTCATTTGAAACGCATTCTTTAGTTTTCGATTCAGTATATTAAAACTTCAGTATTATGTCGTCTCTATAAGTCAAACAGCTGTAATCATCTTTCACATTATCATAATCATTGAATAAATTAATTATAACATGCATATCTTTAATAAATTTTAGAAAAATTAGGAAAACTTTTATATGTGAAGTTCCAAAAAATTCTAGAAAAATACATAATTTTTAAGGACTCTCGAGTAAACCTCCCCTTAAGAAAAAAAAAATGGATGTTTAATTTATTTATCAATTTTTATAAGCCAGTTCAATTACACACCTAAAAATAGTGTTTTGGTATAGGAGCTTTTACGTTATTTGTTAAAAAAGTTAAAATTTTTTAAGAACCTATACCGTTGTTAAATCATTTTCTTGTGTATGTTTAGGTTGAATGGTTACGTGTAGCTGCTGCATTTGGCGAACATCGTCAAGCAAATTCCTTAGACCGTGACGATATAATGCAAGCGGCACGTTTACTTCTACCGGGAGTCGATTGTCCACCACGTCCGATCCTCTATCCAGAAGAAGTTGGATCTACTATCGAATTAGCATTCCGATTTTTACTTGCCGGAAATATTCAACAAGCGTTAGCATTACTTCCAGCAACTACCAGATTAGACACGGTTAATAATAACGGCTACACGGGATTAATGTTGGCGGCAATTCAAGACGATGCGCAAATCGTAGCACAACTTTTAGACGCTGGCGCAAATCCGGATATTGAAACGCCCGGTCCATCGGAAAATCAACATTGGACCGCGTTGACGTACGCCGCATCACTTGGACACTGTCGTGTGGCACGGATTTTATTAGAACGTGGTGCCAGTGTTGAAGGTGGTGCTAGATTAAGTGAAGAACGATGTACATTGACACCATTACAGGTTTTTGTTTTTTTTTTAAATTGAAAAATTGTAACTGTTTCTCGCATTAGAGAGAATATCAATTAGAGATGTCGATTCTCCAAAAAAAAGATCGATTTTTGGATTGATTTAAATCGAAATCAAGAAAATCGATTCAAAAAAAAAAAAATCGGCTAAAAAAAATCGATTCTGTGAAATCGATCTAAAAAATCGAAATTTTGAAAAGTTTAATAAAATTAGCTGATAATCTTTGTTTAAGGGACTTACTTAATAGTACATAGGTAATATTGGTAATATCGTGTAAAAACGCCTTGTAAGGTATTATATTTATAAAGGCGATGAGTGAGTTAACTTTTTAATTATAATTATAAAAAATAAGGCAATTGAATATGTAGGACGAATACCACGAATTGAACCAAGTTTATTCAAAAATTTCAAACAAATTGACAAAAAAAATGTTTTCTAAATAAGCCGCTTTTGTGGGAAAGGGATCGTCGTTATAATAGTCTGACTTATATAGAGCCATAGGAGGGGTTCGTTGATATAACGAGTAAAAACTGACAATTAACAATAGAGTTTTTGGTGTTTCATTTTAACACATGTTTCTTTGTAGAATTTTGAATTACTGTTAAAATGAAGTTATTTTTGGAAAAAATCGGTTATCGATCTCTTACTTTTAATAATCGATTCATGAATCGATTCAAATGAGAAAAATCGAAAAAAGAATCGATTTTTTAAGCTTCGATTAATCGATTTTCGATTAATCGATTTAAAATCGACATCTCTAGTATCAATACACATAGGTGATTGAATGATCGTCAGTATCGGGCGGCTACCGAGTAGTGATGTCGGATAATTAATCGATTAATCGGTTTAATCGACTAATTTTATTTAAATTTAGTGACTTTTCAGTCGACTATTTTACCCTCAACTAAATGACTAAAATGATTAACTTTTTTAAAATGACTAAAAATGACAAATGACTAATTTGATTTTTTTCCACTATTATTTATCAAACTGAAAAACTGAAAAACTAAAAAATTATCCAATTGTACAATTTTTCACTTTTATGTCATTTTTCACAATGTAATGTGTTACATAATATATATATAAAATAAATAACTAAGTTCAAAAGAAAACATAATTGTTTTTGGATAAATTATTCTATTCATAAATTCGACTAAAAATTTAGTCAATTAGTCGACTATTATAGCCTCGATATTTTCGACCAATGACTAACTTTGTCTAAAAAACAACTTTAGTCGATTAATCGACTAACTACTCCTCGATTCGACATCACTACTGTCGAGCACAGGGTCGTTGGTGTAATGGCGAACACACCTGGCTAGTTACCGGAAGATCCTGGGTTCGATTCCCGGCCGATCCGGACAATTTTTTCAATCACTTTTTTTGATTTTTATTTGTCATTACAGGTGGCAAGTGGTAGTGGTTGTTTGGAAATGGTTTCGTTACTTCTCTCACACGGCGCTGATGCATTTTTATCAACGCTTCAACGCGATTCAATGTGTTACTCTGGTTCAGCGCAACGTGGTTGTTACACGGCTATTTCTGTCGCCGCTGCGCACGGAAAACGAGCTATTCTAAGGCGTTTAGTTGCTCAACCGCCATCACCACCACGTGGAGATGTGTTGTCGTTGGAGGAAATGTTAGCCGAAGGTTCAAATAATGAACGAACGGCCGAGCCTAGTAAACCACAGTTGCGAGCACTACAGGAAGCAATGTGTCATGGAACGGAGGCGGATCATTTGGACGTGGCACTTGAATTACGGGCGCTTGGTGTGTCTTGGACGTTACATTGTTGGATGCACGCGCTCAGTGTGGCATTACAGCAACGATTGGACTGCGTGATCGATCAACTTTTGCAAGACTTTTTGCAAGTTTGCCCGGACGATTATAGTTCGCAGTTTGTTCAAGAATGTTTACCACTATTGTTTAATATATTTAGATACAGCAAAGTAAGTACTCATCTGTCAAATATTTTGATTAACTTTTTTTTATTCTTTGACAAACCTATCCTAACCTAACCTGTCAAATACTTTTGATTAATGACTTTTTTATTAACTTGCAAACCTAAAGTGCCCTGTAAACGATCAAATTGTTTGTCAAATTTTACGTGTTTGTCAAATTATTTGATAGTATGCAGCTTTGTTTGACGCGTTTGTCAAACAATCTACGTGTTTGACGTGTTTGATGAAAATCTTGATTGATCAACTGTTTGACGTGTTTGACCAACAAGTTTGAAGGTGTGCGGCGGTGTTTGTTGTGTTTGTCAAACAAGCTCTATTAAATTGCCGCGAAATGAATAGTAAATTTGACAAAATTTTTGCAAATCTCTGTCCTAGCAACCTTTTTTCCGTAATTTTCATTATTTATTCTATGTTTGGCCGAGTTTTATCTAATAAAATTATTTTATGGGGACCACTAGGGTGACAAATTACGGGCAAGTTTGTCAAATTTGTTTGAGCTTTGGTTTGATCGTTTAAGCTCTTGTTTGATAAAAACGTGAAGTTTGACAAACAAATTTGTCAAACAAATTTGATCGTTTACAGGGCACTTAACCTAACCTGTCAAATACTTTTGATTAACCCATTAGTGACCACAATATTACACGTAATACCGTGGGAATGGGAAAAGGGCTGTTTTCTTAATTAAAAGTATTTAAATATATAAAATTACAATTGAATAACGCTCTTTGAATCTTTCTCTCTCCGCCTATGTAAAAATTACCATTAAAAAGCTTCCAGTTGAACTGTTATAAGTTTTTAAAAAAGGGTCTGCAATGTGCAATGCAGATTGTCACAAATTTTTGCATTGATTTTTAAATTTATGAAATTTTTATGTAAAAAATCTTGTCCGAGTGTTAGTAAAATATATCTTTAAAGTATTAAAATTGAAATAATTGATAAAAATAAATATTAAAATAGAAAATTTCAGCAGAGAACTGACAGATATGTTTTAAAATACGCTGGGTTCTGACGTAATCAAAGAGTAATATCTTGTAGAGATTTTGTTACAAGTATTTCGTGGCTAACTTCGTGAATGAGAGATAAAGATAGTTAGTTGTAAAATAATTAAACAAAGAAGGAATGAAATGCGACTTGCGATTTAGTAGTTTAATAATATATGAATTCTTTTAGAAACTTTGACAAATTAAATGGAAATATTGGAAAACCATTGGAATATTTTGAAAAGATATTGTGTTCCGATTTTCCTGAACATAATAAAAGTTAAAAAATATTCTCAATAAAAATAACATGATATTGGGGTGACAGATACATTTACTTTTAAGTAACGTAACCACTTTTATTTTCGTAGTGTCAGTTTTAAAAAGTCCAGAATAAATTAGTTTAAAAAAAAAGGATCATTAACCTTTTTATTTCGTTTTTTTAATGTTAACAATATTTACCTTACTTCTGATAAATTTATTTCATATTTCCCGCTAAAGTTTTTATATACACCACGACCTAGAATATTATATATAATACGGGTTTTTACTATTATCCTGGGAAGGATACAAGGATCATCTTTGGGGATTTACTTTATAATGTCATTCTAGATCGTTGCATGGAAATTCATCAAAATCTGACCAGTAGAAACAGGAGTGGGATCTAATGGGTTAATGACTTTTTTATTAATTTGCAAACCTAACCTAACCTAACCTGTCAAATACTTTTGATTAGTGACTTTTTTATTAATTTTGCAAACCTAACCTAACTTAACCTGTCAAATATTTTTACAATCTTTATAATTCACAAAATAATTTTTCGAATTATAGAAAGAGGGAACGATATTACTTCTTGCCGATATTTTCTGCACGTGTTTCGGATGGGAAGCAATCAAACCAATCCATGATCCTGCACCGTGTCCAGTATCCGGATCAAGAATTGATCCGAAATTTGTAAATAATCCAGAACTAAGCGACGTTACGTTCAGAGTCGAAGGACGAGTATTTTACGGTCACAAAATTGTTTTAGTCACAGCGTCGCCCAGGCTAAGAGCAATGTTGAGTTCAAAATTATGCGAAGGTAGCCCTCCAGTTGTCCAAATAAATGACATCAGATATCATATATTCCAGGTAAGCTCCAATATACAGTGTACATCCAGTGGTACGTACTCCGATTTTACGTAGTGACATCAGCAACTTAGTGGGGTTCTCCTCTCACAGATATGTTGTCGTTTGTCTGTGTTGGTGAAAATTTATGTATCAACTCAGAGTCAGGACTGTAGGTAATATTGTCTAAGGGTCTCGTAGCCTCTAAAAGTTTCAAAATTTCACTGCAGATACACATATATGCTCATATTTTGCATAGGTAATATGCAAAATGCAAATGCAAGATGAGTAACGTAAAATTCTAGAATATTCTAAACGTATTGTATTGTATTGTAAATACTGTATTTAAGTTTTTTAGAAACTAAATATTCTAAACGTCAACTAGCAGAGATATCGAAAAACAGACTTCACCATTGAATTGGTCACTAAAAATGAGATTAAGTGACAAAAATTCTAGAATGCTCTATTTGTCAACTAGCAAAGATAACGAAAAATTAATTGCACCATTTAATTGGTCATTGAAAAAGAGGCCAAGTCACACATTTTGACAAATGTTCTGGAATATTCTATTCAAGTCCTCAGCGTAAGTGTAAAAAATTGTAGCTAGCAGTGTGTCCAGAGTGTGTCAGATATCGTTTAAGTCCATTAGTCGTTGAACTGCTCTCCCAAGACACACATCATATTGTTAGTATTGTTGATGAAGCACTTGCAATAATGTAATACATATATAGCATATATACGTACGCATGCGTATACCACTCAATACCCCACTCGCCTTACATAGAATGTGACGTGTGGTGTCGCATATTCGTGTCCATACATCATGTGTTTTGATTGTGTGTGTGCTGTGCTACGTCACTCACTGGCGACAAGTGGAACAGTTTGATAAACATACTAGTTTGGTCCCTTGATTCTATTCGTCAAACTAGCAAAGATATCAGTAGAAGAGCTGTATGGGTTCTGCCGCATACAACCGCGTCAAAAGTATGGGGACATCCTGACCCACGGGTGTGTCCACTCTTTTGATACCGAACTGTACTTAATGTTGCAATACACTGCCATGTCAAAAGTTTGGGCACGCCTCCTCCCTGGGTCAAGTTGTTCGATTACTTTTTGAAGCCTACTGTACTTATTTAAGGGAGCGCGTGTTGGGGTCAAATGTCAAGGTTTGCACGTCGACAAATTAAGTACAGTACGCTTTAAAAAGTGATCGGACATCTTGATCCAGGGAGGAGGGGGTGCCCACACTTTTGACATGGCAGTGTACCACAACATAAGTACAGTACGGTCTCAAAAGTGTGGGCACACCCCTGGATCAGGGTGTCCGTTCACTTTTTGAAGCGTACTGTACTTATTTATATAATAAATCATATTTATCAACCCCCCCCCCAAATAAAAGTTTACCGACGGCCCTGATCTTCCGATTTTACGTACTTCCCCTTAAATTTGCACCGACCACTACGTACCATTGGATTTTTGGTGTAATATTCTAACAACTCCATGGCTTTTTTCAGATCGTTATGCAATTCCTGTATCAAGGGGGCTGCCAAGCGTTAGAACCAGCACCTGGTGATATTCTCGAATTAATGGCCGCGGCGAATTTTTTCCAATTGGACGGTCTGTTGCGGTACTGTGAGGCACGGTGTGCCGCCATGTTGGATTTAGATAATGTCGTTTCAATGTATATACACGCTAAAGTATACAACGCTCAACAATTATTGGAATATTGTCAAGGATTTCTATTACAAAATATGGTGGCATTATTAACGTACGATGATTCCGTTAAACGACTCCTATTTTCCAAGAAATTACCTAATCATGATGTTTTGGCCGGACTGTTGGCCACATTACAGGCGCGAATTAAGGCGCGTTCGTCGGCAAAACCAACCACCACTCACATAAGATAAAAAATGTTAGGTATTTAAATTAATCTTGCCATTAAGTTGCCTTTTTTTTAAAAAATAAAATAGATTCTAAAAATATGTCGAGGAAAAAAAAAATGCAAACATGAAATTTCGAACATTCTAAAAGGTTTTTCTGTATGAAAAATCGTTCTTTTACATTTTTTTTGCGATATTTAAAGAAGTTCCCACGGTTCTAGTCAATAAGTATAACAGCAATTTTTCTTGTATGGACATATGTACTTAATAACTTCATATTTATTTGTGTTTTTGAAGTGTTTGCATTTTTTTTTTTTTCGTAATAAATTTTTGACGTGACATACTGTCTTACTCCGCGCAAGAAGTCTGCGTCGTGTACCAAACACAAACGTTTCTAGACTGTTTCTAGCAAACTATTGGGTAATCACATGAGGGCGTGGCATATTTACAATAGTTTTTTCATTTTTCAACCAGATGGCTAAAACTGACAGCTAAAAAAAAAACGTATCAATTTTTATTTAAAAACAATAAATTATTCTGAAACTATCAGAATGACATAGCAAAAACTATATTAATTCATAAATTTAAAAAAAAATAATAATAATGAATTGTCAAAATCGAATAAACAAATCTTGCCAGGTGGCAGCAGTAGTTATTTTTTTTTGTCACTAGTTCACGTGTTTAAATCCTATGATTCCCAATATTTGAGATTAATTCTAGTGTCATCATTCGCTTACATAAAATTGCACTTAAATGCCACAAATATGTATACCGGAAAGACATTGACGCCGGAAGTTCTCAGTTTTTCAATAAAACTAATGCAAAATTTAGATAATCGGGCATACGAAGTGTGATATCGTTTGCATATATTGAAAAGTAACACTGCGATGGTTTCCCCAATGGAGTATTATAAGATGGAGATCTAACTCATATGAGAGGAATTGACAAAATTGGTCAGGAAAATGGTAAATGTAAGGCTTTCTTTTTTTTACCACTCGCGGCGTTAATAATGCTCGAATACTGATGTGAATATAGCCAATATAGTAACATAAAACGAATAAAACAAAATGTAACTACAGTACTTATTCTCAAATGGAAACACGTCGGGACTGGGGAAGTGAGTGTTTCCATTTGAGAATCACCAATGTCGGTTGATGATATTTAATAATAAGGAAATACATAGAAATTACATATGTATGAAATAAACTCTTATAGTTTAAATTACTTTACACGGCGAATATCCAATGGTACTGACTCCGATTTTACATAGTGACGTCAGCGAATTATATAATATACAATATAAATGACGCGACGCAAAATAAAAATTGTTAAGTTTATTTTAAAAACAATCGAAAAACCCACTTTATAACTGAATTGAACATTGAAAAAGATTCCGGAAGATTCTATTCAAAAGCTAACAAAGATAATATAGAAGCTCGCGTTTCCATTTGAGAGTGTTCCATTTGAGAATAAGTACTGTACCGCTTTCGTATCGTACGAACACGAGTGCCATCTTTGATTTGAACATTTTTTTGAATACACTGAGTTTCGACTCCTTGTCTAATCTTCATAAAAATCAAAAATAGTTTTCCAATCTTCTTTTCAATCATAACCACACATTTTTTTCTTAAACCGAAATTTGTAAACATAGGCATACTAGATATTGATCGTGTTGTATCGGTTGCATAAGAGTTTTTTTTGTTTTTCGCTAAACACAAACAGATGTTGTCACGTCCAAAATACTTACGATCGTGTAAACGGCCCTTTATTTGAATCTATTTTTGTAAAAAAATTGCCATTTTCAAAGCACATGTGCAATAAAAATTACCTACTTTGTTTTTATTTGTATAAAAAAAATTTTGTTTGTTGAAACCAATAAGTATTAAATTATGAAACATTCGATAAAAATATTGGTGATATTTATACGAAATTATTTCAAATGAAATCTCATTAGTTTTTTATTTATAAGTGAAAAATTTATATTAATTTCTCAATTAATTATGTTAGTTTTAACATTCAACTATCAAATGGATCATGGAACAGTCTTACTGTACTTACCGAATACTGTTCGTTTGTTTCTGGATATTAATTTTGAAAATGAATCCTTAATTTTATTGAACATTCCAAATATTTTTATCCAATATGATTGGCGCGTTAGGAATTATGTAACTTTTAAATTCCGCCTATCAGTAGGTAACACAAAGATTCTCACTCGCACCTCTGGTGGTAAAATTAGAAGCTGTATCAAGTAAAACGTACGTATTCGAGTATTATTTGATATAGTTTCTAATTTTATCACCAGAGGCGCTCGCATTGTTTTCGAAATCATTTGTCCTTAATTTTCTCTGAATTTTTTTTTATTAGAAAGCTTAATTAACAATTTAAAAAAAAAATTAAAATGGCCGTTCAAATAATATTCAGTATGGCTGTCACAAATTTCAATACATTCCTCAGTTTTTAAAATTAAATTATTAAAATACGTTGAAATACGTTTGTTGATTTTATTCCTTAAATGTTCCTAAAGGGTGAAAAGTTGTTGCTCGTGCGCAGACGACGAATGGTTTCAGTATGTTTTGGGGGATCCCCGATTAGGTACGTAATAAAAAAAAAATTTTTAAATCTTTTTGTCTCATATTTACATTATGTCTATTATGTTAAGACAATAACGTACCCAAAAAAAAATTCCTTAATTTTTAGAAAGCTGTAACGCGCCAATCACATTAAAAGAGTGTTTTTGTGTAACGTAAAATTTAAATTAACGTTATTTTGACAGTTAAAACAATAGTGTAAATATTATATTTTAATATTTATGAGTTTGTTTTTATTAAAATAAAATAATACTCAAATTTAAAAATGCGAATATTTAGTATAATGTAAGGTTATGTACATGTTTCTATATGGCCAATCTGGATATGAAAAAATGTCCCAGCATCACGGCACAACAATATTAGCTATTTCTCTCTCTTTGGAGAAATTCGATTGGTTTTGCGCAAATGCGACTATTTTGGTGAACTGGAAATATTAGTTGAACGGATATGCCGGATTGGCTGCTTGGCGCTGCTATTGTTTGTAAAACCATATACGTTTTAAACGTATTAAACGTTTTATTTCATTATTATTAATTATTAATAATACATTTATTATTAATTTAAATTTCGTTGAATTTTGAGGTTTAAATTTATTATTATATTTTTGTAATATAATATTTTTAAAAATGGTTAAAATGTGTTATTTGTGTAATAGAAAAGCATCTGTAATTGACAATATTAATTTCATTACACGTGTAAATATAAAATATAAATAAATAATTATTTTTATAATTCATATAAATTGCTGTTTCGGTGTGATTATTAGTAATTTAGTTATTTGTAGATTTTACTCATATCTTTTTAATGATAATTTTAAATAAGTTAACCCCCCCCCCCCACCTCCCAAAAAAAAAATTTGGAAAACCAAAAGGTGAAAAACTTGAGACCAAATAACTTGGTTGATTCTTTACAACTTTTTATATTACATTGAATTCAAAATTCCACGCAAAATTGTTCTATTTAAAAAGCCTTATTTTTCTCGTGCGTTTTCGTATGAATTTGTTAAAATATTTAATAAAATGAATAAATTATATTTAGGAAAAAAAAAATTAAAAAATTTTGAATAAATTAAAAATAATTTTCAAGTATATAAAAGATACTTTTATATTTATTTACAACGTTTGACATACAGATTTTTATACTTTTAATTTTATTAAATAAAAAAAAAAAATTTGCTCATCAAATCTTTTAAACTTATATCAGTTTAAAATACGCGCAAAATTTATCTATTGAAGCCACTAACTGAAACACTTGCGCAAAACAACTCAAGTGCCACTACTCGTTGTCTATCCGTCTCACTTCATCGGAACCACTGCCTCTTATAGGGATTGGCAATATAGATTATAATACATATTTACATGGTTTCAACTGTCAAAATAACATAACCATAAGTTTTATGTTATTTACACGCATAAGACTGTATCCTTTCTTTTACTTGTTCAGTATTCAACTTAAGTAAGAATGTTAAATATTTATATTAAAAAAAAAAAATATACTTTCCTCGATAAATTAAGACAAACTTGTGTTCGCTTTACGTTAGTATTTTCTTGATTTCGTATTTCTTCCCGCCAAACATAAATATTTTCAAAGGATTAAAAACATTATTGTGAATATAATTTGTTAATTTTTATTTGTTCTTGATTAAATTTTGTAACAAATAATAATAATAAATAAATTTATTAAAATAATACTTTCAGATTTCTAGTAATGAGCCATTTGTTCAAAATATTTTTAGCAGTCTGACACCAGGACGGCGACACAGGTACGTTGGGACTACATCTCTATGATCGAAATTCGATACCAGGGCGGCGACACGGATTATTATGAACTACATCTCTATGGTTGGAATATTAATTTCTAAAAAATAACAAGATTCCTAGGTAACCGAATTGAAAAATTTTGTCGTTAAAGTGGAATTAACAGATGTTTTTTGGTTGGTTAAATTAATATCTCGATCATAGAGATGTAGTCCCACCTACTTGTGTCGCCGCCCTGGTGACAAACTGCTACATATTTTAAAAACATGGCTCATTTCGAAAAAAAAATATTCAGTTTTTTTTTGAGAATGACAAGAGAGTATTGAATAAAGCTAAACGAATTTTTTATTTTTCTAATTTCTTTTTTTTAAGTATACTGTAAATTTTTAGATTATTCTTTAAACTGTTAATTGTGATTATTATATTTTTTTATATACACTGTAAAAAGTATCTGTTCGCTTTTTGTAATGGAAATAGTTTCCGTAGTTAGTTAAGTGATAAAATTTTCGTCCGTAATCTTTTTTTTTGTAATGATTTAAAAGAGAGAATATTTTGTATACATATTTTTATATTTTCGTAACATCATTCATATAATAAGTAATACATGTTTTTTTTTTATGATAAATAAAAATTTATTATATTGTGACAATGGATTTTTTTATTTTTAAAAACTGCTTTAATATTTTTTAATTCATTGAATTTAGTTTTGATATGCTTTGAAAGTTTTAAAGCGTATATTAAAAATAGCTTTTTTCTTATCAATTTAACGAAATATGGCGGTGATTTCATGTAATATAAATAAAACAGTTTTGTAGCAACCTGGTGCTGACATCTGACATTACACTATTGCTTTAATTTAAGCAAAAGCAATTGCGTAATCATTGGTCACACGCATATAAAAAAAAATTATACAAGGTGGAATTTTATTAACTCATATTAATTTATTTAGAACGGAATTTGTTGGAAACAACTTAGTATTGGAAAATCGAATGGAGGCGTGGCTTAATATTTTTAGCCTACTGGCACTAGTTTCTTCATTCGTCATCAGATGGCAGAAATTGACACTAAAAAAAAAATGGTAGTAATTTGGAATTGTCCATTTTTATTTGAAAATTATTATGAATAAATTAGAATGACATTAGTATTTTTTTTTTGCACTAGTTCGCGTATCCAAGTTTTACGATTCCCAATATTTTAGAACACAAAATTAATATATCTCGCGTCATCTGTTATTTATGGGAAAAATTGCATAGGCTGGGTGCGTGATGGCAACGACATCTATAATATACATTTTTCCGGGCTCATTAACGAATATAAATAATGGTAACCGTGGAAATAAATAAATTTAAAATATTTTTAAACAAACCGTAAAATCTGAATACAAATGTTTGCTATTTACAATTAATTTTTTTTATAAATAAATTTTTTAACAATTTGATTTGTTCAGTTTGAACAATAAAATACTGGATTAAGTATAACAGTTATATTAAAAAAGTAATTAAACAATTTTCGACGTTAATATGGATATAATTATCAAGACAGTATTTCCTTCCAACCTTGGACTATGCAGAGGAAAAAGTTGCTGGTGCCGGGAAGTACGTCAGGGAAATTCGAGAATTAAAAAATGCTGGCATAAGTCATTTAGTTTAGTGTAGAGGCATAAGACAAACATCAATAACTTTAACTCCTTATGAAACATTATTGCATGTGACTATGTGAGTTAAAATACATCAAATATTTTTAATTCTGTATTTATGGATTGGCGTGTAGACGTTAATACTGTTGACAGATAAATAAGGAATGACATATTAGTTACAACTGCGTTTATAATCAAAGTGAATCAATGTAAATATTTTTATTTAATATTTTTTATTATACTATAAACACATATGAGCCCGTATTAATGCTTGTTTTCTCCACTATTCACGCTGCAATCGATTTAATTGCCCCCACCATATACTTCGCACGCTGCTTTTTTTTATAAAAAAAAACTGTTGTTTCCAATAAATCCCGTTCTAAATCATCGGATAAAATTTTATCAAAATTCACTGAAACGTGTGAGAGTTAATAAAATTCCACCCTGTATATGTATAATGACTTGTTTGTATACCACTTTTTACATATTATTTTTTTTTAAATCCATGTGACCAGTACATATGCAATTACCTTTCCTTAAATCAAAGCAATAACGTAATTTCATAATATGTTTGATACGTCAACAAGAGATGTCAGCATTAGGTTGAAGTTAAGCTACTTTATCACGTGAAATCACCCGTGTTTTTTATAGGCATCAAAAATTATTATTAATTTTTTTTTTTTAATAGTAAAATTAATATGACTATCATTGTTGTTGGTAATATAGAGATCAATCAATATCAATTTTATGGCGCAAACTCAATTTTCCACTGATGAAAACACGGACTGAAGAGTTCGAAACAGTTACGTGTATGTCGCTACTGTCGCTCCAGGATTCGAATTATTTCAAACATCAGTGAAAACGTTTTTTTTGTTTTACAAATTGTCAAATATTAAACAAATGTATTGTTAAAAATTATATACAACAACTAAAAACTGTCTTTATTTAAAATTTGTTAAATTTAAGGAATGCTCTTCTAATTACACGAACTAGTTTAATGTTTTAATCGTTTAATAATTGCTAATTAATCATTTATTCCAATATAATTTGTGAATATAAGAAATTTCAAATGCTGAATGATTGGCAACGTAAAAATTCTCACTCGCTTTAACATATACGTCCAACTGGTGATCGAAATCCGTACGTATATGTTCTAAACTGATACAGTATCGAATTTTGTCACGAGAGGCGTGCGTGTTATATTTTCGTCGCCATTACGGATTTGGCTTTAAAAATTTTCGCGAAATTACGCGCGAATAAAAATATCGATTGAAATAATTATAATGGAACATGCCCAACACAAATGATTAATTTTTTTTTTTTGAATTTTTTCGAATTTTCGGTATAGTTTTGTGTTTATTATTAAAAAAATCATATTATTTATAGTAAGCATGCCCGATCTTTGAAAAAAATTGAAATACAGTGAAACCTTTTTTTGTATCCACTTATAATTTCACGATGTTATATGTAAAAATTGCAATACATATATATGTAAATAAACTCGATAATGCAATAATGTATATGTTTGGAGTCAGCAGCCAACCTTACCACAAATTAACACTATACAGTCCTCACACTTTCACAGTAAACTTCCTCAAGGGCCGGCAATATTTTTTAAAAATTAAAAAAAAAATTATATGTCAAAAATAGTAATAATAATAGAAAAAAGTAAGTTAAATTCGTAAGAAAAAATAGTATGTGCAACTCGTGCGGGATTGTCGATTGCCCACTCAAGCGAATGACCGCCCTCACTACGTTCGTGCGCTCAACTTCGCTTTCGTAAACAATCGACAATTTCCCGCACTTATTGCACAATATACTATTGTACCTTTGATACTAAAAAGGTGTATGCATAATTTAGTCGGGGCCGTACTTTAAAAAATTTCGAAACATCGTGGCGCCAGTTCATTTGCGATTTCTTCAAACAGTTAATTCCGAAAAAATTCTTGTGGTTTTTGGTGTCTACAGAGTTAGGGTTTCCGATCTCTGGCCAAAAAATCGATCTTGTGGATCGATTCGAATCGTCAAACCAAAGATCGGTGCAGGAGAAGATCGGCTTACAAAAGATCGATCTGACAAAAATCGATTCAATTTTTGTACTTACAGAAAATAAAAGAAATATAGAAGTTTTAATTAAGTTTTTTTATTAGTAAATCACAAATCAGTTTCAAAAAAATTTCAATTTCCTTTGAAGTTGAATTACTGAATTTAATATAAATAAAATATAAATCAAGTTTGCGCTAAAAATGTCACACGAATCAAAAATTTGATTCAATTTTCTATAAATAAATCATAAAAGTGGTAAAATTGTTTGACGACATAAATAGTTAAAATATATTCGACAATAACTTTAAAAAATCATATTTTTACAAAAAATATTCTAATTTAAATTTGAAAAAGATCGATCTCCGATTCCGTAAATTTTTCACGATCTTCAAAAAATCGAAGATCGACCCTCCAAAAATCGATTTTCGATAAAATCGAATCGAGATCGAAAACCCTACTACAGAGTGCTATGAGTCGGCCCTGCAAACGACGAGAGTTATTTACTTTCCATCCTGTATAAATGTTTACAAAAAAATCAACACACAGAGAGTGTGTTTGTTGTAAGTCAAAACCTGTTTATACACACATGTGTGATCACTGGTCGCGATCGGCCTCTACGGTTGTTGTGGCTGTTAACGCGGACTGTAAAGTGTTAATATTCAAAATTATGCACTTTGAAAGAGTCGCACAAAAAATGGTTTCAGTGTTTACGAATTTTTATTTTTATATTTTCTTTTTTTTTTAATATTTTAGAATAATACTCTAAAATCTAGATAAACTATATGAAAAAATATATGAGTAATTAATGATAATATAATACATATAATAACAAAATATAACAGTTATAATAATATAATATTAATTAATAATATTAATATATATAATTATATTGTCCGAAGTCACATAAGATATTATACAGTAGGTGTTTTTTTTTCAAATATTTGACCCACACCGCTTTGCAATACTTTAACTACCACTTTTGAATGACGATATTAATATCCACAACAATATGGCGGCTACAATCATGGCAATCGTTAATAATATACACATTTTTCGACGTGATCGACGCTGATATTCGG
This sequence comes from Brachynemurus nebulosus, assembly GCA_035578155.1. Lineage (NCBI taxonomy): Eukaryota > Metazoa > Arthropoda > Insecta > Neuroptera > Myrmeleontidae > Brachynemurus > Brachynemurus nebulosus. The sequence continues at coordinate 74,955,640 of JAPWDM010000002.1, read as the reverse complement.
CCGCTTTCAATAGCTCGTTTGTTCCCAATTCAACGTTACCGGACGTATGTTCTATTCTATTTTCAATCGTGTCTGTCAAATAAAAAAAAAAAGTTTGAATTTTGTTTGATAATGAACAATAGTATTCGAAACAATCGTCACATATTTTTCATAACTTACCTTCTCGAAGTCCGTTTTCAAACAATTATAAACAAATACAAAATACCATTTTATTTAATAAAATATCTGACGATTGTTTCGAATATTGTTGTTCATTTTCAAACAAATGAACAACAATATTTGAAACAATTGTCACATATTTTGTTATTAAATAAAATGGTGTTTTGTATTTGGTTATAACTGATTAAAAATGGATTTTCAGAAGGTAAGTTATATAAAAATGATCAAGTGCGTGTTGGTCCCGCATTAATTCATCAGAATTTTTCAGTGATGTTTTTTCACAGTTTTCACGATAATTTTTTATGGTTTATCATAAAAATAGATAAGTAGAGTGGGGACATTGGTCCGCACAAACGGGGTGACCAATTTTTTATAGCGGATTTTAGCATATACTACGTCGTCAAAAGTATGGGGACACCTTGGCCCAGGGGGGTGTCCACACTTTTGACGTAGTACTGTACTTAATGTTATGATACACTGCCGTGTCAAAAATGTGGACACCCCCTGAGCCAAGGTGTCCCCATACTTTTGACGACGTAGTGTATGCTAAAACCCGCTATAAAAAATTGGTCACCCCTTTTGTGCGGACTGATGTCCCCACTCTATAGATAAGTATATTCGACAATGTTATTTACACGTGTGTTACTATGGGGACCAATTACGTGATAATTAGAATCCCCACGTTTTTTAAAGAAACACATGGATTTTGAAGTTCAGTATTTCATAAACTGGACTTAAAAATTAAAAGTAGCTAAATTAAACCGACAATTTTATCCATTTCTCAATATTTCCCGTAATAATTTGGAGTTGGAGAAACTAAAGGACGGATGAACAAAAAAACAAAAAATTATAAGGATTCCGAAATGTTTTCTTCGGAATCCTAAAAATGAATATTAACTCATTATGACCCACCATATCACACATAATACCGTAGAAAAATCGTACGTGTATCCTCTTTTCACAGAGTTTTAAAATTTAAAATATAGTACTGTAGATCCTCCCTTAACCGGATAGCATTTACACGCGAAAATGTCGTTTAAATCAAATATTCCGAAATTCTGCATAAAATTAGTTATTTATAGTGCTCCACTTCGTTCACTAAAGGACTCAAAATTAGCTATCTTCATATTTCAATAGTAATTTTCGCGTCAAAATGCTATCCGATTAAAACGGGTTCCACTGTACCTATTTTTGTGATATAAGTAAAACATTTCAATCTGAATTTTTAGAGACATTTAAAAAAATTGCTCATTGCCCAAACACCCCATTTTAGTAGTCCAGTAACGGTTGTGTGTAAAATTTCATCAAAATCTGACACATCGCAATAATGGCAGGCTCTAATGGGTTAAAAATATTATTAAAACGCTTCAATCTGAATTTTTATAAACATTAAAAAAAATTATCTGTTATCGAAAATACCCTATTAGTAGTCCAGTACAGTTATGTGTAAAATTTCATTAAAATCTGACACATCGCAATAATGACGTGCTCTAATGGGTTAAAAATACTACTAAAACACGCCAATCTGAATTTTTATAAACATTAAAAAAATTATCTGTCATCGAAAATTCCCTATTAGTAGTCCAGTACAGTTAGGTGTAAAATTTCATCAAAATCTGACATGTAAAATTAATGACGGGCTCTAATGGGTTAAAAATACTATTAAAACACTTCAATCTGAATTTTTATAAACATTAAAAGAATTGTCTGTCACCTAAAATACCCTATTAGTAGTCTAGTACAGTTATGTGTAAAATTTCATCAAAATCTAACACGTAAAAATAATGATGGGCTTTAATGGGTTAAAAATACTATTAAAACACTTCAATCTGAATTTTTAAAAATATTAAAAAAAACTGTCTGTCATCGAAAATTTCCTATTAGTAGTCCAGTACAATTATGTGTAAAATGTCATCAAAATCTAACACGCAAAAATAATGATGGGCTCTAATGGGTTAAAAAGGACATATTGACTGTTACCTATAGTTTCGCCTTGCTGTACTATAAGAGCACTTAATTCACGCATAATCTGTTGCACATCCAAAACATCATCCTCAATCTGTTTCACGCGCTGTTCACGTTCCATAAGCATTTCCTGTTCAAATTTCAACTCTTTATTCTGCATTTGCGCTTGCGCAATCTGTCGCGCACGTTCCTCGCTCTCCTCTTGCGTTTCACCCGCTCGTTCATCATCTTCCACGGACACTAATAGTAAATTGGCTTTCATACGCGTCGCCACCTGTTTCTGAACATTGCTATAGCGTTCCACGGCTTCTTTGAAATCTTCCGTGAGTTTTTCCACTTGTAATTTTTGTTGTTTATCACCGCGTCGCACCACCACCGTTAAGCGTTTTAAATCTTTACTTGTCGCCGCTACAATCTGATTTGTACTGAGTTGAGTTACGTGCCTATAAAAACAAATGACAGTTGATTGAAAAATTTTCCACTAGGTGGCTACTGAACCTCATACACCAAGACCTCGTTTGCGTCTTTACGTCGTTACGTTCCAAAAAAACACAACGCAAATTGAAACGACGCAAAGTGAATTATGATTTTCTATAGAAAACCATGTAAAGATCGAAGATAGGTTTCAGGGTTACGAAAATACTACTTTTTAAAAAGAAAATTGAACAAAGTATGTAAACATTTAAAAAACAAAAATTTGGGGGACAGGTCTACCCACACTGTCAACTTCCCATTGGGTGTCCTTAAAGACTAGAGACTACTGTACATAAATAATTCTTTTTCCATTTCGAACAACTTCTCCCCTGGGCCCCCGATAGAGGCTTTGCCCCTTGCACCATACCGGGGGCTTCGCCTTCTGTACTTAAGGGTGGGGGCTCCACCCTTATCAAACAAATGATAACATCATTTGTTCTCAAGATATGCGAGACAAAATATATTTCAAAAACAGTTTATTTCGTTTTTTTTTTCTTTTTAAATTTTATAATAATATACTGGCGTTTTTAACATCAAGGAAGGTTGTTAGGCCATTATATAATAATGTTATGATAAAAAATCCATATAATCTATGTTATCTTAATAAAGTTAATTCTGTTTTTTTACCACAAAAACAAACCGCTAATCCGAATTTGCTGAAAACTTTATCCGGTCTTCATTTTTTGATTACGCATCTAATGAAAGTAGTCCGGAGTTGATATCATCATTTGTTCTCGAAATATGCGAGACGAAAAAAAATTCACGACGCACGCACAGACATCACGCTAAAAACGATGGATTCGGATTCTAGTGACCTTGAAACGTGGAGATATGTCAAAATTAGCGATTCGTAAAATCGGACCCATTACAATAACTTCCTATGGAAAGTTAATAAGTTCTTGTGATTATTGTAGTTAATAGTTGACAGTTGGAAGACGGTTGTATTTAAGTTTATCATAAGACTAAAAAAATTAAATGTGAAAAGTCAGTAGTGAAACAGTGCAAAAATTAGACTAGGTTAAATGTTCGTACAAAAAATAGTAAATTAAATATTTTAGTTTCTTCATTTATTAAAAATATTTAAAATTATATAAATTTTTACCAATATGTAATAATTGGGGTAAATTATTGTGACAGCAGGGGGTGAATAGTTACAGAAATGGAAGGGTCGATAGAATTTGACGTACCAGGGCTGACAAAAGTTTTAAAAATAATTCATTATAATTAAAATGTAAACTTCTTTATTTTATTTACGTCATTAAGGGGTACACAACCCGTGGGACTACAAATACTTTCCCCCATACAAAAATTTAATTTCCAATAATACTTTCATGAAAAGATTTTCCTTTTATCATACTTTAATTTTTTTTTTGTTTGTTTAAATTTTATTTCCTTCCAAAAATATTCACAAATTTGACAGCCTTGTACAAATTTCCTATCGCTTCCAAATTTGTCCCTAACAGCGGGATGAGTGGGAACTGACAACAATTTAAAATTTTCGGGCTAAATGAAAAAAAAAATTGGGTATTTTAAAATGATAAAAATAAAGAACAAACAATAGTCTGTCCCTACTGTCCGTATTCTAAGCACAGTAAGCTAAGTAAGTACAGTAAGGACTCTGATCAGCAGTGTGGCATTTTTGTTTTTAAGTTATGTGATCAGGCTCGCCAAATTGGAGTATTTCGTAATATTTCTTGAAAAATTATGAAACAGGCCAAAAATACAGTTAAAGGAGCAAGAAAAGGAAAAAATTCTTTCAAATGTTTCATTGATAATTATGTCAAGCGTACTATAATTATGTTACAAATGCCAACACTGCTGATCAGTTTCAAATTGCCTTTAAAAAAAAAAGTTATGACTACAGATTCCTAAAAATTATACCCTTTCTAAAATGACTTAACATTAAGTACCAGGGCCGGACTAGGCCTACCTAGGCCATGGCCTAGGGGTGGCAAATTTTTAGAAGAGGACGGCAAAAGTTGGAATTTGACGTTTTTTTTTTTGCCCGTCAGTTTTCTTTGTAAGGAAAAGTTCTTAAAAAAAAAAGTAAGAAGAGTGGCACTTAGGGTAAATCTGAACCCCTATTAAATACTACTACTTCTCTGCAAAACACACAAGACCTATCAAATACTTTAAATAAATTTAATAGGGACAAACAGTCACAGGCATTAATAGAACTAAAATTTGTAAGTTAAAAAGAATAGAGAATTATTTAATTATTAACTAAATTAATTAATTAACTACTATTAAACAGTGGCAAATAATAATTTAAGGAAAAATGGTATGTAATTTATTATAATTTAATTACTGGTAACAACTAGGTAGGTACTTTATAATTATTACTTTACTATCTAAAACAAATTTTTCCGTAAATAGCAATATATTGATAAATTATAAATAATAAACATTATTAGGAAATTAATTAAATAACTACGGCTGATAACAATGAAATATTTACAAACAAAAACGAACACTAAACTTACACTTTATCTCTTAGACCTTGATTATCCTTAACTGTACCAATACATTTTAGGGCACGTTCTAACGTTTTCCAACTATTATTAATTGTATAAACGTTTGTTGTAATATTTTCACTTAAATTATACAATTCGGTTGGACTAAATCCAACCTCTGGATCATTTGAAACGGCTCCATAATTTCTAGACGGACCACCTAATCCCGAATTAATTAAGTTTGACATTTTACTTTATTTATTTAATATATACAAAATATTGTTGCGAAATGAATAATTAATTAACTAAATAAATGCTAACTTAAAACTATTGTTGTGTATAATGTGTTAATTTATTACTATTTCCTATATGAATTTATTAAAATTAAACCACTTTCACTACATAAAAATTGATCTAATAAAATAAGCTATATCACTTTTATGTTCTGTCATCTAATGACAGCTAATGATAGATGGCTCTTGCGTAGTAGTAAAAATGACATTTACACACGAGGTTATTACAATACTCAACCAGAATACCTCAAACTTTTTTTTTTAAAAAATATTACTAAACAATTTTATTTTATTATAGTTTAAAATAAGCTTCTTTAATTTTTTCATCAAAGCTGCACTCATTAACCTAATTATTTCAAAATTTTTTAATTCCACTGATTTCATACAATTTTTTATATTAAGGTGGTTGGTTGAAAAACGATTTTTTCAAAGGATTTTAACGAAACTTCTCTAGATATTTATTTAATTCAATACCAATAATACGAGCCCTTGTCGAAAAAAAAAATTGACCATCCCAATTTTGAGGAAAACGATTTCAAAGTTTTGTAATTTTAACACGGGCTCTTATGGGAAAACTCTTATTTTTTTAAATAAAATGAAAATGTGTCTTTTGTACCTGGCTATCTCAGAGCAACTACATTAAATGTCTAATTTTCATTCTCTTCAACTTTTATCAATTTATTATTCTTTGCAATTTGATGTATTGTATTTTTGCGCTGTTTAATTCTCAAATTTGATAATTTTGATATTTTCTTTTGTTTTTGTGCAGTTTTTAGACCTTATACATAATGGTGGGTTTCTTAATTTTCCTGATGATGATACTAAAATAGCATCGAAACCGGTCGAATTAATTCTGTAGATTTTATATAAAAATCGGCTGCCTGTACACGATCAGTAATACTGTCAGTATTTAGTGGAAAAAATAATGAATCATTATTTTTATAATATAAATTGTATATACGAATACTTCAGTGTTATCCATACACGATCAGTAATAATATCAGTATTTCTAAATACTGACAGTATTACTGATCGTGTACAGGCAGCCTAATATCTGTGTATCGCCATTTGAGTCATAATATAAGAATAAAATATTACTAAACAAATTATTTCGTTATAAAATTTTTTATTTAGATACAAATTATTCAAAATATGTATACAAAATTTTATATACAGTCATTTTTTACAGAAAAATATTATTTTTTTGATTTGATGTATCCCGTCATTTCTAAAATTTGTCTAGCTGCATTATTTATATGACGAAATCTGTCTGGTCCTAAATGGATACCACCATACCTGCAAATAAATTTAAATTTTCGAAATGCATTTTTTTTTTTAAATTGATTCTTTAAACGCACCATCTAGTGACAACCACAGCAACATTATAAATGTCTAAAATGTTAAGTAAATGTAGTACACGTTTGCCCGCGTGAGTTTCACCATCATCATCACAATCCTGTAAAAAATTTTTATACTATTTTTAAATTCGTAACGCAAAAAATGTAACGCTACGTTTCAATCGATATAAATGTAATTTACGTACATAAGTGACAACAGGAACTAATATTATCGTATCATTAGGGAATTTTTGTTGTTTGTTTGTGTTACATGATCGTATTATGTGAACAAAATGGGGAATTTGATTAATTTTGCGAAATTATTTACATATATATTTATGTATTATGCCTGTACATATTTTTAATTTTTAAAAATAATGCCGAAAATCATTAGAAAAAATTATTTTAATATTTGTTCTCAAAATTTGCGCGAAAACGTTCATTAGCTGTCAATTACGTCACATTCTCTAGATAGCAACAGGTGTTCGGTAACTACGAAAACAAAACTGTTTATTTTTCTTATAACTAGGTAACTAGGAAAATAAAATGTTGGTTTTTTTAAAGTTAATTTAATTTAGATTAATTTCCATAGTTATGTTTACTAATCGGAATTGAAAGTAGCGACCCTAGTGGTGATAGTGTTGAAATATAAGAGAATGTAACGTCACAGTCCGTTTCTGTTTAGGTGTATTTTAGCCACAGACCAATGAACATATTTTATTACATAGACTAATTATATAAATGTATAATTGAGGCAGCCAGTTACGACCAAGTTCCGACCTTAATAGTATTCTGTAACATAGTAATCAATGCAGTAACCGATTGTATCCGTAGTAACGTTTCCAAATAATTATTGTCAAAATATAATATTGATAATACAATTTTACTTTTTTGAGAAGAAACTGCAAAATTTTGATAGAAAGAAAGTGGTATTCGCTTTATTTTCAAAATATGTACGTATACAAATTATGTCCTGCAATAATTATAGTCGCATTTGCTCAAAAATTGACATTATATTACATTCCTTAAATCTCACTCGTCTCACCCTGTTACCTGCTTCAAGAAAAATGCCTATAAACTGCCTTTACGCTTAGTCTAGTAGTATAATATAATAGTATTCACTGGTCTGAGATTTTAGCTAAAAAGTTACTTTCTTAATTTTTTTCAAAATAAAATAATGGTAGTTAAAACACAGTTTAAATAATAGTTTGTTTCACAAACAGTTACGAAACGAGATGACGTAAAAGTGTCATTTGGAATTCAAAAATTCTAAAGGGTTATCCATGTTATGTACCTAAATAATGCATAACATTATGCATACTAATACAGTGAAAATATCATCACTAAAGTAAATTTAATTTAGAAAAATAAATTTGCAGGTCAAATTATTTTGTAAAAATTTACAGTTGATAATTATGTAAATTATTTAATTTTGTCTAAGTTTCACTGACTTTTTTAAAATTTTTAACAACAATGGCAGTGGAATTTTAACTGTCATTAAATTTTTTTTATTTAAAGCTTGTCATCAGTTATTTTTTATATTTCCTTGTAATTTTAGTGTGTTTTGTGATCTGTAAGATATTTCCCATATGTATTTAATTATTATGGTGGCTTAAAATGTCTGGTGATAACTCTTGTGTTGCTAAATTTTGTTTAAATCATTCAAAACAAAATTTCAATTTATGTTTTTTCTGAGTGCCGTTTGATGCAAATTTTTAAGTATTATTATAATTTGAATGCTTATGTAAAAATACGTTAAATAATAAATAATTATTAATATTTTATAATAATTCAGTTAATATTTTCGATTTCGACAGTGGTTGGTGCTAATAGATCGTGACGATCTAAATTCTCGTGTTGAATACTGTCGTCAATTTCGTGTTTGCTCAATTTATTTTGAAGAAAGTTACTTTTAGTTGTTCATATATAATTTAACATGACCATTATCAACCCTCAATCTCACATGTACAAACACATACAATCACATAAGTGAAAAAGGACATACATAATTGTTTGTACTTATATCAAAAAAGGATAGAAAGTGCGTTTCGCTACTGCCTATGGTAATAATCTTTTATTTATACTGTGGTTAAGGTGAATTAGCATAATAAATTCTTGTCTTTTATTATCAATTTTCATTAATTTTTTATCATTTTTCATTTCTAGATTTTTTTTTATACCAACCTGTAAAATAGTCCCAGTTTTATCATCCTTTATTCTGTACGCTAAAATATTATGTGTGGCTTGAGCAATTTTTCGGTTTTGTTTCAAATAATCCAAAAACTTCCTGTAAATAAAAACTATCGTGAAAACTCTAATTAACGAAACATTTAAAAATGAATATTTTGAACTTACTGAACTTCTGCTTTTGAATGCACTTCGGCAACATGTCCTTGAAAAGTACTTTTTCGATCCTGAATCAATTCACCATGTTTCACATTTAGAATATCATTATTATCTTCGAAATTTACCAATTTCAGTTCTTGTACAGGTTTATTTTCCACTGATTCTTGAATGGTCTGATTTGAAAATGAAAACAACTTTTCACGAACTTTTTCGATCCACTGGTAGAGAATTGGCTGTTCCAAATTATCCCTAAAACCAATTTTCATAAATTACACGTAAAAAAAAATTTTAAATAAAAGCAAGAATTTTTTCGAAAATTTAAATCTTACGGTAATTTTTTTTTTGTAAACCTACAAGTAAACGTCGTCTAACGCTAACGCAATATCTTGTTTTTGATAACGCGATAAATTGGGTGCAGAAAATTCAAATTGTGGTGGCGATTTACTTGGATAATCCTCGGGCAGTTTAAAATAAAGTTGAACGTTGTGATTGTACTCGTTAATTTCTATACGATAAGATCTTGAAGCTTCGTCGTCACACTTCCAATCGGATCCATAAATTGATGACAGGGCTTCAATTTCTTCAGCCTAAAAATTCAAAAATTGTAAAGAAAATATTTATTGAATTTACGGATTATTTCAATATTATTTAAATACTTGTTGAATTAAATCTTCCATATTTCATTTTATTAGCTATAATAATTTAAAAATTGCATTATTTCGTTTAATTGTTGTAACCGCGTTGTAACAAAACAGATGTTTTTGAAGTGTTTTTGTAATTCTCGTGTGTGATTTTTTATTTGGGTATTTTATAAGTATAGTTATTTTTTATTTATAAAGTTGTTAATAAATTTAATAAATTAAAAATCTCTACTTTAAAGATTGTATGTAAAATTTCAAGTTTCAAATTTACCGTAAACAGGAGTAAATAGGCACGAATTCAGACTTCACACCGTATTTTTCGTATTTATTTTATGAGTACCTAATCTTTAATGCTTTTAAACAAACCATATGGAAAAATTTTTTTGTCTCAAAATGTCGGACTTTTTACTGCCAGTGATAAGTACAACCCTAGAGTAATAGAGACACAGCAACTATCTCTATCATGAAATCTGCATTGTGCATTTTTGTGTACCTTAGGCAACTTAGTAGTCACTTTCTCACTGGCACTCGATGAGTGCAGGTCAATTACAAGACAATGGATTCGATTGTTATTGGCATTGTCACGTCCCCACACGGAGCGTTGTGGTATCATACATATGTATGCGAAACACGGTCAGGTGACAGCCACTACTACCAATGATTGCTAACACAAATACACAATATCGCATCAATACAAAGTAAACACCGTGCACGTATATATTTTCTATCTCTTACTGGTTACACTGGTTCCAGTTGTATAGAGATAGATATGTTGTCTCTATTACTCTATGAGTACAACAGATAAGGCTACAAAAAAAGAAAAAGAACAAAAATAAAAGATCCCAACATTAAAAAAGTGAACCCTAGGAATTTACAAAATATAAGTTATACTAAACTATGTTGATAAAATTGAACATTATTTAGACATATACCATATTTTGGAAAATCTGTCACAGATGGCGACACCTGTACCAATGAATATATATATACCAATGAATACATATTACAGAATTTCGAGCCGCCATATTGCAGGACGAGTTAACTCGTCTTAATCATTTAAAGAGTGAATATATTAAAAATTTATGCGAGGATGGTGACTTTATACCACAGTATCCAAAAAAAAAATCGCAATGTCGGTGATTTTTGAAAAAATAACAAAAATCATATAATTTCGCATTTACTTCTAGTATTTTTAAACTCAGCTCATGTGAATAACATTTTTCGTTTTGTCCCTATTCACCCGCCTGTCCCGATTGATTCCTATCTACGGTATGCAAATTAATTCGATTCGTTCACTAAGATCGCTAATTTTGTAGAAGATTGAATTTTTTATGTAAATTAAATTAATTTAAATATGGATATCTAAATTAAAAGTAGTTTTAATCCTAGAAACATAATTTTACTGATTCGTTTACTTGAAATTGACTAATTTTCTCTTTTTAAATTTGATACACAGCCTAATTTGAACTGCCAGCGGTAATGAACAAAACAAATTTTTCCCGCTAATATGAGTAGCTGACATTTAAATTAATTAAAATCATCCAAATTATGGATACTGAAACCTACGACTTATATTTTCATACTCTTCAAGATAATGTTTACGATGAAGAAAAAATTGTAATTCCTAAAAATTATTTTTTTAAAAATTTATTTATTTTGAAAAATCACTTTTTTACAGGTAACTTATAAAAGTCTAAGTGCTGAGCTAGGGATTCCTATTGATGTTTCAAAAGAACTCTTATCAAGATTTTATAATGATCAAGAAAAAGTGAAACCTGGCACGTTAACTGCCACATTTTTATTGTATGGAAAATTGAACGATGGTGGATATTCGTTTGTTCTGGCCAAAGATTCAGCGTTGGAAAATGCCCGAGAACAGTTCGAAAATATCGTGGATGAAATGGTGTATAGCATTCAGAAAAAAGCTGATAATATTGATTTAGATGCTTTAAGTTTGGTTGATAAAGACGAGTCATTAAAAAGGTAAAAATTAATTTTTAATTTTACTCACAAAAAAAAAAGAAAAATTTTGGTATTTGTTACAGCTCAGGGAACTCTGGTGATTTAGGCAGTGTAACTTATGTGAGATCAATCGAAAAAACGGATGTAAATAGACCAAAACCAGTTGTTAAGGAGAAAAAAGTTGAAAATGAAACTAAACAGCAGGTCATCGAAAAAAAAAGTGGTGTAGTCAACATGTTCCAAAATAAAACGAAAAGAAATATTCAAAAAGTGAGTTATTGTAATAGAAAATGAGTTGATTTTGCGTTCCGTGATCTTAGCACCCCAAATGTGAAATTTCGAAAGACCAATATTAGATCATTTAAGGTAGTTGGTCAGAAAAACGATTTTTCAAAAGATTTTAACGAAACTTCTCTAGATATTTATTTAATTCAATACCAATAATACGAGCCTATATCGAAAAAAAAAATTGACCGCCCCAATTTTGAGAAAAACGGTTTCAAAGTTTTGTAATTTTAACACGGACTTTTATAGGAAAACTCTTTTTTTTTAATAAAATGAAAATGTGTCAAAAGAATTTGATAAAAATTTAATATGTTATAAAATACAAAGTTACAAACCATATTTAATAAGAAATAAAAATTATTGACCACGCCGTTTTTGAAATATAATTTATAAACATCATTTTACAACGTCTTTACAACGCGTTTTCAACAATGTTTTTATATTTCTACAACATAAGGGCGCGGAAATTAAAAAAGAAAACAAGTGGTATACAAATATAATAACTGAAGAATATTAATACATTATTTAATTTTTGATAAAAAAATTTTTTAGCTGAGATATACTTTTGTACCTGACGTATCTCGCACCAAATACCTTGAAAGGTCAGAAAATGGTCATAAACGGTCAATTGGTTTGATTAATTGGTCAACGATAGGAAATTTTTTATTACGGGTTCAAGTTTTTCAAAGCGATTCAAAAATATTAGTACCATTTTTAGCATCATTTAGACCAACCATTTATTTTAGCTGACCAATTATCAGCAGATGATTTCCTATCAAACATAGCTTTTATTTTGCTTCCGAGACTACTAAAGTAGCAGAAGTATTGTGATCACTTTTGAAAAATAAAAAATTTTTCCCTCCAAAATAAAATTTTTTACGCACATTTTACATTTTCGAGTTTTCTGAACAATTTTGATCCGTCTGTGTGTCGCCAGTTTGCACCAAGTGGCATAACTTCTGAACTATTCGATTGTTTTTAATGAAATTTTCAGAAATGATGCAGTTTGGTTCCTAGATGGTCCCCCATGAATTTAATCGAAATCGGAGTAACGGTAGCTACGCCGCTACCATGTCATTCCATTCATATACTAAATTGCACTAAGTGTCATAACTTCTGAACTATTCAGTTCTTTTTTATGAAATTGTCAGAAATTATGCGGTCTGGTTCCTAGATGGTCCCCTATAAATTTTATTGCATTCGGAGTAATAGTATCCACGGCGCTACCATAAAATTCCATTAAATGTCAATATCTTATTTACTGTCAGTCCCACTTCGCTCAATTTTTTATGAATCGTTTTGTTTATTTATTTTTATTAATTTATATACCTATATTAAATACATTGGGCATTAAACTACCAAGGTGCTTTTACGAGTACGAGGAAGCTGTGTGCCACACCCCATTGGCAGCATATTTTTTTATGTTATTAATGATGAGGTGCTAAATTTTTGAATGACCGTGAAAAACTTTCATCCTTAATAAAAGAATTTCTATCACTACTGACCCAATTAATCAAACCAGTTGACCTTTTATGATCATTTTCTGACATTTTAAATGATCTGATTTGTTCGAAAACTTCAATCCTTAATAACAAAAATTTTCTATCGCTGACCAATTAATCAAACCAATTGACCTTTTATGATCATTTTCTGACCTTTCAAATGATCTAACTTGCTCGTTCGAAATTTCACATTTGAGGTGCTAAGATCGCGGAGCCTTGATTTTGACCAAAAACATTCCACTAAGTAATTAACGTGTACAAATTGTTAATTTTTTTTTTTAAATAGGACTTTGATGAAGCTGTACAGAATGGTTCAAGTTCTACGATAACGAGCCAAGTAAGTTTTTTTTTTTTGTCAAGGATAATTTTTATTTTTTTTTTTATAAATTTAGTAACATAAAAATTTGTCAATTAAGGAAAAACAAGTTGGAAATGAAACAAAATCGCAAGTCAGTAAGAAAAAATCGGGCTCTTTAACGAATATGTTTCAAAATCAATCAGAAAAAAATTCTGAACAAAGCGTACAGAGTGATTCAAATTCCACGGCAACAAAACAAGTAAGTTCTTGTATCAAGGATAAGTTTTTTTTATAAATTTAGTAACATAAAAATTTGTTAATTAAGGAAAAACAAGTTGAAAATGAAACGAAATCGCAAGTCAGCAAGAAAAAATCCGGTTCTTTAACGAATATGTTTCAAAATCAAGCCGAAAAGAATTCTGAACGAACCGTACAGAGTGATTCAAATTCTTCGGCCACAAAACAAGTAAGTTCTTGTGTTAAGAATGATTTTTGTTTAATAATCGACACTTGAAAAATTTACTATGTGAAAATCTGTAGTAGAAAATATGAAAATATTTCCTTTGTCACTCTTCATCAATAAAATGTGTCAGGTCAGGATGAATACAATTAAAAAATTTGTGGTAATAATTATTTTTTTATCTATTAAAAACAAGTTTAAACCGAAAATTAAAAAAAAGCAAAAGACGGTTAGTAATACTGTCCGTGTTCTAAATAACACAAACGAAAAATCAAAATTGAATTTCCCCCTGAGAAAATGTAGAATTTATTGTTTGACTTGCACAGATTGTAATACATCCTATGTTGGACAAACAGGTCGAACCATCGAAATTGGATATAAAAAAACACTGAAACTAAACACTATAGATAATTATTACCCGAAATAAAGTCATCTTGGCGATGAGGTGAAACTCGAAAGTTGACTCGTAATCTTAGAAATTATTTATTACATATTATTATCAAATTTTGTGATATAAAATTTTGTTAATTAAGGAGAAACAAATTAAAAATGAAACAGAACCGCAGGTCACTAAGAAAAAATCTGGCTCTTTAACGAATATGTTTAAAAATCAAGCCGAAAAAAATTTTCAAACAGTAAGCTGTAACTCATTGTTAGGAAATAAGTCGATTTTAGTCAGAAACATTCTTTTAATTAACACATAGTAATATTTTAATATCTTTTAAACAGGATTCTAAAGAAGTTTCACAAACTAATTCAAGTTCTACCACAACAAAACAAGTAAGTTCTTGTGTTAAATAAAGACCATCTTCTAGATACCACATGGACACCTGGTGAATGAAAAGTGAACTCTGGTGTTCACTTTTCATTCACCAGGTGGCAGTGAGCGTGTTAAAGATTTTAAGGAATATTCTTAAAAGTCATTTCAAAAAAGAATTGATCGTTGTTTTGTATGAATATTTACGTATAAAACTTGTAGTTCAAATCCTACCACATTTACGACTTTTGAATCTAATTAATTCTAGTAGTCTAATACTGACTTTAGATTGTACGTACCACCAATATAATATTTTGTCTTTAGAAACGTATTTTACGGTGTGAAGATTTTAAACATGCGCCGTGCCCATGTATAGAAAAATTTCGATCACAGTACCATGGCTGTTCATGCATGCATCTTTAATTATTTCTAAAGTAATTACTATTTCTTATTTCATAGATTCCAATAGATTCTTAATGTATATATACAGGTTGTTCAAAAAGTCCTTGTGCATTAAAATCAATACTATAAGTTCAAGGACAGTTTGGACATCGTGTAGAATAACATATAATAGCCTATGTCCTTCTCTGTCCTGCCAGCTATCTATATGTAAACTTTCAAGTCGATTTGGTTAAGTTAAGGGTCGGCAACCTTTTTAAGACAGTTGGCCATTTTTAAACAAATGTCCTTAAGCGAAGAAACTCCTTTACGTTTTTGTTACTATATGGTTACACTAACTTTAAAACGTTTTAAAATCGATTTTTGTAACTCTTTTAGCCGTAACCATTTAGTTATGTATATTTTAAAGATAATCTACATACCTTTGGCCATCTAGTATTATTTTTTGGATTTTTTGTTTATTTTTCAAGTTTCAAGATAACAGTATGTTATCTGTAAGATAAGATACTATTGTTAGTTCTTAGCTTTGTTCCAACAAACAATTTTTGTACGGTACATGTACTGGTATGTACCATGCTTGGATTAGTTCATGAATGACATTTGTGCGCATGTTTTAAAATGTACTAGTACGTGAACTGATTACTGAAACGGTTTTTTGTATGACAAACTCAAAAAGAAGGCGCGTAAAGTTAATAAAAGTAAAAACTCGTAATTATATAAAACACGTATAAATATAAAAGAAAATTATACTAAAAAAGAAAAATACCATAAATTAACGAAATTAAACAAAAAAAATTAATTTATAAACCAAAAATGACAGCAGGTAATAATATAAAAAATAATTTTAAATCATTGTTAATCCCGTTGTATTCATATGGGTACTGAGTATTTATTTGTAAACGATTATTTTTTAGAATTAAATGAATTTCTTATATTACAAAATGAACAGAATATATCTATTGAAGCTCAAGAAGCAAATCAGTCCAGTTTATATGAAAGAAATGACTTCAAATGTATTCGTCATATTGGGGTACTATTTATAAATAAAAAATAATATGTGTCTTTAAATAGTTTCATAATGAATAAAGATATTGAATAAATTATTACCTAAATAATTTACATTTTTTTTTTACTGATGTGTTCATTAAAAATTCTAAATCTTCATCTTCACTAGATTCAGAAACGAAAAAATCATCATTATCTAACTCGTTCATAATGATTTCAAAAGAAAGCAGTTAAAAATATTTCAAAACAACAGTCTTTATTTTATAATTAACAGTCTTATCTTATTTTATTAAAAAAAAAGAAAAAAAAACGGTAAATCAATCAGTTTTCAAAAAATTCTGTAAAATTATCTATTGCGCAGGTGTAACAAGTAGTTCACATTTCGATACATGCTCTTGACTGCCGACTAATTTGACCATACATGAATCAGTTCATGTACTAATCAGCATTTATGTTGGAACATAAACCGGAAGTTAAAATTGGTACATAAATATGTACTATAACTTGTTGGAACGCTAACTTCATTATGCGCATGCTATAACCGTACAATGTACGATATTTTCGTTTGTTGGAACAAAGCTCTTGTCAACAAGTTGATGTATAAAAATAGGCAGTTTAGGTAAATTTTCAATTGAAATAATATTTTTTTTATTATAAATTACGAAAATTAAGACATATTATTTAACTCTTCAAATGATTAAGACGAGTTAACTCGTCATGCAATATGGCGACTCAAAATGCTTTGATATGTATATATTCACCAGTACAAGTGCCGCCATCTGTGACAGATTTTTCGAAATATGGTATAATTATACGTAATGTTCAATTTTACCAACGCAGTTTAGTATAATTTATATTTTGCAAATTCGTAGAGTATTACTTTTTGATGTTGACATCTTTGATTATCTTTCCTTTTTTGTAACCTTATCTACTGTACTTGTCGCTGGCATAAAAATCCGGCATTTTGAGACAAAAAATTTTCTCCATAAAAGGGTTAATAGTTTAACAAAATATTTTTGTATAAAAGATGCCAGATCGATGGCCGACCGTTGATTACCGAATTCTCAAAACAAACTCACTTTCACATTTATAATATTAGTTAGATCAATTTTATTTTTGAAAATAGTTTAATAACTATTTTTTTACTTTACTTTAGACCGGTAAACAAGTAAAAGCTGCTAAAGCGAGCCAAGGTGGAATAGCAAGCTTCTTCAGTAGAAAACCGTCAAATGGGTCATCAAGTAATTCACAAAAAAGCAGTATTACCGAACAAGAAAAAGAAAAACATACAATTAACAATAGTAAAGACAAAGAAACAAACGATACAAGAAATGAAAAAACGAGTACTAATAAAAGTCAAGAGAGGGACTCACAAAATTCCAAAAGATCATATTTAGATTTAATCGACGAGGACGACGATGAATTTATGCAAGTAGAAATTGATGGAGCGACTAAGGCGCCACCAGTTGCCGAGAAAAAGGGTGCGAAACGTGCGAAAAAGGATAAAAAACAAACGAATAAAAGAACACGATCGGATGACAGTAAAGAACAAACTTCAACGAAAAAACATAAACGAATTAAAGTCTACTGTTCAGATTCAAGTGATGGTTTGTAAAATAATTTTTTATAGTGTGATAACGACCGTAAATACATTTTCCTAAACCTCTATTTTCGCCAAAAAATTTAAACTTGTAATTTCATTATTTGACTTTATTTGGCGATAAACCTCAATATTAAGACCAGCAACCAATCTTCAACATGTCGACCGGTTTCGGTGTCTCAAAAGACCATTATCAAGACAAGAATATAAAAATCAATAAAAATAAAAATAAAAAATGAAAAAATTTTAAAAATTTTTCCATAAACAAAAGAAACTAAAAACCTTTTAATTTAAATCAAAACCAATCAAATCAAACAATGTCAAATATAGCAACTCGTTGGTTGCAAAAAAGGAAATACGTACATCACTAAAAATGATATACAAAAACGGAAATGTGAAACAACAAAAAAACATCTGAAGACCAAACTTGCAATAGAGAACAGAAAAAGTAAAAGAAGAAACGAAAAATCATTTTTAGAAAACAAAATCATTTTTAGTTTAAAATCGACGAAAGTCAATGGAACTAATTTGAATACGTGATTCATAAGGCGATTTTGGCTTTTACAGATGTTTTTTTCTAAAACTGATGTTTCGTTTTTTCTTTTACTTTTTCTGTTCTCTATTGCAAGTTTGATCTTTAGATGTTTTTTTGTTGTTTCACATTTCCGTTTTCATATATCATTTTTAGTGATGTACGTATTTCCTTTTGTGCAACCAACGAGTTGCTATATTTGACATTGTTTGATTTGATTGGTTTTGATCCAAACTAAATGGTTTTTAGTTTCTTTTGTTTATGAAAAAATTTTTTTAATTTTTTATTTTTATTTTTATTGATTTTTATATTCTTGTCTTGATAATGGTGTTTTGAGACACCGAAACCGGTCGACATGTTGAAGATTGGTTAAAAAATTCTGTTTGGTTTTTTGCTTATCGCCAAATAAAGTCAAATAATGAAATTACAAATTTATACATTTTCCTTTTCATTTAGATGACATTTTTGCATCAAACGATCGTTCACCAAGTCCACAAGTTCCATCCGAACCAGAGGATGATGTTTTAGTACCCGCAACACCGGAAGTTACCGCATCCTTAAACACTAGACGTGTGCGAAAAGTCAAAGAGAAGACGTATAAAGACGAGGAAGGTTTTATGGGTAAGTATACGGGTCCGTGTATGATCGCACTATATACAATGCGTGTGTCGTGTACATACTCAATGATTGATACTTTTCTAACCAGTCGTATGTGTTTCAGTAACAAAAAAAGAAGTTGTATATGAAACGGCTTCGGAAGATGAAAGTGAAAAAGAAAAAGGTGATGAGAAGACAAATGAATTGGTAAAAAAGGAAAGTGTGGAGAAAACAGTCGCTGGTGCAGATAAAAATACTAAAAAGGATAAAAAATCTAAAACGTCACCGAAAAAACAAGCAACATTAATGAATTTCTTTAAAAAATCATGATCATCCATTATTTATTTCATTTCCTTATTTGATTAAATAAACCTGTTTTATTTTTGCAATTTTTGTAGTTTTGCTAATTTTTTTTTAATTTATTTAATATCCTTAATCCTGTTTTGATGCTGATTAGTGATTAGAATGTTTTTCATTAGTATAATTTGCATTTAGTAATACCTTCCATTTAATATTTAATATTTAGCCCCCTGGTAACGAATTGAGAAACTACTGCGAGTAGGCTAAAGTTGACAGATATCAAAACGGTGGCCCAAATCTTAGAAACAAACCATACCTACTGGGTTAACCTACTTGACGTAGTTACGTTTTTAGGGCTCCGAAGAGACATTCTTCTCTTCTGAGCCCTAATAAAATTGGTCAGTCTGTCGGATCACGATCATGTAATACAAACGAACAAAAAACATTAAGGAAATATGCTGCCACCTATGTAAACTATTAGTTTCAATCATATTCGATTACCCGTAGTTCTCGACTATTCATGCTAAATTATACGTAGCGTTACATCCATAAAAAAAAATTATTTTCAAAATTTGCAAGTTTTTAAGAAGATTCAGAGTTAGCAGCGTTTGTAGTATTGCACATTTGTCAATCCATACTTAGTTGCTAAAGATTTCATGCATGTACCAACATTGCAACACTGCGGCGTTCGCCAGAAAATTTGTTCGCCTAATGTTAGCTAACGGAGTTTGCACTGTTACAAACCAGAGGACTCTGATTCAAAAAATTAATGAATGCAAAATATTTTTTCACGATATAAATACTTAACTTCTGATTCTGAAGTACAGCCATATGGACCATTTTCTCAAATATGTAGCAATCTGTCACCAGAGCGGCGACACAGGTATTTGGGATTACATGTCTATAATCGAGATATTAATTTAACCAACCAAAAATCACCTTCTGTTAATTCCACTTTAGCAACGAAATTTTCCAATTCGGTTACTTAGGAATATTGTTTGCTTTTTAGAAATTAATATTCCAACTATAGAGATGTAGTTCCGAATAACCCGTGTTGCCGCCCTGGTGTTAAACAATTTTCTCATGCGGTTACATAACAATTTTTAAATTAAATTTCAATCATAGAGATGTAGTTCCAAATTACCTGTGTCGCTGCCGGGTGTCAGACTATTACATATTTTGAGAAAATGGCTCATTCAAGAGCCATTTTCTCAAAACATCTACATCTCTATGATTGAAATTTTAATTTAAAAATTGCTAATCGCATGAGAAAATTGTTTAACACCAGGGCGGCGACACGGGTTATTCGGAACTACATCTCTATAGTTGGAATATTAATTTCTAAATAATAAACAATATTCCTAGGTAACCGAATTGGAAAATTTGGTTACTAAAGTGGAATTAGCAGAAGGTGATTTTTGGTTGGTTAAATTTATCGCGATTATAGACATATATTCCCAAATACCTGTTTCTCCGCCCTGGTGACAGATTGCTACATATTTGAGAAAATTGTCCATATCTAATGCATGTTAAATTTTTGAATGCGAGCCCTCTGGTTTATAATGGTGTAAGCTCCGTTACGTAACGTTAAACTAACAAAATTTTCTGGCGAACGTCTCATTTACTTACAAAACAACCAAAAATCTTGCATTCAGACTGGATTACTAGAAATAAAGAGCGTACCTTAAAAATGTACATGTGTACATACCTGCACCATCTGCACTTTTGAATTCGCCGAATCGACCGAATCCGTCATCCCCCGTCATCATCTATCTTCTGATTCATAATCTGTGGTATTATAGTTTTAAAAATATCCTACTTGTTGCGCATTTTTCTCTCTTTTTACTATACATTAAAAAGCATTTAAGTAAACGCAGACAGATAATATGGAGAATACTGTTTTGGAACCGAACCTGTTGCTTATGACATTTTAAAAAATATTTTTTGACGTACTCGAAGTATTTTTAATTTAAAACATAAATTTGTCAATTCGTATGCGTAAAATTTATATATTCATTCGGTCGTGATATTAACCAGCTCTGAAGTAAGTAATATTCAACTTTTCATTAAAATTCCAAAAAATATTTCGCCATAAAAGTTATTTTTAACCAAAATTTTCAAAACATAGTGATGGATAAACTTCGAAAAGTGCTAAGTGGCGATGATCAACCGGATGAAGAAAGTGGTATATTTACGCAGGTATATACAAAAATTAAACAATTTGTTTTTGCAAAATAAGTGAAAATTTTGAAAATATTTTTCAGTTAAGTGACGCGAGTACGTTAAGTTGGTCAACACGGATAAAAGGATTTATCGCCTGTTTTATAATTGGCGTCCTCCTCTCGTTACTCGGGTCATTTGCATTATTTTTAAAAAAGGGTTTAGTAACGTTTGCTGTGTTTTATACGTTGGGAAATATTGTGTCAATTCTCAGTACCTGTTTTCTTATGGGACCGTTTAATCAGATCAAAAAAATGTTTGCGCCAACGCGAGCCATTGCAACAGTTATTGTACTAGTTTCGTTTACGTTAACATTAGTATCAGCACTTGTGGTAAGCAAAATAATATTAATAAAAATTGAAATTTTCTAAATGAGCTATTGAGGGGTTGAAAATTCTTGGTCAGGTATCAAATCCAAATATTTTAAACGTCTAAGGCCTCTAAGGTGTTAGGTACACTACTGTAAAATTCTCGGAAAAATCAAATTTGAATAAAGAGCTTAAGGTACCATCACAATGTGATCGGCCGAAAAAGGAATTGCAACTCTAGTAACAAATTTAACTCAAGTTATAAAAAATTTGAGTCAATTAAATCAACTTACATTTAACTTACAATTTGTTAGACTTCAAGTCGTTCAATTCAAGTTTTTTAATTAATATTGTATACACATAAATTTGAGTATACATGCATTTTCATTTTAAATGTAAAATGGATTCAAATTTCCATTTTAAATACAAAATGGAAAATGGTTTGACCGAACTAATTTAAAATAGAAAATGCAAAATGCCATTTTGTATTTTAAATACATATTTAAAATGAAATCATTTTAAATAGTTCCCAGCCCTGCTTGTATCTACTGGCAATAGTTACTTTTTTGATCACTAGATCGTGTATCTTCGCGATAAAATAAAACAAAATGGCCGATCACACCATAACTAATACTCTGCAGTAAATGATAGTGTTTTTTTCTCTTGATGTCCAACCAATTGAGCTACGTCATGTGCACTATTCATCAACATGTGAAGAACAACGTTCGTTTTTAGACAAAATCACAATAGTGTAATCCCTTAATACCTACCCTCTCTATTCGTAATGAAATTTGTTAATTTTGAAATTTTTGTTACAGTTTGGAAAACCAGGGTTAGCATTACTTTTTATTATAATTCAATCGTTGGCGATGACGTGGTATTCACTATCTTATATACCGTACGCTCGAGACGCTGTGCGAAAAACATTTGAGACTTGTATCGTTTAAATTTTCAACAGACAAAAACAAAAAATAACGCCTAAATTAATTAAATTAAGATGTAACAATGAGTACATATGAAACTTGATGAAATTTAAATTATTATAAGATATTAATTATATTTTAGGTAATAACTATTTTGTATATGTGAATTTGTCCGACATATTTTAAGTAATTTCTTTGTATATGGATTCATATTTGTATGATATTTTTTTATAAAATATTATTTTTACTGTTTAAATTGTATTTTATATTGGAATAAAAAGATACCTAAGTACCCAGTTCCTTTTACTACCCCCCCCCCCCAAAAAAAAAAGGTCACGGGTTTCCCAAAGTGTGCGTCGCGACGCTCTAGGGGCGTCGTCATGCGTCACAAAAGGCGCTACGACTATCTCGTTAAAAAAAGAGAAGTTATCATTTAAGAAGATCACATTTTATTACACTTGCTTGCCAATTTTTACATCAAAATTCGATACATATAATCGTTGGTGCGTCTACTAGTGATCGTTAATTTCTAAACATCACAGTAGTGTCGTAGGTATCCATAAATGTGATACCGTTTTTAAGGTCCCGTACCTACCTAAAAAGGAAAAAGAAACCTTTATAAGATCACTCTTGTATCCACTCGTCCGTCTGTCACAGAAATTTTTCTTAAAATATCTGTGTAACGTCGGAATTTGAAATTTGGCATAATGTTAGATTTTAATGACGTGCACATATTAGCGCCCACTGAGTACTGAATCGAACATATTAACATGTTTCCTAGAGATATACCACAGGCATTAAATTGTGAAGTATGACTCCATTTTATTAAACCCAATTTGTAACCACGGAGACTTGTTTATAAATATTAGATAAACCAACATAAATCATTGAGGAGAGAATCGACTAGAGAGAATGCTGTGTATTACAAATACATTAAGAAATTTGAGCAAAAAAATTGACTGATGGGATTACTTTAATGGCGGTCAAACCATTAATTTAATGGTTTATCTAATACTTATAAACAAGTCTCCGTGGTTACAAGTTGGGCTTACTAAAATGGAGTTATACTTCAAAATTTAATGCCTGTGGTATCTCTAGCAAACATATATTAATATGTTCGATTCAATGCTCAGTGACATAAATAAATATTAATGGTTTGACCGCCATTAAAGTAATCACATCAGTCAATTTTTTTGCTTCAATTTCTTAATGTATTTGTAATACACAGCATTCCCTCTAGTCGTTTCTCGCCTCAATGTTAGCGCCAGTCAGCAGTTGGGAAAAAATTAGCCATTAGATTAAAGCAGCTTCCACATTCTCGCCGAAGTTGGACGAAGTAGTTCCTCGCGAGGTTGGCCGAGGCATAAGAATAGCATTGAAACACCAACCGCGAGGCACAACGAAATGACCCTCTACATTCTCGACTCGTCCAACCTCGGCGAGAATGTGGAAGCTGCTTAAAAATGGGGGTCAGTTTGGTCCCAAAAAACAAGTTTTAATTAGTCTATGGTGTATTATTAAAACCATGACATAAAATTAATTTTTAATAATTTTTGGTCCAGTGGTTTTAAAAACGATCGTTTCTTCCTGATTTCTGAGGTCTCCAAAGCTAAAGTTTAGATTTTAATAGGGCTAGTAGATTCTGAATCACAAATTATTATCGAAAAACTGCAGAATTTTTCGACAGTAATAACTAATAACGGTAATAACTGCTGAAGAAAAAATTTAAATAACAAGAGGGAAAATAGATAATGTATTTACTTATGTTTCAGAACAATGTGAGACAATTATTATGGATTTTTTTAGTTATCAGAAGGAATTACAGTCAACCAAAATCATGTAAAATTGTGTAAAATACTTTGAGTACGTACGCCACAAAAATAGAAACCGATATTATGAGAAAATGAAATACATAACCAAAAATATATAACATACTTTATTATTGTAAATAACAGGCAATATTGTTTTCCCTATTTCCTATAAAATTTTTTTTTTGTAGCATAATTTTGGATAATTCTATATTTTTTGTATGTAAATACAATTTTGGCGGGTGTGGTCGATCTTTTTTATGTCATTTAACTTTTGTGTGCCACTGTACTGTAACCGTTGTAACCTGCAAAATCAACCTGACCAATCACAAATGGTTAAAATTTTTAAAAGTTTGAATTTGACAAAATAAATGGGTAACGAATTGTCAAGGCTCAATTCGTCAGTCAAATTTTGAACATTTTAAACGCTTAAACCGCTTAATATAGATTTAGATTTAAAGTGCTTTCTCTAATTTTATTAATATTGTTCATTATTTTGATTTTTTATTTGAATTTTATGTGTTTCGATTTTTTTTTTGTAACGTAAATCTGATAAAATTTTTGCTGTAAAAAATGGAAGGGCAAAACAACGATGAATTACTGTAAGTTTTTTTTTGAACTTTAAAATGAATAAAATCAATGAATTATATGGCATATTTTTTCCACAAATTTTAGAAAAAATACATTAAAAAAATTTGATGATATGGGAAGTGAAAAAATAGGGACCCTTTTAAAAATCTGGATGGATATTGGTTTTGAAGAAAATGTGATTGAAAAACGATTATGCACGGTGAATACTCATATTGAGGATCTTTTGAATGAAATGTTGACTGAAGCTGAAACTGAACGAGCTCAAATTGCCGATCAAGTGAATGTACTGCTGAAAAAGGTATGTTTATTGAACCATTGGCTAATTTCCAAATTTTGTGCCAATCTATAAAGCTGTTAAATTTTCTCTTTTTTTTTTTTTTGATTGATTTAGTATTAAAACAAATAAAAATGACGATAAAAGTTTATGCACATATTTAATTTTCATTAAAAAATACTAAAAACCACAGACCAATGAACACTATTATATTATACTACTAGACAAAGCGTAAAGGCAGTTTGTAGGCATTTTTCTTGAAGCAGGTAATCAGACGGGTGAAATTTAAGGAGTATAATATAATATCAATTTTTGAGCAAATACGACTATAATTATTGCAGGACATAATTTGTATACGTATATATTTTGAAAATAAAGCAAGTACCACTTTCTTTCTTTCAAAATTTTGCAGTTTCTTCACAAAAAAGTAAAATTTTATTATCACTTATTATCACACATGAGAGGCTTGTATTTTTTCGGATAATTTTGGGTTTGTCTAACGAAAATTTGTTGCCTAGTAATTTAACGAGATGAACTCCCAATTAACAAAAACGCGACAGCGAAGCTGAAGTGTTTTTGGGTTGACAGTTGTTCGAGTTAAATTGCTTTTAGGCAAGAAATTTGAGTTGTAGAAAACACAAATTTATTCAGAAAAAATGTAAAACTCAAGTATAATAAAGTAAGATAATTTAATGAATAAAATAAATTAGTATAAATTCATATTATTATTTAATACATTGTTACCATGGTTTTGAAATTAGTTAAATTTACCAATACGAATTTTTATTTCGTTTTTATCGTGTTTACCTACAATGAAATGGCCGATGAAATGTTTTGTACAATTTTTTTCGCTGTAAAAATCTGTCCTAATTTTTTTCCATGGTAAAAGTGAAAAAACTACAATATTCTTATGGTGCCTGATACATATATGAGTTAAATTATCAGTATTATATTTTTACAATAATTATTTGAAAACGTTTCTACGGATACCATCCATTACTATATTACAGAATACTATTAAGGTCGCAACTTGGCCGTAACTGGCTGCCTCAATTATACATTTATATAATTAGTCTATATAATATGTCCACTGGTCTGTGCTAAAAACTTAATTTTTAGCGAATTTCCAAAATGGAATTCAGCTATTACAGCCACTGTCATGACGCGACTTGAGCACGGGACTATGACAGAAATTTGTTTTGAGATCCCTAGAAACCGAAAATAATATTCACTAAAATTTATATATATATATATATATATATATATATATATATATATATATATATATATATATATATATATATATATATATATATATATGTATATATATATGTGTGTGTGTGTGTCCGCGCGATAACTCTCGAACGAAGTATCCAATTTTTACAAAATTTGATGAAAACATTGGAAGTCCCAAACTCTTGGATGAGTTCTTCAGCCAGACACGTCCGATGCCCGGAACATGGTTTTTAGGGCATTTTTCGTGAAAAAAATTAGTTTTTTGCCAAAATTTCCCCGTATTCAAAAATTGTTGTGAAATTTTTTTACACCATTGGAAAGAGGAGACAAAATCACATAAAATGGTCTTTAAATTATTATTCTGTCAACTAGTTTCTCAGAAAAACTAATTTTTATAAACGGAAATTCGCTTTGTTATGCAGATGCTGCGACAGAGGTATTTATTTATAGGAAAGCGTTTTATGTGATGGCACTTTTTACTGTTCCTCATAGAAATTATATTATTTAGTAATAAATAAATATGATATGTTAAACTGTTTGTTTTTCTTTCTATAATTTCCGTTTGCCCAAATTAAAAAAAAGGGAAATGGGTTATTTACTTATTAAACGCAATGCTTAATATATTAAATTTTAATATTTTTTAACGATAATTAAACGTGTCCGAAAATTTTTATCTACTTTTTTACTTGTTTTATTTGCAAATCAATCACGAAAAAGAGAAAACTTTACGAAATTTCGTTAGCACAAAGTTTGGGAAATTGCCGAACCATTTTCAGTTGTTTCGATTTTCCTGTTTTAAAATATGATTTATTTTAAATTTAGATTTTTGCGTTACGAAAACGTCTGAGAATTGCTGGACCAATGTTAGGCTACGAAGATGTACCATTTATTCAGATCATACCGCAACTGGAATCCAAAATCAAAGAGTACGAGGAACAAATCGAAAATTATCTAACAAATCTTAAACAGTTAATGCGTGACGAAGCCCGTTTGTGCGCGAGTTTAGGCAAAAAAACGAAAGAAATTTGCCTGAATCCGTTACCGTTACAGTCCGAAATAGAGGACTTCGAAAATTACGTGGAAAATTTACGCCAGCTACAGTTTGAACGTGAAGAGGAGTTTGTCCAATTAAAAATGGACATTATCCAGTTTTTAAAAGATTTGAACGAAAAACCGACGTTAAATTTTCACCGGGAAGTGTTGGGCGAAGACAAATCGTTCCCGGTTACTGATGAGAATATGGAACGATTAAAGGAGTGGCATACAACGCTTCGCGCCGAAGTTGAACAAAATAAAGCAATTGCGGCCGAACTTCGCGAGAAATTGACAGCGCTATGGGAATTGCTGGAAGAGTGTACAATCCATCGAACAAATTTTGCAAGCGAAGTCACCGGTTTCAGTAACGGCGCAATCGCTAAATTGAATACGGAAATTCAACGCTGTGAAGAACAGAAAAGAGCGAATATTAAAGTATTCGTCGATAAATTGCGCACTGAGATCGTCCACTGGTGGGACAAGTGTCAATTTGGTCCAAGTCAACGGGACGAATTCATCCTATTCAAGAGTGATAACTATAACGAAGACTTACTGAAACTCCACGAATTACAACTGGAAAAACTTCGAAAACATTACGAAAATCACGCAAAAATTTACACGCTCCTTCAAAAACGCGATGAACTATGGAAAAAATGTATTTATCTCGCGGAAAAAGCAAATTGTCCAAGCCGTTTCAAAAATCGTGGCGGTGAACTACTGCGCGAAGAAAAGGAACGTCGAGAAGTCGGTCTAAAATTGCCGGAAATCGAACGACAATTATTGGACGAGGTGCACAGTTACGAACAACAAAATGGCCACCCATTTTTAATCAACGACATGAATGTGAGCGATATCATCGAGGAGGATCGTAACCAGTTCAAGGAGACGCAGAACGCTAAGTTATCGGCGAAGAAGAAGGCGCGCGATAACACCGCGGCGACACCAAGTATGATCGGGAAATCTTTACTACGGCCCACCACACCAAACGTACAGTTAACTAACGCCGGCGTGAAACGGAAACTTTTGGCATGCACACCACAATCAACCGCGCCAAAACGCAATAAACCGATTACAACACCAACGCAATTACCTCGCACCGTTCCCAAACTTAAAGTTAACAATCGTACGATTAAGGTAATCTTTCACATTCAAAATTCAAAATTTGTCATCAATTTTTTTTTTTTTAACGTCCCATAGGAAGTTATTGTACAGTGCACATTCTGAATATTTACGCTCTCAATAGTTCCGCTTGCCCAGTTTGAGACTCAAGCGTTATCATCACTCATACCACCTGTTATTTATTTACAGGCATCCCCCGAAGAACACGGTACTCGAAGAACACGGGTCTCAAAGAACACGGGTACCCTTCCCCCGAATTACACGGTTTCAAACAACACGATTTTTGTAATTGAATCTGTCATTATAAAAGAAAAATGCTGGAAGTAAAAACTACTAAAATTTTTGAGAATTTTATAATAGAAATGATAAAGAATATGTAGAAATTTACATATTTAAATTTTGAAAATGTTATTTTCGACATCGATAATTTTCGATAACGAAAAGTAGGTTTTGACAGTCTCAATATGTCTCAGTCTCAAAAGTTTTTAATTTTGACAGGGTCATAAATTATTATTGAACTAAGTATAAATTTTAAATCTAGACATAAAAAAATTCTTGTACCTTGCCAGCGAGCGATTGGCCTTTGGTGGGAGAACAACATTTCCTGGAAAAGCTATTCCCCTCATTTCATTCTGCGGAACTATTGAGAAGGGACACTGTAATGGGTCCGATTTTACGAATCGCTAATTTTGACATATCTCCACGTTTCCATTACATCCAAGAAAAGAACCTTTTTCAGTACCATTTTTATCATACAAATTTGGTTGTAATAAAAATGGCAACTCTCAAAAATCTCACATGGTATATAAATTCTTAATTTTGTAATTATTTAAAAATATTTTCTAATTTACGCAGCTTTCAACCTCGATTCGTCGAAAATTAAATCCGAAGCGACGTTCAAAAGATGGAATATCGCCGTCTATAAGGGCACGCAATCCGCAGACACCAGTAATAAAAAAGGAGTATGAAAAATTTAAAGAGGGCGTTTCGGCGCGAAGTTCCCTATTTGTACCGGCCGGCACGGAGCAAAAGGAGAACCGACCGCGGACACCGAAGAAGACAGTAACGGTCACCAGTAGGAGTCCAAAGACACCGCGAGATGGCACTAAATTGCGAGCAGTTTCACCGTTGCCAATTATTTTTTAATCATTTATTTTTTTTGGAGAGAATTTTGTTATTTTTATTGTACTTATTTTAATTTTTGTAAATTTTAAGAAGTTTTTAATAACCGTCCAGCTTTTTAAAAGCTATCGTGAAAAGAAGTGTAAGATTATAATTATCTTTTTGAAGATTATTATGTGATAAATATTTTATAATGTTGATAATTTTTGTAAATAAAGATTAAAATAAAATAATAATTAACAAATTTTTCGTGTTGTTATTTTAAATATTGGGAATTGTAAAACTTGGATACGCGAACTAGTGGTCAAAAAAATAACTACTGCTAGTAGGCAAGGTTTGTTTATTCGATTTTGACAATGGGGAATTTGACTAATTTTGGGAAATTATTTTAAAACACACATATTTATATGTATTATGCATGTATACGTTTTTAATTTTTAAAAATAATGCCGAAAATTGTTAGAAAAAATTATTTTAGTATTTGTTCTCAAAATTTGCGCGAAAACGTTTACTAGCTATCAGTTACGTCACATTCTCTAGATAGCAACAGGTGTCCTGTAACTAAGAGGAAAAAATGTTTATTTTTCCCGTAAATAGGAAAAGATTTTTAAAAAAATTAATTAAATTTTTATTAATTTCCATAGTTATGTTTGCTAACCGGAAATTAAGTAGCGACACTAGTGGTGATAGTGTTGAAATATAAGAGAAAGCAACGTCACAGCCCGTTTCTGCTTACGTGGATTTTAGCTAAAAAATTACTTTTTAGTTAAATTTTTTTAAATCAAATAATGATAGTTACGATGAATTAGTATAATAAATTGCTGTTTTTTATTATAAATTTTCATTAAAATTTGTTTTAATTGCTTTTCTTTGATACTGTCAAATACCCCATTCACAAAGTTTATGTTGTTTAATTTACAAAATATAAACTGGCATATTTTTTTTAATGTCATTCTAATCTTTTCATAATAATTTTCTGTTTTCAAATAAACACGGATATTTCCAAATTGCTACCATTTTTTTTAATGTCAATTTCTGCCATCTGATGACGAATGAAGAAACTACTGCCGGTAGGCTAAATATTAAACTACGCCTCCATTTGATTTCCCAATAGCGACAGAATCCTTACGCGCAATCCTGTGGTAATTATGTCCTAAATTACGATTTTTAAAAGTTGACAACCTTATTTAAAATTAAATCCGTATCAGTGTTGCCAACTCGAGGGTATTATCCCGATTCGTGGATTTTTGGAAGACTACTCCACCTGTCTAGTTGCAATTTGATCACTTGCAATGGATTTTAGGATTTACCTAGAAATAAATCTTCAAAAATGGAAAAGTTTTTATAAATTATGTTGTACATTAAAAAAAAGATTAATTTTCTGATTCATCTTTGGATCAGTGACCTACCTCGTGTTCTATTTGTGGTATAAAATATTCCAGTACATTTGCGCATGTGTATTACTAAACCGCGCGAACATATTTAGCAAAAATTTAAATATGTAACGTCTACAAGTTTCCAAATATGGTAGTAGACGTCAAATAATTTGAATTTTGTGTTTGCGAGGTTTAATAGTGCACATGCGCGAGCATTTTTTATACCACAAATCGAACACAGCCCTGAAAGGCGTTTATATATTACTATTAACGTCTCGCGCCTCTGATGCTGAAATTAAAAGTTGTATCAAGTAAAAGATGCACGTATATTTCTAACTGGCGATAGAAATATAGTAATCCGCGTAATCCGTACATACTTTGTATAATACGTATTTCTATCGCCAATTAAATTTATACGCATCTAGTTTACTTGTACAATTTTTAATTTCATCATCAGAGGCGAGCACGTAAGTTTTCGTCGCTAATAAGTTCCAAAAGTTTTTTTTTATTTTACATATACCTACCTACATATTTTTTATACAATATTTTATTTTGAAAAATTAATTTTATTAAGATTTGGGATTTTTAACACAAGCAACTCTGTGCGGGATTTTTAGTTTATGGAATGTCCGGAATTCTTACGTGTCGGATATATTCAAAATGTATTCTGATTTCAAAAAAAATTGGGGTTCCCCTAGTTAATTTCCCTTTAGCGTCAAACGCGTCAAAGATGTCAAGTAACCTGTAGTAACTAAAATTTGTACATACTTAAATATTTTTATAAACTAATATTTGGTAAGTATTGACAAAAGTATTTAAATATATATGAAAAAAAAAATTTTAATTTGTAAAATTTGTACATACAGGTTAAACGAAGTTTCCATTTGTTGGGAAAGATGTAATGATAATTTAAGTTAATAAAAATGGGAATCTGGAGTGTTTTTCATCATTTTAATTTTGGTTTTTGTACATAAATTGGGAAGAGAAATTTCTGTTGGAGAAAAGAAGACGAAGAAATAATTGTTGAGGAAACTGGAAATAAAAAATTATCTTTATGATAATATTTTGTAACATCCTAAATTTGATATTAATTTTCCATGTAATGAGCATTTTATATGTATGTACTTATATCCAAATTTGATTATCCTCTATAATTATCAATTTTTTAATTTATCGCAAAGTTAACTTAAAATTTCCAGCAATAATATCTTTAAGTAAGAGGAAATTGCTATCAATTTTTGCGTAATTAGAAGATATTGAAGTATTATTCAAATACACTCTTTATTATAAAAATTTTAATCTACTAGTTTTAAGTGCCACTTACAACATATGCAATTTTTTTGAAATTATATTTAAATACTTATATGGCCTATAACGCCTATAATAATTTTATATTTGTAATTTTAAGCTTCAGTTTTAATAATAATAATAATAATCTAGTTAAGGACAGTTAAGTAAGTAAAATTATATTTATAAAAGAACATAATGTTCAAAATTAAAGAGAAAGCAAGAGAAAGTTTTTTTTTGTAAACAAATTTTAAATAAATAAAATTTTTTGAAAACAATTGCATTGATCGATTATTTTTAGGTACGCTTGCGTTGTCTCCCCCATTCCGCTAATTCGTGGCGTTCTGCGTTCATCGCCTTTGTGATTTTGGTGAATTTGACGCGTTATTACAGGAAATTGTGTTCAAAAAAAAAAAAAAAAAAAACTACACCGTCAGTATGAATTTCACATTTTAATTTTGTCAGTTTGTTAATTATTTTAATTGTACATATTTTTAAAAATGAATAATACAGGTAAATAAACATAAATAAATGGTGAAAACCATTTTTAATACAGGTTAATGTTTTAATTTGTAGGCAACGATCAAATCGATAGTGGTCCAAAATTAGAAAAAAATGATTTAAACAATTTAGCAACGGTATAAATATTTTTATATCATTAATAAATTGATAAATTTTTAAAAAAATGTTATGTAAATTTTAGATGGACGTCGATTCCGCCAAAAATGACAGTCAAAATAAATCAGTTTCGGATACGACAACTACAGATGGTGATACGAAAGATTTGACTCGGGTAATTTGGAAAATTTTTGCTTCAAAAGTAGGTATTTTTTATTTTTATTTTGATAATTGTGTATTTCAGAATGAAACGGCAAATACCGCAAATACAAAAACCACCAATAAAAGGCCGTTCGAACATATTTCAGGTATGTATTTTTATTAATTTTTTATTGTGGTACCATCGATGGGGGTGAATCGGGACAGCCGGGTGAAGAGGGACGAAACGAAAAATACTAAAGTGCGAACATACATATATCTTCCTTAAATTATAGTAAAATAATTATTCTTTCGGGTAACAATAGTGACTTGAAGCTTAAAGTTGGATAAAAAATATTAAAAATTGAGTTTAGATTGACGTCTTCAAACAGTGCTATTTTTTGTTTCTTAAAACTCTATCTAAAAATTATTTATTTCGGTACTCTTATGAATAAATTGTTGTTTAATCGAAAATTTAGTTATTTTGAAACATATCTGAAAAATGAAGACTGCAAGCTTTTAGTTGTTTTTATTTTTTTAAGAGGAAATAATGAGGACTTGACATTTGGGCTAAGTTGGAAGTTAATAGGGACGGAAAAGGTGTGAATAGGGAAATTATATAAAAGTATAACGGGACGAGTGTGGAGTGATTAGGGACGGATGAAAGGTGTATTGGAACATAGAACAGAGCACTTTCAAGGTTATCAAGTCTTTCGCAATTTTTATAAACACATTCAGCATAACAATTCTATACTTTATAAACTTTACTTTAGATTCTACGTTTATTTCTACAGAAAATCATCAAGTATTATTTCTTTTTTGAATGTATAAATACATAAAATTCCAAAATTATGTTATATTTGAATTTTAATTTTGGTCGGCCCTACGGGTCGTCCCCATTCACCCTTTTATCGTCTCTTTTGACCCCAATTTTTTTTTATAGAAAATAAATTATATGATTTTCGTTACTTTTTCAAAAACTACCGATATTTTCAAAATTTTTTGAATACTGTGATAAAGTGACCATCCTCACGTAAATTTTTAATATACATATTAAAGATTAGGTACTCATAAAATAAATAAAAAAAAAAAAAATACGGTGTGAAGTCTGAATTCGTGCCTATTCATCCCTATCTACGGTACCGTTGCCAAAAAAGTTGTAAATCACTGGTTTAAGTAACCACCCATAATTAGGTTATGCGCAGTGTTTTTAAAAGTTTGAACTTGCTGTTTTGTTTGGTATCGTTTGAACCTGTTTGTTTTGATTACGTTTTATCACGTTTTTTTATTCAGATAATTAAAACAAAATAAGTGTTAATCGTGTTAATAATGGAAAATAATTATAAAAAATGTTCTTTTGGTCGTGGACGTGGTTGTGGTGTTAAAATTCCCGAAATAAAATCGTTAATCAGACGCACATTTCATTCGAGATCTTGTAGCGCTGATACAAATGTTAAAATTTCAAATACAAATTCAAATTCATCACATTCAGACAGTTTTAATCAAGTGACAAAATTTAATTCAGACAATTCAGTAAATAAAATTTGTAACCCGAACGAGAACGGTAATAATCGTTATACATAATTGGTATAATTATTGTAGTGAAATGAATTCATTAGTAAATCGTAATAAAAATTATTTGGAACGGGAAAATGTAGTGAATTTGGTAAAAGAAACGCACAAACGTTATTTAAATAAAAATTTTATAACGAGCGTTGCGTCGAACATTATGCGTGTTAAAAAACCAAAAAAATTGCGGAAACGCCGAAAACCATTGCGGAGATTTTCAGGTTTTATTTACATATTTATTTTGTTTAACCGAAACAATTGTAAATAAATATAAAAGGTGTTTTAAGGTACCATCACAGTGTGATCGGTCGAAAAATAGTCAATTTTCGAATTTTTTTTTGGATGGATAGGATGGGGGAATGGGGATGAATTTTTTTTTTACGATTAATACCACTATTTAACAATACAAAAATATTTTTTTATTCATCTTTATTTATTTTTTATAATTATTATAATTTTTTGAAAAAACTGTCGTTAAAAAAGAGCGATATTTGGTGCCCACGATTGCGGCCGCAGTTTTCATTTGGAAAAAAAAATCAAATAGATTATCAGTGTGTAGGTAAGCCGCTATGTACCTATGGAGGCTTTTTTTTGAAATTTGAAAGAAAGTGGCGGTTTGAATAAAAAGTACAAAATTTAACCTTTTTTTCAACATTTTTCCGTGTGAAAAAAAAGGAAGATTTAAAAAAAAAGCTTCCATAGGTACATGGAGAATGGAATAAAGAATATTCTGTCAAAATTTCAAATTTATTGCTTGTTATAATTTTTTGAAAAAAGTGTCTAAAAAAGAGCGATATTTGGTGCCCACGATTGCGGCCGCAGTTTTCATTTGGAAAAAAAAAATCAAATAGATTATCAGTCTGTAGGTAAGCCGCTATGTACCTGCGGAGGCTTTTTTTTGAAATTTGAAAAAAAAGCGGTGGTTTGAATAAAAATTACAAAATTTTTTACAGTTTTCCGTGTGAAAAAGTAGGGAGATTTAAAAAAAAAGCTTCCATAGGTACATAGCGGCTTACCTACAGATTGATAATCTATTTGATTTTTTTTTTTTTAGATGAAAACTGCGGCCGCAGTCGTGGGCACCAAATATCGCCCTTTTTTAAAGACACTTTTTTCAAAAAATTATAATAATTATAAAAAATAAATAAAGAGAAATAAAAAAATATTTTTGTATTGTTAAATAGTGGTATTAATCATAAAAAAAAATTATCGCCATTCCCCCATCCTATCCATTCGAAAAAAATTTCGAAAATTGACTATTTCTCGGCCGATCACACTGCATGGTACCTTAATTTTTATATGAAAGTTAAAAATATTAGACCTAATGTTTCTATCCTATTTAGTGTTGTCTTAAAGGGGTCCTGTTCAATAACGTTTACAATCGTTTTACAAGGGGAGTATCAAACATGGGAATCACGGATTTGGAAGAAATTATTATATGTTGTGGAATATATTTTCCTGAGTATTGTAGTGATAATAATTTAGGCCAGTGCGACTTTATTTAGAAATTAAACGCACGAAAAATTTCGAATAACATATCGTGTTTGATATGTATGTTAGTTGGTATTGTCTGCAACAAAGGACGCTGGTGGTGTGGTTAGTGTTTGTTCTCATGTATGTAACTTTGTTTTAATATACAGACGGAAAGGTTCTATGTTCGATTCTATGCCTTTCCAACATAAATAATTCTCTTTTCAATTTTTTTTTTAACTTTTTCAATATTGTACAATGGGTCAATTAATTATATTGAGGATGCTATAATTTTTTTTTTAAAGGAGATATGCTATTCTTTTTTATGTCATTATTATAAAAAAATTTACAACTGTCATTACTTTAAATAAGGATAAAATGAAGAATGTCTAAAAATAGTATAAATAATTTATAATAAAAATCGCTTTAATTTTATGTAAAAAAAATTCAGTAATTTAAAATTTACGATAAAATTACTGTTACATATTATAATGACAACATGTACAAAAAATATTATATCTTCTTTTTCAGAAAATAATTATAGCATAATAATGACACAAAAAAGAAATCAATGTAATTAATTGACCCATTGTACAATATTGAAAAAGTTAAAAAAAAATTGAAAAGAGAATTATTTATGTTGGAAAGGCATAGATTCGAACATAGAACCTTTCCGTCTATATATTAAAAATGTTATATAGATGAGAGCATGCACTAACCACACCACCAGCGGCCCTTGTTGCAGATAATACCAACTAACTGATACATATTAAACACGATATGTTATTCGAAATTTTTCGTGTGTTTAATTTCTAAATAAAGTCGCACTGGCCTAAATTATTATTACTACAATACTCAGAGAAATATATTCCACAACATATATTAATTTCTCCCAAATCCGTGATTCCCATGTTTGATACTCCCCTTGTTAGTTCATATTCAGTACGGAATTTTTTTTTTAGAAATTCTCATGCTCACATTTGTACTAACAATTAGCCAGTTAGCCACTAACATGAATGATTTCTGGGTATTATTTTTATTTTTTTAGTATTTGATATGAAAAATACCAAAGTTTCAAAAGTCAACGATAAAATTTTTTTTTTAAAAATTACTATTTAACATGCAGTTAATGGGGGAATCCCCAAAACACAACCAAAGGAT
Organism: Brachynemurus nebulosus; assembly: GCA_035578155.1. Taxonomy (NCBI): domain Eukaryota; kingdom Metazoa; phylum Arthropoda; class Insecta; order Neuroptera; family Myrmeleontidae; genus Brachynemurus; species Brachynemurus nebulosus. The sequence continues at coordinate 74,918,020 of JAPWDM010000002.1, read as the reverse complement.
TGAAATTATTAATATCTTTTGAATGATTTAATTGCCTAGGAAAATTTATTTCAAAAAGGTTTAACTCGCTTTTAAGAATATTTAAAAAATAATATTGTATTTTAGTAATTTATTTTTAAAACCTGAGAAATATGTACATATATCGAAATTTATGTAGGTACGTCAGTCGTGTTGAATATTGATCGCAAGTTTACCGTGCTGACAGGACCGTACTTATATTTTAAAAATCTAAAACGTTAATAAATGGGTGTAAATACATTTTTTTTTAACCCTAATTACCTACCCGCATTTAACCACTTTTAAACAATCAGTGTTGGACCTAGGTGGTACATAATTTATGAGCAGTGTCGTTTTAAAAAAAAATTTTTGAACTCATGTAGAAAAAAGTTTAGATAATAAACAATTAAAAGCTAATTATAACATTAAATAAAAGCAAGAAATATTTTATCTCGAGAATTGTGAAAAATTCACGCTACGGAACTACGAAATCCAGACTTAATGCGGGTTTAACACGCACTTGGACCATTTTCATATTTAATCAATTTTAATTTACCGTAATATATTTGGTAGATTTTCTTCGGGATTTAGATAACTTAATTTTTTAAAAAACTGATTTGCAAAAATATGCATATTTATGCAAAAGATTTGAAAATTTTTGTTAACCATGCAAAATATATTAATCAATTTTAAAAGAGCTGACTCGGATATGTGCATTACAAAATGGATTTTTACGGAGTAAATCTTTCAGATGTTAATTTAACAATTATTTGATGATAAGATATAAAAATATCAGTTGTTTAAATTATCATTAATTTGATGTAGGGTAGGGCGGGGTAAAAAAAGACACCTGCGCAGGTGGAATAAAAAAGAGACAAATTTTTACTAAACTTAAGTGTTAAATTTGAAAAATAAAAAGTATTATAACAAAATACCTAGGGTAAGTGCGGGAGAAATGCCGCGTCGGGTGAGATGCCGCAGTAGCCATAGTTCGTCCGTTGATTGATAGATAGCGCTATTAATGGATTATATGTTTAAAATAAGTTACTTATTTAAGTTGTATATGGTAACATTTATGATCAGTCCATCAGTTTAGTAATTATCCAACTTTTTATTATTGAAAAGTAAGTTTTTTAACATAATATTTTATCAAGCATTTAATTCAATAGAATTTAAGAATGTATATTTCATTGTTTTAATGAAAATGAGTTTTGTTATTAATTTAGGTATATTTTAAAAGTACTGTATAAAATTTTAGGTTAGAATTCCGCACTATGCTTGCTATAGCAACATGCGGCATCTATCCCAACAAAAAGGAGAGATGCCGCATTTAAAGTTGGTATAGATGTATAGATGCCCCATCATATTACATGTTAAAAACATAGACTTATATACCTTGATTATGCAATTTTTTTTTTGGACTGGAAATTATGCTACGTAAATATAAAAGATCCATTAATGGATCAGGAAGAGCCCTCATATTAGTGAAGATAATGAAAATAATGATGATTGCCTGTGTATTGAATGTTTTGAAAAGTACTCAGAAACAAAAAAAGTTGACTGGTTAAGATGTATAAGGTGCCAAAAATACTTACGTATGGTCTGCATCATGTATGGAGATGTGTGTAAAATGCAAAATTTTTAATATGAACTATGCGACGTCTCTCCTGCTTTGATGCGGCATCTCTCCCATAGGTGTGGGAGAGATGCCACTTTGCAGGCTCTACAAAAATGTTAATTATGAATCCTTTATGACTCAAAATTTAAAATTATTTATAAATAATTTTAAAGAACAATGTTTACATTTATTGTGTACCAAATTTCAAATCAATTAACTGCATACTTTAAGGAATTATCAAGTGTTTTCAAAATGTGCGGCATCTCTCCCGCATTCACCCTAGTATGTATTTTGTTATAATACTTTTTATTTTCCAAATTTAACACTTGAAGTTACATAATAAAAATTTATGTTTCTTTTTTACCCCGCCCTACCCTACATAAAATATCGGATTTCTTTTTCACTTTAATTTCACAATTTATTCCCCTTTAATCACATTTCGCATTAATGAGTACATTGTAGTGTAAATAAATCAGTTGATTTTTGTATTGTAATCTATAAACGAAATTATGTATTAAAATTTTTTTGTAAATATGAGTCTCAGTGAAATACTTATAGTTAGTCAATACGAATTTAAATTGGGTAGCAGTGCTGGTGTTGCAAGTCGTAACATAAATCGGGCGTACGGCCAGGGAACGGTAAATGAAACACTTGTGCAATACTGGTTTACAAAGTTCCGCTTACGACTTGCGGAACTTCGAAGTAGATCCACAACGTCTTCAACTATTTTCGGACATATTATTGAAAAGGAGGTGGGCGACTCAATTCAGACGAAGCCAAGTCACAGCACTATAACGTTGGCGCGAAATCTTTGTGTCGTAGGTAAAACTACATGGGTATAAAATCAAACATTTCATATATACCATTCGAATAATTTTTTGTTACAATCGAATCTTCGGCTTCCACGCAGCCGAAAGGAAAAGCTTTCCATTTTTGCTGTCAAAATGACGAAATTTCTTTATGGAATTATTTCTCGAATTAAGCTTTATGGTAGAGATTCGAATTAGTGTGATTGGTTGAACTAGGTTAATTTGGGTGTGAACAGTTCTTTTTTTTGTAAATATTCTTTATTTAACTAGGATACCAGGTGTGAACAGTTCGTTTTTGCTATCAAATAGCGAAATTAATTTTAAAAAATCCCCAAAATATGTAGAAATGGGTAGAAAATGTGTACAAGCAAATGGATATGTAATCTGTAATCGATTGTTTCTGCGATCCCCAGTTTGAGAATCACTGATCTAAGTTTATTATTTTACTTATGTACTTTGTTTTTACAATCGAACACAATAATGGCTTATTTTTGTTATTTTAAATTTTAATAAATTCTCCAGTAATAAAAGTAGTCATTAATTTTTATATCATACAGTTTATGGCTTATTATTTTTAATTTTTAATTCTTAAAAATAATACTCATTCATTCATTAATTTTATAACATAATTCATGCAATTTGCAACTGTTTACAATTGCTATCTATTTACAAATTTGTTACATTGCCTTTGTCACGTCTTTGTAATCTTTAACCTCGTTATCCTAATTTTTTAATAGATGCCGCTGTTTTAACATATATTTCCTCAATAAATCTAACAATAAATCTATAAATTTTACGTACAATAAAATATAATATTCTTTCGACCTAAACACAGATAATTTGCAAAGAAATGTAATAAAAATTTTTGGATTTTCCAACCGAACAATTGCTTTGTTTATCTTTTTTACCTAAAAAGGGATGACCGTAATTTTATTTATTGACCATTTAATTTTATAGTTTTATAGTTTTCGGCATATTTTTATCTAAGGCCGTGTTCGATTCGTGGTATAAAAAATTCTCGCGCATGTGCACTATTAGACCGCGCAAACAAAAATTCAAATTATTTGACGTTTACTACCATATTTGGAAACTTGTAGACGTTATATATTTAAATTTTTGCTAATGTTCGCGCGGTTTAGTAATGCACATGCGCAAATGCACTGGAATTTTTTATACCACCTATACCGCCTATACCACAAATCGAACACGAGTTGTATTCAAGAGTTGTATTTATTTTTCTTGAAATGTTTTTGGAATTCCGGGAATTCCCAGCCAGGTCAGGCTGTATTCAGCTATTGTATTGTTTATTTGAATTTGAACAACGATGAATCCCGCTGCGTCAAACTCTGGTTTTCAAAATAAAATGCTGTGTTCTTTTTTTATTATATATTTATTTTATTAATAATAAATAATAATATTAATAATTAATAATTTAATTAATAATAAATTAATAATAATATTTATGTAATAAATAATTTATGGATAAATAAATACATACATACATAAAAATATATGATGGCCACATTACTGGAAAAATTCTAAACTTTCTGGAAAAGTCAGGGAATTTTACCAGAAGACTGGAAAAAATTGATTTTTATAATTTTGTTTATTTAGGGATAAAACTTCAATCAATTTTTCACGTGTTTAGAGATTTAAAAATTGGCGCGGATTCCGTTTTTTTTTTGCTCATTTACTTTTTTTAAGAAAAAGTGTTAAAAGGTGATTAAGAAATTTTTTTTAGCTTTTTGGGGTAACGTAGGGGCGGCATTTTTCACAAAATAGTCAGGGAATTTTTTAAGAAAATTTCTGGAAAACCTGGAAAAGTCATGAATTTTATAATTTAATACATATATGCCAAATACCCATCATGAATTTTATAATTTAATACATATATGCATTATGTATCTGTAATCTGTACTATAATATAAAAATTCGTCAAATGCGTGTTAGACACGCTTTAAATCAGGATTTCGTAGTACAGTAGCTAGAGATAAACAGCAAGCACTTTTTGGAATTTAATTTTCAAAATTATGGCTATGAATTCTAGTACATTTAATTTTTTTACACCCACTTACTGTTCATTGGCATTCTTTAGCGGCGCATAACGTAATTCATTAACGCACTAGTGGTGTAATTAACACTTTATATAACGCATTTTCTTTTTCCAAATTTTTTGATTATGTTTTAGCGCATGATTTTGACGTTAGTAGGTGTTGGGTGGTTGATGATTACTATAGTGTGTTGTGGAAATTGATTTTTTTTCCAAAAAATAAAAAAAAAGTCATACGAAATCATGTTAAATAAAAGTAATTTCAAGTCAGAGGGTCAATTTTGGGACCGAAAAGAAGTTGGCGTTGCAAATTGGAAAACTTTTTCGTATTTTTACGCCTAAGTTTGATAAAAGTTGTACGTATATGTTTAATTGCTATAGAAAGCTGTATTATATAAATTATGTGCGCTTTCGAATTTTTTTTTATTGTCAATTAGACGTATACGTAGGTATATTTTTACTTGATACAGCTTCTAATTTTACCACTAGAGGCGTGAGTGAGAATCTTTGTGTCGTTAATTGGTGCAGTTACTGATTTTAATAGAGCAATTTAAACATAAAAATCAAAAAGGTTTTTTCAATTTTCGACGTCAAATCTTTTCCGATTATTTCGGGCATCTGGAAGATATTGTTGGTGAAAAAACACTCTTACAGGGTGGAGATCAAGAAAATGTTACGAAAAAGAGACCCGCAGGGTCGAATTTTTGCAATTTTCGAGACTAGTAAATACACTTAACGCATCGTGTATTGTATAATATTTTTTATACGACCGATTTAAAATAATTAAAGAATAAAAATATATTAAATAAAAAATAAAATTCGGATAATATATAGGTGAAATTTATATTTCTATGTGCCATGAATAAATATTATAAATATTTATAGCAACTAATATGAATCTTTGTAGTGACAATTGACAACTATATTTGTAAATAAAAAATTAAGTGTCAATATTTCATTGGCGAGAATATTTTTTTTTTGAATTTTGTATTTAAAAAATGAGAGAAATAGTTTATTAAACTATAATATTCGTGAGAATAATGAAATTGATGAAGCATTTTATTTTTGGCTGCAAATGTATTCCTGATGCAATATAATGCAACAATATAAATCCATGAAAATACACGATCGTGCAAAACCAATATTTTTTGCACGATCGTGTATTTTCATGCATTTACCGATGCTGTTGACAATGCTGGTAAGTTACATTTCCCGAACGTTTGTTTATATCCATGGAAACCAAAAAATAACAGTGCGGTAAGTAAAATAGGTGCGTGGTAAGTAAATAGGAGTGCGGCAAGTGAAATTATCTAAAAAATGAATGTAATTATTTATTTATATTGAAATTAAAAGTACAATTTGAACAATTAGGAAAATTAATCGATTAGTATGAAAATTTTCACTAGTTTGTACACTATTATTATTATTGTTGCCATTAGTCTTCATATTTTATTGACATTTCAAAAGGTTGTTCAATCATCAAAATTTTCTGTGGTTTTCATAATCTTCCTTTCATTTTACGAGAATAAATTTGCAACCAAAAGTAATATGCTTCATCAATTTCATTATTCTCACTAATATTATAGTTTAACAAACTTTTTTTCTCATTTTTTAAATAGAAAATTAAAAAAAAAATATTCACGCCAATGAAATATTACTACTTAATTTTTTATTTACAAATATAGTTTTCAATTGTCACTACAAAGATTCGTATTAGTTGCTATAAATATTTATAATATTTATTCATGGCACATAGAAATATAAATTTCACCTATATATTATCCGAATTTTATTTTTTATTTAATATATTTTTATTCTTTAATTATTTTAAATCGATCGTGCAAAAAATATTATACAATACACGATGCGTTAAGTGCCTTTACTGATCTCGAAAATTGCAAAAACTCGAACCTGCGGGTCTCGTTTACGCAACATTTTCTCGATTAGTAAAAGCAACTTACCAAACTTATATTGTAAAATACTATTTTTCCAGTAAGCCCTGGAATTTTATTCAGAGTCAGGGAATTTTGAAATTGATTTTCAATCGCCACTCATATATTTATTTTTGATATTATTGACAAAAGACACAAATATCGAAGATTATTTAAACATATATTTATTTTTGATATTTTTAGCTCGACCATCGAAAAAACAGAAAACGGTAAATTTGACAAATGTTACAAATAAGAATCCGGTTGCCGTTTTGAACGAGTTACGACAAGGTTTAGAATATAAATTGATCAAACAGGAGGGTCCAGTTCATGCACCCACATTCACATATGCGGTCACGTTGGACAATGAAACGTTTACCGGACGTGGACGTAACAAGAAATTGGCAAAGGCAGCGGCCGCCTCCGCGGCATTGGCGTCATTCATACAATTTCCCACCAGTGGTAATACCACATATCAACCACAACCCACCGAACATTTAGATTTCACCAATGACGATATTATTATTTCGACGCCAACAAAACCGCCCGCACCCGTCGTTAATGGATCGCCGCTAGGATTGATGTCGTCGTTGCCATCGGCGTTTAATGTTGGCAAAGGACCCGTTATGATTTTGAACGAGTTACATCCGAGTTTACAGTATAAATTTGAGGTACTCGATGACGGAATTTATAAGTTTCAAGTTAGCGTTGAAGTTAAAGGTGAAATATTTTGTGGAAAAGGTAAATAATTTTTTTTTTTAATTTTTGTTCCCTGACGAAAGAATTCTGACACCTTATGGCTCTCAAATAGGGTTTCCGATCTCTGGCCAAAAAATCGATCTTGTGGATTGATTCGAATCGTCAAACCAAAAATCGATGCAGGAGAAAATCGGCTTACAAAAGATCGATCTGACGAAAATCGATTCAATTTTTGTACTTACAGAAAATAAAAGATATATAAAAGTTTTAATGAAGTTTCTTGAACAAAAAGCGACCACGAGCGTTCTAGTGGCTGATTTTTCTTTTAATCGATTCAAAATTTAAAAAGGAATAGAAAATTCCAATACTATTTTTTTACCAAATGCCGGCGTCACTGTGAAAAGTTGAAATTAATGAAAGTAATAGGTAAGATACATCTATAAATTTTGTATTTGTAGTATTCTATAAGCACAATTGATATATAAAAAAAAAATATAACATTTTTTTAGAGAGAGAAAAAACTATTGACAAATATGATATTTTAGAATGAATACGTAGACTAAAATCAAACATTTATAAGAATACTTGTCAAATTATTTATTTTTATCAATTTTTAGCATTGAAGCCGTGGTTTAATCAAAAAATAGTATTTGAACTTTATATTTTATTTTAAATTCTGCATCAGTTAAAAAAAAAAAAACAGTCACTAGAACGCTCGTGGTCACTTTTTCAATTTCTAAGCAACTTTTTAAGGGTAAGTTGCTAGCCTAATGGTTTCCTAATAATTCCTAATAATTCCCAGTTTGCTAAAAGTGTCACATGAACCCAAAATTTGACTCAATTTTCTATAAATGAATCATAAAAGTGGAAAAAGTATTTGACAACATACATAGTTAAAATATATTTTACAATAATTTTGAAAAAATATCATATTTTTACTGAAAATATTCTAATTTAAATTCGAAAAGATCGATCTCCGATCCCGTAAATTTTTCACGATCTCCGTATCGATTTAGTCTCCGAAGAATCGATTCGAAAAATCGAAGATCGGCTCTCCAAAAATCGGTTTTCGATAAAATCGAATCAAGATCGGAAATCCTACTCTCAAATAAAACTAACTAAATTAACCTAACCTTAACTAACCTCACCACCTAGTTGTTATATCAAAGTCGAAGTGTATTGTTTTTTATTTATTTCGTTTTACTATCTGTGTTTATATTGTAAAGCTAGTGTTCCGTCTAACATTTTGATTTTATAAAATTATAATTTTATGGTAAAATTATTTTTTATGAGGTGTTTCACCTAACATCTAGATTTTATAAGCCGATTATGCCGACTATAACCGATTAAAAAAATGAATACTAAATTATAAGAGAAAAAATGACGCCAAATGTCACTTTACAGAAAAAATCTTATTTCTTGCATACTATTAATACATTTACTTAAAAAAAATAAAAAGGCAGTTTTTAAAAAACATTCATGGTCATTGTACAAGTTAACATGTTACTAAATTTCAAGTCAGAATTTATTTTTCCATCAATAACGTTAATAATTTTCATCAATAATGTTATGTAATAATTTTTTTCATCAATAATGTTAGTAATTTTCATCAATAATGTTATGTAGTAAATTTTTTCATCAATAATGTTCATTAAAAATAGATTTTAATATACATTCGCTACATCTGTCACTTTTGTACATGAAAATTTTTAGTTTTCGCCATTGTGATTTTTAGGTGAGGGTTAGTTAATTCCAATTGAAAAAGTAGAAAAATTTCTACTATTAAAATTATAATTTTATAACATCTAGATTTTATAAAATCTAGATTTTAATTATGTTACATCCACGATTACACTAAAATTTAAGCCACGCCCCCGTAAAATTATAATTTTATAAAATCTAGATGTTAGGTGAAACATTAGCTTTAGACAGATAAAGCAACAGTGACTTTAAAACTTTTCTACGTATGTTTATATTAGTGCAGCGCTTCTTAATCAGTGGGTTGCGATCCTAAATAGGGTCGCAAAAATTAAATTCGAACATATTGTTCCACAAAAAAAAGGAAATAAAAATAATTTATGTATTTATTTTAGGGATGTTACGGATATGAAATATCAGATACGGATACGGATATTTAAAAACATTTTTTTCGGTTCCGGTTTCGGTTACGGATATGTAATAATATCGAATAATGTTTCGGATACGGTTACGGTTACGGGTAATTGCTTTTAGTGAAAATTTTTTTTTAGTAAAAAGAGGGAAATTTTACTCCAAAAAGTGAACGTCAAACACGAATCAATGGAAATCTATCAAAAAAACTAAATGCAGCAAAAACTTACTTCGATTTAAACTTAGTTTTCCAACGGCAGTTGTCTGTTATTATCCGAAACAAATCCGAAACTTTTATTTTCGGTTACGGTTTCGGTTTCGGATATTAAATTATTTCGAATATCCGGTAGTTTCGGTTACGGTTACGGATATCCATAACATCCCTAATTTATTTGTACATTTTGGGTCGTTTAGGGATGAAAATTGATGTTATGAATACGTAAAGTTTAAGAAACCTTGTTATTAGTGTCATAAAAAGTAGGAAATTTCTTATTATTTTTTTTAAATTCGTGCTTGTATTAATAAATAAAACACTTTACTTTTAAAAAATACCACCTTTATTGTGTCAAATTCTCATAACATGTTTCGGTCAATATGACCATTATCAAACAAGTGCAGTTTGGATCCTTTTTTTGCTTCGTGTAAAACTGTAATATTTTCCTCCGGTATGTGTCTTGTGTCGACTAAATATCTTACGGAAGCGGAGCCAGATTTCTCGTTTCTATAGGGTCTGAAGTGTTCGGTTCTGCCAGTTTGACCGATATAGAAGCTATCACATTCTTGACAATTTAGTTTGTAGATCCTCCATTTTTTATGTTTATACTTTTGTTTTATTGCTATATATTAAATTTCCTAAATTAAGACTCGATTTAAATGCATATTTAGAAGACTATTAGAAGAGGAGGGAAATTTAAATAGAAAATTTAATTAAAATTTAATTTGAGTGAAAAAACGCCTTAACCTACTACTTTAACAATGTTGACATTTTAGGTGAAAATAAGAAAAATGCAAAAGCTGCCGCCGCACGCGCAGCCTTGAGTAAAATTTACAATATTTCCGCCACGTCATTCTTATCGCCGAGTCTGAACACATGCGCAATCAGTTCAATGAATTCATCATCAGCAGTTCCACAGTATCTGGCCGATTTTATCGGGAAGTAAGTCAAAATGTCGTATTCATGTCATTCGCTATTTTTCATAATTTTTTTTCTGTTTTTTAGCTTGGTTTTGACGAAATTTAACGAATTAGTTGGAAATGATCCGATTCATTCGAAACGAAAAGTAATCGCGGGCATTGTTCAAACGCATGGCTATTCAACGGATAAAGCAAAATTAATATCACTCGCAACCGGGACAAAATGTATTTCCGGGGAATATATGAGCGTACACGGATCCGTTGTTAATGACACACATGCTGAGATTGTGGCTAGAAGATGTTTTCTAGATTATTTGTACACTCAGCTTGAAAATTTGTCGGAAAATATAGGTTTGTATATAATAATACATTTTTTAGAAAAAAAAAATATTTGACAAAAACACAACTAGAAACTCTGAGATTTTTTTGAAATTATAACAGATTTGTCCGTGCCACAGGGTGGGGGGGGGGGGAATTGAAATCATACAAAATTATATTTTAGTACAGCTGAACCTTTTTTATGTGAGGGGTAAGAATCCGATAAAAATTCACACAAAAAATATTCAAAAACTTCATAAATTGAAAAGTATAGTTCACTCCAGATTGTAAAAAAAGTAAGTTTCATAGAAAATACATAACTCAGGAGGTTCAAAACCTCACGATTTCCTTAGAAATTGCTTTTTTAACAAGATAAAGCATTAATTTACACATGAGTATATTTTACTTTATTTGTATATTATAAAAATTGCGATAAATACATCTGTAAAAAACTTAATGATTCAGTAACTTACATAATGTTTAAAAACAATCAATAAGTAATTTTATCGATAAATTATCGAAAATTAATGTTTAAATTTCTTACTTTCTCTTGCTTTTTATTCACATAAAAAGCAAGCAAATTGTTTTGGAAGCATAGTTTACTTCAGATTATAAAAAATGCTTGTTTTATGCGGTAAATCGGGAAAAATACATAACTCAAAAGGCTCAAAAAACCTCACGTTTTCCTTAGAAATTGCTTTTCTAAACAAGATATAGTATTTTTCATTTTTATAATATTGTTAAAATGCAATAACTTATATTTTTATGCAGTGTACTGATTAATTGCTTAAAAACAACCAATAAGTAATTTTATTTTATATATTTTATCGATAAATTATTGCAAATTAATGTTTAAATTTCGTACTTTCTCTTACTTTTTGTTCACATTATGCACTTTAATGGGCATTTTTTTTAAAACCGCATAAAAAAGGTTTTGCTGTATTTATGTTTATTAAAAAAAAAATAAAAAATTTCAAAAAAAATTAGTACCCTAGGGTCTGTATAAAACAAAAATAAGTAAAAACTATCTATAATAATATTTTTGAAAAGATATTTGAATGTTTTTAGAAACAAATGTGTTGAATTGCGATTTTAATTTTTTTTTTTTCGAAATTTTAAGATATAAATCATTTGTAGTTATGTTTACCCTATTTTGTTTAAGGGGCTACATACCTTTTTGAGCTGTAAAACTTTGGTTATTTATAGATCTGCAATTTTCCAAGGTATCTCCAAAAGACATTTAATTTGAAAAAGTATGTAGCCCCTTAATAGATACATTTTTCTTTGTAATTATACGTAAAAACTTAGTATCAAATCAACTTCCGGTTAATGTAGTCACTAAAGATTAATAACGGTAACTTTTCTCCTTTTTTAAGATTGGAGAATATGCATGTATTTTTTTTTTGTCTAAATCGTTACCGAAACTTCTATTTAAAAAAAATTTGTTATCACGCGTCACGTGGCGACGCTAGTGCTCTCAACCGTACGATAAATATGGATATGATCGGCAAAAATTCAGAAATCTTTAAACTCATTTTCCATAAAAAAAAAAACTGAAAATGTATTTAGCAATACGTGTCGCTCGGTAAACGATGGTGAACGAAAGTATTTCGGTTGTTTCCGTTGTTTCGGTGCGCGTTTCGTATAGATAAAAAAAAATTAAATAGTTAAGAGTAAGAGAGATATAGTATTTTTTATGTATTAAGCAAAAATTATTTGAAATTTATTTAAATCGGCAAAAATTCAGAAATCTTTAATTCATTTTCCAATAAAAATACTGAAAATTGAATTACGGTAACATAAATGTATTTAGGAATATGTGTCGGTCGGTAAACGATGATGAACGAAGGTATTTCGGTTGTTTCCGTAGTTTCGGTGCGCGTTACATGAGTTATTTAAATTACATGCGTATTCTCTGTTGTGTCTCGTTAGTTGATTAAACATATACACACTTTTGGGCAAAATCCCAAACATCTATCACCAAACTTTTAAAACATTTGGTTGTGTTTGTATTTTAAAGTAATTTGTATTATACAATATCTATATCCAAAATTGGCACAAAATTTGCGCATGACCGATAGAAAAATTTTATTATTCAATCGTAATATCTTAATTACTGTTATTAAATATATTCGTTTGTGCGCAACTGTTAATTTGGTATAGATGGCGTATAAATAGTAAACACAATTAAATCTTTTTAAAGTCTGATCATTGATATTTGGGGCTACTTTGGTATAAAGCGATGATTCGAAAAAAAAATGGTGCTTTTGTTTGTAATTATCAAACGGAGGTGAGTATAGGTTTTTTTGTTTTTACTGTTTTGTTACTATGGCTTGGATTCATGTTGGGTTCATGGAAAATGTTGCTAATGTGTTTCAATTGAGTTGCCTGGTATCAAAATCTACTAATTCCACTTTATAAAGATCATGGGAAATCGCAAAAAACCATAACTCAGTTCAAAATTAATTTTTCGATTAAAAAGTCAATTATATTAACTAACAAGATAAAAAAGATAGTACTATTATCAAACAAAATTATCGTTTTACCCCTTTTTTAATCAAAATTATTTGAATTTATTAGGTTTTGATAGTAACATTTATATAAAGTGCGTTTTAAAACAGAAATTATAAGGGAAATTTATTAAAGAAAAACTTGATTCAGCAATATTGGATGTATCAGGGTTAGACGAGACAATTTGTTTTGTAATATTGTAAACTATTTTCATTTTGTCACTTAAAACCAAAGTGCTTACTTAGTAATTCATTTACATCTACGATTTCATTATTTAAAATTTTAGATAAATACTAAAATACAAATTTTACGTGAAAACATAATTTTATACTTCGTACGCCCCGCATGTCAGTGAAAAAATTAAAATTTGAACGGTTAAAATCTAAAATATAGGTTATGTATAGGTATTTAGCAGGATTTGAAAATTATGTTATATTTCAGTTGCAGATTTCTTTAGTAAGCAGTTAAAATTACAACAAAAAATGTTAAGGGGCATATGCCTTGTTGCATTTAAAAATTAATGGCCCTAAAAAATCAAAAAATTTGAAAAGTGCATTTAGTAGATTTTGATACTAGGCGACACAATTTTCGATTAATTCTTCCTTTTTTTGGTAAATTAAAATTTTTTGATAGTAAAATAAGTTAATGTTGAATGAAATTAGGTAACAAAAAGTCATCGTCAATATTTGAACCGCGCGCCACAGGACCCGGATTCGTTTTAAAAAATAATATTAAATTCCATTTATATATAAACACGGCACCGTGCGGTGATGCGAGAATATTCAGTCCGCATGAATTGACATCGAACGAGTGTGTCGATAAACATCCGAATCGTAAGGCACGCGGATTGTTGCGCACAAAAATTGAATCCGGCGAAGGAACGATACCGGTCACCAACTGTAGCGGCATACAAACGTGGGACGGCGTTTTACAGGTTAATATTTAAATAAAATTTTTACGGCATTACGTTACTGTCATGTTTACTTTTTTGGTTATTTATTTGAAAAAAAAAAAATAGTATATTATGCAATAAGTCCGGGAAATTGTCGATTGCCCACGAAAGCGAAGTTGAGCGCACGAACGTAGTGAGTGCGCTCATTCGCTTGAGTGGGGCAATCGACAATCCCGCACGATGAGTTGCACATACTATTTTTTATTACGAATTTCACATACTTTTTTCTATTATTATCACTATTTTTGGCATTTTTATTACTTTTTAAAATAATATTTTTAAGTATTCGTCTTTTTTTTCTGAATTAATTATCCTTTAAATTATACCTCATTTCAGATACAATTGATCATGAGTTTTCGTTAAAAAATTAAATAGTTCTTATATTTGAAACAAATCAATCTTTTATTCTTTTCTAAAAATAAACTGCAAATTTAAAATTTACGTAAATGCAATAATGAAAGAGATAAAGCCAAGAAAACGGAAATTATTTAAATTCAAAATGACGAAGCATGGTTAAATTTAACTGAAACGAACCATACTTTGTTGGTGGTTTCTATAGAAATAATTAAAAATCATTTTTATTACTCATGCGGGAGAAGTACTAACTTGGCGCACACATTTCTGTACGCAAAATAGCTGTTTACCCACTGTATTCTTCCCGCATACTTTTTGCGTGTGGAAAGTAACTTTCCACACGAAAATTGACAATAAAACACGTAAAATTTAATCAAAACACGCAAGGCCGCCTCTTAATTTTTCATCTAATAAATATTTCATAATTATTTCTATAAAAACCACCAACAAAGTAATTTAAAGGATAATTAATTTAGAAAAAAAAGACGAACACTTAAAAATATTATTTTAAAAAGTAATAAAAATGCCAAAAATAGTGATAATAATAGAAAAAAGTATGTGAAATTCGTAATAAAAAATAGTATGTGCAACTCGTGCGGGATTGTCGATTGCCCCACTCAAACGAATGAGCGCACTCACTACGTTCGTGCGCTCAACTTCGCTTTCGTGGGCAATCGACAATTTCCCGCAATTATTGCATAATATACTATTTTATTACTCATGCGGGAGAAGTACTAATTTGACACCCACATTTTTGTACGCAAAATAGCTATTTGACCACTGTACTCTTTCCACATGCTTTTTTGAGTGCGGAAAGTCACTCCATATTTTTGAAAATTTCACAGTAATGTAATCCCTATTATTAATTAAATTGAATTAGTTAAAATGAATGGACTATTTTCTCAAATATATAGCAATCTGTCACCAGGGCGGCGACACAGGTATTTGGGAATACATGTCTATAATCGAGATATTAATTTAACCAACCAAAAATCACCTTCTGTTAATTCCACTTTAGCAACGAAATTTTCCAATTCAATTACCTAGGAATATTGTTTATTTTTTAGAAATTAATATTCCAATTATAGAGTTGTAGTTCCGAATAACCCGTGTCGCCGCCCTGGTGTTAAACAATTTTCTCATGCGGTTACATAGCAATTTTTAAATTAAAATTTCAATCATAGAGATGTAGATATTTTGAAAAAATGGCTCATTAGTTTTTATTTTGATTTTGTTTATATACTTATTTATTTTTTAACAGGGAGAAAGATTATTAACAATGTCCTGTTCCGATAAAATTTGCCGATGGAATGTACTCGGAATACAGGGGGCACTACTATCGAATTTTATCGAACCGATTTACCTAGACAGCATTATTTTAGGTAGTTTAATGCATCCGTTACATATGAGTCGGTAAGTAAAATTTCAAAAAGAAAAATTATACTTTACTAAATGGTGGTTTTGCATTTGTCTCTAAATAATAATTGCCTCTTGCGCTGAAAACAATAAAATTAAAATTGGACATAACATCTTAGACGCAAACCTGTTACTTAAAAAAAAAAACTTACTAAGACGGCGTTGAAAGTCCCATTGGAATCGTTTTTTTACTACAACGTCTCTGTTGAAATTGTTTCCACGAATCACATTGACTCGCCAGAAACGAATTTGGCTTCGTTATTGATTCAGCGAAATATTCGTATGACCGCCAATGGCTACAAAACACTGAAAATACGTTGAATTAAATAAAAAATATGATAGTACGTACCGTAAAACGGGATGAATCGTTTGAATTTATGAATTTGAAAAGTTTGAATTTATGATAAACTCAAATACAACTGTCTTCAAACTATAAACTATTAGTTATTTTTTATTAATACGGTACTTGACTGTATTTAAAATTTGTGTCAAATGTTAAATAATTCTATGCATTATCATTACATATGTCCAATTTTAATGATGAAACATAAAAAAATTTGATAACTAGGGTAAGAGACCCGATGACCGATCACTATTTTTAGCTGTATCATTAAATTAGCTTAAAAAATTAAAAAATAAACAAAACACCCATTTTTTTTTTCTTAATAAGTATGAAACCAAGTTTTTTTAATCCAATAGATATGTTTTTAAGAAAATATAACCCAAAAATTTTGATTTATTAATGATTTTGTTTTATAATTTGTTGACGTCTATTAAAAAGCATACAGAAAATATTAACCTCCTTTGAAAGATCAATACACTTACCCCTATCAAAAATCACCGATTAGTCCGATTACTAATGTACATCAGTACAGTAGTAAATCTTATACTATCGAATATTTGAACCATTCTCTTTCAGTCACTTTGACACTCTATCCACTACAAGAGGTCAGTCTGTGTCATAGAGTATCACAGAATGACACCTTGTGAAACATAGCAGCAATGACAGAAGGGTTTACATATTCGATAAAATAAACCACTAAAATACTGTATTTTCTTTCGCCATCTATAATTTTGCTTTAAAAAACATTGTGTACATTGTGACATGATTCTAACTTATCTATACGCCATTGTGAATTTTTAAACAGTTAAATTGACGATAGATGACGTCAAAAATGTTTATAAAATAGATATGGAATATCTGTATGATTCTCAAAATACCCAACTCGAAAACTTGGATCCCAACAAGAATCAGTCATACAAATAATATTTAACACATATAAAATTTAATTTAGCTATCCTAATCTCTTAAGTGGACTAATAACAATTATTTGTATACTTTTATTATGCTAATAACTTTAAAAATTCGGTGAAAAATGTTACAATTTATAACCCATGTGTTTTGAAAAATGATCATCCACCATATTAAAAATTCATGAATTCAACAAAAATTGTTATATATATATATGTATTTCTTAAATTAAGTGAGGAGACATTAAATGTGATGTGAATTTAAATTGAAAAATAATCATTGTATTAACAATAATTTTTTTTATCAAAGGTTTCTATCAGAAATAACTTCATTAAAATATAAATGTCAAAACTGATCGGACTTATAACCCCGATCGACAATGGGGTCTTTTACCCTATTTAGAAATTTTATTTTGAAAATCGCCATTTTTCAACAAATATTTAAATTAGTGAAATCGTGCCATTTCTTGAAAATGACGTAACATTTTGTAGCTAGATATGGCGATTTTGATAATTTTCATCGCTGAGGTGAAATTTGAGGTTTTCTTTTGAATATTTTTATTAGCTTATAACGTAAAAGCCCCCATTATGGAACGGTATCTAATACTGGAACAGTTTTGACATTTACATATTTATTTCTTTAATTAAGTAAGAAAACATTAAATGCGAGGTGAATTTTAATTGAAAGTCATTCTATGTTATCAGACGTTTCTTTCAGAAATAACTTCATTAATATGTAAATGTCAAAACTGTTCCAGTATTAGATACTGTTCCATAATGGGGGCTTTTACGTTATATATAATAATAATAATCGACCAGAATTCAAATAAATACTTGCTTTTACTTTGACATTTTATGAATATAATCAAAGTTTTGAGGTTATAAATATTGACATTGACGTTTAGTTGCTTCAAACTGTGACGTCACTATAGTGAGGTGTTTTTTCCGCCTTTTTCTCATTTAAAATTGTAGGGTTATTTTTTTTTTTTTTGATGATTTTTTATAGAATCTTTCGAAAACAAAAAAAAATCACTTAACTGGCATGGAAAAACAATGCTTTTAGAATATTTTTGTAACTTTAGTCAAGTACCCTATTCACCCTGCGAATCCAACACATCCCATTTTACGGTACTCTTAATAAAGTGTCGTACATTTTTCTATAACTGCTCCAGGATTTCGTTTCCGTACATCTTTCAATCGACACCCGGGTTGTATTGTTCGTCCATTATTTGGCCAAAAATCCACATGTCCTATACTATCTGGGTATCCAAAAACCGCTGCATTCGTATGTATCACATCGACAAATTCCGCATCGCTCACATCAAGTCGTAAACTTTTCGGGAATTTTGTAAAAAGTGGCCCGGCCGGATCTAAACCGGTGATTCGTGCCGGTTTTCCCGTTTTCATAAAATGTCCACAAACGCCAGCCGTTTGACCGCCTAAACTCAGTCCAATTAGATGCAACGTTTTCAGGTTTAAACCGCGCGACACTAAATAGTCTAAAAATAGTGCTGAATATTGGCCCAGGATTGCTGTATTCTGTGCGGCTATTTTATACCATGGGCCGGCCAGTAATTTTTGGGCGTAGACAAATATTAAATTGTAGCCACCTTTAGCTAGAAAACCTAAAAAAAGTGATTTTTAAATTTTTGAAATAAATTCATTTTGTTCTTTTTGTACCTTGACGAATTGCTACGCTTGTAGGCGAGAAAGTGTCTTCAAAAAATGCGTGAAAGAACACAATTGTTGGAAGGCTAAAGTTGAGACGGGAAGCCGTCAACGAGTAGTCATCTCCAATTCGTACTCGATATGATTGAGTGGGTTCAAAACTATACATTTGTAAAAAAACAATTTTCAACGTATAACATACCCATAATATAAATAGGGTATTTGACATTATCCGGGAAAGATGATTAAAACAATTTTAAATGAAAATTTATAATAAAAATCAACATTTTATTGTGCTAATTTATCCGAATTATTTAATTTAAAAAATTAGATAAAAAAGTAATTTTTTTGGTTGTTAACCACGTGATCAGAAACGAGCTGTGATGTCACATTCTTTTATACTTCAATTGTAATTTCAAATATTATCGAGTGCTTGTGAGACATTACTACGTATGACAAACTTTTGTTTGCATTTCAACACACACAGTATTGATATGTTCACTTATCGTTCAGCTAAACTGAAACTTTAAGCACTCAATTTCCTTGGTATAGTATGACCAAAAACCACATGTAAATTAAAAATCACCAAGTGATTGAAAAAATTATCCGGATCGGTCGGGAATCGAACCCAGGATCTCCTGGTAACTAGCCAGGCGTGCTAACCACTACACCAACGATCCCATGCTCGGCAGGCGTCCGAGCCGGACACCCATTCAATCACCTATGTGTATTAGTACTCTCCCTGATTCGAGAAACAGTTATAATTTTAGTTTCAAATATTGTAACTGTTTCTCGAATCAGAGAGAGTACTAATACAGATAGGTGATTGAATGGGTGTCCGGCTCGGACGTTTGCCGAGCATGGGATCGTTGGTGTAGTGGTTAGCACGCCTGGCTAGTTACCAGGAGATCCTGGGTTCGATTCTCGGCCGATCCGGATAATTTTTTCAATCACTTTGTGATTTTTAATTTATACTTCAATTGGTTTTATTCTATTCTAATCAAACATAACTATGGAAATTAACCCAAATTTAATTAATCTAAAAAAAAAATTAACAATATCTTTTCCTAGTTATAAGAAAATTAAACAGTTTTTTTCAAAAAGAATGTGACGTAACTGACCGCTATAATGAACGTCGTTCGTGCAAATTTTGAGTATAAATAGTAAATAATTTTTTTATCCTAACGATTTTCGGTATTCTAAAAATGAAAAACGCATAAATGTGCATATTTTAAAATAGTTTCTCAAATTTAATCGCGATTTTCGGTATTTTAAAAATGACAATTTAACTCATGTGTATCAAGTCCCATAAGAATATTGTAGTTTTTTTCACTGTTACCATGGGAAAAAAGTTAGGACAGATTTTTACAGCGAAAAAAAATGGTACAAAACATTTCATTGGCCATTTCACTGTAGTGTAAGTAAACACGATAAAAACGAAACAGAAATTCGTATTGGTAAATTTAACTGATTTCAGAACCATGGTAACAATGTATTAAATAATAATATGAATTATACGAATCTATTTTATTCGTTAAATTGTCTTACCGTATTACACTTAAGTTATATATTTTTTCTGAATAAATTTGTGTTTTCTACAACTCAAATTTCTTGCCTAAAATCAATTTAATTCGAAGAACTGTCAATCCAAAAACACTTCAGCTTCGCTGTCGCGTTTTTGTCAGATGGACAGTGCTGCTCGTTAAATTGTTAGGTAACAAATTTTTGTTCGACAAACCCAAATTTATTCGAAAAAATACAAACCTCTCGTTTAATAATAAGTGAAAAATGCATTCCCAAACTTAGTCAAATACCCTATTATTTTTTTGTACCTTGTGTACACTTCAAAACGGATTTCTGTGACTGGATTTATTGCGGGACATTTGGTTTTATCGACTGGTAACAATTGAAAATATGTATCTTCGAATTTCACTCCAGGCGGAAAACCTATACATTCAAAATATCAATTTAATTGCCGAAATATACAAAAATAACTATGGAATCCTTGTGTATGTAATGAAATGCTTGATGTAGGAAGTTAAACTTTGTAAAGTAACAAGTTTTTTTGGAAAGAAATCGTAATAAATATACAGCAGAACCTTTTTTTATGCGGTTTTTTAAACAAATGGCCATTAAAATGCATAATATGAATCAAAATCAAGAGACAGTAAGAAAATTAAACATTTACTATAATAACTTTCTTTGATAAAAATACTTTTTAATGGCTTTTTTAAGCATTTAATTAGTACATTGCATAAGAACACAAGTTATTGCATCATCTAATTTTTTTTACAGATGTATTTTTCAAAATTTTCATAATATTATAAAAATGAAATAAAACGTTTCTACATGTACATTAAGGCTTTATCTTGTTTAGAAAAGCAACTTCTATTGAAATTGTGAGGTTTTGAACGTTTTGAGTTATGAATTTTCGTAAATAGTAAACAAATACTTTACTTTGCAAAATACCACTTTTATTTTTAAAATTGTGACAATATTGTTTCGAATATTGTCACAGTTTCAAAAATAAAAGTGGTATTTTGCAAAGTATAAAGTATTTGTTTACTATTTACAAATATGGAATACCATAAAGTAACGCTCAAATCTGTTCGAAACAATATTGTCACAGTTTCAAAAATAAAAGTGGTATTTTGCAAAGTAAAGTATTTGTTTACTATTTACAAATATGGAATACCATAAAGTAACGCTCAAATCTAATTAATATTATGAATTTTCCATGAAACTTTTTTATGCGGTCCTAATCCACCGTATAAAAAAGTTTTTTTTTTTGCAATCTGGACCGAACTGATCTTTTTATAACTATTTATGATATTTTTGAATATATTTTTTTTGTGTGATTGTTTTTATGCGGTTCCTATCTACCGTATAAAAAAAGGATCAGCTGTATTTGTTTTTATTTAAAAAAAAAAAAATTTAATTCAAAATTTTTCGCACAATATTTACCTGGTATTAAATTAATGACACAACCGATCGTATATAATGCCGTCATTGAACCAGCCATAATTAAATATTCAAAATAAATATTCAAACCAAATTTTAAATTTAAATTTCCACTTGTTTCGAAAAATTTCGTACACAATCACACAGACAGTAGGTTACTTAAGATTGCTCTCGTTAATTCAATTGAATCGTTATTTGTAATGTTTAATAAAATGTAACAGTATACCCCCCAAACAATCCACATAGGTTTTTTAATCGGGTAGTAATATCTACGTAAATTTACATATCAATAAAATATATATCAAACATAAACAAACCAAGAATACAATAGTGTGAAAATATCTTTCTTTTTTTTATAGGAGTTTATTGGTCTTCTTATAATATTTATGTAGGTACAATATTTTACAACTTATCACCATTAAGTCAATGAATAATAAAAATATATAAACATATACATATTACAATAATAAAATTTTATGTTTTATTATTAATTAATTAAGGTAGTTACCTCGACATTCAACTTTTCGACAGAATAGTTTCAAATTTTAATAGTATAAAGAAGAATGCTATATCTGATTGCCCTTGTAATTTAGGAAAGATTGATCGTTTCTAAATTAAGATAATTAGGGTTAAAGTTTGTATCTACTCCATGTATTAGATCTCAAAATTCTGACTACGTACCCTTATTTTGTATTTAATAATATAATGACTCGACAGAATTCAATAAAAAACTAGGGATAGGAAGATTAATAAGTTCTGAATGTAAAGAGAAAATTGAATTATTTGTTGATCGTTTTGAATTGAAGATATCATCAGAGAAATTATAGTATTTTTATAAATACATCAATTTCAAGCAACTGAACCAAAGCAGTCTGGCAACGCTGTATATTAAATAACTGGTTTATTCGTATTTACTTATAAACAATATTGAAAATTCATAAATCGCGTTTTTTGACCTTTCACCGCTTACGTAGCGAAAACGGTGATAGATACATTGAAAAGTGTTAAGACCTTTTTTGTAGAGAACCGAATTCTCTACAAAAAAGTCCGCGAGAGCATATATCTATCTTGTACAGGTGAAAAAATACAGGGTTCCAAACGCATATGCATACCACTTAATATGTTTGTTGGGTAAAATGACAAGGATGCCAGCGTATTTATAATAAAAAACTTTGATAGTATAAGTGTGTATATACAGGCTGTTTGAAAGTATGCATCTACATGTTGGTATGAAAACTAATACGTATCAACATCTATCCAATAATACAGACAATAATGACATAAAGTAATTTTGGTTCGCAATTTTTTCTACTAGCATGTCACAAGGTAACCACCTTAAATAATCGTATGCGTTATTAATTTTACTTGTGCAATTAATTGTTATCAATTAACAAATTATTTCAACATTTTTAATGACAATTAAGTCTCGTGTAACAGAATATTGTAGTTTTTTTCACTTTTTCCATGAAAAAAAAGTCCGGACAGATTTCTACAGCACAAAAAAATGGTCGGAAAGTGGGTAAACGTGATAAAAATTAAAGATTTCAAAACCATAGAAACGAAATCTATACATATAATAATAGTATATTGTGCAATAAGTGCGGGAAATTGTCGATTGCCCACGAAAGCGAAGTTGAGCGCACGAACGTAGTGAGTGCGCTCATTCACTTGAGTGGGGCAATCGACAATCCCGCACGAGTTGCACATACTATTTTTTATTACGAATTTCACATACTTTTTTCTATTATTATCACTATTTTGACATTTTTATTTCTTTTTAAAATAATATTTTTAAGTGTTCGTCTTTTTTTTCTGAATTAATTATCGTTTAAATTACTTTATTGATGGTTTCTATAGAAATAATTATGAAATATTTATTAAATGAAAAATTAAGAGGAGGCTTTGCGTGTTTTGATTAAATTTGGCGTGTTTTATTGTCAATTTGCGTGTGCAAAGTTACTTTCCACACGCAAAAAAGTATGCGGGAAGAGTACAGTGGGCAAATAGCTATTTTGCGTACAGAAATGTGTGCGCCAAGTTAGTACTTCTCCCGCATGAGTAATAAAAAACTATAAATCTGTCTCTGTCTGTCTGTCTGTTCACGCATCACGTAAAAACTACTGGACGGATTTTAATGAAATTTGGTGTGATGGTAACTTATTACCTGGGTCAACATCTAAGATACTTTTTATTCCGGGAAAATGTCTCATTCCCACGGGAAAATGGAAAAACTATTTTGAGCATCTACACACATTACGCCAATTTACATATTTCATAAAAAATTTTATAACTATAGTAACAAATATTGTAAATAAATTTTGTAGTTTGGAAATTTTTCTGAATTTTAAATAAAAAAAAAATGTTGCTAATTGTGTACCGAAAATATAATAAATACACAATTGTCAATTTGGAGACAATTTAATGCATTTTGTGTTGCAAGAAACTACAAATTGGAAAAAAGAAATAACTCAACGTTTCGCGTGAACAACGTCACGGGTACGGCTAGTATTATAATAAATGTGAATGGGGTATTTGACAGTATCAAAGAAAAACAATTAAAACAAATTTTAATGAAAATTTATAATAAAAGACAGCAATTTGTTATACTAATTCATCTTAACTATCATTATTTGATTTAAAAAAATTTAATTAAAAAAGTAATTTTTTAGCTAAAATCCACGTAAGCAGAAACGGGCTGTGACGTTGCTTTCTCTTATATTTCAACACTATCACCACTAGTGTCGCTACTTAATTTCCGGTTAGCAAACATAACTATGGAAATTAATCAAAATTTAATTAATTTTTTTAAAAATCAACAATTTCTTTTCCTAGTTACAGGAAAAATAAACATTTTTTTTTCTTAGTTACAGGACACCTGTTGCTATCTAGGCATTATTTTTAAAAATTAAAAACGTATACATGCATAATACATAAATATGTGTGTTTTAAAATAATTTCCCAAAATTAGTCAAATTCCCCATTATTTTAGTCGTTAATAGGGTATTTGATAGTATCAAAGAACAACAATTATAACAAGTTTTAAAGAAAATTGATAATAGTTGTGTTTCAGCATCTATTTTTGAACAAGTACAAAACAAGTTACGAATTTATTTGTGCGCATGCTCGGATACAAACAAGGTAACAAATTTGTTTGTAATGTACAGTGTGCTGGAACGGTTTAAATTCGTTTCTGACATTCTAGTGATTTTCACTTCAGTGCCTTGGTAACACTAATTCACTTGTGTATACTGCTAAACTACTGATGCTTTTAAATAAACTGTACAACAGTCGAACGTCAAATACATAAATTAGATAATAAAATGGAAGGTAAACATAGTTTTATGAAGGAATACATAACAACACATAACAACCATAACAACCATAAAAATATATTGAGATAGATAGCATAGATAGATAGTAGGGGTGTGCGAATAGTGCTCGAATCGAATCCAGTCGAATAGTGCTATTCGATTCGATTTCGAATCGAATAATTCGACTCTTTGAATAATTCGATTTTTCGAATTATTCGAAAAAAAATCGAATTATTCGAAAGAAAACGAATAATTCGACTTATTTCGAATAATTCAAAAAATCGAATTATTCGTTTTTTTTTCGAATAATTCGATAAATCGAGTTATTCGTTTCATTTTTTCGGATAGCTCGAACTTTTTTTTATTGACTGAAACATATACTAAGAACTTTAATAGTATAATTTATACATATATATTATAATATAGTTTGATTTACAGAGTAGATTCATCCATCATTACAGAGTAGAGTAGAAGTATTTTTAACTTGCAGTGGGTTCTTTTGCCGCATTTTTTTATGTTTTGATGAATTTTCGAATCGAAGATTCAGCTATTACAGCCGCTGTGGGGTGACTTAAGTCCGAGACAATGGCAGAAATTTTTCATTGAGGTTCTTGAAACTCGAAAATGATATTCACTAAAATTTATATACGTATAATATAATTATTAATCCATCGTCCATAACTACATAAGCTTTTGTAACAATAAATTTTATTATTACTGATTGATTTATCCTGTTATTTAGGCATAAGGTATCTTTTCATTTATAAAATTATTGTAATGGATCCAATTTTTTTTTTATTTAAATTAAATGTTAAAAAATCTCTAAGAATCAAAAGAAAAAACAAAAAATTCGAGCTATTCGAAAAAAAAAACAAATAATTCGATTTTTCGAATTATTCGAAAAATCGAATATTACTATTCGATTCGGTGCGAATTATTCGACATTTCGAATAATTCGCACACCCCTAATAGATAGAGATAGATAGCACGTTGGATAATTTGCCCATTCAAAAGTCCGCGGACAATTCTGACAGTTAGGAACAAGTTGAAAACATGTCAAAAATGATGCTGGAACGTTGTACAATTTGTACAGAATGTATAAAATGTTTGATTTTGTTTTGCTGGAACGGTTACGCATGTGCAAACAGTTTGCGGACTGTCAAACATGCGATGCTGGAACACAACTAATAAAAGACAGCAATTTATTATATGTTAATTCATCCTAACTATCATTATTTTATTAAAAAAAAAAATTAATATTTTTCAACTATAAATTACATCAGCAGAAATAGGCTGTGACGTTGCATTCTCTTATATTTCAACACTGTCGCCACTAGGATCGCTACGTAAATTCCGCTTAGCAAACATAACTATGGAAATTAATTTGAATTTAATTAATTTTTTAAAAAATCAACAATTTTTAAGTTGTAAGAAAAATAAACAGTTTTTTTCGTAGTTACATGACACCTGTTGCTATCTAGAGAATGTGACGTAATTGAAGCTAATGAACGTTTTCGCGCAAATTTTGAAAATAAATATTAAATTAATTTGATCTAACGATTTTCGGTATTATTTTTAAAAATTAAAATTATATACATGCATAGTTTCCCAAAATTAGCCAAATTCCCCATTGTCTTAATACCGTATGATACACTGAATAAATTTGTGTTTTCTACAATACAGATTTAAAAACAGTACAGTTGTCTAAAAGCGATTTAATTCGAAAAACTGTCATTACGTTGGCGTTGTCACTAAATTGTTAGGTAACGATTATTCAGTAATCTTGCATTGACGTATTTAATTAAAGTCCTCTAAAATTTTCATCTTCCAAATTTCAAAAATATGTTGGCTTATTGATATTGTTTAAGAGCCAGTGACGAGTTTATGTAAGATATTGTTTTGAAACACCCGCAAATAAAAGTTTATTCATCATTTTCTGCAATTTTCTATACCACTGAAATATCTTATTGCAGATGCAATTTAACCATGAAATTTTAAAAATTCCATTTTTATTAGATTTTTCTATTTTTTTTTTAAAGTAGGGTAAAAGCCCCGATTGTGGAACACTATTTTTAGGTATTTCATCAAACTTGCTTACAAAAATTAATAAATGAATTAAACACCCTTTTTTTTTTCTTAATAAGCATGAAACCAAGTTTTTTTAATCCAATGAATATGTTTTTAAGAAAATATAACCCAAAAATTTTGATTTATTAATGTTTTGTTTTATAATTTGTTGACATCTATAAAAAAACAGACAGAATATATTAACACCCTTTAAAAAATCAGCACATTGACACCTAAAAAAGAACACGTATGTACAACATGAGATACATTACATACCATTCACATACATATTTTGCCATCTTTTCACTCTATGACATAGAGTGACATCTAGTAGTAAATAGAATGTCAAATTAAAAAATATAGAATGGTTTAAATATTCGATAAAATAAACGACCAAAATCACAGAATATACCAAAATACCACAGAAAAATACTATATTTTGTTTCGCCATCTATGTATTTTGGTAAAGTTCTAATCAATTCTAAACCTTCTAAACTAACTTATCAAAATGGCGACAATTTTTCATTATTAATAAAATTTTGCAACTTTAAATCAATATTTTTTTATTTATCAATTGACGATACGCTCCGAAATAAAAAAAATATTAAAAATTTTACGATTTTAAAGCAGTAAGTAAATATTTTAGACTCAAAAAGAAATTAAAACTATTTATAATATAAATTTTTAGTTATTTTACGTACATGATTTTAGTTAAATACAGAGGTTATATTGTGTACTGAAAGAAATACACATATATATAAATTACATTTAAACCGAATAAAAAGATGATTTAGCTCTTATAATCTCTTAACTGGACTAATAAAAATTATTTGTATAGTTTTATTGCGCTAACTTCGAAAATTAACTGGAAAATGTTGAAATTTATAAGGCATGTGTTTCGATAAATAAGCATTGATCAAACGCAAAAGAGACACATTCAGCAAAAATTGTTTAATATATATATGTATTTCTTTAATTAAGTAAAGAAACATTAAATGTGAGATGAATTTAAATTGAAAAACAATCATTCTATTAATAATAATTTTTGTTATCAGACGTTTCTTTCAGAAATAACTTCATTAAGATATAAATGTCAAAACTGTTCTTCTATTGGATCGCGTTCCACAAACGGGGCTTTTACCCTATAATCATAAAAATATTTTCTAAAAATACGTTTTGTAAATTGTAGCATGTTTCGATCCATATAATCATTATCAAACAAGCGGATGGATCATATAGATTGAAACACGTCGCAAAATTAAATAAAAGAACGTTTAAAATCTATTAAATTTATCAATTTTTCTTAAAACAGCATTTTTTTTAATCATTGAGCAAACTATACGACCAATTAAAAAAATTTATAAGCTTTTGTTCACATTTGTTACAACCCTGATAGAGACCAAAGAAATTTCCGTATAAATCAGTAATTTCCGTGACAAGGGGATATTTTTATTTAATGAATAAAAATACACTTTACCGTTTATTTATTAAAATTTTCACACGCTTGTATAATATTGTTTGCATTGTGTGTAATTATTTCACATCAGTGAAAAATTTCACTTTTCTTGTAGAATTCATAATCAGACATAAATTAATGATGAGAAACTATAACAAACATGCCTTTTTTATATTTTTTAATCATACACAAGCGCATAATGTATATTTGATATTTGTTGCAAAATTATAACAAAAAAAAATCGAGATACAGTGAAAGAATGGTTCAGTGGACAGCATACTCTTGGACTGTAGCGTAAACGGGCGCAAACTCAAATGTAGTGTTACTTCTAAAAGAGCCTACTTCTTGTGTTAACTTTCTGATTTGAGTAGAAAAACAAAAAACATATTTCAAAGATACTTACAAGTTTTGCAACACTTTATACATTGGACAAACAGGCAAATTGTTCCAATTCAAATACTGCAAATATATTGGTACGCCATAGACATCTTTCTAGTTTCCAAATAAACCGAAAATTGTACACACTTGCCAAAAAAAGTTTTAAATAAAATTTACTGGAAGCCTTAGAAATTAATAAATTAAATAAAGACTCGAGTACAGTTGTTTTAAATGATCAAATGGACCTTAGATTATCCGCCTTTTTCAACCCTTATTTAATTACCAGAGCAAAATGGGCGAACCTACCACAGAGCGACCTAGATGTCACTGGTATTTTGAGTATAATTCTGTCATTGTTCCACCGATTTCAGTTATTTTTTCGTTGAAATTTTCAGAATGTTTTGGCTAAAAATGTAACGAAGCCAGAAAATAAGAAAGAAAATTATCAATTAATAAATAAGAATAATTAAAGTGATACTAACTTTGCTTATACACCAAAAAAAAAAAAAATTATTGTCACAACTAACTTAAATGATAGCTTTTTCCATTTAAATATTACATTTTTACTCGACGTATGACTTTTTGAACAAAATACCTAATTTTTGAAATAAATTGGAAACCTAACCTAACCTAATTATTTATTGCCTTGTTTGACTATTAATTTTTCAAACTTCCTAAAAACAATTTTAACATTTTACTATGTTATTATTTGTGTCGCCTAGTATCAAAATCTACTAAATGCACTTTTCGAATTTTTTGATTTTTTAGGGCCATTAATTTTTAAATGCAACAAGGCATATGTCCCTTAACATTTTTTGTTGTAATTTCGACTGCTTACTAAAGAAATCTACAACTGAAATATAACATAATTTTCAAATCCTGCTAAAATTACATTGAAAACTTTATACAAATCCTGCTAAATACCTATACATAACCTATATTTTAGATTTTAACCGTTCAAATTTTAATTTTTTCACTGACATGCGGGACGTACGAAGTATAAAATTATGTTTTCACGTAAAATTTGTATTTTAGTATTTATCTAAAATTTTAAATAATGAAATCGTAGATGTAAATGAATTACTAAGTAAGCACTTTGGTTTTAAGTGACAAAATGAAAATAGTTTACAATATTACAAAACAAATTGTATCGTCTAACCCTGATACATCCAATATTGCCGAATCAAGTTTTTTTTAATAAATTTCCCTTATAATTTCTGTTTTAAAACGCACTTCATATAAATGTTACTATCAAAACCTACAAATTCAAATAATTTGGATTAAAAAAGGGGTAAGACGATAATTTTGTTTTTTGATAATAGTACTAATCATCTTTTTTACCTTGTTAGTTAATATAATTATAACTTTTTAATCAAAAATGCGATTTCCCACGATCTTTATAAAGTGGAATCAGTAGATTTTTATACTAGGTAACTCATTTATTAATAGTAGGTTAAGATAAACTCAAATACAGCCATTTTGAAAGTATAAACTATTCACAATAAGCACAAAATACTATTGATTCTTCAATTTTACGGTAATTTATAATATTCATATTATATAATTTTTATTTATTTTAGGGCAATTTACGGTCGAATTGAATCGACCATTCAAGGTTTACCGCCACCATTTAAATTAAATAAACCGCATACGTGTCTACTGACATCGTCTGAAGTGCGTCGCGCAACAAAAGCGCCAAGTTTCTGTGTGAATTGGACACACGGGCTTCCCGAGGCGGAAATAATTAATTCGGTCACCGGACGTCCAGAACTTGGTTATGTGTCTCGTATAAGTAAACAGAAACTATTTGGTCGATATCGTCGTTTATTGTCGGAACTGACGCCGATTAATCCGAGTATTAAAGCGGATGGCTTACCGTCCGTTTACAAACAAGCTAAAAATAGTGCCCAGGATTATTTGGTAATTTTTAAATGGGTTTTACGAACCAGAAAGAAGTTAACGCCGGAAGATGGGATTTTTTTTTTAAATATATGTGTAAATTGCTCCCAAATTGCTCCAACAGGAAGTTAATTTTTTTGTTGTTAATATTTGAGTCATCAAAACTACATAAAATAATTTTTTTACACTAATAAATTTCCCCTCAAACTGCTCTATCTAGTTTAAAAGATAAATATGAATTTTTCTGAATAATGATTAAAATATATTAAAATACAATATTTATAATTAGGCAACTATTAAAAATATAGGCAATCAGACATACATTGTGATGACGTTTGCATATATTCAGGAGTAATTCGATTTTATCAGTGGTAATATTCGCTGCTTTTGTCATTTTATTTGTAAATAATGTAAATACGAAAATTGGCATTGTTAATTTCCGCCAATTTTCGCGCAGTTTTAAATTCGAATTTTATTAATTATTCCGAAAAATTAATATTTAGTTTTTAAATTAGATAAAAAAAATTGAAAGCAGTTTATTGGTGTAAAGAAATTTATTTTGCGAGATTTTGATTACTGAAATACTGAAAAAAACTTTTGTTCCTGTTAGATTTAAAAAGTTAATTAAAAATAAATCTTTAAACTCAGTACCGATAATGGACCGATAATTCCGAGCGTCCAGGTGACGTCATGATGTTTATATTACCTGAACATACATTAGTGTCTTTTTATTTTGAATTCTTTGCATCGACTATCAATATTGTTTCTGATAAAGTATTGAAACAAAAACAAAAACAATGAGCAATTTAGAAATTTCGACGCCAACTTCTTTCCGGTATTTCATAAGACGCTCAAAATTGTGTTGAAACTAACCAGAGCCATTTTTTTTTTCTTTTTAGGTGGCAAAACAACAATTGTATTCGGCATTTGAACGAGCCAATCTGGGAACGTGGTTGAAAAAACCAATTGAGCAAGATCTTTTTGAACTTTAGGAATTCACGTTGGAAAATAATTTTTTTTTAAAAAAATTATTTTAAAAATGGAAACGCGTTTATTTCACTTCCAGTATTATACTTTCGTTAAGATACAGAAAAAATTCGAATTTTGTGTTTTATGATGGAAGTTTAAAAGAGAATGTTAGAATGCAGTATTTTTAATTAGCAACAATCAAGTTTCAATCCAAATCATTTTTTTAGAAAAAGAAACGTAGCTTCCGATTTTTTTCTCCAAATATTTAAGCTTTCTGAAGAATTTTAATCATCAGCTTAGAGTATTCGTAAGAAACCTTTTGTGGGCCACGTAAATTTGAAATATTCAAATTCACAAAAATTATGGACTCATGGAAGGTTAAAATTTCTGTTGAATACGATTTTTTTTGATTTATAATCGCTAGATAAGTTGAAATAAAACGTTTAAAGTTAGAGAAATCTTTTAAAATATAAAATTCTGAAATGATTTAGTTTGAGGTTAGACGAGTACAACCTATTTAAATATTATTTTAACAGTGTAGTATTTAAATTACGTTTTATACAAATACTTAACTATATTCCTACATAGTTTTCCCGAAAATTCCTACAAACATAATTATGTATTGTTAAACGGAGCCTTCTTCAGTGTCTTATAAAAATTATGTACCTAAATATATTACCTATAAATATAAAATCAAATATTTGTGTTTTCTTTATTTAAATACATTATCACTTCGCTATGGGTATTCGCTCCGAGCCGAAACTACAGCCACCTATATCAAGTGATTATTTGACAATTTATCAGGACGCCTCACTATTTATTAATGAATGAAAAATATATTAAAAAAAACTGAAATTTCTTTAATAAAAGCCATACATCTGCTCATTTTACCATAAAAGTGGCTTAAAATCGAATAGTTTCCAAAAATTAACCAAAAAAAAGCATAAAAGGTAATTTTTTTATGATATTTTTGTGAAATTTTAAAAATAAAGTGACGTTTGATAGTAGGGTTACAAATATTATTTTGTAGAATCTGGTAAATAGACAAGTGCTCGCTTTGAAAAATCAAATATAGTATTTAAAAAGAATACTTTTTCTTAAATAAAATAGTTAAATAATATATAAACACTGTCCTGATAAACTGACATATTTGTCCACCTTGAGCGCTGTAGTCGAATTTCGTATCCCCTCCAGGTATGAAATCCGCTAAAACATATGAAATTCGCTGAAAAAAAGAGTCAATTTTTTATCATTTTTAATGGTGTTTTGGAAGTTTTTTGAGTTATTAATAACAAAAAAAGAGTATGTTGAAATTATTTTAATAAATATTATATACATTTTTTATTTTCTTTTTTCATTTTTTATAAAAAAAAAAGTATAAAAAATTGGTAGTAGAAAAAGTAAAAAAAAATATTTAGATATAAATTATATAAATAATACTTATTGGATACATTCACCAGAAAAACATGTTTTATAACATTACGAACGGAGTTTCCATTGTTACAAACTAGAGGGCACTGATTTAAAAAAATTAACACGTGTTGTGAATCAGAGCCACCTGGTTTGTAACAGTGGAAGCTCCGTTCGTAATGTTATACAACACTTTTCGTTGACAATTGCTAAATAAAAAATTGATGCTAACTTAAGCTAAATGGTGGATCTCGTCTCGTCTGTAGATAATAATTGCCCCGAGCACTGAAAAATAAGATTTTTGTTAGATACACAATCCCAATTGGAATACTATGGTTTTTTTCAGATATAAAATCAAATACATATCATATTTGGTTTTATGTGATTAATCCATCTCTAAAATATTTCGTGGTATTGGGATTTGTCAAATAGGCGGAGCTTAAGAAAAATCGCTGTCAAAAAAGTGTATTAACATTATATATAGTAATCAGTGTTATACTAAGAAAAAATGATAAATATTAAAACTGTTTGTATTTGAGTTGACACAAGTCCGCGAAGTAAGGGGATTTTGTTGAAATGTAAATAGACGTGAAGTATCAGGTTAGCGTAACATGGACATTCTTAACCACAATTTTTGACAGTTTATTTTTAGAGATGATTTCAAAAATTTTATAAAATTGTTTTTTAAATAAATACGAAGAATTTATTCAGCTTAATTTTAAATCAATAATATCAAAATGGGCAGGGTGTATGGTGTTAAAAATTGTTCTAATGGCAGTAATTGATAAAACGTGACACAAAGAATTAAATTTGAAAAATCCTGCATTTTATTACTTATTTAACGGAAAATCAAGTAAACTAAATAAATTTTATTTTATTAATAATGCAGTTTGTTCTTTATGATATAACAATAAAACTGTTTCAAGTAATATTCAAACTACCGCTTTGGTACACAAGGAACACTAATGCCCTCTTATTTTTAGACACTTTTTGAATACATTGAGTTGGGTCACCTTTTTATAGTCACCATGAAATGCACTTTAAGAACTTTTGCTTTTCATGAACATTTGCAAATACACTTTTAATTTTTCAACACCAGATGTCATACCGTCATTCGACACATCCCAATATGTAGTATGACATAGAGCACTAGAGATAAAATTCATATCTCTATACTACTGGAACCAGTGTAATCACTTGAGATAGAAAATATGTTGTATACGTGCACGGTGTTTACTTTGTATTTGTGCGGTAAACTCTGTTAGTGTGAGTGATCGGTGGTGCACGTGACCCTGGTTCGCATACATATGTGTGATACTTGTGCGGGTTCTACAATGTTAACAACAATCAAATCCATTGTTGTTTGACTGACCTACACTCAACGAGGGGTACTGAGCAAGTGACTACTAAGCAGCCTAAGATGCACATAAATGTCCATAAGTGATTGCAGAAAAGAGATAGTTGTATTCGTTCTATTTGTTCTATGTAGTATGAATATTTTAAATGTAATCACTAGTGCTGCACGGCCTTCTGTCACTCTGGATCAAATACTTACGTAATGGGCGTGTGATATCCCATTGGGATTACGTCACTACTGTTACATTGTTGAATTAGAAAGTCGGACCATGAATTGCACTGAATCGCCGCAAACGCGTGAGGTTTTATTATTGATTCGGCAAAGAACTGGGATGATCTCCAATGGCTACAGAACACTACAAAAATAATTTTATAAGATTAAATTTTTTTGGGGGTTTTATTCATAATTACATTTCTCCGTAATCATTCCCGGATTCCTTTTGAATACATCCTTATATTTACAACCCGGTTGAGGATTTTTCCCACTATTTGGCCAAAAATCAACATGTCCAATTTGACCGGGATATCCGAAAACGCCCGCGTCCGTATGTATTACATCCACGAAATCCGCATCAGTATAATCCAATCGTAAATTACGCGGTTTTTTGCCGAAAAGTGGTCCGGCCGGGTCCAGTCCAGTGATTCGAGCCGGTCGCCCCGATTTAATATAGTGGCCACATACGCCGGCTGTTTGGGCGCCTAAACTCAATCCGATTAAATGTAATTTTTTGAGATCAAGTCCACGCGTCACCAAGTAATCGACTAACCGGGCGGTGTATAAACCGAGTACTCGAGTGTTTTTGGCCGCTGTTATGTACCACGGACCGGCCAGAAGTCTGGGTGCATGTACGAATATTAAATTGTGTCCACCAAGTGCTAAAAATCCTGCCAAAAAAAAAAAAATGGTTTTGTGATTACTTGATTAGAAAAGTGGACTGTTAACGCTTCTAATGATTAAGACGAGTTAACTGGTCCTACAATATGGCGGCTCAAAATTACTTTGATAAGTATAGTTTCAATGGTACAAGTGCCGCCATTTGTGACAGATTTTTCGAAATACGGTATAATTTTAAGTAATGTTCAATTTTATCAACAAAGTTTAGTATTTACCGGACCATTTCATTAAGCGTACGACAATACACACACGTCGTACCCTTAAAGGAATCATATACAGGATGTTTCTCTAGACAATTTATTTTTTAATAAAAATTAAAAATTTTTTTTAGAAAAATAAATTTTTAAGCCATATTTTCTAGCTACATAATATTTATTTCTAATTGTAAGCTTGGAAATTATAATATATATGTGTATTAACAATTTTTATTATTTATTACTATTATCATATATTTATGTTAACTTTCAAAATAATCGCCTGTATATGTTAAAAATTGAAGATTTGTTTACATCAAAATGTTTATTTACATTAAAAATTTTGTCACGTAGATTGTGTACATAGAACACTAGAAGCCAACTAACATAAAAAAAGTGAAATTCGCTTGGAGTCCTTTGTAACCCAGTCACAGCTTAAGGCATTAGTCCGTCAGTAGTCGTCGTCGAGTCAACATACCATTGTATTAACAATATACCCCATTGTTACATGTACACGTTGAACATCTCTCTCTGGTAATACGTGTATTGTGTTTGTATGCGTGTATACACATACTACTACAAAAAACCAAACTAATACACTGCAACCAGTGTGTATGTACACAAACAGACTACGTCACAAACTCATTACAAGTGGAACAGAGGCAAAGCCAATCTAGTTTGTCCCCTTGATTGTGTATGTATATACAAACACACACAAACCGTACGCATAATGGTAGTACGGATAATGAAATGGTCCGGTAATTTATTTATATTTTTTGATGTTGGCATCTCTGATTTTCTTTCTTTTTTGTATTCTTCAACAAATCTGACTTTACCGCATCAAGGTCATTAAAAGTGAGATAATGATATAGTGAGATAGTACTTACAATAAAGAAAAAATTACCTTGATAGCGGCAAAGTCAGATTTGTTGAACTGTAACATTATCTATCGTACTTGTCACTGGCAGTAAAAAAGGGCAGGAATTTTGAGACAAAAAAATTTTTGCTATGGAAGTACAATAGATAAGGTTAAAAAAAAAAAAGAAAAAGAAAAAACTCAAAGATCCCAACATCAAAAAAGTGAACCCAAGAAATTTGCAAAATATAAATTATACTAAACCATGTTGGTAAAATTGAACATTACTTACAAAATTATACCGTATTTCGAAAAATCTGATGGCGACACCTGTACCAGTGAGTATATATACATATCACAGCATTTTGAGCCGCCATATTGCAGGACGAGTTAACTTGTCTTAATCATTTAAAGCGTTAGTTTATATTTTGCAAATTCGTAAGGTATCACTTTTTTGTTGTTGGCATTTTTGATTTTCTCTCTTTTTTTTAACTTTATCTATTGTACTCGTCACTGGCAGTAAAATGGCCGCCATTGTGAGACAAAAAATTTTTCTCTATGGTTAAAATTAAAAGGGTTAAGAGATGAAGTTTATGAATTTACCTTGTCGTGAAATAGCCGCAAATGTTGTAGAAGTGGAATCTTCAAAAAACGCATGGAAGAATATAATGGTTGGCAGACTAAAATCTATTTCTGATTTGATTAAAGCCTCATCGTCATCTATTCGTATTCGATATCCGGCCGTTGGATGTGTACTGAAATAAAAATTTTGATACAATAAAAATTCGTCAAGTGCGTGTTGAGCATACATTAAGTCAGGATAAAAATAGATATTAATATAATTATTTTTCGACAACTGATTTAATTTTTAATTGTAATTATCAGTATGTCTGTGAGTACATATTATCAAATATGACAAATTTTTGTTCAACTAAGTTGAAACTTAAACACACGATTTAATTACTTTGGTATGTATGGTCAAACCATTCACTCGACGGGAGGATTGGTAGCCTAGTTGGTAAAATCTCTGATTCGGTGTAAAATGATCCTGAGTTCGAGTCCGAACCAATCCAATCTGATAATTTTTCAATCACTATATTAATTTTAATTAAAATTTTCACACACGTGTCAGAAAACAGAGAGTTGCTATTTTTGAGAGAGCTTTTTCACGGGATAAAAAGTAGCCTATAACCATCTCTGTTTCCCAAACTACACCTTTCCAAATTTTAAGTTGGCAAACAAACAAACTCACTTGCGCATTTATAATAATATTAGTAAGGATTATTGACGCGGTACAGCGTTGTGTCGTAGTTGGTCCGGTTTCACTTGACCCCGTACGATGTCCGTGACCGTCAACATGTTTTAAGAATTTTGTCAGTGAATTTATGAAAATAATTTAGGTAATAGATGTTCCGTTGTTGCTTAAATCGAGTGAAAGTTTTCATTATGTTTTGGTTATACAGTAGAACCTGTGATTACGAACACCTCTCTTAACCGGGCCCCTCCTATAGCCGGACAAATTTTTTATGACGGTGGCAAGCTAGACTAAAACCAATGCATTCAGCACTCTCTTAAGCCAACTCTATACCTATAGGGGTTAGATATAATTGTTCATGTTTTAACTTGATAGCAAAGATTCTAATGTGACAATGCATTTGTAAAGGTTATAGTTTGGTGTAAGTACCTAAATTCGTTCATAAAATTAATTTGAATTAAAAAATCAAAAAAGTTTTGAATTAAAAAAATTAGTTATGAATACTGTATTTAATGAGTTATTTGTGGAGTAGTCGAACAGAAAGTAACATTTCCATCGTTGCTTTTTGTTCAGAAATCACTAAAATGTGATTAAAGAAATAAAGATTAAGCATTTATTTTTAAAAATATTCTGTTTATGCAGAATTGTACACTGAAAAAAGTTACCTTACGTCACTGTTTTGTCAATTTAAAAACTTTCATATTACAGGAGATAATTGAGTTTGAATTTTGGAAATGTTACCTTTTGTCAGTAAAACTTGGAAATGTCACTTTTTGATAATCATTGAATGGAAATGTTACCTTTTTTTTACAGACAGTGGTAATGAATGA
Organism: Brachynemurus nebulosus; assembly: GCA_035578155.1. Taxonomy (NCBI): domain Eukaryota; kingdom Metazoa; phylum Arthropoda; class Insecta; order Neuroptera; family Myrmeleontidae; genus Brachynemurus; species Brachynemurus nebulosus. The sequence goes on along the minus strand of JAPWDM010000002.1, from coordinate 74,879,366 downwards.
TTCTCTAATGTTTTCAGCTACTAAATCTAATAATCTAAATCTAATATTATGGTTCATTTCATTTAAATTTAACCATGCTTCATCACTTATGAATTTAAATAATTTCCGTTTTCTTGGCTTTATCTCTTTCATTATTGCACTTACGTAAATTTTAAAATTGCAGTTTCTTTTTAGAAAATAATAGAAGATTGTTTTGAATTTAAGAATTATTTAATTTTTTAACTTTGACTCATGATCAATTGTATTTGAAAGAGGGTATACATAAGAAAATGTCACTTTTTGTTAGAACTAAAATAATACTTTTATAAAGAAATGGATATGTTCCTTTTTATTCAAAAACCGAGATTGCGACTCGTTTTTAGGGGAGAATTATTGCTATTTAACATGCCAAATTCAACTATAGGTCATGTAGTTGATAGATATAAGTACGATTCAGCAAAAAAAGCAAAAAGTCAAAAAGTGGAAATGTTACTTTCTGTTCGACTACTCCACATTTACTCTGCCCCTGTTGAACGGACATCTCTGTTAGCCGGAAAAATTTTTGCGTGACACTGCTGTCCGGTTAACAGAGGTTCTACTGTATATATTTTAAGTAACATCTGTAAAACAAAATACTTACTTTGTGTAAACATCGTAACGAATATCTATAATTGGATGAATATGTGGACATTTTGTTTTATCAACTGGCAATAATGAATAGTAAGCGTCTTCAAATTTTATGCCGGGTGGAAGTCCTGAAAACAACGATTACAAATTAATAAAATTATAACGTCAAGTTTTAATTCAAATTTTAGCACAAAAAAGAAAGTAATCAACTAATCAATAAATGTATATGTATAGTTTTAAAAAATTAGGAAACTTGAAAATCAAGTTTAAAAGGTTTCAATTACCATACAGCCCCCCCGTACAGTGTGTTCAAAAAGTGTAATAACCAAATAAAGTTACGTGTTAAAAATTCGTTAAGTGCGTGTTTTTGACACGCACTAACCCAGTGAACATTTTTCTGTAAATTTTATGTCACAGTGACAGAACTGAAAGTCACCTGTTACATAAAATATGAGTCACATATGACTCACATGTAACTTACAATTTCCCACTTATAAACGTAACAATGTGACGTGACATTCTTTTTACGTTTCAGAAAAATATAACTTTGATGTTACCTTATAGATAAAAATACGCCTTACGCCTTCTTTTGCAAAAAGCAAATTCAAAATTCCCCTTTTTTTTGTTTCTTATTAACATTACATCACATATTACCAACTTTGTTCATATACATACACCTAAATTATTATTGTTTTTTTTTTCTTTTTTTGTTGACTGTTACAGGATTCGAACCGTTATCCAAGCTGAAGCATCATTTAAATTATCGACAGTCTTAACCACTAGACCAAACTGACTTATTTATTCTCATCGTTATATATTAATATATATCACAAAATAGTAAATAAAGCCTTACAAGAATTTTCATAAGAGTTTAATTTTTAAATTAATAACAAAATTAACTGTTTTAACGACGTATTAACGTTTTTTTAATGAAATGTCACAATCATGACTCTTTTGTTATGTTTTTGTGACGTGTCAATATTAATAAAACATTTCACTTGTCACTTTTGTAACTTCGCGAGGAGTTATCAATTTAAAGATTCCTGTAGTTAATACGTCACAAAAACATAACATAAGAGTACTGCTGTGACGTTTTGTTCAAAGTAACATTGTTAGGTCATCGGGACATAACAAAAGAGTCATGATTGTGACATTTCAATAAAGTAACGTTGATACGTCACAAAAACATAACATAAGAGTCAGTTCTGTGAGGTTTTATTAAAGTAACATTGTTAGGTTGCGAAGACATAACATAAAAGTCACAGTGTGACGTTTTATCGAAGCAACCTTGATACATCATCTAAACGTAACATAGCAGTCACAAATGTGACATTTTATTACAGTCACAATAGCACGTAACATACAGGTACCAATTAGGTATATAACGTAAAACTCTAATTTTATATAATTGTTATGTCACCCATAAGTCAAAAAAGTTACGTAACTTGTTATTTCCTTGTTATATCACATTTACATTCTATGTTCACTGGGAAGTAATGTCACCTCAGTGAAAGTGTTAATTTATGATTTTTTGTTAACTCTATAGTTGTTAACTCTACAGCCCTCTTGCGTTTATTCAATATGGATGTACAACTCTATAATTATTCAATATGGATATACAACTCTATAATAATGTTTCCCCCACTATGATCACACAACGATATTAATATGTCATCCTTCGATGACATAAAAAATAGTAAATTTTTAAAAAGATTTTAAAAGTAAGTTATTTGGTTTACATCGGCTTACATGATCAAAAATTACTGTTGCATAAAATTAAAACAAAATTCTGTTTTTAAATACAAGTGTGTATTATGTAATTGAGATGTGTTTACACCACAGACCAGTGAACACTATTATATTATATTACTAGACAAAGCGTAAAGCCAGTTTGTAGGCATTTTTCTTGAAGCAGGTAACAGTAGGGTGAGACGGGTGAAATTTAAGGAATATAATATGTCAATTTTTGAGCAAATGCGACTATAATTATTGCAGGACATAATTTGTATAACGTACGTATTTTGAAAATAAAGCGAATACCACTTTCTTTCTTTCAAAATTTTCCAGTTTCTTCTTAAAAAAGTAAAATTTTATTATCAATATTATATTTTGATAATAATTATTTGAAAACGTTATTACGGATACAATCGGTTATTGCAGGGCTTCTTAAACTTTTTTCATTCGCGACCCCAAATAGAGATACATAAGTATTTTGTAAGGATTTATTGATTAGCTAACAATATAATATACATATAAAAAATGTTTCGCTATGATCCCAAGATTTCGCTAAGCGACCCCAAATGGGGTCGCGACTCATAATTTAAGAAGCCCTGGGTTATTGCATTGATTACTATATTACAGAATACTATTCTAGGTCGGAACTTGGTCGTATTTGGCTGCCTCAATTGTACACTTATATAATTAGTCTATATAATATAATATATAATTATTATGTTCATTGGTCTGTGATTTACACCCATAATATAAGTAACATATTATTATATTTGTTGCAATAATTTTGAAGCGGATTATATCTGGTTTTTTTAACTAAAAAATTTATAGATTATTTTGTAATATTTTTTAAATCAATTCGTAAATTAATACCGCTGTGAAAGTTTAATAAACCCATATTTTTTTACGTTATATTTATTAAGGGTACAGCGAAAGAATTTGATAGCTATCAATTCACAAATTTTATAGATTTTTTTTTAAAATATATTTGTTTAATTATTCGAAAAAAATCGGTCAAGTGTAAATCATACTTGCGCAGTTGTAAAAATAGTGTTCCGTACAATAAATAATTATTAAACATGAATTTGATGAATTTACGTTAAAATATTTTTCAATCCTGATAAATTTGGCTCAATCTGTACCTCATTAGTCATTTTCAATGTTTATGATTTTTTTCCAATTTTATGAGCGATCGTTTTGCTGGTAAGGGTAGGTTACAGCAATTTTTAAGCGTTTTTCCTTAAAAAAATTTGCGCTTTTGATGTCCTTTTTCCCATTTTTTTTTTAAATTTTGAATTTATCTCTTAAAATTAGCCTCCAGAGTCAAAATTCAACTTTTTATACTTCTTGCCTATAATTACGCCATCATACCCTATCTCTGTGGTAAATTTCAAATTTTTGCGTTGAATAATTTTCGGGAAAATCGTCTGTGATGAACGGACCGGATGCACAGGCACTGAAATAATTCCAAAAGTGTTCCGTTTTGTCAATTTTGGTGGTACGGAATACTAAAAACGGAGTTGTCAAGTTTTTCCCCGGTACCCTTCACATTATTACACCATAAACAAATTTTACAACAATTACATTTGCATTTTTTTGAAGTTACTCAAAAAAATTCTATTTTTTATCAACAATAATACTCGAAAGATATTTAATCTTTAATCTACACACTTTGATTATTCAGGATTCGGAATATTCCGAGGATAAAATTTATTCAAAATCTATATTTCCAAAAATGAACTCCACAGAATATACATATTAAAGGACACTGCCTTGCGAACTGTTAGTTATTTTCGTCGAAAAATTGTTTTGGTCAAATTTTTTTATCTAAAATAGACCAATTTCCCGCGAAACTATAAACACTCCACAAGTTACTTGATTCGATTCTAAAGCTTATTTCTAACTACTTACTTTATTATTTGAGAAAAATCAAAAAATTTAATTGAAATTGTTAAACTGTTTTGTAACTCTTTTTAAACACACTTTAAATACGTATCAAAGAAACTGTTCACTTAAAAAATTTAAAAATTCAAACTGATATATCAAATTTTTTCCAAAAAAAAATATTCACCGATAAAATTTTAATTTAAACAAACATTTTTTTTTAAGAACATTTAAATATTTTTTGAATTGTTACTTTAATCCATCACAATCCATTTCAAAAAAATTATATATTCAATTCATTACCTGGTATTGAACTTATTAAACAAGCTAAGAAATACGGTGCAGCGGCCTGCATAACTATTGATTGGTGTGTGATATAGTCAAAAAATTTTTTCAGTCCATTCACTTAAAGTACTAAATTCAGAATGATAATAATAGTAAACGTAGTATTGACTTTATTTAATATATAATATTTAAATCAGATACATCCAAAATTAACATACAATAGTGTAAAATATGATTTATATATAATTTACCTTTTATTTTATTGGATAATACGATTATTTATTGGTTTAATTATTAAATAAAAACCGTTTTTATTTGTCCTTATCATTCTATTGCGAAAAGTGTGTAACTGTCGTTTGATTTAGTAACATTCAAGGGCGGATACACTCTTCAAATTAGGGCGAAGTCACCTAGGTTCTTATAATTATATTCAATTCAGACTGGCGGCTTTTTCCATTTTTGATATAAGCAGAAATTGTAAAGATAAAACAGAAAAATTCGTCAAGTGCGTGTTTTTAACACGCACTAACAAGTAAACGTCCCGAGGCCGGACCTATCGATTTTGATGAAATTTAGATATGTTGTAGAACACTAAAAAATAAGCGACACGTATTTTTCTTTATCGGCGGAAAAACGGTTTGAAGGGGTGAAATCGCCCTCCAAAAATTGGGGTAAAAATTTAATTTTTTAAATATCTTGAAAACGGTAAGAGATAGAGCAAAAGTTTAAATTGGCGATGTTGCTCTTTTTTAAAGAGCTATCTATTGGTATGCAATTTGTTCAAATTGTGTCAACAGGGGTGGCTGGGGGTTAAAATTTAGGGGTTAATTTTGCAAAAAGGGAGTGAAAATAAAACAATATAAAAATTTAAACTAATTTAAACTAATTGACATAGTGACCCAATTATCAAGTGGGTGTTGGCGGACCAAGGAAAAATTTCAAAATAAGAAAGAACACAAAAAAATCAATTTGTTTAGTTAATTAAGTAAGCTTCGTCGTTTCGGAGAACAAACTTTATAAAACAGTGATGTTCAACCGATCGAGCTTAACAAAGAAATCACATCCGAAAAAAAAGTCACATTTTTTGAATAAACTTGGCTTTTTTATAGGAAAAATGAAAATTTGCCATCTCATCTAATTCATATCATTTCTGTAGCTCTTCATTTAAAAAGGAATAAAAAATTTTTAAAAGCTTCAAAAACCGTATTTTTGATGCTAGAAATATGAAATTTGAAGATGCACACAGGTTTTTAATATTACTTTTTGCATTTTTGATAAAATTAGAAATTGTAAAGATAACAGAAAAATCACAAGCTGAAATTAAATTACATCTCCTGAACAAAAGATATTTTGACCTCAGAACTAAACTTGATTTATGTGAAAATAGATCACCGAATAAATTAGAAAAGTAACTCGCATGGGTAGTAAGATTTATGGGTTCTTTATGAAAAAAATATAGGTAAATAATCTTTATGAATTTGGGATTGAAGACAATTTTCGGGATAAAATACGAGAATTTACGTATATGACTACGAAACCCAAATTTTGCGTGGTCCATCAAGCACTTGGTGAATTTTATTTCTATATATTGATTGAATCAATGAATCCTCATACAAGAATATGATATGCTAAATAGAATTGCTACAACAATTACTCTTGTCCTGAAAAATCAGCTATTACAGCCACTGTCATGGTGCGACTTGAGTCCGAGACTCAAGTATGTATGTATATATGTAATTTTACATATATACATTTGTAACATTTTGGATTTTGGGACATTTTTCATGAAAAGTTTTTTACAAAGTTTCCCCAAGTTCAAAATTTTTTGCAACATTTTTTTACACCATTAAAAAGAGAAGTAAAATCACATAAAACAGATGTTTGAACTATTATTTTAGGTAGACTAGTTTCCGAGAAAAATTAATTTTTGTAAACGAAAATTCGCTATGTTATGCAGAATGCTGCGACAGAGGTATTTTATTAACCGATTAATTTTTTAATATTTGATTACACTAATTACAGTAATTTATTATCTATTGCTATTAAAAATTACATAATATGTAGATATTTGTAAAAATTATTCTTGGTAAAAGTACTCCCTATATCACTTTCTTCTCTATATTAGACATTCTACTATAAAAATCAATAAATTATTCAAGTTAATGGTGTATAGAAATTAACAAATAACAGCAAATAAAAATTGTAATACTGATTCCAAAATTATTTATTAATAGGTATAAACAATATGTAACCGAATATCCTGACAGTTTGAAGTAAATACACTTTTATGTGTGATTTGTATAACTAATAGTTTTTACTGCAAAAACAGACAACATTACTATAATGTTCGATTTAAAAGTTATTTTAACCTGTTCTAACGAAATAAAATAATAAATATTTTTAATCTGACTCATAATTAAATTTTCTAGAGACTTAAATTACTAATCAAAAACAATAATAGGTTAAGATGTCAATGAACTTATAATTTACCTACCCATATTTTTTGGTGAAATATGAAAGGCATAGTAAAAATTGTTAAACATACCCCTATTGTTCACATTTTGTTATTAATCCTAAGTATAATCTCTTACAATAAAACGTAGTAGACTGGAAATTTTGAGCGGTAAATTTAGTTGCTACATATTATGTGAAAATGCGATTGTAACTTTACCTAACCTACAGTAACCATTACTTAAACGAATTATTCGATAATGCCCGAATAAATAAATGTCAAAAATTATCTGTAAATACTTAGGTATGATAATATGGTAATTTTTCATATCATAAAATTAATTACTTTAGGTAATTTTTCATAAATGAACTAAAAAAACATTTTTCTGTTACCAAAAAAAAGTAGCGTACAGTTCAACAAATCTGACTTTGCCCTTTAAAGGTGATTAAAAATGCATTCTTAAAGAAGTGAAATAGTATTTAGTATAAAAAAATGACCTTGAAGCGGCAAAGTCAGATTTGTTGAACTGTACACATTATGAGCCTTATGAGCTATGAAATTTTAATTTTTTTAACACAAAATGTGGTATCAAGTTGTATGCTTTTACGGTGCAAAAGTTTTACAATTAGTAATATCAGTTTTGAAATTTCAAAATATTTGAAAGACATAAATTTAAAAGAGATAACGGAAGTAATTTTTTTTAATTTTGAAATTTATATTTTGAAAACGCAAAATATTAAGTCAGAATTAACGTTACACACATTAAGTGTCTAATTTATATGTAATTATAACAGTAGATTAACATATAATAGTAATAATTTCAAAATTGCGTACGCAAAAAATAATGTGTCCAAAAATGATACTAAACACGTGATATGATGCACAATTTACTAACAATTAACAATATAATTGTAAAATTAATAATAAATTTAGATAATTATCTTTTATTTTGTTTACAAAATAAAAATAATACAATGCAATTATAAATATGCATTATAGCAATTTCACGTGAATAGTATTTTGGTAAGTAATTTGTTTATATTGTGATGAAAAATTTAGTCTTCCGCGTTAGTTTTTTATAAATTTGCAAATATTTCATTTAAAACTTCAGTAGGAAATAAAATTTTGAATGAGGTGGTAAGAAATTTTAATTTCTACAGAAAAAAATGTTTTATGTTCTGTTTGTAAGTGAAACGTTCACTAAAGTAAATTTAAACTCGTGTTAATTGTGGGTCGGTTGTATTATATTTTGTAAATTCATCTCATTTCTTAAAATCTTCCTTCATCTATAAAAAAATCTTCCAGATTTTAGATTTTAATTACTTTTGAATAATCTTATTAACTTAAAAAAATTACGGTTCGTAACTCTCCCCCTTCTACCCTACTTAATATGCTCCAGTGTTTTATATTTTATAGGTAATTAAAAATTAAATAAAAAATATTATAGTATGACCATATATGTATATGTACTAAAATTGCAATTTTAATAAATAATCTTAAAAACAAGAATTATAAATTACACAATTTAAGGCGTTTGAGGGTTCATTTATTAATTGACAATCAAAATCTGCGGTTAAAATATCTTTTGCTTTGCGCTATTTATTATAAACTATGATTAAAGTGGCCAACCGTCGCGGTTTTTGCGAGACAGTCCCGAAAAAGCAGTTGTTGTACCACATTGAAATTTTTATTAAAATAGTCCTGCAATGGGTCTAATACGTCCCGAAAGTTCCGCATTTCGTAAATTTGGTGTTTTTTTTTGCTCATTAATTGTATTATTTTTTTTTAAATGCTATATTTTTTTGCCAATCAATTGTCAAAAAGTTGCCCCCCGCTCTTTAATTATAATTATATAATTTATACGGTTAATGATGTGTATTTAATGGGATTTAACGTCTGTTTTTAAGACTTTGTATCCGTGTATAACAGGAACCACTTTCATCATTATTTTTATTTTTTATACTTTATTTACACATTTTTATTTTTGTAAAATGGAAACTGTTGGGAAGCTAAGATTTGGAAGGTATGCGTGGTATGCGTCTCCAACAACTGTCGAAAACATTTCACGAGTATAGTCGATCGCGGGACTAACTGAGTTATCTGTGGTGATTATTCATAAAGACATATGACACAAGTGAGAATAAAGAATAAGAAATTGGCTGCGAATAAGTATAATTTCGACTCACGCACAAATGATTTCGTACCAAAATTTCTTATACTCTTTTTTCTCTCTTGGGAACCATTCATAACAATCCATTTGATGAAAATCTACTGTTCAATATATGCAAACGACAATATACACGTGTGTCTAATTGCCTATATTTTGTAAAAGTTGTGTTTATGCAAAAAATATTACATATTATCATATTATGAAGCTCCTTTAGTCTCTAATTAATTCATAACATGATTATCAATAATTATGCATTATAAATTTTCTAGATTTTATTCCAAACTTTATAGAAACTTTAGGTATTTGGCCATTTTTTTTTATAAAATTTAACGCGAGCTATTCGTCAATTTTTTTTAACACTACTGTTACATTTTATAAATCCGATCCAATTGTTTTATAATACCTCAGGGTATGTGTTTCAAATATAAAATTGCAAATTTTAAATAATTTACATTTATGTGAAAATTTATTCTCAATTTCAATTAATTACTGTATGTGAGCAACAAATACATATAACCATGTAGAAAGAGAAATGTAAAGAGAATGCGAGAATGTAAATGTGTAATATGCAATAAAGATTAATTACAACATATTTGGTACAATATGATCGCATAGAAATGTATAAAAGATTAAACAATAAATTAATTACTACGAATTTATTCAATGATGTAATTTTATTTATATAAAAAACAATTCTGATAATATAATAAAAAAATTTAAAAATTTACATTTTATACTATTTCCTACTAGAAACTAATTAAAAATCGTTAAATATTCATGTTGTGTTTTTGGTTGTACTTATTTGACAAATAGACCATGAAAATATTCATGAAACAAAATTGGTAAGTAATTTGTCTATCTCGACCTAATTATTACCACGGGACACATCTACAGGAAAAATTATAAAAGTTTACCCCTATGACGTCATGCACTCTAATTACATCACCTCTTTTATTTTCGATGAAATAAAAGTTGTAGAAAGTCCCTAGGAAAAATGAAAAGGATCCCATAAAGTTTCATGTTGATTAGCAAGCCCATCGTTGAGAAAAATGCATTATAACTATATGACAAAATACTCAAGTACTTTTTTATGGGATTTTTTTTTATATTTTAATGAAAAATTATGTTAAAAATCTAAAATTTTTACATATGGTAAATTAAGCATTGATTCAAAATGATTAGGACAAGCATTATTGAAAAAATAGTGACATTTGATCTCAAAAGTGTGAAGTTTGTTGCCAGAGTGGATAATTTAAAATTGTAAAAATTACGAAAAAAATTATTTAAATGTCATTTAGATTGTGTGAAATAATATTACATTAAGTATACTGTGGACAAATCAATCAAATTGGATAATACAATATAACTATTTGTCTTTTATATACAAGTTTGAATTTGTTTATTATTTTACCTATAATTCATTACCTAGCAACGCTATTTAAGTTAAATTTCGCTTGCTGATCCGTGACATTATATAAATTATGCTTGCTGATTGGTTTAAAAACGGGATCAAAAGTATTTTTAGTCCTTTAGGACTAAAAATGACACTTTACTACCTATTACGAGGTAATGAAATATGTATCTCAATCCCGGAATTGTAAAAGAGTATGTTAGGATAATTTAAAATTATAAAAATTTAAAAAAAAATTTGAATGTCATACAAATTGTATGTAATAATATTCCATCAAATATACTTTGGATAAATCAATATGGAATTGTACAATAATACAACTGTTTGTCTTTATCTACAAGTTTGAATTTATTTATTATTTTCAATTACCTAGCAACGCTATTTAATTTAAGTTAAATTTCTGTAAATTGTATTTGCTGATTGGTTTAAAAGCGGGAGCAAAATAATTTTTTAGTCCCTTGGGACTAAAAGTGGCACTTTATTCCCTATTATGAGGGACTAAATCATGTCTTTTAGTCCCGGAATTGCAAAAAATTAATTTTCGGAATAAATGAATTGTTAATCTGAAACCTAGCAATATCAGATAGAAATTTTCAAATCTATTTTTAGTTACAGTAAGTAAACTCGATTTACTGTTTGAGAATAAAATAAAATAAAAAAAAACGTAATCTAAAAATTTAAAACAATATTTATTTAAAAACTATATTTTTTTTTACAAAATTAATGTATATATTTTATCACAATATTTTATTGTTACAAATTCTTAATTCCGCTAACAATTGAAATAAATTCATATTGTTGAAACATTTTCAAATAATTTCACTAAAAGGTCATAATAGTAAGAACAGAACCATGTAAATGCTACCTATTATTAATTAATAATAGGTATCTATTATTAATTCATAATTAATTAATAACAAAATACATAATTAATAACAATAGTATTAACTATCTCATTATTAATTATTAATATTAATTGTTATTTATTATATTCTAGTTTTTTTTTTTTAATTGTACAAATAACGTAAGCAGTTTCCTTGTTAGTAAGTAATCAAAAAGCTAAAACTGATTTATGGGTACTTTTTGATTATTATCAATTCAACAATTTTACAAAATAAATATTTTAAAAATCACTTTTTTCTATTAATTATTTATTTTAGTGCGAATAACTTGGCAAACTTCCGAAAGCTTGATAAACATTTATGTATAGGAATGTTTTATTATTTTGTTTCCTTTTTGCCAAATCCGTACTAGACCTACGATTAGAGAATATCATCTTAAACCATTAAGTTCTTCCCCTGTACCCTACACGGCATGTACTGAAATAAAAATCTAAAAAAAAAATGATATTCTCACGTAATTAAATAATAATATGCACTTGTAAACAATCTATTGTTTTTAAAATTGAGAAAATTTAACACAAATGCGACACAATATAAGTAATAATATAATTATTAAACATTGATTCAAAAATAACAATATATCTTGTGAAAATGTCCTTTTCGGTAGTCTACTTATTGCTCAACATATGCAAACGACAATACATAACGTGTATCTGATTGCCTATATATTGTAACAGTGAATTATAAAGGGAGTATTCTAGTCTAGTAGTTCGAAAAAATCGATTTTTTTTCTTTCATATTTTCAACGTTCAGACCTTTAAGAAAAAGCCTGTAAAAGTATTTACGGAAATTCGAATTATTTTCGGAGTTATGGTTATTTTTTCCCTGTATACTGTGTATCTTTTCAGTGTTAAATTCAAATTTTTAATATAAATTACTCGAAACTACTTTTTTCGATACGGTTGACATAATATCTCAAGTTCTAATGCACCGATTTACTTGAAATTTGGTACAGACCTTCTTAATACTATCAAAATTGGTCCGATGTAGGAGTTTTTGGAATTTTCTTTTTACTATTTTTTAAAAAATTTCCAAAGTTGAAAAAAGAAGGCGAAAAACTGATTTTTTTTAAATGGGCGCCATATTGCGAAAAAAATTATTTTTTCAAATCAGCTACGTCCAACTAATTTTACATCCTTGTTTATTAAGAATTAACTAAAATTTTATGTTTCAGATCACCAGGAGGGTTGGAATCACGTCAACCAGGAGACACCTTTTTTTTGATTTCCCACTTTGCCGGCCTCTACCGATTTCAATTTTGAATTTTTTTTTTATTTTTATACATTTTTATACTTTTCAAATATCAATAAAAAACTGGTAAAAAAATGGATACTAAAAATATTTACTGTTTTTTTTTTTATTACGCCCGTAAAATCACCCCAAAATCGAACCTCTAGACTAGAATATCCTCTAAAGAGAAATGTGTATTTTAATTATGTAAGTATCATAGGCTAGGAACTTACCCTTAAAAATATGCTTAGAAATTGAAAAAGTGATCACGAGCGTTCTAGTGGCTGGTTTTTTTTTTTAATCGATGCAGAATTTAAAATAAAATATAAAATTCAAATACTATTTTTTGATTAAACCACGGCTTCAATGCTAAAAATTGATAAAAATAAATAATTTGACAAGTATTCTTATAAATGTTTGATTTTAGTCTACGTATTCATTCTAAAATATCATATTTGTCAATAGTTTTTTCTCTCTCTAAAAAAATGCTATAATTTTTTTTTATATATCAATTGTGCTTATAGAATACTAGAAATACAAAATTTATACATGCATCTTACCTATTATTTTCGTTAATTTCAACTTTTCACAGTGACGCCGGCATTTGGTAAAAAAATAGTATTGGAATTTTTTATTCTTTTTTAAATTTTGAATCGATTAAAAGCAAAATCAGCCACTAAAACGTTCGTGGTCGCTTTTTGTTAAAAATTAGGGTTAAGTTCCTACTCTATAAACAATTAGGAACTTTTTTGAAAATGCGAAGCCAACTGTTTAATTTGATCGGACGCATTAATTTGAAATTTTTCAATATAATTTCTACTATTACTTTCCGTCTCATTCAAAAAGTATCGATAATTGATCATCATACCACAAGAATTACCAACGCCACGTGGACTCACGTCCGCCAACCAATTCAATCGCCACATAACCGCGCCATTTCGCAAGTGAAAATGTGCCACGCTATCGAAAGCGTAGCGACGTCGTTTCTCAATAAATAAATAGTACGCACACAGGCGCATTAGTGGTTGTTTAAGGCACGCACACAATTCTGGTTCCTCAATCCATTCATTGTTGTTTAAACGTTTTCGTAATTCCACTGTAAAATTTTCAGTACCTAATATTTTTTGCAGACTATCAATTTCATCTTTTTCAAATATTTCCCGTAATGCCTCCACACTTTTTTCGGCCAATTTTAATTTATCGTACAGCCATTTTTTAAATCTTGGTATTGGAGACAGTGTCGAAAATTGACTTATCAACGGAAATTCGGAAATTAATTCCGAAACTACTCGCTTTATTAAATAATTTCCTAATTCGATGCCGTGTAATCCCTCTTGCGTGGACGTAACCGAATAAAACACAGCCGCTTTAATTTTTTCCGCATCTTCAACGGTATCTAAATTATCGGCATCTTGAGATAGCGTGGTAATGCGTGACATGCGTCGCGCATTAGCCGTAATTGACGCCATACTTGTATGTATTTGATCACTTAACGCTGTATGTAGAACCACCAGTGGTTCGTCGGGCATGCTACTGTGCGTGAATACGAAACATCGTCGATATGGGCCGACGCGTCTCTTTAAGTCAGTCCAATTACGGACGGGATGAACCACTTCGTATTCTGAAATCTAAAAATGTTATACATTTTATTAAAAATATTGCTCAAATGTCAAATTCATCCATAAAATCCGTGAATACATAACATACTATCACTTTCTTACTTCAGTGTGTTTATCTATATTTAATTAATGGTATATTGTGACATCCCTGGCGGGGAAAAATCTATCCCGTTACATATTTTGACATCCACTACATTCCTGAGTGGAAAACTACGTCACTATAGTGTCCGTAATAATATCATTTCAGATTTTTAAAACTCTGTTTTTGATTGTGTTAATAAAAGTTAAAAATATTTTAAAAATTGAAGATTTTTTAAGTAAATCTGGAATTAGACTGTTTAAATACACTACTGCTTCGATTGAGAGAAAGAAAAATGCGTATGTATTGGTCACACGGATATATAAAAAAACATTTATTTTTTTTATCAAGGGGACAAACTAGATTGGCTTTGCCTCTGTTCCACTTGTAATGAGTTTGTGACGTAGTCTGTTTGTGTACATACACACTGGTTGCAGTGTATTAGTTTGGTTTTTTGTAGTAGTATGTGTATACACGCATACAAACACAATACACGTATTACCAGAGAGAGATGTTCAACGTGTACATGTAACAATGGGGTATATTGTTAATACAATGGTATGTTGACTCGACGACGACTACTGACGGACTAATGCCTTAAGCTGTGACTGGGTTACAAAGGACTCCAAGCGAATTTCACTTTTTTTATGTTAGTTGGCTTCTAGTGTTCTATGTTTTTTATGTAAACAAATCACTATATGTGTATACAGGGTGGAATTTTAACAACTCTTATACCTACCTTTTATCGAAATTCACCAAAAGGTATCAGTGATAGGTGCGTAAATTGTTTACAGTGTTTACAAGCACAGTTTATAGGTAAACATGACTTCTGTTTACAACATATTTTTTGGAAGTTGATATGTAAACAGCGTAAACAACGTAAACAGGTTAAAAATTAGATTGTAAATTGTAATAATAAAAGAATCACATCAATAAGCAAAATAGAAAAATGTTTGTTTTATAACTTCATATTTATTTTGAACCGAAAAATGAAAACTTCAGTCGTTGTGTGACCATACTGGACAAAGTTTCTTTTACAAATTAAACACAGAGCACTATATTTTCTTCCTTCTTTTTTCAATTGAAATTTAATTCTGAATGTATATTCTTTTTGAGAACTGCCATTTCTTATTTTATTTTTAAAATTTTTAAATTTAGACTCTTCACTTTTCTTTCTAGGTAATAATATTGACAAATTACATGTAATTTACGATTCTTTACATGTTTACCTTTGTTTACGGTCGTTTACTGTTTACATCTCTTTACAATGTTAACGTCAACACCGACTGTTTACACGTAAACGCCCATCACTGATAAGAGTTATTAAAATTCCACCCTGTATACATATATAATGATTTGTTTCTTAATGGTATATTGTGGTATCCCTGGCGGGCAAAAATCTATCCCCTTATATAATATTTGAACCACAGAGGACAGAGGTACAATACGTATCTCTCCACTACTGGAGTCAGTGTAACCAGTAAGAGATAGAAAATATGTTATATACGTGCACGGTGTTTACTTTGTATTGGCGCGCTACACTGTGTATGTGTGCGTAATCGAAATAGAGGTGGCAGTCACGTGACCCTTCTTCGCATACATATGTGTGATACCAAAACGCTGCGTGTGGGGGTTCTACAGTGCTACCAACAATCAAATACATTGTTGTTTGACTGACCTACACTGGGTGAATGCCAGTGAGGCACTGACTACCTACGAGCCTAAGGTACACAAAATTCGTTAAGTGCGTGTTTTTGACACGCACTAAGTAATGTCACCTCAGTGAAAGTGTTAATTTATGATTTTTTGTTAATTCTATAGTTGTTAACTCTACAGTCCTTTTGCGTTTATTCAATATGGATGTACAACTCTATAATTATTCAATATGGATGTACAACTCTATAATAATGTTTCCCCCACTATGATCACACAACGATATTAACATGTCATCCTTCGATGACATAAAAAATGCACACTGCAGATTTCATGATAGAGATAGTTGCTGTGTCTCCATTACTCCAAGATTTGAACATCCATTACATTCCTGAGTAAAAATCCACGTCATTACAATGTCCGTGATAATATTATTTCAGATTTTTAAAACTGATTAACAATTAATATGTTATTTACATGATTTGATTTTTGATGTGTTAATAAAGGTTAAAAATATTTTGAAATTGGACTTTTGAGAGGTTTTTTTGGAAGATTTTTTAAACTTCCATAGAGAAAATCTCACCGCACACCATCAATTGTGTCTAAAACTTACTTTTTCCAACATTTCACATGACGACTTCCACGTAATTCGTTCCAGTTTAAGAAATCCAACAGAAAACCAAAGAGAAAGCATTTCCATCAACGCAGAATTTAATTGTTGCAGTTTAAACGATTTTATATCGTCTGAATCAAAGTCACTCATAACACGCTAAAAAAAGAAGAGTCTCTTAAATCTCTAATACAATATTTATCTAAAAAAAATTTCTTATTTACTCGAACTTCGGTTCTTAAATCAACTAAAAATTTAACTCCATGCTCGATTCGTCCAATATGTAAAAACAGCCAATGATACTGCGGAACTAACAGATTACGTAATTTTTCCTCCAGTTTTGCAATTTGTACATCGGATTTTTCATCGTTAATTTTTAAGAATGTGTCACACAACATTTGATGATTGACAGTATAGTGCATTGCAAGTGCAATTAAAAATTCACGTTTATCATCGCCCGATGAACATCTATAGGCGTTACAGAGGCGTTTTAAACGAGACTAAAAAAAAAAAAATCAAAAATCTCAATAAAAAACGTCTCAATAAATCGTAATTTTTGACGCCAATTTTGGCATACCTCAACAATCCAACTGCTAACCAACGTATCCCGTAATTGTAACACTTCATTCAACTGTTTTAATATTAAATTTTCACTGCTCGTACTATCAAAT
The DNA here is from genome assembly GCA_035578155.1 of Brachynemurus nebulosus. Taxonomy (NCBI): domain Eukaryota; kingdom Metazoa; phylum Arthropoda; class Insecta; order Neuroptera; family Myrmeleontidae; genus Brachynemurus; species Brachynemurus nebulosus. The sequence continues at coordinate 74,862,063 of JAPWDM010000002.1, read as the reverse complement.
GCATTTTCATCGCTGGAATTATCATCACTGACTATTGTTGACAGGGAACATTGTTGTTGTAATGTCATATTGTTAAAATGAAATGATTTAATTGTATTAAAACAATTGGATGCTTTATATAATGCTGTTCTATTTTTATACGCTACCGATAGTGACATTATTAGTGTTGTGATTTGTCTCCGCATTTTTTAAACTTAAATAAAAACATTTCAAAATGAGTATTTTTTTTTAAAAAAAAGCATTAAACAGTGTGTAGGCGAAAATCAGATTTATTAGTTTCATCTTACCGAAGAATGTTCAAAATTAAATTTGCTAATTTTAAAAAATCCATTTTATATTTTAATTTTTGATTTCAATTGTTAACACAAAAATATACGGCGTTAAAATATTCGTTTTTTTATAGATTAAAATGGCAAAAAAGACAAAATTGTGTTTTAATAATCAATAGCTATACATTTAATATTTAACTCAGATCAATAATCACCCAAGTTCATAATAATTATTAATTTTTTTGATGTATTATTTATTAGTGCATTGTTGCGGAAGTAGGACAATGCATGTAAAGAGTACATAAATTATTATAATCAGTGTAATAGGGTATTTGACTAAAATTAAAAAAAAAAATATTCGAAAAGGACTGTTTTCTCATATTAATTATCATTTAAGTGATTTTTTTATTTTTAACAAATTTTGCAAAAATCATCAAAAATTAATTGAACAATTCTAAATGAAAAATTGCCGCGAAAAACGGCTTGTTGTACTATACCGACGTCACAATATGAAAACAAACATCAATGGCTGTATTCAATGACAATAATATGGAGATTAGACAAGGAGACGAAACTCAATGTATTCAAAAAAGTGTCCAAATGAAAGATGACACTCGCGCTCGACGGATACGAAAACGGTACAGTACTTATTCTCAAATGGAAACGCGGGCTTCTATATTATCTTTATTAGCTTTGAATAGAATCTTCTGGAATCTTTTTCAATGTTCAAACTCAGTTATAAAGTGGGTTTTTCGATCGTTTTTAAAATAAACTTAACAATTTTTATTTTGCGTCGCATCATTTATATTGTATATCAGGGCTCCTTAAACTATGGGTCGCGACCCCATTTGGGGTCGCTTAGCGAAATCCTGGGGTCATAGCGGAAATTTTTTTTATATGTAATATACATTGTTATCTAATCAATAAATCCTTACAAAATACTTATATATCTCTATGTGGGGTCGCGAATAAAAAAAATTTAAGAAGCCCTGTTGTATATCATATAATTCACTGACGTCACTATGTAAAATCGGAGTCAGTACCATTGGATATTCGCCGTATAAAGTAATTTAAACTATAAGAGTTTATTTCATACATATTTAATTTCTATGTATTTCCTTATTATTAAATATCATCAACCGACATTGGTGATTCTCAAATGGAAACACTCACTTCCCCAGTCCCAACGTGTTTCCATTTGAGAATAAGTACTGTAGTTACATTCTGTTTTATCCGTTTTATGTTACTATATTCGCTATATTCACATCAGTATTCGAGCATTATGTATTAACGCCGCGAGTGGTAAAAAAAGAAAGCCTTATATTTACCATTTTCCTGACCAATTTTGTCAATTCCTCTCATATAAGTTAAGTCTCCTTTTTATAATACTCCATTGACAACAATGTCAATCGTTATAACCTCAAAACTCTGATAATATACACAAGTTACACAACAAATGTTAAAGTAGAAGCGAGTATTTATTTGAATTCTGGTCTTAATATTGTTACTGTTTATTGAAACTAATATAAATATTAAAAATAAAACATAATGGCATGTTTTACCAAATATTTTTACGTTTCATGATTAAAATTAAACATATTAAATAAATAATATGTAGAATTATTTAACCTTTAACACAAATTTTTAAATACAGTCAAGTACCCTATTATAATATATCGAATACAACGTATTGCAGCACATGTGATGCATAGTAATTTTAAGTGATATAAATTTACTAAAAGAGTAATAATATAGACGAATACAGTATAACAATATGAAAATAAATATTACAGCCGTTACAGAACTAGAGCAAATAATTCAGTTATGTACATATTTATAAAGAAAATTGTAAAAATATACATACTTTTTTGTTTATTTGTAGATTTACATTAATAAATTTGTTTATCTAAAAGTGTATGTTCTATAAATTTCAATAATTAGAATTAATGTGCTGATTTATTTTTAGTGCAAATAATTTACAAAATTAATAAATTTATTTATTTTTCTCTTATTAATTTATCTATTCGTTATCTACAGTTTTTAGTATGAGCATTCATAGTCGTATAAAAAAGTACAATAAACCCTCAACATTTAAAGAATTTTCCGCTTGGAAATTAATACGTTAATGTCATGGACGCCATACGGCGTCAAAAGAAATCTGAATAACTGGGGCACAACGCTGTATCGCGTCAACAATTCCATATAAAATGTATTAATTATCAAAACAGTACACCAGTTGATCATTTCGTCATTATAGGTTATTTCAACGTGTTTAAAATCTGATTTTATAATGTTCGTAATTTCAACCATGATGCTCTTATACAAGCTTTATACATTATGATTTACTACCAACTTGACGGAAAAAAATGATCGACTCTTTTTGCAAATTTGAAATTGCAAAAATTGAGAGTCTACTGTATTTTAAAATGACAAGTAAACAAATTTGACATCGAAATTAATAAAAAAATTTATGTGAGTAATCAGAGCAATTTAACTAATTCCGTTTAAAATCTAGCATAAATTATATCCAATTTTCCTCGGATGTTTCTCTCCTATAGTTTCAAGGCAAAACAAGCATTTTATAAATTTTAAGGTTATATTTACATACCTGTTTAGAACTCAAAAATACAAAAATAAATTTTTAGATAAATTAAGGTTACGCTTAAATATGTAAATCAATGTTTTAGATTATAAAGACAAAACGGGCAAGACTATAGAATTAGGATTTATTTTAAGATTTTGTTTTTACAAATATAGATTCTTGTTTATGTATTATTTTTTGATCGTAAAAATAGAAAATTTTTATATATTCTAAATTCAACTAAATACATATATGCACGTACCTCACCGTAATACTACAAATAAAAAATTATGTACTTACTTAAGTACCAGTGTTGCTAATTATTAAGTTCCAAAATTTTATTACGTAATATTTTTAAAACGACCATATAACCTCTGATCGATAATTTTTTTTATTTACAAAATGCGAATAACAAGAATATTGGCTTGCTATGTCTCAGATACGATGGGTGATATTTTGCGAAAAAAATTTCGTGGAAGTTTATTAGGCGGTTTAATCGGTGATTGTCTTGGAGCCTCCTTTGAAGGTGATGTAATGACAGCGGGCAACCAAAAAGTGTTACATAATTACATGGATAAATTATATGGCGAATATTTTAAGGGTATGAATTAAATAAATATTTGAAAATATGCATGAACCGCCTATTTTTAAAATTCATTCAAATTACGATAGTTTGTATTGTTGTTGATTTCAATTGTTATGTGTACTAGAGACATCTAGACAGTAAATATTGGATTAAATAATGGAGTATACCGTAGATCGGGTTGAATAGGGACGAATTCAAACTTCACACCGTATTTTTTTGTATTTATTTTATGGGTACCTAATCTTTAATATATTAACTCTTTGCACTCAAGCAAAAAAAAAGTGAGTTGTAAATAGGCTGGTAAGACATGTAACACATGACAACGACCGACGTTCTTTTTTTGACGGATTCTTTTGACGTTCTAACCTTGTTTCCTCAAAGTTGAATACTAAATGCGCTAAATACGTCCTCAATGCTGTTTTTATTAGTTTTTAATTTTAAAAAGATAATTCAACGTGATTTTGTATTATTTTATTTACAATTTTTCTAATAAATGAATGTGTTTGCAGTTATTAAATAAAATATTCATGTAATGTGAAGTATGAGCAGTCATTACAGCTCAACATTCAGTGTGTCATGTGGTACATGTCTTATGATCCAACAGACAAAACACCTTTAAATATGGTAGAGTTAATGGACAAACCACCTTGTCATGCTGTACATGTCTTATAAGCGCAAAGGGTTAAAAATTACACACAGTATACAAAAAATTTTAAAAATATCGTTGGTTTTTGAAAAAATAACAAAAAAGCATATAATTTCTTCTCTATGAAAAATTCTTCTATTCTCGAATATGTTTCAAAATAACTAAAATTTCGATTAAACAACAATTTATTCATAAGAGCACCAAAATAAATAGTTTTTAGATAAAGTTTTAAGAACCAAAAAAAAGAACTGTTTGAAGACGTCAGTCTAAACTGATTTTTTAATATTTTTTATCCAACTTTAAGCTTAGTCACTATTGTTACCCGAAAGAATAATGATTTTACTATAATTTAAATAAAATATATGTTCGGATTTACATTTAGTGTTTTTAAATTAAGTTCATGAATAACATTTCTCGTTTCGTCCCTATTCACCCGGCTATCCCGATTTATGCCTGTCTACGGTACACGAATCCCATGTTTGAATTTAATTTTTAAAGTTTCGTAGTCAAAATCACAGAACCCTTATAGTGCGTGGTATACCACGCACTTGTTAAAATTTGGAAACCATTTTCTGTATAACGTTATTTAAAAAAAAATTCATTATTTCTCCATTAGCTCCATATAAACGTTACACTGATGACACTGCAATGACCTTATGTATTGCTGAAAATTTAGTCGAGAATAATGGTCTTGAATGTAAAGAATTGGCGAAAAAATTCGTAAGAGAATATTACAGTGAACCAGACAGAGGTTACGGTGCGGTACCACAAATATTTGCCAAATTACGAAAAGATAAATTTAAAAATATTTTTGAACCTGCGCAAGAACAGTTTGGTGGTACCGGGTCCTACGGTAATGGTGGGGCAATGCGAATAGCACCAATTGCGCTATTCTACCACGACGATTACGATAAAATGATTTGGGCGGCTACAGAGTCGTCACGGATTACACACTCGAATGCGATCGGAATAAATGGCGCCATTTTGCAGTGTATCGCTGTTAATAAATGTTTAAAGATGGATCCGTCGAATGGATTGGATGTTTTTCAATTTACCGATGATTTGATTGCGAAAATGTCACCGATTGAGTCGTATGATGATCAGTAAGTATATTAAGAGGGTATTTTAGTCTAGAAATTCGAAAACTACGAACAATTTTTCTTTTTTTTTCATATTTTCAAAGTTTAGATCTTTAAGAATAAGCCGCTAAAAGGATTTACGGAAATTCGAATTATTTTTGGAGTTATGGTTATTTTTTCGCTGTGTACTGTGTATCTTTTCAGTGTTAAATTCAAATTTTTAATATACATTACTCGAAACTACTATTTTCGATACGGTTGACATTTGACATCGATCGTGTTCGATTTGTGGTATAAAAAATTCCAGTACATTTGCGCATGTGCATTACTAAACCGCGCGAAGATATTAGCAAAAATTTAAATATGTAACGTTTACAAGTTTCCAAATATGGTAGTAGACGTCAAATAATTTGAATTTTGTGTTTGCGCGGTTTAATAGTGTACATGCGCGAGCATTTTTTATACCACAAATCGAACACGGCCATGATATCTCAAGCAGTGTTGCCAACTTTTTTTCTTTCCAGAGACCACTAGATTCGACTTTGAAACCGTTAAAAAACCACTAAAAACCACTAGCTCTTCATCGACAAGCAAAAAAAAAAAACGACAAAAAATTTTTGTAAAATAAAAATTTTTATAATTTAATTATAACAAAATAGAAAATTAGAACAATATTATATAAATTAATATTGAAATAACCAGCAATTTTAAAGATGGTAACGCTGAAAACCACAAACCACTAGAAGAAAATTTTCCCCACTGTGGGACGTTCACTAAGTTGGCAACACTGATCTCAAGTTCTAATGTACCGATTTACTTGAAACTTGGTACAGACCTTAATACTATCAAAATTGGTCCGACGTAGGAGATTTTGGAACTTTTTTTTTTTTACAATTTTTAAAAAATTTTCAATGTTGAAAAAAGGAGGCGAAAAAATGATTTTTTTTTTAAAATGGACGCCATATTGTGAAAAAATTTATTTTTTCAAATTGGCTACGTCCAACTAATTCTACATCCTTGTTTATTAAGAATTAACTAAAATTTTATGTTTCAGATCACCAGGAGGGTTGAAATCACGTCAACCAGGAGACACCGTTTTTTGAGTCCTCACTTTGCCGGCCTGTACCGATTTCAATTTTGAATTTTTTTAAAATTTTTATACATTTTTATACTTTTCAAAAATATCAATAAAAAAACTGTTAAAAAAATGGATACTAAAAATGTTTACTGTTTTATTTTTTTTGTTATTACGCCTGTAAAATCACCTCAAAATCGAGCCTCTAGACTAGAATACCCCCTTAACACGTTCACTGACACGGATCCGTGTATATTGTCGCACTAGTTGCGATGCTAGAGATCGATATAGAAGCATGGATACACTCGTTGCCTGTGTGACTAATATCGGTATATAAATATTGTATCAGATGATGCTCTTGGCATTTATAAACGAACTTGCGATGATAATTTGGGCGTGGCACTGATGTTCACTTTTTACTCACCAGGTGGCAGTGAACGTATTAAAATATTGAATTTTCATTCACTACACAAATTTATCCTACTAATAATATTTTAGATTTGATAAACAAAAACAAGTAAAATATCAAGATCAATTAAAGGAAGTTCAAAAATTACTAAAAAATCCGGCCGAGGCCTACGATGAAAAAGTAATCGAGATACTGGGCAATCGAGTAACAGCCCTGTATTCTGTGCCAACAGCAATATACTGTTTCTTAAGAGCCACAAACGAAATTCCTAAGATCAAGGTATTTTTTAGTAATGCCAGTGACACCTTTAGGCAATTTTAAAAATTAACATTGATTTTTTATAGACTGATAATCCAGCATGGCGTGCAATACACTACGCAATCTCATTGGGAGGTGATACGGATACGATTGCTTGTATGGCGGGAAGTTTAGCGGGTGCTTACTATGGCGAAGATTTGTTCCCAGAATCAACTCGAAAACATTGTGAATCGTCGAGTCAATTACTTGCGTTAGCCGATACATTATTTGAAAAAGCGACTTCTGCATCCGAGAAAAGTGATAAATCTTAAAGCAATCATTTATACAGGGTGGAAATTAAATAACTCTTATCCTTTTGAGGGATGACTCACAGCACTAAAACCACAAGAATTTTTTCAGAATTAACAGTTTGAGAAAATCGCATATTAACTGGCTACATGATGCTTCAAAATTTTTCTAAGTACGGCCCCGACTGAATTATGCATAAATACCTTCTTAATATCAAAGGTACAAAATAATTTTATTGACTAAAATTCAATCAAATTTTGTTAACATGCTTAGGTCGTAAACGTGTTTCCCAGATCTTTTTTTAAAAACAGAAAATTTATCTTACAAACGAGATGGTCAGAGCCGGATTAAAAAAAAAATCGAAGAGCCCCTTTTTTTAGTATCCAAGTTTTTCTGTTAAAAACACTTTTGGTTCAGATTTGTTGGCAAATATTAATTACATAAGTAAGATCTACCCACTGTTTTCTTACGGAGACTTATTTACGTTCCACCCTGTATACATATACAGGGTGTAAATTAAATAAGTCTCGTAATTTACAGAAAATAAATGTACTTGACATACTGAAATGCTCGAGAGTTATTTTTTGTACACCATGTATGTTTTTTTTTGTAAATATTTTAAGGATTAAAGTATGTGATCGAAGTCATATGTATTGAAAATGTATATACGCACATATGACCTATAGCACAGTGTACTTTTTAATAGGAAACAATAAATAAAAATAAATTTTTATGAATTATTAGTTTGTTTATATTTCGAAGCTCTAATTGTTTTTTTGAAGCCACAATGTTACAATTACATAAATTTTGCTTTATAGCAAAGAAAAAAATTGAAATAAAGAATTACCCAATAAATTGTATTAACAATTTTTATCTATTTTTCTTTTTAAATCGATATTGCTATTTTAAATTATAGATATATTTCTCTCCAAATTAATTAACTGTGTCACATTGGTCTCGTATCAGCACTATTATAAACTTTTCAGCAAAATAAAATACAAATAGCTGTATAAAATATTCAAACATATATTTACTAATGAATTTCCCTCCATTACGGAAAAAATATTTCAACCAATTTTACTAGATTTTTGGAAAAATTATTATTTACAAATAATTTTATGTGCGAAGAGAAAAAAAAAACGGAGAGGACTATGCGTCATGTTTGCCTGTGACGAATGAAATGAAACTATTCGTTTTCATCAGTATTTAGCAATGATTTTACTCTTTCTTTCTCTAGAGGATCTCTTTGGTACCAAACTGACAGTTTAGCCGACAAAAGACTTAGTAAATAAAAACACTTTACTTTGCAAAATACCACTTTTATTGTGTATAAAAACACCTTTGAGTATGGTCATATTGACCGAAACATGTCATAAGAGTTTTTATACACAATAAAAGTGGTATTTTGCAAAGTAAAGTTAAATTAAAAATTGGCAAAACATTTGTATTTTTAAAAAACTTCGAATTTTTTGCAGCTCAAACCTTCAGTTTTGTATTAAACACGTAGTTTTATGGTCTAATTTTTAAAATGGCATCAAGCTATAAGAGTCACCAAAAAAAATTGTCAAGTGCGAGCTGGAACCCTTATTTAATGTCCAACATGCATTTTGAATTGTTTTAAAAAGATTGAGACTGTCGTTTAAGAAAAAAAATCAAGTGCATGTCAAACCACGCAAAATGATGACCGAAATGATGAATACATAAGGATTCCGTGGTTATGAGATAATAAATTTTTCCCTTCGCACATTTTATTTTTAAATAAAATGCGGTTTATTGCTCAAATATTACTATTACTCATTCAAATTCATACAAATATTTGCACTACTGCACTTTATTGAAATTTTTCAAAATTTTTTTTTTATTCAAAATCGACTCAATTTGATAAAACTACCAACGATACAATACATGTATTAAGATAAGGCCATTATACATATACATTTTTTTGTTATTATAGGCAGAAGTGGGCAAAACAGAAAACTCACTAATATATTTTTGGAGACATTTTTTTTTTTTTTTGGGAGAAATTAATAATTAATTTTTGCACAAATTGTTCCCTTGCAATTGAATTATTTTTTGTAATTATTTGTATACATTTAACGGATTGAATTGTTTTGTTGATTTTTTTTTTTATAAAACATGAAAAAATATTTTCAACTAAAAAAATTACTTAATCTCTACAAAAATTATATTTATATTTTACAACTGTGTCTACATATATACGGTAAATATGGATAACAATTTTACTATTAATATTAAATTTTATATTTAATTAAATCTACTTTTTTTTACAGGTTTTCCTTTTAAAAACTAAATTACATTTTTTTTTATTTCTTTATTGCTCTCAAATATCTTTGTTTATTTAACTAATTTCACAACATTCGAATTACACAGAAACTGGTAAAATTTTAACTGAATTACAGGAAACACTTTGCTGATATTGTAAATTTATCAAACAATCCCTCTAGTGATCGAAATATAAAATTCAAAAACTTCGATACTTCCCGATCACTAACACAAAATTCCGAACTAAGCATACAAAAAAAGAAGACAATACTTTTTGGAAGTAAAAATTATTTAATTTTTAATTGAATAACCTAAAAACAAACATTAATTAACAAATTTTCGAATTAATATACAAAAATATGGAAATAACAATATACAGTAATCTCCCGCTAAAATTAAACAAATTTAATACTTTTGACAACTCACAATTATTGCACGTAACGTTTTTGAAAGTTGTGTAGTGAATAAATTGTCAAAAAATTACGATTTCGCCCAGGAAATACAAAAATACTTACATTACATAACCACTGAGCATTGAATAGAACACATTAACATGTATACAGCACACGACGCCATTAAACTAAACCACATTTGTGACATCTATTATCCGCCATTATAATCCAAAAAAATTTTATCTTAAATTTTTTTTTTTGACAAAATTTTTAGTGCTAAAACTATGGAAACGCCCAAGAATCTCAGCGGGAAAACATTTTCGAGATAAATGATGAAGACAAAAGTCTCAGCATTTTTTTACGGTGCATCTGACAGTGACCTTGACCTAAAGGTCATATCAAGGTCTCCCTTTCGACCCCAGAAATGGAAAGAACAGAAAATTCACCGTCAAATGCGCCATAAATGCTGAGATTTTTGAGGCGTTTTTTTGTGTGTAAAATATCCAATATAAGAATTTTTTTGATATTTTCTCTTAATATATTTTTGATACAAGGCATTCTCTCTATTCTATTCAATACTCAATGATTTGACACGCCCAAACAACTGACCAATAAAATAAAAAGTGGGCGTTACCACTCGCATGTACCTTAACAAAATGTTTACGTTCGAGGGAGTTTACTGTACCCGAATAGGTTTTTTTCTAAAAAACATACTTCAAAATATTAAATCACAATTCAATTAAATATATTTTTATTGAAAAATTTAACTAAATAACTGAATTTTTTTCATAAAAAAAATGTTAACAACTACTTTATAAAAAAAAGAAACTTACAATTGTAATAAAAATTTAACTAACTGAAAAAAAAATTACTAAAATTTTTAAAAATAAGTTTATTATTGTAGCGAAAACTATAGTTTTTTATTTAGAAAATAAACAATCACTGAAAGAAACGACTTTAAACGATAAAAAATTGATAAATATTACAAATCATTTGCTGTATTGTTAAACTTTTGTTTAGCATTATTTGAAACTGTTAGTTTTTTTTTTACAAAATACATAATATTATCTACATATTTTAACACTTAACCCTATCACGTCTAGTACAGATATCTTACAATCTCGGCGCATGTGTACCACACGTGAAAACGATTAAAATGAATTATTGGAATTAATTGAGCAAGCCCTCTAGTTATTTTGACGCTAACTTGCATTTACATTTATTTGTTATAACAGAATACAAGCATTAACTATGGGTAGTGGTAAATGATTTATTGATTAATAAAAAAGGAAAGAGCGCCTTTCAGTTTCTGGAACATCCGGTAATATTTTAAAATTGTGCCCCTTTATTTATTTCCACTTTTTTTGTTTATAACTAGAAGCTGTTAGCATTTTGTACTTTACAAGATATAAGTATTTAAGAGATAACATTTTTTCATTTATAATTGGTTTTTTTTATACAAGATGTCCCCCCATTTGATTTTGGGGGGACTGTACAATTTTATATGATTTATAGAGTATTTGTATCTATACTATTATTATCTTGAAATCAATAATTCGATTCAAATGATGTATACTATGTAAAAAACGACATTTAAATAAATGACTTTTTAATTGTTTTATATAGAATTTTTATTTTTGATATTCTATCAAAATCTTAATTTCTAAAAATATAGTGCTTACATTTCGCAAAAAGAAATACACTTCAAAAAAAAAATCAAGGAAAGGAAAGCGTAAGCATATACATAAAACCAGGGCTGGGAAAAATGGTTCATAGAAACCATTTAAAATAGAAAATGGAAAATGGTTTCCAAAAATGCATTTAAAATACAAAATGGAAAATGGTTTTGCTGAACATATTTAAAATTGAAAATGGAAAATAGTTATTTAAAATGGATTATAAAATACAAAATTTTTACTTTATTTGTATAATTACTATAAATTTTTATCATTATTTATATTAATTTAAAAAAAAGTTCAAACGTGCAATAAAGGCAGTTTTTTGAGAAAATTTTATAAAATTTGCATGAGATGAAAACGAAACTTAACTCTTCAAATATTGTTACTTAAAAATATTGTAAAATTTAATTCGGCCTTAACATATTCAAACCATGACTACGTTACGACTGCAACTTCTAAATAAAATTATGAAAATCATCTACTCGAAGTACATTTCTTATTGACGTGTCTTAAAAATAGTAGTACACAACTTGAGTCAGAAAAGTTTGCCTTAAGAGAACTGCAACTCTAGTAATAAATTTAACTCAAGTGACATTGCAACTCGAGTTATAAAAAATTTGAGTCAATTTAATCCATTTACATTTAACTTAGAATTTGTTAGACTTGAAGTCGTTCAATTTAAGTTCTATAATTAATATTGTATACACATGCATTTTCATTTTAAATGTACAATGGATTCAAATTTTTCTTTTTAAATACAAAATGGAAAATGGTTTGACCGAACTTATTTAAAATAGAAAGTGCAAAATGCCATTTTGTATTTTAAATACATATATTTAAAATGAAATCATTTTATATAGTTCCCAGCCCTGCATAAAACCAATATTACAACGTTTAATTAATTTTGAATTTAGAAAATAGGCGAATTTCTAGTCTAACTGGGATAATTTAACATTGTTTCTCAACTTAAATAATTCTCAAAATTTTTTATAATTTGAGAGCTTTTGAAATAATTTAATAAAAAAAATTCATGTTACACTCTAAAAATGACATATATTATGTAAAAGTTTACACAGATATGTTGAAAAACTGCAAACAATTTTTTTTATTTATTTATTTTTGCCTGCACTGACATCTGTTAGCAACGTTTTACAATAACATCTTATTGATAATACAATTTATTAACAACACTTTCAGTCCCACGGCTTCGGCATCCGAAAATAATCAAAACAACCGCAGAGGCCGATCGCGATCAATGATTAATTGATTACGCATTATGTATGTGTGCGATGTTACCACACCGATGTGTATATACTCAACTCACACACACACCAACACACACTACTCTCTTGGTTTCTATAAACGATTTTAAAATAAACAATATAAAAACTATTTGTTTGTTTTCTTTTTTCTTTTCTAATAAAAGTATTTGTTTTCTTTTTTTATTTTTACCAGTTTGTTATCTAAACTTTCTGTAATTCTCTAATTGATTTGAGTGTGTTTGAATGTCAAATATATGTATGTACGTATCACATATATGTACATGTTGAATCATTTTATGTATTTGTTTATATAAAGTTTCTTTAAAGATATTGTCGGCTTCCGGGGAAGTTTAGTATGAAAGTGCTCGGCCCTAATTGTGTAAAAAAAAAAAAGTTTTATGAAACCAAAAAGGGTTATTGCAAATACCACGGAGCCATGAAACATTTTTAAATAAAGAAGCTTCATGGCATTCATAATATTCCCTTTTCTTGGTTTTACAAAACTATATAAGATGTTACTTTAAAACGTCACCAATAGATGTTAGTGCAAGCAAAAATAAAATCGTTTTATCGCATGCAAGCTGTTCCATCGCATGAAAGCACCCAATTCATCATTTTAAAATGGCTTCCATATTTCCGTGCCGAACAGTCGGTATTACAGATTCCTAGGTATACGTTAAATTTTTACTTGCGACTCTGGTGGTAAGTATGATAGTTGATACAGTTTCCAATTTTACCACCAGAGGCGCGTACGTAATCTTTGTGTGCTTTACATCACCAACAGTTTTGTAAAGATTAATTTTTACGCATTTTTGTTACATTTTAAAATTCATTTTCACAAAGTTGTGTTAGACGAATTTTTGTTTTCAAATACAATCTGCAATCTGTAATATCACACAGACGACACATTGCGCATGTTCGAGAATATTTCGAAATTTATACGCTTTAAAACTAAATCACGACATTACCGTAATATAATTTGTACTATTTATATAATTTTAAATTTTACATAATGTATATAATTCCTAGATTATGAAATGAATTTTTAAATTAAGAACAAAAAAAGACAAAAGTTGGGAAATATATTAAAATGGCAAACGGTTAAATGCGCCAATTTAAACTCGATCCAAACAATCGGACAACATTAAAAGGACTCACACGTTGTAAAAATGTTTTACAATAATATTTTATTTAATAAAAATTAGAAAAAAAACATATTTCGCAAAAATCAAATAAGAAAAAATAACAAAAAAAAAAAAAACATTATACGAAAAAAATCAATGAACTAATTAATAACTGCAATTAAAATTTAAAAAATAAAAAAAAATATATGTGCGTTAAAGCTATAAATCTAATCGTAACTTACACAGTATAATATATAACAATTATTTTAAATATAACAGCACAATATGATAAAAGAAAAAAGAAAAAAATGTATTTCATTTGAAAATTTGGAAAAAAAAATTACACCACATTTTTATAAGATAACATACATTTGGCCAAACATCATTTAATTCGACCAAACATTTAATTCGTTTTTTATAACGAACGAAAATTTTACAATTTTTTTTTTTCCATTTTTTGATTATAATAATTGTACAAGACAAAGGCACACACACCTATGCAAGAAAAATTTTTGAATCTACCTTTTAAATATATTACAGAAAAAATGACAGATGCATTAACAATGCAAGTACGCACAGAATTTCACCCTCTTTTATAACAAACGAACAAAAAAAACAACCTTTGTCTCGACCATTCATTATCTGCGTTAAAAAAATAAAAAAAAATTTAAAAATCCCTTTTCCCAAAAAATACAATAGTAATTATTAGCAAGATTTAACTAAATTGCAATTAAAACCCTTTTCCCATTTTTGTGTGATGTTATGCGCTTGCGCAAATTGTTAGATAAATCACAAAAAAAAAATATTAAAAAGAAATTTAAAGTATTAAAATAGTTTGAACATTTCGCGTTTTAGTTTTTAAATTAATTCTTTGGTTAAATTTACAATTGAAATTTTGACCCTTCAAATTATTCTCGTGATGTCAGTGCCAAAACAATCATGGCGTACTTTTAATACGTTCAGTGTTCCGCTACGTGGCGCCACTGTTGAACAAAATGGGCGTGGCACATAATTTTTACGTAGTGTGGCGCCCTACTGGTGGGAATTTTTGGAACATCGATTATTTTACTTTAAATTTCCTTACATATCACAACGTTAAAATGAGATGAAGACAAAGGACGCAGAATTACCCAAAAATAATATGTACAAATATTTTTTTTTTTAATTTTAAAAATTTTATTTATTGCACAAATACTTAATGGTGTACCGTTTGGTTTCGATTTAAGACTAAACGGCATTCGCTTAAATTAACAAAATACAATTTAGTTAATCTGATGATGCAGATAACAAATAGGGAGTTAAAAGTTAACCGAAAATTTTGTATTAGCTAACAATAATGACCCCGTTAGTTAATTAGTTGAATTTTTGTTTTTGTTTCTTTGGAGGTAGATGAAATACACAACAATATATGCCGTAATTGAAAACTTAAAGCGACTATGTAATTAAAAAGCTATTTAAGACGTATCATACCTTTTTTTATTATTCTCTAAGGCTAAATATACAAATGGCACAATCAGATATATGACGTATGTATGTGAGGATGAACGGCAAACGTTGCTGACGGATCGGGGAGCAAATTTTCAATGGTGGATGTGGACTGTAGTTGGTTGAGACGACAGATATATGTATATATATGTATATCCTTTTTTTATTTTTGTAGTTAATGGCACATTAATCACTATTACTGAAATAATCTGATGCATTCCCGCGACAGATTGGACACGTCCGATTTGACTATAATAAAAATTTTGAAAAAAAAAATTGTTTTAAAGTCGATTTAAATTATTATTTAGCCCTGACAGTAACACCCTACGACATTCAACGTATAAATCGCCGAGAGGGGTGTGATATGACGAACATAATGTGCTCTCTTTTATTCAATAAACAGGACCATATAAATTGCAAAAATCTCAATATTATATTTTAACGATAAGTAATTGAAAAAGCACTAAAAATTGTTATTAGAGATATCACGGTTATTACACAAACAGTTGAGCGTATCTTGAGGCTTCATTTATACAATAGTATACTAAATCTATACACTATAATTATATAATAACATGTTAATTAAAATTCACATAGCGTTTGAAAAATTTGGTTGGGACTCGAACCCGGATCTCTTGGTTGGTAGCCAAGCCCCTTACCAATTAGGCCACCGACCGCTTGTTCGAGTGCCACTCCAATCTGATAATCAATCAAACACAACCTCTCTTTGATGCGAGACGCAGTTTAAATTTTTAATCTCAAATGTTATCGAGTGCCTGTGAAACATTATTAATGTATGGCGGACTTTTGTCCGTATTTAAACATATACCAATATTCATATGTTCACTTAATGTCCAGCTTTAGCGGAAACTTGAACACTCGATGCACTTTGGCAAATGGTCAATTCATTATGTTAATTAAAATTCACATAGCGTTTGAAGTTTCAGCTAAAGCTGGACATTAAGTGAACATATGAATATTGGTGTATGTTTAAATACGGACAAAAGTCCGCCATACATTAATAATGTTTCACAGGCACTCGATAACATTTGAGATTAAAAATATATAATAACATGTTCATTTTTCGTGACAATTTTTTTCATTTAAAATTATTTTTTGATATTTTTTACAAAATTTATAAAAAAAATCACTTAACTGATACGTAAAAATAAAGGAGTCAGTTTCATTAGATACGCCTTTGAATCATTATCCTATGTAAATTAGTTTTCGAGAAAAATTTAAAAAATATGTGGATTTTTTGTCCAAAACTAAAACGTTCATTCATTAGCGATTTTCCTTAAGGAAAATTCAACTATTGAGGATATACCAACTTGCGTAACTTAGTCTTTTGGTAAGGATCGCGTCCAAAAGAAGAATTACTGTGTTACTGTCAAGGATAAAGACATAATGGTCCGAAATTGTGTTTGGAACCCTAAAAAGAAGACGAATAAGAAACAAACTTACCCGTAACCACTTGTCCACACACTTGGCATGAAATTCATGTGAGCAAGGGAGCACTCTAAGTATTTGTCTAGCCTCAAAATCACACATACAAACAACACAGGACGTTTGATCACCCTCGTGCGTATCACTGTTGAATTTATAACTTGGAAGTTGTTCAATTTCAATTTTGGCCAAACCGCGTGGTTTAGCTTCACCGAGACGCTCCGCTAAATTAAGTAATGCTTCATAATTTTCGGTTTCAGTTGTGTCCGAACCACTGAGATCAGCTTGACTATACGGCGATAATGGAGGATTTGAAAACATTGCTCTGTAACGAATGAAAATCACCGAATTAGTGATTATCGTAAAACGTTATCTTGTGAAATATTTATATATTAATATAGGTAACACACGTAACGTGTATATCCATGCTTCTACACCGAACTGACATCGCAACTAGTGCGACAATATACACGGATCCGTGTTAAGGGGTCATAATACACTTGCGCCAAGGAAAATAGTAGTATTTCGCTATTTCGCTTTGTTATACAAAATACACTAATGTTTTGATTCAAAGAAAAGGTAATTGCGTATATATTGGTCACACGGATATAAAAAGTAAAAATTACAAAATATTTTTACAGTAGACAAACCATTATATGTATATACAGGATGGAATTTTAATAACTCTTATACCTTTTGGCGAATTTCGATAAAATTTTACGATGATTTAGAACGGAATTTGTTGGAAACAACATAGTTTTTTTTTTTTTTTTATAAAATAATATTATTTACTTGGGGTTCAGATATAGTCGTCACCGATTTCGATCAAATTTCGTCTGTTAGGCTGCCTGTACACGATCAGTAATACTGTCAGTATTTCAAAATACTGACACTTTTATTGATCGTGTATTGACGATACTGAAATAATGATGAAAATATTAAAATGATGAAAAAATGCAACACAAAATGCATTAAATTGTCTCCAAATTGACAATTGTGTATTTATTGTATTTTTCGGTACACAATTAGCAACATTTTTTTTTTATTTAAAATTCAGAAAAATTTCCAAACTACAAAATTTATTTACAATTTTTGTTACTCTAGTTATGAAATTTTTTATAAAATATGTAAATTGGCGTAATGTGTGTAGATGCTCAAAATAGTTTTTCCATTTTCCCGTGGGAATGAGACATTTTTCCGGAATAAAAAGTATCTTAGATGTTGACCCAGGTAATAAGTTATCATCACACCAAATTTCATTAAAATCTGTCCAGTAATTTTTACGTGATGCGTGAACAGACAGACAGACAGACAGAGACAGATTTACAGTTTTATTATATGTATAGATTTGCGATGTATGCAATGCGATGTATGGTGCCAAGAAAAAAGGGCAGTAACGCCTTAATAATAATGATGAGTAAAACAAAATATAATACTTACAAGAATTGTAATACGAAACCAGGATATGTGGCTGGTGCTGCCAACGGAAGCGGACCAGGATGCCATCTGGTGCGCGGCGTATGATTACGTCGTGTCGTTGTACTTAATCGACGCGTACGCATATGCATAATATCTAACGGCGGCTGGACACGAGTTGTATCCGGTAAGAATAACGTGGGTGGCGATGGAACTTGAGCAGTGAGATGGGTGGACGAATGTAACGGTGGCAATTGCAGTGGTGGCGGCAGAGTGGCAGCATGCTGATGATGGGTATGTCGTTCTAACGTGTGCCGTTCCAAGAATTGTTCTACGTCGAGTGCCTCGGGACGTTGTAAAACTTCTTGTCGCACCTGCGGTGGTAAATGTTGATGCGTGTGCGAATAATGTTGTGGAATTGACAGTGACGAATGGGGTGGGAAACTTAAACAATTACTAAATTGCGGGGTGGGCGGTGTTGGAATTAATTGGCAACCCTGCGGTGCAAATTGTGGATACATGTTACACGTATGAATATGTGACGTGACTGGTGGTGCTGGAGTTGGCGCCGAACATAGCGATGTGTACGTCCAAATAGTTGGGGCCTCGTGGTGATTTAACGTGACTGGCACTTGATTGATGTCGAGTAACATTGACGATTGATGATGATGAGCACTTTCCGGGGATATTTGTTGCCCCACGGGGAAATTATTTCGATGATGCGGGTATTCTTGATGATGTTGTGGCGCCCAAACGGGTGTTCGTTCTCTAAAACGCGCTCGACGCATTGCTACAACTGGCGGACTGTTTTGTATTACGGTGTTGGCAGTGGCCACCGGCGGGTGATGTTGCCGCGGAGATCGTCGTTGTAAATTGTGTTCCCACGAGTTCACTTGGGTGCTTTGCTCGACCATTTGATGATGTCCAGATCGTGACAGGCGACGTCGTTTTCTGGACGGACTTTCACTCTTTATACTTTCGTCACAGTTTGAAGAACGATAGTATGATGGAGAATGGTTTATAAGTCCAGGGCTGACAAGTAAATCTAAAAGAAACACAAATGAATATATGTAGATCTAATTTTTTTGATAAAAATACAGGGTCAACAATTTGAAAGCTGCTTAAAATGAAAATTAAACTTGAAGAAAAAACAATTTTCCTCCCAATTATGTTATCTATGAATATCATGTCCATTTTATTAATAAATTAATATCATGTGTCCCATTTAAAAATGATAAGTTTGTATTACATCTTGTACGGCGCTAAGATTTGATGGCAGTTCCTTGTAGAACTCGATAAAATAAAACGAAAAACAAGAATAAATTTTTTCGATATCTCGCTTCGTTTTCGAATGGGCATGTTCCATTTAGAAAACACAAAAAAGTAATGCCAACCAAATTTCAGTGATTTTTGTACTTTCTTTTTTCACAGAAAACTAATTTTTTTGGTTGGAGTTTCGAAAATGGGAATGCTCAGAATCACTTGATATTTTTACCAGACACTCGACAATATTAGTTACGACTAGTTAGTTTTGACAATATACTTCAACTTTGATATAAAAATTAGGTGGTGAGGTTAGTTAAGATTAGGTTAGCTTAGTTAGTTTTGATAATATACTTCGACTTTGATATAAAAACTAAGTGATGGGTTAGTTAAAGTTAAGTTAGTTTATTATTATTATTATTATTATATTTGATTTTGCGCGCAACATTTAAGTCATATGCACCGTTTAAATGCCATCAGTTCAATTTTATTTGATCACTGTCAGTTACAGGTCATAAATTAAGTTAGTTTAATTAGTTTTGACAATATACTTCGACTTTGATCTAAAACTAGATGGTGAGGTTAGTTAAGGTTAGGTTAGTTTAGTTAGTTTTAACAATATACTTCGACTTTGATATAAAAACTAAGTGGTGAGGTTAGTTAAGGTTAGGTTGGTTTAGTTTTGACAATATTGGGAAATTAAACGGAGGGGTGGTTTAATATTTAGCCGACTGGCAGTAATTTTTTCATTCATCATCAGATGGCAAAAATTGAGACCCAAAAATGATAGCAATTTGGAATTGACCATTTTTATTTGGAAACACTAAATTATTGTGAAATAATTAGAATATGCCAGTTTGTATTTTACAGACCAAACAGCACAAATTTTGTGAATTGTCAAAATCTAATAAACAAACCTTGCCTACTGGCAGTAGTTAATTTTTTTACTACTAGTTCGCGTATAAAAGTTTTACGATTCCAGTACTCAACTCTGATATAAAAACTAGGCGGTGAAGTTACTTAAGATTAGATTAGTTTAGTTAGTTTTGACAGTATACTTCGACTTTGATATAAAAACTAACTCACACAGTGTCGTTTGTGTTTTCTAAATGAAACACGCTCATTGTCAAAATATTACACGGACAAGTTTAACGTTCAATATCTCAAAAAGGAAGAGAGATATCGAAAAATATTATTCTTGTTTTTCGTTTTATTTTGTCGAGTTCTACAAGGAACCGTCTTTAAATTGTGGCGCCATACGAATTGTAGTCTTGTCACAAAAAAACTCCTGATCATAGCAATTGACTACCTCCAGCGGTTATTACAACTCTCAAATTATTCACCTGGATATGAAACAACTGTATACAAACCTCGTCCACTTCTTCTTGGCGAATATTCTAGCGGTAAATTATTTGATTGTTGCTGCGCTGGACTTAAATTGTGTGAATGGGAATTGGTGTTTTCGCAAACATTGACACGTAACGGCGGTGATATATGACGACGATCATTTGTCACATGTCTATTCTCCGAAACGAATGCATGCTGATGACGTCGTTCGGAAATATTTGGTAACGACGTGCCCATCAGCGGGTTTCGCCGCTCCGCGTTGTCCAACGGATGTCGTTGACTGCCTTCATTACTGTAGATTATGTGCCGTGATCTTGACGTGGGGGAAAGTTGGGTTTTTGGATAATTCTGTCCTAGGAAATTGGAATCTTTCGGGGCATTGTTGTTAGTAATTGGACACTCCCTAAAAATGTTTTATTGTTATGGAATTGTAAATGATTTGTAATACAGGTAGCCCCCGAAGAACACGGGTCTGGAAGAATACGAGTACCTTCAACCCCGAATTACACGGTTTCAAACAACACAATTTTTAAGTAATTTGAATCTGTCATTATAAAAGGAAATACGCTGCGAATGGGATGTGGCACACAACTTCCTCGTACTCGTAAAAGCACCATGATAATTTAATGCCCAACATATCTTTGTATAATTTAATATAGGTAGTTATATAAATTAATAAATAAAACGATTCATAAAAAATTGAGTAAAGTGGGACTAGCAGTAAATAAGATATTGACATTTAATGTGATTTCATGGTAGCGCCGTGGATACTATTACTCCGAATGCAATGAAATTTGTAGGGGACCATCTAGGAACCAGACCGCATAATTTTTGACAATTTCATAAAAAAGAATTGAATAGTTCAGAAGTTATGCCACTTGGTGCAATTTAGTATATTAATGGAATGACATGGTAGCGGCGTAGGTACCGTTACTCCGATTTCGATTAAATTCATAGCGGACCATCTAGGAACCAAACTGCATAATTTCTGAAAATTTCATTAGAAACAATCGAATAGTTCAGAAGTTATGCCGCTTGGTGCAAACTGGCGACACACAGACGGACGGACGGACGGACGAATAGACACCAAACCAAAATTGTTCAGGAAGCTCTAAAACGTAAAATGTGCATAAAAAATTTTATTTTGGAGGGAAAAAACTTTTTATTTTTCAAAAATGATCACAATGCTTCCGCTACTTTAGTAGTCTCGAAAGCAAAATACTGGAAATAAAAACTACTAAAAATTTTCGAGAATTTTATAATAGAAATGAACGAATAGGTAAAAATTTACGTATTTAAATTCTGAAAATATCGTTATTTTCGACATCTATAATTTTCGATAACGACAAGTAGGTTTCGACAGTCGCAATAGGTATGTTTGGAATATCCACAACTTGCTTCGCTTAAGCTTCCAAAAATTTCGTTATTTTTTTGTTACGACGCACCGTTTACGAGATATTTACGATCAAAAGTTTACGTTTATCGTTATTGATAATTTTCGATAACGAAAAGTACGTTTTAACAATCGCAACATGTTTGGAATACCCACAACTTGCAAATTAAACGGAACGTTTTTTTTTTTTATTTTCACATTTGAAATGGAATGTCTGCCTTTTGTGCTCTCGAACAACACGGTTTCAAAGAACACGAGAACCAATAATTAATCGTGTTCTTCGGGGCACTACTGTAGTTTAAAAAATATTTACTCGAAACACTGTTCATAGTCATTGTACTCTTTTGGATAACGGTTGGGCCATCGCTGATGTCCGTGCGGTAAATTTTGTCTGTTCGAATGATTTCCCGAATGATTGTGTCGATTAAACGACGATGAATTGCGTCGCGAAGCGCCATGATTGTTCTGATTCATTCTAAAACAATTTCAATTTGAATTTAAATAATATTCTATACACATAACTACACAATTTATTTATATAATAGCCGTGAATATACACATATTCACTAAATTATTTATATTACACTATTTAAAAAAAATCAAATCATATAACGAAACGTTCGAATATGAACCCGATACAATGATTCATATTTTTAATTAGTGAAAATTCAATGCCATATGTTCCATATTATGTTAATTAAAAAAACTAAAGGTTTTTCTATTGAGCAATAATAACGTTCTATTAATGCTTATTATGTATAAATGCTTGCTGAAAAAAACTTTATTATATCGATCCAGTGGGTGTACTTAGAACTTGAACTTACTTAAAAAAAATTTTAAATTATAATATTGACGCATGTATAATAATAATGAAATTTAATAATAATACATTTCACTTAAAAATATTCTGTCACTGATAACAAAAACAATTACTTTTTAAACAAATAGACACTGACATCACAGAGTCAATAATCAGTAGTAAGATGGCAATACCAGCATGACATTAGTTGCGTATAGTAAAAATACTAATTGATATTTGGTATGAAGTTGGCTGCGTACACCCAACAACCTTCATACGTTTACATATTTTATTTATGTACGGCCTATTGCGCCTATTTAATGCTAGTTATGCTATTCTATTGTTTGCGTTGTCGTTGTATGCCTTGTACGTTTTTTGTACATGTTGAATACCTTGCATACATACATATCATACATATACTTATTCCACTATTGTTCAACTTGTTTTGTCTTTGAAAATGCTTTGAATTGAAAAGAATGGAAAAATTTTCACAATATGTAAATTAAGCAATACAATTAAATATTACATTATACATTTTAATAAATCTTCTATCAGAATTTGAGTCATCTATTTACAGGGAGTACAAGATATATTTATATATTATGTACATATCCATATCAGTTTTAAAAATAATTTTTTTCAATAAAAATTTGCATTTATACGATTTTATACATACACTAATACATATATGTATGTACGAAAACATAATAACTACATACATAGTACATACGTACAAAAAGGCATGTATGAATATGGTATGAATACGTATTTATTAAAAATACCTATTATACATATTTTTAGTATTTTTCATTGTATTTTTATATATTTGTTTTTTCATCTGTAACTACATATATCTCTGATTATTGTTTGTAAAATGCATGTACATATACCTTACCTATAACTTATTGACCATTGTTGTCAGGGAGCTACTACCATTGTTATGTGCATACATAACTTCCTAGTTCCTAAACAGCCTCAAAAGGGTTTTAACTCATTGTAACTCATAACTCATAATAAAAGCCAATTTACAGTGTTTTTTTTTCTTTTTTTTTTTTTTTTGATAGGTAAGGCTAGCGCAACCGTAGAGTTGAAAAAACCAGCCCCATTATCAATGCATATGTAAATTTATTTTAGTGTATAATAAAACCTTGTAAATTCTTATTTCATAATGAATAATATTTTTAATGAAATGCCTAAAATACGTCTATAAATATCACGTAGACACATATTATGATATAGATAAGATAGAGTATAACGAGAATAATACATTGGATACATTGGATAAGTCAGATACATGTGTATTTATTTATTATTTATGTTTGTTTTGTTTATCAAAACAAATCAGCTTGTTATTTATACTTGTTATACATATATGTATGTAAATTTGTAAATTTTATAAATTGACCAATAAAAAAGGACAAAAACTATTATTACTGCTTATTTTGCTATACACGTGTTGTATACTATCTTTTTTTAATTGAAAAGTATGTATGTATTTTTTTACATACATATGTATTTATAGAAATCTTTTTTATTATTTTTGTTTTTACCACATATATTATGTACATATTTGTACATATGGTACGTATGTACTATAAAATCCGTGTTATCCGTATATTAATACCATACGAAAAATTCAAAAATACCCTATATTTTCAATATTAAACAACGAATGTTATGCTAGTAACAAATTTTCAATGTTGGTAACGGTTGAATACTATAAATACTTAGCTAGTTCGATCGCTTTCTATTATTATTCTTGTCTCTTCCTGTTCGTATCTATTTACTTCTTCATCTTACCAAGGCTTTTGGGCCCACAATGGGTGAGATGCAAATACATTTTGTATAAAGAGAAGTGGTTGCGTACATAGAGTACCAGAGACAACATATCTATCTCTACGCTACTGAAACCAGTGTAATCGGTAAAGGATAGAAAATATATACGTGCACTGGGTTTACTTTGTATTTGTGCGGTGATCTGTCTTTGTGTGAGTGATCGGAGGTGTTGTCGCATACATATTGTTCAACAAATCTGACTTTGCCGCACCAAGGTCATTAAAAGTCAGATAGTGATATAGTGAGACAGTACTTACAATAAAGAAAAAATTACCTTGATATTTGGCATTTTGATGATTTGGCAAAGTCAAATTTGTTGAACTGTAATTATCTATGATACTACAACGTGTGCATATGGCTCCGTGTGGGGGTTCTAACAATGCCAACAACAATCAACACCATTGACTTGTGATTGACCTACACTCATCCACTGCTACGGAGAGAGTGACTATTAAGTAGGGTTTCCGATCTCGTTTCGATTTTTGGAGAGCCGATCTTCGATTTTTTGAATCGATTCTGTGGAGGCCAAATCAATACAAAGATTGTGAAAAATTCACGGGAGCGGAGATCGATCTTTTTCAAATTTAAATTAGAATATTTTTAGTAAAAATATGATGTTTTTTCAAAATTATTGTAGAATATATTTTAACTACTTATGTTGTCAAATAATTTTACCATTTTTATGATTCATTCATAGAAAACTGAGTCAAATTTTTTATTCGTGTGACATTTTGTACAAACTGGAAACCATTTTATTTATATTAAATTCAGGAATTCATCTTCAATGGAAATTGAAAATTTTTTTGAAACTGATTTGTGATTAGCTCTTAAAGAACTTCAATAAAACTTTTATATTTCTTTTATTTTCTGTAAGTACAAAAATTGAATCGATTTTCGTCAGATCGGTCTTTCGTTGGACGATCGATCGAATCGATCCACAAGATCGATTTTTTGGCCAGAGATCGGAAACCCTACTACTAAGTAGCCTAAGGCTGGTCGTCCATTGGTTGCGGACAACTGCGATATTTTATTCAGACGATTACGCACGTTTGTCATTCGTTCGAAATGATATGCCTACTGTCCGTCCACTAGTCCAATATTCGTCAGTATTTTTAATTTTTTTTCTCAAGCTATAAATGCTATAAAAATACGTAAAAAACAATTTATGGGACGTAATATGCAAAGCTATACAGTTATAATTGTAATTTACCTTCAGTTTCATTCAATAAAAATAAAAATCTCTTGAAACGGACTTCGTCGCGCGAAAAAATCCAAACAAAATCGAATTTGTTCGCACGTTGTAATTATACGCACGGAAATGGACGAAGGAAACGCTTTCAGTGGACGAGGATGTATAACTTCACATAGGGATGGCGATTTTTCCAGGAAAAGATCGATTTTTAAATCGATTTGAATCGAAGTTTAAGAATCGATTCTCAAAAAATCGTGGTATAGAAGATCGATTTCTCAAAATCAATCTTTTTTCAATTTTTTTTTTTTTTTTTTTTTTTTTTTTGAGTTTTTATATGGAAAACAAACAAAATTCAAAATAATCGATCTTTTATTGTTTTTAAGTAAAAAGTATAAATTTTTTTTATAATTAGGTCAAAGTTAAGAGTTATTTTTAATATAAAATAGTATATTAGTTAGCAAGGATAGTAAGTGGTATTTTTGTGGCCTGTGATGACGTTTGAGAATCCGGGGCTGAAAGCCGAGGATTCTTAAGAATCCATGGCCATAAAAATAAACTTAGGGTCCTAGTATAAATTCATTATTTTTTCAAACGAAAAAATAATTAATAAATTGCGCGTCACTACTTCTCCTGTTTACAAATACTGATTCACCTTCAACAGTTAAAGTACCAGTGGATGCATTCAATTAATTTTAAATATTTTTTTTTATTTTTTTTTTTCGAAACCGAAGCAGAAAAAATCGAATTCCGTTTTTTGGGTATCTGAGATCGATTCACTGAATCGATTCATTGCTAAATATCGATTTAAAAAGTCGATTTTCCTAGTCCAAAAAATCGATTTTCGATTAATCGATCTCAGATCGCCATCCCTAGCTTCACAGCTGTTTGGATCGTTCGTCCGTTTCCATGTGTATTCGTCCAAATTAAATTTCGCACGTTTCCGCATCCAATGGACGACTAGCCTAATTTGCACAGAACTGCACATTGCAGATTACACCATAGAGATCATAGAGACAGTTGCGTTACCTCTGTACTCTGAGGGGTCGCGTACGTGTGTAGGTACATGTGTGTGGTGGTGAAATATGACGCAGCAGCGCAGTTGCCAAGCGCACCAGTTGTTTTTTTTTTCGTGTATTGTGAGAGTAAGGTGAATGTAGACGACACTATTTTTTGGTCGGTAAAATTTATTTTTTTACAGTATAAATTTATGTTTGAAGTTATTTCAAATAACTCACGAATACGTAATTAAAAGCGAGTTTTATATTGTTTAGTAGTTTTTGACGTATAAATGTCGGTATTTGTAATATTTGAGCAACGAGTTCAAGTCCATTGTTTATATTTGCTACTAAGATACCACCATCTTGAATCACCTTTTACGTCGTATACTATTTTTAACCGACAGCTGTTGTGATAAACATTCTCACTATTTATTCGTTGTTTGTTCTGTGATAAACAATTTTTTTGAACAAAAAATCTGTGAGTGCTGCCCAGTTCCGATGACGAACTCGGCGATCAAAATGATTGGCAAAAATATTGAACGGCGAAATGGCCAATCCAAGTCCGAGAGGAAATCACGTAGCCCAAAAGTGCAAAGTGCTACATATATAAATTCGTTGGCCACACCGGTGAGAGGTGTAAAACAGCATCATTTACCGTTTAGTCATTGCGGTGATGTGGATAAAATGTTACGATTGAGTCCGAATGGAGGGGCATCACCGCGAACGTCACCCGGTCTACTATTAGGACATTTTGCCGGTGGTAAATGGAGTGAACCACCATCTCCGGCCGAATTACCAAAACCACCGCAACAGTGGACCGCACAGTTAATGTTCGTACCAAAATGTCGTAATGTGTCGAAACAGACGGACGTCACGAAACATTTGAAAATGTTGCTCAACGTGCAGGCTTGACCTGACCACCCAAGCACTCAACACACGGACTATTTTTACAAATGGTTAGACTATAACAGAATTTCTACATATTATATACTATAAGGTTATAGATGAGGGTACGAGTGAGCACGACAATGTTTTACAAGACTGGTGTCTGACTGATCTGACTTGACAATACTTTTGTCCATTTAGGTTAGTCCAGGTATTTTATTTTCAATCGAATCGAATCAGTGAAACAGAAACGCACTTAAGTAACGTTCAATTAAAAAAAAATTTAGGTACTATAATATTATTAATTAAGCTTCTATATATTAATTTCCATTGTCCTGCTCAGCCATACACTACCGTTTACCAGGAATCCTGGCTAAGCCACGATTGCTCTTAGTTATTTTAGCATTTAAGTTTAGACATATAAGTACGTATATAAATGTGATTTTACTTCTTAAAAAAAAAACTTTCAAAATTCAAATTTACAATGTTCGAATTCGGTCATTATTTAGTTCTCAGCTTACATGTCCCTTTAATTCGTCAAATAGAGCAGAGTTTATCACCGTTCAATTCAATATTAATACATATCTCCATCTCTTTTTAGTGTTCCGTACCAGGCAAAGCTGGTACGAAACACTAATGGGATCATTATTAAGAAAAAAGCAAGTGCGTGACTCGTGATACGTGCACGGAATACTTCAATGCCGTTTTTTTATTCATTTTAACATTTTTTGAGAATTGTTATTACTTGATTTTGGTTCAAAAATAATTGTGAAAAAAACACGTACAATTCTCGAAAATTGTGGCACATTCACACTTACGTACTTATAATAAATTTATATAATTTTTTTTTGTTTGTTTAAACGTACAAATCACAATAAAATTGTATGAATTTTAAATAATTATCGTAATATTGTGAACGAGACATTAAAATTATGGAGAATATGTAGCCGGTATGTATAACAGAAACAAATTAGTGAGCACAGTGTGCAATTTGTAACTCTGCACCATCCTCTAGACCTCTCTAGTCAGACGGTCATTAAAGAAAAAAAACATTGTTTTATCATTGAAAAGAGAGAAACAGTAGATTTTATGTCATTTTTAATACTATTAATTGTACATTGTAATAATTATTGTAGGTATATTTGAAAAATTGTTTGTGATGTCTGTGATATTTGAAAGTAGTATGTAAACGTAAAAGTTTCGATTATTAAATCAGCAAATTACAAACGTCCAAATAAACGCATACTGCTTTTACAATATTTCTCG
The DNA here is from genome assembly GCA_035578155.1 of Brachynemurus nebulosus. Taxonomy (NCBI): domain Eukaryota; kingdom Metazoa; phylum Arthropoda; class Insecta; order Neuroptera; family Myrmeleontidae; genus Brachynemurus; species Brachynemurus nebulosus. The sequence continues at coordinate 74,832,806 of JAPWDM010000002.1, read as the reverse complement.
CCATTTTCATTTTTTTACTTTTTACAAAAAATATGTAAACATATATTTTTTATATTGTAAAAATTATTCCGTTTTTTTTGTTTTTTTTTTTTTTTTTGCTTTTTGTATCGTTCAAAATTTCTGTTCTATCATAAACTTATAAATAACTGTACGTACACTTATTGTAAGTCTATGATACATTCGCCATATTTTGGAATTTGATTATATGATGTGCAGGAACATTGAGCATTGAATAGAATACGCACAGAGCTTATTCAAATCCATCTTTCATGTGATGTGACAAGAAAATGTGGTTTAGTTTAATGGCGTCACATCAGTTTATCATATGTTTTATTCAGTGCTCCGTGTCTGGGAACTTGTGAATTGCTGTTTTTTATGAAAAAAAAGGAGACAAATCGAATTATAAATGAAAATAAATATAAAAAAATTATATGTTTTTAAATTATATATATAATATATGAAAAGAAAATATAAAAAAGAATTGTTACATTATATGAATGTGTATAATGTATCAAATGATTTTTATTTAAAGACTTTTTGAGTGTAAAGACTCTCATAAAATTGTTTTATTATGGTGGACTGTGGTGTGTAGACTTAATTTTTTTTTAAATGACTGTGTAATATCAAAAATGGGACCTGTTGTGTCGTTCACGAACATTTTTAAAACATTGCCAAGTAAAGAAGTGTCGTATTCTCACATTCCAAAGACTGTTTTTGCCGCTACTGGAAGGACTCTCAATCAACACATAAAAAAAAAACTAAATGAACGTTTTCAGCCACAGTTTACAGACTGCTTTCAAATATTCAATTGTGAAAATAATTTTGAAAGATTGTAATTTTACTAATTATTAATTATGTTAAAAACTATGCTTTAAAAACAAAAACAAAATCGATTGTAAGAATTTAAATAATCAGTACAAATTAAACTGAAAGACTGCCATTCAAACAAATTTCTAGTTTACGAATAATATTCGAGATACTGAATTTTTTTGTTATAGAAAAAATTAAGAATATAAATTTTTATATTAGGTTTTATAAAATAGTAAAAATAATAAAAAAAAATGTAGTATATTTGTAGTAGAAAATTGGTAAACATTCTTTTGTTTGAATGCAGATTTTCTATTTTATTCATTTTGGCATCGTCCAGTTTCATTTTCGCTTTAATAATTAATATTTTAACAAAATTATCAGTATTCTGGTTTAGTTTGTAGTTTTTTTTTTTTTTTTTTTTTAATTATTGTCTTCCAAGGATGCCTAAATGATATAAAAATAGTTAATGCATCGTTGCAATGTGCAATCGTTATGAATGTTTTTTTTTTTTTATTTGAATTGTGTATGTTTTATTTTATTGTATTATTTACTTGTGTATGTTCCAATTTTTAAAATTCCTGATCTCACTACCAAAAAATGAATCACTACTTATTCCATTTTTTTTCATTAAATCCCATCTCCTTAACTGTGATACCAAATTTTTAATCATCACATACAAAATCATGTTATAAATTTATACCTTTTGATCCCAATTTCCTCCTTATTCCCGTCCCTTTTTCCCTTAGAGCCTTTCTGGGCTCGCAAATGGTTTCAAATAAGAGTTTTATGATTATACACAATAAAATTGAATATAAAAATATCTCTCACCAATGATTGTCTAAATACAATCGGTGAGAAAACAACGTGATTATACATTATATGAAGAAAGAAGCCCGTCAAGTTAACTGGTCACTCCACTTTGAAACAAGTAAAACAGGTAAAGTTTAATAATTTTATTATTATCATCGTTATAATCAATAGGGTACTTGACTGACATTAAAAAGCTACATACATATTCTAAATTCATTATTTTTGCATATTAATTAATTTTAATTTTTCTCTTTTTGAATAATTTTGTAAAAATCAAAATATAACAATTTTAAATGAACAAAATTGTTATGTAAAAGGTTCATTTAAATGACGTCACAATTTAAAAATAATCAAACGTCAGTGTCAATCTTTATAACCTCAATGGTTTATTTTTAAGTATTTATTTGAGCTCTGCTCAATTATCTGTTATTACGGTTATTACTGTGTATTTTAGACTAATAGAAATACATATTGAAATTAAAACATAATTGTTTTAATCGACATGTTTGTTTACAAATTATAACGTCATTTTGAAAAAATGATGTTTAATGATGTATTTTCAATCACAATCAAATACCCTACTATCATTATAATTTTAATATGTAAATTATTGATATGATTTTTCAATGACAAAAAACTTAATGACGCTCATGTTATAGTCAGTTTTATTGTGCAATATCCATATATGAACGATATTGTGACGTTGATATCTGTTATGGGAAATCGAAAACACTCGTCAGGTGATGGAGTGATGATGATCTACGTAATTCATGTAATTTTTTAGGTCAATATTTTTTAACCTGATCGAAAAATATTTTCTTATTTTGAACACAATAACTGACATGTACGGAAGAATAACAAATTTAATTTTCAGCTAATTTTGCAAAAAAATTTGTAACACGTAGGGTAAAAGACCCCATTGTCGATCGGGGTTATAAGTCCGATCAGTTTTGACATTTATATTTTAATGAAGTTATTTCTGAAAGAAACCTTTGATAAAAAAAATTATTGTTAATACAATGATTATTTTTCAATTTAAATTCACATCACATTTAATGTCTCCTCACTTAATTTAAGAAATACATATATATATATAACAATTTTTGTTGAATTCATGAATTTTTAATATGGTGGATGATCATTTTTCAAAACACATGGGTTATAAATTGTAACATTTTTCACCGAATTTTTAAAGTTATTAGCATAATAAAAGTATACAAATAATTGTTATTAGTCCACTTAAGAGATTAGGATAGCTGAATTAAATTTTATATGTGTTAAATATTATTTGTATGACTGATTCTTGTTGGGATCCAAGTTTTCGAGTTGGGTATTTTGAGAATCACACAGATATTCCATATCTATTTTATAAACATTTTTGACGTCATCTATCGTCAATTTAACTGTTTAAAAATTCACAATGGCGTATAGGTAAGTTAGAATCATGTCACAATGTACACAATGTTTCTTAAAGCAAAATTATAGATGGCGAAAGAAAATACAGTATTTTAGTGGTTTATTTTATCGAATATTTAAACCCTTCTGTAATTGCTGCTATGTTTCACAAGGTGTCATTCTGTGATACTCTCTGACACAGACTGACCTCTTGTAGTGGATAGAGTGTCAAAGTGACTGAAAGAGAATGGTTCAAATATTCGATAGTATAAGGTTTACTACTGTACTGATGTACATTAGTAATCGGACTAATCAGTGATTTTTGATAGGGGTAAGTGTATTGATCTTTCAATGGAGTTAATATTTTCTGTATGCTTTTTAATAGACGTCAACAAATTATAAAACAAAATCATTAATAAATCAAAATTTTTGGGTTATATTTTCTTAAAAACATATCTATTGGATTAAAAAAACTTGGTTTCATACTTATTAAGAAAAAAAAAATGGGTGTTTTGTTTATTTTTTAATTTTTTTAAGCTAATTTAATGATACAGCTAAAAATAGTGATCGGTCATCGGGTCTCTTACCCTACTGTTTTTATTTATCTTTTTAACCACTTAACAGAAGTAAAATTACAGCGCCCCATTTTTTTCAATTTAAATAAAATCACGCCCATCTTAAAACGAAACAAATTTCTCTTAGAAATTTTAAAATGGTTAATAATTTTTTTAAAAATATAATGACTCGTTCCATTGGATCGTCCAATATTAATAAAATTTTACGATTTAAAATAGTATCTTCCACGTTTAGAAGGAAAAAAATTATTTTAGGATACCAGTGTCTAAAATTATGTTTTAAATATTTTTTACAGAATTAACTCTCCAAAATAGTTTTAATTTAGCCTAATAGTCTACTTTTAAAATGACCTAGCTTGTTTATTGGAAAACGAGTTTTTATATCACCTGCTTGTATCAGCCAAATACTTTACGAGCAGTTTCAATAAAATAGATGGACAATTTTTTCAAGATGGAACTTTAGAAATCAAAATAATTGAAATTTGTATGGTAATTAAAGATTAATTAAAAATAGTTATCTCTTAAAAATTTTTAAAACGAGGCACAATACTTGTTCTAGATTTTTTTGAAACGAATATTACATTTCCATTTAAACTTCTTCGCTAGGTATTATTTTTCTGTAAATAATAAACAAATACTTTGCAAAATACCACTTTTATTTTTTAAACAATAATAAAAGTGGTATTTTGCAAAGTAAAGTATTTGTTTATTATTTACAAATATGGAATACCATAAAGTAACGCTCAAATCGATTAATATTATTATTTTTCTGTTTATTTTTGAATTAGAAATTTCGATACAGAAGTTAGAATTTTTTAATTTATTGTAAAAAAATTTATGGAAATAAATACATAGAACAATTTTTGATCAATATCTAAAGTTTATGGAGGTTTATGACACAGATCATTTTAGAAATAAATTGACATACTTTTATTAATCAATTTCAATTGGTATAATATATTCATAACAAGGTAATTTGAACAAATTTTTACTGTTATTTACTTGCAAATGTAATTTTTGTTTTAATAAGCTATCGGTAAAATATTATAAAACTGTTTCCACGTCCTTATGCATTGCATAGCCCAATAATCTTTCTGGAAATGTTAATTTTTTTTTTCAATACTCCATTATAACGTTTACACTATTTATATTTGAAGTAATTTTTTATAAACTTTTCGCTAAATATTTCTAGAATTGTACATACATCGTATAGAGCCAAAAATATCCATTAATGTTCACTAATTTATATTCATACAGTTCAGTTAACGTGAAAGGAGAAAGTGATTTTTACGAGGGTGGGGCCGTGGGCATATCATATACGTCATAGGTATATGAATCAACAATGTAATAAATTTTCGGCAAAAGTTTTTTTTTTTTTTTTTAAGATTTTGAATAAAACAATAACTAATGTACAATTTTGAAAACAAAAAAAAAAAAATAAATTAAATAAAATGAGAATTTTTCATAAATAATTCACACAGATAATAATTAAGGCTAATGGGATCAAATTTATTTTTAGCTGTTTTTGTTATTATGCTGCTTATAATAATTTTTGCTTATCTGTTAAATTAAAATTATACAAGGTCATTTTTATTGAATTTCAATATTAGTGGAAAAATACAATACACGAATAATCTGAAATTTTTATAATTAAACCCTTACGGGACGACATTAAAATATTTTAACCCTACATGAACGACAGTGATCGAGTTTGGTACCACTTCGCCATCTGGTTAGTGTCAGTCTGAAAAAAATGTTATTAATTAAAAGTTTCGTATTAGTAGGGAACTTTACCATAATTTTCGATTCAAAATACAAAAAAAAAAATGAAAAATTTTTAACATTGACGCCGAAAAAGTAGTACCTATTTGTTTTTTTAGTCTATTTTCAATTCTGAATCAGCCAATTGGAATCTGTCGAATGACATTTGGTAGGACATCTGGTATTGAAAAATCATACTATTTTTAAAGTGCATTTGACGAAATGTCATTTCGGAGTTAAATCTTGTCGATCTGCATGTATACATACAATTGATTTGATTTTTTCATTCATTTACAACTCTCCAGTTGTTTCATGACGTTTATCATTTAAATTTGACGTTTGTATACTGTAAATTGCAATACATGCTCATTAATTCATTCGTGCATTTTTCATATTTTTACCACATTTCAAGTGTTTTACAGATGTAAAATTTTCTCTTGAACAAAATTGCTTTGGATTTCCAAGTCCAAATTGTAGCAGTAAGTTGCTAGCGTATATGTAGGTAATGTTACCAATTGTTAAGGGCGGAGGGTCCTCCAGAACTTTCAAATTTTTCATTTTTTATTGTGCTTTAAAAGTTCATTTGAACCTTAAGGAATATATTTCTAATGTTTTAATCCCAACAGAAGGATTATCTTAGATAACGATAAACTGCTTTTAACTCTACTTTTCAAGAACGAAAACTTTTTAATAGCGTTTTTCTCAAAACAGGTTTTTATTCGCGCTGTGGAACATAACTTAAAAAGTTATTAAGGTATTAACTTGAAATTTCGTACAGATATTCTTTAAGATATTGGCCTTTGCATATACCTAAAATTTTGCATAAATTATTACTATAAATATTGTTTATATAAAAAAAAATGAAATTTTTTCTTTTTGGTTCTAAATTGTAATTTAGAAACTTTTTTGGTTCTAAATAAAGAAAATGAACTGAGAGATGCGCAGAAACGCATTTTAAAATGGATCAGTCTAAGTTATTTTGAAGGTAAGGTCGATATTTGTCAAGTACATGTGTCTTATGAACCATAGGCCAGTGAGTTGATTTATTTTACCCACTCCACCTGCGCAAATAAAGACAGGTCTCTTACTTCAAAATCTTTTGACTATACTATACTATGTAACTTCATTTGATACAATAAATGTATCCAGTTTCTTAAAAAAAATTATTAAAAATCCTGTTGTCTGGAGGACCCTCCTCCCTTAAGGAACTTTACCTAACATAGTGCCGTATTATTTAAACGAAATATTCGATAATCCGTGAATAAATAAATGTAAAAATTATTTTTAAATATTTTAAGCTTACGTAATTTTGCGTATAACTTTTTCGAGTAGAAAAATAACAAAATATTTTCTTTTTCAAGTTTTATTGTAATTTTTAGTACAAATATTAATAAGTATAATAGTAATACATAAATTAATAGCGCATTAACAAAGTAAATACTTAAAAGACAAAAGTAAATTTACTATTCTGATGCCGTAAATTATAAATCGATAGTTAAATGAAGCTTTTTTTTTTTTTGAATTTAGTGCAAAATTGTGAAAAATATCTCAAAAATACTTTTTTTACTGGAATTAACCGTGGTGAGTGACGTTAATTTGGTTTTACATTGGTTTTCCTCGTCCACGTCCACCACCACCACCACCTGGGGCATCTGTTGACGATTTTGGACTCTTAATCGTTTCATCCACCGATAATATTAAACAGGCGGCTTCACATGCGGCCGTTAATGCATTTATTTTAATAACTGCCGGTTCCCAAACGCATGCATCAAAATTATCGGCAATATCCTCGCGATTAATATCCACCCCGTACCAACAGTGACCCTGAGCATGTTTTTGACGTAGTTTATTCAAGATATTGGTGGCGTCGAAACCGGCATTATCGCACAATTGTCGTGGAATCACTTCGAGCGCCTTCGCAATTGCCCCGATCAACAACTGTTCCTTTCCGGCGATGGTTCGTGAATAATCGCGCAAGATTTTAGACAATTCCATTTCGATGGCTCCGCCCCCGGCGACTACAGCGTCATTTTTAATTGTACGACGTACGATCATGATGGCGTCGTGTAGTGAACGTTCCGTTTCCTCGAGGAATTGTTCGGCACCGCCACGGAGGATTAGCGTGCACGTTTTAGCGTTCGGACACCCGGTGAACAGGTTGTAACGTTCGCCACCGATTTGCCGCTCCTCGAAGTAATCGCATCGTCCGAGCACCGAGTCGTTAAGGTCGTGCGTGGTGGTCATCACGGCACCGCCGCACGCTTTCATCGTACGTTTCAGGTCCTCCTCGGGGACGCGACCAGCACAGAACATGTCCCTGAAAAATTATGTTTACTGTTATTCGAAAACAATTGAAATTTCCTACTAAACACGGCAGAGAAAGACGCGTTCTCTGTTGCGATACATGGATCAGTGTAAAAGTATGGATACACACGTTGCTTACGATACTTATGTCAGTATATAAATATTGCAAAAGGCTGTGGTTACTTTTGTATTTAATTTTGCTTCCGAGACTACTAAAGTAGCGGAAGCATTGTGATCACATTTGAAAAATAAAAAATTTTTTCCCTCCAAAATAAAATTTTTTACACGCTTTTTACGTTTTAGTCCGTCCGTCTGTGTGTCACCAGTTTGCACCAAGTGGCATAACTTCTGAACTATTCGATTGTTTTTAATGAAATTTTCAGAAATTATGCAGTTTGGTTCCTAGATGGTCCCCTATGAATTTAATCGAAATCGGAGTAACGGTAGCTACGCCGCTACCATGTCATTCCATTAATATACTAAATTGCACCAAGTGGCATAACTTCTGAACTATTCAATTGTTTTTTATGAAATTGGCCGAAATTATGCGGTCTGGTTCCTAGATGGTCCCCTACAAATTTCATTGCGTTCGGAGTAATAATATCCACGGCGCTACCATGAAATCCAATTAAATGTCAATATTTTATTTACTGCTTGTTCCACTTCGCTCAATTTTTATGAATCGTTTTGTTTATTTATTTTTATTAATTTATATACCTATATTAAATTATACAAAGATATATTGGGTATTAAATTACCAAGGTACTTTTACGAGTATGAGGAAGCTGTGTGTCACATCCCATTGGCAGCATATTTCAGTATTCATTTGATTTTTGCGTACAAATTCGCATTAAAAAACAAAATGTTTTGGTCAGACGAAAAAGTTGTACGAATTCGTACGAATAGTCATAAGCAATGTAACCACACATATTTAAATATCTATTTAATTATCTGAACTCGTATGAATTCGTATCCAATCTAGCGACTTGAAACTCGGCATACTGATAGTATGAGAAAGGCAGAAGGGCTTTGGCTACTTTTTACCACAAGAAACAATGACATTATGACAGTTGATTTATAAAGAAACGAATAATTAACATCAAACAGAGGGAACGAAAATGAGCATAGGCTACTTTTTACGGTAATTATGCAGAAGCACGGCTCCACCTATTTTTGGCTCTAAAAAAAAAAAAAACTAATGATCTGAGTTTAATAATTTCTTTATAAAATGTTCGCCGCTACAGCGGATTAGTTACAAAAATACTACAACTCGATATCAGTACTGAAAATGCTAAGAAACTGTCGTTAAATTTGAAAAAATTCAATTTTTTTAGATTTTCTTTTTTATTTTGTATGCATGTATGCCAAAGTCGAAGTATATTGTCAAAACTAACTAAACTAACCTCACCACTCAGTTTTTATATCAAAGTCGAAGTATATTGCCAAAACTAACTAAACTAACTTAACCTTAACTAACTTCATCAACTAGTTTTTATATCACCTACTCTTATTTATTTTGATCCATGTTACCAGAATAAACATTCAAATCACGGCGTTGAGGTAATCATAGTCGTCAAAATTAAGTCAATTTTTCTAATTTCCGCGCTCAATATTTCAAAAATCCAACGAGATATCGATTTTTTTTATTCATGAAAAAGTATTTATTTTGGTCAGTTTTACTAGACTATGCACACCAGTACACATATAAACGTACACACACTAAATGACAAAAGAAAATTTGAAAAAAAATTGAATTTTATCAAATTTTAAAACAGTTTCCCAGTCTTCCCATTATCGGTATCGATTTATAGTACTTTTTTAAATTAATCCGCCGTAGAGACGAACATTTAAAAAATTTAATTTTTTTTTTTAAAATTTAATTTTTCCAAATTTAACTTTTTAAATGATTAAGACGAGTTAACTCGTCCTGCAATATGGCGGCTCAAAATGTTGTCGTATGTATATATTCACTGGTACAGGTCCCGCCATCTGTGACAAGACGGTATAATTCTAAATAATGTTCAATTTTTTATCAATAGTTTAGTATAATTTATTTTTTGTAAATTCCTAGGGTTCACTTTTGAAAAGCTTTTATTTAACTTGGTATGTTAGTATGTTGGTTTAGATTAAATCTTGGAATCAAAATTTAGACAGGTTCTAATTGAGCTAGAAGTTTCAAATTTTACATACGTGTCTAACCTTGATGACAATGCAATATTGTATAATTAGTTTTGTCCTACATTGCCCCCCCCAAAAAAAAAATTGTTGATTTTTAGTCCTGTGCAACTTTTCGACATTTAGAATTGTCAAATATTGTCCATTGATTTTACGTTGCAATTTTTTGTTTCCATAGTTATGCTTGATTAAGGTAAATTAACCGATTAAAATATAGGTAAAAAATTACTTCTTTAATTTTTTTTTCTCAAATTAATTGTAATCAGGCTAAAAAGTAGAAAATAAATTAAAGTAAAAAAATGTTTTTTAATAAAAAGCTTTTATTTAAAAATTGGCTAAAAAAAATATAATAACCTTTGAGTGAAGTTTGAAGCAATATGCAACATAATTTATAAAAGCTTGAGGCGTTTAATTAAGTTTGGTAACTACTGAAATGTAAAATAGGTCTTATATCCACAACAGAAATAATTAATGATAACGCCTCAAGCTTTTATAAATTATGTTGCATATTGCTTCAAACTTCACTCAAAGGTTATTATATTTTTTTTAGCCAATTTTTAAATAAAAGCTTTTTATTAAAAAACATTTTTTTACTTTAATTTATTTAATGTTGGGATCTTTTATTTTTTTCCTTTTCTTTTTTTGTAGCCTTATCTATTGTACTTATCACTTGGCAGTAAACAGTCCGGCATTTTGAGATAAAAAAATTTTACCATATATGGGTTAATTTTAAATTTGGAAAAATTAAATCATTTTGAAAAATTGAATTATTAGTTGTTTTTGAGTCAAAAAAATATGTAGAGTCGTGTTTCTGCATAATTACCCCTTTTACCCCAGCAACCATACTTTTCCCGTACAAAAATATAAATAAAAAATCTGTAAATTATGTTAATCTCACCTATCAGCAAAGTATTGCGTTGCCACATCGCCAATCGGCAATTTTGAAAGTACAACTTGCGCCCCCGACTCATGTATCTGTCTCAGTTTATTGTACAAAATTTGCCATTCGGCATCGACAATTTTCTGATACTCCGTCACATTATTTACACGAATTTCGGCATTGTCCCGTTCCGCTTTCAATTCCAATTCAACATTCAACAATGCAATTTTACAATTTTTATAGGATTTCGGTTGCATTTCGAAACCGGCATACGAGAATGTTTTTTTGAAGGCGACACCGTGCACGAGAAGCGAATCTTCTAGGGCCCCACCGGAGACTTTTTTAATTCCAATCATATTCAGCGGCAATAATTCGTCCAGTGTCAAAACCGCGTCAACAACCATTTTTGAGAAAAATTCTTTTTGCTGATGAATCAATTTTGAACTCATCGCCGTGGCTGCACATTTTTCCAATAAACTACGTTGTTCTTCGAGATTATCCGTTTTAATTTTCACCGCTAAACTATGAATTTTCTCCGTGCAAATTTGTAACGCTTTACGAATCGCTTTGATAACGATTCGTGGATGGACACCTTCTTCGATGAACGGTTTAACTTGTTTTAAAAATTCACCGGCCAGGATAACCACGGTGGTTGTGCCGTCACCCACTTCAGCATCTTGCGATTTTGCAATGTCCACCAAAGTTTTAGCCGCCGGATGAATTATGTCTAATAATTTCATAATTGTTGCACCATCGTTTGAAATTGTCGCTTTGCCATTATTGTTTACGATTAATTTGTCCATCCCGCGGGGGCCCAAAGTGGACCGGACAGCGTCCACGACTGAATTACACGCATTGATATTGGATATTAATTGTGGGATACCTTGGGAATTGTCTGTGCCCTCTTTAAGGATCAATATTTGTGGTTGCTGTAAGAAAAATTATGTTTGACAAGTTTTTTTTTATTTGGTTACTTTACATTTTTAGGTTAATTTTTGAAAAAAAAATATCCTAATTAATAAATGAAAAATGGTTTGATTAGTTATTTTTATGGGTACGGAAATTAATTGGATTAAAGATGTTTATAAATTTTCAGGATTTTACGTACCATTTTCAATAATTGTCACAGATTTTCACCGGTGTTAAATGATTTACAAATTATTTCTATCCCTTCTATTCTATTCCATAAATGTACACTCCCTTGTTGCCAAATTACCAAACGATCTTTAATGGTACCGTAGATAGGACTCAATAGGCACGAATTCAGACTACACCACAGATGAGTCAGATCAAACCTACATATAAAAAAATTGTGATCCGAAAGTTGCAATAAGTAGCAATTTACATCACTACTGATTTAGTCTGTTACTGTCCATCGTGGTGTTCATGTCGTAATAAATATCATGTTTTTTAATCAACTCGTGAAATTTAAACAGAAGAAATATGAAGTGTGTCGTATTTAAGTGTAAAAATTCTATTGAATAAAAAATTTTTCAAAATAAAGGGATATCTTTCTTAAAATAAATAAATTTATTTTTAATTGTTGACTGGTTGTCATATATGATGGCCATCATAGTATATCATACTAACACATTCGTATATTCGTGTCCATACATCATGTGTTTTAGTTGTATGTGTGCTGTGTCTACGTCACTCGCTTGTTACAGCGGGCACAGTTTGGTAGACATACTAGTTTGACCGCTTGCTTCACACCGTATTTTTTTGTATTTATTTTATGAGTAACTAATCTTTAATATATTAAAAATTTACGCGAGGATGGTCACTTTATCACAGTATCCAAAAAATTTTGAAAATATCGGTGGTTTTTGAAAAAATAACAAAAATCATATAATTTTTTCTCTATGGTAAATTGGGGTCAAAAGAGACGATTGGGATCTAACTTTTTGTATTTATACATCCAAAAAAGAAATAATACTTCATGATTTTCTGTAGAAATAAACGTAAAATCTAAAGTAAAGTTTTTAAAATATAGAAATGTTAGCTGAATGTGTTTATAAAAATATCGAATGACTTGATGACCTTGAAAGTGCTCTGTTCTATGTCCCAACACATATTTCATCCATCCCTCATCACCCCACATTCGTCTCTTTATACTTTATATAATGTCTTTATATAACCTATATACTGTCCCTATTCACACCTTTTCCGTCCCTATTAACCTCCAACTTAGCCCAAATGTCCTTATTATTTCCTCTTTAAAAAAATAAAAACAACTAAAAGTTTGTAGTCTTCTTTTCTCAGATATGTTTCAAAACAACTAAAGTTTCGATTAAACAACAATTTATTCATAAGAGCACCAAAAAAAACAAAAAGTAGCACTGTTTGGAGACGTCAATCTAAATTGATTTTTTAATATTTTTTATTCAACTTCAAGCTTAGTCACTATTGTTATCCGAAAAAATAATTATTTTACTATAGTTTAAGGAAGATATATGTTCGCCGTGTACGTCTAGTATTTTTAAACTAAGCTCATGAATAATATCTTTCGTTTTGTCCCTATTCACCCGCCTGTCCCGGCTGATTCCTATCTACGGTAATGAGTAATTTAAAGATTAAAATAATTTGTATTTAACAAAAATAAAACACTGATTTAGAAATAAAAATTCGAAATATTAAGTATTAATAAGTATTTTATAATAGTATTATAATTTCTGTTAATTTAACTCCAGAGGAAAAATTGGAAATGAGAAATTTGGCAACGTAAAATTAAAGCGCGACATTAGAATTTTTAGTGATTATTGTTATTTTTTTTTATTAATACAATAAAAACTACTATATAAATATTTTAAAATTTTTGTAATCATATTCAATATATTTTTTTTTTAATTCCGTAATCTTTATCTATTATTTTAAAGATATGTAAATGCCTGTACTTTAGCCTTTTGATGATTAAGTGCAAATGACAGCGAACACGGCAAGTACGGCAAGTACTCAGCGGGTGTCAATTTGTACCAAACTCCAATTTTCGTTTACAATAGAAATAAAATACTTACGTGTTATTTAAATATTTGATATTCAATAAAAAAAATAATTGAAACAAAAACAGTATGATAAAGCATATTTACGTGATATAGTATTGAACGTTTTCAGTGTGTAAAATTGTGATTTTTCACGATGATTAATTTATTGAAAATTCTTATAATTTTCACATTTTTCGTCGCGTCAATCCACACCAGTTACTACAAAGAGTTCACGGTAACCGTTGAACCGGGAACCGATACTTGTTTCTATCACTACGTGAAAGAGGGCCAAACGATTGATATCGAGTACCAGGTAATTGACGGTGGACACGGCGATTTAGATATAAATTTTCTGCTGGCCGAACCGTCCGGTCGAATTATCTATGCCGACTTCAAAAAATCCGATAATGTGCATCGAACTGAGATAAAAACCTCAGGCGATTATAAATTTTGTTTTGATAATAAATTCAGCAGTTATAACACGAAAGCGGTCTTTTTCGAAATAGTGATTGAAAACACGGACGAAGAGGACTCAGATAAATGGGATGATCAATTGAAATCCGATTTTTTGGAGGGATTGACGCAAGACGAAGTGTTGGAAATGAAAATACAAGATATTCAGGATGTGATTGGTCGCGTGCGAACGAAATTAACGAAAGTTCAACATTTACAGGATATTATACGATCGCACGAGGCGCGGGACCGAAATGTGGCCGAGGAGAATTTCTATCGTGTAAATACGTGGTCCATGTTTCAAATAATTATTATGGTATTGGTGGGAGTGATACAGGTTGTGATGGTTAAAAGTCTGTTTGACGATAAGTCAATGGTTTACAGAGTGATTAAAAAGATAAATTCAAAGTCATAGTTTGTATTTTATTAAATAAATTTTTCGTATCATTTGTAAAAAAAAAGTCACTAGAGTCAACAGTAAAGACTGTGATTTGGAAATAAAAATATTTTTCCAAATATCAGAATAACACTTTGACTACCTGCTAGGTGATGTCGACCCGAGAAGCAGTTAGTCGATTAATTGACTAAAGTTGTTTTTCCGACAAAATTAGTCATTAGTCGAAAATATCGAGCGTAGAATAGTCGGATTAATCGACTAAATTTTTAGTCGAATTTATGAATAGAGTAATCTACGTAATTCTGTTAAAAACTAGATTTTCTTTTGAATTTACATAATTATTGACTTTTAATATTTTTTCTTTTAAGAAAAAGAAAAATGTAAGATATCACAATGTGTTAATCACATAAAAGTGAAAAATCATACAAATAGATAATTTTTTAGTTTTCAATTTTTGAAGTCTAATAAATAAAAATAATACAGAAAAATTGTTAAATTAGTCATTTTTAGTCATTTTAAAAAAAATTAATCATTTTAGTCATTTAGTCGAATGTAAAATAGTCGACTAAAAAATCACTTAATGTAAATAAAATTAGCCGACTAAATCGATTAATCAATTAATCATTTGATATCACTGTACTACCTGTCGAGTCGAAATGCAGTTAGTCGACTAAAGTGGTTTTTTTCGACAAAATTAGTCATTAGTTGAAAATATCGAGCATAAAATAGTCGATTAATTGACTAAATTTTTAATCGAATTCATGAATTGAATAGGATAATCTATGTAAATCTTTCAAAAACAATGTTTTAAATTTAATTATTGACTTTTATTTTTATTTTATTTTTTTCCAAAAAAAAAAAATTACATATTACAATGTATTATTCACATAAAAGTAAAAAATCATAAAAGAAGATAATTTTTAGTTATTGTTTTTTCGAATCTTATAAATAGTGCAGAAAAATTATTAAATTAATCGTTTTTAGTCATTTAGTCGACAGTAAAATAGTCGATTCAAAAGTGACTAAAAGTAAACAAAATTAGTCGACTAAACCGATTAATTGATTAATCATCCGACATCACTACCATGGTAAATCATGGCAGTCAAAGTGTTAAAAAAATATAATTAGGGCTTGGCGTTCATTGCTAGCCAAAAAACTGCGAAGTGCGATTCGGTTGGATCTGTTCGCACGTCACAAAAACGGATAAATAAGGCATTTGTCGTCCGTTTCCGTGCATATTCGACCGAATTCGATATCTTTTCGAAATTTCTGGCTAGTAATGCACGTCAGAACTATAACAGTTTTTCAAATAAAAATTTGATATTTTACAAACAATTTTTTATTTGAAATTTTTAATAAATTTCATTTTTTGCGCCAGTGAATTTAATTTTAAGTTACTTTGAGTAAACTTTTAGAAAACTTTTGAGAAATTATTTATTTTATATTTAATTTTATTGGTAATAACATCACAAAAAAGACTGAGGGAACACATGACCTATTCTGACCAAAATATCAGTAGTCATAAAGCAATAATTTCAAAAACGTACTCATATCTCTTGCTTTGTCCTTGTAAATTATTTAAGTCATTAAAAAAGTCATAAATAGGATTGTAAAAATTTTTAAAAAAATTATAGTAGTAGAATTTTTGTAGTATTAATATATGCCATAACTTTTTTTGAGTATTTTGTATCCAAATTTACAAAATTTTTATAATTTCTTTTTTTTAATTTGATTTATAAAAAATTGGAGTGTTTAGTTATTAATTGGCTAATTTTTGTTTGATAATCAAAAGTTACAGTTCAGCTAGCTTATAGTAAAAGTTTGAAAATTCCAACTTGCCAATTCAAACTTATCAAAAAATTTATGGATATGCATTCTGGACCATAAGTTTTTTACATGATTTTATATTTAAAGCGTATATATTTTCAAACGTTTACTGTTTTAAGCTAATTTACGTACGTAACGAAGCATAAAGCGTATAAGCTAATCAGGTTTTTTTCTTCTTTAAATAAAAATTGCTAATTAGAAAAAAAAGTAAAATATTTGTTATATTTGTCTATCTAATTTAGTGAGTCGTTGTCTGATGAGTTTTAATTAAAACACTTTTATGTAAATACTAAACGTTTAGTTTAGTAAAAATAGTGTGGAATAAAGATTGTTAAAAAAATAATATTTATATGTGATTATTTGTTTAAATTTTGTAGCACTTCAGTCCCTTTTAATGTGAACTCTTTACAATTGACAACGAAAATATTACGCACGCGCCTCTGGTGATAGAAATACGTATTATAAAAAAAAATTATGTGCGCATCAGGCATCATTATTTTTACGATCACTTCTAATTTCACCACCAGAGGCGCGCGCGTAATCTTTCACCGATTGTCAATGAAAATGGCGAGTACGATCGATTTATTTCGTCTTGGTTCGGGTATACTCGACTCCATATCAGTTTTTGAGTTTCATTGTGTATATTTACTCATTTTTTTGAAAAACTATTTTTGATTGTAAGTGTTGCGTTGTAATTTTGAAGAGAAGTTTGGTTTTTCAGTAATTTTTTTCTAAATATAGCATTTATTCTAATAATATTTTCAGTTTTTTTCTTTTTGTAAATTAGTATTAGATTATTTTATCAATAGATTTTCTTGTAATAGGCAAGAAATCGATTTAAATTTAATAAGTTTGAAAAAAGCACAAAATGGAAACTAGTCAAAAAATACCTACAGCTTGAAAAACTATTCGTTAATTATATACGATCAATTTTTCAAACTTTAAGTATCAATTTATTTAACAATAAGTTGATTTTTCTGTAAAAAAAAATATTATAAATAAAATAAGCAGTGTATTTTTAATATTTTTATTTTTCTAAAACCGTTTTTCTTCCAGAATTTTATCCGTTCCCAGATTATAATCCCTGGAAGGTGAAAAAACAAAATTATAACGTAAAAAGTTGAACATCTATGCTGCCATCTGTTTAGTGGTTTTCTGTAAGTTCATAATTTTTTTCATAATTTTTAGTGTTGCGTAGTCATAACCACGAAACACTTATGGTTTTGCCATATCTGTCATCGCTTTACGTGGTACACACTTGACTTGTTTTTGATAGACAAGTGTAATATCTTATAAAAACAATTTAAAATTTCCAAAACTCAGGATGGCTGATTCTGAAATTTGAATTATTGCACGAAAAAATAAACGAAATTGACTCAAAATTATTGTATTTAAAAAGTGGGTGGCAATTAATTTACACCGTGGGCTTATGCAGGCGAAGCAAACATCAAATTTTTATTATTCATCAATATTTATTTTAATAAAGCTTTGAATACAATATTTCACAAAAAAATATCAAAATAGTACCAACATAACCTAAAACCAATAGATATAATGGTGCTTCTAAGAAATGCATATTTAATTTCTGTCTTTCGTCCAACTTATTTGCTTTTCGGATTCTCATCCAGTTCAGGTAATTCAACCAATGTGACGGAATACCAGAGGCGTGCGCTTCCAAAATTTTCTGATTTACAATTGAATGCAATGGATGTCCCTTTTGCGTATACATAACATTAAAATATGAAAATATTTTAATTTTTGGAATATGTATAAGTTGTTTGTGAGTTTTTGGATCAAACGTTTGTCTGCTTTGATCCAATATTAAATTATATGTTGCCATTGTTATTGTGTTTCCGTGTTTCGCCACACGTAATATATCGGCAGCATTGTCGCCAATTGTTGGACTTACTTGTAATTTTCTATCTGACGTGTTGAAATGAGCGAAAAAATTATATAAATAGACTTTTTGTAATACAATTGGCAATTCGGATTTCACAATATCCTCGTACGTATCAATTTCATTTTCGTAAACAGTTGCCGTTAAGAAACTATTCAATTTTGCTTGATAACTGGCTGATATGTGAATACCATAGTATATCCATGAAAATAATAAGAAACGTAAAAACCATGATTGTGGAATCCTATAAGCTGAAAATCCTACAAAATTTAAATTCATAAATAATATATGTAATTCATAAATTCATAAATAATATATAAAATTTAAGTTCATACCCCGCACAGGTGGTGGTAAAAGAGAGACATAATTTTTTATTAACTTCAAATTTAACACTTTGTATCTTTTTTACCCCACCTGCGCGGGTGTCGTTTTTTTTATCCCACCTTACCCTAAATGTATTAACACTATACTAATATAATAAAGAAAATTTGTTTGTATGTCGGAAGTAAACCATAAGTAAACTCAAATACCCCTGTCGCAGCATCCTGCATAACATAGCGAATTTCCGTTTATAAAAATTAGTTTTTCTCGGAAACTAGTTGACATAGAACAATAGTTTAAAGACCTTTTTTATATAATTTTTTCTCCTTTTTTAAATGGTGTAAAAACATTTCGCAAAAATTATTGATTAAGCGGAAATTTTGGCAAAACACTAATTTTTTGCAAGAACAAAAAGCATGTTCCTGGCATCCAACGTGTCTGGCTAACGAACTTGTTCAACGGTTTGGCATTTCCAACATTTTCACCAAATTTCGTAAACCTAGGACATTTCGTTCGAGAGTTATCGTGCGGACACACACACACATATATATATATATATATATATATATATATATATATATATATATATATATATATATATATATAAATTTTAGTGAATATTATTTTCGGTTTCTAGGGACCTCAAAACAAATTTCTGCTATAGTCTCGGGCTCAAGTCGCGTCATGACAGTGGCTGTAATAGCTGAATTCCATTCTGGAAATTCGCTAAAAGTACTGAACCGATTTTAAAAATTTTTTCACTGTTAGAAAGCTAAATTATTCCAGAATAACATAGGATGTTATGTTATATGGGGTCTTCTGAACCATTGGAGCCTCAAGAAGCACCTAAAATGAACTACCCAATCAATTTTGAAAATTTTTTTATTGTTAGCTAAACTATTCCAGATTAACGCAAACTATGTTATATGAGATTATGAGGTCCTGGGGACCCAAAAAACATCCAAAATAAATTATTCAACCAATTTTGAAAATTTTTTTACTGTTAAAAAGTTAAACTATTCCAGATTGACATAGGCTATGTTGTATATGAGTTACGAGGTCTCCTTGATCCTAGGGACCCAAAAAGTGTCTAAAGTGAACTACTCAATCAATCTTAAAAATTTTTTCACTGTTACAAAATTAAGCTGTTCCAAATTGATATTGGCTATGTTGTATGTGGTCCGGCAGGGTCTTGTCGACCCTAACAGCTCCAAAATTAACTACACAACCGATTTAAAATTCTTTTTACTGTTGGGAAGCTAAACAATTCCAAGCTGACATAGGCTATATTATATTAAGCTGCCCAGGATTCTGGAGAAATTTCTTCTCAAATGCGATTGAATTATGGGAGAAGTTAACTTGAGATCAAAATTACAAACCCAAAAAGGGCTTAAAATGTACAGTTAGACGGAACTTGGGTAGTAAGATTATAGTGATTATGGACCACTGGCTAGAAGATCATAGTGATTGTGGACAACTGAGTAAGTAAGATCATAGTGATTATGGGCCAGTGGGTAGTAAGATTATAGTGATTATGAGCCACTGAGTAGTAACATCACAGTGATTATGGACCACTGGGTAGCAAGGTCATAATGATTATGAGCCACACCACTGGGTAGTAAAGTCATAGTGATTAAGGATCACTAAAATCACAGAATAAATTTTGATTCCATATAACGTTTGAGTGGAATGGTCTTTTTCATTGCGTTTTGTTTTTGGATTTTATTCAGAAATATTTATGATTCATTTCAGTTAAATTTAACCATGCTTCGTCATTTTGAATTTAAATAATTTCCGTTTTCTTGGCTTTATCTCTTTTATTATTGCATTTATGTAAATTTTTTAATTTGCAGTTTATTTTTAGAAAAAAATAGAAGATTGATTTGTTTCGAATATAAGAATTATTTAATTTTTTAACGAAAACTCATGATCAATTGTATCTGAAATGAGGTATATATATCAATCTCTTATAAACTACTGACCCCAACCCCTCTCTTTCGGAATCGGACAAAAAATTACTTCCGGCGACATCTTTATTTTAGCGAGCGAAGCCAATCAGTATAAATAACATTTCGTACAGAATTTTGGAATATCGGCGTGATTATGTGATTATGTGATAGTATAAAGTTCCTTCTAGAATATCATATTTCGTACCAATATTTATTGCAAGTGCATCCAACAAGTACTGACTTATTCCTCGAAATGGTTTTCCTTCATCTCTAAATCTGATTAAAAACCACCACATAAAACTAATCGCAATCAATAATAATAGATTAATGATCCACAATTGAAATGGGAATATTTTAATCATAATTTTCCAAAATGGCATCTGTTTCGCCGATGGGACAACCCAAGCAACATATTCCTGATAGAAATACGTTGAAAAATCATAATTATCATACTCTTTGGTGTTTTGTCCTTGCGGACCAACCAATGATAAACGTTGAAATCCTTTTAAATCTTTTATAAGCGATGGCATGGTTAAGTTGTTATGAATCTCTTGTTTGTATATTGGATTGTTTATGAATGTTAAATTTATTTGTAATATTTCTGCAACTAATTGCATCATTTGTATCGAGAGTCCTGAGAGTCCTTTATCGGTTAACGTTACATAGGGAGATGAGAGCATTGCAAATGATTCAAATTGGCAATTTATAAAATTTGCTTTCATTTGTGAGTGTTTTTTGTCGAAAAAATTTGTGATATTTAAACAATTCCCTCGGTGAATACTTTTAATTGTTTTTCCACACTGATTTTCACGTGTAAATGGATTTGCTAGGTAAAGATTTCCATTTTGTTCTAAAATGGTTATATTTACAACTATACGTTTCCAAAAATATCAGAAAAGTTTAATTATATCATTATCGTTAACTGGTGATGCGATTATGAGTAATGTGTTTACTCTTGGATCAAAAAATCCATTCATGTAGCCCAGTGTAAAAAAATCGCTAATTGAATGGGCAATAAAAATGTAATTTTTGATTCCATATTGAACGGTATTTTGTTTTTGAGTTTGTAGTTGCTTTTGCACGTTATTTAACAATTTTAAAATTTCGTCAACAAATTTGAAACTATTTTTTGTAAATACAAAAACACTGTTTTCGGGAGAATAATATTTTTTGATAATGTTTGTTGCACATATTTCACATTGGTAGGTTTTATTGGAAAAAATTACGTTGGGTAGAATATTGGCTGTGAAGAGTGAAAAATTTATTAAGAACACAAATAAAATCATATTTATAATAAAATTTAATGTAAATAATTGAAAATTCTTACTATAAATGATTACATTTTTGAGTATTTATATATTTTATATAACTATTAAATCCGTGACTTTATAATTAATCATAATAATTACATGATTTTATGAAGATTTATTAATGTAATTGAAATTAATGTATTTTAAATAAGTATATGATAATAATACAAATTAATCTTTAGTAATTGACCAATTGCTATGTAATTTAATTTGATAATAATACACAATAAGTATGAATATAATATAAATATACGGTAATTTGTGTAATTTTTCATGCTTTAATTACATACTTTCTAAGATTTAATGTGTCTAATTAGTCCATACAATTTTTGAAGTCATACTGTCCTGAAAAAAAAATTATTTTCTTTGCCACTTTTTACTAAATTAAACTGTTTGATTCCAACCAAATTTTTTGAATATTACCTCAGCTTAAAACTTAATTGTGTCTCGGCTTGTAATCGAACAGTTTAATCGAGTACTTGACTGTGTCTGAGACGTGAAACGCGTCATTACTTCAAAACGACGTGACGTCACAATTTGTCAACAAATATGTCGATTCTGATAATTTTTAATCTGCAAAGCGAAATTACGTTTTATTTTCAATATTTAACCAGAATCGACCAGTTACCCGTTTTAATTTTGACTTGTTATGAATATAATTCAAGTTTTGAGGTTATAAAAATTGACATTGACGTTTGTTTCTTTTCAAATTGTGACGTCAGTACAATTATTAAAAATAAAAAACGACTTAATTAATATGAAAAAGCAAGGTTTTTTTCAATTTCAGTCAAGTACCGTATTTAGTAGAAATTAAATTAAGAGAAATATAATTACAGTACAAGCTCGCAGTAATGCCCCTCTCATTAATGTTTTTTTTTTACATCTCAGTAGGGGTTCTGCTCCCTCCGCCGAACAGTTTCAGTTCTAAATAAGATATTGAATTGCTCCATGTGAATAATGTCATTCTCAACGTATAAAAATTAAGCATTTCGTTTATAAATTAAATTTTCACGTATTAAGGCAACATAAATTAAACAATTTTTTTTTCTTTTCAATCTCTGACATTATTCACACAGAGTGGAGGTGAGGTAGAGAGAGGGTATCGCTGTTTCAAGAATTTTACTCCCCTGTTGGATAACAAACATACCTAACTTTTAATAGCTTAACTTTGGAAATGAACTGATTATAATTTTATTTGCTCACAAATAAAAATAATAGTAATATCATTAAAACTTCTTAATGATATTTACTCAAAATTTTTGTCGTAATAACCAAATGACTAATATAAATTTTAAGAAATCAAAATTTCTTTTTCTTCTCAGTTTATTGTGAATTATTCTTATTGTCAGTCTGTTAATAAAAAAAAAAAAATGTTAAAACTAATTTTTTTAACATTATTAAATATATCGGCCATTTTTTGTGAATTGAAAGCTATTAATTTGCTGAGTGAAAACAATGATTGTTTAGAATCTATAATAGATCAGTTCGATAATCATACTGGTTTAATATCAATTGTAACAAAACAATATGAAATATATTCAGATGAGATTTATTCAAAATTTTCTTCGAAATTATTAATGCAATATTATATAGAACGTCACGACTTTAATGATGCATCATACTGTCCAAAAATCGATTATTACATTATAATTGAAAGTACCGTGGCAAATTTAATAGATCTTTTAAATATTCAAAGGACATATTGCTCGTGGAATGCACGAGCCACATTTTTATTCGTTATTCCCGAATTAATGAACCAAACAATAAAATTTGAGGATGTTTTTAATATAAGTTGGAATTTTTTAATATTAAATGTATATATTCTTTACAAAAATGTACTTCTTGTGGCCGATTTTTATACAAATGATTCCACAACATGTGGCCAAAATATAATTATACGAAAATTCGATTCTTGCCACAATTTATCAGCTCAAAATGCAGATTATCGCGAAAATTTTCGTAAATGTCATTTCGATATATTAAATATGAGATCACGACCATACGTTTTTACATATCCTAATGGGAAAATTGATGGAATTTTGGTAAATTTTGTACGAGTCATTTTTGATGTGTTGAATATTTCAGCGAAAATTTTACCGGAAAATAAAAAATATCTAGCGGAATTACTATTAAATGGTTCTTATAATGCAATATTAAAAGATTTTAATGGTTTTAAAACGGTAGCAGTGATTGGATTAACCGTTTTTTCAAAAGATGCATTGAACATATTTGACATGACACATTATCTATATCAGGAAAATATGGTTTGGGTTTTTCCGACCGCAAAAACTGTTCCCGACTGGCAATTAAATATAAAAGTGTTTTCGGACACTATTTGGATATTAATATTTTTTTCTTTGAGTTTTGTAACAGTTTTATCGGTAATATTTGCGAAAATCGTTAAAACAGAACAACATTGTTGGAAACAAGCATTTCCTTGTTTTCTAAATATGTTTGCTGTTAATTTAGGTCAGTTGTAAATCATCTACAACGTGAATAATTTGAGAGTTAACATTTACAAAAAAATTCTTCAGGTAAGAGTTGTAGCTACCAGTAGTGGCATCTGGTTGCTATAGTTAGAAACTTTATATCTCTTGTAGCATAGACCAATGGACATATTATATCTTATATTATATAGACTAATTATATAAATGTATAACTGAGGCAGCCAGATACGACCAGGATACGACTGGATAGTATTCTGTAATATAGTAATCAATGCAATAACCAATGGTATCCGTAGTAACATTTTCAAATAATTATTGATAATGAAATTTTACTTTTTTGAAAAGAAACTACAAAATTTTGAAAGAAAGAAAGTGGTATTCGCTTTATTTTCAAAATACGTGCGTATACAAATTATGTCGTGCAATAATTATAGTCGCATTTGCTCAAAAACTGACATTATATTCTATTCTTTAAATTTCACCCGTCTCACCCTGTTATCTGCTTCAAGAAAAATACCTACAAACTACCTTTACGCTTTGTCTAGTAGTATAATATAATAGTGTTCATTGGTCTGTGGCTGTCACTTTACTATTTTTGGTATAGAATCGCTGTAATTTTACCACATTTAGCACAGAATCGTTGTAATTTTACTACTATTGATACAGAACTGTGGTAACCTTACTACTTTTGGTATAGAACCGCCCCGTAACCCTACTACTTTTGATATAGAACCACTGCAAGCTTACTACTCTTGGTACAGAATCGCTGTAACCTCACCACTCTTGGTATACAGGGTGGAAAGTATTTAAGCCTCGCTGTGAAAACAGTGGGTAGATGTCACTCATGTAATTAATATTTGCCAATAAATTTGAACCAGAAGTGTTTTTTAACAGAGAAAATTGATACTAAATATGGGTCAAAAAAGGGCCCCTTAATCGCTGTAACCTCACCACTCTTGGTATACAGGGTGGAAAGTATTTAAGCCTCGCTGTGAAAACAGTGGGTAGATGTCACTCATGTAATTAATATTTGCCAATAAATTTGAACCAGAAGTGTTTTTTAACAGAGAAAATTGATACTAAATATGGGTCAAAAAAGGGCCCCTTAATTTTTTTTAATCCGGCTTTAACCATCTTATATTTAAAGATAATTTTTTTCGTTTTTTAAAAAAGCAACATACAATAAATAGTAATGGGTCATACACAATCAATGAAATAAGGAATAAGAAATAAGAAATAAGGAATAAGAAGTATGCCATCTAGTGACGTTGAATGAAACTTTAACGTAACTGCCCATAGGTATATGTATTTAGGTATTTTTGTACATCAAAATTCGTGAAAAAATAACGTTCGTGATGACTTTTTTTGTCACTAAAGTGAAAAAAATCACGAATTTTGACGTACAAAAGTACCTACATATTTATATCTATGAGCAGTTACGTTAAAGTTCCACTCAACGTCACTAGATGGCATACTTCTTATTCCTTATTTCTTATTCCTTATTTCATTGATTGTGTAGACACCCTAACTAGAAGTAAACATGTTTACAAAATTTCATTGAATTTTGATCAACAAAATTATTTTGTACGTTTGGTACTATGAAAGTATATGCATAATTTAGCCAGGGCCGTACTTAGAAAAATTTGGAAACATCGTGGAACCAGTTCATTTGCAATTTTCTCAGACTGTTGATTCCGAAAAAATTCCTGTGGTTTTAGTGTTTACAGCGTGCAATGAGTCACCCTTCAAAAGGACGAGAATTATTTTTTTACACCCTGTATATTTATAAAATTGTGGTTTTCTGGAACCCAAAACTCGACGACAAATTCCACGACGACTTTACATTAAATAAATCCATATCGCCCTTCAGAGGATACATTTATGTTTTTGTCTTTACAAAATTAGTGAGCGCGGCGCGGGGCCTCCGACCAACCCAGCATGAAATCAGTGTCAACTCTCAAATTATTTACTATGAATATTTTCGTTTTTCAATTTACTTCTTAATAAAAATTTTAGGTCTGAGCGTACATTTACCACCGAGAACTTTGTCTTTACGTATTATATTTTTTATATGGATTTATTATGGATTACATATATCGGTGGCATATCAAGGCAAATTAAGTAGTTTTTTAACAACACCCGTGTACGAAAAACAAATTTCTAGTTTGCAAGAGTTAAATGAATCCGATATCACTATATCATTAACAAAACGATTTACTGAACTATATATATCATGCAATTCATACTTTCGTAATTTGAAAGTTCAAACAACCGAACCAAATGTACTGAATGATATATTGCGTATTGCGCGAAATGGTGACATTGCTACCGTGACCAGTTATAATTTTCTGGTTCATATGAGTAAAAGTACAATTGATCCAGGAACAAATCGACAAATGATATTTATACCGCCATTTATGGAACGTGTACTATTTGTGGCATTGTGCGTACAAAAAGGACATCCACTCTTTAATATTATTAATAAAAAAGTTTTAGAAATACATAGTTCTGGACTATCGAAAAAATGGACGAATGATTTTAATTGGTTGAAACCGAAAATACTCAAGAGAACTGCAGATCCAAAAATATTGTCGATTAAAATGTTACAAGCGCCATTATATGTACTGGTTTTTGGATATATGATAGGTGTATTTGTGTTTGTAATCGAGTTAATCTTCAAATAATTCTCAAAAAATCCTTAATTTATTCTTTTAATTGTATTAACTATTAAAAAACTACTATCATTAACTCTTTTGAACAAACCATATATGGAAAAATTTTTTTGTCTCAAAATGCCGAACTTTTTACTGCCAGTGATAAGTACAATAGATAAGGTTACAAAAAAAGAAAAAGAAAAAAGATCAAAGATCCCAACATCAAAAATTCGTCAAGTGCGTGTTTTTGACACGCACTAAGTAATGTCACCTCAGTGAAAGTGTTAATTTATGATTTTTTGGCTCGTTTTTTAAATATAGTGAGAATACAGCCCTCTTGCGTTTATTCAATATATGCATGTACAACTCTATAATTATTATATTATATATTATTATTATTATTAATTTTTCCCCCACTATAATCACACAACGAGATTAATATGTTATCCTTCGGTGACATAAAAACGTGAACCTTAGGAATTTACAAAATATAAATTATACTAAACTATGTTAATAAAATTGACATTATTTAAAATTATACCGTATTTCGAAAAATTTGTCATAGATGACGGCACCTGTGCTGTACCAGTGAGTATATACATATGATAGCATTTTGAGCCGCCATATTGCAGGACGAGTTAACTCATTTAAAGAGTTAAATATTTTACTGTTACTTTGAAAATTTGTTTTGAAAATCGTTAATTTTTCACTGATTTCAGTTTTTTTCAATAATTTAAATGACTAAAAATGAGCCATTATTTTGCAAAGACGTCACAATTTGTAAGTAAACATGTCGTTTCTCATTCGACGAAAGGAAACTATGTTTTGTTTTTAATATTTTTACAATTTTAAATGTACAGCAACAATAACAAAAACAGAATATGAATATAATCACACTTTTGAGATTATAAAGATTGACATTGACGTTTTTTTGTTTCCAATTTGTGACGTCATTACAGTAAGTTATTATTTGCGATGATTTTTCCATAAAATTGAACAGATGATTGAAAATTTACCTAATATAAAAGAGAATTATTTAATTAACATGAGAAAATAAGGCAACAGGTTAAGAATATGGCAGACCAGGCAGTACCTCAAAAAAAGCTTGGAGGATAAACCTTATGATCCAAAGTCACATCATGGGTCTAGGATTATAAGATTCATGCCTAAATTCAGACCTAGGCACACCTATAATTACGTCAACTTCACATATAAAACATGACATTTGTTTTTATAAAAATAAAAAATCATATTCATAATTCATTTCATATTTGACAGGAGAGAACTTGCTTTTAATTATTTTACTGAGCAACTGAGCATATTTAAATGACAAGAAAAATAAAATTTATGGTTTCAAAAAAAGATATGTATCGCTGTCTTTTATTGTCAAATATTCCTCTCATTGTGTTTTTTGGTATGATAACATCCCAGTGGCACTGAATGGGTTAAAAAAAACCACCATTTTTTTTAGATTCGAAATAAAATTTATTTATTATAAGTGTACTATTTATAATTTTTACTATAATGTTTTGTTTTTTATTCTTTTTTTTTTAAAGTTGTACTTTTCCAAAATATAACAGTTTTTAAAAAAAATTACAAGATCAAAAAATAAACAGATCAAATTAATAATGACAAAATTTCATAATTATAATTAATATCACCGAAACCAATTAACACAATTAATTGAAATTATTCCCTTTATTATTTAGAAAGACATACAGAAATTTAATATAGTACGGATTGTGTCTAGAACAAACCCTGTACAAAAACAAGTGATCACCAAGTGACCATATTGCAGTGATTCTTTTTTCCTAGAGTGAAATTACATTTTTTTGGTACTGAAAAATATTAATACCATGAATAATATAAGTAACGAATACGTATTCATAACTATACATATATTCAACTAAATTTTATTTTACAAATAATATTTCTTAAAAACACTTTTGTAGTAATACGGTACTTGACTGTATTTAAAATTTGTGTCAAATGTTAAATAAATCTATGCACTGTCATTACATATGTCCAATTTTAATGATGAAACATAACAAAATTTGATAACTGTTTAGAAATTTTATTTTGAAAATCGCCATTTTTCAACAAATTTTCAAATTAGTGAAAACGCGCCATTTCTTGAAAATGATGAAACATTTTGTAGCTAGATATGTCGATTTTGATAATTTTCATCGATGAGATAAAATTGTGTTTTCTTTTGAATATTTCTATTAACTTATATACCTATATAGTAATAATAATCGGCCAGAATTCAAATAAATACTTGCTTTTACTTTGACTTTTTATGAATATAATCAAAGTTTTGAGGTTATAAATATTGACATTGACGTTTAATTGCTTCAAAATGTGACGTCACTATAGTGAGGTGTTTTTCCCGCCTTTTTCTCATTTAAAATTGTACGGTTATTTTTTTTTTTGATGGTTTTTTACAAAATCTGTCGAAAATAAAAAAAATTACTTAACTGATATGGAAAAACAATGCTTTTAGAATATTTTTGTAACTTCAGTCAAGTACCCTATTTACTAAAAAAGGGTTCTTTCATATCATACCTACATAATTATTCGATTATTTTTCAAAAAAAAATTATAGACGGAGTAGTCTGCGCATTAGTATTGGCGACATAAAGATTCTTACTCGCGCCCCTGGTGGTGAAATTACAAGTTATATCAAGTAAAATATGTACAATAGCAACTAAATATATACGTATATGTTTTATTTGATATAGTTTCTAATTTTACCACCAGAGGTGCTCGTGTAATCTTTACATCGTCAACAATTATTGTTAGATGTCACTAATTTCAAGTATTATAGAGTCCCGAGGGAAAATACAGTCGTGACATGTGTGCTAAACGTTGATTGGTTCCGGCATTTTCTATCCAAAGTTGGGTAAAATAAATTGAAAATAAATTGAATATTTAACAAAAATCATTTAGTTTAACCTAGAAAGAATAATTAAATTAAAATTTTTTAATTGTTCATAAATTCATAACTTATTAATAATAATTATGAACTCAAAAGTATTTACTCAAATATGTGATAATTAATTTTGAAACTTCCCGCTCTGTTTTGGACAGAAAATGGATGACATGTCACGATTCTATTTATTATAGGGACTCTAGTATTTAATAGTATTTAAGTAGTGACAGGTAGCGTGGAAAGCAAAAAAAAAAAAAAAAAATGAAGCTTATTTCACGACAAGAAAGGTTGTCAGAGACGTTTTTGAAAAAATGGTTATTTTGTTCGAGTTTGCTCAAATCACGGTGTCTAGGAAGTGGGGTTTCTCTGATCAGATTCTAGACTGAATGTCTCCAGCAAATTTTTTCTGATAATTTTAGAATTTTTCGGAACATTAGAAAAAAATATCGTCAAGTAAAGGCTTGATTTCATGCACACCATTCATGTTTCTCTTAAGGATAAAAAAACATTTGGAATAACAAAAAAATCGAATAAGTGTAGTAAAGAAATATATTCAAATCTCAAGATGCAAGAAAAAAGAAAAAACTGCTAAATAAATAATTAACGACTAGAAATTTAATTGCATTACAAATAATTTTTAATTATTTACAAATTACTTTTAATCTTTGCATACTTTATACAAATATTCTAGTATATATAGATTTAAAAATAAAAAAACGGAGATAATATTTGGGTGATACAACAAAGTACGCGGTTTGACAATTAAGTTCACAAACTCGTCACCAGACGACACCACACACAAAAGCACTACTACACAATCATCAAAAAGTTCATTCAAAAAGTTGGCCATCTCAGACAGACTGAAATTATTTTTGGGCTACTCGAACGCCACTCATCGGAGGTTTTCATTAAAACTTTTTTTGGCAGCACTGTCTGCACGATTATGGCGGATTTGTTTAGTGACTTAATTGTTGCACCACATACAACACAACTGAGGTTAAGGGAATGTCAAAAATGATAAGAGGCAGTCAATCAAAATTTTATTATTTTTTAAAAAATAATCTAGTGCAATTATTTTTTGAAAATATATTGGATAACTAATTTAAAATACTATTTTCCCCAAAAAAATTCGCTGACTAAATGAAAATTTTGAAATAAAGAAAAAAAAAATAAAAAAGCATTCTAGACAGTTAAGATAGTTGAGTATGATTTTCAGATTAGTACACGATTGTCACACTTATACCTCGAAGCATACTGAAAGATATGAAAATGCTACGTTAAATAAGATCAAATTTGAACGCCACTAGCCCCGTTTTCATACGGAAAATTTAATTTCCTTCTCAATTTTCAATATATTGTGTTTTCAAACAATTTTCACACTTATCATGCAAATAGTTTGACGTAAATTTGCGAGGGAGAAAAGGAAATTTGAATTATGAAACGCTTTAAACTCATATTTTTTTCTGTAAAAGAAAATTGAATTTTCCATATAAAAGTCACGCGAATGACGTACAAGTTTTATCTGATTTTTCTCAGCATTTTCATAGATTTTTTAATACTCTATGAGGCATAAGTTTGAAACTTGCTTACGAAAATCTATCACCATCTTCTAGTCGAATACTTTAAAAATACAATTATCCAATATACTACAATTTATTATTATTATTTTCTTTTAAGAAATAAAAAGAAAAAACAATGTATACCTATTTTAGGATGGCTTATATTAAATTTCACTGTGTCTTAAAATAAATCTAAAATAAATAAATATTACATACATTTACTAAGTAATTTTCTATCATAAAGAAAATTATAGAAACTGAAATCGCGTAAAATACTATTATATTCAAAAATAAGGGGCAACACGCTTCAAACATTTTCCTAAAGTAAGTGTGATATTAACTAATTTTGACGATATTGACCTCACTTTTGAACATTGTAGCCTTTTAATCGATTTCAAATATACAAGTAATCTTCATAATCCTTGTTAAATATGTTAAATATAATTCTTGAGAATGAATAACGTTTTGAAGGACTGTTTTAAATTACTATTTCGAAGATTTTGAATTTTCTGCCACCATTAGATCTGTCAAATCTATATTTAGCAACGATTAAACTACCCTGGCGGTCGTATGAGGAACTAACGATAGTTGTGTGATAAATGAATGTACCGGGTTTAAGATTTAAATGAAGATTTATTAAACATTTTGTAGATAAAACTGTAAATTTTTTGACAATTAATACAAATATTTTAATGTCCTCAAAACCTCAAAATAATACTTTGTACCGCATAACCTCAAAATATAATAAAATTAACGTTTATCATAAATCTTAATTCGGCAATATTTTTTCTTGATTATCAACATATTTAACAAAAATTATGAAGACACTTATTATCATCAATTTTGTAATATTAACATCAACCATTTAATTGATATTTGTGTTAATTCAAGCGTTGACCATAAAATTTTGACCGTTATCGAATATCCAGTTAGTTAGGGTTCCGAAGAAGCACATTCTTTGGAGTCTTATAATTTCGTGGCAGTTCGTTCCCTATTTAGGATATATTATATTCCTTAATCTGAAACATCAGCTGCACATATATCATTATTTATTTATTTATTTTTTTGAAATACGAAAGGTTCTATATAATTTTGACAAAATCTTGATAAAATTCATTAATTAGGTCCGTAATTAGGTTCCATAATATACTACCCACATGAAATTTTTAACTTTTATAGAAACATGTCTACACAATCCCAAAATTATTGTCAATTCCATTCTATCTCGGTCCAATTGACCATTTTAAAGGTCTCCGAGATCAGTGATTCTCACACTGAGGGTCGCGAAAAGTATTTGGGAGGCCGCAGAAACAATTGATCACAGATCATACGCCCATTTTTTACGCATTTCTTACTTATTTCTACATATTTGGCGAGTTCTTTGAAATTTTTACGTGTAAAAGGGGGTCGCGAATCAAAAAGTTTGAGAACCACTGAGCCACAATCGTACAAAAAAATAAAATGAAATATGCATAACTACTTCTGTTCTCCCAATACCACTTTTAAGTCTATTTGGCTGAAGAAAACTTCATTGCAGACAAAAGATTTATTTTATAGACCCGGCGAGAGGTCTTTCTTTTATTTAATTTTGACAGTCAGTGGTGTAAATT
This sequence comes from Brachynemurus nebulosus, assembly GCA_035578155.1. Taxonomy (NCBI): domain Eukaryota; kingdom Metazoa; phylum Arthropoda; class Insecta; order Neuroptera; family Myrmeleontidae; genus Brachynemurus; species Brachynemurus nebulosus. Next base: position 74,799,759 of record JAPWDM010000002.1, on the reverse strand, counting down.
TAATATCAGACGGGGGGCTCGGGATAATTTGTCCCTGGGCCCCGCTAACGACTCTGCACGGCCCTGTTTATTTGCCTTCGATTTCAATAAATAATTAATTACGGACCAGTAAAGTTTTCAATACAAAAATCATAAAATTTTAACACTTTTGCGACCTATTCCTATCAGCTGTTACACGTATTATTTATTCCCTATAGAAAATTTTCGATATCGATAATAGGTTTACTTTTACTAGAGGCAACATATTTTTTTTTTTCACAATCGAAAATTTTCGAAATACATTCAGCAGTTTTAAATTTTCGGTGTCTTAAGCAAAAATAATTAACTGCAATTATGTAATTAAATTACTGAAACAACTACGCAATTTTGTAATTCAGCAATAAATACATTTGGTCAATTAACTGGACACCAGTCAAAATTTTACGGTCAACTCTTCGACTATTTTGTTGCTTGGGAAATTTCCAACACAGAAAAAACTGATTTTGTGTTTTAAATGCAAAAAAAAAAGTTGATTCGTAAAAATATAAGAAATAGTCCAATAGCCCTAATTTTAAGCCCTATCTCACTAAACATTAATTTTAGAATAGATATAAAAAATTTTTCTAAAAGAGATTCTTGTAGGGATTAGCGAGGAGAACATTTGTGCAAAATGTGAACTCCCGGAAATGCTTTTTTATATCATGAATAGAATTTTTTTACCTTTCACTGCTTACGTAGCGAAAACGGTGATAGATACATTAAAAAGTGTTAAGACCTTTCTTGTAGAGAATCGAATTCTCTACAAAAAAGTCTCCGAGAGCACCTGTCTATCTTATACAGGTGAAAATATACAGCGTTCCAAACGCGCACTCAAAAATCCACTTTTTCTAGAGTTCCGGCAGGGTGTGCCGTCCGGAACCTTACCGGAGCGCTAAAAAAGGTGAATTTTTGAGTGCGCGTTTGGAGCGCTGTATCTTTTCACCTGTATAAGATAGACAGGTGCTCTCGCGGACTTGTTTGTAGAGAATTCGATTCTCGGCAAGAAAGGTCTTAACACTTTTTAATGTATCTATCACCGTTTTCGCTACGTAAGCGGTGAAAGGTAAATTCACATCTGGGAATTCACATTTTGCACAAATGTTCTCCTCGACAATCCCTACAAGAATGTCTTTTTAAAAAATTTCTTTGTCTATTCTAAAATTAATGTATAGATAAAATTTAGTGCTATTAGACTAAAAGAGAATACTGCATTTTTTTTTTTAAATTCAATAAATACAACTTTTCTATTATTATTGTATAATAAATTTTTTACTTTATAAATATATTGTACATAAAAATTATGTAATATCAAAACAAAACTTTATCTTTTTACAATAAAAATTTAAATAACGGTCTTGTAGAATAAAAAATTTCGTAATTAGTTCACGTGATTTTTTCGAGATGGCAGCAATTATAGTATTTTTTTTTATACAGGCATTTTAAGTGTTTTTTTTCGTTCTTGATTTAACAAGAACATTAACAATACTTTATGTTATTAAAATGATACCGAGTTTGACTCGGCATCAAATACGAAATTAGTACAACGCTATAGACAAAGTCTGGACATAGGTATTCGTGCGCATATGTCGTAATACGTAAAGTTCATTTCATCAAAATCGAACAATTCAATTTGTACGATACTTTGAATTGTTTATGTGTGATGGCGTTGTTGTAGATGTTGATGTAGTAGATGCGTTGGCCACACTGTTCGACATCGATCGTCGACTATGTCAGACGCACGACTCTTTCGTAAGTGGACCGCCATTGTTCACCATACTCATCTGTTGACATGCGCATATATCCTGAATGCCGCAGCCGCACATTGCGTTCGAACATGCATGTGATAGTAGTGCGCCCTCTTCCATTTCCGTGACGGACGATTGTGGCGGCCGATTTGAATTGAAACTGGTGGCGCTGTTACGTTGACGACATGTGTACGATTCATCGTCGCTGGGACCAGCATTCGATCCCTAGAAAAATTTGTTTTTCTTTGAGTAATTTTTTGGAAATTAAATTTTTTTTTTGAGTATGTATGATATGGTTCAAATCATATATGAAAAATACATTACTGGTGATTACACAAAGGCTACAAATTGCTGTTTATTGGATTAATCATATAAAATTACTAAAAAAATTAAAAGCAATGCAGTTATTTTGTTCTTTTAAAAGCAAGAGCTGGTATAAAAAAAGAGATAATACAAAAATAGTCAATTTTTTCCAATTTGCGGTAAGTAAAACAACGATTTCTTGTACTTTTTATTGCGTAGAATTCAAAAATAAAAATTTGGGGGACAGGTCTACCCACATTGTCAACTTCCCATTGGGTGTCCTTAAAGACTAGAGACTACTGAACATAAATAATTCTTTTTTCATTTCAGGCAACTTCTCCCCTGGGCCCCCGATAGAGGCTTTGCCCCTTGCACCATACCGGGGGCTTCGCCTTCTGTACCTAAGGGTGGGGGCTCCACCCTTATCAAACAAATTATAACATCATTTGTTCTCAAGATATGCGAGACAAAATATATTTAAAAAAAAGTTTCTTACTTCGTTTTTTTTTCTTTTTTTTTTTTTAAATTTTACAATAAAATACTGGCGTTTTTAACACCAAGGAATGTTCTTAGGCCATTATATAATAATGTTATGGTAAAAAATCTATATAATCTATGTCATCTTAATAAAGTTGATTCCGTTTTTTTACCACAAAAAACAAACCGCTAATCCGAATTTGCTGAAAACTTTATCCGGTCTTCATTTTTTGATTACGCATCTAATGAAATTAGTCCGGAGTTGATATCATCATTTGTTCTCGAGATATGCGAGACGAAAAAAAATTCACAAACGAACTAACGAACGCACACACAGACATCACGCTAAAAACGATGGATTCGGATTCTAGTGACCTTGAAACGTGAAGATGTCAAAATTAGCGATTCGTAAAATCGGACTCATTACAATAACTTGCTATGGGAAGTTAATAATTTAAAACGTATTAATAACGATTAAATGTCCCTGGTGGACGTTTACGGAATTAATATGTGACAGATACTTTACGACAGCTGATAAATGTACCTTGTGATAAATGTATCGGGTTTTATGAGATAGTAAAAAAATACTACAAAAATTCTTGACCCGAATATTTCCTTGTAGTTTAATTTTTTAACAATAATTTTTGAATTCTTCGCATCAAAATTGCTCGCTGAGTTTCTGTATCGTCTCCTTTAATCCATGTAATCCAAATCAATTAAAGTAAGGTATAGAACATAAAAAAAAAAAAAAATAAATAACTAAATAAGGATTTGATATTCGCTGAAATTTTTAAATTGGTGCCATGTTGGTCGGAGATCGCTACTCGGCAAAAAGGCCGTATTCGGATAAGATGGACGAAATCTGTACTAGAGATGTGCCAAAATCGTGAATTCACGCGTGACCCGCCGGGTCACGCGTGACCCATCGTGATCGTGAATAATTTTCTACGATCGTGCGTGAGTGGGCGTGATCGTGACATTTAATTTCTTGTCGTGAATAATTCGTGAGTCACGAAAAGTTAAAGACCATGAATAAAAATTTTTTAAATAATTTATTATTTTCAATTTTAGGGAATATTAACTAAACCAATTTGATATTTTAACTACAAAAAAATCTTTTTTTTTTATGTATTGGTTTTTACAAGCACAAGTACTACTTGTCTATGAGACGACGATCTCTAATAGCAGGACGAAGGGAAGAGGAGAATAGACACGAACTGTTATGCTAAAAAGAGACAGACGGAATACATATGATACATATTATCCTAAAAAGAGACAGATCACAATGAAGGCAACGACGGCGTCAGAGATCATCGTCTCATAGACAAATTAAATTGTAGGTAGAAATCCAATGACCCTTACTAACAAATTCCAGTTCTTTACCGAGATACTATACAAAATAATTTACAAATTAGAAATATCCAACAGTGTTTATGATGTTGTTCTGATTCTTCCGTTTTTAAATAATTTCTTAAATTTTTAAGAAATTCTTAAAATTAGCCTGCATCTCTCACGATGTGTGGATTTACGGTTTCAGTCAATGAGTATAATTGTAAATAACAAGGTCAGTTTTGAACAATATGGTCATGAAGACATAATATAAAGAGGGGTTACTTAAAGGAATATTATCTTTTTCAATATTTTAAAAAATTTATTTTCTATGTATTTATAGGTACTAAAAAATATTTTGTCACAGTTTTGTTAAAAAACTATTAGATATTTGGTTTGGTTGTGCGAAATGTCATGTTTATATACAAATACAATAAGAACAAAAATTAAACAATAAATCATTAGATGAAAAATTTTGAAAATTTTCTCACTTTCCAGAAAAAATTAAATAGTATATAATTTGCATCAGTATTAATCTCAGTAATAATGTTAGCCCTATTAACCGTATTCTGATTTTATCCCAAAGACATAATTTTAACTGATTGTTAAAGCGAAATTATTCAAAATTCCAACGATTAGTTTCAAAGATTTTTATGTTTAATTCGTAAGCGTGCGTGAGTGTGAAAGCATAAAATTTTTTTGTTCGTGATCGTGCGTGAGTGTGAAAGCATAAATTTTTTTGTTCGTGATCGTGCGTGAGTGTGAAAGCATAAAATTTTTTTGTTCGTGATCGTGCGTGAGTGTGAAAAGAAATAAATTTTCTCGTTCGTGATCGGGCGTGAGTACAAAAGCTAATTCGTGACTGTGCGTGATCGTGAGTAAAAATGTACTCACGAGCACATCTCTAATCTGTACCCGCGCATACCATTTCTTTTTTATTAGGATTTCTTCTTTTAATCCTAACAACGAACTCCTTATGAATTCGTCGTTTCTGTCATTACATTAGGTGGTCTATTACTGATCTTTTTTTAAACTCCTATAAAAAGTAATAGGTTTAGATAATCATATATTATTAACAAATCTCGAGAATTGTGGAAAACTCTAGCTACTGAACTACAAAATCTTGACTTAATGTGTGTCAAACACACACTTTCTGAATTTTAATGTTTGTTAGATTACTATTAATGAAATTAGTGATTTGACCAAGTTGTAATTTTCTTAATAAATTATAAACTGTTTAATGGGATATTTGACAGTATCAAAGAAAAACAATAAAAACAAATTTTAATGAAAATTGATAATAAAAGACAACAATTTATTATGTTAATTCATCCTAACTATCATTATTTAATTTTAAAAAAATTAATATTTTTCAGCTATAAATTACGTCAGCAGAAATGGGCTGTGACGTTGCTTTCTCTTATACTTCAACACTGTCGCCACTAGGGTCGCTACGTAAATTTCGGTTAGCAAACATAACTATGGAAATTAATTTGAATTTAATTAATTTTTTTAAAAATCAACAATTTTTTTTCCTAGTTATAAGAAAAATAAACAGTTTTTTTTCTTAGTTATATGACACCTGTTGCTATCTAGAGAATGTGACGTAATTGAAGCTAAATAATGAACGTTTTCGCGCAAATTTTGAGAACAAATATTAAATTATATTTTTCTAACGATTATCGGCATTATTTTTAAAAATTAAAATTATATACATGCATAATACATAAATATGCGTATTTTAAAATAGTTTCCCAAAATTAGTCAAATTCCCCATTATAGAAAATATTCTAACTACAACATATTTAAAAAGATATTTTTTGATTTTTTTTTTTTTATTGACTTAAGGGCCCTACACAATTACGAAAATTTTTTCATGGAGTTCTTGAATACTATTCTATAACATCTATTTTTGTCAAATTATAAATATAACTCCAGATATCATGTCGACCAGCTTGAAAAATGTAGTTTCAAGAAAAATGCATTTAAAGTTTTGAAGTATAATACCTAATACCGAAACCTATCGTATTTGTAAATTTTTAAATTTTTTTCAGGACACATTTTTAAAAAAAAAAAAATCGAATTTCAATCAATTCTAGACTAGAATACGGCTTTAAGAAATATATTTCATCATTGCTTTCAAAAAAAAAAAAAAAAAAAAAAATTGAAATGGTATGCGCAGGTGCAGATTTCCGCCTTCTTATCTGACTACAGCCTTAGAGCAACGTAAACGTAGACACCGTCACTTTCGGTGATGGGTTTTTGAAGTTTATGTTATTTTTTTATATCTACTCTTCTGGTTTTTAATAACGTTAATTAGAAAGGAGCTGTTGTTTAGTGTATACATAATAGATATTTTATGAATATAATTAATTAAGTTACAGTTAGTATGAAAAGAAAAAAATCATATTACACTGTTACAAAAGAAAAGTCACACCCATGCAATTTCTTACTGTTGCAGCCAATCTTGTTTGTTTTTTATTTAGAGAACAGCACAAAAGTCATTAAATCTCCTAAATATAATATCAACAAATCAGAAATAAAAATATAACCAAAAAAAAAAGGTAAAAGTACAAAAACTTGTTTAAAATCATTTTGATATCTTACATTTTTTTTTTTTAATTTAATATATGGACACATATTTATGTACGTTAGTGTACTTATACATAATTTTATTATGCTCGTTAAAAATTCATAGTAGAACAAATGGAAGAGGAAAATTATTATAGAAATTTATTTTTTTTTTTAATATATGCATGTGAATTATAATTTATTTAAAAGTGTTTATTAGAATTAATATAAATGCGTATTGCATGCACATTACACTTATTATTCAATTGTCTGTATAATAACAAATTTATTAACACAAAAATAAAAGAATATTGTAGTAAGTACATGAAGATTTTTTTAAACGAATAATTTGATAAATTTTAAATTTTATTTGCTTTTATAATTTTTATTCAGTTAAGGGGTTATGTACACTTATTTTTTTTCGGAATGTCATTTTTTTATTACATTTTCTTTGAGAAAGTCAGATAAAGACTACTCCCAAAAATTTTCATACGGATCGGAGAATTATTTAAAAAGTTATGTGCATTTAAAAAAATTAATTTTGGGTACAATTTCGTACTTCCTACTGTACGCCGTAGCTGTCACTATTTTTTACGGGTGAGTGTGCCTAAGAATAGCCTTGAGATAGTTGATTCTGTTTAAGTTGAAAACATATCAGTGAATACAATTTCTCAAAAATTACTGTATCGATTATTTTGAAAATTTGTACATTTTGATGATTTTTACGTAAAAAAACTGTTTTTTAAAAACAAAACAATTTTTTAAACCCATCGTTCTCGGACTGATCACTGTAATAGTAAAAATAAGGGTACAAAATTTTAAAAACCAATCAATACAGTAGTTTCTGAGAAATCGTGCTTATCACAAGACACCCTAAAAAAGGACATTTTGGAACTTCAATGAATTAAGTGATTGTATAAGTTTTATTTAAATTAATTTTTAATTTTAGCTGACAAGGAAACCGCAAGAAACTGAAAATTCAAAAAAAAATTTGAAACTTTTTCAGTAAGTAGAAAGCGACTATACATACAAAATACATAAAAAATACCAGTTGCTACTAAAAAAATGATTTTAAGGGGTGAAAAAACCCCTCAAAGTTGGAACTCAAAAATTTAAAAATTGATGAAATCTTGTTTATACAAAATTTACGGAGTTCTAGTAATAAATATAAAATTGTTTTTTGCATCTACACATTTTTTGAGGGGTGAAAACACCCCTTCAACTGTGTACTTAAAAACTACCGAAATTCTGTTTATCTATATTATACAAATTTTCATAATAAATGTAACATTATTTTTTACATTCACGCATTTTGAACGGATGAAACCACCTCTTTAAGTGTCTACTTAAAAATTTAAAAATTGCGAAATACTGTTTTGTTTATTGACTACAACTACTAGATTACCGGTTGTTGCTAAAAAATGATTTTAAGGAATGAAATAACCCCTTAAAGTTGGAACTTAAAAACTGACGAAATCTAATTTATACATACCTTTCATAGTTCTGATAATAAATCTAAGATTATTTTTTGGATCTACACATTTTTAAGGGGTGAAAACACCCCTTCAACTGTGTACTTAAAATTTAAAAATTGCCAAAATTTTGTTTATTATCTATGTATATTATACAGAATTAAATAATAAATGTAACATTACTTTTTACATTCACGCATTTTGATGGGGTGAAATAACCCCTCTACTGTTGTACTTAAAAATTTAAAAATTGCCGAAAAGTTGTTTATTATTTATATTATACCTACTGATTTTAACCACTTTAGCGGATACCCCGAGTCTCACTCGGGTCCGTAATTCTAACAACTAGCGGACACGACGAGTGACACTCGTTCTCATGTCGGTAACTGTTTGGGCTGCCACCTATTTGAATAAGAAAAAGAATACATTATAGAGAGCTTTATTTATCCTAGAATCAAACCTTTTTAACATAGTTATCTAGAAGGTGGTTAACTTGGATGGTATTTTTTTTGTCAGTTTAAAATAAATTGACAATCCGCTAAAGAGGTTAATAATAAATGTAACATTATTTTTTACATTCACGCATTTTTAAAGGGGTACAACCACCCCTTTACTGTTTTGTTTATTAAGTACTACCACTACAAGTTTGTGTCCAATTTCGCAAGAATCAGAAAGATATCAAAATGATTTTTAAACACAATTCAACATTCATTCTAATTTATACTCAAATATACCTATATACAAAATTGAAGGAAAAATAAAAAAAAAATTACAAAACAAACCTCTGGATGTGTTGGTCCACAACACGTCGAAAAATCACACGGATCCGAATCGGTTTTCGGGCAAATAATCGCACAATTTGTCATCTGTTTCTCGCTGGCGTTACCGCCCGCATTTTCCGCATTTATATAATCGTCAATTTCAACAAATTCCGGTTGTATCGTGGTCGAATGGATACCTTCATTGTGAAAGAACTCTTTCACTTTCTCGGCAATTTTCATATACTCGGATAGATTGCGACAACGTATATGCGCAGACGCAATAATACGATCACCGGCCAATTGCCATACGTGAAATTCGTGTACGGCTAAAACACCGTCCACCTTGGTCAGTAATTTATGTTGAATCGCGTCCACTTGTATATGTGTGGGGACAGTTTGTAACAGTATTAACGCTGATTCGCGTAACAGTGGCCACACCGAGTGTAAAATTAAAATCACCAATAGTATACTTAACGCTGGATCGATATAGTATTTGTACGGCCAATCGGTGAGCCAAAACACGGTGGCCGAACAGATTACGATCACTGAGCCGAGTGCGTCCGATAACACGTGTAAAAATACACCGCGCATGTTCATCTGTTGCGCGTCGTGCGAATGATTGTGTTTATGATGTCCGCCGGCGCCGGTCGAGTTTGATTGCGCGGGCGAACGAAACGTTTCGTCGTTTTCGTTGTCATCAGTTGTCACCAGGTGTGAGAGTCGATTGCGATTTTTTATGCCGGCCGCGCCGTGAGTATGGCCACTTCCATGTTCTAGATTGTGTGCAAGAAATGGAATTTAGTTTTATTTAGTGGAAAAAAAAAGAAATTTTGGGTAATTTTGGGAGAGACGCACCACCATTTTCTGTTTTTGCTTCCAAGACTACTAAAGTAGCAAAAGTATTGTGATCACTTTTGAAAAATAAAAATTTTCTTCCCTCCAAAATAAATTTTTTTACGCACATTTTACATTTTAGAGCTTCCTGAACAATTTTGGTTTGGTGTTTGTCCGTCCGTCTGTCTATCTGTCCGTTTGTGTGTCGCCAGTTTGCATCAAGTGGCATAATTTCTGAACTATTCGATTGTTTTTAATGAAATTTTCAGAAATTATGCAGTTTGGTCCGTAGATGGTCCCCTATGAATTTAATCGAAATCGGAGTAACGGTAGCTACGCCGCTACCATGCCATTCCATTAATATACTAAATTGCACCAAGTGGCATAACTTCTGAACTATTCAATTCTTTTTTATGAAATTGTCAGAAATTACGCGGTCTGGTTCCTAGATGGCCCTGTACAAATTTCATTGCATTCGAAGTAATAGTATCCCCGGCGCTACCATGAAATCCCATTGAATGTCAATATCTTATTTATTGCTAATCCGACTTCATTCAATTTTTATGAATCGTTTTGTTTATTTATTTTTATTAATTTATATACCTATATTAAATTATACAAAGATATATTGGGTATTAAATTACCAAGGTACTTTTACGAGTACGAGGAAGTTGTGTGCCACACCCATTGGCAGCGTATTTATAATGTCAATACAATGTGCAATGAGAAAAAAATGGTTAAAAAAAAAGAAAGCCCAAAGGAATGTTTGATATTAATCGAAGACGTAAAAATAATCAAAAATATTATTGAAAATAAGCAAACAAATAAAATTTTTATTCTATTTATTTAAGGTACGAATATTTTATAGAAAAATTTTCTTATAAACAAAATTCAAGGATAATAAAATCAGCAATAACAAATATGTTAAAGCCGACTTTAAGCAGTAAAAGTCGAGATAATTCTTACTTTAGTTTAAAGTCGACTTTTACACTAACTTTAAATTTGATTGTAAAACAGTACCAAAAATAAAGTCAGTTTTAAAGTTGGCTTTAGTGTTAAAGTCGGCTTTAAATGTGAATGTAAAACCGGCCGTTAAAGATTTAGCAAAAAAAAGTTCGTCAGGGGCTCCGCCCTTTTTCCATTTAACCACTAAAACAGAAATAATTACCGTAAATCCGGTTGAATCGGTACGAATTCAAACTTCACATCGTATTTTTTGGTATTTCTTTTCGGACTACCTAATTTTTAATATATTAAAAAAATTTTTGCTAGTATGGTTACTTTATTATATAGTAACCAAAAATTTTTGAAAAAATTTCTGGTTTTTGAAAAAATAATCAAAATTATGTAATTTTTACTTTATGATAAATTAGATGAATAGCAATGTTCAGTGGAGTTGACCAAAATGTAGAACTTTTTATATTATTTATACATCCAAAAAAAGGAATAATTTTATGTATTCATAATTTTGTGTAGAAATAAAATTTATCAACTACCTACCTATAGAAATGTTATATTAAATGTGTTTATAAAAATCTTGAATAATTTGACAACCCTGAAAATGATTTTTACTATGTTCCAATACATTCTTCATACGTTTGTAAACACCCCACATCAGTCTCTTTATACGTAAAACAGCGTTCCTATTAACCCACGTCTTGTTTCTATTCACCCCTTTTGGTACCTATTACCTTCCAAACAAAATCTAAATTTCAAATAATTTTTTCTTATGTTTTAAAATAAAGATTTGATTTAACAATAATTTATTCATAATAACACGAAAATAAATTGTTTTTAAGTAAATTTTTAATAAACAAAAAATAACACTGTTTAAAAACGTCATGATTTAAATTTTTTTTTTTGATATTTTTCATCCAACTTCAAGCTTAGTCCTTACCGCTACTCAAAAGAATGAGTATTTTACTATAGTTTAAGACTACTAGGTATTGCCGTTACAAAAAGTGGCCCATATATCCCCTGTGGTACGTCTCTTTCAAAATAACCCAACTACACAGTGCATGCAAATTACCGTGAAATAAAAGTAATCCAATAAGATTAACAAAGAGTCCAATAGCTCCAACTACCACTAACAATTTCGGATCGTGGATTGTTTGTACTTCAATAAAACGTTTAAATGCCTCTAATGTGATGCTAAAACATAATGCGACTAAAAATACAGCGTTTACTAATGCGCCTAATACTTCGGCTCTGGCCCAGCCGAATGTGTTTTTCGACCATTTCTTTGGTGACATCTAAAATCACAAAAATAAAAATAACAATTAAATTTTACTTTTTGTTTTTAGCTTAACCGATAAATTTTGTTTACCTTAACTGATAAAAAGGCGACCGCTAAGGCCGCCACATCGCTTAACATGTGAAAACTGTCGGCAACCAGCGCCATTGAATTGGTGATATACCCTACCACAACTTCCACTACGAAGAAGCCGGTGGTCAACCATAACATTGAAATTAATCGACATTTCTTGCCCGTATAACGTCCCATTTTACTTCTGAAAAAAAAGTTTCAAATTATAGAATTTAAAAATAAAAAAAATTAAAATTAAAATTAAAAATATATATTTATAGAAACAAATTTTTGATAATTAAAAACTAAATCAAATCATCTAGTAAAACTTATTCCTAAATAGATAAATAGGGGAAAGATGGTTAAGACAAATGGCTTAACAAGCAGCTAAAAATTTACGTTACATTAGAACTAGAATTTGGTTGTGTATTGAAATAAGGTTATGTCTTGTAATATGAAATGTCATTTTCCGACCACTTGGCCGACCATGTAATTCAGATAAATATCGACACTCTCTTAAACATTAGAGAAATGTTTAAAAGCAAATCTTTAATTTTAAATAGAATTCTTGTAGCTTGGAATCATTTCCGCCATTAATTGGAATAACATTAATTTGGAATAACATTAGTTTGCCATAAATATTGATAATTTTTTAAGCATCAGAGAAATGTTTAGAAGCAATTCTTTAATTTTAAATAGAATTACTGGTAGCCTGGAATGATTTCCGCCATTTTGTAATAACACTTGGTCGTGTAACATGAAATGTCGTTTTTCGACCACTTGGTCTACCATTTAATACAGAAAAATATCAACACCTTTTTAAGCACTACAGAAATATTTAAAAGCATCTCTTTAATTTTAAATCAAATCGTTGTCAACGCAAAAAACAGTTACGATTTTTATTACCAAAAACTTTTTTTTTTTTTTTTTTTTTTAAATCAAAAATGAAAATTTTGAACATTTTTGTAACTCATTGTAATTCACACATCTTTTTTGCGGATCGGTGAACATTACTCCCTATTGCTGTAATTAGTTTTTACTTAGTATTAGGGATTGTAATATCGGTAAACCGGTTTACCGGTAAATTACTAAAAATGCCTTAAAATTTTTACCGGTAAATCGCTGATTTTTTACCGTTAATTCCATAAATTAACAATAATATATTTGAAAATTTTTAAGTTCATTTTATTTCATAGAAGAATGATCAAGTTAATTGAACATAAATGTACACAATCCAAATTACCCCTTACAGTGTATGCATAATAAACTATTCTATGGTACAATAAAATCGCACAATGCAATGGTTTACTTCGATATTATTTAAATCACCTGTACTTTTTCCAAAATAATTAAACATTACGTTAAATGATTACATTGTACGAAGCGGTAAGTAAATTTTTTTTATAGGTAGGTATATATAATTGATTCATATTTTATGATTATTTAACAAAATTTTAAATTATTTTTTCAATAAACAATAACAATGGGCTGTATATTACTGTGAAAGAAGCTGTAGATACCTACAAAGTCGTAAAATCAAACAGATACAATTTTTTTACATAATGTTTATCTTACTTTGTATAGTGTATACAATAACCTTAATAAAATAATTTAACGTTTTTATTTATCTATTTTTTAAACAGGTAATTATTTTTATATTTTCCGTGTTTTAAAGAATACCGGTAAATTACCGGTAAACCGGTTTTGCTAATAAAATTTACCGAATTACCGGCAAATGAAAAAGTCAATAAATTTACAATCCCTACTTAGTATGACCAGTCTTCTACCCTACTCTCCCCTACATAATTTTTTTTTATCAATTTTATTCATCCAAATCGCAATAAAAAAACAATATGCATGACGATGACTTACAAGTATACATAATAATATATATCCACACAAAAGACCAAGTCAGCTGATTGTTACTATGTAGGATAAATACCTATGTACGTATAGTTGCACGTTTCATCAATTCAACTTGGTGTAAGTAAACACACCAAGTAAAGGTCGTAATCACCCCGACCGAGATGACGAGGTCAACATCTCCGTAGACGAGGAGGAGGAACATTTTTAAACATGTAGGTAGCTTGGGTTTAATTAATTTCACGGTTATACGTAAGATAAATTTTTTCAGTTATTCATACAAAACTAGTTTAATACCATATAAGGAAAAAAATTTTGAAAATTATACATATAAATATGAATGAGATAATGTGTCATCGTAATTGTATAACAAATCGGTCAAGAGCGAATCGAACTCGCACAATCAGAGTTCCGTACAGTTATTAAATACGTTATCTGTTACTGGTAGTGATGAACAAATGCAAGAACAAGACCAAGACTTGGCAGTCTTGGTCTTGTTCTTGCATTAAGAATCTTGGTCTTGGTCTTGCTAGAGCAGTTTGAGTCTTGGTATTGCTAAAGAATCTTGCACTTTCTTGCATTTTTTTATTAGCGAATTTTTTCCTTCTAAAATCAGAATTTTCTCTTTTTACGGTATTAATTATACTTTTAAACTATTTAAATAATTTAGCAAGAGTCTTGCTTTTTTCTTGCTATTGTCTTGGTCTTGCTCACTTGAGTCTTGGTATTGGTCTTGCAGCCATACTTATAGTCTTGGTCTTGCAAAAAATGCAAGACCAAGACAAGACTGCAAGACCAAGACTAATTTTGCTCATCATTAGTTACTGGGTTTTCCCTTTCATTAAAGATTTTGGCTTACTGTGGGAAAAACCTAGTTTTCCGGTGATTTATGACTCAGTATCTAATAATCCTAACAAAATTTAAAAGTGGGGGTGTGATCAATTTTTAAATGCACGGTAGTAAAACGTATTATTTAAATATGTATCTATTGTCGTGTTGTGTAATATTGGAAAGATTTTTATTATAATCAAATGATCATGAAGACATGTTTCTTTGTCATTGAATTCTACGAAATATGTACGAGTGTTGAATATTTAAAATTACATAAACATTATACATTATTAATTAATTTTATTATACAAAAACAACTTTTATGTATACGTAGATATTCTCTGTTAAATACTTGTAGAATGTACGTCACAATTTTTCTTGTTTATTTTCTTTTTATTTATGAAAATCGATATACTTTGAAGCACACTGAAACAGTTCGGATCCAGGTTCTATGCAATTTTTGAAAATTTGAATATTTTTTTTTTAGAAAAATTAAAAGCTGTAGAAACGAATAAGCAATCTTATCTTTTAAGGTTAACTGTAACAATATCACTTTTGAATAAATAATATCTACAAAATATTTTTCTTCTGTATGTACTCACAAATTTTTAAAAATTCTGGTTATCCACAAGTTCACAACACATGGGTGTATAGAAGAAACCTGGGTGTTCTTCAGCTATTTTTTTTTAACTAAAAATATAAAGTAACCCTTTGTAACGAAAACGAAAGAAAAATGAAATTTGATGACGCACTTTCTACTGATATTTAACACAGTATACACATAAACAGGATCCATATGGATTAAACCTCGCTCTAACCAGTACGGTTCCCCGTATCATTGCCCGGATTATATGAAAATTTAATTGTTCTATTTAACAATAATAACCTACAGTTTCGCTCTTAATATTATAATCATTCATGTTCTATTTAACGCAAACTCAAACTCAAGACAGTGGTCATAACGTGTGTTTTCCTCTTGTATCAAGTACTGCAGTATAATTACTTTACTGTTGATAGCAATGGTACGGAAAGATGGACTAGTCGGATCGGAGCTTTATTATTATCTGGCTTATTAAACCGGATATTGATTGATCATTATGTTAATAAAGATAATAATGATGTATTAAGAATATTTTATGTTCTAAAATCATGGATAATTCGACTGTGTATTTATTTTAGTATAACGTAAATGCAAAAATATCTATTATAAAATATTTCATTAAAATATTCAAAAAATTTTTGTAATTTTTTTTTTTCAGTTGACAATTTTATGATCTGAGCCAACTGGTGATGAATTTTAATTTGAAAAAAAAAATAAAAATTATATAAAATGCGCAATAGACGACTAACAAGGATATGCACCCAGAGCGAAATTCGGGATTTTGATGAAACTTCGCTGGTGGGTAGAATAAGCAAAAATAAGGGACCCGTATTTTTTTTTATCGGCCATCTTCCACGTTTAAGGGGTGAAATCAGCCCCTAAAATTGGGGATTCAAATCGTATTTCTTAAGATATCTCGAAAACTATAAGAGATAGAGGAAAACTTTAAATTGACGAAATGTTACTCTTTGAAAGACCTATTCACCTGTATAGGTTAAACCAAGGCCGGGTTAATAAGAGGGGCTGGAGGGGTGAAAATGGGGCCAATTTTCTAGTACAGCTTGAATGGTTCAATGTATCAAATTTTTACCATCATAAATAGAAAGAACACCAAAAATTAGGGGATACGTATTTTTGCGTTTTTTCGAAATATGTGTGATATTCAAGCCATATAAGGAAGGAAAAAATAGGGTAGATTATATTGCATTATTATTGATTGTAAATACCTTCTATATATTTTTATTTTTATGTTTATTTTCATCATGAAAATGTAAATGTTTACTTTTCGATAATGATTCATGTATTTTTCAGTACTTACTTAATTGGTAATTTATTGGTAACATAAAAATTAAAAAATATAAAACCTATTTGCTATCAATAATAATGCAATATAATCTACCGCATTTTTTTCTTCCTTATATGACTTGGATACCACACATATTTCGAAAAAACGCAAAAATATGTCTCCGCTAATTTTTGGTGCTCTTTCTATTTATGATGGCAAAAATTTGATACATTGAACCATTCAGGCTGTACAAGAAATTTTACCCCCATTTTTACCCCTCCAGCCCCTCTTATTAACCCGGCCCTGGTTTAACCTATACAGGTGAATAGCTCTTTCAAAGTGTAACATTTCGTCAATTTAAAGTTTTCCTCTATCTCTTATAGTTTTAGAGATGTCTTAAGAAATACTATTTGACCCCCAACTTTAGGGGTTGGTTTCACCCCATAAACGTGGAAGGTGGCCGATAAAAAAAAATACGGGTCCCTTATTTTTGCCTATTCTACACACCAGCGAAGTTTCATCGAAATCCTGAATTTCACTCTGGGTGCATTTCCTTGTAAGTACGATACTGTGTTAAGACGAATCTGATGCTGATAATGACACAACGTGTAAAACAAGGTGAACATCTCTAATTAGAAATAAATAAAAGCGAGAATAAAAATTAATAAATTATTTAAATTTTATTTATAAATATTAATAAAACCGATTGAAAAATGTATTATACGAAATGTGACACGTAGACAGGTTTATGTGGAAAACACTTTCAAATGTTATTATAAATTATAAATATGATAATTTAATGGAAAAATAAATGGCCATGTTTACCGCCAAAAATATAAAATAAATATACAAAAATTGGGGACAAAAATTATGCTGTAATCATTGTTTTGTAATTTTTAGGTACATATTTAGTCAACAGACGGGGGCGTCATATTTCTCAAAATTAATTAGATTTTCATTTTGCAATCAACAAGAAAAATGACCGTAACGATTATTCAACGAAATAATTGAAAAATTATGAAACTAGATCGGCTGGGACTCGAACGCAGAATTCCTTGATTACTAGTTAAGCGCCTTGCCACTAGGCTACCGATCCCTGTTCGAAAGTCACTGTATTGTACTTTCGATTAAGAAAGCGTTCAGTCCCTAAGGAAAAATTGATGAAAACTGACTGAAATCAACAACAAAATTCGATGTATTTTAGAATAAAAAAATTCCCTTCATGTTCCCTGTTGATTACGAAGTCCCTCGTTAAGAAAAATGTGATTCATTTCAAAATTTTCGATTTTATGACACCCCGTGAAGCCCCCAGTTCCATGTCTGTTTAGCCAAATGATGCTAGATATTTAAAACTTTGCATAATAAGCAGGTCAAAGTGATTGAAAGAAGTGTTCTTGAAGTAATTGAATTAATAATCTATAAAATTTGGCCAATATTTTTGGTAATGTCGTCATAATTTATAAAATCACAGTTCAGCACAAAAAGATTTCCCAAAAAAGATTATAATAAATTGTATTGTGTTTAATTTTTTCACGTATAATTTATTAGGAATTATAAAACATAAGACACGCGATCTAGTGAGCAAAAAATTAACTATTGTCAATAGGCAAGGGTCGTGTTCGATTTGTGGTATAATAGATTCTCGCGCATGTGCACTATTAAACCGCGTAAACAAAAATTCAAATTATGTGACGTCTACTACCATATTTGGAAACTTGTAGCCGTTACATATTTAAATTTTTGCTAATATGTTCACGCGGTTTAGAAATACACATGCGCAAATGCACTAGAATTTTTTGTACCACAAATCGAACACGAGGAAGGTTGGTTTATTTTTTATTAGGTGTTGAAAATTTACAAAATTTGTGATTTAGTTTTACAAAATATAAATTGATATATTTTTCACTTATTATTAAACGAGAGGTTTGTATTTTTTCGAATTTGAGTTAAATTGCTTTTAGGCAAGAAATTTGAGTTGTAGAAAACACAAATTTATTAAAAAAAAAAAATATAAAACTCAAGTGTAATATGGTAAGACAATTTAACGAATAAAATGAATTAGTATAAGTAATTCATATTATTATTTAATACGTTGTTACCATGGTTCTGAAATCTGTTAAAATTACCAATACAAATTTTTGTTTCGTTTTTATCGTGTTTACCTACAATGAAATGTCCAATGAAATGTTTTGTACCATTTTTTTCGCTGTACAATATTCTTATGGGATTTGATACCAGATGGCTAAACATCAAATCATGTCTAGCGTTAATTTCCCAATACATAACCTAACCTTCGCGACCGACCAGATATTTTACTCGACTAAACTTACCGATATATCGAGCTGAGGAGCGGGGAGGATTATTTATTCGGAAGTATTCAAAGAAAAAAAAATTAAAAATAATAAGGAATTTTCAATATCTATGTCTGATAAAGTGATAAGAAATTTGTGTTATTTTATTTCTATACAATGAAACATTTCTTATCAATTATTCTCTCATTTCAAAAAATAAACCGCGTGTCCTAAAAATGATAAGAGACGAAATTTATTTAAACAGGCCGATAAATAAAAGTAAGCCTGTATGCACTTGATCAGAATGACAGATACGATCACAATCACGACACGACCAAAAGCATTACGATTTCGTGGTGATTACTACGAAACCCTAAAAAAAAACACTATCTATTGTAAATCTATAATATAATGGATAATTTAGAACAAAAATTATCATGTATTGTGATATTAGGTTATCTATTTTTCCTCTTCTGACTAATATACTATCTAATTGTTTGATCGATTTGTAATATTGACAATAGCCCATTGAGCCAATTTATTGAAATAAATTGGCTCAGACTGATAAGGTGATTGATAAGTCACTGATCAAAAACATTGCATTTGTTATCACACAAAAAATTTGTTTATTTTCGATAACCAATATATTATATCGGT
Source organism: Brachynemurus nebulosus (assembly GCA_035578155.1). NCBI lineage: Eukaryota > Metazoa > Arthropoda > Insecta > Neuroptera > Myrmeleontidae > Brachynemurus > Brachynemurus nebulosus. The sequence goes on along the minus strand of JAPWDM010000002.1, from coordinate 74,780,416 downwards.
CAACAATTTGAGCACGTTGACAGTCATGAGGGATTATAACGAAACGTCAGTTATTGTTATAAGGTACATAAACAAACGTACATCGCTTTCTGTATAGTAGAGCACACCGTACCAATGCGGTACCTATGGTGCCTAGACAGAAAGACTTTATGTATATGGAACTGTTGACACGGTACAAATTTATGTCGCAATTAGTCAGGTTTCATTTGACGCTGTACGGCGTTCATGGCCGTCAACGTGTTAAAATTTTGTACCAAATATACATTATTGAGGAATTATTTTAAAATACTTGCCGAAAATCGTTAGGAAATTTTTTTTTTATAGGGTAAAAGCCCCCTTTGTGGAACGGTATCTAATACTGGAACAGTTTTGGCATTTACATATTTATATATTTCTTAATTAAGTAAGGAAACTTTAAATGCCAGGTGAATTTAAATTGAAAAACAATCGTTCTATTAATAATAATTTTTGTTATCAGACGTTTCTTTCAGAAATAACTTCATTAATATGTAAATTAGATATAATTAGATACCTTCATAATTAGATACCGTTCCACAAAGGGGGCTTTTACCCTACTTGTTCTAAAAATTCTCTCAGTTACATACGTCACGTCCATGAAATTCATGAAGACAAAAATTACACCGTACCTAGTCGCCTTTAAACAAAAAATTATAACATTGTACAAAATTACAAAAATTAGGAAAAAAAAATTATAGAAACGCGTGGAATCGAACTAGCAACCTACTGGTCACCAGTTCCCTGACCCATCAGCTACATGCCAAACTTGTATAGGTACTATATGTATTATACTACATTTCTCGCCGTATTTTGAGCTGTAAATTTATATATGAAACGGAACTAAGGGGCATCCTTGTAAGTACTGAAGGAACAATACGGTACTTGACTGTATTTAAAATTTGTGTCAAATGTTAAATAATTCAATGCATTATCATTACTTATGTCCAATTTTAATGATGAAACATACAAAAATTTGATAACTATTTAGAAATTTTATTTTGAAAGTCGCCATTTTTCAACAAATATTCAAATTAGTGAAAACGCGCCATTTCTTGAATATGACGTAACATTTTGTAGCTAGATATGTCGATTTTGATAATTTTCATCGGTGAGGTGAAATTGTGTTTTCCTTTGAATATTTCTATTAGCTTAGATATATAGTAATAATAATCGGCCAGAATTCTTATAAATACTTGCTTTTAGTTTGACATTTTATGAATATAATCAAAGTTTTGATGTTATAAATATTGACATTGACGTTTAATTGCTTCAAACTGTGACGTCACTATAGTGAGGTGTTTTTCCCGCTTTTTTCTCATTTAAAATTGTAGGGTTATTTTTTTTTGACGATTTTTTACAGAATCTGTCGAAGATAAAAAAAATCACTTAACTGGTATGGAAAAACAATGTTTTTAGAATATTTTTGTAACTTCAGTCAAGTACCCTATTTTAATTAAACATTTTAAAATGATACAATTAAATTTCTATACGGTAGTGTAGTTAAATTTACACTGAATTTGAAAGTACATAAGTATATATGTACAAATATTTTAAAATTTCTTGAAACTGAATCTTATATTTACGTGGAAAATTGATAGTTAATTGTTTTCATAATCTTGTAATTTAAATTCTTTTCTTAATATCATATTACAATTATAAAAAAAAATATTACCTACCTGAGTACATATAACTACATAGTATAATTAAATAAACTGATAAGTGATAAGATACGAGTAAATTTTTTGGAGACAACTGATATATTTTACAATAAACAGATAAAAAATACAGGATAATATACCCATAATACAGTTGAACCTTTTTTTATGCGCACGGTCTTTTAAATAAGAAACCATAAACATTAATTACAATAATTTACTTTGATAAAATTACTTATTGGTGGTTTTTAAGCATTTAATCAGTACATTGTATAAGAATATAAGTTACTGCATCATTAAGTTTTTTTTTACAGATGTATTTTTCAGAATTTTTATATTATAAAAATAAAATAAAATGTTCTCATGTGTAAATTAATGATTTATCTTGTTTCAAAAAGCAACTTCTAAGGAAATGGTGAGGTTTTGAGCGTTTTAAGTTATTTATTTTCCATGAAACTTTTTTTATACGGTCCCGATCAACTACATAAAAAATATTTTTTAAAAATCTGGAGCAAACACTTTTTATAGCTTTATGAAGTTTTTGAATATTTTTTTTTGTGCCACTTTTTTATGCGGTCCCAATCCAGCGCATAAAAAAAGGTTCAGCTGTATATTGTTTTACTATTTTTATTGTATTTTTAGAATACATTTCGGTTTTTTCAACAAGATAACAATTATATATAGTATATTAAAACTGATAACAACCTAATTAAAATTATATAAAAAAATACTTCCTTCAAAAGTTTTGTTATGAGAAACAGTAATGATATATTATCTAGTCTGGAAATGACTTTGTAATATCAATTTTTTAACTTTTCAGTAGCCGCGCAGGGTTTTAACGGTTAGTGTTGAATCGCGCATGTGCAAGTCGTCACTATAAAAGAACGACTCTGTCAAGTGTGTATTGGACACTCATTAAGTCTGTGGTTTGACTTTTTCCCAGTTTTCCAAAGAAAATATAGGATACTTAAGTAATTCTTTTACGGTTTATTTAAAAAAAAAGTCTCAGTTTAACTCACCCGTAACTATTGTAGTAGAAAATATAAAAACTTTTCGAGTTCAGAATTTCGAAAACGAGAAGAACCCCAAATTCAGTTTAAAAGACCTTTCTAACTTTCTGGGCTTGCTTTAAGAAACACGAAAATTTTATCCATTTTCAAGCACTTTGCTTGATGATTTGGACTTAAATTAAAATGGAGATTGTTTTCTAACACTGAAATATACTTTGATGCAAAATTTCATTTACTGAGTACCATTTCCTCAGAAACTGGAAATTACTTTTTGAATTTCGAAAATTTGTTCGCCTATATCTTCGAAATTTACTGACACAACTTAGTCAAAATAATTGTAATTGAGTGTTTTTAGCAAGTGCCAGTACCTATATTTTTTTCATATTTTTTTGAATCATCATCGGAGGGGTGACAAGCAATTCACCATTTTCAAACGGGGCTTCAAAATGAAAAATGGTAAAAGGAACTTCAACTTCATTTTACGAATCCTTTCTAATGATATCCAACACGATGTTATATGTACGTGAAAAAAAAATTTTCATGTCCACTTTCCAATACGCGAAAATACCTTAAGAAATTAAGAATTTTTTTTCCAATATTCAAATTGACATTTACATCTGTAGAGTATGTACGTACAAAATTTCGTGTTTATAGGTCCAAAGACGCAAAAATTAAGGGGTTATACCTAGTTGCCAGCCCAAAAAAAACGCGTGTTTTTAAAAATTTTTTCTGAAGGAACCTTTTATTCAATAAATCTATGGAAAACATATATAGGTAATATATTTCTTATATTTTGAAATCACATAGTCTTTTTTTAAAAATACAGTATTTTACTGCTCCTGTAGCTGATCTCCTGGAGATCCTTCAAAAAAAAGTGTCCGGCGGTGAGCAACATATCTCTGGTTTGGATTAACCGAAATGAAAAATTCAAAGAAAATTCTTTAGTGGAGACATGAATCCAGGTATTAATCGAAGAAATAGTCAAAATTTTGATTTTTGACAAAATGGCGGCTTCCCCAAAAAAAAAAGTTCCGATTTTCAAGAAAAATTTCCAATTTCAAGTGGTCTAAAAAATCGAAATAATTGTTAGAAATTTTATTCCTTCGATTAATACCTGGGGAATATGTTCACAAAGATTGTGTCAAAATTTGAACCTGATCGGTCAAGCCGTTTTGGAGAAATCGTGCTCACCGACTTTGAAAAGATCATTTTGAAAAAAACGCATTTAAAGTTCCTTTCGCCTACTTTCAACCATACGGAGACGGTCTACGAATACACATATATCTTCACGAATATTTGTCGGATCGATTTGAAATTTTCAGAGAATACACTCATATATAAGTATATTCTGAAAATGAAAAAAAAAAAATCGATTTTTTTGAAAATTCTAACTAGGTATAACCCCTTAAAGTAACTGATGACCCCGCGTCGTTATTTAAAGCTTGAAAAAACAAAACGTTAATTTTTCTCTACATCAAAAATTTTGGAAGACCTTGTACCAATATTACTGACATTATATTTTTCAATAAAACAAAATTATATGTTCACAATTAAATTAATCGCACCTTTATCCTAAATTTAACGATTGTTTTGTTTTGCAAAAGACAATAATAATAATAATAATAAATAAAATGTATAAATTTACGATTTATTTTCATCGGTAGAAAAAAAAAATAAGTGAAGTTCAAAAATAGATTGGGCACACATTATATTAATTTATCATATAACAAAAAATATTTTGGCTAACGTATCGTTTGTTCGGCTGGTCTGATCTGCCCTGTATAATTCAGTTTTTGTTGTTTGCTCAAATTCAAACGTCAAAATAAACTTTTTTTTTGAAACAAAGGTCACACACATGAGAGTTGGTTGTTAATGTAATGTGAAAAACACTTATTTCATAAAAAGAATGTACATATGTACGTAAATTTTATTATAAAACTGGAATTTTCATTATTCACAAAGAACATCATAAAATATGTTGTACTCAATGCTATACAAAGCTTTATAACTTGTGCCAATAAGGAATAAAATCATTTTAAGAAATATACCAAAACGTTGACCTCAAAATTTTTTTATTATTTTTATAATATTAAAAGAAAAACTGGTCAAGAGCGTGTCAAACACTTCCACAATAGGATTTTGTAGTTAGAGTTGTTCATAACTGAGAGTTGGACTTCAAAAACAGGATTTGTCAAAAAAAAAAAATTGAGTTAGATAGTACAGCATCTAGACAGCATGCTAAAGTTTCATTTTTTTTAGCACTTAACCTGTTTTTGAAGCCCAGCCTTCAATTTTCCGGGACACTTTTACTTTCCCCTTCAAAGAGGCTATAAAGCGAAGCTGTAGCTATAAGAAGGAAAAGTATATTAATCAGACTAATTTAAGCATATGTGACTTTCACCGGATTTAGACGTTTTTAGGCGTAAGGAATCCAAAAATTCGAAAGGAAATTTCCCGGACTTTTGAACATACATATGTACGTATGTTGATGCAGGGCTACATTTACCTTTGTGGAGACTCCAAGGCACTCTTAAGGCGATTATTTCCGAGATATTTCAAATCCTGAAAAATAGGCTTGATGATCAAAAAAAAGAACACCCTTCCATTCTACTCCTCTCTTAAGGGATTCATTATTAATTTTGTGTAGGTTCTCTATTGTGTGGCGACCCTGGGTCACGTGCCCTTATGTAAATCCGGCCCTTTGCTGGTGTCTATATTAAAAAGTCTCAATTATTTTAAGGGGAAATTTTCTTATTCTCTTATTTTCTCAAAAACTAGCTAACCTAGAATAATAGTTCAAAAACCTTTTTTATGTGATTTTTTGCCGTCTTTGCAATTGTGTATAAAAATGTGACAAAAACTTTTAAATTATAGCAAATTTTAGCAAAAAACTAATTTTTTGCAAGAACAAAAACCATGTTCCTGACATCCGACGTGTTTGGCTGAAGAACTCATCCAAGATTTTTGGATTTCCATCGTTGTCACCAAATTTCGTAAAGCTAGCAGTTTTTCCTGAAGAGCTATCGTGCTGATACATATATATATATATATATATATATATATATATATATATATATATATATATATATATATATATATATATATATATATATATATATATATAAATTTTAGTGAATAATATTTTTGGGTTCTAGAGGAATGAAAACAAATTTCTGCCATAGTGCCGGGCTTAGTCGTGTTACGGATAAGACCGTATAATAAATGAATTTCCAAAATTCTTTCTGAAAATTCGCTAAAACACATCTTTATATTACATGGTTAGTATTGTGTTTGTTTTCATTGAACTAAAAACCCCGAAACATACGTCGCGTGAAATATAAATTATTTTCAAATATTCAAACTGGTGATTATTTTTCCAAAATCGCCTTTTCCTTAATATACGACATCACCAAAAAACTCCTTTATAAAAAATAAAAATGGAACGGGACTGAGTTATTAGCTTTCTTAATGATCCGGATTAATTTAAATTGACAAACAAACATGTATACCAACAATTAAAAAACAATTAGTTCTTAATAAACGGAATAAGAATAAGAAGCGAATAAATAACAAAATGTGTATGTATAAAATTAAAATAGTTAATTAGAGCTGTTTCAATATTACTTATTATGGGACTTATTAATTGTCACGGCCACAAACAATTATAATCAATCAATTCTTTCAACAATTCTACTGCGGTGGATGATAATATAAGAAATGTACATGTTCTTTTGTACATAGAATAATGTACATACGGTTTAATATTTTTGGTCAATCTATTATTTTCAGTGGGTCAATGACTATCTATCTATTCACTGACACTTTGCGAATACGGACGAACATTTGCGTACACTGGACACACGCTTTTGTTGTCTCACCGGACATTTTTGGATGGGGTAAAACTTATAAGTTCATTCACGTCTCGTCACGGTGCGTGACATGCTAGTTTACAAACGTGAGAGCATAACATTTGTATACATTCGGACAGACGTAAGACTGTTCCGGTGTATTATAAGTCAAATTTTCAGACGTAAGTGTTTACTTTTACCGTGTCGTAAGGTCTAAGCACACTAAGATTATTTCCTTACAAAAAATTCAGGAACATTTTTGTAATTTTAATTTTTAGTTTTAAGATATTTGGAGTTTGTAACAAAAGTTTTTTTAGCGAATTTCCAAAATGGAAACTCGCTATTACAGCCACCATCATGACGCAACTTTAGCCCAAGACTATGGTAGAAATTTGTTTTGAGGTCCCTTGAACCCGAATATATATATATATATATATATATATATATATATATATATATATATATATATATATGACGTTGTTCACGCGAAACGTTGAGTAGTTTCTTTTTCCAATTTGTAGCTTCTTGCAACACAAAATGCATTAAATTGTCTCCAAATTGACAATTGTGTATTTATTGTATTTTTCAGTACACAATTAGCAACATTTTTTTTATTTAAAATTCAGAAAAATTTCCAAACTACAAAATTTATTTAAATTTTTGTTACTATAGTTATGAAATTTTTTATGAAATATGTAAATTGGCGTAATATGTGTAGATGCTCAAAATAGTTTTTCCATTTTCCCGTGGGAATGAGACATTTTCCCGGAAAAAAAAGTATCTTAGATGTTGACCCAGGTAATAAGTTATCATCACACCAAATTTCATCCGTCCAGTAGTTTTTACGTGATGCGTGAACAGACAGACAGACAGAGACAGATTTACAGTTTTATTATATATATATATATATATATATATATATATATGTATATATATATATATATATATATATATATATATATATATATATATATGTATATATATATATATATATATATATATATATATATATATATATATATATATGTACTTACGTATGTATGTATATATGTATCAACACGGTAACTTTCGAACGAAAACTTCAACTTTTATGAAATTTGGTGAAAACATTGGACGTTCAAAAATCTTGGACGAGTTCTTCAGCCAGACACGTCCGATGCCAGGAATATGGTTTTTGAGCATTTTTTGTAAAAATTAATGAGTTCTTGGCAAAAATTTACTACAATTTAAAAGTTTTTGCGACATTTTTTACACCATTAAAAAGACGAGAAAAAATCACATGAAAAAGGTTTTGGAATCATTGTTCTATGTCAACTGGTTTCTGAGAAAAATTAATTTTTATGAATAAAAACTAGAGTCAGAAGTGTTTTTATTACGTTTATCTAATTATATGAATGTAGTTAGGTACTTATACATACTACCTAAAGGAATATGTATGTTGTACAACAGGATAATAGCTTGTATAGTCAATTACGTATGCATATGTTTGTATGTTATATGCCATTTTTTTTAAGGTACCGAAGAAAGTCCTATTTTTTAAAGCTCCGATAAAAATTTGTTTTGAGGTCCCTAGAAACCGAAAATAATATTCACTAAAATTTATATATTATATTTCTATTTAGTCCCACACCGTTAGACAAGTTCGTTAGCCAGCCATGTCGGATGTTTATTTTTGGTCATTTTTCGTGAAAAAAATTATTTTTTTACCAAAATCCCAAGTTAAAAAATTTTTGCGACATTTACTTACACCATTAGAAAGAGGAGAAAAAATCACTTAAAAAGGTGGAAAATCACAAAAACGGATTTTTATAAACGGAAATTCGCGGTATTCGCGTTATAACGGTCGCTATGTTATGCAGGATGTTGCGACAGGGGTATTATTTAAGTTAAAAGAAAAAATACCCCTGTCGCAGCATCCTGCATAACATAGCGAATTTCCGTTTATAAAAATTAGTTTTTCTTGGAAACTAGTTGACATAGAATAATAGTTTAAAGACCTTTTTTATGTGATTTTTTCTCCTTTTTCTAATGGTGTAAAAAAATTTTACAAAAATTTTTGAATAAGAGGAAATTTTGGCAAAAAGCTAATTTTTTCACGAAAATTGCCAAAAAAACCATGTTTCGAGCATCGTACGTGTCTGGTTAACGAACTCGTCCAACGGTTTGAGACTTCCAATATTTTCACCAAATTTCGTAAACGTAAAACATTTCGTTCGAGAGTTATCGCGCGGACACACACACACACACACACACACACACACACACACACATATATATATATATATATATATATATATATATATATATATATATATATATATATATATGTATATATATATATAAATTTTAGTGAATATTATTTTCGGTTTCCAGGGACCTCAAAACAAATTTCTGCCATAGTGCCGGGCTCAAGTCGCGTCATGACAGTGGCTGTAATAGCTGAATTCCATTCTGGAAATTCGCTAATAGGATGTGTACCTACTTCGAATAACCTAATAATGTTGATTTACTTTTAAACAAGTATTACAGGCAGACGATTTCAATTATAAAACCATTTAGTTATATTTCAAAATTAAATTATTTATTGCAGAAATGGTTATTTATTGTAAAAATAATTAAGTGAAATTGTCCTATTTTGTAATTTATTCGTCTTGAGTGTTATTAAAATTTATCTAAAATTTGAAGAAAAAGGTAACTTCTAAAACTTGGAAATCAATAATGGAATATTTACGATTTTTACGATTACATTACGATTTTCTGTATATATGTAGATTAACTCATCGTCAACGCTAAAAGTAATGAAAAGAAAAACTGGAACAATAGGGAAAGTTTTCAACATCAATACCTATTGTATGAACATTTTTTTTTTTAAATAATTCAATAAAAAACCATATTAAAACCAACGACAAAAGGCAAATTAAATATAAGTGAATGTTTTAAAATATATTAATTATTCACCATTCGATTTTGATTTTATAGGAAATGGTAAATCTTTGATCGAGGCCGTGAAATTAAAGGAAAATTAGAATATACAGAAACTTTATTTCAAAATTATTACGATTACTTTTTACTTTTTCCTCATAATTTCAAATGTGAATGGTTCGCGATATTAAATTAAGTTTAAAATTAGCATTCAACCGCGTCGTTTTTATTTTTTTCCCATTGCTTTTTTAAAAAAAAAAAAAAGAAAATGGCAAAAACACGTATGTATACTTGAAATTAACTTAACCCTTTGCGCTTATAAGACATGTACAGCATGACAAAGTGGTTTGTGTATTAACTCTACCATATTTAAAGGTGTTTTGTCTGTTGGATCATAAGACATGTACCCCATGGCACACTGAATGTTGAACTGTAATGACCGCTCATACTTCACATTACATGAATATTTTATTTAATAACTGCAAACACATTCAATTATTAGAAAAATTGTAAATAAAATAATACAAAATCACGTTGAATTATCTTTTTAAAATTAAAAACTAATAAAAACAGCATTGAGGGCGTATTTAGCGCATTTAGTATTCAACTTTGGGGAAACAAGGTTAGAACGTCAAAAGAATCCGTCAAAAAAAGAACGTCGGTCGTTGTCATGTACTACATGTCTTACCAGCCTATTTACAACTCACTTTTTTTTGCTTGAGTGCAGAGAGTTAAACATTATTTACGTCATCAACAAATGAATTGAGTCTAGAAGTCTAGACGTACCACTTTAAATTATTATCAAAAAATAAGAAAACAAATATGTAGTTGGCCATGGTAATTGTCATAATAAAAGAGAAAGAGACAAAAAACTATTCCTTGTTCATGTTACGAAGAACTTTAAAAGCAAAGGATGAAAAGGAGAGGCGAAGAAATCAATGTTAAATATATTAAACGAAAAAGAAAATATAATCTTTCTCAATTTGTATTTTTGTAAAAGAAGTTTATTTTTTTTTTAGAATAATAATAAACAAAATAAAAATGTTTTATTCATTTTTTAATATAATATTCTTAAAATTTGTTATTCCAAAACTAAAAAAAAAAAAATTGCCCTGTTTTGTAATTCAGTTTTCTAGAAATTTAAATTCGATAATGTTATTTGAAGGTCAAATCAAATTCAATTCCAAATTTCAATTCGACATTTAATGGATAGAAACGCTTAATAAACTCATTGTCAGTGTTTTAAAAAAAAGTCTCCACTAAAAATTTCAGTTTGGGGGAACGGTAACTCCAAGCGCATACTCCACATAAAGCGAGAATTAAATCGGGACGTTTGTTGGAACAAACCCGTTGTCGTTTATTAAACAGAGTAAAATGCTGTATTCTTCGTAACATGAACATATTTTAATAGATTCGTCTACTTTTGCTTCATTCGTTGATGATGAAAGTTAAAATTCAAAAATTGAACTCAAAAGTCCATCAATACACTTCTACACCGGTAAAATTTAAAGTAAAATTTGATAAGAAAAACCACTTGCCGTGTTTTGCATCCATTAAAAATTTTACAGTGGACACAAAATCAGGGTCGTATTTAGAGGGGCGGGGGTAAGCGGGGCACGTATCCCGAGCGGCAGGTCTTGGAGGGCGCCAAAATTTTTTTTGCTCGTCACTCGTTTTTTGGGAGAGAAAATAAATATTTTTTTAACCTGCCCCGGGCGCGACTTAGGCTAGGTCCGGCCCTGCACACAATGCACATTGTAGGCAAAATTTCTGGCTGTTCAAAGTACGAGGTCTTTTGCCTTATATCTCAGAAATTAATCCATTGAAAAAAAGATAAGTTTTTGATACTGCCGACAATATTTCTAACGTTAAACTGAGAACATAATTATGTAAAATTCGAGATAGCAAAAATGATGATATGAATGAATGTTTATAATTTGTATTTATCAAAAAATACTTACTTACATATTTTGAGTATAATAACTGTGTGAGTTTTTCGAGAGTTGCCATTTTTATTACAGCCAAACCGTTGATTTAATCGAAAAATTATTCAAATAAGAGTTGTAGATATCGACGGGGGCAACCGATTGCTATAGTCAGGAGCTTTATAGCTCTTATGGTTTTCGAGCTATGATACAAACTTATAGATTTTTAAATGGGACTATATATTAATTTTGCGATAAAACTGATCTAATGCATTAATTAACAACATAAATAAGCAAAAAAATTTTTTTACCCAAGTTTTTAATTTTTCTTTAATTTACCAGTTAGGCGGTAAAAATATGCATATGTACTTGAGGCTACTTCAACCGATAGTATTTTTCTTGGTTACATTTCCATTACATCCAAGAAAAAAGCCTTTTCTAGTACCATTTCTAACATAAAAATTTGGTTGTAATAGAAATGGCAACTCTCAAAAAACTCACATGGTATGTTTGAATTGTGTATTAATTGTACGCATACAAGAGAAATGTAACATATAAAATTGTACATAAATACTTAACGTAAATTCTTTTAACATCTTGCAGGTGAAAGTCAATCGATATTAGATTCTTTCTGGACTTCTAATATGTACCTCTGATACATAATTATGTATTGTAACACATATACAGTAAGTAAATTGACAGACAAAATAAATAATAAAACGATAAATTGATCAAAATATGTATAAAAAATTCTTTTGTCCAAAACCAATATCCACACGACTTTAATTATTCAGAAATTATTTATATTATATTATGGAGCGGGTCACTTTTTTATGATTTCGTAGTGCGAACAACGAAATCCTTATGCAGTTACTATTTCGGCGAATTTGAGTATGTTCAATTTGCACTTGATCTGTTTTAGAAACAACATTAGCACCCGTTTACACGGGGCCATGGAGAGTTTATTTTAATAATGCATTTTTTTTAAAAATGCAAATTTAAAAAAAAAAAATTTTAATTTGTCTCGCCGCACCGTTGTTTTTAGAAAAATTGTTTCGATTATAACAATAGAAAATATTTAATTTTTTAGCTACGGTTAAATCAAGCTCCCCCCTTTAACAATTTTTTAAAAAAAAAATAAAATTGTTAAGTAGACTCACAAGTTATTGGAAAAATTAAAAAAAAAAAATTACAACATAGTCAAAATTTTGTAATTATGATCCTAATTGCAACAATAAAATTTTTCCGATAAAAATTTAATTCAAATAACGAAATAATTACCAATTTGTAATTTCCGACATTCATGACTATACTTTAATAAATATTAGATAACGAAATAGTTTAATAATTGTTGAAGTTCTTGGTTAAGAGAAACCTATGTTGTATAATCATTCCGAAAATTGAAAATTATATTACAATTATATTGATATTTACTTTGTAGAGTTAGAAATTTTCCATTGTGTAAAACATATTGTACCTGGCTAGATGGAAAGCTGTACTTTGTAATTAATAAATAATAAATAAAACCCTGATTGCGTTCATCCATGGTCAGTTAGATCAATCGATATCAGTTACTAGCCAATTCTCATAACAATCATATTATTATTATTATTATTATTATTATTATTATTATGTTACATTACTACTTATTTTGATGTCAAGTCGACCTTTTAAAACAATATGACAAAACTAATCATTACACTTTGTCTAAAAAGATTGTGTGTGTTAAACATAATTGTTGCCGTAAAGAATACCGGGGGGATTAAAAAAGGTACCCAAAACTGGGATGAATTGACACAAATTCAGACTTTTTTCGAAAATACTTTTGGTTTTTAAAAATATAATCAAAATTATTGTAATTTCTACTCTATGGTAAATCGTCGTCAAAAGGTTGGCCAAAAATTGAAACAGAAATATAATTTAGAATTTTTTTTTATGTACTACATAATTTTATGTAAAAATATACGTAACATCTAAAATTTATAAAGAAAGGAAATGTTTAATGTATTTATAAAAATCTCAAATAACTTGACAGTCTTGAAAGTACTCTGTTCTATGTTCCAATATATCCTACATTCGTCTCCGAACACCCCATATTCGTCCCTTTATACGTGATACAGCGTCCCTATTGACCCTTATACTATTTCTACTCACCCCTTTTCTGTTCTTTGCTTATAAACCTGCAACTGAAATGTCAAATCCTCATGATTTTCTCTAAAAGTCTGTAGTTTTCTTTGCTCGGATATGTTTAAAAATCACTAAAAATTCGATTAAACAACAAATTTTTTATAAGAACACTAAAATGTTTTTAGAATATTTTTAAGTACCAACACTGTCTGAAGACGTCAATTTAAATTGATTTTTTAATATTTTTTATCCAACTTGAAGCTTAGTCACTATTGCTACCAAATGGATGATTATTCTACTATAGTTTAAGAAAGATATATTATTACGTATACTTGTTTTTACGTTCTCCGGGTAAAACAAGGGTCTACTGTGTCGATTACTAAGTTATTAATAAAATAATTTATCTTTGGAATTTTGAACAGTATGTCCAACTATGAGACTGAATGTTCTTTTTAACAACGATGTATTCATATATTCCGTTCACATTCTTTTTAGACCAAGTGTACGTAATTCACCATTATATGTACATGATATTGTAAAGGTGAAATGGAAAGGTCACACTTCGCCCACGTAATAGAACAAGGTCACATGTGACATTTCAAATAGAGCCAGCCAAGATGGCATTATTCGATTTCTATTATCCTCAACAGTTAAATCATATAAATGTATAAAAAAAAATTTTTTGGCGTAATAAAGTCTACTTTTTTTCATTCATTGTGCCGATAAGAATTTTAAGTTTATGAAAAAAAAATATCCCGGTCGCAGCATTCTGCATAACATAGCCAATGTCCGTTTATAAAAATTAATTTTTCTCGGAAACTAGTGGACATAGAAGAATAGTTTAAAGACCTTTTTTATGTAATTTTTTCTCCTCTTTTAAATGGTGTAAAAAAATTTCGCAAAAATTTTTGAATGAGTGGAAATTTTGGCAAAAAACTAATTTTTTTCAAGAACAGAAACCATGTTCCGGGCATCGGACATGTCTGGCTAACGAACTTGTCCAACGGTTTGGGACTTCCAACATTTTCACCAAATTTCGTAAACCTAGGACATTTCGTTCGAGAGTTATCGTGGGGACACACACACACACACACACATATATATATATATATATATATATATATATATATATATATATATATATATATATATATATATATATATGTATATATATAAATTTTAGTGAATATTCTTTTCTGTTTGTAGGGACCTCAAAACAAATTTCTGCTATAGTCCCGGGCTCAAGTCGCGTCATGACAGTGGCTGTAATAGCTGAACTCCATTCTGGAAATTCGCTAAAAGATCCAAACAATATAATCTGCAATTTTGTTCAACTTCTACCCCTACATTTCACTAGCGAAGACTTAAATTTTGAAGCGCCCACCTGAATAAGAGCACAAATTGAATATCTTTTCTTTATATTAATAATTGTTGACGTTGTTCAGAGGGTGTGAAACGAGATACGTGACAGTGAAAATGTAGGCCTATAGAGAAGGGGGTAACGATTTTCCAAGAATTTTACTCCTACAGTGAACAAAGACCTTACTGAGAGCTTAGAATGTATTAATAAACTGAATCATCGTAATGATTCATATTAAATACATTATAAATTACAATAGCTTTCTTACAGACAGGCGTCGCAATTTGATTCGCACATCTGTATGAAAAACACGTCATTTATTTTGTTTTATTTTCCTTTTATGCTTTTAAAATTGTTGCAATAACCCTATAACAGTAGCAGAAATGGAAGATTAAGTTACGAATTTGTAGAAACCCTTTATTGGGTAAGACAAAACTACTCTAAAGTAGAGATGTCGATTCTCCAAAAAAAAGATCGATTTTTGGATCGATTTAAATCGAAATAAAAAAAAATCGGCTAAAAAAAAATCGACTCTGTGAAATCGATCTAAAAAATCGAAATTTTGAAAAGTTTAATAAAATTAGCTGACAATTTTTGTTTAAGGGACTTACTTGATAGTACATAGGTAATATCGGTAATATCGTGTAAAAACGCCTTACATTATATTTGTAAAGGCGATGAATGAGTTAACTTTTCAATTATAATAAAATTATAAAAAATAAAGCAATTGAATATGTAGGACGAATACCACGAATTGAACCAAGTTTATTCAAAAATTTCAAACAAATTGACAAAAAAATGTTTTCTAAATAAGTCGCTTTTGTGGGAAAGGGATCGTCGTTTGCACAGATAGGTGGTCTCTTCCATCCTTTTGTATTAATAGTCTGCCTTATATAGACCCATAGGAGGGGTTCGTTGGTATAACGAGTAATAAGTGACAATTAACAATAGTTTTTGGTGTTTCATTTTAACACATGTTTCTTTGTAGAATTACTATTAAAATGAAGTTATTTTTGGAAAAAATCGGTTATTGATCTCTTACTTTTAATAATCGATTCATGAATCAATTCAAATGAAAAAAATCGAAAAAAGAATCGAGTTTTTAAGCTTCGATTAATCGATTTAAAATCGACATCTCTACTCTAAAGTCTATAAAGCACAATAATTAATTTTTAAAATACAATATTCTTGATAATAAATAACATTTTAAGGCAGTATTCTAGTCTAGAAATTCGAAAAAATCGATTTTTTTTCATATTTTCAAAGTTCAGACCTTTAAGAATAAGCCTCTAAAAGGATTTACAGAAATTCGAATTATTTTCGGAGTTATGGTTATTTTTTCCCTGTGTACTGTGTATCTTTTCACTGTTAAATTCAAATTTTTAATATAAATTACTCGAAACTACTTTTTTCGATACGGTTGACATGATATCTCAAGTTTTAATGCACCGATTTACTTGAAATTTGGTACAAATCTTCTTAATACTATCAAAATTGGCCCGATGTAGGGGTTTTTCGAATTTTTTTGAAAAATTTCCAAAGTTGAAAAAAGGAGGCGAAAAAATGACTTTTTTTTTAATGTACGCCATTCTGTAAAAAAATTTATTTTTTCAAATCGGCTACGTCCGGCTAATTCTACATCCTTGTTTATTGAGAATTAACTAAAATTTTATGTTTCAGATCACCGGGAGGGTTGGAATCACGTCAACCAGGGGACACCTTTTTTTTTGAGTCCCCACTTTGCCGGCCTGTGCCGATTTCAATTTTGATTTTTTTTTTAATTTTTATACATTTTTATACTTTTCAAGTATCAATAAAAAAAACTAGTAAAAAAAATGGATACTAAAAATGTTTACTGTTTTTTTTTATTACGCCCCCTTAACTCATGTGAATTAAGTCACATAAAAATATTGTAGTCTTTTTCACTTTTTCAATGAAAAAAAAGTTAAGATCAATTTTTACAACGAAAAAAATGGTATAAAAAGTTTTTATTGGTAAATTTAATTATTTTCAATACTTTAGTAAGTAACGAAATATTAAATAATAACATGATGAATTATATTAACTTATTCGTTAAACTGTTTTACCGTTGTTTTAAAACAATTTAACTCGAAGAACTATCAACTAGCAAAAACACGACAGGATAGTTGGTAAAATGCACTTCTTTAGCGGATAATAATTTAACAAAAATTCGTTAAGTTCGTGTTTTTGACACGCACTAAGGAATGTCACCTCAGTGAAAGTGTTAATTTATGATTTTTTGTTAACTCTATAGTTGTTAACTCTACAGCCCTCTTGCGTTTATTCAATATGGATGTACAACTCTATAATTATTCAATATGGATATACAACTCTATAATAATGTTTCCCCCACTATGATCACACAACGATATTAACTCTTTGCACTCAAGTAAAAAAAAAAGTGAGTTGTAAATAGGCTGGTAAGACATGTAGCACATGACAACGACCGACGTTCTTTTTTTGACGAATTATTTTGACGTTCTAACCTTGTTTCCCCAAAGTTGAATACTAAATGCGCTAAATACGTCCTCAATGCTGTTTTTATTAGTTTTTAATTTTAAAAAGATAATTCAACGTGATTTTGTATTATTTTATTTACAATTTTTCTAATAAATGAATGTGTTTGCAGTTATTAAATAAAATATTCATGTAATGTGAAGTATGAGCAGTCATTACAGTTCAACATTCGGTGTGTCATGTGGTACATGTCTTATGATCCAACAGACAAAACACCTTTAAATATGGTAGAGTTAATGGACAAACCACCTTGTCATGCTGTACATGTCTTATAAGCGCAAAGGGTTAATATGTCATCCTTCGATGACATAAAAAATCAGAAAGTAATCAGTTTGAAATAATTCTAATTAATAACAAAGATATTAAGTTCATAAGTATATAATTACATTCAATTAATCCAGTTATCTTTCCATTAAGATATATTTATCTAAAAAATGATAAATATTACATAATTATTTAATACATCACTGGGGAAATTAAAAAAAAAAATCATTTCCTATCTCTTCATACTCAATTACACTTCGACCTCAGTTTAAATCATTTTACAAACTGGTAGGCATGAAAACCTGAGTTATGTTTTTTATATTTGAAAAAAAAAACATTTTGGAAATTTCCAAAATTTTTTGAAATATAGAATTTATTATTTTATTACTGATTTCAAATTTAGGTGCTTTTTTGATTTTTTGATTGCGCTCCGTCAAGAGTTAGTTGTGGTCCTAAATACTATTTTTTTGAACTCCTTCAAGAAATGAGAAGTATGCAACGAGAGTTCAATTTTTAAAACTCCTTAGGTATAAAATAATTTTCTTTTTTGGTCCTGAATCTGAATTTCTTCGATCTAGAGGTCTTAGACATTTGGCTTTTCTATCTACATATTAGTTAATCCGGCCCTGTATGTAATGGATTCATTGACCATTTTTAATGAAACTATTCATAAAATAAAACCAATTAGTAATTAGTTATTAAAAATTGTAATTGCTTTTGTTGAATGCCAATGAAAATAGTGTTGATTAGTTCGGTTAAATATTGCACTAACACGTGGTATCGCTTAACTTTATCTAATTCATTTAGATAAAATCGATATCTATATGAAGAGGAGAAAAAAATCGAAAAACTGATAAGTTTTCTGAAAATATTTTCGTCTATCAACATGAAATTTTGCATATTAATTTTATAGGTATATGAAATTGTGGTTCCTTTTACTGTTTTTCATTTTGAAGCCGCCGTTTATGAAATATTCATCTTCAAAATGAGTTAGTAATGTGCAAGTAACATTATCTCGAATATATTTATCTATCTTTATGATAAACTGAACTGATTAATTCACACTGAAAGCTGTGAAAAGCTCTAACTACTGAGGAGCCATAACTTAATGCGTGCCCAACACGCATTTGGTGAATTTTTATTGATAAATCTTATGATTGATTTGACTCTCAAACAAATTTCATTGACTAAAACAAAAAAAAAAAAATAATAAAATTTTTGAACAACTACAATTTAAGTTTTCATTCTAACGGGTTCGAAAACATTGGACCCAATCGTGCCTCTCACCTTTAATGCATCTAAAAATCACAAAAACATAATTGCACTAAAAAAATGATTTGAAAATAATTTGTGTCCCCAACTTATTAAATTTGTGGCTGCGCCACTGGATTCTAGATTTTTAGTATTTCGTAGTCATAACCATGAAATCCGTCTGTCATCGCATAAGGTGATCTACTCGCACCTGACCACTTTTTAATAATCAGTGTCGGACCTAACGCAAATTAAGAGTGTTATTTTTTAAAAACTATTATTGAAATTTTTTTATGTAACAAAGTAAATGCTAATTTTAATATTAAATAAAAGGAAGAAATATTCTATCACGAAAATTGTGAAAAACTTTGACTTAATATGTGCCTAGAACGCACTTGAACTTTTTTAAAGACTTGAAACCCTAAAAAAATTGAAAAAAAAAAAAACTAAAATTAATTCTAGACTTTTTAAAGACGTACTTCTAAAGGACAAAATGGCTTTACTGAAAAAAAGTAAGTAAACTTTTTGGGAATCGACCTTTTAAACCAAAAAAAATAACCTTTTTTGGTGAAAAGTCCTCCACATCTTTTTTTTGTAATTACTAACAGAAAACTAACAGGTATATGTATTCTTGAAGTGAGCGACATTAACACGTTCATTGCCAAGCTAAAAATATATACTTTGTGAGATGGCCAAATATTTATATTTGTCACGCGATATCGTGTGATGGGCCATATAATAAAGTAGCCGTATCACGCGATATCGCGTGATACGGCAATGAATGTGTTAAAAAGAAAATCTTTTAATCAACAAATTGAAAATAAAGATCTTTTCGAATTCGACTATTCCTCAAAAAAAGTATGATACAAACAAGCTTCTGAAATTTTCGCCAGAAATTTAGATACCATGGCAAAAAAAAATACTATCCCAAACGACACATGTGCAGTATATGCGCAAACTACTAGTAAATCAGGTTCATAATTATGACCATGGCATTCGGTTCTTATAACAAGTATAATAATGTACACGTGATAAACAAAGAGGAAAAATATCCATATGGAGAAATATTATACGTCATAAGCACATACACATACAATATTATTATTGTTATTATTAAGAACAATACTTAAATCTAATTTAATTTTAATTCAGAACAATGCACAATACTTAAAAGCAATTTAAGTTGTTTTAACACTTTTCTAATTTGGAAAAATTATAAAATTTAAAAGCGTAATAAATAAAATAAGAAAAAATAAATGTATTTTAAAAAAAAAATAAATAAAAAAGAACAATAGTTTGTCAACTACTACAATAAAATTTTAATTAGTGAAATCTTTTATATAATCCAACTTTCAATTAAAATAACTGATATACTTCCTACATTTTACTATAAATCCTTATATTTAAAAAAAAAATATAATTTTTATGCATTAATTGTCTAAATAATTCAAATTCGATACGAATAATTTCAAAAATACGGAAAAAGAATGTTCGAGAATTCAAATTTGAACGTATTTCATACTATTATACATAGGTATACAATAAAATTTCTCCTTATCTCTATATAGAAGAGGTTTCACTTTATAATAGTCCTGTTCATCCTGTTCATTAACCCAAACAAAACCTATTTTAAATTAGGTCACTGATTTCGAACGGATAAAATCAGGTCAATAATATTGAAATTACTATATGAATAATTTTGAATAAAATTTTAAATATATATAAGCAATATATTATATAATAATAAAGTAAAAGAAGAATTTGTCAAATTGAATAGTATCAACATAAAGCGCTTACCTTTAAAATATATTAAATTTCTTGTCTAATGAAGAAACGTGTCACTACAAATAAAAATTATTTAATACTCAAAAAATACATTTAAAATCACTGATTCAAACATTATTCATAATTTTGAAAAAATTACTGTTTTTGTAATGATGATCAGAGAATACATGTATATTTGGTACAGAAAAAAAAATTAACTTTTATTTCGAACTCACACACAGCACATTGTTGAATTAAATATTTATAAATCAATTGAATGGAAATATTATTTTAAATGGTTATTTTAAAGTATTGTATTCAATTTATTATTTCGTTTATAAATCGTTCTTTTTTTTGAAAAGTTATTGTATTTTGAACACTGAGATTTTATATAAAATGTTATTTAGTCCGAGACACAAAAGTATAAATTGTCACAATTAATTTTGAAAATTACATTATTCGCGTGTACACTTAGCAAAACACTTGTACGTCAGATTTCTGAAGCAACTGTACTAAAGAATTAACTGTTCAAAAGATTAATAATATGCCAAGTGAACTGCCATCTCCACAATTTTATTAAATAAAAACACTAAAAAAATTAACAACAATCGTACCAACTATGTATAATTTACAAAAAAAAATGAAACTATAAATTATTTTTTTAATAGAATATCAATTTTTTTTCAAATTTTTTAAACACTTCTGTTTGTTTTGTCTCACATAATTTTTAATCTCAAGATAAAATACTTTAAAAATATTTTTTTATGTTTACCTACGTTTAATAACACCATATTTTATTTTTCCGTATATAATTTAATTTCCCTAGATAAATATATACATATTACAAACAAAACAATCAGCTGTTTATAAATATTGGCAGTATTGGGATGTACCGTGGGATGTACTGAAGGTAAAACCGGTTTACACTTGTAATGATTTGCTGGCGCTACTTTTAACGTTTACACATGATTTGTATGGTTTATGGTATATAATTTGGTAAGTACTGCGCAGGTCACAAATGGCTGTATTGGATAAATAACTGTCATATATAACTTTCAAAATTGTCATTTGTATCTAAATGTAAAGTAATGAATTAGGCTGGTCGTCCATTGGTTGCGGACAACTGCGAAATTCGATTCAGACGATTACGCACATTTGTCGTTCGTCCGAAATGATATGTCTGCTGTCCGTCCACTAGCCCAATATTCGTCAGTATTTTTCTTTTTAATTTTTTTTTCTCAAGCTATAGTAGATGCTATAAAAATACGTAAAAAACAATTTATGGCAAGTAATATGCAAAGGTACACAGTTATAATTGTAATTTATCTTCAGTTTCATCTTAATAAAAATAAAAATCTCATGAAACGGACTTCTTCGCGCGAAAAAATCCAAACAAAATTGGATCGTTCGTCCGTTTTCATGCGTATTCGTCCGAATTAAATTTCGTACGTTTCCGCATCCAATGGACGACCAACCTCAGAAGAGAAAAAACCATAATAGATACATACTTAGAAAAGACTCAAACTTGAATAAAGGCGTATTAATAACATTAATTTTTTTTTTTAAATAATACTGGCGTCAATACCAGTTCACATTTACAAGTTTCAATTTTAGTGGCACATAAATCATTACTAGCGCCAGAAAAGTTAGAAGGTTGCTAATTTTTTTCATCCATGTATACATTGTACCACCTTGCACGCTAGTTTTACTGGCGCGCCACTTCATGTTGGCGCCAGCAAATCATTGCAAATGTAAACGCCGTATTATTCTAGCAATTACTCAGTCGGTATGTAAAACGAAATTGCAATCGATGCAAATGAGTCAAATAATTAGAATGAAATTTATTATTTTTATACTTTTGAGATATTCAAAAATTGTTTTAAATGCGAGCTATTGTGTCTAAAATTGCTGGTGTTGTTGGATATGTCATCCAATATGGATGCATCGCTCACTGTACCTTTGAATATATTGGTGATTTTGTAATTGTAAGTTGAGTGACTTATATCCATAGTTAATAAATCAAACTATAGGTGGCAACATAATCAGTAAATATGCTTTCTTATAGTGTTCTGGACCATCAATGGAACCAACTCTTTATTCAAATAATGTCCTTTTTACCGAACATATTTCGCCACGTTTAAATCGAATACAACGGGGTGATATTGTAATTGCAAAATGTCCAACGAACCCCAAACAACATATCTGTAAACGTGTTATTGCAATGCCCGGCGATGAAGTACGATACGGTACAAAAACTGAATATGTTCCCGTTGGTCATGTGTGGTTAGAGGGTGATAATTCGCGAAATTCAGCCGATTCAAGAACGTACGGCGCTGTTCCGCAGGGCTTAATTCGTAGTAAAGCTGTATGTCGAATTTGGCCCGTTAATAAAATACAATTTTTAACTAATAAGAATTATTAACACTATTTTTGCTGTCGAATACATTATATTTTTTTTGTATTTATACATAATAAATAATAAATATATAAGTTTTGAAATTATTTTATTTATCACTAGCTGTACCCGCGACGTCGTTCGCGCGACACATTGTTATAAACTCAATCAGAATATAAGTGTAATAAATATACAGAACAATAATTTTTGCGTAATGCATGCACATGCTCAAAATGATTTTTCTATTTTCCCGTGGGAATGAGACTTTTTCCCGGAGTAAAAAGTATCTTAAATGTTGACCCAAGTAATAAATTATCACCACACCCAATTTAACCAAAATCCATTCAATAGTTTTTGCGTAATATGTGCACATGCTCAAAATGGGTTTTCTATTTTCCCGTGAGAATGAGACATTTTCCCGGAGTAAAAAGTCTCTTAGATATTGACCTAAGTAAAAAGTTATCACCACACCAAATTTCATCAAAATCCGTCCAAAGGTTTTTGCGTAATGCAAGCGCATGTTCAAAATGGTTTTTGTATTTTCACGAGCGAAGTAAATATTTTTCCGGAATAAAAAGTATCCTAGATGTTGACCCAGGTAATAAGTTATCATCACACCAAATTTCATTAAAATCCGTCCAATAGTTTTTTGCGTGATGCGTAAAGAGACAGACAGACAAAAATTTTAAAAATTCCTGTTTTGATATTTACATCGATAACTATTTACAGTAGGTACCAGTACAATTTTCAAAAAATATTCCATGTACAGAAATGGTCTCGTTACAGTTTTATTATATGTATAGATTTACCCAAATTATCCTTTCGCGATTTAACGAAGTTGCTCTGAGATAGGTACAAAAGTATATCTCAGCGAAAAAATTTTCTTTTATCAAAAATTAAATAATGTATTAATATGCTTCACTTATTATATTTTTTGTATATACCACTTGTTTTTTTGAATTTCCGCGCGCTTATGTTGTACCAATATAAAAACATTGTTGAAAAAGCGTTGTAAAAACGGTGTAAAATGATGTTTATAAATTATATTTCAAAAACGGCGTGGTGAATAATTTTTATTTCTTATTAAATATGGTTTGTAACTTTGTATTTTATAACATTAAATTTTTATCAAATTCCTTTGACACGTTTCCATTTTATTAAAAAAAAAAAAAAAAAAAAAAAAAAATAGAGTTTTCCCATAAAAGTCCGTGTTAAAACTTGGAAATCGTTTTTTTCAAAATTTGGGTTGTCAATTTTTTTTCGGTAAGGGCTCGTATTATTGGTCATGGCCCATATATGGTCATGTTATTGGTATTGAATTAAATACAGGGCCAGCTTAGCCAATAGGCCACCCTAGGCCAGGGCCTAGGAGCGGTAAATTTTTAAAATCGGGCGGAAAAATGAGTAGTTAACGTTTTTTTTTTGCTCGTCATTATTTTTTTAAGAGAAAGTTTGTAAAAAAAGTAGGAATAGGGGCGGCAAATTTTTAAAACAGGGCAGAAAAATTTGTGATTGACGTTTTCTTTTTTTTCAAAATTTCCTTTTTTCAAACAAAATGTAGGGGCGGCATTTTTCAAGGTGCCTAGGGGCGGACTCAGGGTTAATCCGGCTCTGATTAAATAAGTATCTAGGCAAGTTTCGTTAAAATCCTTTGAAAAATCATTTTATTGATTAATTACCTTAAAAAATTGTAGAAAATGGTAGAAATCTATATTATCAATGTTATCAACTAGACAGTTACCTTTGCTGTTCTGTGTTGCTGTCCGTTATATACTGCCATCTACAAACCATTCAAATCATGCTTCAGGTATATATTCTATCTCTTTCTACGCGTATATGTTCTCTTTATTTAACAAATAACATTTTACTGGCTATAAGAGAGATAAGACTAGTTTCTTATCTATTTTAACGTTACCAATTGCATTGAATTTTGATGCTCGCGATGAGCTGTAGGCGGTTTCTTTCATTATTGGCATTTATATGTTGTGCATTTAGTGTGGCTCAATGGCTGACAGAGTACATCGCTGAACATATTCAATCGGCGATGTATGGGATTTAAAGATTGTGTGTATAATTAAAAACCGGGAAAAGTGAATTGTGTTGAGAGAATTAGCGAACAAAAAAAAATTTAAATTTATTGTATCACATTTTGCACACACAGTCTTTTTACGTTAAGTCCTGTACGACGCCGGTTTGTTTTTTGTTTTTTAAAAAAAAAGTTCCAAAAAAATGAATTTGGTAGTAGTGTACGTGGGGTTGTTTGTACAGCGAATTTAGTGATTTTTAAGTGATTTTAAGTCAATTGTATATAAATAATGTATATAAATATTGTAAATTGAATATTTTTGTGTGATTTTATGTGAGTTTTCGTTGAATAATTTTGCGAATTTAATAGAATCGAAAATAAATGACAATGTTGACGAGCACACAAAAACATGTCCTGCACTGCGGATTACTTTTCACCGTTATAATATTTTTCGAAATATTCACGGGTGGGGTGAAAGTGTTCCCGGATGAAACGGCAAACATTGATCCATGGCTCCGTTATGGGTTTTGGGGCACAATTGTACTGTATACGTTACGTTTAATTACATTCCTACCGTTGCCGCAAGTATTATTCAATTTTGCCGGTTTAATTTTGTACAATGCGTTCCCGGATAAGGTGACGTTGAAGGGGTCGCCGCTGTTGGCACCGTTTATCTGTATACGTATTGTGACGCGGGGTGATTATCCGCAATTGGTGCGCTCGAATGTGGCACGTAACATGAACAAGTGTACCGAGGCCGGTTTGGAAAATTTCATAATTGAAGTGGTGACGGATAAACCGTTAAATTTGCCGGCACATCGACGCGTGCGGGAAGTAGTTGTGCCGAATACGTACAAGACGCGAAGTGGCGCGTTGTTTAAGGCACGTGCCCTACAGTATTGTCTGGAGGATGGTGTCAGTATGGTGACGGATAACGATTGGATTGTGCATTTGGACGAGGAGACTTTGTTGACGGAGAATTCGGTGCGCGGGATTTTGAATTTTGTCATTGATGGCAAACATCATTTTGGGCAAGGTTTGATCACGTACGCCAATGAGGATGTTGTTAATTGGGTGACAACGCTGGCCGATAGTTTTCGCGTAGCGGACGATATGGGAAAATTGCGGTTACAATTCACCATGTTCCACAAGCCGCTGTTTAGTTGGAAAGGATCGTTTGTTGTGACTCAAGTAAGTTTTTGTCGTTATATACTTTGGCTTTTTTAATTGTTAAGTACTTGGTATATTCCCAGGAAAATATTTGTCATTTTTCATGGAAAATTTTATCAACAATCATATTATAATATTTTGGAGGTGATTAGTTGAAATAATGTAAAATTATCAGGTTTTTAACTTGGTAGTATCGAGAATTTTTAATTCTTTAAAAAATATTAAGGTGGTTAGTCCGTTAGGAAATAAGTAATTACTAAATCCAAAAAAAGTCTATCAATTATTATTGCAAATTAAATTGGTTAGGTACCTAATTGTAAAATTTTTGTCTTCAAGAATTATTTTAAAAAATTTTAAGTATACGAGTTTGAAAATTGAAAATTTGTTAAAGAAATTTCATTTTGAAAAATTTTCTAACTATACGCCTCACGATAGGATACGTCTCTGGATATGTGGAATTATTTCTGAAGTCACTTACAAAAAAAATCCTAAAGTGCCCTGTAAACGATCAAATTTGTTTGACAAATTTGTTTGTCAAACTTCACGTTTTCATCAAACAAGAGCTTAAACGATCAAACCAGCGCTCAAACAAATTTGACATACTTGTCCGTAATTTGTCATCCTAGTGGTCCCCATAAAATAATTTTATTAGATAAAACTTGGCCAAACATAGAATAAATAATGAAAATTACGGAAAAAAGGTTGCTAGGACAGAGATTTGCAAAAATTTTGTCAAATTTGCTATTCATTTCGGGGCAATTTAATAGAGCTTGTTTGACAAACACAACAAACACCGCCGCACACCTTCAAACTTGTTGGTCAAACACGTCAAACAAGTTGATCAATCAAGATTTTCATCAAACACGTCAAACACGTAGATTGTTTGACAAATGCGTCAAACAAAGCTGCATACTATCAAATAATTTGACAAACACGTAAAATTTGACAAACAATTTGATCGTTTACAGGGCACTTAAAAACAAAAATTTTATTCATTTTCCAGCATTTCTCTTAAGGTATTTGGTGCGAGATAGTCAAGTACAAAAGTATAGCTTTAGTTCAGCGAAAAAATTTTCTTTTATCAAAAATTAAATAATGTACCGTAAAACCGTCTAGACCCGGACAGGGGGTTTAGACCCGGACACTTTGCACCAGTGACCAGTCTTCAAAGTAAATAATTTCTACATTAACCTGCAACAATAAACATTTGTTCTTGACGTCATTAGAGAGAGAAAAACATCCTCTAAACAGCTGTACCAATAAAAACTACGGATTTCAACATTTACTATCTCATTTTACAGGATTACAATCCTACAGTTTTTCAAAGAAATAAAATGTGTGTCTAACTTATTATTAGACATGTAATTTTCGTCATAATTGTTATATTGTTTTTGTTTTGATATGATTGTGTTCAGAATTTTATCGCGCATCATTTTAATGATGTTTGAAGTTATATTCGATGTATATATAAAAAAATACATGCTATACACATATATCCGTTTAGACCCGGACACATCAGTTTATTGCACTGTGGCCGCGATTCTCACTGGTTGTAACTTCCACTATCCATACGTTATATTCCCGCCAGAATTACGCGGTTTATGCCTCCTTTTGGTGTCATATCGCATGTTTACTTCATAGAGAGGCATACTATGTACTGAGACTGACCCCTCTCCCTTCCCACAAAATGTTTTGAAGCCTTTGACAGGTTCAAAGACATCAGACGATATAAAACATTGTCCTAATGTTTTAATGCTCCAACCACCTTAAAGTATTAAGTATTAACCATAATCTTATTTGAATTAAGTATAATATTTTTAATTTTAATCAACGTAGTTTTAATTGGGATTTCAAGAGTTTAATGATTTCGTTTTAACCAATTACCCAATGATTTAGGAACCGGATATTCAGGACCCCAATAATTAGAGTTGAATTCCAGAAAAACAATTTATTTTTTCATTAGTCAAATGTACATTTCGGAACATATGTCCCTAATATGTTCCGAAATGTACATTTGACTAATGAAAAAATAAATTGTTTTTCTGGAATTCAACTCTAATTATTGGGGTCCTGAATATCCGGTTCCTAAATCATTGGGTAATTGGTTAAAACGAAATCATAATATTTTTAAGCTATAATTTTAAATTATTTATAAATAGCCTAACACTATTCAGTCTACCAATCTAGTAATATATAATTAGCTAATTTTGTGTATATGTATATTTTTATTAAACAACCTTGAGTGACCTCGACTTTTGCAATAAATTATTATCATATTTATTTGACATTTTTTTTAATATAGTATTCAAGTGTTTAAGGAATTACGTTGGGTTTGTAAGACCTTCTATGTAATGAAATTCCTAATCACTTTTATTTTCCGTAATTATTTTAGTTAAAAATTTTGAAATTTGAAAAAGTATGAAAAAATTTCACGGACCACTTTTCAGTTTGTTACATCCGTACAAATTTCCTATCATGTAATCTTTTAAAAATTGAAATTGAGCGTTTCAATTTCAACTTTATGGCTATCAAAACTGTTATCTCTACCTACAATTTTGGCCGGACATGTCAGAAAGTAATAAAACTATAATACAGCATAACCTCTTTTTATTCGGTCAGTTTATGTACGATTTTTTTGTGACCTTTTATTCACATTATGTATTTTGGGGGGCCTTTTTTTAAGAATCGTATAAAAAAATTGCAAAAAATTATCATATAAAATCTGGACCGTATAAAAAGAGATTAGGTATAGGTATGTATAGTACATTAAATTTGATCTGAACTAAAAATTTATCTTCATTTGTATTCCCTGTGGTTGTTTTCAGTTATCAACAAACTAACTAATACGGTATTCGATTTCAAAATATCCCTGCCGCAGCATCTTGCATAACATTAAAGCGAATTTTCGATTAAAAAAATTACTTTTTCTTGAAAACCCCTTACATAAAAATAATGATTCAAAAATGGTTTTGCTATGGTGTAAAAAAAATTCGAACAATTTTTTAATTTTCACAAAAAAAATATTTTTGGACGCTCTGGGCATCGGACGTGTCTGGCTGAAGAACTCATCCAAGGGTTTGGAATTTCTAACGTTTTCACCGAATTTCATACAAGTCGGATGTTTCATTCGAAAGTTATCGTGCGAACATATACAGTAGCGCTCAAAAGTATTTTGACAAGTACAGTTTGTTAGATATTAAAAAAATAAAAACAATATTGTATTGAATCAAATAATGTATTTAAAGTGATGATATTTTTTACAAATTAGGACCCCTAAATGTTATGAGTTTCTAAAGAAAAAGAAAATATCGAACTAAGTCTTAACAACGACAGGTCAACGATAATAACAAAAGAAGACTTGTCAAAATACTTTTGAGCGCTACTGTATATACATGTACCATGTGAGTTTTTTGAGAGTTGCCATTTCTATTACAACCAAATTTTTATGATAGAAATGGTAATGGAAAAGGTTCTTTTCTTGGATGTAATGGAAATGTAACCAAGAAAAACACTCTCGGTTGAAGTAGCCTCAAGTACGTATGTGTATTTTTGCCATCTAATTGATAAATTAAAGAAAAATTAAAAATTAAACTTGGGTAAAAACATTTTTTTTTGCTCATTTATGTTGTTAATTAATGCATTAGATCAGTTTTATCGAAAAATTAATATATAGTCTCATTTAAAAATCTATAAATTTGTATCATAGCTCGAAAACCATAAGAGCTATAAAGCTCCTAACTATAGCAATCGGTTGCTCCCATCGATATCTACAACTTTTATTTGAACAATTTTTCGATTAAATCAACGGTTTGGCTGTAATCAAAATGGCAACTGTCAAAAAACTCACACAGTATATGTACCTATAGGTACATATAAATTTTAGTGAATGGCATTTTCAGCTTCCAGGCACCTCAAAACAAATTTCTGTAATAGTCCCGAGCTCAAGTCGCGCCATGACAGTGGCTGTAATAGCTGAATTTTCGATAATTTAGTAAAACCACTAAATTCACTAAAACCACTAGTTTTTAATTATCAAATTTTGAAAACCACAAAAGCAATCATAAAGCGGTGCCGGTTGCAACCAAAAGTACTTACAACTTGCATTTCGAATCTTTTTTAAAGGATCAAATAGACCGGTCCGTGCAACCGTTACAACAATTGTATACTTGACATAAAAGTTAAAATGTGACCAAATTAACCAAAATACGTAGGTATTAAATTTTCTTTGTCGAAATCCAATATTTACTTGACTTCAATTGTGTTCAGAAATTATTACCTCCTTGAATGTTTGAATATAAGTCAAGTAATGCAATAAAATTGTGCCTGGTTGTAACGGTCTGTCGTATCGGTGTGTCCTCACCCTTATGTTAGTCACAATAGAAATGACAACTCTCGAATTATCCAGGCTTGTCATAATAATATTGTTTATATTGTATTGTGAAAGTACTTAATAACAATTAAAAAATACACATCTCCGTTAATTAATATTATGTATTTGTTTAAAAAAAAAGTCATTAAAATTCCTCTATTTATTATATTTAACTTTCATAATGAAAAAAAAATTCAGAATTTAATTAAATTTTCTAAATTCACATTATTTACTTTAATAATATGTAATTAATTTTAACAATTACTGTTTATAAATAACAATAAAGAAATTTCAAGGTTTTTTCTAAAGAAAATAGAAAAGTTAGCCAACTCTTTTGGGGGTCAAGAGGTCAATGGGACACTTATATTAAGGGGGACCACTAGCGTGACCAGCTGAAAAAAAGGGAATTTTTGGGAATTTTTTTAAAGAAAACTACTGCAGGGAATGTTTTAATTTTTTAAGGATATATAATAAATACATAATAAAATTTTTGGACCGAAAAATTAAAAATTCAGCGAGTTATTCGCAATTTCCCAAGGCTCCGAAAAAAAAGTCCCTCAACTGCTGCAGTGATAGCGACCTTCACAGTGCTGGAAATAAAAAAAAAAACAAAAAGTTTATTAAACTAGAAAGTATTGCTCGTACCGTGAACCTCAATCGAAAAAAAAAATTGAAATTTAACAAAATGGCGGAGTTTAAAAAAAAAATTCAAATTTTGGGTGAAAATTTGATGATTTTTGGCCTGCCAAAATTACATTTTTTATTCGGTCGGAAAACTGGAGGTTCATGGTACGGAGAAACATATATAAAGGAAGCTGAAATAAGAATCAATTCGATCGGATGATTTGTCTTCGAATTTCAACTGCAGCAAATTTGAAAAATGTAGTTTTTCTTTACCTTACCTTTTAGTTTTAATCACTGAGAATTTTTACTAAAATTATTTACGATGTACTCACTATAACGGTCATAGTAAAACTAGATGAGTCGTTTAAATGTGCCAGGGTCTAGCTGCTCCACAACATGTGACTGGCACCCACGTCCAGAAACTCCCGAACTATCAACTTTCATACATTTCTCAGTACCTCAAAGTTAACAATGAAAATCAGAATCCACTCTTCAGATGGCTGTAACTCAAAAACTATTTGAGATATGCACTTGAAATTTTAGTATGGTATTTTTAAAGGTTTAGACTATCGAAATATGCAAAGAAAAAATTTTCGATTTTTAAAAAATGTCACACTAGTGGTCCCCCTTAATTGCAATTTCAAAAAACATTTATTCTCGAATCATGGGCGCCCATATGATGGTTTGTAGGGGGGCGGGGGCTACAACCAGAGGCAAGATCCAAAAATATTCCCCAAAAATAGCACTGACGAGCAAGAAAACGTCGTTTTCGTTTTTCCGGGCTCTCTTAGAAATATCCAGGGGGACGGTGGGGAACGCGGATCAGCAATCGCCATATTTCCCATAAAAATACCATTGTCAAGCAAACAAAAAAAAAAAACGTTGTTTTGCCTTCTTTTTGACCCGAAATTTTTAAATTTCCTTCAAGCATCATCAACTTCATAAGCTGGGGGGGGGTGCCCCCTGAGTATGGGCGCCCATGTCTCGAATCTGTTGCATGGATAAAATAACTTTCAATTAAAATTATTTCGCTTAATTTAATCGTAACAAAAGTCCAAAATCCTCAAAAAATTTTGAAAAAATTACACATTTTGATTCATAACTTTAATGCAACAACTTGTCAGGTGACATCATTAATCGTTGGTGCGTCTGTTAGTGTCGTGTGATTTATGAATGGGCCACTATTGCATCAATACTGCCTAGTCTAATTTTCACGTAATAGAAACCCATACATAAAAGTTTTTAAAGATGAAAGAAAATTTAAATCAACCTACTGCAAGATTTTTATGACACGTTAATACCAGAAGCCAGAAGTATTGCAATATTATTTATAGAACTTGGCGGCCCTTATCATTCTAAGTATATGATGTATTTTTGTACAATTAGTACAATGTACTATTTATGTATATATGCAAAAGTACCGTAGTGGAAAAAACAATCACAACAAAATAGTATATTATTCAACAAGCTGGTAATGATAGCTATTACTCACGAAGATGAAATTACGACACGAGCCGAGCTTTCGAGGCGAGTGTCGTAATGCATCTGAGTGAGTAATAGCCATTGCAAGCGAGTAGAATACGATATTTTTTCGACAACTTTTTTCCTTTTTGATTTAAATAAAATTGAATATTTTTAAATCTGTCTATCTATTTTTTAATCTATCTCTAATTTCATTAAATGTTTATATATGTGCAAACGATGAAAACAAAATACAAGCTACTTTGTTTACTTAGATGTTACTACACAACATATTTGAAATTAAAAATTGATACGTATATTATACACAAAACAAAAGCCAGCCCATTGAATAATGGTTAATACGGTGATTTCATTGGTCAAAAAGGTAGTGAGTAATGAAAATTCCTCCACACCTTTGAATAATGCCTGAGTGTGTTCTTCAACAGGAGTAGAAAAATGATAATACAGCTTTAATTTTTTTAGAATTCTCTTTATTTCTTTCAGTTCAAAATTCACTGAACTTGTGTCCTTGATTGTGTGATTCCAGTTCATTATCAAAAAAGAAATATTTAAATGAAAGTAGTTATAATTATTTCTAATGAAATAACAGATAAGACACTTGTTTATGTCTTTTGAAAAGTTAATGACATAATGAGACTTTTATAAATCAAAAATAGGCAAAATTTAATATAGTGGTCACATAGTTTAAATCATATCAGTGTCAAAGATTAATTAAATTACATAATTAATATAAAAACATTTAAAAATGGGACTTTTATTTCAATTAAAAACACATCCTATTATTTTATCTATACAATAAGTAAGGTAAAAGCGCCAATGATTGACAGGGAACCAATAGTTATCATTTTGACGAAAATATTTAGAAAGCGCCGTCTTTCTTTTATTTTATGTTTGAAACAATAGTAACTTTAAGCCAAGGATATGGTAAACTATGGAAATAAAAAATCATAAAAATTAATAATTTTTAAATTTTCATTTTTTTTGAAGTTCAAAAAATAATACAGAAAGATTTAGTCGTTTTTAGTCATTCGACTAAAAAATGATCAAATGCAAACAAAATTAGTCGATTAAACCGATTAATCGATTAATTATTCGACATCAATAATCGACATATGTACATCGTGGCTACCATTATTCCGATTGCGATGAAATTCGTAGATGACCATGGTAGAAGGAAGGACCTGATAGCATAATTTCTGAAAATTTCATAAAAAACGGCGGCATCAAGTTACAGTTTCCAGCAGGAATTAAAAGTTTATTGGTATTGCGATAGTTCTAGCCACAGCTGTTGCGTTTTATTATTTTGTATTTGTACCCAGTGGCTGAGTTACTGAATTGGCGCCATTATTATTAACACACAATTCTCTGTGTAGAAAAAATAAAAAAAATTATTCTCTATGCTATCACTAATATACATATTACATATATACATATATACATACAATTTTCATCCAGATATTATTAGGAGCAAATTCTAAATGCGTCCATGATTTAATCAATTAGCATGCGTGTAACGGCTTGTTTTATTATTGTTAAGAAATTTCGTGGGCGTTAGCTCTAAGCTTCCTCATTATTTTTTTCCAGTAATTTCGATTTATTTTAAATCTACCACGGAGAAAGCCATTGATTTCTAAAAAAATATTTTTTGTAGAAATTTTGTGGTTTGGTATATATATATATATATATATATATATATATATATATATATATATATATATATATATATATATATACATATATATATACATATATATTATATATATATATATATATATACATATATATATATATATATATATATATATATATATATATATATATATATATATATATAACGTTTAATGCTTATGAAATTTGGTATTCGAGCTGGAATCCGGATTCGCTCGGCTAAGTTCGTTAGCCAGACACGTCGGATGCCCAGAAGTAGGTTTTTCGCCATTTTTAATGATTTTTTGCAAAATTTGGCCAGAATTCAAAAATTTTTTTAATTTTTTTTTACACCATCGAAAAGAGCGTAAAAAATTGCATAAGTTTTTAAGACATTGTTCTAAGTGAACTAACTTTTGAGAAAAATTAAGAAAGTTGAATTTTTTTACAATAAATGCTTCATTGTTTTAGCAATTCTTTTCCAGATAAAACAAGTGCTAGTTAGTTATTCAATATGTATTATAATAACAATAGCTCTGTTTCATCTTTTTAAAGTAAAATTAGCCAAATTTTTTAAGAGTACGTTATGGAAAGAAAATTTTTGTATGATGTCCTCCATTAGAGAGAAAATATAATTTATAAATAAATTGTTTCCTCTATTTTCGCCAAAAAATTTTTAAACCTGTAATTTCATTATTGACTTTATTTGGCGATAAAAAACTCAATAATGAAATTACAAGCTTATATAATTTATATATATTTGCATACCTAGAAAAAAAATCGAAAACTATAGTTATGTAATCTAATAATATATTGTTAAATTGATATTGGTTAGGGTCCAGAGGACCCAAAAGCGCCAAAAATTAACTACAGAACTGATTTTGGAAATTGTTTCACTGTTAGAAAGCTAAACTATTTTAAATGGATACAGGTCTTAGATGAGATCCACCAGTGCCCAATATTTGGAAATTCGCTATGTTATGCAGATGCTGCGACAGGGGTATTATAGTTTTATAGCCGATTAAAAAAAGTTAAGGAACAGTTCAGTCTGTCCTTATCTTAAGTCCAAATCATTTGAAAATTAGAAGTCTGTTAAGAGTACGAGGAAGCTGTGTACCATTTCCGATTAGCAGTACATATTTAATGTATGATATGTGAGCATTTTAAACTGTGAGCACGTTAGTATGCTCACTTTATGCATATGACTGATTATCTGTTATGTAAACATTGTAAACAAGAGTATTAAAAGTACGAAGGCCAAAAAAAGAGCGCAGACGTGTAAAATTCATTTCAGATATTAAATTACAAAATTTAATAATTCATTAACTAATTTCAACTCATATTCATATAAATGATGTTATTAAAAATTTGCCAAGTGCGTACTAGACACGTATTAAGTCAGGATTTCGTAGTTCAGTAGTCAGAGTTTTTCACAATTTTCGGGATAAAATATTTTCATTTGCAAAAAACCAATGGAAGAGCATTGATTGCGGATTAATTCTGTCAGGTCAGGACTGTTGAATTTGATCTGGCGGTTCTGATCCAATATTTATTAACTATGAACTGAATTGATCCAATTGCTTAAATAATTTTGTGTTGCGTATTATTAGCTAATTTTTAAATTTTATTTAATTTTAATAAATACACACAATCGAATGGACTAAATCTATTGTTAACTGAGTTTATTGAACTTCATAGCGTTTGACCATGCATGCCCACGAAAATAACGTAGCCAAAATTACAATACATAAAAAAAATTTAAAAATTAGTGCCTATGAGGAATTTGTAACATTTTTAGAAAATAATGCAACGGTTATGTGTCCAGGTATAAAATATTATATTTAAAAATACCCCTGTCGCAGCATCCTGCATAATTTAGCGAATTTCCGTTTATAAAAATTAGTTTTTCTCGGAAACTAGTTAACATAGATCAATAGTTTAAAGAGCTTTTTTATGTAATTTTTTCTCCTTTTTAAATGGTGTAAAAAAATTTGGCAAAAAATTTTTAAATAAGTGGAAATTTTGGCAAAAAACTAATTTTTTTGCAAGAACAAAAACCATGTTCCTGGCATCCGACGTGTCTGGCTGAAGAACTCATCCAAGGGTTTGCGACTTCCAATGTTTTCACCAAATTTCGTAAGTATTGGATACTTCGTTCGAGAGTTACCGCGCGGACACACACATATATATATATATATATATATATATATATATATATATATATATATATATATATATATATATATATATATATATATAAATTTTAGTGAATATTATTTTCGGTTTCTAGGGACCTCAAAACGAATTTTTGCCATAGTCGCATCATGACAGTGGCTGTAATAGCTGAATTTCATTCTGGAAATTCGGTAAAAAAAATAATAAGACTTTTGATGCAGTTTAAAACATCATCAGAGGTTTTGCAAACAAAATAGACAATCTTAGTTGGACCCAAAAGATTCGTGTGGCTTCGAATATTCGATTAGATTTGACAAAATATCCCTACAAAACAGTGAGAATTTCGTCTAAAATTTTTTTTGCAAAATCATTACTATTACATTGGAGAAAATGTTCAGGTTGTAAAATTTTTGTCAAAAACCAGTTTACATAGGATAATGTTTCAAAAATTTTGAAAAAAGGCCATCGGTTTCGCATATAGTATGTTTCTAGCCGTTAAGGATTTTTAGTACTTACTTCTAACGTTGAAATGATTTTCTATTACAGTAACAGCTCAGTTCGTGAAAAGAGTAAGGGAATTGTCAAATTATAAATTAAAATTAATAATTGAAAACTATTTGGCAGATTATCAAATCAAATAAATTTACTTGTAAATTAGCTAGGCGATGAATGGTTAACAAAAAGTCATAATTACACATTTTTGTAATGTCCATTCTACGGAATTTTAGTTTAATGAGGATAAAAAATGTAATAATTCATTATATTTTGTTATTAGTTTATTACTTATTATGTATTCGTGATACTTTTTGATTAGAGTAACAAAAATTATAAAATTTGAAATTTAAATATGAAAACATCGTGAACTTGAGTAACAGGGTAAAGGTCTCAAGTTCAAACAAAAATATTTTCATGTCATAAATGAATGTCTCCTCGTTAATATTATTTATTAATTTTAAACGGAATTAAATGTTTTTTGAGTATTTTTTTTTAATGAATAGTTGAAACTGTTTGTACTGTTAAAGAGTCTCCACATTCTCGCCGAGGTTGGACGAATCGAGAATGTAGAGGGTCATTTCGTTGTGCCTCGCGGTTGGTGTTTTAATGCTATTCATATGCCTGAGCCAATCTCAGCGAGGAACTCGGCGAGGAACCTCGTCCAACCTCGGCGAGAATGTGGAGACTCCTTAATAATTTTGCACTGTCACAAAATAGGGTTCATAGGGTCGTGTCGTGATACAAACGAAATTGACTTTTTTTTAATAGTTTAAAATGTAACGGATTTTTCTTAGTTCAGAACAATCGGTGCTCAAAAAATTTGTAATGAAACTGGACCAATGTTTCCCTTGGTCAGCGTTTCTCAATACTTTTTCAGTCACGACCCGGTAAAATTTCGGAAAATTTTATACGAATCGGTCACATAAACCGAGATTATCAGTTTTCTAAATTACATTTATATTTATGTAATATGAAATGTCGTTTTCCGACTACTTGGTCGACTATGTAATTCAGATAAATATCGACACTTTTTTAACCATTAGAGAAATATTTAAAAACAATTCATTGACTTTAAATATAATTGTTGAAGCCTGCAATTATTTCCATCATTAATTGGAATAAAATTAGGTCGTGTAATATGAAATGTCGTTTTCCGATCACTTTATCGATCATGAAATTCAGATAAATATCGACACTTTCTCAAGGTATTAGAGAAATGTTTAAAAGCAATTCTTTTATACAAAATGTTAAATTTCTTGTAGCTTGGAATCATTTCCACAAAAGCAATGATTATATACATATCCGTTTATTGATAAAAATTTTACATATTTGAAGGGTGATGGGTAAAAACAAACAGTCATATTTTTGTAAGTTTTGAAAAATTAATTGTGGTGTTGATTTTTTGGAGTTAAATAATAAATAAAAATTATTTAAAGATAATAGTGAACCTCATCAGTGGGTAAATCGTTTGCTAATTTGATATCATTTTCTGTCCTTTTGTTGTTAGGAATCAGTGACGGGCTTGTTAAGGATTTGATTAAGTGTAAATATGACTTTTAACTTTGGAAAAGGCAGTGATTTGAAGTTTTGTCCTTTAACCGTTAAGGTAGACTTATGATGTTTTGCCCTTTATGATGTTTTATCAGGTTGAAATAAACAATAGAGTGGCCCTCTTAAATACCCCCCCCCCCCCCGCCCTGAGAAGATCATTTGGATGAAAATTCACTTTCTACGATAAAAGATTTTGATGATATTACAACAAAACTCTTTTATTCTAAAAGATGGCATCAAAATCCCGTTTTTGATCAGAAGTGAATTTTGGTTGTTCTTTCCTGTCACCCTTCATTTGTACACATGCGTGTGTCTACTGTCTACTTGTCCTTAAACCACTTTTACTGTGTGCAGTAAGTAAGTACATACTTTTATACTGCTGCAGAACAAGTCTTCAAAAGTAAACCAGACTTGATAAGTTAAGTAAACATCATTCAATAATTCACTTGCGATTAGATAATTTTATGAAAATATTTAACTTAAACTCTCGCCAGTAACATTATGTATTTAGTGTTTATTTACATAAAATGTGTGCGTACTGTACTTTTGCTACATACTTGCGATAAATATTTCACCTGTACCATCAGTTTGGGCGAATCTAGACAGAGCTGCCTTTCGATATTTCTTCGTCAGTGTTATGACCGTACAAGGTCATAGATCAGTTTAATACTATTGAATTTTGTCAGTTATGAGTTAGTCATCAAAGAAAAGCGATGAACGTGACATCTTTGTATTTTGTTATTTTACAGGCGCGTTGTTTATAATTTTTAAAAATAACCCGCGTTTTGAAATCTTATAAATACGTACCGGGTTTCTTCGGACAAATCAGGACCGTACTTATTTCAATAAAATTTTGCAACTAAATTACATTAAATTATGCACATTTGAATGAATATAATTAGTCAAAAATTACATTTTTCACCATTTAGAATGCTAACAGCATTTTTTATTTGACAAAAGTAAGAAAATTCAAAAAATCGGGAAAAATTTTACTATAATAGCTAAGACGTACGTATTTACTAAGATTTTTTATTATTGAAAAACAAATTATTAACAAGCAACTATACTTCTATCTTTCAAAATTGAAAACAATAAAAAAAGATGAATTTATTTAATTTAAATGACATGTCACATAAATCACATACATAATATAAACAAAAATACTTTTGATAGTCAATTAAAATTACAGTGGCACTTTCCAATTGTGCAGGTAATAAAGAAACAAAAGGATGTTTACATAAAATACGTATAAATAATATTTTGATACACATATGTATGTGTGTGTATGTAACTTGTGTACGTTGTTTTTATGAAAATGAAAAAATCAGTATTAAAAATCTATGAGCACTTTCGAATTTTATGTTTCTAACATCAAAACTACAGTTTTTGAAGCTTTAAAAAAACTTCACGTTCAGTATTGTCTTTTTTGAATTAATAGCTACAAAAATGATATGATTCAAATATGTTGCTGAAATTTAGGTAATCCGAGCTTAGAATTTTCATTTTTCTTGTAAAATTTACCAAGTTCGTTCAGAAAATATGACTTATTTTCCGGATATGATGTTTCTGTTAGTCTGTACTGCTATTTTCAATTTGTAAATTAGATTAGGAAAGCGACCATAATTACGCTCTGCGATTAACGGAGCTTATGTAAACAAACGCATCTTTTCTTTGTGTCCGTACTTATTTATTTTGAAATTTTTTCTCGGGCGTGCTAAATATTTTGGCATTTAGAATTTAACCTGCCGAC
The DNA here is from genome assembly GCA_035578155.1 of Brachynemurus nebulosus. Classification (NCBI taxonomy): domain Eukaryota; kingdom Metazoa; phylum Arthropoda; class Insecta; order Neuroptera; family Myrmeleontidae; genus Brachynemurus; species Brachynemurus nebulosus. Next base: position 74,740,050 of record JAPWDM010000002.1, on the reverse strand, counting down.
ACAAAACTTTCAGAACCCCTACGTTCTATCCCGATAATAATAAAAATTATTTTCAGTTTATTATTCAAATTTTATTTTTGAAAAACTGGTTTTTTTGTACGAAAAATAGAATAAAAACGTTTTCCGACAATTATTTTTTGTTTTACTTGGAAGATAAAGCACTTGCAAATGAAACTTCCTTAATTCTATGTGAAAATATTCACTTCAATGATTATTTATTTAATTTTATTTTTGGCATTGTTAACAATATTTTATTGTAATCAGTTTTCCTAGTAAACACGTGTATACATAAATCTTTTTTTAAAAATCTTATTACAGTAGAACCTCTAATTACGGACACCTCTCTTAATCGGACGCCTCCTATAGCCAGACAAATTTCTTATGACAGTGGCATACTCTACTAAAACCAATGCATTCAGCATATGTCTTAAGCGGACCCTCTGTTAACCGGACGCGAATACGTCTAATGCGTATGTATACCTATATGAGTTAGGTATAATTGTTCATGTTTTAACTTGTTAGCAAAGATTCTAATGTGACGATGCATTTGTAAACGTTATATTTTGGTATAACGTAAAAGCGCCTATACCGGAACACTAATTTTAGGTGTGTAATTAAAACTGGCTTATAAAAATTGACAAATAAATTAAACACCCATTTTTTTTTCTTAATAAGCATGAAAGAAAGTAAATAAAGGATCAACACACTGTATTCAACAAAAATTGTTTAATATATACATATACACCAATACCTCAATTTGCATCGTAGTTACGTTCCAAAAAAACACGACGCAAAGTGAATTATGATTTTCTATAGCAAACCATGTAAAGATCGAAGATAGGTTTCAGTGTTACGAAAATACTACTTTTTAAAAAGAAAATTGAACAAAGTAAACATTTAAAAAACAAAAACAATATAAAATTTTATTGAATACATACAAAAAAAAAAAACAAATTCAAAACATGGGGATCGTTGCTTTGTCACTTTTCACAGCAAAATCATAGAAAAACACGAGTCGACTTTCGGCTTTTACACCATCCTCAGGTGAAAAACATAACTAAAAATTGTTCTTTTAGGTGAAAACTATTTATAATATAAATTGGAGTAAATAATGTATTGGTGGGGGATGTTAAAGATAGAGGCAGATATAATCACAGTAAACAAATGTAAGGGAACACCCAAGTTGACCAATTTTTGATAAGACTAAAATTTTTTTTGTATTATTTGCAAAGGTACTTACAGCGAGATTTATTTTAAAAACGGTTAGGTGTAATATTATTAAAAATGACTAGAGTACGTTAGGGAAAACCAGACACGTGAAACAGCGGTGAATGATAATTACCAGAAATAAAGAAAAAATATACAGGTATCTGTCTGTGTTAATTTGTCAAGGTAGAGATATTTATTGATTATATCTGCCTCTATCTCTAACATCCCCCACCAATACATTATTTACTCCAATTTATATTATAAATAGTTTTCGCCTAAAAGAACAATTTTTAGTTATGTTTTTCACCTGAGGATGGTGTAAAAGCCGAAAGTCGACTCGTGTTTTTCTATGATTTTGCTATGAAAAGTGACAAAGCAACGATCCCATGTTTTAATACGGATTTTCACAAAGTAAACCTGTCTAGTATTAATTATTTAAAACAAATTCAGTTAAAACAAAATAAAATAATCAATTAATTTATAAAAACAAAGTAAAAATTAATCACTGTCTATTTAATTAATTTCGTAGTACACATTTATTTTAGTTTTATACCAACACGCTCAAAGTAGTTGCCATCTACTATCAATCTTTAATACAACATCAATAGATACATATCCACCATATAACAACAAAGTCATGCCATCTTTTAGAAAAAAAAGAAAATTTCAAAAAATTTCGAAAAAAAAATTAAAGACTCTAACCCAAAAAAACGCATCTTCGAAAATCTAACGACGCACAGTGAAAATTAGTACTAATTCAGCAGCGACGCAACTTCGAAAAAACGCAAAGCGAGGTATTGGTGTATTTCTTTAATTAAGTAAGGAACCATTAAATGCGAGGTGAATTTAAATTGAAAAATAATCATTCTATTAATAATAATTTTTATTATCAGAGATTGCTTTTAGTACCTAAATTTGTTCATAAAATTGATTGAAATTAAAATTTTTTTTAAAAAATTAGTTATGGATGCTTAGATTATAATGCTACTATTTACTCTGCCCCTGTTAAATGGACACCTCTGTTAGCCGGACAAATTTTTGCGTGACACTGCCTGTCCGGTTAATAGAGATTCTACTGTATTTACTAGTGATAAATTTTATTTTTCATTTTTTTGAACCATTAACGTGGATAGCAATTTTAATAAAAAAAATTAACGGCTATTCCTGTGTAAAATAATTTCATTTTTTTTTTTTTTTGGCTTACATTATTGTGTCGATTGTAGTATTGGTTGCGACAATAGCACACAAACAATGGTGGCAGGAGATGAAAAAAAAATTCAACGAATTTATCATGCCTGAATAACGCCATGTTTCTGATTCATTGAACATCTATGTCATAAAATGATCAATCAATGTTAGAAACACACAAGTACAATGTCAAAATATGTATGTATTTCCATATTGTACGGATATTGTACTATTGTAAAAGGATTATATATACATTAAGGTGGTTGCACACGTAACTGCAAGCTTGACAAGCATGCATGATCAAGCTTTTTGTACAAGCATGCACAAATTCCCTTCGCCACCACACGGTCAAGCGCGCTTGCACAAACGCCAGTTTGCTCTTGAAAAATGTCCAGTTCGAACAACGATGCGCTCGCTTTAGCAGCTTTTGTCCTTATTTATATAAATAAAAAAAAATTCATTTCTCTTCTATAATTTGTCCTATAGGAGTTTATTTTTTTATAACTGTATCCTTAAACTTATATCATTTCAATAATATATCTATGTTGTATCTCTCTTTACTTTATCATGGTATTCCTTCGATTTGATACGCCAAAGACATTCCTCAATTTGGTATATATAAATAAAATCTTTAAGTAATTCGCGGTTTATTTTTAAGTCACTAAACATGACGTTTTAACAATCAGACTGACATCAACAATAGGAAGATGAAACAAACAGATCTCATACAAGATTGGTATCGGCTTGTACAATCTTGCACATTGGTACACACACTCAGTTTTGCTTGCGCAAATTAACGTCTTCAAGCATGCATAATTGAAATTCAATTCATCTTCAAGCCGCTTGTACAATCAAAATGATTGTGCAAAATTATCATACAAACGCTCAAGCATGCTTGTACAAAAAGCTTGATCATGCATGCTTGTCAAGCTTGCAGTTACGTGTGTAGGTACCTTTAATAAAATTCATATAAAAAACTCACATACATACTGCGCAAACTCACATAAATTAATTGCTCGCCATTAAAGTGTCGTGCTGAGAAAATATTTTCGGGCCATTCTTTTTAAAACCAACCAAAAATAAATGATTTTCAACCTGACTATCACAGATTTTTTTGAAACTTTCGTTAATTATACTCTTTAACATCCTGAATTCAAATATAATTTTAAAAAATTATAACTCTTATAGTTATATACTTTTGAAAATTGCAAAATACCCTTTTTTGTTACTCAATTCCAGCACTATAAAATGTTCTAATTTTAGTTCTATAGGTCCTAGAGAGTTGTATGACTGCTCATTTTAAAGAGAAATTAATGGGCTTTAATTTGATACTAGTGATGAGCAAAATTAGTCTTGGTCTTGTAGTCTTGTCTTGGTCTTGCATTTTTCCAAGACCAAAACCAAGACTAAGACTATGTATACCAAGAGCAAGACCAAGACCAAGACCAAGACTATAAGTATGGCTGCAAGACCAGTACCAAAACTCAAGAGAGCAAGACCAAGACAACAGCAAGAAAAAAGCAAGACTCTTGCTAAAGTATTTAAATAACTTGAAAGTATAACTAATACCGTAAAGAGAGAAAATTCTGATTTTAGAAGGAAAAAATTCGCTAATAAAAAATGCAAGAAAGTGCAAGATTTTTTAGCATGACCAAGATCAAGACCAATACCAATACTGCATTTTGCAAGACCAAGACCAAGACTCAAACTGCTCTAGCAAGACCAAGACCAAGATTCTTAATGCAAGAACAAGACCAAGATCAAGACTGCCTTACCTTGGTCTTGGTCTTGCATTTGCTCATCACTATTTGATACTAATCTTGAACACCTTTTGGGAAAAATATTTTTTTTGGAAAGTCTCAAAACTTGTTTTTGAAAATTTTTTTGAGATAGTCTTTTTTGAAGATTATGAAAATAATATACATATATTAGTCTTTTTTGAAGATTATGAAAATAATATACATATATTTATAATGGTGACTTGGCGAATGCACCATAAAAATTTCAAAGTGTTACCATGATGGGATCAGCAATTATGATAAAAAATGCATTTTAGTGTATAGTATTTTAACGCATTCTGACATAAGAGCTTGGTTTCAAAGAAGATTTCTTTAGAAACCTTCTTTGAAACCAACCTCTTAGGTCAGATGACAGACAGACAGACAAAAATTCTAAAAATCGCTGTTTTGGTATCTATATCGATAACTATTTACAGTACCAGTATAATTTTCAAAAAATATTCCATGTATAGAAATGGTCTCGTTACAATTTTATTATATGTTTAGATGTATGATATGAGCACTCGTAAACATGGGCATGCTTACAGAATACACAGGCGAACTTTTTAAAAGATGAAGGAACTTTACAGTAGATCAGGTGTTTCAAAAGGTTCGCCCGTGGATGACTATTGAATCTATATGTGTATGTAAGGTTGTGTTTGTAATAAAGCGTTGTTAATTGACGCCGGAAATTTACCGACGAGGTCACCGCATACATAAAAAAAAATTTGTGTATAAAAAATTTTTTGTTATAATTTTGTCAGTTTTATGTGGTTTTAGCCAGTTCAGATTTCACATAATTATATTGTGTAGGTATATGTACGATAATTTGAGTTTAATAACAGTATATTTGCATGTAAAATGGTAGGAGACATTTTAAGGGCAGTTTCGTTTACTGAAAGAATTTAAAAACACAAAATAACTTTCTTTGAACTTTTCTCTCTCTCTCCCTGAGTGAAAATTGCTATTAAAAACTTTCAGTTAAGTTTTTATAAGTATTTAAAAAAGGGCTTCTAACGTGCAATACAGGTTATCGCATATTTTTGCATCGATTTTTATTAAATATACGAGAGAATAAGGAAGAATTTTGTGAAAAGTACACAGCTAAGGTGACTTAACGGATTTCGACAAGTGAGGAGCCTTTCAGTAATGGATGACCGTAAGGGTGGTTTAAAAACGGAGTCCGAATTTTGAAATTCACTTTTGTCCATATATGTTACGAGCCTTCAAGGCTTAAAATCGCTTAAAATAAATTAAAATTCGTTAAGGGCGTGTTTTTGACACGCACTAAGTAATGTCACCTCAGTGAAAGTGTTACTTTATGATTTTTTGTTAACTCTATAGTTGTTAATTCTACAGCCCTCTTGCGTTTATTCAATATGGATGTACAACTCTATAATTATTCAATATGGATATACAACTCTATAATAATGTTTCCCCCACTATGATCACACAACGATATTAATATGTCATCCTTCGATGACATAAAAATATAAAATTGTTTATTGATTTCTGTAGAAACGAATATTATTAATATTCAGATGGAAAAAAGCGTACTTTAAGTCAGCTGTGACAGTCACTTTCGAATACACTTTTATACATTTTACTTTATTTACAGTATTTAAATGGATCACTTGAAATTGATCAAATGGGTCACTAATTTTGAAATTTTGAAAAGAAAATGAAATTTTAAGGAAAAATTTTCGTAGAAAATTGATAGTGATTTTTAAAAATAGGCTAGGATGATGTGTGAGTAGTGAGTAGTTTCCTATCGAGATTACTCCACAAGTACTTTTTTTGCTAACTTCATTATTCCAAATTTGTGGATGAGAAATAAAGATAATTAGTTAAACAAAGAAGGAATTCATAATTTTATTTGAACCATTTCATAATTTGGCATTTTGTTGATGGTCTAAGATGACTATTGTAAATTAATGTGTGGATTGTTAGTTATTCCGTAATTGATATAAAATAATGAGATTATTTTAAAGGTTTTTGAAGGTTGAATTTAATTAACAGATTACTTAATATATCAGATACTAGTTTAGTTAATATATACATCAAATATATATTATCAGCGTACATATGCATTTACAAGTGTTTCATATTATGTACTTACACATAAATGATTGCTTCAATATTTAATTTAAGTGTGATTTTTAAATATGTATTTATTATCACCATAATATTACTTAAATACCAAACAATACACAGAAGTTTCTTATTTTCAGAAAAATACATAATTTAATTCTTTGCACTCAAGCAAAAAAAAAAAAGTGAGTTGTAAATAGGCTGGTAAGACATGTAGCACATGACAACGACCCACGTTCTTTTTCGGACGGATTCTTTTGACGTTCTAACTTTTGTTCTCAATGCTGTTTTTATTAGTTTTTAATTTTAAAAAGATAATTCAACGTGATTTTGTATTATTTTACTTAGAATTTTTCTAATAAATGAATGTGTTTGCAATTATTAAATAAAATATTCATGTAATGTGAAGTATGAGTAGTCATTACAGTTCAACATTCAGTGTGTCATGTGGTACATGTCTTATGATCCAACAGACAAAACACCTTTAAATATGGTAGAGTTAATGGACAAACCACCTTGTCATGCTATACGTGTCTTATAAGCGCAAAGGGTTAATTTTATTGTAACTCTACCTATTGTAATAGTAACTACGTACCTATATAAAGTTGTAAATTGTAAAGTTAAATAAAGTCATCAAATGCGTGCTGGATCGCATAAAATTAGGGTTTCGTAGTCATTTTAAAGGAATTACGAGAATACGGATAATTTTTTATCTTTTATTCCAAATTTTAATACGTGTCTAGCATGTACTTCGTGAATTTGTTATGACACTGAAAATTTTTTTGGTTTATAAATTTGTAAGTAAAATCGAATTAATATGTTGGTACATGCTTGTACCACCAGGTATCACGATGTACCAGGCATTCATGACGTAAGTCTGCGAAAATATCTTCAAATTTTAAAAGGCGAATTTCTTTTTGTAAAGTAATACGTATTTGATATTTTTGTATTTCTTTATAAATTACATAAATAAATAGTTTGTGTCTTCGTTAGTTTGACCTCTGTTTCGACTGCTTGTGTGATCACTGATCAATAATTTAATTTAATCTATACAATAAAATTGTAACGAGACCGTTTCTGTACATGGAATATTTTTTGAAAATTGTACCCGTACTATAAATAGTTATCGATGTAGATACCAAACCGCGATTTTTAAAAATTTTATCTGTCTATCTGTCTGTCTGTCTGTTCACGCATCACGCTAAAACTACTGGACGGATTTTAATGAAGTTTGGTGTGGTGATACCTGCATCAACATCTAAGATACTTTTTACTCCGGGAAAATTTCTCATTCCCACGGGAAAATAGAAGTACCTTTTTGAGCATGTGCACACATTACGCAAAAACTATTGAACGGATTTTTATGAAATTTGGTGTAGTAATAGCTGATTACCTGGCTCAACATTTAAGGTACAATTACTTTTACTTCGGGACAATGTCTCATTCCCACGGTAAAATAGAAAAATCATTTTGAGCATATGCATACATTACGCAAAACTATTGTTCTATGCAAATATTTTATTATACTTATACTTCTCACTGATTTTATGCGTGTACGACGTCGCGGGTACAGCTAGTTTAATTATAAATTAATATATGTATAAACACAGTCAGTAATGGTTACATTAGCTGACTCATTTTTAAACTATTTCAATATTTATTTACACAACTGTACAGCATGCGTACACAAATTAATACATACAATATAAGTATGTATTGATTTGTGTACTTATGTTAAGGTAGTTGGTCGATAAAACGACTTTTTCAAAGGAATTTAACGAAATTTCTCTAGATATTTATTTAATCCAGTACCAGGGAACAGAGACGTAAGTAGAACAAGCCTTCATATAGAATTTGTCTGCCTAAAAAATATAGTGTAAAAAACGACAGCTAGATGGCAAAACACTATGAATTTATGTCGAGTCCCTATACTAAAATATAGTCCGGACATGTCAGCCATTTTTCATCAAAGAATGTCAAAATAATTATCACATGTTTGAGTAAATTGAGTCTTAATAAGTTATAAGTTAAAAAGTTTTAAATTTAAATATTCTTTCTAAGTTAAATTACATGATATTTTTAAAAATATTTAATTTATTTCCAGTTTATTTTTGACGAAACTTTGATGTAAAATGGCAGACTATCAAAAATCATGTCCTGACTAGCAAAATGCTTGCAGTGCCACATAGTAGTTGCCTCTGTGAACTACGTCTCGCCTCAGTCTGAAATTGTCTAAAAAATTAACACAGGTTGCGTTTTCTACTTACGTCTATATTCACTGCCAGTACCAATAATTTGAGCCCTTACCCAAAAAAATTGACCATCCTAATTTTGAGAAAAACAGTTTCAAAGTTTTGTAATTTTAACACGGGCTCTTATGGGAAAACTCTATTTTTTTTTTTTTTTTTTTTTGAATAAAATGAAAACGTATCAAAGGAATTTGATAAAAATTTAATATGTTATTTAACACAAAATTACAAAACATATTTAATAAGAAATAAAAGTTACTGACCACGCCGTTTTTGAAATATAATTTAAAAACATCTACAACGTTTTTCCAGCGCTTTTTCGACAATATTTTTATATTGTACAACATAAGCGGGTGGAAATTCAAAAAAACAAGTGGTGTACAAATATAATCACTGAAGAATATTAATACATTATTTAATTTTTGATAAAAGAAAATTTTTTTGCTGAGATGTACTTTTGTACCTGACTATCTCAGAGCAACTACGTAAATACAATATTTACATTGATTTTTGATTACAAAAGATCATTTAGTAAAATCCTCAAGGAATTTTAACAATATTTCTGTCTTTATGGAATATAATGCAACACGACTGTTCTTTCTAATCGAATGATTTTCTCACTAATTACTACATAAGGCACATCTTTGTGTTTTGTTAACATTTTTAATGTACAGTCGACTCTCGTTAATTCGAAACTGGAAGGACTCTTAAAATATTACGAATTATAGAGAGGTTCGAATTATCGCAGGTAACAATTTTAATTTTTTAAGCATTTGCGATGAATGAACTTGAACTTGTCTCAAAATGTACTTACAATCTTTCTGTCTCTTTCTCTCTGCAACTTTGAATTGTCGAGTGTTTGACGCCGATGAGTTCGAATTAACGCGTCGTTTTGTTACGTAGCAATGATTTTTTCGTTCGAATTACCAAGTGTATAAAAATGTATTGTTTTAGTTCGATATATAAAGAGATTTTGTAGGGAATTATCGCAGATTTGAATTAACGAGAGTCTACTGTATGTAATTAGTTCTTAGACCGGTCAAAGCTGTATTTATATATTTACACTAGAGACACATTTTTTTTAGTGTTCCGTACCAAAATTAGTAAAACGGAATGATTTTCACAGAAATTAGAATGTGGTGTCGCTGTTACACAGCCCTACATAAACGGAACGGAATATGAAGAAGGGCTCTGCAACCCTTGTGCTCTCATATTATTACCAAGAGCTTCACTGAGCGTCAATTTTCGGGCAAAAGGAACATCATATTTTTTACGAAATTTTATGAAAACGTTGCAAGTCCAAAAATCTACGATGAGTTCTTCAACCAGATACGTCCAATATCCTTAACGTGGTTTTTCGGGCACTTTTCGTGAAAAAAAATCGTATTTTGCCAAAATTTCCCCAAATTTAAAGGTTTTTGCGACCATTGAAAAGAGGAAAAAAATCAGATTCTCGAATTATTATTCTATATCAATTAATTGGTTTTCAAGAAAAACTAATTTTCGTAAATGAAAATTCGCTATGTTATGCAGGATGCTGCGACAGAATTATTTTGTACTTAAAGGAAATTGACCGATTGTATAGGATAAAAGCCCCCTTTGTGGAACGGTATCTAATACTGGAACAGTTTTGACATTTACATATTAATTTATTTCTTTAATTAAGTAAGGAAACTTTAAATGCGAGGTGAATTTAAATTGAAAAACAATCATTCTATTAATAATAATTTTTATCAGACGTTTCTTTCAGAAATAAGTTCATTAATATGTAAGTGTTCATAATTAGATACCGTTCCACAAAGGGGACTTTTACCCTATAAGGTTTTTCTTTTTTTAAACGAACTGTTAAAAATGTTTTTTTTAGCTCCCAATCCTAATAACCCTCTAGCTTCTTCCCGATTCACTAATAAATTGTAACTATACAATTTTTTTGTATGTTTCCTTGATTCCTGTGAATCATAAACTCTATAAAATTATGGGGAATTTCAGTTCACAGTAATTATAATAGAATAAAATAACCTGCTGATGTTTGAACCGACCTTGGTTCAAACTCTCCGGTTCAATTTATATTATTCTATTGTTAAAGAAAACAATAGTATAATAGAATTGCAATATGACGTGACGTGACATGGGAAAAGGGTGGGGGGGGGGTTCACATGACATTGTGCGCGATAATTGACGGGCGTCAGTGAAGATGATAGCAGTACATCCATTTCATTCAGATTGAAACCGTATTATTATTATTATAATCTACCGTTTTACATAGGGTAAGTGCGGGAGAGATGCCGCAGTAGCCATAGTTCGTCCGTTGATTGATACGCTTTTAATGGATTATATGTTTAAAATAAGTTACTTATTTAAGCTGTATATGGTAACGTTTATGATTAGTCCATCAGTTTAGGAATTATCCAACTTTTTATTACTGAAAAGTAAGTTTTTTAACATAATATTTTATCAAGCATTTAATTCATTAGAATTTAAGAATGTATATTTCATTGTTTTAATGCAAATGAGTTTTGTTATTAATTTAAGTATATTTTAAAAGTACTGTATAAAATTTTAGTTTGAAATTCCGCACTATGCTTGCTATAGCAACATACGGCATCTATCCCAACAAAAAGGAGAGATGCCGCATTTAAAGTTGGTATAGATGCTGCATCATATTACATGTTAAAAACATAGACTTATATACCTTAATTATGCATTTTTTTATGGACTGAATTATGCATTTTTTTTTTTTGGACTGTAAATTATGCCACGTAAATATAAAAGATCCATTAATGGACCAGGAAGAGTCGTCATATTAGTGAAGATAACGAAAATAATGATGATTGCCTGTGTATTGAATGTTTTGAAAGGTACTGAGGAACAATAAAAAATTTGACTGGTTAAGATGTATAAAGTGCTAAAAATGGTTACATATGGCATGCATCATGTATGGAGATGTGTGTAAAATGTAAAATTTTTAATATGAACTATGCGGCGTCTCACCTTCTTTGATGCGGCATCTCTCCCATAGGTGTGGGAGAGACGCCGCTTTGCAGGCTCTACAAAAATGTTAATTATGAATCCTTTATGACTCAAAATTTAAAATTATAAATAATTTTAAAGAACAATATTTACATTTATTGTGTACCAATTTTCAAATCAATTAAATGCATACTTTAAGAATTATCAAGTGTTTTCAAAATGTGTGGCATCTCTCCCGCATTCACCCTACATGAAAAGAAAAGTAGGCTATGTACTTTTATATCGTATATGTAAAGTACACCTTTATTATTACAACTTTTTATTTATTTCACTTTTAGACTACTTTTTCTTTTTCTTACCACAGTAAAAGTTTTCAGTAATGCCCAGGGTCAAGGCCGGATCATCGTATAGACAAATGAGATAAATGGCTAGGGACCAGTTTTTTGAAGGGCCGGGTCAAAGTGTCTATTTTGAATATTTGAATCAAGTTAGTTTAAATTTTTGTTTATATTTTTTTGTATGCCCCGTACCTTGTGGGGATGGAAGGGGTCCGGTAAGAAGAAAACGTCTAGAACCCCAACAAAGCAGTGGGTTAATCAGCGCTGTTGACACTTAGAGAAATGTTTAAGCAATTCTTTAACTCTGAATAGAATTTCGTCGTTTAATTGGAATAACATTAGGTCGTGTAATATGAAATGTTGTTTTCTGATCACTTGGTCGACCATGTAATTTTGGCAAATATCGACACTTTTTTGAGCATTAAAGAAATGTTTAAAAGCAATTCTTTAAGTCTGAATAGATGTTCGGTAGCCTGGAATCATTCCCGCATTTTAATTGGACGAACATTAGGTTGTGTAATATGAAATGTCGTTTTTCGACCACTTGGTCGACCACGTAATTTAGACAAGTATGGTCAATTTTCAATTTTAGACAAATATGGCAAATTTCCAGAATGAAACTCAGCTATTACAGCCACTGTCATGACGCGGCTTGAACCCGGGACTATGGCAGAAATTTGTTTTGAGGTCCCTAGAAACTGAAAAAAATATTCACTAATATATATATATATATATATATATATATATATATATATATATATATATATATATATATATATATATATATATGTGTGTGTGTGTGTGTGTGTGTGTCCGCACGATAACTCTCGAACGAAACGTCCTAGGTTTACGAAATTTGGTGAAAATGTTGGAAGTCCCAAACCGTTGGACAAGTTCGTTAACCAGACACGTCCGATGCCAGGAACATGGTTTTTGTTCTTAAAAAAAATTTTTTTGCCAAAATTTCCACTTATTCTTTTCTACACCATTTAAAAGAGGAGAAAAAATTACACAAAAAAGGTCTTTAAAAAAATTATTCTATGTCAACTAGTTTCCGAGAAAAATTAATTTTTATAAACGGCAATTCGCTATGTTATGCAGGATGCTGCGGCAGGGGTATTTTAAATACTGAAAGAAATGTATAAAAGCAATTATTTTATTTTAAAAAGAATTATTGTAGCCTGGAATCATTTTCGCATTGTAATTGGACTAACATTAGGTCGTGTAATATGAAATGTCGTTTTTCGATCACTTGATCGACCATGTAATTTAGATAAATATCGTCACTTTTTTAAGCATTAAAGAAATGTTTAAAAGCAATTTTTAACTCTGAATGTCTTACTTCTTATGTCTTGTAGCCTGGAGTCATTTTCATCATTATCAAGTCGTACCATGACAGTGGCTGGTAATATCTGAATTTTCCATTTGAAAATTCGCTAAAAGTGTAGACTGGTACAAACACAATTTTCGATCGAATGACACTAATAAAATTAAAATATTTGAAAGTTGGGTGCTAATCATTTCTAATTTATTATTTTTATTTGTTAACCCTGGTGCGAGGTGCAAAAAAAAGAAAATAAAGTGCGGTACAAACAGGTACACACAAAGTACAAACAATTAATTATAGTTTCTATTTTGAATTTTTTCGAAAATTGGGCGCCAGTTCCACGCCGGTATATATTAATATTTTTTATGTATCATCATTATTTTTTGATATTTTTTCGCAGCATTCATGCGTTTAATAACTGACAAGTGAATTCTCTGTTCTTTGAATATTTAAAACTACAACACATTCACGTGTATTCTATGTATAAATTTTGTCAAGGATATTTTTAACATAATATTATATAGGATGAATCAAAAAAATTGTTCTGATGAGAAATGCAGCGATCGCCGATCTGAATCGCGAGTGGCATTTTTGGAGTTCGTAGGCCACAGTTGGCCCACGGGTTACACTTCGGGACCCTCTGTCTTAGACTGTTACTTAAATTCCGCAAGACAGTGAAAAAAAAAAATTGTGACTTTATTTCAGACAAAGGAAATACGGTTGGGCGAGGTAAAAAAAAAGACAAAATCAAATCTTTTCATTTTTCATGTAGAAAATATTTGAATTTTTAGACAAAAAAATACTGTATGATGTTAAATTGTTTGTATTTTAAGATTTTGCCTGTTTTTTCACTCAAGCTAATGGCATAAATCTATAAAAAAATAAAAACCTTGTCTTTTTTTTACCCCCCAAGTGGGGTAAAAAAAAGACAGTGGAGGGTAAATAAAAGACAGACCTTTAACTAATAGGATACTACAAGTACATGATTGGAGGGGTAAAGCATAGTTATACATTATAAAAACATAAATAAATTTTCATGGGTCAAAAATACAAATTTTCGAATGAGCTGAAATTGATATCCATGAAAACCGTCTGCTCACTAACAAAAAAATTGTTTTATTGAAGAGTCAGTATTTTTTTAATCCATAAAATATACATAAACATGCCATTATATAGTTTTAAAATGAAAATCCTTGTCAATAATTTTTATTTTTTCTAAATGTTAACCCCTTGTTTTGTCTTTTTTTACCCCACTTTTTTCTTTTTTTTTAACATATAAAAAAAATTACAAACAGTCGGACCATTAAAACTTTGTACTTTACATTACTAAAGCATGTAGAATAACAAGAAAAAAATACAGCACTCTATCTTATCAGATTTTTTACTTACTGAAAAAGTTTATCGTCGCGGAATGAAAGTTTTTCTCTCATGAATAACAGAGGTTTGGGATTTTTTTTTTTTTTTTTTGTTATAAAGCCCGTTCAAAAAAATAATTTTTTGGCCCAGACAGCTTAAAATACTAATGTATTTTGTTGTAATATTTTTTATTTTTTGAATTTAACGCTATTGAGTTTAATATAAGTATGCCATTTTTTTACCCCGCTCGAGCAGTGTCTTTTTTTTACCCCGCCCAACCCTAATTGCAGTTTACTTAGGATTGTTTGGAGAAAAGAGGAGAAATGCAGGAAAGAGTATAGTTTTTAAAGAATAAATCTATATTAAAACTATTGGAAAAAATTGTAAAAAAAAATAGCAACGGGAGCACACAAATCCCAGCTTACATTGGTGACGGCGTAGATCAGAATTTTTGACCACAGATAGAAATAGATTGTTAAAATTTTATTGATATATAGCGGGATAAACTTTTGAGTTGCACGGTACCTATATTAAACTGTGTTTAAATTTCATTAAATTTCTATTCATAGTTGAATTAGCCGAATGAACGTTCAGTCTATTAATAGATACAAATATGACAATAGATTGTCATAATCATAGATAGATAGATAGATATAGATAACTAGTGATATTATACTGAAGATGTGCAGGGTCGGTAAGAAAAGTGACGGGCCCCCGGACACAAAATTAAACTTTTTTTTAAACATTTTTCCCCAATAATACAATTGACGAGCAAAAAATAACGTCGTCCCACTTTTTTCGGACCCCTAATTGAGGTTGCCCGGGCTCCCGGGAAATTGCCCCACCTGTCCTACTCTGTCGCCGACCCTGAAGATGTGGAAAATTAACCAGTCCGTAAATTTTATTATGATATTTATTGTTGGACCTAATCAAAAGAAAATGAGATATTAACAAAATTCTGTTTGTCACAGCATCCTGCGTAACTCGGAAAAAAGTTTATATTGAATAGTGCTTCAGAAACCTATCATATGTAATTTTTTCAGCTCTTTTCGATGCTGTAAAAAAATTTTGGAAGACGTATGAATATTTGTAAATCTTAACAAAAAAAAATTTTCTTGACGAAAAAGGCCCAAAATACTCGGTCCTGGAAATCGGACGGGACTGGCTAACGAACTCATCCAAAATTTGTGGACTTCCAAAGTTTTCACTAAATTTCGTAAAAATAGAATGACTCGTTCCAGAGTTCTCGTGCGAATATATATTAAAATATACATATACTGTGTGAGTTTTTTGACAGTTTCCCTTTTTTATTACAGCCAAACCGTTGATTTAATCGAAAAGTAGATATCGATCGGGGCAATCGATTGCTATAGCCAGGAGCTTTATAGCTCTTATGGTTTTCGAGCTATGATACAAACTTATACATTTTTAAATGAGACTATACATATATTAATTTTTTGATAAAACTGATCCAATGCATTAATTAACAACATAAATGAGCAAAAAAAATTTTTTTACCCAAGTTTAATTTTTTAATTTTTCTTTAATTTATCAGTTAGGCGGTAAAAATATGCATATGTATTTGAGGCTACTTCAACCGATAGTGTTTTTCTTGGTTACATTTCCATTACATCCTTCCCGCATACTTTTTTGCGTGTGGAAAGTAACTTTCCACACGCAAATTGACAAGAAAACACGCAAAATTTAATCAAAACACGCAAAATTTAATCAAAACACGCAAAGCCACCTCTTAATTTTTCATTTAATAAATATTTCATAATTATTTCTATAGAAACCACCAACAAAGTAATTTAAACGATAATTAATTCAGAAAAAAAAGACGAACACTTAAAAATATTATTTTAAAAAGTAATAAAAATGTCAAAAATAGTGATAATAATAGAAAAAAGTATGTGAAATTCGTAATAAAAAATAGTATGTGCAACTCGTGCGGGATTGTCGATTGCTCCACTCAAGCGAATGAGCGCACTCACTACGTTCGTGTGCTCAACTTCGCTTTCGTGGGCAATCGACAATTCCCCGCACTTACTGCACAATAATATACTATTGTCACACTCCTGGGTTCAAATCTCACCATAACAGCGGGTATAATAGCTGAATTTTCCTTCTGGAAATTCGCTAAAACCAATATTCCGAATCTTAATGTATCATAATTTGTACTTTCAAATTTCACTGCTTTGATAACAGAAATCAGAAATTCACTTTCAAATAATGAGTATGTATCTAAAAAAAGAAAATTTTACCGTGATGACGTTATCAAACATATCTAATAAAAATTTTATGACAAACATCATAATTGTGGTCATAGAAGTGTGGGAGTAACAAATCGAATATTCACCAAAAGAAAAAAAAATTATACTTATCCGAAATACACACTATCTCCGTACATTTTAACTGAACTATTATAATATGTATTTAGGTCTTTGGATGGTGTCAATAATAATTTGAATTATAATAATATATGGAACACGGACATGGGAGCGCGATTGTCCGTCCGTCCGTCCATCCAGGCAGACACAATATGAACGAACGCGTCTGATAATGATAATTTGTGTGCAAATATTTAAATGAGATTATAGAACAGGATGCTGTGTTCGCATAATATCCATTAACTTATATGTCCTATTTCTCTCTTTTCAACGTTCCTTTTTTCTAATCCTTTTTGAAACGTTAAAAATAGACAAAAACAAGTTATGGCCGAATTTTCATTGGTTTTACTTGTCTGCCCACCCTATTAATTTTTTAAGGGGGGAGAGTCCTCCAGACAACAGGATTTTTAATAATTTTTTTTAAGAAATTGAATACATTTATTGTATCAAATAAAGTTGCATAGTATAGTACATGTTATGGTGTATTCACTCATAAATTTTTGTGCAAAAAAAAAGAAAAAATGGCGGCGCTACAGCTGTTCCAAGTTGACTCTTTTAATTTGCGCCATGGGATGCCTAGCCTCTTGTAATCAACTGAATTCAATCGCACAAAAAAATTTTTTATTAAAATAAGTCATTACGCATTACATATACTTATTTCTGATGAGAAAATTTTTTTTTTTCACAATTTAAAACCAAAAAGAAAAAATTTCACTTTTTTTTTATAAACAAATTGTTATAAACAATATTTATAGTAATAATTTATGCAAAATGTTAGGTATATGCAAAGGCCAATATTTTAAAGAATATCTGAACAAAAGTTCAAGTTAATACCTTAATAACTTTTTAAGTTATGTTCCACGGCGCGAAAAAAAAAACCTGTTTTGAGAAAAACGCTATTAAAAAGTTTTCGTTTTTGAAAAGTAGAGTTAAAAGCAGTTTATCGTTATCTAAGATAATCTTTCTGTTGGGATTGAAACATTAGAAATATATTCCTTAAGGTTCAAATGAACTTTTAAAGCAAAACAAAAAATGAAAAATTTGAAAGTTCTGGAGGACCCTCTCCCCCCTTAAGATATCACTTTTAGTGAGAAGGTTTGTCTGCCCACCTTACTAATTTTTTTTGGTGAAGTCACTTAGCCTATAAAATGTTAGTCAGAGAGAAACTATCAATCTATTATATCGTATTATTTTTTCGTGGAATGTGAACCTAATTATTAATTAAATATGTATTTTATTTTCGAAAATAAATTTACTGTTCATCAAAAAAAATATCAAAATTTTTGCCAAGTATGCATAAACGTTCAATACGCACGTATTAAATTGAAATGAAATCGTGACTTAATGTCGGTAATTATTACTCAGTAACTTTCAATTTTCATTATCAAAAAGGCAAATTTTTTACATACATTCAAAAAATGCAAACATAATATCAGTTTTTAATGAATGGTTAAAAACTTACTTCACGCGAGTGCTATCACAAACTCGAGAAAGTATCGAACTCTACAACACTCATTTATGATTGACTGAAAATTGATTATCACTTGTTTTTGTAGCGGATTCTGGCACACACTACGTCGTCAAAAGTATGGGGACACCTTGACCCAGGGAGGTGCCCACATTTTTGACGTGGTACTGTACTTAATGTTGTGGTACACTGCCGTGTCAAAAGTGTAGGCACCCCTCCCTTGTGCCAAGGTGTCTCCATACTTTTGATGACGTAGTGTGTACCAGAACCCGCTACAAAAAATTGGTCGCCTCTTGGGAACTCGTTTGTACTACGGATCAATGTCCTCATTCTAATTATGACTTTTAAAGCTTCTAAAATATTCTTCCTTGCATCGCGGATATCCTATTTTTTACCTTACATCGCTTTCAAGTTCTACGACTTTCTGTCATAGGACTCAGCAGTTTGACGTACAATTATACAAGAGTTCGAAATCAGATTTGGGATCAGCGTTAAAAAATTGTCAACACATAAAATGTATATTTTGAAATTTCAATTACACATGCTATTTGCAAGAGTTTTCTCCATATGTGTCAGGTCCATGAGTCGTAAATTTTAACAAATCCTTTTATATCGATTGTCTCTGTTCCCATACAGTAAATTTTTTTTTTTTTAATTAGAACAAATTGTAATTAACACATTTTGAATAATAAGTACTTGCATAAAATTTGAAAAGAGATAATTATTTCCCCGATAGAATTACCTTAAATTAAAATTAAAATTAAAATTAACCCTTTGCACTCGAACCATTGTATGGGTGGGTACTCAGCTACTCGACAGTAGTTTTAAAACGCTGCAAACACTATTGTATTAGGAGAACATAATATCCATAATACAATATATCTATTAGTTAATTTTAGTAGTATGTATCACAATGTATTGTAGCAAGATGTTGCGTCGTTGTGTTGTATCATGTTTTCCTAATATAATAATTTTCAAATAAATGAAGAAGGCTGAGAAACGGAGCGAAGTGGAATCAAAAATGTGTTCACTATGATCGATATAGGGTCTGATATCGCTCCGATAAAATATTACCTCAGTGGTATTGGTATTGGAGCGGTATTGAAGCGAGAGCGAACCATGGCTGATATCGCACCGATATCAGAGCGATGATGTGAATACACTCATTATTTATTATGTAAGAATATTTTATCGAATCGGGAGCGGAGTGATATCGTACTGAGAGCGGAGCGTTAATGTAAATCGGGCCTTAGGTTCCCTAGCGTGTTGTAAATAATAAAATACGTACCTATTGTTTATGGCGCCGCTGCGGCGCCTAACGAGTGGAATTAATATTTATTGTGTCGCCGTGGCGGCGCCCATCGAGTGCAAAGGGTTAATATATAGGTTGGACATTTCGAATTTTATAGAATTTTTCGTCATACACTGAATTTTTAGCAATTTTTTCCTTATGGGAAATTTATTTAATACAAATTATAATTTAAAATGCAAATTTAAATTTCACCGAATTTTATACAGTGTGTGTATCAGCCTGATTTGAATTTATTCACTTCAATCATTCAATGGTGGCATTCTATTCTTTGTTTCGTATATTTAAATGATTTTCAAATAAAATCAATTGCATAATTCTTTTTAATTTCATTGATGGTCAAACAATAAATAAAAATAGTTTCACCTTTTACAGTTGATGACCATGTTCGCTTTGTTTATTAAGTATGTATAATTTAGTAGCTAGTTTGTCAAAAAATCGAGTATTTTTGATTGAAACGTGAAAGAAACAGCTCAATCAGTGGTCTGTGGTTACCTAAATTAAATTTTGGGTAACTTCCTTCAAGAAAATATCCCTGTTATTATCAGTTTAACTGTGTTAATAAAGACTTTTCTTCAGAGGCATAGTTCATTTGACTCAAGCACCCGTGCTTCAAAAATTCAATTTTTTCTTGAAAATTGAAACTGACGAGCAAAAATAGAACCCAAACGTCCATTTATTTTTGTCTTTTCTCCAAAAAAATAATGGCGACGAGTAAAATTTCGGAGGCCTCAGGGACTAGGAAACCACTTTTTATTAAAAAATTATTTTTCATTACTGCACGATTATGTTAGGGGAGATTCGCCCAAAAAAACATCAAAAATCGACCTTTATTTATTTTTTTATTTTTTTATACATAACGTAAAAGCAGCCCCCATTATGGAACGGTATCTAATACTGGAACAGTTTTGACATTAGATATTAATGAAGTTATTTCTGAAAGAAACGTCTGATAACAAAAATTATTATTAATAGAATGATTGTTTTTAAATTTAAATTCACCTCGCATTTAATGTTTCCTTAATTAAATAAATAAAAATGTAAATGTCAAAACTGTTCCAGTATTAGATACCGTTCCATAATGGGGGCTTTTACGTTAAACATTTTATTAAAAAATTAAATATACAACATTGTTTCTACATGTCTTGAGATTACCCCAATTTTTTTTTTTTTTAAATTTATAAAAGAGCTGAGTAATGGCTTTGAAGTTAACACTGCAAGATTTTTCCACCTTGATAGTTCCTCGCGTTCTGAAATTTTTTTTAGCGAATCTCTCCTTAAGAGAAGTAATGCTTCCTTCCTTTGCTTCCATGAACCGCATGGAGGCAGAGGAAGGAAGCATTACTTCTCTACAAAGGAACCACTTTTGTCGACTAAACGTGCATTTAGATCAGCGGTTTTCAAACTTTTTTAAAGATTATTTGATGGCTCGCGAACTTCCTTAACAAAAAAAAAAACGCCGTGAGCAGCGGGGCCCCATCACGGTAGTCGAATTTTCCCCTTCATCTTCGGTATTGAATGTCTACAAGCGAAATGTGATTGAAAGTCTACAACCGAATTGTCATTTTGTTGGTTTCAAAACTGGTGATGAGTGTTCGGCTGATCGAGGCTTTAAAAAAAGGTTTTAAGTATTTAAGGGCTGTATCTCAGTAAATTTCAATTTTGTGCCGAAAACAGGTAGCAGAAAAAAAGCCAACACAATTCGTACGAGGCCATTCCTGCCCATGTTTATCCGCTAATTGCCTTTATGTTTTAGTTTTAAATATTAAAAAAGGACCTTAAATAGTAAACTTGAAGGCCTTTATAAAGATATTTTTTCTTTCCAAAAAAATCCAAAATTTCTATTTTATAAATACTAAAAATCCAAAATTCCTAATTTATAAATAAACAGTGACTTTAATAACATTTTTAAATTACTTAATATGTATGTATTTCATTTGTCATAAAAGTAAGTTCACTTTTTTTTAAATTTTTTAAAATTACTATTCGCCTACTTGTATTTAGAATAAACATAATGCTTTTAAAACACATTTAACAATAGTATTCAATTCCGATGTAAAAATGGGAGAAGTGGGGGGAAAAGTGATGCGGACTCCCTACAAGGTACTAGCTGGATACTAACTGAATACACGTACAAAATTTCAGCCCTCTAGGTTTCCTTATGGAGTCTCTAGACGTGTTAGAAAACAAGCAAAAAAATTAAGGAAATATTGGCGTAAAAATCGTGGGGGTAAGGGTTAAAAGTTGAAACCTCCAAAAAACAGTGTCTGGCTATTAGCTTAACCTGTACACCAAATTTCAGCCCTCTAGGTTTATTTGGGGAGATTTTAACCCGAACGAAACTGTTAAAAAACAAGAAAAATCATGTTCTTTTGGGTATAAAAATGGTGGGGGTAGGGGTTAAAAGTCGAGACCCCCAAAAGGCACCCCCTTGATACTAACTCAATCCGAATACAAAATTTCAGCCCTCTAGGTTTATTCGGGTGACCTGTGCGAGTGGTACAAACTTCGAAAACGTCGAAAATGCATGAAATTGTAGCTTAAAAATGAGGGGGGTGGGGGTAAAATATTAAAACCTCCAAAAAGCACAACCTAGGTACGAACTTTATCAACACACCAAATTTCAACCCTCTACGTTAATTCTGGGGGGCTGGGGGCCTGTTAGATCCAGCGAAAATCGTTTTTCCCCCCTCTACTCCCACCATATCATCCTAGGAAGCTGAATTTTGGATATGTTGTAGATAATTGACCGAAACATTATTTAAAACCGGTTTGGAAAAGTTTTATTGCTTTTCCGCCCCCCACCACCCCCTTAAAGGTCGGGTCACAAAAAAAATTTGCCCAAAATTTGACCCCACTTTGATAGTATGAGGTGCCTCGAAAATGAGCTCCATTTACCAAATTTCATCTCTTAACTTCCATAGGGGGGCCCTACACAAATTAAAAGGTGGCGGGAAAATATATATATATATATATATATATATATATATATATATATATATATATATATATATATATATATATATATATATATATATATATCAGACATTTTTTTTTTCTACATATTCGTGTTCTACGGGTCCGAAAACGGATAGCGCCCCTACTCTCGCCTCTCGCAGCTCTTATCGTATAGACTGTATAAGTCTAATTTTTCGGAGAAAATTCGAAAAAAAAAAAGAAAAATTTATATCTATCTAAAGAAATCAAATACTTTGCACAAGGATATGACATAGGTTACGACGCTGGAATGTTTATAGGTTGTAGCGATCCTAACAGAACAAATTCGCCAGCAGACCTCAGTTTGAGAACCGCTGCTCTAGATTATGCAATATTTGCATTTTAAAATAAATAATTTATTAAAGCTAATACGCGCATACTTAGGTATCTACAGAAGTACAGAGTCCATCGTAAACAGAATAGATAAAAATGACTAATTTACTGAATGTTAACATATGATATGATTTCAGGGATTTTCCAAATGATAACATAAATAATAATGAGAATTTTTTATTTAATTAATTAAAAATTGTCTGATTGCAAAATATTGATAAAAAAAAATCAGTAATTAGACAAAATAATTTAAGTCACATAATATTATGATAGAATAAAATGGAAATAACAAGTAGCTACGAGGAAATATCTGATAATAAATAATAATTAAATTATATGAAAAGGAAATGTACACTTATTTGACATCAAAGTAAATAATTATGTACCATAGTTTTTTTGTGCTTCCGACACTCTTTTGTATATCGTAACATGGTACAGTCCTACAGAAGACGATTTGCAAAAAAGCCAAGGTTAGGATATTTATCTAGTTATTTTCCATGTTCTACTAAAGACAAAATATACAAAATATAATATCATATTGCTAATTATTATGTACATAATTACATTGTAAATACTTAATAATAATTATTCATAAATATATACATATCTCTACTTATAGAAATATACATTAAATACGCCTGTCGCAGCATCCTGCATAACACAGCCAATTTCCGTTTATAAAAATTAGTCATTTAAGTCATTTTCCTCCTCTTTCTAATGGTGTAAATAAAAATTTTTTAACTTGATTTCTATTATAGTTCCGGGAGATTTCTTTCGGAGCTCTAAAAAATAGGACTTTCTTCGGAACCATAAAAAAAGGCATATAACATACAAACATATACATAATATGACTATATACAAGCTAATATACAACACACATAAATTCTTTTACGTAGTATGTATAAATACCTACGTTCATATATGTATATATACCCCTGTCGCAGCATCCTGCATAACATAGCGAATTGCCGTTTATAAAAATTAATTTTTCTCGGAAACTACTTGACATAGAATAATTGTTTAAAGATCTTTTTTATGTAATTTTTTCTCCTCTTTTAAATGCTGTAGAAAAATTTCACTCATTTTTTCTCATTTCATTCAAGACTCATTTTTTCAAGAACAAAAACCATGTTCCTGACATCGGATGTGTCTGGCTAACGAACTTATCCAACGGTTTGAGACTTCCAACATTATATAATTTTACAATATATAAATTTTAGTGAATATTATTTTTGGTTTCTAGGGACCTCAAAACAAATTTCTGCCATAGTCCCGGGTTCAAGTCGCGTCATGGCAGTGGCTGTAATAGCTGAATTCCATCCTGGAAATTCGCTAAGATAATTATCTCCATAAAGGTTTTAAATCATTCTAAAAATTAGAGATTATTAAAAAAAATTAATTAATTTAAATTAAAATAATTAGAACCAAGTTCTGTATATGCAGTAATAAAACATATTTTCCTATGTTATAAAATTGTTTCATAACACTATATCGATGTCATACATAATATATGAATATCATGGCGCCCATATGAAAATTTGTAGGGGGGGAGGTGCTAGAACTAGAGGTAAGGAAAATTTTTAATATTTTGGATGACGAATGGCGGCTTGTAAGAAGACATAAAAAGTTTCAATTCTGATATTCAGGGCCGACGAAAGAAATGACGGGACTCGGACACAAAAAAAAATTTTTCTTTAAAAATTTAAGTGGCGAGCAAAAAAAAAAAAAAGAAATTTTCATCTAACGTTTTCCGATAAGTTCCTAATACCTGCGGGTCTGACATTTTCTCCCAAAAACAGCATTGACGAGTAAAAAGAAAAACCTCTTCTTCTTGCTGGGCCTCCTTTAAAATTTCCCCCAAACATAATACTATTAAAGATCAAAAATAAACACTTACATACTTTATTCTTTCCCTAAAAGTTAGGGCGGCCGCCTTCCCCTGTCCCCGAGTATGGGCGCCCTTGACAAATATACTTGAGAGTCATTTGACGAACAAAAATTATTAAATTTCTGTGTTTGGGAAAAATATCGATTTAACAACGCTGAATCCTTAGAAATTCTTTTCGTTTTTTTTGGTTGTTGCGAAATTGAATTTATAATCGGGATGAAAGTGAAAGGAGACACTTCTAATGTAACAATAGGACATTCCAACGAAAGTAAAATGTAGATTGATATGGCTTCACACATATAATATACACCTACATACTTAAACTTAATAATGATTGTGATTTACATATAAATTGCTATTATCAACAGTAAGGCCCGATTTACATTAACGCTCCGCTCTCATTCCGATATCACTACGCTCTCGATTCGATATAATCTTGTTGTGTTCACATTACAGTACTGATATGCTGATACCTATTCGTTCTCTATTCACATTATAATGCCGCTCTGGGTACGCTGCCAGTTCGGTCTCAGTTCGATACAAATATCTTTTCATAACAACTGAATGCAAGCGGAGTGGAGTGGAATCAAAAAAGTGTTTACACCATATAGGTACAAGCCATAACAAGTCTGATATCGCTCCGATAAAATATTACCTGAGTGGTATTGATATTGGAGTGACATTGGAGCGAGAGAGAACCGTGACTGATATCGGACCGATATCAGAGCGATGATGTGAATACACTCATTGTTTATTGTGTAAGAATATTTTACCGAATCTGGAGCGGAGTGATATCGGAGTGAGAGCAGAGCGTTAATGTAAATCGGGTCTAATAATAATTAACCCTAGAATCATACGTACTCGTCAAAATGACGAACGAACTTCTCTACCTGCTCCAATAAATACTACAACTTGTCGTTGCCTGCTTGCTATGAAACTTCCGTTATCTAATTTATTTGTTATTATAACACAGCAGACGTATTAATTTTGTTTATAGTTGCTGTCGTTTTGTTTATATTGAAATAGTGTGCGTCAAAAGGACGACGATGTATGATTAACCGATGTTTTTTTTTAAAGATTTTGTACTTCACATATAAAAGTTTTCCTAATTTTTCTAAAATTTATTAAAGTAATGGATGTTATAATTAATTCATTCAATGATAATGATAATGTGAAAGATGATTACAGCTGTTTGACTTATAGAGACGACATAATACTGAAGTTTTAATTTATTCAATCGAAAACTAAAGAATGCGTTTCGAATGACTTAATAAAAGATTAACAATTTATTTTGTGGAAAATATTTTAATTTTTATTATTTTTTAAGATCTTATTCGAAAAATTACTAACAAAATTTTAGAAAATTTACAAATGTGCCTAATGAGGAAATAACTACATATCTACAGGAATATTTGTGACCGCGAAATGTCACATTCTGTAAAGTCACACATGTCCACCGACTCAGAATAGTTCATAAATTAATTATTTGAAAGACATGTTTTATGATACAATTGATGTATTTATCTATTTTTTAATTTTTATAATGAAAATATGCTTTGATAAAAAGATTAAAAAAATTAATAAATATTTATATTAAAAAATTTTTCCAAATGCAATTTTTTTAAATATTTTGTTCGCTTTTGTAGTATTGTTATGTAAAAAAAGTGTTTTTTGCAAATAAACTCTAAAACTTTCCGTAAAAAGTCCATTCGTCAAATTGACGCCGATGTATGCTTAACGTTTCTCGTAGACCAACGTATGGTTCTAGGGTTAACAGCATGATAGCCGTAGTAGAGCCGGTTATTATTGGTTAATGACGACATCATGGATTCGATAACTCCATAAGATCTTTATGTGGACCGTAAGGAATGCCAAGCTCCGGGGATAAACAATTTTTTCAAAAATTTTTTCCCCAAAAATGTAGGTAACGAGCAAAAAAAACTTTTACAATCGAACTCGAACTTGATGTATACCAACGGCCTTGTCGCCTAATTAGGTCGGTGGATTAGCACGTCAGGAAGGTTCGAAATGTCCCTCTAGCGACCAATTGCACGCACGTCTGTATTTATATTCAAATGCATTTTTTTTTTTTTTTTTGGATAGTGATATTGCGTTAGTTAGTAGTCACACTATTAAAATATAGGTGTATTAACACTTTCATTGCCGTATCACGCGATAACGCGTGATACGGCTACTTTACTGTATGGCCAATTAGGCGATATCGCGTGAAAAATGTAAGAACCTACTTATTTAACTTAAAATATTTGGCCATCTCACAAAGTTAATATGTATTTTTAGCTTGGCAATGAAAGTGTTAAACACTATACCTACCTTATTCACTAGTTCACTAATTATACAAAAAAAGCAGAAAAGGAAGTCAGGATTAAAGCTTATCAGTATTTTAATTGAAATCGAAACAGAGCTAATTGAAATATTTTCATTTAATTATTTCTAAAAATATTTATATCAGACAGTATTTATCTGGTTTTTTTTTTTATTTCTATACAAATAATTTTTTTGTTTAAAAAAAAAAACGGTATATTTAAAAACATTAAAAAATGTGAAATATTTAAAATAACGTACAGGTAACCCCCGAAGAACACGGTACTCGAAGAACACGGACAACTTCCCCCGAATTACACGGTTTCAAACTATACGATTTTCGAGTAATTCTTTTGAAAAAAATAAAATACATATACAGACAGTTGAACCCTTTTTTATGTGGTAGATAGAGATCGCATAAAAGAAAATCGCACAAAAAAGAATATATTCAAAAATATCATAAATAGCTATAATAAAAGGTTTAGTTCGGTCCAGATTGTAAAAAAAAAAAACTTTTTTTGTGCTGTGGATCGGGACCGCATAAAAAAAATTTCATCGAAAATACGTAACTCAAAAGATCAATAACAATTTCCTCAGAAGTTTTCTAAACAAGATAAGGCATTAATTTACACGTGGGAATATTTTATTTCATTATTATAGTATTATGAAAATTGTGAAAAAAACTAAATGATGCAATAACTTATATGCAATGTACTGATTAACTGTTTAAAAACCATTAAAAAATATTTTTATCAAAAAAAGTTGTTATAGTTAATGTTTACGTTTCTTGCTTTCTCTTGATTTTGATTCATTTTAATGATCATTTTTTTAAAAACCGCATAAAAAAGCGCTCAAAAAAATCGCACAGAAAAGAACCGCATAAATATGTCATATTTATAACAAGTACTTTTTTTTTAAATTTCGCACTTGAAACGGAATTTCGTTTTTTATAGTCTCGAGTAACACGATTTCAACGAACACGGAACCAACTAATCGTGTTATTCGGCGGTTATCTGTATATTTTTTATCGCAAATAAATCCAGCCTAATCCAGCGCACTCTATATAATAATAAAAATAAATGGAAAATTTATAATTTGATTTTTGTATGTTTATGTGTCAAAAACGACGCAGTTAATTTTAAATTCAATTACTAGCGCATTGTAAAATGAATTTTTAAAATTACTACACTGATAATCATGTCTACCATATACAGTTGAACTCTTTTTTGTGCGGTGGATAGAGGCCGCATAAAAAAAATCGCACAAAAAAAAATATGTTTAAAAACATCATAAATAGCTATAAAAAGTATAGTTCGATCCAGATTGTACAAAAAACTTTTTTTGTGCGATTGGTCGGCACCGCATAAAAAAAGTTTCATCGAAAAAACATCACTCAGAACGCTCAAAACTTAGAAATTTCCTTAGAAGTTGCTTCTATAAACAAGATAAAGCATTAATTTACACGTAGAAACATTTTATTTCAATTTTATAATATTATGAAAATTTTGAAAAATACAACTTGAACAAAATTAAATGATGCAATAACTTATGTTCTTATGCAATGTATTGATTAAATGCTTAAAAGCCGTTAAAAAGTATTTTTATCAAAGAAAGTTATTATAGTAATTGTTGTAAGTTTCTTACTGTCTCGTGATTTTGATTCACATTATGCATTTTAATGGCCATTTTTTACAAACCGCATAAAAAAATCGCACAAAAAAGGACCGTGGCATAAAAAAGAGTTCAGCTGTAATAGAGTAGTATTAATTACATACAATAAAAATACATAATTTACATACTTATCTAAATGGAAATTTGTACATATTTATAATTTCTTAATTATTCAAAAATTTTACGAAAAATTATTGAGTAGGTGTTCGGTGCATCAAGTGAAATACCGTCAAACCGAGCTATTTGAAATGGGTGGAACTATTTGAAAAAAACAAAAAAAAGATTTAAATTCTTAAAGAAGAGTTTTAAAAAAGATTTAAACTTTTAAAGAACATCCCTTATTAAGGACGCATTAACGTTATGAATACGTTCAAAAATCAAACAGATATAAGAGTTTAATTTTTTTTTTTTTTGTTATGTCATCGAAGGATGACATATTAATATCGTTGTGTGATCATAGTGGGGGAAACATTATTATAGAGTTGTATATCCATATTGAATAATTATAGAGTTGTACATCCATATTGAATAAACGCAAGAGGGCTGTAGAGTTAACAAAAAATCATAAATTAACACTTTCACTGAGGTGACATTACTTAATGCGTGTCAAAAACACGCACTTAACGAATTTTTTTTTTCAATGAATAGTCCTACCGATTTCAAATAGCCTCGTTTGACGGTATTAAAATGAATAAATTCCAAAAAAAATATTACACAAAATTAATTTTGTCATGTGATCAATTCATACAAAATTATCCGAAATTTTACCGGGCCGTGACTGAAAAGAGGTTGAGAAACGCTGATTTAAAAAAATATTTTCAAAATACAGACAAGTTTGAGTATGACATCAATAAAATAAAAATAGGAGCAATTTGATAATATGGAGTGTGGTGAGTTGGTGACCACACAAGTGACCTACGGAGTATCATGAGGTTAATTATGTAATTAATGAAGTATGTGTGTAGGGAAATGGACTTTTATGTGTCAATTAAAAAGTAGTTGTATACTTACATGATTTTATATAATTGAAAAATATGTAGAAAGAAGGCCGTCGTCACTTAATTTTATCTTATGAATCTTATGATGTAATGATTTATTAAGTTATTACATAAGTGTACTTAAATATTATTATATGCCTACTTACTATACATTTGGAACGATTAGGTCAAGAATCGGACAACAGTAATTCTGGTCGTAACACGTTCCTGGTCATAATCTATTATGATAAAACGCTCAACTGGTACACTCTCGTTCACTTGGCGTCTCACAGCGTCAGTGATCGTAAACCGACTAAAAAAAAAACTTTTTTGAGTACTTTTTTTCCACGAGCAATATCGTCAGAATTTTTATATAGGTAGATCTACATAATATAATACGTATTTAATTTTAATAATGTGCATATTACATGCAAGTGAATAAATTGCATTAAGTAGTAATTATATAATAATTAATAAAAGACTTCGTATAGTCATCTGATTCAAATCCAATTAAGTAACACGAAATCCAATATACAAGATGGGGATTATGTCGCTTTTTATGGCGAATTATTATTGTCTTTTGGGACTTGAATGGCTTCATTCTAACATAATGTTAACTGATCTTTGATTTATTATTTATTCATATGTTGTAAACATATGAACAAATATGTTTATACATATAAAAATAATTTAAGCAGAAACTAATTGTGTCCTTGTAAATACTTTGAAAATTTTCTGAATAAATAACTCGAGATATTGGTTAGTAATTAATCCTGAGTCATCGCTGTTACTGCCAGACTACTATGTGGTAACAGAATCTGGAATTTCTTCCAGGGTCTTTTACTTGGGTCGAATTTTCAAAAGAAGAACAAAACTTCTTCGAAAAAAACAGTTTCTTCTAAAAAAAAAAAAAAATAAGCTCATTTATCTGATGCCTATTTGAGTTTTATTTCTGTTGAGTCTCAACCGAAAGTGATCATTTACTATGAAAATAGTACTCTCTGTCGTAGCGTTCTGCATAACACCACGAATTTCCCATAGCGGGCTTACCTTTAAAATAGTAACTTGTATTATATAATAGTATGTATTTCAGTTCAAAAAGTAAAATTTTCAAAATACTGCTTATATTTGTAATAATTAATATCTAATAATTGAGTTTTACCTACGTTCAATCCGACATTCAGAAATCTTTAAAGTAAAACTATCGATAGATATTTACTAGTAAAATTAAATTAGTACGATAGGACCTCTGCGGCTCTGCCCTGTAAATTACAAATTTATTACATGAGTAATTTCAAGTTTTTTTGTTTTTTTTTTTTTTTTTTTTTTTTTTTTATAATTTTTCTTAAAATCTTATGTAATTTTTTCCGCTTTTCACAATGGTGTAAAAAAAGAATTTGAAAAACTTTTGAATATTAACAAATTTTGACGAAAAATACCCAAAATATCCAATTCTGGGCACCGGACATGTCTAACTGAAGAACTTACCTAAGATTTTAAGACTTCCAACATTTTCATCAAGTTTCATATAGAAGTAGGATGTTTCGTTCGAGAGTTATCGTGCGGAAACATACATTTATATTATAATAATAATATAAATTTTAGTAAATGTCATTTCCGGATTTTAGAAACCACAAAACAAATAATTTGTCACAGTTCCAGGCTTAAGTTTCGCCATGATAACTGTTGTAATAGCTGAATTTTTCGTTCGGATTTCGCTAAAATGATATTTACAAACGGAATTTATGACGTAGCGTTGGCTTCAACGACATATCCTCCCACTGTGGCGAGTTCATACTTAATTATGTATAGATATATTTATTGGTGCGTGTTCCTATTCATACGATTTCTAAAATGAAAATACAATTGCTTACCGGAAATGGAGCTTATTACCGTTTTGACTGTACTAGCAGTAGAGTAGTTGTTAATGAACACATTTTATGGAATGTTACACTGAATGAACATAAAACAGACGGAAGTATGAATCACAGTCGATCAGGATATACGCCATATACGCATAGTGTCATGTTATAAATTAATAATACAAAAATAATTACATATCGTCGGGGATAGTGTAAATATGTACGCGTAACTAGCATTGGATAATTCCGCGTATCTGACAAATGTAGCCAATTGAAAAATTCGCAGGCAGTGAACGCAGGAACCTGATTAGCAGCTACCTCTTTGATAGATAGATACAGCTTGTTCATTTCTACTTGGCGGCTGGACTTTGAACCTCACGCATATCTGTATATGTGTTAGTGTGTATCAGCATGTGTACAGTAGTGATGTCGAATAATTAATCGATTAGTCGATTTAGTCGACTAATTTTGTTTACATTTAGTCATTTTTTAGTCGACTATTTTACCCTCGATTAAATGACTAAAATGATTAATTTTTTTTTAATTGACTAAAAACAACTAATTTAATAACTTCGAAATCGAAAAAAATTATCTATTTGTATGATTTTCCAGTTTTATACGATTAACAAATTGTGATATAACATTAGGATTTTTCTTTAAAAAAAAAAAAAAAAAAAAAACGATGTCATCAATTAAATTCCAAATCAAACGTCGTTTTTGGAAGAGTTACGTAGGTTACCCTATTCATGAATTCGACTAAAAATTTAGTCGATTAGTCGACTATTCCATTTTCGATTAATGACTAATTTTATCTGAAAAGTAACTTTAGTCGATTAATTGACTAACAGCTCCTTGTCTCGACATCACTAGTGTACAGAGTGTAAGTACACAAATACTACTACAGTACTACAATAGTACTTAACACAAATAGGTTTCTGCGCCGATTTTGTGACCCGCCAAGTAAAATTGAACAAGCTGTACTTTGTTCGAGTAAGGCTACGGTTACATTGGATACGAATTCGTACAAAAATAGATTCGTACGAGCTCGTACGAAATTCATTCGTACGACTGTGTGGTTACATTGGATACGAAATCTAAATTTAAATTGAAAACCGTTAGTACATATTGCATGATATCAAACAATGGATCCAGTTACCAAATCTTATTTATTAGAATCACTGTTTTAAAAATTTCTAATTATAGAAGACAAACAATTCTGGGTAAACGATTATTTATTATTCATGTGGAGCAAAAAAAGCTGAGTTCTGTAATTACTTTTAGGAAATTTTTCAAGCCGAACAGAAATTTTTAGAACACTTGAACATGTCGCAAGTCACATTCAATTACTGCAAGTCATTTTAAAATCTACTGAATTTCAGCTTCAATATTTAGTTAATTAATTTTTTATTACTCATACTTAAAATGTTTTTGTTAGCTTAGGTTAGCTTCATTATACTGTAATATATTTCATTAAAAAATTATCTAAACATTTCCTCTGCCACCTCATTCCACAATTTTTTATTTAACTTTCTATTATGATAATATTTATGTTGTTGATCCCTTAAAGACGGCCTTTTTTCAACAAAAATAATTATTTTTTCTATATCCATTGAATTTTTTTCGTACGAATTCGCATCAAAAAACAAAATATTTTGGTATTGAAACAGTCCAGCAGATGCTCTTGTTTGACAGACTATATTCTTTTGCAATAATACTGATTAAATGCTTAAAAATCATTAATAAGTATAATAATTACTGTTTATATTTCTTACTTTTTCTGGCTTTGATTCAAATTATGCCATTTTTAATTGCCATTTTTTTTTTAAAATCGCACAAAAAGAAACCGTAAAAAAAAGTTTCAGCTGTATACTTATCTAATGCGATGATAAAATACGTTTGGACAGTCAATTCCTCACATTATGCACTTTGACGGGAATTTTATTATTAAAGTTTTTTAGGTTCCCGAAGAAAAAAATTCGGATATGGAAGAGTAATAAATTTAAACGAATACTATAATTATTTTGAAGCAATTGATTAAGAAGCGTTAATCAAATGAATTAACAAAATTAACAGTATGTTTACGTCGTATGATATAAAATATTTATAAAAACAAAATATTGTAATTTAAATAATTCTAATTAACATACCATAATATGTATTTCCTACTGCGATTAGAAAACGCTACGCGGGGCCCTGTTTATTATCAGCACGGGAGTGGGAGCAGCACATTCACCCATACGGTACGGCCATACACATTATTACAATCATTAAAATGTCAGGAGCAGTCACTAATCTAAATATTATTCTAGGTCTGAGAGATGTCTAGACAAACTCTATATGTACATATATGTAGACATAAATAGTACATTATTGAATGGGATTATGGAGATAGAATACAGAATATATCAACGAACTAACAACAAGTATGGGTAACTTCAAAAATGTAAACTTTACCGCATCGATGCACCATCATGAATTCATGACTTTTCTGATGCGTCTAATATTACATGATGCGCTACTGATGCTCTCTTGAAATTTGATGCACATTAAATGTTTTTGAACGGGATATTGGCATCATTTAACCTCTGATTTGGCTATAGATAAGACAGATAATGTAGCATGATAGACTATAGATAATATAGCAATACAGTCCTTGTATAGGTATATTATCTTTGAATTTCAACTTGAACTTACTTGAAATAGAAAATATTGAAATTATTTGAATAATTGCATACTTATTTTGAGTGCAAGATGTATTCAGATAGTTTAAACAATTTTAATCAAAGGTAAATACATTCATCTTTTTCAACAATTTGTTTTTCGGAATTATTCCTGTTGGTGTTAGTACCTACATAATATGGCAAGTAGTTATAATTCTACATTATACACATGACATGCATCTTGGACACACATCACCAAATTTTTTGATGCATTGTTTTGACGCATCAAATGCAAAAATGAACTTTTGATTTTTCGTTGTGATGCGTCTGATGCGTTTTTGAACTTTTGACTCTGCCTCATGCAAGCAGTGATGCATTTTTGAAGTTAGCCTATTATGTAATATAGGTAAACCTTTTTTTATGCGGTGGATCGAGGCTGCATAAAAAAAATCGCACAAAAAAAATATATTCAAAAATATCATAAATAGCTATAAAAAGTTTAGTTTTCCTCACGATTTCCTTAGAAGTTGCTTTTCTAAACAAGATAAAGCATTAATTTACACGTGGAAACATTTTATTTCATTTTTATGATATTATGAAAATAATTGTAAAAAATACATCTCTAAAAAAAAAAATAAATGATGCAATAACTTATATTTTTATGCAATGTACTGATTTGATTAAATGCTTAAAAACCACTAAAAAGTGTGTTTATCAAAGAAAGTTATTATAGTTAACGTTTAAGTTTCTTACTTTCTGTTGATTTTGATTCACATTATGCATTTTAATGACCATTTTTTTTTAAAACCGCATTAAAAAGTCGCATAAAAAAAGATTTAGCTGTACACTGAAACCATTTTTTGTGCGGAGGATAGAGACCGCATAAAAAAAAATCTTATGGTATTTTAGTTCGCTGAATTCAAATCTATCACCCAACTTGAACCAGCACCTTTTAATTTTACAGGAAATGCAGTAAATCTGACTGGTATAGTATTTATATTAACCCAGTAACAGTCATTGACGTCATAAAACGTCAAGTGAAATTACATCACTAACTCACACACCACGTCATACGACATCATCAGTTGCGTATAAAGTGTATTATCTGTCAAAATAGTATACCAATTGGGCGTTTTGTCAACGATTTTTAGTTCAAATCTGACGGTGCTAAATTTGAATTCAGTAGGTCAAAATACTATGTAGAATATGATGATCTGATCCCCAGATCAGAAAAAAAATTTTTTTGTGTAACTAATTTTTGGAATTTATTTTTAAAATTAAACTAATTAATATAATTAGTTATTTAATTATTTCAAAAGTAGGAATTTAGGAAACAAAAATGCCGATAACCTTAGAACAGTTTATCATTCGAATGTCAAATAACTAATTGTAAGTAATTTCAATGACTAATTAGACTAATGACTAATGGAGCAATGGTTAACACTAAAAATTTAATGAATCATACTTTGTGATAAATTTGATTTTTTGGGTTTTTAAAACCTAAATTTTTTTATTATAACTAACTATTTGATTTTTGTACTTATGTACAAAGCCATTTTTGAATAAAAAAAAGTTTGTGATGAGTTTTAAAACTTTCTGTGTTTCTCAAAATATTTTCATACATTTCTTAATACCTCAAAGTTAACAATGAAAATCAGAATTCGCTCTTCAGATGGCTGTAACTCAAAAACTATATGAGATACGCACTTGAAATTTTAGTATGTTATTTTTAAAGGTATAGACAATCAAAACATGCAAAAAAAAATTTCCAATTTAGCTTTCCCTTAAGCTTGTCGGTAGGCTAGCAGTTAGTATTAATGTTGTATTCATATGTAAATGGGGTGACGTGTTCAAATCCCGCTATAGGTGATTTCTTAAAATTTTTTTTTTTAAATAAAATTTTTTAATTAATTTTATCAAAATTCTCTTGTGGTTTCGAGAGGTGCTTATAGACGAAATCCGACCGAATTCGGTAAAAGACATATCTGGGGACAACTTAAATTTGCTGAATGACAAACCCATACTTACTTACACGATACACCTTGAGTACATGAATTATGTTGGTCGGTATATTGACACGCGTGACTATCAGTCGTTTATTATCAAGAAATTAACCTAAATTGTTCAGTGCAAATCCACGTAATGGTACCTGAAGAGTGAATATGTTGTACCCGCAATATTTACATACATATTAAAATATGTGCATTGGCTGACGTCAGTCAGTGTAATTTATCGTGTAAATACATTTGCGATTATTTTATGTCATTTTATTTATTAGTCCTAGTCACTGGCGTCAGTTATTGCATGAAATGGTTATTTTGAAATAATAACTATGAAAATTTTGAAATTTAGCATATTGTTCATAGATGAGCTTTAATCGCCACCACCAAATAATAATCACATTTTTTCGTTTCTTCAAGGTCTTATTCACTTTATAAACCTCAAAAAAACGTCGAATACAACTGAACTCTTTTTTATGCGGTCCTTTTTTGGGCGATTTTTTTTATGCGGGTGTGTAAAAAATGGTCATTAAAATGCATAGTGTGAATCAAAATCACGAGACAGTAAGAAACTTAAACAATAACTATAACTTTCTTTGATAAAAATACTTTTTAACGGCTTTTTTTGCATTTAATCAATATAAAAACATAAGTTATTGCATCATTTAATTTTGTTAAAGATGTATTTTTCAAAATTTTCATAATATTATAAAGTTGAAATGAAATGTTTCTACGTGTAAATTAATGCTTTATCTTGTTTATAGAAGCAACTTTTAAGGAAATTAATAGATTTGAGCGTTACTTTATGGTATTCCATATTTGTAAATAATAAACAAATACTTACAACAAGCTCCCATAGAGACATAGCGGCTTATCTACAGATTGATAGTCTATTTGATTTTTTTTTTTCGGATAAAAACTGCGGCCGCAATCGTGGGCACCGAATTTCGGCTTTTTTTTAAAGACACTTTTTTCAAAAAATTATAATAATTACAAAAAATAAATCAAAATAAATAAAAAAAATATTTTTGGGTTGTCAAATAGTGATATTAATTGTAAAAAAAATTCATTCTCATTCCTCCATCCTATCCATCCGAAAAAAATTGTGAAAATTGACTACTTTTCGACAGGATCACACTGTGATGGTACCTTAAATCAATTCGACAAAGAATATTTATATTTTTCTTTTATTTTTTTAAATTGAGGTGATGCATGTATGCATGTTTATAAATAATTATCCTTAGTAGAAAACAATGGCAAATAATATTTCCCCGAACATTAAAAAATAATAATAATTTATTTTCTCTACTTATTGTTATTATGTATAATTATACATACACAGAATGATAAACGGAAAGGCACGAGGACATTGGTACATATCAATTTTGTCAGTTAGTTTAACATCAATTTGTAGTATGAGTCCAACAGATAACCTTGAAATTCTTAAACTTTATTAATATATATACTTACATAAAATAATTTTGATAATAAAAGAACAATTATATTCCTGGTAAGTATATGTAAAAATTTATTAATTGTACGGTATAACTTAATTACACTCTTGTTTTCTAATTATTTACATAGTTAGAAATTTAGGCCAGTCCAAGCCAAACCAAGGACCAAGCCTGGTTGATTACATATTTTATTTTTGTAATATAACCATTTTTTTCAAAAACAAATAATGGTTTGTTTGTAGTATTGTAACTTTTTTAATAACAATTTTTTAAATATGAAAAAGGAAACTGGAATATGATGAAAAAATTTTTAATTTTGTCAAATTTTCACTTAAATATAGAGATATATTATTTATTACGAACTAGTTTTCGGTTGATTAAATCATCATCAGGTGAAATCTGAACTGAACAGAATTCAGTTTGGATAAAAGAATATAATACCTATATTTATATATTATATTTATATATTATATATTGTACAAATAAATTAAAGACAATAAATGGATTGGTTAAGAAATGGGAAAAACCCAGAAATTGGAATAACTTTTCATTCGTAAGTAAATCGAATGAATACATTTAGACTTTTACATATATTACAATTGAAAAATAGGCCAAACAATGAAATTTAACAAAAATTCTAGAACATTCCATTCGAAAACTAACTAGTAAATGTCATGTATCGAAAAATCAACTTAAATAGTAGACTCTCCCGTACGCCTCTCAACTTTACTGGTTTTGCCAAGAAATACAACTAACACTGTTTGTATAATATTAAATATTTTCGTAGCGTAAATATTTTCAGTTGAAATTAGTGACATCTGGTAAACGAAAGATTAATTATTGGCCCGCATTGCTTATTCTTTCTTTTTGTGCTGTTTCTAGCGCACATTGTATTTTTATTTTGATGATCCTATTTCGTTAATTATATTTTCATTATTAATTATCCATTGTCTTTTATTTAAGATTAATAATAAATAACACAACAGATTTTCTTTACAATTTTTCTGACTTTCCTATTAATTTTTCAAAAAATATTATTATCCGGATAATAAATTACTAAATATTATTTTTATATCTTCAATCTACATAAACGTATTAATTAAAGGAAAAGCAACAGAAATTGATAAAATGATGAATCATATTATCTTGTTTAATGTGATGTCTGATGTGATATTTTTTTTATTATTTATTTTATTAACGCTACTTATAATTTCATACTTTAATTAGAACATTTATCATTTTGTTGAAGGATATTAAGTTTTATGAATCATTTTACATCTAAAGTACATTTTTTTGTTATCAAATTACTTCTTATTATTCATTGGGGGCGTTGGGTTATACAATATTTTGGACTGGGGGGCTATAAATTTTATTGCTTTGTTGAAAATATTCATATACATCTGTTCTGAAATACGTCTACATATAGAATAAAATGTAGATGACGATAAAATTGACTTTTTAAAAAAAAATTTAAAGATTTTTACACTTTATGACGGAAACAATGGAATTTGTTTCAGTGGGTAGATTCGATGTATGGCCTAACCCCCAAATACTTACCTAACTCTCAAAATTTGAGCGAAATAAAAAAATATCGACATTTAATAGGATTTCTCGGTAGCTATGAAATTCATAGGGGACGGTTTAGGAACCAACTCGCATAATTTTTGAAAATTTCATTAGGATCGATCTCGAATTGTCTGTTCGAAAGTTATGCTACTCATTTGATAGAATTTTCGGACACGAAATCAAAATTGTTCAGGAAGCTAGCTCAAAAATTTTCATTGTGGAGAGAAAAATACTTTTATATTTCAAAAGTGATCACAAATGCTTTCGGAAGCAATAGAAAAAATAAGAAATTAATTATTTAAATAATTACTACCTTATTCTTTATCCTTGTGTCGATTGACTAATTCCCCCCTCCCCCCTTAACATCAACTTTTGACCTTGCCCAAAAAATTCATGTAAATATTTAGGTATGTATTTTATATGAAAATTTACGTTGTAACATGCTACCATGGGGCTCGATAAAAAAAAAGCATCAGTACATATTGCAGCAAATGGTACGAATTATTCATTCTTATACGGGCGACGAATTTAGGTTATTGTTGTACACTACACGACAAAAATCGAAAAACCATATTGTCTACTTGGAACAAACGAAATGATTGTAATTAAATTCTTGGTAATGTTTAAAAATTTAATACCACACTCTTCAAATTAACACTCATCAATGAATAATGATTGAGACATCATTTTGAAGATTATAATTTAATTATATTCCCCGCTAATGACAAAAAGTAAACAAATAGTTAAAAAAATTAATGAGCGCTATTCATAAAGACAAGTTAAGATAAAGACGGTTCTACACGATGCTACGAACACCTTCCAACATTGGAC
Organism: Brachynemurus nebulosus; assembly: GCA_035578155.1. Lineage (NCBI taxonomy): Eukaryota > Metazoa > Arthropoda > Insecta > Neuroptera > Myrmeleontidae > Brachynemurus > Brachynemurus nebulosus. The sequence continues at coordinate 74,699,816 of JAPWDM010000002.1, read as the reverse complement.
GTTCGATGGTTCATCGCATCGTGTAGCCGTTGTTCGAACCTACGAGTGTCCAATGTCGAGCGTCAAACGTTCGCATTTGGTCGTGTCCCGTTCGATGTCGGTATTCTTGCACCGAGTCAAAGGGATGCTTCGAACGTTTGAAGGTCAGTGTTGGTTGCGTTGGTTGGTTCGACTCAGCAGCTGCACGACTCGTTCATGTGAAGAGAGACAAAATCAGTGTATAACATTAGAGATAACATCAGACAGATAACAGCCCCGTCCACTGAGTACCAACACATCATCATTCGTATTGGATCAAACATTCGATTCACCGTGTAGCAGATACATTCGTCGCACCAACTATCGAACTTAATTGCCTCAAACGTTCGATCGAACGTTGGAAGGAACGTTCGTAGCATCGTGTAGAACCCGCTTAACTCTAAGATTGAACTTAGCAAAGTTAACACTAAGGCTGCCTTTACACGATCAGTAATACTGTCAGTATTTCAAAATACTGACATTTTTATTGATCGTGTATTGACGATACTGAAATAATGATGAAAGTATTGAAGAATGGCTTATAATTCTATCAGTATTCACTTCAGTACTAAGACGTGGAGGGGACAGTGACATTAATGACAGCTAAAACCGTTAAAACATATTTCTCGTATATTATGTACGTTATGTACCAGCGGTACCAGCCGAGATAAATACAAATCGATTGTAGTTCGTATATGTACATCATGGAAAAGTAGGCCTGTACATATTATTATTGATTAGTATGTACGGCAGTATGTACAATATGTACGAAATGTACCGTATGTACATTGTACATACATGCGTATATGTATGGCTTAGCCAGAAAAACAAAATCGAACAGATCGGATCGAACATCACGTTTTTTCTTCTTTGTTTTCTTGTTTTGAGTTGCAAACGCTAGTACTATAGCTAAATACGCTTCTTCCGTAATAATAACAATTCCAAAATTGTATTAATTTAAAAATTCCGAAAAATTAAATTTGACAGTTTGTTTTAAAATACTGAAGAAAATAATGATAGTGTACGGTATCATAAAAATACTGAAGTAATAAAAATAATGATTCATTATTTTTATCAGTAAATGCTGACAATATTACTGATCGTGTAAAGGCAGCCTATGACTTAACATTACAATTCATAGACAGATTTTAAAATTGTCCTAGTAAAAACAAGCTTGAAGTTAGTTATAATGATACATTGTGAGGTGTATACAAGCTTTACAATTAATTCACCAATTGAAAGCAATCAGAGAAACGAAAACTGTTTGAACAGTAGTAGCGCGAAATATTTAAATTAATGACAGTGCCTATATTTAAATTATAGGCACTCTATTTCGACGAATGTAGAAGGCGTCATCTGTTTTGACAATCTGTTTAACTAAAATTGTTAAATAATGAGTGAAATTCGTAATAAAAAATAGTATGTGCAACTCGTGCGGGATTGTCGATTGCCCCACTCAAGCGAATGAGCGCACTCACTACGTTTGTGCGCTCAACTTCGCTTTCGTGGGCAATCGACAATTTCCTGCACTTATTGCACAATATACTATTAATTGTTGTGCTTTGTGGGTGGGCCTTATATTTATATACATAACGAAGGAGTTAGCTCAGAAAATTTTTTTTTGAAAGTCAGTGTAACACTAAACCTTTTCCTCCTTTATCATAATAACGTATGTTGTATACGTACATACATAAATAATATATAATACATATTTATTATATAAGAGCGCTGCCAGTTCTTGTCGCATTGCGTGTTTTACCTAACAAAAAATGAACAACAAAAACCCGAGTCTTTTCTATTTTTTTTCATTTCATTTAATTTGAATTTTCGTTTGTTACCGTGAAATGGTTGAGATCTGATTGCTGCCGCCCGAAAAATAATATTAATTCCATATATTTACATACGCAGACTAGCGATATTAAAGTTGGAAAACTTGTGCCAACACTGACCTTGTAGAAAATGGAAACATTATATGAACAGTTGTTACAAAGTCGTACCAGTTAGTCTATGTCGGGAAAACAAGCAGTAAAAATATTGAATAAAACCAATAAACTCTATAACGTGAAATAATAAAAATTCTCTATCATTTTTATATCAAATACACTTTGGATCTGATATATGATACATAAACAAACGTGACTCTCTCTCTCTCTCTCTGTATTTTATATCAAACAGTACTATACAGGGTGTGGCCAATAGAATACAATATAAGATTCTCAAAAATAGTATTAAAATAGTATGTTATTCAACGAGCTAGTAATGATAGCTATTACTCACGAAGATGAAATTGCGACACGGGCCGAGCTTGTGAGGCGAGTGTCGTAATGCATCTGAGTGAGTAATAGCCATTGCAAGCGAGTAGAATACGATATTTTTTCTACGACTTTTTTCCTTTTTGATTTAAATAAAATTGAATATAAATTTTAAATCAAATTTTTAATCTATTTCTAATTTCATTAAAAGTTTGTATAATATTATGTATAAAACGATCAAAACAAAACATAAACTACTTTATTTACTTGAACGTTACTAGGCAATATATATTAAATTAAAACTTGATAATACATATATACACAAAACAAAAACAAACCCATGGAATAATGATTAATACTGTGATTTCATTGGTCAAGAGGGTATTGAGTAATGAACATTCCTCCACACCTTTGAATAATGCCTAACTTTCTCAACAATTAACGGATATATAATGAGTGTGTTCTTCAATAGGAGTAGAAAAAATAAATTAGTTTCTACATATTAAATACAAAACTTGCCAAAAAAAAAAAAAAAAACAAAAAAAAAAAACAAAAAAAAAAAAACAAATAAAATCGCAATATAAAAAATATTCTAAGCAAAGTAAGGGTCGAACAAGTTGAAAAATGATTGTACATCGATGTGTATTGCATATTATGTCTGCAGTTATCCTACACACTATGTATTATGCATTTATGTTATTGTCTTCGCACGGTTGGACAGGTTGGACACATCATATGATAATTATATTATTGGTAACCTTACTCTTACATACATATTGACATATTGTATCCTAATATTAAATAAACATTGCAAGTTTAATAAAGTAATAAATAAATCACATCTTATATCATATTTATGTTACTAATAATAAAAATCATACTATACAATAAATATGTCAAGTTTTTTGAATAAAAAGAATAAGAACACTATTTTTTTATCTCTTTTCCGCAGCACGGTGTATTATATGTCGGGTGTATTATGTAGTAGATTTTAGGTGTATACATAAATTTTAATAATGGTAATAATAGCCATCATCATGGAGTTCCACACTACTTACAGAATTTACCACGTGTCCACTTACTACGCTCCCATTCACTAAAAATAATAAATCCTTGCTCAGTTAGATGAGCTAAAAATTTTTAATTTCCAAAATATAAAAACTCGCTTTTTTTTTTAAATTCTTCAATGTGGAGAGGGGACAGATTGGAAGGGGTAATTCTGATTGTATATTAACATTTTACTTGCCTGCACAATCGTAGAAGCCAATCGCGATTTCTATAAACGTTACAGACAAATAACCTAATACATATACATAATAGGTGCATAGCTACAACAGTTTTGTCGAACAATACGTGCTATTCATATAATAGATCACATCGTGTGGCTCCATCACTCACAGAGAGCGAGTTATGTTTGCATACGTTATTGGTGTATAATATCTATTTCTATCGACAATTAAATGTATCCGTATGTGTTTTTGACTTGATACAGTTTCAAATTTTATCACTAGAGGGCTTGCGTAATCTTTGCGTCGTCAATTATTATTTATTTGAATACATTGTATACTTATGTATTCAACCATCGAACTGCGGTATACAAGGCCGGATTTACCGTAAGTGCCGCTCGGAGCACTGCGAAAAATGCCACCCCTGCAAAAAAATTTCTTAATAACTTCCCCACCCGTTTTTCTTTTCCTATCGAAAAATAAGTGACGAGCAAAAAAAAAAACGACTCTTATTTCTTATTCCTCTATAAAAAAATAACTGATAAAAAAAAAATTAAAACGTGTTTCAAATTTTGCCGCCCTGGGCCAGTGCTCCACGTGCCCCTAATATAAATCCAGCACTAGCGGTATATGTGGGAGCACCTTTACAAAAATATTTTTTTAATGAATTTTTCCTCAAAAACTCTTAAAAAACGGATTTTAAAGCAACAATTTTTTTTTACCGTAATGATATTTATATCTCATTAAAATATTTTCTTTAGAAATCTTTATTCATTCGTTTAAAAAGTCTAGACAAACTTCTTGAATAGATAAGTATGTCCTGAATTTTAAATATAAGTGTACCTACTGTAAGTACATTTTCTCCTAACTTTTTTTTTTGGAATAAAAACGTGAACAGCGCTCGTTCTTAACGAACCTCTTTTGTTTCTACTACATTTTTTTTTTGTTTATTTTGTAAAAATTTAATGAGCTCATGAAATTTCAATAAAAAATGTAGGTACGTGGACTATCTTTCCTGACGTGTGTACACTCAACGAAATAATAAAATTTTCCTATCAACATTTTGTTAATTATTCATGATAATAATAATTATAGCGTAAATATTTTATACTGACCACAAGAACGCTTATTATGTCGGATTTTCACTAAGCAGACTTGAGTACTTAAGGTACCATCACAGTGTGATCGGCTGAAAAATAGTCAATTTTCGCGATTTTTTTCGAATGGATAGGATGGGTGAATGGGATGAATTTTTTTTACGATTAATACCACTATTGAAGGAGAGGTTTACTTGAGAGTCGTTAAAAAAAATCGGTTTTTGTTTTGCAGAAATTGGTAGCTAATTATGTGTAGAATATGTTCCCAAAGTGATTTTACTGAAAATAATTTAAAAACAAGATTCTTGCACATTAACCGAATCCAGCTTTCTATAAAAAAAAATTCAAAAAACGTAGTTCACGCAATAATGAGTATTAAATATAAAATTTTGACACAAGAACTCAAAAACTATTCGATGGATCCTTTTTTTAAAATTTTTTTTTAAAGATAATTCAATTCTTCGGCACCTCTACCTAAGTTCGATACACTTTCAATATTTTTTTTTATTTTTAAATTTACTTTAAAGAGCGAAAAATTAGACAAAAATCGTAATCAAAAGTTCAAACATCCGCCATTTTTTTTCTTTCAGCAATTTATTGATATTATAGGTAGAGGTGCCGGTACTCTTCATATATTTTATAAATCTTTTCTGTTTTTGGATTTCGGTGGTTTATTACCGGCGCTAGGATGTCCGCCAACAAGGCATTGGATTTTCGGATCGTCACACTGCAGTATCTATAAAATGGACAATTTTTTATATTTTTCCTTGAAAAATTTTTTTTTGTATAGTTTAATACTTCATAAATAGGTGTACAAAATTTGAAATTGATATTTACTTCCGTTCTTGAGAAAAAAATTCTAGAAAAATACATAATTTTTAAGGACTCTCGAGTAAACCTCCCCTTAACAATACAAAAATATTTTTTTTATTCATTTTTATTCATTTTTATTTATTTTTTATAAATATTATTGCGACCGCAGTTTTCATCCAAAAAAAAAAATATCAAATAGATTATCAATCTGTAGGTAAGCCGCTATGTACCTATGGGAGCTTTTTTTTATAAAAAATAAATAAAAATAAAATAATAAGTAATAAATAAAAATGAACAAAAAAAATATTTTTGTATTGTTAAATAGTGGTATTAATCGTAAAAAAAAATTCACTCCCATTCCCACATCCTATCCATCCGAAAAAAATTGCGAAAATTCACTATTTTTTGGCCGATCACACTGTGTGGTACGTACCTTCTTACTTGCACAAAAAAGACCGCACAGAAACAAATTTGAGTGTATAAATTCACGTAAATGGGTACGTATAGAACTATGGGCACCCGGCAATTTCCCAAATTAAGTGCCAACGAAATTTTGTAATTTTTTTCTGTTTTTCTTGATTGATTTGCAAGTAAAACAAGTAAAAAAGTAGATAAAAATTCTCGGACACGTTTAATTTTCGTTAAAAAATATTAAAACTGAATATATTAAGCATTGCGTTTAGTAAGTAAATAACCCATTTTCCTTTCTTTTTTTTAAATTTGGGCAAAGGTCAATACTAGAAAAACAAACAATTTAATTTAATTATCGTATTTATTTATTACTAAATAATATAATTTCTAAGAGGAATAGTAAAATCTAGTGTCCGACCGAAGCTTCGGCTTCGGCTTCGGCTTCGGCCACTTAACGCGCCTTCGGCCACACATTCGGCTTCGGCCAAAAAGAAGCCGAAGGTCTGGCCGAAGCCGAAGGTGGCATCTTTTTACATAATGTAATTTTATTTATTCTTATTTTACCCTAAATTACGTTTATAATTCTGTATTTTGAAAGTTTTTGTTTATTGTTACCTGAACCTATATACCTAATAATTTAAAATATCCTTTTAAAGGAATTACAGTTCCATAAAAATTTTTGGAATTTCCATCTAAGCGGCTTTTTTGTTGAGAAAAAGAATGACGGTAACTTTATTCAATAAAGCAATAAAGTTTATTGCTTTATTGCAATTTTTAAAGTTTATTGTTACGTAAACCTACGTAACAATTTAAAATATCCTTCCAACATAATTATAAAATTTTTTGGAATTCCCAACAAAACGTTTGTTTCTTTCATTTAAGTAAAAATGATTCCTGCTGTGCCAAACTAGGGCCTCAATATTATGTAATAAATTCAATATAAATATTTTGTTTTCAAAATAAAATTCTTATTTCTTACTGTCTTGCACCTTCGGCTTCGGCTTCGGCTTCGGCCGAAGGTTTCGACGATAGCCGAACATCGGCTTCGGCTTCGGCTTCGGCTGCCAAACTGACCTTCGGTCGGACACTAGTAAAATCATATTAACATAACCTAAATTTCCTATAAATAAAAAATTAAGTTTTTAATATTTTTTAATGAAAATTAAATATAGGGTAAAAGACCCCATTGTCGATCGGGGTTATAAGTCCGATCAGTTTTGACATTTATATTTTAATGAAGTTATTTCTGAAAGAAACCTTTGATAAAAAAAATTATTGTTAATAGAATGATTATTTTTCAATTTAAATTCACATCACATTTAATGTCTCCTCACTTAATTTAAGAAATACATATATATATATATATATATATATATATATATATATATATATATATATATATATATATATATATATATAACAATTTTTGTTGAATTCATGAATTTTTAATATGGTGGATGATCATTATTCAAAACACATGGGTTATAAATAGTAACATTTTTCACCGAATTTTTAAAGTTATTAGCATAATAAAAGTATACAAATAATTGTTATTAGTCCACTTAAGAGATTAGGATAGCTAAATTAAATTTTATATGTGTTAAATATTATTTGTATGACTGATCCTTCTTGGGATCAAAGTTTTAGAGTTAGGTACGGCATTTTGAGAATTATATATTGCATATCTCTTTTATAAACATTTTTAATTAATTTTTGGGTTTAAAACACTTAACTAACCGTTTTTATAATTTCACTTTAATATTTTATTTATTTCAGAACGTAAAATCAATTGAAAAATAATTAATATTGAATTAAAACTTCGAAATTGAAATAAAAACGTCACACATTTAGATTTGAAACGATATATAAATATATACGTCATCTATCGTCAATTTAACTGTTTAAAAATTCACAATGGCGTATAGATAAGTTAGAATCATGTCACAATGTACACAATGTTTTTTAAAGCAAAATTATAGATGGCGAAAGAAAATACAGTATTTTAGTGGTTTATTTTATCGAATATTTAAACCCTTCTGTCATTGCTGCTATGTTTCACAAGGTCTCATTCTGTGATACTCTATGACACAGACTGACCTCTTGTAGTGGATAGAGTGTCAAAGTGACTGAAAGAGAATGGTTCAAATATTCGATAGTATAAGATTTACTACTGTACGTGATGTACATTATATATCATCGCCCAGTATATACATACTGGGCGATTCTTCATAGGGGTCAGTGTATTGATCTTTCAAAGGAGGTTAATATTTTCTCTCTGCTTTTTAATAGACGTCAACAAATTATAAAACAAAATCATTAATAAATCAAAATTTTTGGGTTATATTTTCTTAAAAACATATCCATTTGATTAAAAAAACTTGGTTTCATACTTATTAAGAAAAAAAAAATGGGTGTTTTGTTTATTTTTTAATTTTTTTAAGCTAATTTAATGATACAGCTAAAAATAGTGATCGGTCATCGGGTCTCTTACCCTATGCATAAACTTTTATCGTCATTTTTATTTGTTTTAATACTAAATCAATAAAAAAAAAAAATAATAATAATAAATTTGACAACTTTAATTTTTTGTTGGCATGTAATTTGGGAATTAGCCTGGACACCCTATTCTAACTGTTAAAACCCACTTAATATATTCAAACTATATAAATAAGTATTAATACAGTGTATGTAATTTTATGTGAAATGTAAAACTACTAAAATATTTATTACAATTATTGATTTCAGTCAGTTAAACCACCACAAAACTATTATATGACATGGACGCGATAACTAGAGGGATTTTCATGTGGTTGAGAAGGGTGTGGTTTCTATATTGTATCATGTTATAAATCACTTCCTTATCCTATTAAGAGTAATATCATGTTCGTCGTACATTTATAATAAATAGGGAAAAAAAGTCGAAATGGCATTCAGACATATAACGTTAATAAAGTAACATAGAAGAACGCTTGCTGTGTATTTTATTACTAGGGTTCCGTAATGAAAATTTCCAAACCCTCATAATTACGTCATGTCTTTAAAATAAATACAGCGTAAGTTTTTTGAGAGTTACCATTTTGATTACAGCCAAACCGTTGATTTAATCGAAAAATTGTTCAAATACGAGTTATAGATATCGACGGGGGCAACCGATTGCTATAGTCAAGAGCTTTATAGCTCCTATGGTTTTCGAGTTATGATACAAACTTATAGTTTTTTTTAAATGGAAACGTATGTTTAAAAGTTTTTCAAAAATTTGTTTATGATTCAAAACTACCAGTAACACTCAAATTCTCATTGTTTTATCTCATATTTTTGAGTAATTACGTTTTAAAAATGACACTTTTAAATTTCGTACTCAAGTACTTGTAAACGATTAGGATTTTACGTAATTTAAAAAGATATTGACTCAATATGGTTGCCATTTTTGACAATGTAGTAATTACGTTTTCCATCGGAAATTAAAATTATTAAATAGATTAAAGTATATAAAAATGATAACTAAGTACAATAAGGAAATAAAATTTCAGTTTTAATTCATTGAAAAATTAAAAAAATATTTTTCTGAAATGTCACTGTTTGACAGATACATAGGCGTCTAAACATATTTTTGTAGCAAGTATTTTTAAAGGAAATGAAAAGTTTATTGTGAAAAAACTTCTCCTTTTTAATTTGGTTTGTAATAAAAAGAAAATACTATCGAATTTCAAATATTTTTACACTATTTGAGTACATTTATTAATAATATTTTCGTTCCCAATTAACTTCACTTTGCTACTATTAAGAAACGTCAATTATTTTTAAATTAAGTTACTTTAAATACTAATCTTTTAAAATAATTTGATTTTATTTTGCAAAAATGTTAAAAACTTGAAGTAGAGCCCGACATCTATACTCCAAAATCTGAATTACTCCAAAACTATACTCCAAAAACTACCACTTGTATTACAGAGAATGATACAATATAGGTTCTTTTCTTGGATGTAATAGAAATGTTAGCCGTCTGAAACCGTCATGTCAACTTATGTTTGCGTAAACAGTTTGTGCAAACAAAAGTTTGTGTTGTCTGGACCGGCTATAACACGTCAGTCACTTCAAAACCGTCACTGATATAATTCTAGAAACTCTAAAAATACATATTTAAAATGTTCTAATCGAATTTTTATCTCTATTTGTTTCAGGTGGGCGCCGAAAAACAAGTGTCATTCGATAACGGCTTGGACGGCTCAGTGGCCGAAGATTGTTATTTCGCCATGAAAGCCTATAAACAAGGCTATTCGTTCAATTTCGTCGAGGGCGAAATGTGGGAAAAATCACCATTCACCCTGTGGGACTTTGTACAACAGCGTAAACGTTGGCTCCAGGGTATCCTACTGGTGGTACACTCGGACGGTATTCCACTATGGCATAAACTGTTATTGGCCATTTCGTGCTACTCGTGGGTCACACTGCCCCTATCCACGTCCAACGTGATATTGGCCGCACTCTGTCCAATTCCGTGTCCGGCAATTATTGACTTTATCTGTGCTTTTATTGGTGCCGTGAATATTTACATGTACGTGTTCGGTGTCGTTAAATCATTTTCGTTGTATCGTTTTGGGATGTTACGATTTGTGTTGTGTATATGTGGGGCACTGTCCACAATTCCGTTTAATATAATTATCGAGAATGTTGCAGTTATTTGGGGTCTGTTTGGTAAAAAACATAAATTTTATGTTGTTAATAAGAATGTGCGACCACCGATTGATGTTTAAATTTTAAAAAATGAACGTTTTTATTCAATTTTATTTTTAATTTTTGTTTTTTTTTGTAAAATAGTTTCAAGTTCAGTGCATCTCAAAAAAAAAATAGTGTTTTTTTTATTACGTTCTGTTTTTTTTCCGTAGTGCAATGCAGTGTGCTACTTCGTCACGTTAAAGTAAATAGTAGAGTGACTTATTAGTATTGATTCAGTTTAATTCGAATAATGCGGTATTTTGTTTCAGGGGTAACAAGGGTAACAGTGTCATGTTGTGTTCATAAATAGAGGGGTTTAGTTTGAAGAAAAAATTGTATGTATGCAATGTGCAGACTAATGATGTCGAGCTGTCAAGTAGTTAGTCGATTAATCGATTAAAGCTGTTTTTCAGACAAAATTAGTCATTAGCCGAAAATATCGAGCGAACCGTAGTCGACTAATCGACTAAATTTTTAGTCGAATTTCGTAAATAGTGTAACCTATGCAACTCTTTCAAAAACAATGTTTTCTATTGAATTTAATTACATATTGACTTTTAATATACTTTTTAAGAAAAAAAAGATATAAATGTCAATGACGTATCAGAATGTGTCAATCACATAAACGTGAAAAATTATACAAATAGGTAGATAAATTTTTAGTTTTTTGAAGCCTAATAAATAATATACAAAAATTAATAAATTAGTCGCTTTTAGTCATTTAAAAAAAATTAATCATTTTAGTCATTTAGTCGACAGTAAAATCGTCGACTAAAAAATGACTAAATGTAAACAAAATTAGTCGACTAAATCGATTAATTATCCGACATCACTAGTGCAGACTATATGAATGTAGTAGTGATTAGTGATGTCGGATGATTAATCGATTAATCGGTTTAGTCGACTAATTTTGTTTAAATTTAGTCAGTTTTTAATCGATTTTACCCTCGACTAAATAACTAAAATGATTAATTTTTTTTTAAATGACTAAAAACGACTAATTTAATTTTATTCTGTATTATTTATATAAAATTCCAAAAATCAAAACTAAAAAATTATCCATTGATACGATTTTCCATTAATTTTCCATCTTCTCTTTTCTTTAAAAAAAGAAATAATAAAATAATAATAATAATAATAATAAAATATTAAGAATCAATATTCAATAATCAAATTCAAAAAAAAAACATTTTTTTTTTAAAGAATTACATAGGTTACCCATTCATGAATTCGACTAAAAATTTAGTCGATTAGTCGAGTATTGTGTGCCCGATATTTTCGACTAAAGACTAATTTTGTCTAAAAAGCAACTTTAGTCGACTAATCGACTAATTTCTCTTCGACATCACTAGTAGTGATGTCGAATGATTAATCGATTAGTCGGTTTAGTCGACTAATTTTGTTTACATTTAGTCATATTTTAGTCGATTATTTTACCTTCGATTAAATTATTAAAATGATTAATTTTTTTTCAAAACGACTAATTTAAAAATTTTTCTATATTATTTATTGGATTTCAAAAAATGGAAACTAAAAAATTATCTATCTATATGATTTTTCACTTTTATGTGATTAATATAAAATTGTGATATTTCATATCTTTCTTTTTCTTAAAAGAAAAATATTAAAAGTCCATAATTAAATTCGAAAAAAAAAAACCTCCTAACAATTTTTTTTTAAATTATGTAAAAAAATAAAAATAGCCACTCAATTGAAATACCTCTAGGACTGAAGAATTAATTCATTGCGGTTAGAAGTTATATACAACACAAAATCATAAGAGTTCCAAAAATGTTTCTTCGAAATTTGAAAAAAAAAATTTTTTTTTAGATTGTAAGGTTAGCACTTTTGTGTGTACGAAATAGAATATTTCTTAATTCCTCACATTTCTTCTAAATTGACAGTATGAACCCCAAAATTTGTGAACACAACATGGATAATATTACCCCTTAAACATTTTAGAATATATAGGCAAAACTATACGGTATATATACATATATATATACATTCAGTATAAGCTATTATCCGGTTTAGTATTATGCACAATATGTCATGCTACGCCATAAAGCCAGTAGTTATTTTTATATAACCATCAAAAATAACAGTTTTCCTTTAAATTATTGATTTTATAAAAGATCAAAAAATGCTATCAGTTTACAAATCGTACAAGAATGTAAAAAATGTGAATTTTAAATTTAACAAAAAAAAAAAATTATCAAAAACCTATTTTAGCCTTTTGAATATTGAGCCAATACTAAACAAACATATTATTTATTATATCTGTAAATAATTGATGTAACTTACCAATTTCCCCCTTTTCAAAAAAAAAAATACTGCGCTACTGTCATTTCAAAGTGAAATTTCAAAATGCGTGTTGGACACGCAACGAATTCGCCGAAAACGTGGTTGCATAATGATTCCGTAGATGGTTGTTCTACGAAACCCCAAAAAAGTGTGTATACAATCGCGGGATACGCGACCGGAGTGAAACTTCTTATGTATACACATTTCATTCTTTTAGCCAAACAAAATGGGGACAGCATTGTAGTGTTCTGTGATTGGAGGAGAGAGCGACCCGCGCAAATTAATTATTAGAGTACCGAAGCGAAAATGTTACTTCGGAACCCTAAAAAATAATGTCCCCACTCTGTTTGGTTTATAGTAGAGGCGATATGGTGTCATTCACATGATATTTCATTTCTTAAACCTCGCGTAAGAAGTTTCACTTCTGGAAAAGCTGTGCCATAAGAGTTAAGCTTCTGGAAAATTAATTTAAAAGAAAAAACTCGGGAAGGGGAATTGTTACGTAATACCAATCATTTATAAGATATACGTGTATAAAATTTCATTATCATTGTAAAAATTCTCATTTTTAAAAAAAAAAGTTTACTTTTAACGGCATTGTGGTATTCTGTACATCCATTCTGACCTTGCCGTTCCGTGGTAAATGCATAAGGTCTACGAAGGTCAACGACCTTCGTAGCCCTAAAAATGACCAAAACATTATTTTAGAAATTTTTGTGGTTTTTAAAAATTTCATTCCAGTGATCATTAACTGAATTTTTTTCACTTTGGTTCCAATATAAAATAAATATCCTGAAATTTCTATGCACAGGGTCGAATTTACAATTGTTACGCTCATGGGTCCAACAAAATTTTGTCCAAAAATATTTTGGAAACTTTCCAGTCGAATATGGGGTGTCCCACGACGTTTCGACTAGGCATTACTTCGAAAACCAGTGATGCCACGGTCATCTAAATTTTTTGAATCCAAACCCCTTTTTGAGAAACTACTTACCTATGTTTTTTTACTATACAAAACACCGTGAGACGCCCCTGGAGCCGGACCCATAAGACACATGCCTAAATTCGACTCGGTCTATAAGAATTAAAAATTCATACAGCAATGAAAATTTAATTTTAAATATGTCAGTTACATAATGAGTATTAATAAATAAATTATATTTTTAAAACACAAGGAAAAAGACAATTTACATTATTTTATAAATATCTACATTTTTAAAAATAAACCTCCCGTGATATTGACCAATATTTAAGAAGAAAAAAAAAGTCGAAATTTAATGATACAGTACTAATAAGTTAAAATACGCGCATTTCGATTGTTGCTTGATTTAAACGTATGCGTTGTTTTACGTAAAAATCAATTCACATAATTTTTCTCCTCAACTCTTCTCTGTTTTTAGTTTAAGCATTCGACTAGTCATGTAAGGAAATACGCTTAAAAAATAATTATCAAAAAAAATTGTGAAAAGTTTTTTACAATGTGTTCCGCTATTTTAATTTCTTAAATTTTACCAAAAAAAAAATTTATTGATTTTAAATTAGTAATGGAGTATTTGTTATTAAAATATTTTGACATATAGAAATAGGCGCGCGCATAAGAGAGATCGTTGCTTAATTTAAAATGAAACAGATATACATAAATAGTATTAATAAAACGCGTGCGAGAATACATAGTTTGAAAACACAATTGATAATATTAGTTGTATCGTAATCACAATATTACATGCCATCTGCCGTTATTTTTTAAAATAAAATAGTAAATCGTTAATAAAGTTTTATTTTTTTTTAAATATTTTCTTATTTCCTTACACAAATTTTTGTAATAATTACATTAATAAAATAGTAGACGTATATTTTTTTGTATTTAATTTATTGGTTTATTAATATACATATATAATGTATGTTTTAGATTGATCAGCACAAAAGTATAATTTATAGTGGAAATAGCTATTAAAAAATTTTTTATTGTTATTTTTATTTTTAAATAAAACAATAATTACAGGAATTATTTTTTTTGCTAATACATACAAGTGTGAAAAAGAAAAAAATATATTTCGTAGTCTTTTTAAGAAAGAAAGAAATATATATATTTTTTTCAAGTAATACTATAAAGATAAACACATCGTTTAGTATACAGCGTGATTCATGTAGTGCAGTATTTATTACGAAATAATAAATAGAAAAAACTATTTTTAGTTTTTTATTTGATTACTAAATATTTTACATTAAAATGTATTGCAAACATACATAGAATTCGCAAATCAAAGTTATCATCCTGTATATTTCAAAATTTTTAATTAAAAGAAGAAAGAAATATAATTTTATTTCTATTTATTCAAAGTGTATTTTAGCAAAAAAATTATTCCTGTATTTATTTATGTTTAAAAGAATTTAACCATTAACGCTTGTACCTTCTGAAAAATAGTATAAGGGTTACTGAAAGGTCTATCAGATACTAAATATTTTTTAGTCAGAGGCGTAACTACAACGGAACAAAGGGTGCAGTTGCTCCAGGACGCAAGGAGGGGAAGTAATCTGTTGTTGAGTAGTTCTCAGTTCTGACTTATTACCGTAGAAAAAAGAGAAGTCAGAATATGCTTTTTTTGGCTCATCATCCTATTTTTTTTTTTTTTTTTTTTAGGAAATAGGATAATGAGTAGTGATGAGCAAAATTAGTCTTGGTCTTGCATTTTTTGCAAGACCAAAACTACGTGTACCAAGAGCAAGACCAAGACCAAGGCTATAAGTATGGCTGCAAGACCAAGACAAAAGCAAGAAAAAAGCAAGACTCTTGCTAAACTATTTAAATAATTTGAAAGTATAATTAATACCGTAAAGAGAGAAAATTCTGATTTTAGAAGGAAAAAATGCGCTAATAAGAAAAATGCAAGAAAGTGCAAGATTTTTTAGCAATACCAAGACCAAGACTGCATTTTGTAAGACCAAGACCAAGACTCAAACTGCTCTAGCAAGACCAAGACCAAGATTCTTAATGCAAGAACAAGACCAAGACTGCCAAGTCTTGGTTTTGGTCTTGCATTTGCTCATCACTAATAATGAGAGACTGACATTTGGTTTTTTTTTGTGAGGGGGGTTGGACTTTTCAGGACTCCAGGGCGCAAAATTTGTAGTTACGCCTCAACTTTCATTGTCTAAAAAATACCAATAAAGTAATGTTATTAAAAAAATATTTTTATTTTTTATTTTAATTTTTTAGTTTAAATATTTGCTATTTTTGCGCCAAAATTTTCTTCAAAAACTTGGCTTTTGTCGTCAACAATTTGTATATAAATAACAAAATAAAAACAAGAACTAACTTTCAACAGAAAGTAAAAAAAAGATGAGAAATTGAATCACAATAATTTCAATAACAATTTATGATTTGTTTCCATGCTATAGGGTAAAAGCCCCCTTTGTGGAACGATATCTAATACTTGAACAGTTTTGACATTTACATATTTATTTTTTTAATTAAGTAAGGAAACTTTAAATGCGGGGTGAATTTAAATTGAAAAACAATCATTCTATTAATAATAATTTTTGTTATCAGACGTTTCTTGCAGAAATAACTTCATTAATATGTAAATGTTCATAATTAGATACCGTTCCACAACGGGGGCTTTTACCCTATATAATAAAATAAATAAATTTTTTTATTTTCTAAAAATACCTGAAATTAGATTACCTTGGTTTTCCGGTAGTTCTTTCATTTTTAACCCAAAAAAAAAAAAATTAGCATTTTTAATAATTTCGGTATTTTTTATAAATCCACTACAATTAAACATCACTTTAAAACTTTCGCTGACTCCGATAAATTACCGGAGGTTTTGACACCTGGAATAACCAAAAATCGTGGTTTAATTGTTGATCAATCATACATTAATATGTATATTTTATCTGAAGTGAATATTTACGTTCTTGCGTTATTGTATTTAAAAAAAAAAAAAATCGGATCGAACGTGTTCTCGACTGAAATTTTATCTTTTTATTTTTATTTAAAGAAAAGATATTAATTAATTATTAATTCAGATACATAGAGATTATATAAATAGATATTAAGAATATTTTAAAGCAATCCCGCTTCTTATCTAGTAATTATTTAGAATTGTGAAAAAAGAAAAAAATATAAATGAAATATAGTTTTAATAAAAGATCTGCTTTTTATTACTCAGTAAACCAAATATAAGCTGAAAAATGATATTATTTTTTTTTTTGAAAGAGTATTTATTTTTATTTACAACTTACATTTTTTTTTTTACTTAATACGTCACACATAATTCGCCATTTTTTTTTAAAACAATTAGTACTCCATACGATTGTATAGTAATTACGCTACTAAAAATTAAAATTATTCTTTTTTTTATATTAATTCGCAACTGTGATAATATAATCTGTTACGAAATTTGTGAAAATATTTTAAAAGAAAGTAATTTTAAATTCTAGAAACTCGTAAATATTTATATGACGTTTGGTGTACTTGAAATGTATTAAAATAAACTATTATCTTACGTTTGTACTCAATTACACAACAAAGCACATATCAGAAGGAAATTAAAATTGTTTCATAATTTAAATTTATTTTGAATTTAAAGCCAAAGGTTTACTACAAAATTATTTTAAATATTTTTGTCAACAAATTCAGTATACAGTTTTAATGTAAATTTGTCGAAAAAAATTGCCCAGTCAACTGGAAATTTATGTTGGTAAATGTATTATTTGTCTTTGTAAAATTTTTAATATCAGGAAAGTATTAAAAAAACTCAGTGAGTCATTCAAAACTAAAAAATAATTGATAACTACCATCATAAATTTTCATTAGCGTAATCAAATTATTTTTTTAAAATTCGAAACAATAAAATCGTTTTTTTTTTATTTTAAACAATAAAATAAAAAAAAATTATATTTAATTATGAGATTAAAATGCACAAACATAATAGTTTATAATTATTTAATTAAAATTTGATTGTTATATTACATAAAATAATTGTTTTTAAAATTATAAAAATTTACAAATTAATTCTGTTTTTAAAATTTTATAATAATTAAAGCCAGTTTTGATTTTATTTCCTTGTTTCAATCAGTGATCAAAAAACAGTGGTTTTTTTTAAAAAAAAAAAAAAAAAAGAATATACAAAAAACCAAACTAATTGTGAAATGTTGTAAAATATTTCGATATTGTACATATAAAAATAAAAATCAATTCACAAATTATTTATTTAAAAATTTTTTTTCTTAACACATCTTCCTTTTAACCCGTTACCTTTATGGGAATCCCCGTCTAAAAAGGTAAGTCCGTTATTCATGATAGTTCCCTAGTGAGTCGCGAGTTCGCTCTCCATTCGATGTTATTTTGACAGTAAGGGTGGCTACACAATCAATGAAATAAGAAATAAGAAGTATGCCATCTAGTGACGTTGATTGGAACTTTAACATAACTGCTCATAGATATAAGTATGTAGGTACTTTTGTACGTCAAAATTCGTGATTTTTTTCACTTTAGTGACAAAAAAAGTCATCACGAACGTTATTTTTTCATAAATTTTGATGTACAAAAGTACCTAAATACATATACCTATGGGCAGTTACGTTAAAGTTCCGTTCAACGTCACTAGATGGCATACTTCTTATTCCTTATTTCATTGATTGTGTATGACCCATTAGAGGCGCCATATTTGTCCTTATTATAAAATAAGAAATGGACTTAATTAAGTGGTTTATTTTACCGACTTCAGATGTAGTTTTATAATAGTTATCACATGCTTAATTTAAATATGGAAAATATTCGAATGACAAGCGTTACAATAGAATTTAAATGATTTGACCAAAACAAATGACTCTTCAATTGGTCGTAATTATATTTAATTAATTTGTATTTAAATCTTAATAAAAATAAGTACATGTGTGTACATATGCATACGTCCAGCCATTAAGTACCGTAAAAGTAGACAACTCGATCATAATTTTCGATTCAAATCCGAATAAAATAAAGACGAAATTAGTTTAACGGTGGAAATGATTCCAAGCTGCAAAAATTATATATAAAATTAAGTAATTGCTTTTAAATATTTCTGTAATGCTTAAGAAAGTGACAAATTATCTGAATTGCATAGTAGACCAGGTGGACGGAAAACGACATTTCATATTACACGACCAAATGTCATTTTAGTTAATGGTGAACGTAACTCCATACCGAAAGAATTGTATTTAAAATTAAAGAACTGCTTTGAAATATTTCCGTAATGTTTAAAAAAGTGTCGATAATGTAGTAAAACATATGATCGGCCAAGTGATCGAAAAACGACATTTCATATTACACGACTTAATGTTATTCCAACTAACGGTGGAAATAATCCCAGGCTGCAGAAATTCTGTTTAAAGAACTGTTCTTAAAAAATGTTTCTCTAATGTTTAAGAAAATGTCGACATTGATTTGAATTACATGGTCGGCTAAGTAGTCTTTACGGTAACAATGTATTTGCAGTAGTGATGTCGAATAATTAATCGATTAATCGGTTTAGTCGACTAATTTCGTTTACATTTAGTCATTTTTTAGTCGACTATTTTACCTTCGACTAAATGACTAAAATGATTAATTTTTTTTTTAAATGACTAAAAACGACTAATTTATTAATCTTTCTATATTATTTATTGGACTTCAAAAAATGAAAACTAAGAAATTACTTATTTGTATGATTTTTCACTTTTATGTGATTAACAGTTTGTAATATGCTATATATATTTATTTTCCTTAAAGAATATATTAAAAGTCAGTAGGTAATTAAATTCAAAATAAAATATTGTTTCTGGAATAGTTACATATAGGTTACCCTATTTGTGAATTTGACTAAAAATTTAATCGATTAGTCGATTGTTATATGCTCGATATTTTCGACTAATGACTAATTTTGCCGGAAAAACTACTTTAGTCGATTAATCGACTAACTGCTCCTCGGCTCGACATCACTAATTTGCAGTAGTGATTGGTGATGTCGAGTCGAGATGCAGTTAGTCAATTAATCGACTTAAGTTGTTTTTCCGACAAAATTAGTCATTAGTCGAAAATACCGAGCATAGAATAGCCGATTAATCGACTAAATTTTTATTCGAATTCATGAATAGGGTAACCTATGTAACTCTTTTAAAAACAATGTTTTAAATTTAATTATTGACTTTTATTTTTATTTAAAAAAAAAATACTAATTAAAAAAAGTAAAAAATCATGCAAACAGATAATTTTTAGTTTTCATTTTTTCGACAAATAATGCAGGAAAATTATTAAATTAGTCGTTTTTAGTCATTTAAAAAAATATTAGTAATTTTAGTCATTTAAGTCATTTAGTCGACTAAACCGATTAATCGATTCATTTTCCGACATCACTAGTAGTTTTTCGTAATCACTAATTTTGTTTACATTTAGTCACTTTTTAGTCGACTATTTTACCTTCGACTAAATGACTAAAATGACTAATTTTTTTTTAAATGACTAAAAACGACTATAATTTATTAATTTTTCTGTATTATTTATTTATTTATTGGACTTCAAAAAATGAAAATTAAAAAATTATGACTTTTCACTTTTATATGATTTACACATTGTGACATGCCATATTTTTTCTTTTCTTAAAAAATATGTTAAAAGTCAATAATTGAATATAAAAAAAATATAGTTTTTGAAAGAATTATATAGGTTGTCCTATTTATAAATTCGACTAAAAATTTAGTCGATTAATCGACTATTATATGCTGGATATTTTCGACTAATGGCTAATTTTGTCTGAAAAACGATTTCAGTCGATTAATCCACTAACTGTTCCTCGGCTCTACATCAATAATTTACAGACGTTAGTGTACTTACACGTGGAAATCTATCTATACAATAACTTGAATAAAATAAATACTCTACTGAAATTTAATACAAGTTTATTGGCTTTCAATAGCGTACAGCGTAAAAAATTATTGACCGATGTCTCTGTTAGTTTTAACCAAATAAAAAAAATGCGATTACAAGAAAAAAACTGCATGTCATTCAAATACAGAATATAAAAATTCAAGTTCAACCGGTTTTTTTTTCGCTTGCTATAGCGAAAAGATAATGGTGCTCTGTTCCAAATGGACGACAACTAGAGGACATAATACACAAGTATGCAACAGTAATTAAATACGAGCAATCTGCGTTTAATGATCGATTGACATTTATTGATTGATTACATACGTTATGTACACACAGACAAATAAAAAAGTAATTCAATATGTGCTGCTAACAATAAATAATATAACGTAAACCGATGGGGTCACATGGTCGATTTTTTTAGTCGATCTTCATAAACTACGTAATGTAGTTCCATTTTGATCTCTTTATTAGATGGCTTTTGCCTTGACCGCCACTTCTGGTTAAAGCCAGAAAATACAGCTGAACTCTTTTTTATGCGGTTTGTAAAAAAAATGGCCATTAAAATGCATAATGTGAATGAAAATCACGAGACAGTAAGAAACTTAAACAATTACTATAATAATTTTCTTTGATAAAAATACTTTTTAACGGCTTTTAAGCATTTAATCAATACATTGCATAAAAACATAAGTTATTGCATCATTTAATTTTGTTAAAGATGTATTTTTCAAAATTTTCATAATATTATAAAATTGAAATGTTTCTACGTGTAAATTAATGCTTTATCTTATTTATAGAAGCAACTTCTAAGGAAATTTCTAAGTTTTGAGCGTTTTGAGTGATGTTTTTTCGATGAAACTTTTTTTATGCGGTCCCGACCAACCGCACAAAAAAAGTTTTTTCTACAATCTGGATCAAACTATACTTTTTATAGCTATTTATGATATTTTTGAATATATTTTTTTATGCGGTCCCTATCCACCGCACAAAAAAGAGTTCAGCTGTATTAAATTGATGTAATGTCTTATCTTATTTCCTCATAAAAGAGCGTCTCTTACTACGAAAATCTAACTATAGAAACTGTGTAACCAAATGGTAACAACCACTGGTGAAATTTCAAAATGTCATAAGCAGGTCGTAAGTAATTCATGATTGTTCATGAAATTTCAGTTTTGCATTCATGTTAGTTTTAATTGTGCTAAGTAAAATAGATGACGAATTACGTAGCTCGATTCTGAACACCTTACGCATGACTTCCTCTACCAAGATAGATGCTCCTTTATTTTACGACTTAATTTTACGATGTTTTTGGAAATCTTCCCTTTGAGCCCTAAAAAAAAAACGTACCTACTCAAAACACTAAAAAATTCTAGCCACTGAAGGGCCCTAGTAATGTGTGTTTAAAATGCACTTGCCGAATTTTTATTCAAAATTTGTTTGTTCTAATTCTAAAGTGATTTATAAACAAATTAGTAAAGTTTTAGGGCCATGAGCGTATTTTCTGTATTTACTTTTAAAGTGATATTATATCCAATCCCAAATTATATGTATAATAATCTTAATATCGTTATTTTTACTCACCTATCAAAAATAAGCATTATTTGAAATAATGAAAGTAAAAATTGAAATAAAATTCGTTTTTTAAAATGAAATCAATTTTTCAATGTGATTGCAATATAAAAATTTATCATCTACTGATGAATCTGTAATTTATTAATATATCTACAGTTTGTATGTCAGTGCACGGTGGTCCAATTTCCAAAGAAAGCAAACAAAAATCGAAAATTAGTTTGAGTAAAACAAAAAAATGGTATATTAGGGTTTTTAAGGTCGCTGATTATTAATTTGATATTATTATTTTAAAAATTCAAAATGGCGGGTCCAAAATCGCAGGCAAAACTAAAAAATTAGTTTTATTGAAACAAAAACTGGTATACAAAGGTTTTCAAGGTCGCTGATTATGAATATGAAGTGAGACAAGAAAAAATTGAAATTGGTGTAAAAAACGAAGGGGCACATTGGGGCAAGAATTTTGTTATTTAAAATAATCTAGGTACATATTTCATACTTTGTTGCAAAAAAAGCAATATTTCTCTACATACAGTGCAATATTTCTCTACATATAAGTACACCCTATAGAAATATTAAATTACCCTTTACCACATATCCATAATGATTACTCACCTTCATTTTCAACTTCCATCACTTTTGATTTCAAAAATACACGTGCAAACAAAACTTATTAATGAACAACTAGAACATGCGTACGAGACAGGTGCTCAGTTAGCTGTGTTTGACCTTGCCTTATCTGGTAATGCAGCCAATATAATGGACTGTCGGTTTGCACCGAAGTGCAGTGGTGTTCCCCTTACGGTATTACGGGGTAATAAGTTCAAAATTACAAACTTCACTTTTCTCATTTTTGGAAATTGGACCACTGTACAGCGTAATAAAACCGTTTTTTTTTAAACATTTAATTTTTTGATAAATAAGAATTTCTTGTAGTATTTCAACCTCTAAAAAAAGGTTTGTATATGAGAAAGAAAGAAACTGGAATAACTTTTTATTCGTAAGTAAACTGGAGAAATAATTACATTAAGTACTGATACGTTTTTTAAACGACAAATTTTACTGGGGACGAAAACGAAATGATGAAATGTGTTAACGTCGTTCAGTGACAAACTCATTGAACACAAAAATTGTTGAAGTTATTGTAATTCAACTTTCTTAGAATATTTATTGAAAGTAAAATTTGGTTTTTGTCATTAAATTGTGTACAATCAGATAATTTGTCGAAAATCAATGCATACGATGTAAACGACTGTGAACACTAGCGTTTCTAGTGTCAATGTCAAGAACTAGAATTTGGAATACCGCGTTTTTTCTAACATTTAAAATATCGGAATCAGTACCGGCTTTACAGTTACCGAGAATCCGGGGAATCCGGTATGCTTGCTTACGTCACGCAACGCGCGAAAATGGTGGACATTTAAACTACAGATAACAACAAAAACATTTTTTTCTTCTGTAGTATTCCCTATTATGCTCTTCTGAATATTTGCTATGAGCTTTTGCCTGAAGGGGATAAAAAATTCGAGTACAGCGCCCATGGTGGACAAATATATCCTGTGATCACAGACCAATGAACATATATATTATATAGAATAATTATATAAATGTATAATTGAGGCAGCCAGTTACGACCAAGTTCCGACCTTAATAGTATTCTCTAATATAGTAATGGATAGTATCCGTAGTAACGTTTTCAAATAATTATTGTAAAAATATAATATTGATAATAAAATTTTACTTTTTTGAGAAAAAACTGCAAAATTTTGAAAGTGTTATTCGCTTTATTTTCAAAATACGTACGTATACAAATTATGTCCTGCAATAACTATAGTCGCATTTGCTCAAAAATTGACATTATGGGTAACTTCAAAAATGTAAACTTTACCGCATCGATGCAGCATCATGACCTTTCTGATACGTCTAATACTACATGATGCGCTGCTGATGCTCTCTTGAAATTTGATGCACTTGCACATTAGATGTTTTTGAACGGGCTATTGGCATCATTTAGCCTCTGATTTGGCTATAGATAAGACAGATAAGCATGATAGACTATAGATAATATAGCAATACAGTCCTTGTATAGGTATATTATCTTTGAATTTCAACTTGAACTTACTTGAAATTGAAAATATTGAAATTATTTGAATAAAAAATATTACATACCTATTTTGAATGCAAGATGTATTCAAATAGTTTAAACAATTTTAATCAAAGGTAAATACATTCATCTTTTTCAACAGTTTGTTTTTCGGAATTATTCCTGTTGGTGTTAATACCTACATAACATGGCAAGTAGTTATAATTCTACATTATACACGTTACAGCATCTTGGACACGCATCACCAAATTTCTTTATGCATTGTTTTGACGCATCAAATGCAAAAATGAACTTTTGATTTTTCGCTGTGATGCGTCTGATGCATTTTTGAACTTTTGACTCTGCCTCATGCAAGCAGTGATGCATTTTTGAAGTTAGCCAATAATTAAATTGGAAATGTATTTTTATGGCAACAACTACCCGCTAAAAGGACTTAAGTCCACAAATGGTTTTAATAATGAAATTTATTGTTGTTTTTTATATGTTAAGCCCATAAAAATGTCTTAAAAATTTTAGTTTAAGGCTTAAAGTTAATTTTTTGTGATTTACTGTGTTACATGTTAAGAAAGTAACTGATTAAAAAAAATTTACAAAATGACATGTAAACTTGAAGATAATTTAAATAAACCGATGTTGCCTACATTTCATTTCAGTTTTTACTCTCTACTGTAAAATTGATATTTTGGACTTAAGCCCTTTTGTCTACCTGCGCTAAATATTATATTCCTTAAATCTCACCCGGTTACCTGCTCTAAGAAAAATGCCTACAAACTGGTTTTACGCTTTGTCTAGTAGTATAATAGTGTTCATTGGTCTATGCCTGTGATCCATTTTCTAATATATTTTTTATTCATTTATAATTGTAAGTACAACGTCCTGATAAATTGACAAATATATAATCACCTGAAATATGTATGTAGATGGCTCTAGTTTCGGCTCGCTGCGAATTGGACAGTGAAAATAAATAACAAAAAAAAAACACAAAATATGTTTTTAAATATTTTTATTTTAATACAAAAATGACTAAATAAAAGAATTCTAACCATAGAATGAAAATAGTTTTAAAAATTGAGATTTTATCATCCATTTCAATAATCAACATTATTTTAAGTTTCCATTCAAGTTGTTGTTGTAGACTCTAATATTGTTGTATACTAATGTAATTCATATAACACTCACACTTTTTAAGAAATATGTGTATTCAATTATAACAAATCCTACATCCCTATATAATTATAATAGTAGTTTCTCATAAGAAATTATACACTTTTTGACATAGAGAATTAATCACTTACGAAACAATTTAATATCCTATAAAACATCCCATGAATTTTTTTGATTTCGATTTACAACAGTTGAACAACAAGAGAATGCACAAAAACTTTCGGAATGAATTAAAAATCTGCACCAAATAAATTAATTAAAAATTCCAAACACCCAGAATTATTAAATAAAAATTATTAATTCCCTTGTTGTTAAACACCAGTACACAATATTTTAAAAACTTCCTAAAATGGCTATCACTGTAGATTGAGGACACTGGTTCGCACAAACGCGTTCCCAAGACGTGACCAATTTTTTATAGCGGATTCTAACACACACTACGTCGTCAAAAAGTATGGGGACACCTTGGCCCCAGGGCGGGGTGCCCACACTTTTGACACGGTTTAGTACCGCGTCAAAAGTGTGGGCACTCCATGGGTTAAGGTGTCCTCATACTTTTGACGACACAGTGTGTGCACTAGAACCTGCTATAAAAAATTGGTCAGCCCGTTTGTTCGGACCAATGTCCTCACTCCTAGCTATCAGTAATTTTTTTTTTGTGTGTTTTTGATGTGTTTTTTTGAGCAATGTGAAAATATGACGTAAATATGAAAATTTCTGGAATGTAATTGACAGACAGTAACCGTATTTTTAAAATATTCTGTAATTTTTTTTTTCAATTATTTTCAATTTTATACATCTATTCATTACACCAAAAATGGACAGGTCTATATAATTAATATTTTTTTTTTTTTCAAAACTGCTGAAGTTGGTTATTGAAGATTTAAAAATGATTTTCAAATAAAAATATCACATTTATTTGTAATTTTATTGACTTATTTAAAATCGTTGTCCTTATTTGAAAACAAAAATAAAATACAATTGACAATTAAAATAAATGATTGTAGGGGTTACATAACCTTATAAATCCTTTGAATATTCCTTCTCTATTTCACAATACGTGTTAGACAAAGATAATATATTAATTTAATTCATCCTATTTAAATGAACAATCGAAAGTTATGTAATAAATAATCTGCCCAATATTCATAAAAGTATTTTTGTCTCTCTTTCTCTTTGCTATTTTTATATTAGAGTGACTAGTAACTTAAGGTTGTACGTCAAATTTTGTTTCATTTCTTCTTATCTAGTACTTGCAAAACTTTTCGATTTTTGCCCTAGTAAAATTTTTTTTATACTACTTTTTGAAGAAACGAATTTTTCCTTTGAATTTTAAATACGAAAAATCAGAGATATTTTTAGTATTACAAATAAATTAGAAAAAATGCGGTTTCCTAGACCCGATAGTTAACGCTGAAAACATTTTTGAACTTCAAGTGACTTTGGATTTAAGTAATTTCAAATTTTGTTTTTTTTATGGATTACTTATAATACACGATAAAAAAATTATAACGTTTCTTTTTTCAAAATTCTTGACATATTTTACAATTAAAATGTGATGTATCTTTGAATTTGTAATAAAAACAATATCAGTGAAGAATTTAGCATTTTTTTCGAACTTTTCATATTTCAAAACTGACAGTTAACGTTTTGACAATTTAAAAAACACTGAGGAGTGAATCGACTAGAGAGAATGCTGTGTATTACAAATACATTAAGAAATTGAAGCAAAAAAATTGACTGGTGTGAGCAAAATATTGACTGATGGGATTACTTTAATGGTTTATCTAATATTTATAAACAAGTCTCCGTGGTTACAAGTTGGGCTTACTAAAATGGAGTTATGCTTCAAAATTTAATGCCTGCGGTATCTCTAGGAAACATATTATGTTAATATGTTCGATTCAGTGCTCAGTGTTAAAAAATGAATTGAAATTTAATTTTACAAAAAAAATATCATTAAACTAAATATATTTCTCTTCAAAATATTGTATATTGTATAAAGCTTTCTTTATTTTTTTTATTTTATATTTGTTACTATAGTATCTATTTATATTAAATACATACACATCAATACAAGTATACGCAGACACACACACATATGCATTTTTAGAAAATTGCATAAAATGACACCAAATAATGAGAATATTTTTAAAAATTTTCACACTGTGACATTCACTGCAATGGCGTAACCACAATTTTTGTACCCTGGAACGATTTTGACTGAGAGAATTTCTGAATTTCCCTGTTGCGCATGACTGACTTCTGTCATGCGTTCTACAGTGACAGTTCCACCTGCTCCATGGTAGTTACGCCCCTGCTACACTCACACTAAATTTCAAGTTTCTAACACTAGCAGAAGTACACTAACAATATGGATTACATCTGAAATTTGAAATAAGTTTCCATAAACGTTTTCAACGTTAATAAAGATTTGTAAATTTGACCTATTTGAGGCGTTAATGTAACCCCTCTTAAAAGAATGTTTTCAAACAGGTAAAACGATTGTAAATATATGTATATACCTATAAAGCCTATCAAAATAGCAGTTAATTTGTAGTTTTAAAATTAAAAAAAAATCTTTAAAAAGGGAGATTTCACGTTTTTTTATTTATATTTTTTTTTTTTAGATTTTATTTTCTTTTTTACTTTCCCATACGTAATTCATTTTGTACTAAAATCTTACACTAAATTTTTTTTACATAAATTTGAAAAAAAAGAAAAGATTTAAAATTCAGAATTAAACAATCGCATTATTAGTACAATTTACAACATAATTAATTATGTGCTTTAAAGCACGTTTTAAATTTACAACTTTTTTTTTGCACTAATACTGTGTATGAATAATCCAAGTGAATAAAGGCACAGGAGTGTATTAAGGAGTAAAATAATATATATTTTTTTTATTTAAAAATAATTATTAAATAAATATACACACTAAATTAAGAAATTCATAAAAATTTTGCAATAAAAAAAATTAATACACTTTTGCTTCTTTATAAACACCACACAACAGAATGAAATAGAATCATATTTCTTACTCTTTTCAAGTAATAAATCAACAATTGACAAAATACAATAGAAAATAGTATATTGTGTACGCACGATCGAAGTGAGTGCACTCATTTGCTTGAATGGGTAATCGACAATCCCGCACGATTTAAAATAATATTTGTTTGTTTGTTTGTATTTTTTTTTTTTTTTTTTTTTTGAGATTGAATATTGTTTAAATTACTTTTTCTACAATCTTAGTGAAAAATAGGCTTTTGCGCTCTGTGAAGAGAGCACAAAATGTGTATTTGCCGAAGACTGTCGTTGCCGAGAACGAAGTACTAGTTTTAAAGCGGCAAAGTAATACTTTGTCGCTCGCTCAACGTATATTTAATTACAAATCGGGTAGGCGTTGTTTATATTTTCTATGGTAACAAATAAACAGATTCTAAAATTATCGTAATCAAGTGAAACTATATTAATTTTGTTAAATTTCAAAATAACTGCAAAATATTAATTAAAAATAATAAATAACTATAATTAATAAATAATAAGAAAAAAATATTTAAAAAAATATGTATATATATGACGGAAATATGTAATAGCGACAGTGATTTCTCAAGTACACCTCCAGATATTTCTGAAGCTGCAAAAATTATAATATTAAAGTAAATATTAACGTCCATTATTATTTTTTCAAGTATCTTTTAAATAAACAAAAAAAAATTTATAAGATTGTAGGAAAAATTTTGTGTGTAATTCGAGCACAAAATGACTTGCCGCTCTCATGAGATTAACGCGCTCCGCCTGGCGGCGTCGCGCGCCAACATTCTCAATCGAGCGGCAAAGCACCATTTTGCGCTCTTAATACACAAATAACTATTGTTAGTGATTTCTAAAGAAATAATAATAAAATATTTATTAAATGAAAAAAAAAACAGAAGATGCTTTGCGTGTTTTAATTAAATTTGAGTGTTTTTTATTGTCAGTTTGCGTGCGGAAAGTGTGATTTCCGCACGAAAAAAAGCAATTGAAATACGTTTACGCCAAATGAAAAATTTTTTAGTAAATATCAAAATTGATAGATTCCCAAAAGGAAATACTATTCTAGTTACAGTAAAAAGAATAAGACATATAATTCTATCTCATTTTTGTGAAGTTTCTTATAACGAAGCAATGGTGTAAATTCAGAAAAGGATCGAACTTTTTACAAAAACCTAGGAAAGCAGTTAAAATGAAAATGAAAATTATATTTTCAAAATAATTACTAAATTAGAGCACAATAACCGACAACAGCCATAAGAAAAAAACAAAACCGAACGAAAGAAAATAGAAAAACTTAATTTAATTTCAAAAAAAGATCCATATAAGCTAAAAAAAAATTTCCATTTATAACATTTAAGACGAATATCTGAAAGTCACAAATAAAAAATCAAATTGATTGATGTTTAGTGATTTTTTTTTTTACATTTAATAACAACGCTTGATTATCGAAATTACCATTTTAAACCTAAATATGGCGCAATATTCTTTATTAATAATAATAACAATAATTAATTTGGCATATCCCAAACTTATTTAAATGAAACAAATAATAAAATGTTTTTATAGGCCTTCAAATAATACAGGCCTACGAATTTTAAGTTTTATTACGCCCTTTTGGATTTGATGACTGATCTTAGGGTATTTTGGTGCGCTGATTACGAAAAAAATATTCAAAAAATTCCAGCACGTCAAAATTTTTGACTAAAATTACCTAGGTCGACCAAGTCAAGAATAGATTATACATTTTTATTTATTTGCTATCTAATAAAAAGTCATTACATAGTTGTAATTGGCTTTTAGGAACACATTTTCATCAATGGTTTCATTAAATGAAACCTAATTAACTAAGTGACATATCTTTATTTTGGGGAAAAAAGGTGAATTTTAAGGTCATCCGCTAATGAGCTCATTATTGAGGGTAATCTATTTTTTTCTATTCAGTTTTAATTGATAACTAAACCTCGCAAAACGGTGCTAACGGGGCCGTACTTATAAAAACTAACGACATAAATAAACATGCATAATCTATTCTTGACTTAATCGACCTAGGTAATTTTAGTCAAAAATTTTAATACCTAATATCTAAAAATTCTGACGTGCTGGAATTTTTTGAATATTTTTTTTCGTAACCAGCGCCCTAAAATCTATCAAAGTCAATTGTCAAATCTTAAAGGGGGAAACCATCGGAGGCCTGTGTAATCAAATGAATTGCTGTATACAATGCTTTTGGGTCCAGTAAGCGAGGTTAAATAGGAATCAAGGACAATATTTTATAAAATAAATTATTTTTGTTTTAACGCAAAGAAATGCATTTCAAACTTAAATATATTTAAAAACATGGGATCGTTGCTTTGTCACTTTTCACAACAAAAATCGTACAAACACGAGTCGTTTCGGCTATTACGCCATCATCAGGTGTTATGTTTTTCACCTGATGATGGCGTAATGGCCGAAGTCGACTCGTATTTATACGATTTTTGTTGTGAAAAGTGACAAAGCAACGATCCCATGTTTTTAATATGGATTTTCACAAAGTAAACCTTTCTAATATTAATTATTTAAATGTATTTATTTCTCTAGAATTTTTAATCGAATTTAAATAATTCCGGGAAAAAAATTCCGATAGGCGCATGTGCAGAATCTTTTTTGGGGGGAAAAATGGTACAAAGAAGATGGGAAAAGACTGGTTTATCTCTCTGTCCTTCGAAAATAAGTTTAGAAAATGAACAATCCAAATATTGGCGGCACAAAGAGGACGCGCACGCCTCTGGTGGCACAATTAGAAACTGTATAAAGTAAAAAATGTATGTATACGTTCAGCTGTCAAGAAATATGTACTATATCAATTATGTATTAGTTACTGAGATTTTATATGCCCAATTAAACGTATAAGGACTGAGCTTGATAACATTACTGCCATCTAGTGTCAGATTTAAAGAAATATTTTGTGTGAACGGTATAGATATTTGTTATTTTTTTATATTTAGATATCATAGTCATATTCACACATAATATTTCTCATTTATGTCACATAAAGGCGCCACTAGCAACGCCAGTGCTGCCGTTTATAGTTCAGACTCGGTCCCTATACACATATTGTCACTTGACACAGTTTCTAATTTTACCAACAGAGGCGCCAAAATTACTAACATATCTCAGGTAGTTATTTTTTCGAAATCATGATTAATATTTCCATAATTGTCTTAAAAATACATTTTATAAAATTTGTATAAAAAAAAAATATATTTAATAAATGCAACAAAACTTCTATCACGCTTATATAAACATTCAATTTTTTTTTTTATGTGTATATATGTACAAATATTTTCTGCTCAAAGAAATAAAATAAGTTTGGGATCCACTGATACAATAAGCGTAACGTACACAATGATCAAAATTGGAACTGCTGCTAAATTTTTTC
The DNA here is from genome assembly GCA_035578155.1 of Brachynemurus nebulosus. Lineage (NCBI taxonomy): Eukaryota > Metazoa > Arthropoda > Insecta > Neuroptera > Myrmeleontidae > Brachynemurus > Brachynemurus nebulosus. The sequence goes on along the minus strand of JAPWDM010000002.1, from coordinate 74,667,794 downwards.
CCCCACTAAAACCAATTCTGGTATTAGACCAGTAACCAAGCTGACATCTAGGGTGAAATTTTGAAAGAAATTCCAACTATAGATCTTTTTACGAAACAATTATTTCCTCTAGCACAAGCGATACCGCATTGTATCGTATCCATTCCCATACCACTCATCCGATTTCGATGAAACATTAGTAAATTGTGCGCACGCCCATGAAGGTTTCTGAATTAGTACAATCATTAATTTTACAATAGGTGACGCGCGAATCGTTTCAACAATTAATATGTTTATCTTATATAGTTTAATGTAATAAAACTTTGTTGAGTTGTGCGCACGCCCGTAAAGGTTTCTAAATTAGTACAATTATTTTACAATAGGTGACACGCGAATCGTTTCAACAAATATGTGTATATCTTATATAGTTTACTACGATGAAACTTTGGTGTGTTGTTGTGCACACTAGTGATGTCGGATGATTAATCGATTAATCAGTTTAGTCGACTAATTTTGTTTACATTTAGTCAGTATTTAATCGACTATTTTGCCCTTGACTAAATGACTAAAATGATTAATTTTTTTTAAATGACTAAAAACGACTAATTTAATTTTTTTCCTGTTACTTACATAAAATTCGAAAAATCAAAAACTAAAAAAATTTCCATTGGTACGATTTTTCATTTCTCATCTCTGTTTTTCTTTAAAAAAAAAATAATAATAATAATAAAATTTTAAGTATCAATAATCAAATTCAAAACATCTATTTTTTTTAAAGAAAGAATTACATAAGTTACGCCATTGATGAATATAATTAAAAATTTTGTCGATTAGTCGACTATTACGTGTTCGATAGTTTCGACTAAAGACTAATTTTGTCTAAAAAACAGCTTTAGTCGAGCATTAATCGACTAATTTCTCTTCAGCTCGACATCACTAGTGCACACTAGTGATGTCGGATAATTAATCGATTAGTCGGTTTAGTCGACTAATTTTGTTTACATTTAGTCATATTTTAATCGACTATTTTACCTTCATTAATTTGATTACCTTGATTAAATGATTAAAATGATTAATTTTTTTAAATAACTAAAAAAACGACTAATTTAACAATTTTTCTGTATTATTTATTGGACTTTAAAAAATGGAAACTAAAAAATTATCTATCTGTATGATTTTTTACTTTTATGTGATTAATATATTGCGATATTTCATATCTTTCTTTTTCTTAAAAGAAAAATATTAAAAGTCCATAATTAAATTCAAAAGAAAACCTCGTTTTTGAAAGAGTTACTACATAGGTTACTTTACCACGAATTCGGCTAAAAATTTAGTCGATTAGTCCGACTACTCTGTGCTCGATGTTTTCGACTAATGACTAATTTTGTCGGAAAAACAATTTTAGTCGATTAATCGATTAACTGCTTCTCGGTCCGACATCACTAGTGCACACGCCCGTGAAGGTTTCTCAATTAGTACAATCATTTTACAATAGATGGCGCACGAATCCGGGTTGGCGTTAATAATTTTACGAAAAAAAAGCTTTAATTGGAATCTTTTTCGTTTGAGTGTACTTGGCGTTCCGTCTACATTTAAATTTTCAACTGAAATTTTAATTCTTCTTATATCGATACAAAAATATAATACACAAATTTTTTTTTGAATGAATTGTATCATTGTGTACGTTAAGCATAAACACAGATAATAATTATAATAATAATAATAGTAAAAACTATAAAATAGATACAAACAAGTACAAATAAGAACTGACCTCTCAATAATTAAAAAAATAGTAAGTCAATTATGAAATATAGATGATCAATAATCAATAATAGATAATTGTAATAGTAATTAATAATAATATACAATAAACTATACATAGGTCTCACTGTAATTACGTGTGATTAGTCACTGAGTTCAGTCACTGTGTTCATCATCGTTATCCGGTGCATCCGTGTCATCAGGTTTGTCCATGTCGCCCTCTTTATTGTCACTATCCTCGTCCAAATCCAAATCCCGTTGATCGATATCTACAGCACCGGCATCATCATCCTCCATCTCGTTCTGTTCGTCCTGCGCCGCGGCAAATTTAAAAAAAAAAAACACAATATATGTACTGAGTGTCATTTAGAATAGTGGAGATTTTAAAAAGCTTCCCAAGTGTCATCGCCCGTTAAAATCAAAAGTGCAAAGTAGTTTTTCACTTAAGTTTACTAACGTGTTTTTATCGAAATAAGACCTGCTGAGGGGGGACGGCTTGGGGCCAGTAACTGATACGGACTTGATGATTTATAAGCAACAAAACCAACGAAAAACACCATCCCGCTCAAAGGTTATAAAGAATCAAAATTTATTTTACGATTTTTGGGGGGCGATGGGTTGCAAAATTGTTGCAAACACAGACCAATGAACACTATTATATTATACTACTAGACAAAGTAGTAAAGTCAGTTTGTAGGCATTTTTCTTGAAGCAGGTAACCGGGTAAGACGGGTGAGATTTAAGGAATATAATATAATATCAATTTTTGAGCAAATACGAAAATTTTCGGAAATTAATTTATGATTTAAACCGGGGTTTAAGTAAAAAACTACTTTGTTTTTAGTAAGTGCATTAAAGAAGGTGTTTTGCTATGAAAATGATATATATTTGACTGGCCAAAAATGAAAATGTGAATTAGTACGTTATTTTGAGATTCCAATGGACTATTATTACGTTCCAAAAATTGAATCCTCAAAATATTATAGTCCATCGAATCTCACTTAATATTCAAAATGATAAAAGCACACACAATATTTTGAAAAGTTAAGTTACAATTTAATGAAAAATCTGATATTCTGAAGGTAGTTCTATTGGGATATGTAAGTACACAAAGTTGTGAATTAATATTACTAAAATCAATTTTAGAGTGGTTTCCATACTAGCCGTACTCCATGGTCTTGCTACCAACAGAGTACCTAATATGTATACACGTATAGTGTACCTGTATTGGTGAGTTAGGAACAAAATAATGATAAAATAACATTTTTGTATAGTTCTTTTTACATTATCTCAGAAACTAAGCAGTGAATCGTCTTCAAATTGCGTGGAGCTTTTGTTTTCATGTACAGTTGAACCTTTTTTTACCCGGTGAATAGGAATCGTAAAAAAAAAATATTCAAAAACTTCATAAATGATTATAAAAAGTAAAAAAAAGAAAACTTTTTTATGGGGTGAATCGGATAAAAAAAGTTTCATAGAAAATAACTCAAAATGCTCAAAACCTTACGATTTCCTTAGAAGTTGTTTTTCTAAACAAGACAAAGCATGAGAACATTTAATTTCATTTTTATAATATTATAAAATTTGTGCTAAATACATCTGTAAAAAAATGATGCAATAACCTATATTCTTATGAAATGTACTGATTAAATACTTAAAAACTATCAATAAGTAATTTTATCAAATTAAATTATTATAATATTAATAGATTTGAGCGTTACTTTATGGTATTCCATATTTTTAAATAATAAACAAATATTTTACTTTGCAAAATATTTGTTTATTATTTATAAATTATTATAATTAATGTTTGGGTTTCTTACTTTCTTACTAATTGGTTCACATTATGCACTTTAATGGCCAATTTATTAAAAATGGTATAAAAAAAAGTTCAGCTGTAATTCGAAAAGAGTAACAAATTTCAAATAAAAACAAGTTTTAATCAGCACATTCAGGACAATAAGTACACAAAATTTGAAAGATTTCCTGAAAAAACTATTTCCCCAATAGAACTACGTTAAGCAATCTAAAAAAAAAAAAGTATCTAAATTTTTTTAGCAACCATACATACACATTTTCATCATTTGAGAAAAGAAAACAAAAATTAAACGAATACCCAAAACCCAAACACCAGAAAAATCCCCAGGAATTAAAAAAATAAAATAAAAGCTGGATTGACTTCGCCACCGAGGTATAATATTAAAAAATATTCAAATCAAAAAACCAGTCCACTTTGAATCATCGACCAAAAAACACACCCAAAAATTGTCTCCTGACAATGACCCAAAATGGACCCGAATTATCAACAGCGGAAAAACAATGAAATTTAATATTACAACTCGTCACTGGATAAAATTGAAAAACTTACTGACAACTTCACTATTTACATTTACAACGAAACTAAAAAAAAAAAAAAATTTTCCACAAAAATTCCAATTTTAGAAGTGAAACGTAAATGAAACGAACGTTTTTTTTTTGTTTTTTGGTTTTGCCTAAAAATTGGATAAATGGACAAAACTCGGTTATGACTAGGAGTACTATCAAACCTCAGAGGCGGTCATAAGGACCAAAGGTGTCATATCTAGATGTGAGTCTGGCATGTATACTTTGACGAGTCGCATGGCGTCGATGTTTTTCGGTGATCGTGACTTATTCATTAATAAATCACGTTGATTCTTGCGTAGTCGCGCCTCCTTTGGACTGTAGTAGTAACCCGGATATTTCCGTTTGTGTTCTAAGTCGGCATCACGCGCCTGTTTGTAGTAGCTCTCTTTCATTTCCGCACTCATATTTTTCCATAATGCACCCAGACGTACCGATATGTCCTTATTACTTTCGCCTGTCAAAAAAAAATTCACTTGTATTTTGTGTGCGGAAAAATTTGGGGAAAATTTGTGTGAAAATACTCACGAGGATTTTCCGTTGCCAATCGTCGTCGCCATTCGTTTGCAAAGATCATAAAAGCGTTGGGCGGTCTTGGTATTTTACCGCCCTTGATTTCTTCTAGACGTGATTTTGAAGCAATATATTTTAGTCCACTGGAACTTGTGCTCGCTTTTGATTGTTCCTTGGCGAAAATTCGGTTTTTCCGTTTCAGTATCCTAGGTCTTGAATCGTCCGGCTAACACATATAAATAATAATTAACAATCATTAATTTCCACTCACCAGATGCCACTAGTTGGGACTTAGGGTTAGGTTAGGTTAACGCTTCACATGATTAAGACGAGTTAACTCGTCCTGCAATATGGCGGCTCAAAATACTATATGTATATATTCATTGGTACAGGTGCCGCCATCTGTGACAGATTTTCCGAAATACGGTATAATTCTAAATAATGTTCAATTTTATCAACATAGTTTAGTATAATTTATATTTTGTAAATTTCTAAAGTTCACGTTTTTGATGTTGGGATCTTTGATTTTTTTTCCTTTTCTTTTTTTTGTAACCTTATCTATTGTACTTATCACTGGCAGTAAGGAATCCGGCATTTTGATGCAAAAAAATTTTTACATATGGTTTGTTTAAAAGCGTTAAATAATAAAATAATGCAATTAGCGACGTAAAGATTCTCACTCGCGCCTCTGGTGGTAAAATTAGAACTAGTATCATATAAAACTATACGTATACGTTTAATTAGTTATACAAAATCTAGTAATCCGCACATAATTTGTATAATACATGTCAATTGAACGTATACGTATATTTTTACTTGACACTAGTTCTAATGTTCCCACCAGCGGCGCGCACATAACCTTTGCGTCACCAATAACTCAAGCATTTACTTTTTTGTTTACACAATTATTGGGAATCATAGAACTTTTAGATACGCCAACTACTGATAAAAAAAATAACTACTCAAGTAGACAAGACTTTGACAATTCATAAAGTTTATGCTGTTTTGTTTGTAAATTACAAAATGTCAAATTTTTTTTTGAAACGAAATTCTTATTTTATCGTTTCTAAATAAAAATAGACAGTTCCAAATTGCTACCAATTCGTTAGCTGTCAATGTTAGCCATCTGTTGACGAGTGGTAAAACTACTGCGAGTAGATTAAATAATAAAACCACACCTTCATTCTGATTTCCCAATAACCTAGTAATTTTCTCGCGTCATTAAATGTCACCTCAGTCAAGTGATGCCGCCCTGGCGGTAGAAAAACTGTAATAGCCTTCACTGAGTTTTCTCTGGCGAACGCACACAATTTTTAAATTTAAAAATGCGTTGTATAACCAGCTTGTTAAAGTACTACTGGTGTCAAATGCCGAAAAAAAAAAGTTAAAATAGTTTGAAAACTACTGGAATTACGTATAGGACATTCTCAAGAAATTGGAATTCAAATTCAATGAACAATCCAAATCTGATAGAAGTTAAAAACCGAAAATTCAAAAAATTTAAATTGCTGTCTATGACGAAGAACTTTTGTGTAAATAAATGTGGACCGTAGGCTTCGTCCACGTGAAACATATAAATTTAATTACCTCTTCCATAAGTAGTCTGTTATCCCAATCGTTATTTCCCACCTGATCGTCATCAATATCTTTAATATCTGGTGGTTCTATCTTAATCTAAAATAATAAAAAAAATAAATAAATAAATTTGGTTATAAAATAAAGCACATTTATGTATTTTCGAATTCTTACTTCAGTTGGCAAGTCATCTTCATTTTTAATCGATTTCATTTGTCCATTAGTCGTTGGTTCATTTAAAGGTTCATTAGCCAATTCATTCTAAAATAAACACAAGCGTACTTTATATTTTTGCTTCATTAAAAGCAATTTCAAAAAAATGTAATAGAATTATATGTCTTACTCTTTTTATCTAATAAAATACGCATATACTTATATACTGAGTGATTAATGTAATCACATATACTATGTGAGTTTTTTGAGAGTTGCCATTTCCATTACAACCAAATTTTTATGATAGAAATGATACTGGAAAAGGTTCTTTCTTGGATGTAATGGAAAGTAACCAACCCAGAACACTATCGGTTGAAGTAGCCTCAAGTACATATGCATATTTTTGCCGCCTAACTGATAAATTAAAGAAAAATTAAAAAATTAAACTTGAGTAAAAATTTTTTTTTGCTTATTTATGTTGTTAATTAATGCATTAGATCAGTTTTATCGAAAAATTAATATATAGTCTCATTTAAAAATCTATAAGTTTGTATCATAGCTCGAAAACCATAAGAGCTATAAAGCTCCTGACTATAGCAATCGGTTGCCCCCGTCGATATCTACAACTCTTATTTGAACAATTTTTCGATTAAATCAACGGTTTGGCTGTAATAAAAATGGCAACCTCTCGAAAAACTCACACAGTATTATTATATTACTGCATTAATCTCTATTAACTTTTTTTGCCGAAAAAATGCCGTACATTTTACTGTCAGTGACAATTAAACATGGTTACAAGAAAAGAAAGAAAATCAGAAATGCCAACATCAAAAAATGACACCCTAGATGTTTACGAAATATAAATTATACTAAACTATGTTAGTAAAATTGAAAATTACTTACAATTTTACCGTATTTCGAAAAATCTGTCACAGATGGCGACACTTATACCAGTGAAAGTATACATATCAAACCATTTTAAGCCGCCATATTGTAGAACGAGTTAACTCGTCTTAATCATTCAGCGAGTGAATATTTGTACGATTCAACCGGGAAAGAAAATATTTCTTTTTTTTTGAAATTTATCAATTTTATTTTTACTAAAATTTTTTTATTTATACGTATGTATTGTATTTTGTCGTAAGTCACAGTAATCAATCTGTATATCGTTTGATTGTTACTTAAAAAGAGTAAGAAATATTATAATTCTATTTCATTCCTTTTATGTTGGTGAACAAAACAAAAGTGTATGTAAAGAAGTGTATGAAAATCAAATATAAAGCCGAAAAAGGGTCCAATTCATCCCATTTTACGGTTTTTTTTTAACTTATAACTCATCTAAATGGGTAATTTGAAACATTTTTTAAAAATTTGTCAGCTGGCCTACTACAAGGGACAAGGACTTGACCCTTAGCTTCTACTAAAAATCTCGTGAATCCGAATCTGGACCTTACGGACTACATTAATAAAATTTGCCAAATGTGTGTCAGACACGCATTAAGTTAGTGTTACGTAGTCGATAACAACGATAGAAGATTCCGTTGAGATCATCAGAAAGTGTTCACGGAACGAGAGTGATTGTCAATCACTCGCTACTCGTTCTACTACCATAAATCACCAACCATCTTAGCAGATAAACTATTTTTTTTACATGTCGATAATTCGTATCTCATTATTTTATATATTTTCTAATAAAATGTTTAAAATTTTTTTATCACAAATGAACTGTCAAGTGCGTGTCGGACCACACGTTACGACTACGAAACGTTAAAAATCTTTAAAATTGACTAGATCCCGATAATATTCCAAAATAATATATTTTTCAAACCTAACCTAACCTCAAATTAACTTTAAATAAATTACTTACAACTGTATGTGACATTTTCCGTTTTTTTCGATGTTTCACTTCCGTTTCACCGGCCCCGGCAGACTCTTTGGACGATTTTTCTGAATTTTCTTTATTTTGTGATTCATCGTTATCGTTATTTTGTATATCACCTTTCTCGTACTTGTTACGAACCGTACACAATCCTTTCACTTGTAACGTTTCGGCCACTTCTAACATTCCATCAATATCATCCTCCAACACTTTGATTTCACCACGATACATAAATTCAACAATTAATTTGACATCTTTAAATTTCATCTGATTCATAATTATGACCGGGTGCGGCGCTGAATGTACTTGAAATAGTTCCTTAAAAAAACACCATGTAATTTTTTTTATACTCTACCATAATATGGATATCAAAATTAGAATTTTTATAAATTTTCGAAATAAATGATAAAACGTAAAAATATTTTGTATTCAAATAACTAAAAACACCGCATTACTTGAAAATGACGTCACAATTTGTAAACAAACATACTGATTTTATTTAACTTGCTATGTTAGTATGTTGGTTTAGATCAAATCTTGGAATCAAAATTTAGACAGGTTGTAATTGTGCTAGAGGTTTCAAATTTTGCATACGTGTCTAACCTTGATGACAATGCAATATTGTATAATTAGTTTTTCCCTAATTCGCCCCAAACCAAAATTATTGATTTTTAGTCCTATGCAACTTTTTGACATTTCGAACTGTCAAATATTGTCCATTGATTTTACATTGCAATTTTTTGTTTCCATAGTTATGTCTGATTAGGATAAATTGACCGATTAAAATATAGGTAAAAAAATTACTTCATTTTTTTTTTTTAAATTAATTGTAATCAGACTAAAGAGTAGAAAATAAAATAAAGTAAAAAAATGTTTTTTAAGAAAAAGCTTTTATTTAAAAATGGGCTAAAAAAAATAAAACAACTTTTGAGTGAAGTTTGAAGCAATGTGTAACATAATTTATAAAAGCTTGAAGCGTTTAATTAAGTTTGGTAAGTACTGAAAAGTAAAATAGCTACACTCATATCCAAAACAGAAATAATTAATGATAACGCCTCAAGCTTTTATAAATTATGTTGCATATTGCTTCAAACCTCACTCACAAGTTATTTTATTTTTTTTAGCCTATTTTTAAATAAAAGCTTTTTCTTAAAAAACATTTTTTTACTTTATTTTATTATAATTTTTATCAGCGAAATTCAATATTTCTATAAGCTTGAATATACGGTAATAATAACCGATCGGGAATTCGATCCATCTAATGAATTTAATCAAAGTGTTGAGGTAATAAAAACTGACAATGTCGTCTGTTCGTTTATTCAAATTGTGACGTCATTACATATTTTTTTGGATGATTTTTACAAAATCTATACAAAAAATCAATTGATATGCAAAAATAAGCTTTTTGAAATAGTTTAATTTCAGTCAAGTAGCTTATTGTATTATTTTGCGAAAAATGCGAAATTTCAGCGATCTTGAATGGAAAAATTCGTTTTCACTTTGTTTTAAATTTTTATCTGTGTGTAAATTATTAATTAATATTAAATTTTCTTTTAAAAATTTTTTAAAACAATGAACACAAATTATGTGACCACCCGTAGAAATTTTCAAGGGAAAAAATATAAAGAGCTTCTCAGTGGTTTGAATACTAAAAATAATTTCCCGCAATATTTAATTATTGTCTTATTTATTTATATGTACAGTAGACCCTCACTTTACGCGGTTAACTTTTTGATATTATATTTTACACACATAAGGTTTGATTATACGCGATTTTTTCTTAACTTGCTTTTCCTTATCAAAATGATATCCGACTAAAAATTTACAGAATTTTCTTCACTTTTTAAAATTGAAAAACATTTGTTTTGAACATTATTTTAACTGAATTCTTTAACTTTAGAATTTAATTCTTTAACTTTAGAAAATTTCGTTTCCAAAGGTCTAGATATACTAAAACTCCTCATAAATTATAAACCTCTGGGAAGTTATATTTTCTTTTTTTTTTGCTGCTTCTACTACAGTTAAAAACGCAAGCGCAGTTCTCTAGTAGTGGCCATGTTCAACCGGCGAAAGAAAGTTATTGCGCATGTACACTACTAAACCACGTAAACAAATTTAAATATGCAATGGCTACAAACTTCCAAATATGGTATTAAACGTCAGTTTTTCTAAAATGAATTTGCGTGATTTAGTACTGCATTCTACCACGAGTCAAACAACATTTTAAATTTAAAAAATATTGAACCGAAAATCTTCACTTTCAAAATGGTATAACGCACATATTGTGTCTTTGCTAAGAAATTTTACGTGGAAGAATAGGAAAATTACAATTTCTTATAAGAGGTTTACAGCCTACAGGTCCAGTGTTAACTGCCGTACGATAATTGTCGTACCTGTACGATAATTTTTCATTAAATTACATTGTGTTCGGGAATTTATTTCAAAAATACGATAATTTCGCGCACTTGGTACGATTTTGGTACTAAAAAAAATTTTTTTTGGAATACTACACAATCATGGGGTTTTTCGTTCAATTCTTCAGATTTTTATTTATAACAAACACCACCCACATCATTTTTTTTATCCATTCCATAAATACTCTCGGACTTCAAACACAGAAATTTAAAAAAATAATAAAATCTTTGAACCACTTCATTATTAAAATCAACAAATTATGAACTAGAAATCCAAGGAGTCCAAAGTCCAAGGAATCCGGACTCCCCTAAAATTGCGTGGATTCCTTATAAAATTACGTAAATTTTCAGATTTTCAGAAATTTTTTTAGTGATCTACTGATATTTTTTATTTGAAAATCAAATTTTCGAAAACGACATTTTCGGTAACAATTTCCAATGTTATCAAAGAATTGCGTTACCAAAAAATTGGGATATTTAAATTTTTGTTAGAGTCCCTCTGCAAATTTGTAATTGTTGCGCCACTGTTCGTCGCAAATATTTGCTTTGAAGTTTATCCACACCACCTACTTAAATCGACGAACAATCCAAAATATTAACAAAAATGTTATCTCTAAAAATTACTCAATTTTAAAATTGTTCAGGAACATGTTCGTCTTGGTTCGGGTAAGGCTTAAGAAAAAAGTTACGAGTAGAATGGATTTAAGGGGAGATTCGCTAAAAAAAAAGAACGATTTTTTTTCATAATTATGTTCCTTAAGGTGTTAGAAATATTCTACTAAAATTTTATTTAAAAAAAAATCAAAAATCAAAAAGTTTTGAGCATTTTAGTCCACGCACTTTACTATAATTCAATTTCAAAAATAAAAAAAACTTTAAATGCTATTTTCTCGAAAGTACGTTTTTTGACATGGTTTCTCGTGCATCTCAAAAAGTATTTGAGATATCGACATAAATTAAAGTGCATGTTATTCCTCGATGCCGTCATTTTGGCAGGAACTAGGATCTTTTGGTTCCGTAATATATTTTCAAAATGGCGGCTGTTTATAGTCGAGAAAATGAGTCGAGCGATGATTTTGTAAAAGTTTATTTTCAAAACGCGATTTCTCGCTGGTTTTTTATTTTTTTTCTTAGATCCTAATTAGTGTCAAACTGAAAAAAATTCTTGATTTTTTGATTTTGGTTCACTGAGAATTTCTGAACGCGAGGAACCATCAAGGTGGAAAAATCTCGCAGTGTCGACTTCAAAGCCATTTATACTGAGTTCATTTCTGAATTTAAAAAAAAAAATTGTAATCCGAAGACATGTAGAAACATAGTTGTAACTTGTACCTATATTTAGTTTTTTAATAAAATATTTATTTGTATAAAAAAAATAATAAAAAAGGTCGATTTTTGATGTTTTTTTGGCGAATCTCACCTTAATGGAAAAACAACTTTAAAATACAATAACAATAGCTTAATTATTGCATAGTATTATTGCTATAATATTTATCTATGCAGTTGTTCTAAAAATAATCTACTAGGGACACTAATTAACATTTTTACATTTTTTTAAAAATATTTATTTCCAATACGAATTCTTATCTCTTTAATTCATTTTAATTAGCAATAATTGAGGTATACATTAACATATATTATAATGTATTCATTATAATCATGATATGTTGTTTAAACCGTTCAATAAATTGTAAACTGAATAATTTTCTTATCACATACAAGTAATTATGATATAAAAATATTTTTAACATACTTGGAAATATGGACTGCACGCAGACAGTACCATTTTGTGTGCTTTCAAAAATTGCCCCTGACATGATAATGTCACATCGACCAATGTCTGATTGGCAAATTGTTCTTGAAATACGTTGACAAAATTTGCCGTATGATTGTTCCATCGCAGATTGAACTGCTGCAATGGTGGTGCAGCAGCCATTCTTAACAATTTCTTCCAATAATCGTATTTTATTAATTATTATTCACCAAATTTTTCACTGAAATAAACACACATAAATTATAAACAATTATATTAATCCAAGTAAACAAAAGAATTCAATAAAACAAACATATCACAACTTTAATAAAATTAAATAACACGAAAACTTAAGTATGTACATTAAAAAATTAAATAATAAAATAAATAAACATAACGATAATTAGAAAATAAAAAAATGTTAAAAAATAAAATTAGAATTTTTAATAATAACAAACGCCAATTTTCAATTATCTAAAGGTGGTAAAATTGTCGGCTTGTAAGACAAGTTTTATAACATAATTAAGGTTATATTTCAATATTAATAATCGAAATAATTATAAAAATTCAATAATTAAAACACATACTCACATTAAATAAATACAAAAAATCATTAAAATTAATCAAAATACTGTTAGAACATTGAATGCAATGTGACTATCATGGCGCCATTTTAACAAACAATACTTCATGTACCCACAATAAACATAACAATAGAAATATCAAAATGGCATTCCAATAATGAAAATTTTGTTGAAATTTTTTTGTAAATTTAATAATAGCATCACTATTTATTAATATTGTAAAATATTCTTACCGTGTAAGTAGTTTGTACGTCCTTGAATAGTTTATTTGTTACCGATGCAAATTCTAGCTGTAACAATCGCAGGACGTGGAGCCAACTAGTGTTGCTATCAACATATTACAAAATATAGCGGGAAGTTATTTTATTTACCAATAATTAATTTTTATTCATTTTTTTTTAAATTAAAATATTAATATATGAGTTCTATATTATTTTTATTAATATTATAATTTTAAAAAAATAAAATAAAATGGTAATAATCATATTTCTAAAAAAAAAAATTTAACCGACATCAAGTTTTTAAACGTATTATTCTAGATTTTTTTTCAAAGATATGTAAGTACATATTTGTCGGTATTGTCTTCGCACTCTATTAGCTCTGTTATAATAGAATCTGCTCTACAATTACAATTAATTACACATTATTAAGCATTTATTTATACATATTTTATCAAAATATTTATCAAAATATGACACTTTTATTATTAAATTGGTTTAATGTTGATATAATAATGAAATCTAGGTATAAACATTGTTGAAAGGGAAAAAACTATAAAAGAAAATAGTAAAACGTTGTACTTTATTTGTAATACTAAATAAAGTATGTAATATCAGATACGAACGCGTTTTATAACTACATCTTTTAATTTTATTAAATAAAATATTTTAATTTTTTTAATTTACACAAATATTAAGATTTTTTTTTTAATTTCAAAGAGTAAAAAGGATTCTAAAAATACTAATTCCAAAATTTTTTTTAATTATTCATTGTTAAACGTATTTCAATGGTTTCGTTTACATTTACATGTAGGATATGTATAGCATGTATAGTGCCTGTCATCGTAGTTGTAATTTTAATTTTAATTAAAAACAGTGTAGATTGTATTGGAAGATGATCGTAAATTTTTAAAAAAGCATTCATCTGTAGATAAAGTTTAAAATACGCTGCTAATGGGGTGTGACACACAGCTTCCTCGTACTCGTAAAAGCACCTTCGTAATTTAATGCCCAATATATCTTTGTATAATTTAATATAGGTGTATAAATTAATAAAAATAAATAAACAAAACGAATCATAAAAAATTGAGCAAAGTGGGACTAACAGCACATAAGTTATTGACATTTAATGGGATTTCATGGTAACGTCGTGGATACTATTACTCCGAATGCAATGAAATTTGTAGGGGACCATCTAGCAACCAGACCGTATAATTTCTGACAATTTCATAAAATAGAATTGAATAGTTCAGAAGTTATGCCACTTGGTGCAATTTAGTATATTAAACGTAAAATGTGCGTAAAAAATTTTATTTTGGAAGGAAATTTTTTTTTATTTTTTCATAAGTGATCACAATGCTTCCGTTACTTTAGTATAGTCTCGGAAGCAAAGAAGGTTTTAATTAATAAAAGATTCGGTAAACTGTATTTCCTCACTTACTCCAACTATAGAAACTGATACTAATTCACTTTTTAAAGATAGAGGATAAAGGATAGTACTTTTATCTAGATTGCAAAAATTTGACATAGTAAAGCATTTACTAGAAAATTTAGCCTCATTTTCACCAGATCTTCTTTTTCACCCATCCTTGACTTAATACATACAAATATAAGTAGATCCTGTGGAAGGAAACATTTTGTAATTTTACTTTTTTTTATTTGATTATGAATTTAGAAATATCTTAGAAAGTATGGTTGCAAAGTACATTGATTCCATAATCAGGCTTGGACTCTTGTATGAAAATCGAATTTTAAAATACGTGGATTTGATTTACGCTGAATTTGTCGCAATCGCTGATTAAAATAAGGATCTACTGTACATCAATCATAGCTTCTATTACCCCTTTCGCACTTTTACCTAAATTTAGTTAAAAACTTAAATTCATTCAACAACCCGTTTCTTGATTTTTTAATGAAAATTTAATGAAAATTAGATGGGACCAGATCTGGGATATATGCTGGCCTAATAGTGTCCGTTTTGCAGTTAAAGCAACATAATTTTTTTTGGTCTGGAATTTTTTTAATTTGTATGTCAATTTTAATATTCTCTTTATTCTCTTCAATCAATTTTTTAAAGATAAAATATTAAAACATCTTTTTTTTAAAATAAATTTTTAAGAATTCTTACGTAATCATGGGCGGAGCCCAGAATAGGGGCGCCATTTGCCTAACACTAAGACCGACTCTGCCTGGAAGTTTTTGGTTTTACGGTTTATTAAGTCTTAATTGTGGCATTAAAAAGAAAAGAACCATAGTATATAATCTTTTATATTACATTTGAAATACATTAATCAAAATAATCCAAAAAAAAGTTTTGTTTTTTTTATTTAAAGAATTTGAAAACTAACAATTACACAAGCAATTATTTCTGAACGTTGTGTGATTTTTAAATGGGCTTTATACGTGCCTTTCTCCATCCATTGTGGTAACAATGAACCGGCCAATGGTAAAAATATATTTTTTACATCGTATACACCCTGAAAAAAATAAATTACCAAAAAGCTGCTTCCTTAAATTCAACCAGATTTTCTCACCTTTCGTAATGGACAGCCACAAGGTAAACCGAATGCTTTAACCCAAGCGCAAGCATTTGTTGAATTTGTTGTAACATAATCGGCATTTTGACTGCCAATTCGTAACATGTCACATATATTATTGTAACTACATGATCCAAACGATTCGATACACGGTAATTCCACACGGCCGACAAACGGTACAATTTTTTCTAATATTAATTCACTCTAAAATTACACTTTTGATTATAATATGATGAAATAAATCTGGTTGAAATTTCAATTTTACCTCAATCGGTGCATTGATATCTCGGTTTATGATCATTTCAGCCGTTACAGATACATTCTGTGGTAGTTTGAAGACTTCTGGATGTATTTTTAATTTTTTCAAATGTATTGGAGCATATTTAGCGCTACAATCGTGGAAGCTGAATTTCGGTTCGTCATTTCGATTAAATTCGTTGTCTAATAGCCATTGTCCTAATTTATATAACTAACAATAACGCATATATTAATTATTTATTTGTATCGAATGCTTAAGACATAAACCTATTTTATAAATACGCCTTGAAAAACATGATGAACTTTCGAAGTAATGTTATAGGGGCACCGGTTTTACACCGTTCAAATTGCTAGACTTTTTATGAAAGGTTACGACCAAAAATGAACACTTTCTTTTGATCAAAAAATATCAGCTGTTGTGATGACATTTTACCATAGATTAATTAACACGTTAACAGGCATAACCTATAATGATGAAACGTCTAACTGGTACACTATTTTGACAAATAATACATTTTATATGGAATTGTTGACGCGATACGGCTTTGTGCCGTAATAAGTCAGATTTTATTTGACGCCCTACAGCGTCCATGATCGTCTACGTGTTAAAAATTTATAGATAATGAATGTCAATTCTGCCTCGTGTTCGATTTGCGGTATAAAAAATTCCAGTGCATTTGCGCATGTGCATTACTAAACCGCGCGAACATATTACCAAAAATTTAAATATATAACGTCTACAAGTTTCCAAATATGGTAGTAAACGTCAAATAATTTGAATTTTTGTTTGCGCGGTTTAATAATGCACATGCGCGAGAATTTTTATACCACGAATCGAACACGGCCCTGTTCCGTAATGAACGCTTGAAGTATTTTAGATTGCCTATTGTTTGGGCGAGTTAATTCGTCTTATTATTAATCATTATTATCAATCCTATTTTTTTGTAAATTAAATGGATTCGTCTGATTTTCATAATCAACGACTCATAATATGTTTTTTAATAAAATTATTTACGAAATATAAAGACCCATATATATAGTAATAATAGTTAATGTTCTTTCTGGTGGAGACGCGTCTTTATGTTCGGTCCACAATATGTAATTAAAAAAAAAAAAAAGAATAAAACAAATTTAACTTACGTTTCCGTTTACAAAATAATTCAAATGTAAAATATTAATTACTATTACCAAAAAGATTATTTTATTTGAAAATTTAATTATATTACTCATTTTTGACGCCAAAAATTATTTTAAAATAAAAGACTAAATACAAATGAACGATTTGGCTTTTGTTAACAAAACACAAGCATATTTGTGTGGGAATTTAAGTCATTTTTATCTGACAATTAACATTCGTTAAAATGGTAAAATAGTTTCTATGTAGGTTTTCAACACTAATTAAATAATGTTGTAACGGTCGTAACTGTCAAATAAAAATTGAAGGTTGGTGACGTATTTTATACGAAAAAAAACGCTACATTTGAAATGTTTTTAAAAATAATATTTTATTTAATATTATGTATATTATATAAGATATAAAAACAAATATATAACAGAAAATCAACAATACATACTTAATTTTTGGCACTTATCATTCCACCAATTATAATTCATAATTATTTTTTCGTTTAATCAAAAAAAGAGTTTTTTTTTTCCTTATCAAATCTACAGTAAAAATGACTAGTACTATTACAAAATTATTAAGTCTAAAATAAAACTATTGCAAATAAAAGTAATCTAAAACCAACTCACAATTTCTCCATTAATCAATTCAATATAAAATTTTAAAAATTTTAATTTTATAAATATTTAAGTGATGGAACAATTCGAATTTAGTGATGATTGTTGATTTTTTCGGGTGTATAATCGAATGGGTGTATACATACAACACCAATATTTAGTACAACGTTATATTATATGTTTCATGTTAGTTCCAACTCCACCTGTACGAAATATGAAAGTGGGTGAAATGTATTCGAATTATGCCAGTCACTGTAATTTAAGTGTGTTATTACTTCTAATAAATTGATGGTAATAAGTGCGAAAATACATATTAGAACCAAAAAAAATAAATTTCCACAACCAAATATCAAATAAAGACTTATATTTGATGAGTAATAATATGATGTTATTTTTATTACTCTTCATTTAAATGTCTTTTTCAAATAAAATCTCTTAATATATTAATTATTCTAATGATTTATCAATTAAGCTTGTGAAAAAAAAATTAATAATGAGATTATCGAATTAATTACAGCATATCCTTTTTTATGCGGTGGACAGGGGCCGCATAAATACTAGTGATGTCGAACTGAAGAGAAATTAATCGATTAGTCGATTAAAGTTGCTTTTTCGACAAAATTAGTCTTTAGTCGAAAATATCCAGCACGCAATAGTCGACTAATCGACTAAATTTTTAGTCGAATTCATGAATGGAGTAATCTATGTATTTCTTTTTTAAAGAAAAGTGAAGATGGAAAATGGAAAATCGTATCAATGGATAATTTTTTAGTTTTGATTTTTCGAATTTTATATAAATAATACAAAAAAAAAAAAATAAATTAGTCGTTTTTAGTAATTTAAAAAAAAAATCAATCATTTTAGTCATTTAATCGAGGGTAAAATAATCGATTAAAAACTGACTAAATTTAAACAAAATTAGTCGACTAAGCCGATTAATCGATTAATCATCCGACATTACTAACAAATACATAACTTAAAACGTTTAAAACCTCACGATTTCCTTAGAAGTTGCTTTTCGAAACAAGATAAAGCATTAATTTACACATGAGGACATTTAATTTCATTTTTATAATATTATAAAAATTGCGATAAATAAATTCTGTAAAAAAACTTAATAATGTACTGAATGAATGCTTAAAAATAATCAATAAGTAATTTTATTGCAAATTAATGTTTAAATTTTTTACTTTCTCTTGCCATTTTAAATGGGCATTTTTTTTTTTAAACCGCATCAAAAAAGGTTATACTGTATACCGAAAATTTCTGACTGCGACCCCATTGCTATTGTCTGTAATAACTGTGTAAGTAAAAAAAAATAATACTTGCAAATTGCTAAGCAGTAAGACATCTTTTTTAAAAATTTTATATAGTTACTTAAGTATACTTAATAAATGACATCTATTTCAATATGGCAAAGAAACGTCGGTATTACACCACTCTTTTTGTTACATAATAATCTTTCTATCAATTTTTACATCGCCTTTAAAATTAACTGATAATATTTTAAGTTTAAATGAACCTGGAAGGCCTTAATAAAATCGATTAATCCAATAAAAAATACGATTTAGGCTTTTAGAGAAAATTAATCTTGCACTTGCAGTAACGAATTAATTGTTCCTTCCTTATTTCCTCTGTTGGCTTCAAATACAGATTTAATAACTTCTCGGTCTACATTCGGGAACATCTCTTGAATCTGAAATATAAATTTGGATTTTTTTTTTTTAACAAGTTGATGAAATTTTATGCAACGAATTTTTGTACAATTCGGGATCGAATTCGGACACAGCGTTTACAGTCATGTAAATTTTCGAATGTTTTATGAGTCCACTTCAGTTCGATCGCAAAAACTGTCCCGCAACGACGAAGAACAAAACTGTTCTTCTGGAACTATTATTGGAACGGTGCCGTAAATGAACAGTTCCAAAATTTTACCTGTTCCACTATTTTGTGCCTTGGTTATGTGTATATAATTTGTTTATAATGTTTGGAATATGTTCACCATATTTCTTCCTCTGTTTTACATATTTTTTCTATTCTGCAAAACAGAGAAGGGAATATGGTGTTCATATTCCAAACATATTTAGTTCATTACGCTACTACCGTCATATTGGAGATGTTTCTAGTATATTGAAATAAACTCCAACGTATATAACGTATCACGTTACGTTATTTGATTTAAATGTTTAATTTTATTTTTTTATTATGGAAAATTTAACAAACTTTTTTTTAAAAAAATATTTTATACAGGATGGAAAGTATACAAGTCTCGTTGCGAAAACAGTAGGTAGATCTCACCCACGTAATTAATATTTACCAATAAATTTGAACCAGAAATGTTTTTTTAACAGAGAAAATTTGATTCTAAATATGGATCAAAAAACGGGCCCTTAAAATTTTTTTTTAATTCGGCTCTGACCATCGTATATTTTAAGATAAATTTTCTAAATAATTAATATTGGAAAGGTGTACTTTGTGAAAATCCATATTAAAAAACATGGCATCGTTGCTTTGTCACTTTTCACAACAAAAATCGTATAAACACGAGTCGACTTTCGGCTATTACGCCATCCTCAGGTGAAAAACACAACTGTTTTTAAAAAAGCAACATACAATAAATAGTAAGTAGAAGTAAACATGTTTACAAAATTTTATTGAATTTTGACCAAAAAAATTATTTTATACCTTTGGTACTAAAAAGGTGTATCCATAATTTAGTCAGTGCCGTACTTAGAAAAATTTGGAAATATCGTGATTTGTGATTTTCTCAAACTGTTAATTCCGAAAAAATTCCTGTGGTTTTAGTGTCTACAGAGTGCTATGAGTCACCTCTGCAAACGACGAGAGTTATTTACTTTCCATCCTGTATATGCGAATTTAGAATAATACGTGACTGTCATTTCCAAATTTGAGGTTCACTATTTATATTTTTTAGCGTTTCGCTATATGCAATAGCGTAACGCTATTAAAATTGGTCTGTGGCTGCAATGACTAAGTGGTGGTAATAGATATATAAATGTGTACAACATATCTTGAAACTTGAAATCTCAGTGCCGATGGTAAATTATTTTATTATTAGGCTTATTTTTTTTTACGAACGTTACATTTTAAGAAAAAAAAAACTATTAATGACACTTATTAACGAATTTAATATAATAATTAAACGAATTAAAAGCAAATTTTAATAATAAACTCAAAAACACATAAACAAAATTTAAAAAAACGCCTCCATTAAAAAATATACGCCCTTGTTAATTTACAGTTTTGTATTTATTTGTAAAATTAATACCAACGGAATCATACTTAACTTAGGTATTAATAATAAGTGAAAGCCACACTAGAATAGTTTAATGATACAAACTGTTGTCTGTATCATGAACAAGTAGTTCCTGCTTACTGAACGAAAACAGTTCTATTGAAACTGTTCTTTCGGAACTGTTCTTTTTTCAGAACTATTCCCATCGGAACTGTTCCGTAATAAAAAGAACACTGTGAAGCTGTGTAAAAGACCGTACGGACATGATGAAATCATAAGAATTCCAAAATTTCGACTACGGAACCCATAAAAATACGCACAAATCATATCTTTCCGTTTACCTGTTTCAGTTCTTGTTCACTCAGAACAGGCGGTTGAGTTGGTGGCGGAGCGGCAGCAACAGTTACCGGCTGCGGGGGAATAACACCCATAACGGGTGGCGGTGGGGCATATACTGTGACGGGTGGAACTCGTGCCGGTGTCCCGTAGGCTGGTACCATCATCAGTGGCGGCACCGCGTACATTGGATACGGACTAGGTGCAGCAGCGGTCTTCGAACAAAAATATAAATCATCATAGTTTAGAAATTTTAAAAAATATGCCTACATTTTAATGATTTACACACAATTTCCATAAAATCATTTTTGAGACAGTTGTAAAATGAGAACCATATTTTTTTTTAGAACATAACACGTGTAATTTATGTTAGTGGAATTTATTTTAACGGTAAATGTCCCTACGGCCTACACCATTAAATAAATTAGTTTATATTAATAGCATGCGTTAGAAATTTTGTTATCAACTCTAAAAATTCCCAAAAAATATTTAAATTTTTTTATTAACTTTTATCTATATGGCATAACCACGAACCACTTAATATATTATGTATATGGATTCACAGTAGGCAAATATGTCGTTGAACCCAAGGGTTATTGTCGTTGAAGCCAACGTTAATTCAACATGGTTTATCATACTGTTAAAGTTTGTCTGGAAATCTTGAATTTTCTTTTATTAGTAAATGTTAATTTTACTCTAATTTTTAAATATATAAACAAGGGTGGAGGGGAGTTCAAACTTGGGAATGACGGATTTCGGAATTATTAATATATATTGTAGGGTAAGCCCCCCTCAGTACGGTAGTACCGCCCGAAAAACTGCAAAAAAGTAGCATCTATACATTTTATACCATTCATAACTTTGACACGTAGCTCAGTGGTTACGATGGTGGAGCACTGGCGACTGATAGGTTGCCGGGTCAAATCCACCCGTCTCTAGATAATTTTTTTTTTTATTTTCGTAATATTCGTAATATCTTTTTAGCGAATTTTCGAATCGAAAAATCAGCTATTACGGCCACTGTTATGACGCGATTTGAGTCTGGGACTATGATAGAAATTTGTTTTGAGGTCCGCAGAAACCGAAAATAATATTCACTAAAATTCCGCACGATAATTCTCGAACAAAATATCCTAGTTTTACGAAATTTGGTGAAAATGTTGGAAGTTTCAAACCGTTGGACAAGTTCGTTAGCCAGACACGTCTAATGCCCTGAACATGGTGTTTGGGGCATTTTTCGTGAAAAAATTAGTTTTTTGCCAAAATTTCCACTTATTCATAAAAATTTTTTACACCATTGAAAAGAGGAGAAAAAATCACATAAAAAGGTTTTTAAACTATTATTCTATAATGTTAACTAGTTTCCGAGAAAAACTAATTTTTGTAAACGGAAATTCGCTATGTTATGCAGGATACTGCGACAGGGGTATTTTTTTTTTAAGAAGATTACGATATTTTTTTTTCGATTTTTTTGCAGTTTCTTGGGTGGTTTATTTTTAAAAGAAAACGTGTTAGCCAAAAATATTTGTTATTGGAGTACTGAGGGGGACCTACTCTACAATATATTGTAGAGTAGGTCCCCCCAAACAAAGTTTGAAGTTTCCCGCTTGAAAATTGAATGTTAAATATCCTAATAAATAATAGTGTTAGTAAACCCTCTCTTCACCCTTGGTAAACTTTAATATTAGATGCCTACAAGCTTAAATACAACATGCCCCTACTATTCTATTAATCCGTGTAAACATTTCAGATGAATAATGACAAAAGGGACAGTAAACAGTTTCTTCAGCATTTCAGTTAGTTTACTGACACTTTTTTGTATTAATTGCGTGTATTTTTTTTTTACTCTAGTTAAAGCAAAAAATAATAAATTGTTTTTTTTTTTTTTTTAGAAAAAGCTGTCTGTTAAAATGTGTTGTTGCATTGAAATTCTACAATTTAAGTGAATCAAAATAAAAAAAAAAAATTGAAAGAATAAATCCTTTTTCATTGACTCACCTCCATTATATTTGAGATGGGGAACGGCCTCTTAAATTGCTTCCCAAAAAATACAAAAATTATTTTAGTACAAATTTCGAATTTGAATCAATGAAACAGGATTGAATATATTTAGCAAATTGTTTTGTTTTTAATGTTTAACAGAAAAAAAAAGGTTATTATTTTAGGATTTCGTAGCCTAGCGCAACTACAAAATCATCATAGTCTTGCGTTTTCTGTCATCGGAGAAAAGTGGCAACCCACACTTCACCAATTTTTTCTTTAATACAATAATTTTAGCTCGACCTACGTAACGATTTAAAAAAGTATAGATACGGGCCCATATCCTTTGAATTAAATCAAAACTGACACTAGGCCATTCACTAACTGTAGCGGCCATTTTAAATAATTTCTAGCTATTATTCTAGTATATATCGCGGGAGTTAGTTATATCAAATAATTACAATTCTGAATTAAGGTATCCGTGCTGTTATTTTCGAAACAAAACCTTTTGAATCTTTTTGAAAAATCCACGTTAGTTTTATACCACTTTGTATCACACACATTGAAAGACCTTCATACGTATTGGGAAAACAAATGGAGATGTGGTTTAATAATTAGCCTACTAGCAATAGTTTTTTCATTCGTCATCAGATGGAAGAAACTGACACTGAAAGAAATGGTAGCAATTTGGAATTGTCCGTCTTTATTTGAAAACTGTAAACTATTATGACAATAGGGATGTCGTTTTTTAAAAAAAAATTCGATTTTTGAATCGATTCGTAATTGCCAACAAAAGAATCGATACTTAAATTATCGATTGTATTCAAAATCGATTCCAAGAAATCGATTCAAATTTGCTGTTGCAAAAGTGGCGGTAATTTTTGAGTAAAAATTTATAATTCAGAAAGATGAACTTTCAGTCTTTTAAGAAGAAAAATATTAAGCCTGTACATACTTAATTACCAACATTTTTTTAGAATTTTATTCTATGGTGTAGAGATGAATCACAACATCATAGCAAAGTTGACAATTTTTAGTTTCATATATAAAAATGCTAATTGTATAAATATTATCTAAATTGTATTAAATGTTGAGTTTTTTTTATTTAATTGTATACAAAGTTTTTTTATACATTAAGGGATAAAAAAAGAATTATAATTTCTTTTTTTTAAATTTCCCGCTTAAACTTTATTGTTCTGTACATAGTACAATTGTCAATTCTATAACAATTTGATTTGATGCATAGAGATTTGATTATATGCATTTGATGCTTAAAATTTAGTAATCGTAGTACCGATAATAGATTTAAATTTAAATTAATAAATAAATAGCAACGTATAAATAAAAAAACAATTTATGTTTTGAAAAAAAAAAATCGTTTGGCGATTTCCATAAAATAAAAATCGATGTGTGAATCGATTTCAAAATCAATAATCGATTAAAAATAGGTTTTCACACTTCCGATTAATCGATTTCTCGATTTGTCGATTAAAAAACGACATCCCTATATGACAATTTAACTCATGTGTATCAAGTCTCATAAAAATATTGTCGTTTTCACAATTTTACCGTGGAAAAAAATGTTAGGACAGAAATTTTTACAGCGAAAAAAATGATACAAAACATTTCATTGGTCATTTCATTGTAGGTAAACACGATAAAAACGAAACAAAAATTTGTATTGGTAAATTTAATTGATTTCAGAACCATAGTAACAATGTATATATTAAATAATATTATGAATTATACTAATTTATTTTATTCGTGAAATTGTCTTACCGTATTACTCTTGAGTTTTATATTTTTTTGAATAAATTTGTGTTTTTTACAACTCAAATTTCTTGGCTAAAAGCAATTTAACGAAAAGAACTGTCAACGAACACAAACGCGTCAGCTTCGCTGTCGCGTTTTTGTTCGTTGACAGTTCTTCTCGTTAAATTGCTAGGCAACAAATTTTCGTTAGACTAACCCAAATTTATTCGAAAAAATACAAACCTCTCGTGTAATAATAAGTGAAAAAATTAGAATGACATTAAAAAAAATATACTAGTTTGTATTTTGTAAACTAAATAACATAAATAACATAAATTTTGTGAATTGTCAAAATCTAATAAACAAACCTTGCCTACTGGCAGTAGTTATTTTTTTAATCACTAGTTCGCGTATTAAAGTTTTTCTTTACGTATTCTTTTACATAATTAATATTAGAAAGGTTTACTTTGTGAAAATCCATATTAAAAAAACATGGGATCGTTGCTTTGTCACTTTTCACGACAAAAATCGTACAAACACGAGTCGACTTTCGGCCATTACGCCATCATCAGGTGAAAAACACAACTTGTATACACAATTTATACGATTTTTGCTGTGAAAAGTGACAAAGCAACGATCCCATGTAATCTTTTACGTTTATATGTACATAACTTGCTCGGGTAGACTCGGCCCATCGACGAATTTACTCGAATTGAAAAAAAGTTCGAAGTGAAATACAGAATGTTACTAGTTATCAAATAAATATTTTCTTTTTATAATTGTAAATTGATAGCCATTATCCGAGGAACTTTCTGGGCGATTTTAAACGGTCAAACTATGTGTACCGAGCTTAAAAAATATTGTAAAAGAACACCCTATTCGGCACGAATACCTTAAGACATATAATAATAAAAAATAATTTAAAAAATTATAAAATAAAATACCGTGTAACTAAGTACTAAGTTGATCATTCCTTCAACACCTTCCCCCTGCTTCCCGCTAAGCGGATACCAATCTTCATGTGTCTCGCCCTGCATCACATTCTGTGGAATGGTTATCTGTGTCCAAGCAATCAACTCGTCCATAGTAAACGAACACTCGTCGTAAATTTCTAAATAAATACTATTAACGCCTTGCGGTAACAGACTAAAAAAAATTTTCAAAAAAATAAAGTTTTCGTTAATTTTAAACTACTAAATAGTTATTTGTGTATTAACAGCGCAAAATGGTACATTGTCGCTCGATTGAGAATGTTGACGCGTGACGCCGCCAGGCGGAGCGCGTTATTCTCGTGACGGCGGCAATGTCATTTTGTGCTCGAATTACACACAAAATTTTTTCTACAATCTTATAAAATGTATTTTTTTATTTAAAAGATGCTCGAAAAAATAATAATGGACGTTAATATTTACTTTAATGTTATAATTTTTGCCGCTCCAGAAATATCTGGAGGTGGATTTGAGAAATCGCTGTCACCAGGGCTGGGAAAAATGATTCATAGAACCCATTTAAAATAGAAAATGGTTTCCAAAAATGCATTTAAAATACAAAATGGAAAATGGTTTTTCTAAACATATTTAAAATAGAAAATGGAAAATAGCTATTTAAAATGGATTATAAAATGCAAAATGCTTTTTTTACTTTAAATTTATTCTATAAATTTTTATATTAATAAAAAAAAGTTAAAAAAATGCCAAACGTACTAAAATCAAATAAGGGCAGTCCTTTGAGAAAATTTTATAAAGTTTGCATGATATGAAAACAAAATTTAACTTTTGAAATATTGTTACTCAAAAATATTGTAAAATTTAATTCAGCTTTAATATATTCAAACCTTGAGTACGCTACAACTGTAACTTCTAAATTACATATAAAAATCATCTACTCGAAATACCAAAACATTTCTTATCGACGTATCTTAAAGATAATACCACAGAACTTGAGTCCGCAAAGTTTGACTTGAGAGAACTGCAGCTCTAGTAATAAATTTAACTTAAGTGACATTGCAACTCGAGTTATAGAAAATTTGAGTCAACTGAATCAACTTATATTTTATTTACAATTTGTTAGACTACGTTCAACTCGAGTTCTATAATTATTATGAGTCATAAGTGTCATAAATACACATATAAATTTGTGTATGCATGCATTTTCATTTTAAATGTAAAATGGATTCAAATTTTCATTTTAAATACAAAATGGAAAATGGTTTGAATGAAGTTATTTAAAATAGAAAATGCAAAATGTCATTCCCAGCCCTGGCTGTCACTATTATATATTTTTATTAAAAGCTTTTATTTAACTTGCTATGTTAGTATGTTGGTTTAGATCAAATCTTGGAATCAAAATTTAGACAGGTTCTAATTGATCTAGAGATTTCAAATTTTGCATACGTTTCTAACCTTGATGACAATGCAATATTGTGTAATTAGTTTTGTCCGAAATTGCCCCAAACCAAAATTGTTGATTTTTAGTCCTGTGCAACTTTTTGACATGTCGAATTGTCAAATATTGTCCATTGATTTTACATTGCAATTTTTTGTTTCCATAGCTATGTCTGATTAGGGTAAATTAACCGATTAAAATATAGGTAAAAAAATTACTTCTTTATTTATTTTTTTTAAATTAATTGTAATCAGACTAAAGAGTAGAAAATAAAATAAAGTAAAAAAAATGTTTTTTAAGAAAAAGCTTTTATTTAAAAATGGGCTAAAAAAAATAAAATAACTACTGAGTGAAGTTTGAAGCAATATGCAACATAATTTATAAAAGCTTGAGGCGTTTAATCAAGTTTGGTAAGTACTGAAAAGTAAAATAGCTACACTTATATCCAAAACAGAAATAATTAATGATAACGCCTCAAGCTTTTATAAATTATGTTGAATATTGCTTCAAACTTCACTCAGTAGTTATTTCATTTTTTTTAGCCCATTTTTAAATAAAAGCTTTTTCTTAAAAAACATTTTTTTTACTTTATTTTTTTATTTTTATTATTTATTAATTAATATTTTGTAGTTATTTTGAAATTTAATAAAATTAATATTTCACTTGATCACGATAAAAATAATAATAAATTTAGAATTTGTTTATTTGTTGCCATAGAAAATATATACAACGCCTACCCGATTTGTAATTAAATATATGTTGAGTGAGCGACAAAGTATTACTTTTGCGCTTTAAAGCGAAAAGTAGTACTTTGTCGCTCGGCAACTACACATTTTACGCTCTCTTCACAGAGCGCAAAAGCCTACTTTCCACTAAGATTGTAGAAAAAAAAAAGAAAAACTTAAATTCTATTTACCATTGCATCACTTTATTCCATCGTGGATTTTTTCCACCATTCGTGTCGGTATGGGTTTCGTAGACGCAATGGCCCACACGAACTCGCACGTACGGGTCCATTCTGGTCATACCGTAATTTTTAACTAATTTCGCTTGAACCACGGTTATACTTAAACGTCCAACAGCGTTCTGCGCGACAAATTGATGCTGTAGTGCCATTGCTGCTTGGTGATCCGCTGCTTCTTGTTGCTGTTGAACTGTGGCGGATACTCGTAAAAAATCGGGCGGCAGTGGCCCCAGAAATACCTGCGTTGTTAAATTTAATTGGATTAGATAACAATTTTTTTGGAAATTTCGAATGTTATTAATAAATTATAATTACCCGATTTCGCCTTTCTTCGTTCTTGCCCAAAGATGAGGCCATTTTAGCGGTGGAATTCAATAGTTCCAACAGTGTGATAACAATTTAAAAACACACACGTTACAAAAACAATTTTTTGTTCGTGTTGAAATCGAATAGTTGCATAAATTATTTTATAATTAAAGGAAAAACAATTTTTATTCAAGGACAGTTTTGTTTTGTGACAGCTGTCATCAACGTCAAAAAATACCTACTGTTTGATATTCAACAACTTCACACTACCCCAGATTATTACACACTACCGTAGAGGAATCCATCGGAACAGGCGGGTGAATAGAGACAAAACGAAAAATGTTATATTAGACATAAATACAAATAGAAACCTTCCTTAAACAATAAGATTCCCTAGCGACAAGTCGCGGAACTAACGTATGACAGATCATTTTCATACAGTTGAATTTTCTAATAGCAATTTAATAAAATTTTCACGTAAATTGTGCGTATAATTACGTGATTTAAAGTGTTGAGATGAACACTAGTAAACACAAAAGAAAAGGGAGTACTTACTGCTGTGTTCCACAGTGTAGGAACTACAAAAGGGAAGAACTGAGTTTTCATTGTTTTCCTATCAGTGTCAAACTTAAAAAAAACATTGGGAAACTATTCTTAAAATGAAAGCTCCATCAGTATGTATGCGTGTTTGCTCAGAACATTTTGAGGTGTCAGCATTACATTCCACTTCATGTGGATAACTTAATACTCCAGAAATTTGTGCAGCTAAACCCAGATATTTTATGTTATTGAAATTTCGTTCTTTAACACCAACACACATTAACATTCCACTTTTAAAATATTTTTCACACTCGCGAAGGTCTCGTAGTATTTTTTACTCTTTCATAAATATTCAACAAAGAGATCATCACAAAATTTTTATAAACCAATGAAATAATATTAATCATATGTCATATATTAGTTCCACAAACGCTCACCAGGGAAATTTTATCATCGCCATAGTATAGTTTAGATTGATGTCTTCAAACAGTGTTATTTTTTGTTTGACGAATGTGGGTGATTAGGGACGGTTGAAGGGTGTATTCGAACATATAGCAGAGCACTTCTAAGGTCAGAAAGTTATTCGATATTTTTTATAAACACATTCAGCATGACATTTCTATACTTTATAAACTTTACTTTAGACTTTATGTTTATTTCTACAGAAAATCATGAAGTATTATTTCTTTTTTGGATGTATAAATACAAAAGATTTGAAATTATGTTATATTTGAATTTCAATTTTGGTTGGCCTTACGGGTCGTCGCCATTCACCCTTTTATCGTCTCTTTTGAACCTCAATTTAGCATAGAGAAGAAATTATATGATTTTTGTTATTTTTTAAAAAACCATCGATATTTTCAAAATTTTTTGGATACTGTGATAAAGTAACCATCCTCGCGTAAATTTTTAATATATTAAAGATTAGGTACTCATTAAATAAATACAAAATACGCTGCCAATGGAGTGTGGCACACAGCTTCCTCGTATTCGTAAAAGACTTTACCGTGAAATTATATTTTTGCCTTAAAGTTCATAAAAAATTGTTATAACTCAAAATACTTAAAGACTAAATTATAAAATAATAGCAAAAATATTTTAGAAACTAACTTATTAGTCGTCTCGGAAGCAAAAATTGGTGTGGTCTGAATTCGTACCTATTGATTCCAATTTACGGTACTAAGGTTTAATAACTTGTATGATTTGTATAAAATCGATGATGTAAAAGCAGGGTAAAAATACATCATTCAATAGCCTATTTATTTTTTTTCAGTTTTACAGCTCAGTGTTTGTATATTTGCTTTAATTTATAATAAACGAATAAAATAAATAAATAAAACTAGGAAACGCTATGTTTACTTTTTCAATAAATATTTAAAATATCCCGCTATTAAAGGCGCTAAATAGTGCAAAAAAGCATTCAAAAACAAAACTTTCTCAATCGGTAATGTTCGTAATATTGGTAAAAACGGCATCACCGGTTTTACAACTATTAAAATTGTAACGCAACTTAAAAATTTTAATCGAATTTAACAATTTGTTATTATTATGCATGTTTTTCGAGGTTTATCCTAATAAGAAATGGTTTTAGTTTCTTAATTATTCAATTAACAATTAAGGTAATCATAAAACTGTTCCTAATTATTCCACAAATGTTGTTGTTAAATTTATGAGCATGCTTTTCAACGAAATTGTAAGTTTTGTAAATAACAATTTAAAAAAAACGGTGACACTGAATGAAAATATGACAATTGTAAATTTTGTCCGATGAAGCATTTTGTGTTTGTTAGAACAGTGAAGTGATTTTTGAGATAAAACGTTGTGACGAATTTTTATTTTTTTTTCGTTTTACAGTTCAAACATAACCTAGTAAAATGGCCGTCACAGATGTATCAGCACTTGCTGCCGAGTTGGCTCGTGCTGTTGAAATCACGATGAGCATTGACGCGTCACAAGCGGCACGTCGAGAAGCGTACGATGCATGCGACAGATTTAAGGAAACGTCACCGCTGTGTGCCGAAGTGGGACTGTTTTTGGCAGCAAGTGTACATCATTCGCCCATCGCTCGACATTTTGGCCTTCAACTTATGGAGCACACCGTGAAATATCGATGGAATCAGATCTCACAATCGGAGAAAATATTTATCAAAGTAAAAGATGCAATTTTTTTTTTGAGGGGGGGGGGATACTACGATTTGTACGGGGTCAAGATTTGATAACTGTTCCTTGTAGAACTCGACAAAATAAAATGAAAAATGAGAATAAAATTTTTCGATATGTCGCTTCGTTTTCGAGATATTGGAACGTTAAGCCAATGAGCGTGTTCCATTTAGAAAACACAAACGACACTGTGTGACGCAGTGCATAGGGAAAAAGTAATGCCATGAACCAAATTTCAGTAATTTTTGTACTTGCTTTTTTCACAAAAAAACTATTTTTTTGGGCTGGAGTTCCGAAAACGGGAATGTTCAGAATCACTTGAAATTTTTACCAGACACTCGACAATATTAGTTACGAATAGTTAGTTTTGACAATATACTTCAATTTTGGTATAAAAACTAGGTGGTGAGGTTAGTTTAGTTAGTTTTGACAATATACTTCGACTTTGATATAAAAACTAAGTGGTGAGGTTAGTTTAGTTAGTTTTGACAATATACTTCGACTTTGATATAAAAACTAAGTGGTAAGGTTAGATTAGTCTAGTTAGTTTTGATAATATACTTCAACTTTGATATAAAAACTAGGTGGTGGGGTTAGTTTAGTTAGTTTTGACAATATACTTCGACTTTGATATAAAAACTAGGTGGTGAGGTTAGTTAAGGTTAGGTTAGTTCAGTAAGTTTTGACAATATGCTTCAACTTTGACATAAAAACTAGGTGGCGGTGTTAGTAGAGTTAGGTTAGTTAGTTTTGATAATATACTTCGACTTTGATATAAAAACTAGGTGGTGAGGTTAATTAAGGTTAGGTTATTTTTGACAGTATTGAGAAATCAAGTGAAGGTGTGGTTTAATATTTAGCTTACTGGCAGTAATTTTTTCATTCATCACCAGATGGCAAAAATTGAGACCTAAAAAATGTAGCAATTTGGAATTGACCACTTTTATTTGGAAACACTAAATTATTTTGAAAAAATTAGAATGACATTCAAAAAAATATGGTGGCGGTAGTTAATTTTTTTACCACTAGTGCGCGTATTAAGTTTTACGATTCCCAATACTGGACTCTGATATAAAAATTAGATAGTGAAGTTAGTTTAATTAGTTTTGACAATATACTTTGACTTTGATATAAAACTAGCTCACATAGTGTCATTTGTGTTTACTAAATGGAACACGCTCATTGTCTTAACGTTCAATATCTCGAAAAGCAAGCGAGATATCGAAAAATTTTATTCTTGTTTTTCGTTATATTTTGCCGAATTGTACAAGGAATTGTCATCAAATTTTGGCGCCTTTACCACTAATCGTAGTCTTGCGTTCTTTTTTTCTTTTAAATATTTTCGTAATATGTTTTGTGTATGATTTTCGTTAGGAAAATGCAATGAAATTGGTAGCGTGCGGGAGTGTTGGCGATGAACCACATATGAAGGATGCGTTAAGTCGAGTGGTTGTCGAAATGGTTAAACGTGAGTGGCCTCAACAGTGGCCAAGTTTATTGGATGAATTAAGCGCCGCGTGTCATCGTGGAACAGCTCAAACGGAGCTTGTATTGCTTGTATTTTTACGATTGGTCGAGGATGTTGCACTTCTTCAAGTGTGTTAATTATAATACTGAGAGTAGTGTTCATAATCTTTGCTAAATTTTTGTTCATGTTACGCAAGGACTAGAGATGTCGCTGGGAGTAAATTTTGTCCCGTTTCCGTTCACTCCCGATTTTATTAACCCCGCTTGCCTACAGTCCCGTATAAAATAGTATATTGTGCAATAAGGGTGGGAAACTGTCGATTACCCGCGAGAGCGAAGTTGACCGCACGATCGTAGTGAGTGCGCTTATTCGCTCGAGTGGGCAATCGACAATCCTGCACGACTTGCACATACTATTTTTTATTACGAATTTCTTTACATACTTTTTTTCTATTATTATTACTATTTTTCATTATTTTTTAAAATAATATTTTTGAGTGTTTGTCTTTTTATTTTCTGAATTAAGTATTGTTTAGATTACTTTGTTGGTGATTTCTATAGAAATAATTATGAAATATTTATTAAATGAAAAATCAAGAGGCGGCTTTACGCGTTTTGATTAAATTTTGCGTGTTTTATTGTCAATTTGCGTGTGGAAAGTTTACTTCCCGCACGTAAAAAGCATGTGGGAATAGTAGAGTGCTCAAACAGCTATTTTACGTACAAAAATGTGTGCGCTAAGTTTAGTACTTCTCTCGCATGAGTAATAAAAAATATTTTTTCTCATTGATTTTCAAAAAAATTAATCTTTTCCCGTCAAGACTCAGCGAAGTTCGACCTTACACGTTTAGCAAAATTTATTTAACTTATTTAACAAAGATTATGAAGACTAAAATCTAATATTTTCAGTCTAAAATGAATATTTAATATTTAATACATTTATTGATAATTTAGACGTTGGAATCGAATCAGCGACGTAAGGACATCTATCAAGCACTAACAACGCACATGTCGGAAATTTTTGGATTTTTCTTAAGATTAATTGAATTACATGTCAATCAGTTTAGGGTTAATAATGAAAGTGGGAATGTTGCTCTAGCGCAAGCGCATGGTCGAGTTGTTCAGGTAATTTGAAAATAAGAATAAATTTTTTTTTACATAGTTTTTTTCTAAACAAAATCAGTGAAGCCAAAAGCCAATAATATTTTTTCTATTTAAGTTTTTATCAGAATCATAGTAATCGTTATGAAATTTGACGTTTAAAAAAATATTAGTACAGTAGTTATTCCCAAATGGAAACCCCCTTCTCTCACTCATTCTTTATGTATTTATATATAAGAGTGAGAGAGAGAAAGGGATTTCCATTTGGGAATAATTACTGTATTCCGTTTATTTATTCAATTTACTTACAAATGAAAAGTTATTTCAGTTTACAAGTTGCAATACAATATAATTATGTATTATAGTGCCTAATTATAGAGTCAACTAATATAGAGTCAACATTAAATCCTCGCTAAAATCTTTAAATTTTTATCAAGATTAATAAAATTTTGAGGAATTACTACTAGCCCTAACATTATAATGATTAGAAAATATAAATAAATGTCATTAAACCAAATTTTCTAAACCCTTCAAAAAATCTGTATATACAGTTTTTATATTCCTAAATATAAGGGGAAAATCCCCAAGTTGGTAACCCTGCCTCACATACTTTTAATCATAAGTAAGCTTAATTTTCTGGATTTTACCTAATCCTGGATAAATAATAAACAAATATTTTACTTCGCAAAAATACCACTTTTATTTTGAAACTGTGACAATATTATTTCGAATCGTCAAACCGTCAGTTCATTTTCTGTTTGAAAATGAACTGACGGTTCGAAACAATATTGTCACAGTTTCAAAATAAAAGTGGTATTTTTGCGAAGTAAAATACAGTAGAGCACCAGTTTTGTCAAGAAAAAGTAGTCTCCATAAGTGGTGCTTGACAAAAGTGATGCTTCTTGACCAGGGGCGATTCACGAATATCGTAAGATTATGTTTTGAATTAAAATTATGTTTTTTTTTTAAAATAGGTATTAATAAAAGAAAAAAAGAAGTGAAGAATTAAAAATTATTTATCTCAGAAAATATTTTTTCATTTGTCGTTTTATTAATCTGCTTTGAAATAATTTTGTTTACATTTTACGTATGATAAAAACCACCACAGAACAGAATACATATAGATAAACATTCCATGTACAATAATTAAAATCTACATTCCCACGATTCCCACGCTTTGAGGTCTGTTGTTGTTTGTCACTACTATTACCCGTATATTTATTTGTTTCTTTTGATAAAATCATACGTCATGGTGTATTGCTCATGGATTTAATATTTATGTACTTGACATTTTTGATGCAACTTTCCAACAAAAGTGATGTTGACCAATATGATGCTCTCAAAAAATTTCCAAAACTGATGTTTCCATTATTGGTGCTATACTGTATTTGTTTATTATTTACAAAAATATGGAATACCATAAAGTAACGCTCAAATCTATTAATATTAATCCTGGATATGTTACATTTAACTATTCATAGAGGTCGCTTATAATGTCATTTATGTACACATTTATAATAGGAAATAAATCGATACATAGTTGTTTTTTTATCCCCGATATTGTTAAGATAACTTGTATTTCAGGTGGTGTTGGTAACATTGACCGGTTTTGTTGAACTCGTTTCAATTTCTCATATCATGTCAAATGGTGGTCAATTATTGCAAATTTTATGTATTTTACTTAACGACAATGCATTTAAAAATTCGGCAGCTGAATGTTTAGTACAAATTGTGAATCGTAAGGGCAAACCGGACGAACGAAAACCACTTTTGGTGTTATTTAATGACGATGCAATACGATGTATACTAGCGGCTGTTCAGAGTGACCGGTTAAATTTCGACGAGCAACATTATTTGTTCTTGAAAAAATTAGTACAGGTAATTTATTACAATAATTAGTTCTGTTAAGGCGGTTGGAGCATTAGAGCATTTAAAAAAAATTATTTTTTAGTATTTGATGCACAAAATGTCAAAATCTAAATCAGTTATGATCGATAATTTGTGAGATAAAAATTTTTTGTTACGTAATTAATGGGGAAATCTCTAAAATATATCGAAAATCGAGTAAATATTAAAAAACTTATTAGGTAATAAATTTTTGGAAAAAGTCACCATTTTTTGCTAAGAGTTTTTATTTAATTTTCGCTACGTACGTTTCGGGACCATAAAATCTGCTCATCAGGCCTTTCAAAATAAAAATTAGTTTAAACAAAACAAAAATATTTCTTTAATAAAAATGTCAAATAAATAAAAATTAATTAAAAACATTCACATAAATATAAATAAAATAATTAAAAATTTTTTTCATATTATATAAAAAACTTAGTAGAAACTGGTAATTTTTTCCAAAAATTCATTACCTAATAATATATCACCAAAAATCCTTGATAAAGATAAAAAAAGCTTCATAAATAATTTAATTTTTGATACTGAAAAATTGATCGTAATTTTTATCAGCCATATTGAATATTAGTTAAACGTCCATTTCATTTTTTTTTAAATTATAATACAATCTTCCTCAAGTAATTTCGAACTGCAAAAATTCACCAAGTGTGTGCTGAACCACACAAAATTAGGACTTCGTGAACATTTCAAAGGAAATTATGAGAATGATACACCATAATAAATAATATTCTTAACTTTCTTATAGTTTATTTCGAAAATTGTAAAAAAATTCAAGTCACTGACTACAAAACTCTGAGTTAATGCGTAGACATTACTCTTTTTATTTTTCAGTTTTGAAAATTTGAAATTATTTTAGTAAGATACGACCCTGTCTATTAAAAATTAATCAAGTGCGTGCTAACCACGCAAAATGATAATAGACGTCACAAACGTAACCATAAGTGTTCTGTAGTTATGACTATGGAATTTTTTAGGGCTTCTAATGCTCCAACCCCTTTAAAACTTTTACCTACATTTACTAATTTTTAATTCAATTTAGATTTTAGTCGGATTATCGTCACAACTGTGCTTCTTGTGGGGCCGCGAAAACGGTATACAGAATCGACCGGCCAATTTTCAATTATTTCTGGACGCCGTTTTAGCATTTTCAAGACACCCAAGTTTAACGTTAGTCCATTTAGCAAATCCAATTTGGGCGTCACTAATGAAACAGGATCCTATTGCACGTGACCCAGTATTCCTCTCGTACATACCTCTCTGGTTAGAATGTACCGCCCCGAAAATTATCAAAATACCGTATCCATCGGGACGAACGACTGGGCCAATATTTGACACGGCTACATATATTCGTTACGATTACGACAGCGAAGAAGAGTACATCAATTTTTTTAACCGCTGCAAAGCGGATATTGCAGAAACCTTTCGTCAGGCGACCATAATTGCGCCGTTGGTCACGTTTAGTTATGTGGAGCAATGGTTAGTTAAATGCCTCCAGCAGGCCCCGATGACGACAGGCCTAGGAATCCACGATCCAATCTATTTGGAATGGGAAGCGTTGTCACAAATTTTGGATTCGGTGCTAAGTAAAATTCTCCAGGCCAACGAACGTCCCTCCATAGCGTCCGGACTGAAACTGTTGGAAATGTGTTTGAATTGGGAACCGTCGGATCCGCTTCTATTATCCACACTGTTGACGTGTATTTCAGCATTGTTTGTGTTTTTGAGCATGTCCACGGGACAGATGACGTCAGCGGGCAATTGTGTTGCGATATCCGGTGCAAATCTTCTACCGCGCGTTTTGGATAAAATCTTTTCGGCGTTACTATTCTCACCGAACGGACAGTCCAAAGATTCTCGATCCAGGGCGGTGAAAAATGTACGACGTCATGCGGCGTCCCTAATGGTGAAAATCGGCCAGAAATATCCACTTTTGTTGTTGCAAATGTTCGATCAAATCCGGACCACAGTGAATAACCTGAATCGGCAAGAAGGTCCAGCACAGTTGAGTACATTGGAAAAAGTGACGCTCCAGGAAGCGCTACTACTGATATCAAATCATTTTTGTGATTACGAACGCCAGAGTTTGTTTGTTGGGGAAGTTATGGCCGAGGCGCACGCGCAATGGTTAGCAATTGCGGCCACCGGCGCGTTTCAAACGGCCCGACAGTTTATGCGTTTCGTAGGCTTAGATCAACCCCCGGTGGAACCAGGTGTCAATGATACCGTTGGACAAAATCGTAGCCAATTAGTGTATTGTATTAACATGGTGCTGGGTGCGGTAAGTCGATGCGCATGGCCGGACGACCCGGAACGTGCACAGCGTGGCGGATTCGTTGTGGGTTTAACCGAATCCGGGAATCCGGTGTGTCGGAACCCAGCTACACCTCATGTTGTCCCACTGTTACCGCACATACTGTCACAAATGCGAGTATTCAACGAGTTGTGGAGTAGGGAGGCTCAGACAGCGCTAGCGGTTGAATATCAGGGGGCGTTGGGTATGCTTGACGTCGAGAAAACAAATTTACTAGGATTAGTTGGTTACGTTCCGCCGCCCCCGGATAGTTTTGATCAACCCACAAAATCACAGAGTCCTTTGGAGAGGATGCAACATTTTTTGACCGGGATCCATGATGCGTGTTGTCACGTTTTAGGGTCGGCTAGTATGTCTCTAGGAAGGGATTTATATCAGTTACCTGGATTGGGGCCTGCCATTGTAGAAAGTGTACTAGCAGGATTAGAGGTAAAAATTCTTAATATTTCATCGAAAATTTTCAATTTTTATCGTAACTTTTTTTTTTCTTATTCTAGGAAGTTCCAGATTATCGATTGCGATCACTGATCCGAGTTTTCTTAAAATCATTTATTTATTCTTGTCCCCCAGCTTTCTATGACAGTGTCATTTTACCAATTGCCGAACATATCTTTCCATTCAGTAAGAATTTTTTGATTTATTTTCTTGTACATTTCGAAGTTCGATTGTATAATATTTCAAAGTACCTTG
This sequence comes from Brachynemurus nebulosus, assembly GCA_035578155.1. Taxonomy (NCBI): domain Eukaryota; kingdom Metazoa; phylum Arthropoda; class Insecta; order Neuroptera; family Myrmeleontidae; genus Brachynemurus; species Brachynemurus nebulosus. Next base: position 74,628,895 of record JAPWDM010000002.1, on the reverse strand, counting down.
TTTACGTCACACAAATAAGAAAACTCTAGGAAAGATATCGAAAAACCAACTTTACCAATGGATGATCACCGAAAAAAATCAAAAGGCGGAATTTAACAAAAATTCTAGAATATTCTATTCCGCAACCCGTAAGAATATCAAAAAATCTACTTCTAAAACATTTATTAAACGGACTGTGTTACCATTAAATATGGAAATGATTTAAGTGATGAAAAGCAAAAATATTTGGTAATTTAAAAATTTTATTTTGAAAATTGTTAATTTTCAAATGACTGAAAACACGCCATTACTTCAAAACGACGTCACAATTTGTAATCAATCGGAATTTAAATAAATACTCGCTTTTACTATGACTTGTTATGAATATAATCAAAGTTTTGAGGTTATAAAGATTAAATCTGACGTTTGTTGCTTATTTTCAAATTGTGACGTCACTATAATGAGTCGTTTTTCGCGCTAATTTTTTTATTTAAAATCGAGCAATAATTTTTTTAATGATTTTTTAGTCTCTTTTTTTTTTAATAAGTTTAATGGTCAAAGCAGTTTTCCAATATTTTTGCTAATTGCCAAATAGGATTTCCGAAAACTTGCGTCAGCTTCCGATTTTTGGCGCCTTTTTTTCGGAAACCAACTCGATGCTGAAGTATTTTTTCGATATTTTGGTCCGACTTGTGTCAAATTTCGCTATTTAGGCTCTTTCGAGCCGAATTTTCGATATTTTTTTTTGTTGGTTTTCGAATAGAATATTCTAGAATTATATTTTTGATTCCGTTTGTATTGTACTATCGAACTCGTGTAACTGTACTATGTGTATTTATTTTGAAATTTCGATTTTATAAATATGTAACTTTTTTTGATTAGTGACGAATCGTTTGATGTCTAAATGGCCAAAATTATCACCAGACAATACAAGTACCAATGACAATGAAGAAACGAATGACACACAAGAAGTACTAGAAGATATATTAATTCGAGCTTTAACTAGAGAATATATTGACGTATTTCGGGTGGCATTAATTGGTGGCTCGTTGCCCACCACGTCCAATTTAATGGAAATGGAGGACATTTCAATGGATGCCCCACCTCCACCTTCCCGAAACACCGTAACGACTGAAGTAATTTCCGATTTGGGAATTATACTTTTGAGAAATCAGAAGACTTGTGTACATTTAGTATTAACAATATTAGGGTTAGTTCTTTCAAAAAACAAATTTTTAAACGAATTTTTATATTTTTAAATAAATTTTTTTGTAGAACTGTTTCCTGTAATGACAGTAGTGCATCTTATAAAGCGACACAATTAGTAATGCCGGTCATTCGACAATTGGTTTCGGATAATTCGTTGACGGATGAGATGGCAGCACATGTGATGACGCATATTTTACGTGCGCTTGCGCTACACGGACAACATCAAACGAATCAAGGTTGTCTACTGTCGTACGGTGCTCAAATGTACGAGCTGTTACGACCAAAATATCCAAGCGTTATGCTTGTCATGCAACAAATACCAAACGTTAATTCGGCCGAATTACAAAAATTAGATGAAAAAATTGCCACCGGAAGCACAAAAGGCAATAAAATTGATAAAACGAAAAAAGACTTATTTAGAAAATTAACTAATTCCGTAAGTAAATACATTTTTGTTTCGTAATCTTTCAACATGTTTTCATAATTGAATATTTTCAGTTGATTGGAAGAAGTATCGGTCAATTATTTAGAAAAGAGGTCAAGATTGAAAATTTACCACAACTGGTGTTACCACCTCGGCCTAAAAATACTCCTGTTGATACTCCTGAATTAAATAGTTTTTTCTAATTTAAATTATTACAAAAATAATTTATAAATTGTTCCTTGTATACAAATTTCTTTTTTTTATTTAAAGTTTTGTTTAACAGATTTCATCTTAATAAACCAAACAGATTTAAGCAATTTTATCAGAAAATTGAAATATCAAATTGAAAAATGTTAAAATATCATTTTTATATAAATCATTTTGTTTTCTAAAAGAGAAATCGTTTAATTTTTAAAAGTTTTTATTCTTTTATCATCTCAGTAAGACACTCCAGTTAGTTCCTTTCAGGTCCAACAAAAATAATTTTTATAATTGGCATCCATATTTCCCTTCTCTACAATCAAATGGAGGTTTTTTGGAACGTCATTGGGTGTGGTTTATTCATGTGTTCCCTATTTAGGTTGTGCAGTTATTGGATTCCGTCTGTATTTATTTATATGCATCCAAGTTTAACTTAAGTAAGAATATATTTTTAATTTTCAGTTTATTTATATAATGTAGAATATTTTCTGTATAAAATTGCATTTTCAAAAAAATAGTTACGGATAAATTATTAATAAGATCGCAGGTTAGATCTTTTGGAATAAATGTTTTTTAATTGTTAAATGAAAGTGAATTGTAAATTTAGATAATTTTTTGTTTTTAATAATGGATTACATTCCATTATGTTCGAAATAATTTTATTTTAAATTTATTTACTTTTTGTTTAAGTAATTTTGTAAAAATATATTTATATACTATGTATTGTAAATTTAAAAAAAAAGAAAAAGATAAAAAAATGAAATGTTAAATAAAATTTTGTAATGTGTATATTTGTAATGATAATTTCAGCATTTATAAAAGTACGACAATATCAAATAAATTGGAAGTGACTTCACATTTTTTAAAATTAAATTTTATTTATATAAATCATATAAAAGTTAAGACACTTTCTTAAAATGCATTTTACCTACTTAAAAATGAGAAACTAAATGGAGGCCTATCGACAGTAGTTTGTTCGTTCGTTACCAGATGGCAAAAGTTAACCAAAAAAAATGGTAGCAATTTAGAATTGTCCGTTTTTATTTAAAAACAGTAAATTATTATAAAAAAATGAGAATAATATTTTAAAAAGATATACGTCTACTGACAATAGTTATTTTTTTAACACTAGTTCGCGTATTTATGTTTTACGATTCTCAATAGTAATTAACTTTTTATTTTAACCATAAAGAAAATTTTCTTGTCTCAAAATACCGGACCTTTTACTGCCAGTGACAAGTACAGTAGATAAGGTTACAAAAAAAGAAAAGAAAATCAGACATGCCAACATCAAAGAAATGACACCTTAGCAATTTGCAAAATAGAAATTATATTAAACTATGTTGGTAAAATTGAACATTACTTACATAATGTCATCTGTCACAGATGGCGGCATTTGTACCAGTGAATATATACATATCAAAGCATTTTAAGCTGTCATAGAAGCTTAAAAGTAATATCAAAGGCGATTCATGTAGACCGGTCAGTTTTTGAAAATTTGCTTATAGAGATGTTCTGTTGGAACCAAGGGACCAAAATCTCCCCACTATGTTGTGTAGGTACACACTGTTTGCAATGGTGTTAGTTTCGTGCGTATTCACACACACTACTACAAAACACCTATTATGAGACAGACCAACCTGTCCAATTCAAGTAACAATGTCTAACAATACATTTCAATGCATTGTGCGTTCAGTGACTGACACCGATTGACTACATGCCTTAAGCTGTGACTGAGCAACAAATGACACCAAGCGAGCTACACTTTCTTGATATTAGTTGGCTTCTAGTGTTCTATGGTTGGAACAATAAATAACATATTTTTAACTTTCTACTTATTCCGGAACTATGTGTCAGCTTTCTTATTTCAAATGAAACATAATACTCGTAGCAGCAAATTTGGATGAGCCCCAATTTTCTAAGAATTCTCTGTACTGAAACTCAATAGTTTTTGTGTTACTTTAACTTTTCAAAATTTTCGCCATTTTTCTTGTTTTTGAAAGTTTACGCCCTTTACATATTTTTTTAAATTAAATAGCAAAGTTCAGTGGATACAGCGATAAAGCCGCTGCGTCAGATGAAACCACCCCATGACACTAAATTTAGATTTCTCTTTGATTCTGATCTCCGTGACGGCGTAAACCATCTCTATGATTTAGATTACAAACTACGTGAACTCCTGTCAAAATTTAATTATTTCAAACATGGTCTTAAATACGGATCATGTAATTCAAGCTGATGTAATATTTGTAATTGAAAGTACAGCAATAAATGGAGCATATTTTCAAGATATTAAATCAAATTACTTAATACCAACTCTTGAGTAAGCGTTTTATTTTTGGTACACTATTAAATTACTTAAGCATTAAAAAAAATGTCTTTCCAGATATTTTAGTCAGGGGGCAATCGATGAGCGTGATTATGCCTCGGAAACAACAAATTCGCTGTACGGAATTGTATTATATCGAGCTGCTGATTGTTTACCGAGCCCAAGCTGCGATACATTCGGCCCCTTTTCCAATGCGTGTCGAGTTTTAAATACAATCGATAAAATTGAGTATGTTTTTTTTATTGTAAACTGATTTTGTTTTTGGTAATTGTGCATTATTAGTGGGGACCACTATTTTTGGCTCTAAAAGAAAAACGAATGATCCAATTTTAATAATTTTTTTTCTTTTTGCAAAGAACGCTACGGCGGATTGGTTAAAAAAATACTACAACTCGATATCAGTACTGGAAATGCTGGGAAACTATCGTTAAAATTGAGTAAAATTCAATTTTTTAGGGATTCTTTTTTTATTTTGTATACATGTGTGTCAAAGTCGAAGTATATCGTCAAAACTAACTAAACTAACCTTAAATAAGCTAACCATTTTCTAGCTTTCCCCGACCTGAATTATTGTTTTTTAACATCCTAAACATACTACAATTGTTAATAACCACGTCACCACCTAGTTTTTATATCAAAGTCGAAGTATCCTGTAGAAACTAACTAAATTAACCTAACCTTAAATAAGCTCACCATTTTCTAGCTTATCCCAACCTGAATTATCTTTTTTTAACATCCTAAACATACTGCAATTGTTAATAACCTCACGTCGCCACCTAGTTTTTATATCAAAGTCGAAGAGTCCTGCCAAAACTAACTAAACTAAACTAATCTTAAATAACCTCACCATTTTCTAGCTTCCCCGACCTGAATTATCTTTTTTTAAACACCCTAAACATACTGCAATTGCTAATAACCTCACGTCACCACCTAGTTTTTATGTCAAAGTCGAAGTATACTGTCAAAACTAACTAAACTAACCTAACCTTAACTAACCTTACCATTTTCTAGCTTTCTCCAACCTGAATTATCTTTTTTTAACATCCTAAACATACTGCAATTGTTAATAATCTCATGTCACCACCTAGTTTTTATATCAAAGTCGAAGTATCCTGCCAAAACTAACTAAACTAACCTAACCTTAAATAACCTCACCATTTTCTAGCTTTCCCCGACCTGAATTATCTTTTTTTTAACATTCTAAAAATACTGCAATTATTAATAACCTCACGTCACCACCTAGGTTTATATCAAAGTCGAAGTATCTTGTCAAAACTAACTAAACTAACCTAACCTTAAATAACCTCACCATTTTCTAGCTTTCCCCGACCTGAATTATCGTTTTTTAACATCCTAAACATACTGCAATTGTTAATAACCTCACATCACCACCTAGTTTTTATATCAAAGTCGAAGTATCCTGTCGAAACTAACTAAACTAACCTAACCTTAAATAAACGCACCATTTTCTAGCATTCCCCGACCTGAATTATCTTTTTTTTAACATTCTAAACATACTGGCATGGTGCCCACATTACTGGAAAACCTGAAAATGTCAGGGAATTCTAAACTTTCTGGAAAAGTCAGGAAATTTTACCAGAAGACGGGAAAAAAATTAATTTTTATAATTTTGTCTATTTAGGGATAAAACTTCAGTCAATATTTTTCACTTGTTTTGAGATTAGATTTAAAAATTGGCGCGGATTTCATTTTTTTCTTTTTTTTTTTGATCTTTATTTACTTTTTTAAGAGAAAGTGTTAAAAAGTTAGTAAGAAATTTTGTGAAAGCTTTTTGGAATAGAGTAGGCGCGACATTTTTCACAAAATAGGGAATTTTTTAATGAAAAATTTCTTGAAAACCTGGAAAAGCCAGGGAATTTGATCTTTAAAAAAATCTTTGGCCACCATTATTATACAATTTTTTTTAAGTTTGGTCTGAAACGCCATTAATGCACAATTACCTTGTTTTTATTTTTAATTTAAAAAGTGATGATTTTTTTTTTAAATATATGTGATGATTAGATTGGTTGGTGGCAAAGGTGAATCTCATGCTAATATTGCCGAAGGTTTGGCAACCGCGCTACAATGTCTGGAAGAATTGGGACAAAAGAGGGAACCAAGTGCAGCGTCACAACGATATTGTATATTAATATGCAATTCACCGCCATATTTGATGCATGTAATGGAAACGCACGCTTTTGCCGGCAAAACGGCCGAACAGCTGGCAACAATTTTACAAGAGGTTAGTATACAGGGCCGGCGCAAGGTTATTTGGCGCCCCCCGAACTTGACAAACACTTATTTAAGTCATACAATGGACTCTTCAACTTTTAACGTGTACCTAAAAGTTTTTTGACACTTTTTTAAGCATTAGAGAAATGTTTAAAAGTAATTGTTTAATTGTAAATAGAATTCTTCTAGTTCAAAGTCATTTTCGCCATTATCTGGAATAATATTAGGTTGTGTAATATGAAATGTCGTTTTCCGACCACTTGGCTAACCATCATATTCAGATAAATACCGACACTGTCTTGAGCATTAGAGAAATGTTTAATAACAATTCTTTAACTCTGTATAAATCTCTTGTAGCCCGGAATCATTTCGATCATTCATTTATTGGAATAACATTAGATCGTGTAATATGAAATGTCGTTTTCCGACCACTTGGCCAACCGTGTAATGTAGATAAACATCGACACTTTTTTGAGCATTAAAAAAATATTTTAATAAAAAATCATAAAAAGAGATAATGAAAAAAAGGTTGATTGACCCCTTTCTTAATATACTTTTCTAAAGAAACATCATTTAATTTGCATGTGACCATATGATCTACTCATATTAATCTTTTTGACACAAAAATACATAAATCGTTTGGAAAGCGAATTTAGTTAACAAAAATACGTACCAGTGCTTGCAAAATTTATAATTTTTACGTACCCATATTTTTGGCGCCTCTCGATTTCTGACGCTCTAGGCCAGGGGTCGGCAACCTTTCTTGGATAGCGGGCCATTTTTAAAAAAAATAATTTTTAGCGGGCCGCACAGTCAAATATCATATTTTGCAGTGTAGTATGTGGCTTAAGTAAGTTTTTTTTAACGAATTTTCGAATCGAAAATTCAGCTATTAGAGTCACTGCCTTGATGCTACTTGAGCCCGGAACTATGATAGAAATAATTTAATTTGAAGTCTCTAGAAGCCAAAAATAACATTCACTAAAATTTATATAATTCTCGAACGAAAAATTCTGTTTTTACGAAATTTGATAAAATTATTGGAAGCCCAAAAAGTCAGACACGTCAGACGTCCGAAATGGATTTTTAGGCATTTTTGCCTAAAAAATTTTTGTGGAAAAAGTAAATTTTTTGCCCAAATTTCCTCAAGTTTTTGCCATATTTTCTTACACCGTTGGAAAAAGGAGAAAATAATCACATAAAAAGGATTTTTGAACAATAATTCTATGTCAAGTAGTTTCCGAGAAAAACTGCGACAGGGGTATTTTCTTTTTTTAACACAAATTAATATAAATATTATTAAAAATCAACATGAGGAAAAATTTTTAGTAACAGTTTTATTTACATGTTATAAAACATCGGAGAACAAAAAAAGTATAAAGTATGCTCAACTCTGCAGAGCAAATTGTTCGAAAAGTTACATTGCTTGGCGGGCCGCATGAAAGCTTGCAGTGGGCCACATACGGCCCGTGGGCCGCAGGTTGCCAACCCCTGCTCTAGACGATCGCCTAGTTTGCCTATATAGTCATGTCGGCCCTGATTAGTAATTAATTATGTTTGTCTAGTGCTTAGCGTCCCCGACTCGTGTTCAATAGGATGTGAGTTCAAAACCAACGGAAGGGAAGCACTTAAAAAAAAAGTTATTATAATGATGTCTTTTGAATAGATATTTGATCTGGTTTGAGGTACCACTATGCGGTGTAACCTTGCTGGAAATGCAAAAAACTAATAACTGATATAATAACTTTTTTTAAAGATATATTTCTAAGGATTTTTTGTTTTTTTATTTAAATATTTCAAAATTTTTAGCGTGGAATACACTTGTCAATTATATCACCTCGTAAAATACCGGCACTCTTTAAATTATATGAAAAAGCTGGCGGAGATTTAACATCATTTCAAACGAAAAATTATGCAAAAGATCCTAGACATTTGGTTCTCTTAAAGGGTTTCAGGTATTTATTATAAATTTTATAATCGTTATATGTTTACTAAATAATATTTTTATGGTGAAAAAATGTTTAATATTGTCAAATTTTCACTTAAATATAGAAAAATATTATTTTTCACAAACTAATTTTCGATTGATTAAATCATTTTCAGGTGAAAACTGAACTGAACTGAATTCAGTTTAGATAAAAGAATAATATATAAATTAAAGACAATAAATGAACTGGTTGGAAAGAAATGGAAAACACCCAGAAGAGAAGTAAACAAATACACGTGTACCGGAAACAAGTGGCATTTAACATCAAATTCGTAATTTTCCATTTGTTTCCGGTACACGTGTATTTGTTTACCTCTCTTCTGGGTTTTTCCCATTTTTTCCAACCAGTCCATTTATTGTCTTTAATTTACATAAATATATTCTTATATCAAAACTGAGTTCAGTTCAGTTCAGTTTTCACCTGAAGATGATTTAATGTAGTTGCTCTGAGATAGTCAGGTACAAAAGTATATCTCAGCGAAAAAATTTTCTTTTATCAAAAATTAAGTAATGTATTAATATTTTTTAGTTATTATAATTTGTATAGTACTTGTTTTTTTTTTTTTTTAATTTCCGCGCGCTTATGTTGTAGCAGTATAAGAGTATTGTTGAAAAAGCGTTGTAAAATGATGTTTATAAATTATATTTCAAAAACGGTGTAGTTAATAATTTTTATTTGTTATTAAATATGGTTTGTAACTTTGTATTTTATAAATAGAGTTTTCCTATAAGAGCCCGTGTTAAAATTACAAAACTTTTAAACCGTTTTTCTCAAAATTGGGATGGTCAAAATTTTTTTCGGTAAGGGCGGGTATTATTTCTATTGAATTAAATAAATGTCTAGAGAAGTTTCGTTAGAATCCTTTGAAATAATCGTTTTATCGACCAACTACCTTAATCAATCGAAAATTAGTTTGTGAAAAATAATATTTTTCTATATTTAAGTGAAAATTTGACAAAATTAAAAATTTTTTCATCATCATTAATTATAAAACGCATACAATTAATTATGTAAATAATATTTTGTTTTTTAAAGCCTAAAAGAACATGAAATAAGCCCGCCAACGGGACCGATGACCAACCCCCAGCAACAGCATGTCCCTACTAGTATGCCAAATTCAACCATGCCCAATCCTCTCTCAAGTAGCGACACTCCAATGACAGCAGTTGGACCGCCACAAACTGTACAGGCTAATTTAATGAACCAGAATGTGGCACCAAACGCTATATTCAGACCAAATCAAAATCCTTCAGGTAGTTATTATTTTTTTACGGATGTTTAAGGTAATAGTCTAGTAAATCGCGCTGTTTTTCATGCCTATTTTTAGGAGCATTTTTTTTTTTTTTTGGGGGGGGGGGGTTAAAGAACAAATGAAAAGTTTTGAATTTTTAATATGTTTTTATTTACATCTTAAAGGGGGAGTTCAAATAAAAAAGCAACTTTTATTTATGGTTATTTTGCTTGTTGAAATTTTTTTCAAATTAGGGAGGATATCAAATAGAAAATTTTGTTTTTGAAACATTCATTACTCTTCCCTGTGGGGGGAGGGGGTCCTTTTTCACAAGTTTTTAAGCGTTTACAAGGAACGCCATATCTCAAAAAGTAATGAATATTTTTTCATTATTTTATTCCTAAAGGACCTGTCCATAAAGCTGAGTATGGGTTTCAGGTAATTTTAAAAATTAACTATAAAATTGTAATCCCAAAGTTCTAAAAATTATAAGACCCAATATTTTATTAAAAAAAAAAAGTTTAAAAATAGTTACAATTGTTCAAATGGAAAAAGCATACTCCACTTTATGCGCAATATATTTATGAACAAAATAAAAAAAAATTAAGTCTCTATCTTTTCTGGAACTTGAGATATGATGTTCCTTGTCGGGAAAAACACAAGTTTCGGGAAACGGTAAAAAACAAAAATAATAACAAAAGAAGCGGTTTACTCACTGTTTGTTAAAACGTCTACAAAGGCATACAAATAAAAGAACATTATCTCAGTGAATACTATAACTCGTGTACACACCAAAACTAAATATTACTGATCAAATCGCGAGGGGGGGGGCGAGCATTATCTGCAAAGGAGCAGCAACTTGGCTGTGCAGCGGCTCACAAATAAATATTTTTCTACTTGAAAAAATTTTTTTGGCCATGTTTTATATATCACCGTGTTTGTAAGGAACCACAGAACAAAATAAAAAAAAAAAAAACGAGATTCGAAAAAAATTAGTTTATTAGCCGTTTCTGGCGTGAACTCCCCCCTTAAGCAAAAAAAAAATTTTCGATTTTTTCAATCCAAGTTACCAGACTACTACCTTAATTAAAATTTTTAATAAATTTATTGCTGCTTATAGGAATGCCAATGCCGAATCAACAACAACACCAAATTCCAATTGGAGGACCGATGCCAGGTCCAGGTCGACCGGTCATGACCACCGGTGGACCCCAATTCCCCAATCAACAGATGCAAGGACCACCAGGATACCATCAAACGCCCGCCGGTGTGGCTATGGCCGGACGTGCACCACCACGTTGGCCAATGATGCCGCCGCAACAGCGACCGAATACTGTTGGACCGTACCCGGCCGGACCTCAGAGCAGTGCGCTCATTGCACAACTGACTCAACCGCCGAACGCCATAGGTGGACCGCCCAACGTCAACCAATTCATCAACAATCCGCAACTGAATTCGCAACAGCAGGCGGCTGCGTTGCGCATGCAAATGATGCAGAACAATCAGAACGTCGGCAATGTTCAAACATCGATGCCGCAACAAATGCCGCAAGCGCAGAATCAACAAATCACCACGAATGCGCCAGTGTCCGTTCCGGGATCGACAGTGGCGCCCGGAGCGCCACAAACATCGCAGGCGCAAAATCAACAGCAGCAGCAGCAACAACAACAGCAACAACAACAGCAGCAACAGCAACAACAGCAACAGCAGCAGCAGCAGCAACAACAGCAGCAAGTGGGAGCGGTGCGGGAGAAACACTTTATTTGGAAGGGTGTACTCGAATGGATTGAAAAGGGGAAACCCAATGATCAAGAGAAGATTAAACGACATGTTCCCTGTCAAGTGTCGGTGAATTCTAAAGATGGTCAACCAGAATTGTAAGTTTTAAAATGTTACAACTTTTAGGCCTCATACACAATCAATGAAATGAGGAGAGAGAAATAAAAAATAAGGAATAAGAAGTATGCCATCTAGTGACGTTGAATGGAACTTTAACTTAACTGCTCATAGGTAATGTGTAGGTATTGTTGTACATCACAATTCGTGATTTTTTTTGTCATTAAGTGATCACGAACGTTATGTTCTCATGAATTTTGATGTGCAAAAATACCTACACATTATCTATGAGCAGTTAAGTTAAAGTTCCATTCAACGTCACTAGATGGCACACTTCTTATTCCTTATTTCATTGATTGTGTATGAAGCTTTATAAACTCTTATAATTGTAAATATTTAAATTTCCAAAATTTTATCCCAGTAGGAGGGGAGGTAGGTGATATTATTCAATCGTTTAAGGATGAGTTGGAAAGAAAATCACCAATAATTGCCAATAAAAATTAATTATTTAGTTTGCGACGTTTCGAAACCGAAAGTTTCATCATCAGGCATACTGTACATAATAGACACTAGTGCTTCGATTGAGAGAAAGGAAAATGCGTATGTATTGGTCACATGGATATAAAAAAAAAGCATTAAGAATTTTTTAAGTAAACAAATCATTATATGAAGGGGTCAGTGTAAAAGTGAACCAAGTCCATAAAAAATTTTTTTTCTAAAAATGCGTTTAAAGTTTAAGAAATAATAACTCTAACACTACTAGTGTATAAAGAAAAAGAAAAATTATCGTTTTTAACAAAAATGAAAATTTTCAGTTTTTGATTTTTATTAAATACGGTTTTGAAACGTCGGAAAATAAATAATTAATTTTTATTGGCAATTATTGGTGATTTCCTCTCCAAATTCTATCCTTAAACTATATTTTATTTCGAAAGTTGTGAAGAATTCTAAGTACAAAACTTATTCTTTTGCTAATACAAGTGTGAGAAAGAAAAAATATATTTCGTAGTCTTTTTAAGAAAGAAAAAAAAAATTTTTTTAATTTTTTTTTTTTATTACCAAATATTTTACATTAAAATGTATTGCAAACATATACATAATATATTATTTATATTATATACATACACATAAAATTCGTAAGACAAAGTTATTATCCTGTATATTTCAAAATTTTTAATTAAAAGGGGAAAGAAATATAATTTTATTTCTGTTATTTTATTCAAAGTGTATTAGCAAAAGAATAATTTTTGTATTTACTACGGAATTTGATTTAAGGTAGTTCGTCCGAAAAACAATTTTTTAAAGGATTATAACGAAACTTTTCTAGACATTTATTTAATTCAATACCAATAATACGAGCCTATATCGAAAAAAAAGTGACTGCTCCAGTTTTGAGAAAAACGGTTTCAAAGTTTTGTAATTTTAACACGGACTCTTATGGGAAGTTGACATATTCACATGATTTTTTTGAATAAAATGGAAACGTGTCAAAGGAATTTGATAAAAATTTAATATGTTATAAAATACAAAGCTACAAACCATATTTAATAAAAAATAAAAATTATAGACTGCGCCGTTTTTGAAATATAATTTATAAACATCATTTTACAACGGTTTTACAACGCTTTTTCAACAATGTTTTTATATTGCTACAACATAAGTGCGCGAAAATTAAAAAAAAAAAACTGAAGAATATTAATACATTATTTAATTTTTGATAAAAGAATTTTTTTTGAGATATAATTTGGAACCTAACTGTCTCGCCCCAAATACCTTAATTGATAAGACGTAATTACAATTTTATTTTATTTATTTTATTTTTTTTAATTGTAGAACTGCAACCGCTTGGCCATCGAAATTAATTATGCAACTAATGCCAAAGCAACTAATCGGCAATATCGGTGGTACTTATTTAAAGAATTCAAAGTCTGTACTCTTTCATCCAGATAATTGTGAAGCTTTAGATTCGTTAACAAAAGTCATGAGTTCTGGATTTGTAAGTATTGATATTTAACACTCAATTCGCCTTTTTAACAAAAAAAATTTCCTGATCTTAGGCTGGATGTGTACATTTTACAAGTAGTGTCACGACAGCATGCGATATCAAAGTCTTAATTCTGTTGTACACCGCGGAAAAACGAGCCTATTTAGGTTTCATTCCAAACGATCAAACCGCGTTCGTCGATCGACTTCGAAAAGTGATTCAACAACAAAAATCGAATCAAATGTTGAGACAAGGACAAGTTACAACCGGCGCAAATCAAATGAATCCAACTGGGCCGAACCAAGCCGTTGGACAACAGCAACAGGGACAAAATCAACCGTTGGGCGGTCCATCCGGTAGTCCACAAACATCGCACGCCATTGCCGGCGGTACGATATCGAATCAACCGGGTATGATGGTACAGGCGAACACGAGCATGGCCGGCGGCACAAATCAACCGCAACAACAGCAACAACAACAACAGAACCAGATGATGATCCCACAAGGAAATAATGCAGGTCCGCGCATGAGCATGCCCGGCATGCCACCCGGTACAAATACGCAGATACAGACCAATGCGGGTGGTATACGACCGGGACAACCGGGCGGTATGTTGGGAGGACCACAACAACAGCAGAGGCCCGCGTTCGATCATATCGCCAGACAGCAAAATTTGGAGAAGATAATGCAACTGAAACAAACGTTGGAACAGGCACAGCAACAGGAAGCACAGTATAAGAATCAATTGGAAATTATGAATCATATGAAGACGCAAAATATACAGGAGGCGTTGCATGCCGCGCAGCAGCAGGAGATGCAGTATAAGCAGCAAGAGGTAACGTTTTATAATTAATGTACAGGGTGGAATTTTTTTCGTTAATAGGGAGACGGTACTTGACTGTATTTAAAATTTGTGTCAAATATTATATAATTCTATGAATTATCATTACATATGTGTAATTTTAATGATGAAACATAAAAAAAGTTTGATAACTATTTAGAAATTTTATTTTGAAAATCGCCATTTTTCAATAAATATTCAAATTCCAATTCAATAAGAGCCATTTCTTGAATATGACGTAACATTTTGTAGCTAGATATGTCGATTTTGATAATTTTGATCGGTGAGGTGAAATTGTGTTTTCTTTTGAATATTCCTATTAGCTAATATATATATAGTAATAATAATCCGCCAGAATTCTAATAAATACTTGCTTTTACTTTGACATTTTATGAATATAATCAAAGTTTTGAGGTTATAAATACTGACATTGACGTTTAATTGCTTCAAACTGTGACGTCACTATAGTGAGGTGTTTTTTCCGCCTTTCTCTCATTTAAAATTGTAGTTATTTTTTTTTTTTTTTTTTTTGATGATTTAAAAAAATCACTTAACTGATATGGAAAAACAATGCTTTTAGAATATTTTTGTAACTTCAGTCAAGTACCCTAATCACAAATGTGGTTTAGTTTAATGGCGTCATTCAGTTTCATATTTCATACACAACTCCCTCTATCGAAAACCAAATTTTGACGTAAATATGCTTATAAATAAAGAAGTATGCAAATATGCATTCGCCCAACTTTAGCCATAAATGTTTGATACGACGCACCGTTTACCTAGATATTCACAATCGAAAGTTTTCGATAACGGAAAAATATAATTTAAAAACAAACATTATGCCAAATTTGAATTATTTAATATCTAATAATACAGTTGAAGGGTTATACCAAAGAATACATTCCTCCCACTTTAATATTTCGTACAAGCGAAGTTGGGACATATTCAAGAATTCAAATTACAGCTGAACCTTTTTTTATGCGATTTTTAAAAAAATGGTCATTAAAAGGCATAATGTGAATCAATATCAAGAGAAAGTAGGAAATTTAAACGTTAACTATAGTAACTTTTTTTAATAAAAATAATTTTTAATGGTTTTTAAAGCATTTAATCAGTACATTGCATAAAAATACAAGTTATTGCATTATTTTTTTTTTTTACAGATGTATTTTTCACAATTTTTATAATATCATAAAAATGAAACAAAATGTTCCTGCGTGTAAATTAATGCTTTATTTTGTTTAACACGAAATTGTGAGGTTTTGAGCGTTTTGAGTTATGTATTTTCGATAAAATGGACCGAACTAAGCTTTTTATAGCTATTTATTGATATTTTTGAATATATTTTTTTTGTGCGATTTTTTTACGCGGTCCTTATCTACCGCATAAAAAAAGGTTCAGCTGTATTCATAGTTCATACATATGTATTATCCGATAACTCTAAAAAAAAAAAGTAAACGTAATAAAATTTTACAAGTTGGATTTACACTATAGCAAAAAATGAAATAAATTATTTTCAGTACGAAACTGCCCTTTTGCAGCAACATTCATAAAAATATTACTTTTCAATTCAAAATAGAATATGGCAATACAAAATACGATTTAGAAATGTTAAATTGTAATCTAAATCAATAGTTTTAAAAATTATATAGGTACATTCATTTAACTTTTTGAATTATGAAGTTTTTTATAGCTATGTAAATCCGACTTAGTTTGTTACATTTTTGTGTGAGAGAGATAAGTAAATTGAACTGTCACTGTACAAGCTGCTTTTTTATCCTTGTCATCTTTGTTAACCAATCATATTTTTTCCAAAATTTTATTACCTTAACTTTTTTTTTAGAGTTGTTGAATAAATACACAACCAAAACAACGAAAAAATTCCATCCTGTACTTAAATACATGAGTAAAACCCCTTGTAGCATTATTTTTGTAGAATATTGTTGTATTTTTTAATATTTTTTCTTTTTATCATGGTAACAACAATTGCAGTTTCTGTCAAATTGCTTTTATTATGATAAAAATAAGGACATTTTGTAATGAAAACAATATTTAGCAGCAAGAAAAACAGTTAAGAGTTCATTTACAACAAATTCAACAGCAGCAACAACAACGCGGTCAACTACCGCCACAAATACAGCAACAACAGAATGTGGGCGTGGCGCCGGGACAACGTATGATGCGACCCGGACCCGGTCAAGTATTATCAAATAATCCCAGCTTAAAACATCTGTTACAACAGGTAATTTAACAATTTTTTTGTTTTAAAATTAATTTTACCAAAAAAAAAAAAAATTGGATTGTTTTTAGCAGCAACCACAGTATCGGCCGCAAATTTTGGGAATGCAACAGATGGGCGGCGCGGGACCTAGGGGGCCACAGATGAATCAACAAATGAATCCGAATCAGAATAAGCCAACAAATCAGTTTGAAGATGTTTCCGGATTCGATTTAAATTTCAATTAAAGAAAAACTTAACATCCAATTATGTATATATGTCTTTTAAAAATACGAAAATTTAAAAAAAAAATGTATCTAATGATTATGGAATAAGTGATTGAGGTTAAGTGATCTACAGTATTGTAAATAAAATTTTAGATCAATTTGAAAAATATACATGATATTATGTGGATGCTAAAGGTAAAGTACATAACGGAACAAATAACGACTAATTTGTAGACAAATATGGCGGTTTTGTCAAGATCGATTTTAAAATTTGTCTATATTTATTATTGTTATATTCTTGTTGTAAATATTGTTAAAATATATAATAAATAGTCTCAAATTAAAAAAAAAGATTACGTAAAAATTAATTCCTTAAATGCTGAAAAATAAATAGATAGTTTAAAATTAATGCTTTCGTTGAAAAAACATTATTTTAAAAATAGTATTTGCATAAAGAATGTAGAAGGCGCCGTTTGTTGATAATCTGTTTAACTAACATAACAACAAGTCCAGAGCATTTTAAGCGAAAAGTTTTTGCTTAAAGGGGTTATGAAATTGTTTTATAAAAGTTTTGCAGCGATTTCGTTGTTGTACTTCCAGATCTCGTCGCCAGGGTGAATAGTGTTTTAAAAGTAGAATGTTGGGGCATTGAAAAACGAAATTTCAGTAACGTAAATTGTCAGAACTTAAAATCACGAAATTATACGCACAATTTAAAATTGTTATTAAAACGCTTAATTGTGTGAAAATTGTCTGTCATACGATAGTTCCGTGACTCGTCGCTAGGGAATTTTATAATTACCAATTAGCGTGATTATTGTAACTACAGTAACTTTGTGTCATATTTTGAAAATTTTTCTTTTTAAACTGCAATGTATACTTATCCTTTGTGACAGGAGGTTATTTCTTTAAGAGAACGCTCAATTGTGTGAAAATTGTCTGTCGTACGATAGTTCCGTGACTTGTCGCTAGGGAATTTCATCATTGTCAATTAGCGCTTAACGCTTTTAAACAAACCATATGGGAAAATTTTTTTGTCTCAAAATGCCAGACTTTTTACTGCCAGTGATAAGTATAATAGATAAGGTTACAAAAAAAAAGGAAAAGAAAAAATATCAAAGATCCCAACATGAAAAAAGTGAACCCTAGGAATTTACAAAATATAAATTATACTAAACTATGTTGATAAAACTTTTCAATTTCAAATACACATAGGTGATTGAATGTTGTCTGTATCGGGCGGCTGTTGAGCAAAGGATCGATGGTATAATGGATAGCATACCTGGCTAGTTACCAGGAGATCCTGGGTTCGATTCCCGACCGATCCGGATAATTTTTTCAATCACTTTGTGATTTTTAATTTACATATGTTGATAAAATTGAACATTATTAGAATTATACCGTATGTCGGAATATCTGTCACAGATGGCGGCACCTGTACCAGTGAATATAATTATTGGGCACCGGGTTTCTTCGAACAGATCAGGACCGTATTTATTTGAATAAAATTTTGCAACTAAATTACATTAAATTATGCACATTTGAATGAATATAATTGGTCAAAAATTACATTTTTCACCATTTAGAATACTAACAGCATTTTTTATTTGACGAAAGTAAGAAAATTCAAAAGATCGGAAAAATTTTTTGTAAAATATATTGAAAAGTTGTTGAATATTTAGACGGTCCATTATAATAGCTAAGATGTACGTATTTACTAAGATTTTTTATTATTGAAAAACAAATTTTTAACAAGCAAGTATACTTCTATCTCTCAAAATTGAAAACAGTAAAAAAAGATGAATTTATTTAATTTAAATGACAAGTCACATAAATCACATATAATATAAACAAAAATATTTTTGATAGTCAATTAAAATTACAGTGACACTTTTCAATTGTGCAGGTAATAAATAAAAGAAAAAAAAGGATGTTTACATAAAATACGTATAAATAATATTTTGATACACATATGTATGTGTGTGTATGTAACTTATGTACGTTGTTTTTATGAAAATATTTTGAACTTTTAGTCACATTGAGTGCAATATGTATACCTGCATATGCTAAAGACGAAACTGTCTGACCCGAAAGAAATCCGAACCTGATAATTATATACATACAATAGTATTTTGAGCCGCCATATTGCAGGACGAGTTAACTCGTCTTAATCATTTAAAGAGTTGGGAAATTTGCTAGGTTATACAGTTTACCTTTATATACTTTACCTATTATATTGGTGCCAAAAATATATCAATTAAAAAACTTATTTATATTTTTATTGTGAAGTTAGCAAATTTAACAAATAATCATAAATTATGTACATTAGCACTCGTAATCATTAAAAAAAAACTATGCATAATATTTCTATACATGATTATATTAATAATATTTATAAAATAAATTTCTTATTATTAAATATTGAATTTTTTTGTTAATAAAAATTATTCGCGACGTAAATTATCAAGGCGTGCTTGCAAATCAGCATCCGCATCGGACAACGGTGACGAATTACCACCTGTGCCTGCGCCTGCGCCCACAGCCACTGGTGATTTAGTCCCACCGGTTGTTAAGCCTCCAACAGCCTGAGGTAACCCGGATAATTGATCGTTTAATTGTAATCCTAATTCATCCAACACTTGATTTACAATGGTTTCACTGTAAAAAGAAAAAAAAAAAACAATTTTTTTTTTGAATTTTTTTCTGACCAAAACATTTTTTTACCTTTCTTCCTCGTCATCATCTTCACCCATTGCGTCATCAATGGCGTCATTCATCATCTCCTCTTTCATATCCATTATTTCCGTTTGTTTCTCGAACTCCTGTAATATTCGTTGTATTTGAGGCATATTCATTTGTCGATTCATGCTCGCCATTGCTCGCGTGACACCGCGCATCGCTTGAGCCATTGCATTTTGTGAACGTAACGTTTGAATTTTTAACGACACGGCTTGAATATTAGCTTTCATAAGCATAAATTTCTTCTCGTATTTTCTAGTTCGTACCAAATCTTTGGCCATAATTTTCACAGCATCCTATAAATATATTAATTTTACTAAATTTTATAGAATATGGAAAAGTGATAGCTATGCTATCTGGTGGTAAAAAATGAAACTACTCAAAATGAGATATTGGTTGTCAACTGTCACCGATAATTTCTAATATTCTCTACACAATTTAGTCTTTACAGTAAACATATTTTGTTACAAACATACAATACGCTGCCAATGGGGTGTGGTACACAGCTTCCTCGTACTCGTAAAAGCACCTTGGTAATTTAATGCCCAATATAACTTTGTATAATTTAATATAGGTATATAAATTAATAAAAATAAATAAACAAAACGATTCATAAAAAATTGAGCGAGGTGGGACTAGCAGTAAATAAGATATTCACATTTAATGGGATTTCATGGTAGCGCCGTGGATACTATTACTCCGAATGCAATGAAATTTGTAGGGGGCCATCTAGGAACCAGACCGCATAATTTCTGACAATTTCATAAAAAACAATTGAATAGTTCAGATGTTATGCCACTTGGTGCAATTTAGTATATTAATGGAATGACATGGTAGCGGCGTAGCTGCCGTTACTCCGATTTCGATTAAATTCCTAGGAGACCATCTAGGGACTAAACTGCATAATTTCTGAAAATTTCATTAAAAATAATCGAATAATTCAGAAATTATGCCACTTGGTGCAAAATGGCGACACACAGACGGACGGACACCAAACCAAAATTGTTCTGGAAGCGCTAAAACGTAAAATGTGCGTAAAAAATTTTATTTTGGAGGGAAAAAAATTTTTATTTTTCAGAAGTGATCATAATGCTTCCGCTACTTTAGTAGTCTCGGAACTAATAAAATGAAACGATGAACACTTTCTTCCGACAAAACTGTTGGGCTGTCACAATGACATTTTTCTATAGATTAAAAAACTGTTTTATAGATGACATAAATTTTATGTATAAATGTACGCTCGAAGTATTTTAGATTGCCTATATGCTGGACGAGTTAACTCGTCTTAATTATTGAAGGCGTTAAAAATACAATTGAAGAGCTTATTCCAAAAACAACACATGTCAATTTTTTTAAAAATTCTAATAATGACGCCACCCTATAGATTTTTTAACTATCTATGTAGTAGTTTAAATGGTTTCACCAAAAATATTATTTCTCATGAGATATAAGCAAACAAAATATTGTTGGTTCTACAAAAAAAACATTTGTCAAACATTTGCCAATTGTAGTAATATTGTCAGTTCTACAAAAAAAAACTTTTGTCAATTATAGCTCTTACAATAATTTCTTTATACTGAAAAATTTGAATTTTTGACAAGTGCTGTTTTTGGAATAAGCTCTTCAATTAAGAAACAGAAAGAATTCGATCATATGAAAAAATTAATACATTATCAGGCTTTTCAAGTGCTTAACCTTGACCGTTTGAAAACTCAGAACTAAAGGGTAAGTTTGCTTTCTCAAAAATTAGCTTTGAACTACGTTTAATGATAATAAAAATATATTTTATGTTTTTACCATTTGACCATCTTTAGCCATCTTTTTAATATCGGCAATAATTTTTTTCTCTTGTTGCTCCATTCGTGCCCGTTCACGATCTAAATCTCGCATCGCCTTGTTTAATGCCCGTTGATTTTTCCGGAGCATTTCTTCGGGGGTAACTTTCTTTCCAAATAACCACTCCATTTTCTCGTATTAAATATGTTTTCTTAATTTTAAAAATTATCTGGTTCAAGTATTTAGCGATGTATTTACTTTATAATACAAAATAGATTTTTAATAAATATATTAAAAAAATGGTAACAAAAATAATTTAACTATTTTATAAGATAAATATGATAAAATTTCATGAATCGTATTTATTTAGGTGTCATATTTGTCGTATTACTCACAATTACCCAGATTATCCAACTTACTCAATTTTCTCAGAAATGTCAAAATTTTAACAACAAATACCAACTTTATTTTATGTCAAAAAATATGCAGGTATGATAATTATGAATAATATATTCTTTTTGTCATAGATAAAATACCTATGTACTTTATGGTTTCATTTCAGTGGTTACGTTCAGCAGATTTCAGCGCTCAATTAGCGATTAGTGATTAATTGCAACAGTTTTTTTATTCTGGTGAACGTTTTTTATACAAGGACGATGACAGTTAACGTTTGACAAGCAACCAGCCAATCAGTGTTGGCTATTTCCGACAACACATTCCGCTTCTTTGCAGCGTACTTTAAATATGATGGAAAACATGGCGACCGCTGAGTTAACATGTTGCAACTCAACGGAAAAAAAATACCATTCAGCAGAAAATCATAAACCGCTTTGCAACTGTTGCGTTCTGCTGAACGTAGCCAATGAAATGATTTTGATTTCTGCTGTAGTATCCAGTATCCACTGAACTTACTGAAAAATGTACTGGTTAAAAAACCTACACAACATAGTAAACATGGTTGCAACGTAGTTAAAAGCGGCCGCATCAAAAACGTTATAAAAAACGTCAAAAACATCTCTATTTTGTTTTATTTAAGTTGCAGCAGTGCCTGAACCCCGTGATGTTGCAATGTTGCTTTGTCGGATGAAATCACCCAACGTTATACAATAGGTAAATGAGTCAGGAAACAAATCAAATGAAATGGAATTTATCGACAACATCGGCGTATCCACAGATGAGACAGATCAAGCCGACATACAAAAAAGTGTGATCCGAAAGTTGCAATAAGTAGCAATTTATACTGCTTACCGATTAGTCGTCCATCGGCTCTTCAAGCGTACACGTTCATTGTTAAGTCGTGTCCACAGTGGTGGCTGTTCATTGTTACATCATTAGTAGCAGGTACATGCATATGGTTATTCGAATATACGTATTCATTCCCACCTTGGACCACCGCTACATACATACAGAGTATTACATACCCAACTTCCACTACCTTACACATACCAACACAAACTCTAAATACGTATATAACCTCCCACCTCTCTGTCAAGTCTGATGACGTAAAATTCTGATTACAGTCGGAATGCTAACTATCATAATACACGGAGGTGGGATGGAGATGGCATACAGTTTATGTGAATATTACAGAAATGAAGCCTACACACATATTCACACACATTAACACACATGTAAAATAAAACGAGATGCAGATTTTTTGTTAATGCAAACAACACACACACTACTAAAAAAGTGACAGTAGGGACACCAGTGCTTGGCTTCAGATCATCTAACAAAATGACTAGTCCATATACGTCATTGTCATAATAGTAGTTTGGCCCCTTGACTATATCCAAGACTATTGCCAATTCATATCACCGTAAGCGGAAGCCGTTTGCACTCATTTACAAGCAGTTCATACTTGAAAACAAGCGCATTTGGTTTGCTATTGATATGTATGTATATTTCTGCCTCACGTTCTATGTCTAGTGAGAAGGGTAAGCGTTGGCTATATACGCTATATATTTCTCATCCTTCTCACTAGAACATGGAAAGTGAAACAGGAATATACATACATACGTATATCAATAGCAAGCCAAATGCGCTTGTTTTCAAGCGCATATTGCTTACAAATGAGGGCAAGCGGCTTCCACTTACGCCGATACGTTAGCCCCACGTTATTTGACACGATGTCCGTTAAACCAAAGATTACCAACATACCAACTACCATTTGAATTAAGTGCGGGATCTACGGTAACATAATCTAAAATAATTTTATTTATGGACAATTTTTAAATTTGTTTCTTTGTGAAAATAAAGTATATTTGATGTGAAGTGTAAAAATTAACAATAATAACCATAATGGTGATAAATATTTATGAAATAAATCGTATTTGGACTTTTTCAAATTTTAAAATAAAATATGTATGGATGTTAGCATTTTGCATCGCTTGCATTGTGTAAATGTCAAAATATCCATAATGTTCTTTATGTAATGTCGTTAGCATATACGACATAATATACATAATTAAAACCTTTATAAATTTTTAATTGTTGTGCGTAATTATTGTGTAATTTATTTATTTATTTTTTTTAATTTATAAGTATTTTTATGTTATGCAGAAGATTTTCTAAATGGTACGAATTTGAAAAGAGGTAAGACACGTTATTTTTTATTATTTAAAAAAAAAAAAACAATTTAGTATGTAAATTTATGTATTTACATATTTATTTTATTATTCAACTACATATTATGATAATTATTAATTACAATTTATTTTTTTACGTACAGTATTGAATGTTATGTTTATCTTAAAAATGTATTACAAGATGTTTCTAAATAACTAGTTTGAAAAACCGGTAATAATTGTACAATTTATCTAAATACAACTATGCATCTTAAATTTTTTAAATGTTGATTCACTTCATTTATTACTCAAATTGTTCAAATGTCATTACTCCATACAAAATACTGTAATTACCCAGAGGTAATTATATATCGTTTGTAATATGCAAATGTAATATTAAATCAGGAAGTTTTCCTTTCATTTCATGTGCCATACTAGAAATTTTACGATCATAATAACGTATAGAGAGTAACGTTCTTAAACTAGAGTCGTTAGCGCTCTAGATTTGTACGAAAAAAAATAAATATAGGTCAATAGGTGAAAGTAAAATGTACTGCAATGTACTGTATCGGCAAGAAAGACAAGCGGTGATGAGAATAAGGCAGAACTGGTAGATTGTTGGTTGGGTTGAATATCTGTGGTTGTTAATTAGTTGCATTCTATAAATGTAGAGGGGAGTACAATCTTTATTGATTATTGTAACAAATTGTTATTCTCCGTTAAATTGTCGCCGTTCTCTATGCGCATGAGACGCATTGTTTATAATTTTAAATCTTTTTCGATTTATATAAATTGTTGGGTCTGTTAATATTAAAGTTTGTTGTTTTTTTGGCGCGTTTTAGTGAGATCATTTTTCATAAAGTTTTTAATTATTTTTCTTATTGATAGCAAGTGTAGCTTTTATTTATATTTGTTTCTTTACGTATTTTTTTAATTAAAAGTGTGGATGTATCTAATTGTTGGAAACATAAAGTGATACTTAAACAAGTTTTTGTTTTATTTTTTGGTTTTTACGGATATTTCATTAAATATTATTATTCGAAAAATAGGTAAGTATTTTTTGTTTTAATAAATATTATTAATTTTATTATTATTTTTTTGCAAATATATATTTATATATTAATTTTATTGTGAAGATTGTGGATAGTAGTCTATTATGTAGATAAACAATTAATTTTATAATTTATTTTGTGGTATTGCAACAACTCTTATCATATAAGGAATTTTTTAATTAAAATATGCTGATAAATATATTAATTATTTTACTGTCAGTGTTAAAACGGTTAGGATAATAAAAATAATTAATTTTATAGCTATAAATAAATACTGGAATAAAATTAAATTGAGTTAAAATTTATAAATTCTAAGCGGAAAATCGAACCTAGTGGAATTTTAGTGGCTTTAATCAAGATTTATATGTTGAAAAAAAAATGAAAATATGCTGTTGTTAATATATTTGTGAACCTATTATGGACTTATACATATATCATTAATCACACGTTGTGTTATAATGGGTTTACCTATGTAAGAAGACAGACAGAAACGGTTGAATAATTTTTTGAAATAATTGAGGAAGCTGTGTACTCATTAATTGGTGAAGTACATTTATTTGAATTTGGTTTCGTTATCTAAGAGCAACCAATTTATACGGATTTTACGCTTGATTGACTTCTTTTTTAGGGTTCCGTAGAAAAATCTTGCAACTCTTATGATTTCCGGTCGTTTGTCCTTGTTTTTCAATTTTTAGAAAAGTGGAAAAATTTTTTTTTACCACGTACTGCATCATGCGGTATCATTAAAAACAGCTCTTAAAATTAAATTGAGATTTATTTTTTAAGCTCCGTTTACGAGATATTAAGCATATTAATCGTCTAATTTACCCCTTCTTTTTCGTGTATAAAGACTAACAAGTAAAGGTCCCGCGAGGCCGAATCTATCGATTTTGATGAAATTCGAATATGTGCGGAAAAACCGTTTGAAGGGATGAAATCGCTCTTTAAAAATTGGGGTAAAAATTTAATTTTTCAAATATGTCGAAAACGATAAGAGATAGTTAACGATAGAGATAGCAAAAATTTAAAGTTTATTTGGCCAAATTACATCAAATATCAACAGGAGGATTAATTTTGCGAAAAGAGAGTAAAAAATTAAATAGGGTTGGGCGGGGTAAAAAAAAGACAAAATCAAATCTTTTCATTTTTCATGTAGAAAATATTTGAATTTTTAGACAAAAAAATACTGTATGATGGATGTTAAATTGTTTGTATTTTAAGATTTTGCCTGTGTTTTCACTCAAGCTAATGGCATAAATCTATAAAAAAATAAAAACCTTGCAAAAGCTTGACTCACAGGAAATTTCTTTGGACTTTAAATATTAAAATAATTTTTATTTCATAAACGTACTAACTAACACAAAATTTATTGTAGCTCATTAAAAAACCAAATATGTTAATTTGAGGCTGTCTTTTTTTACAGCACTTTACATAAAGTAAAAAAATAAATCAAAATAATCTATGAATGAGTTAAAAATACTAAATGTGTGCAGTAAAGCATAGTTATACGTTATAAAAACATAAAGAAATTTTCATAGGTCAAAAATACAAATTTTCGAATGAGCTGAAATTGATATCCATGAAAACCGTCTGCTCACTAACAAAAAAATTGTTTTATTGAAGAATCAGTATTTTTTTTAATCCATAAAATGTACATAAACATGCCATTATCTAGTTTTAAAATGAAAATCCTTGTCAATAATTTTTAATTTTTCTAAATGTTAACCCCTTGTTTTGTCTTTTTTTACCCCACTTTTTTCTTTTTTTTTAACATATAAAAAAAAATTACAAGCAGTCAGACCATTTAAATAAAACTTGTACTTTACATTACTAAAGCATGTAGAATAACAAGAAAAAAATACAGCACTCTATCTTATCAGATTTTTTACTTACTGAAAAAGTTTATCGTCGCGGAATGAAAGTTTTTCTCTCATGAATAACAGAGGTTTGGGAGAAAATTTTTTTATGTTATAAAGCCCGTTCCAAAAAATAATTTTTTGGCCCAGACAGCTTAAAATACTAATGTATTTTGTTGTAATATTTTTTATTTTTCGAATTTAACACTGTTGAGTTTAATATAAGTATGTCTTTTTTTTACCCCGCCCAACCCTATAATTAGTTATAAAATATTGCTAAAAAGAATTGATTCTGTTTCTCGGATCCATTACAATTTAACTTTTTCTATGCCGGGAGTTAATAAAAAAATTACGCATACTACTTTTTTATAAGAAAATATCACAAATATTTAAAGAAATATTATTGTTGTTCCTATTATGTATTAAAAATTGATTACCAATTAGAAAATTATGAATGACCATTGTATATAAATTTATTATCTACATATATTTTATAATTTAAATTAATAAATTAGGTGGGTACTCAACAAAAAACTTAATCGTTGTTTTTAAAAAATACTTTCTAAAGGTCAGATTACACAAACTAATAAAATTTCGTTAGAATTTTTAAATCTTTGGTAATGGTTGAAAAGATTATACATTTATCAAATGTTGTTAATTTAAAAAAAAAATGCTTGTACCTACATATGTAAGCATTATTTCATATTTTCATCTATTAAATCAAAAATACATAATTTTAATGCTCATAGAAATAAGTGTAAATAGAAACACATTTATTTTTAATTATTATTTTAATGTGCTTTCTTTTTTTGGAAGAGAACAAACTTTCATTTATTGTTATTTTTTGCTAATTATTATTTTACGTTAATTTTATTCTGTGTTGATTTTTGTTCTTTAGGGCTCCAAAGAAATAGATTTAGAAACCTCTGTAAAATTTCGCATTACAATTTTTACTGTAGCATGTAGTAGGCATCTCAATGAATCCGTAGGTAGCAAAAAAATTTTCGCTTTTTTGAGTAGTTTTCGGTATTGGAAAATTTTTTTTACGTATCAAATCGTGTTCGTAAAATGAAATTTTCCATTTTTAAGCTCCGTTTACGGAATTTTGAGCTTCAAAGTGAGGCTTTTTTCCACGAGCATTTTGATATTTTTTTAAAAATATTTTATTTAATTGTTTTATTACCAAAAAAAAAAAGAAAAGTTAACACTTTAAAATATAATCAAAATTTTTAAAAGGGAAAATCGTACTCCAAATTTTTTTCTAGTTTTATAGGTATATTATGTGGGATGTCGTTTGAAAGGTCTTGTTGTAGGAAAGGCCAGGATGCTGGTCGAAAACCTTAAAAATATTGTATTATTCTCAAATTTGGATTTGAACCTGGTGATTGCCTTTTGATAAAGTGTCTTATGTCTTTCTTTTCGTGCTGAATTCGATTTTCTTTATACTGGTTAATATTTTTTCCTTATGTTAGGCATAAAAATATCTTCTATTAGATATTATCAGGAAATCTAAAAAGAAACAAAGTCATTTTTTTTTTAAGTAAGCGTAATTAATACCTACATCATTATTAATAATATGTTACTCAACACGTCTAAGTTTCACTTTTAATATTTTTTTTTTTAAACAATTATTTACATATGCATGTTTACGATGCACCTACATTAAATAATATGTTACTAACTCGTCCATCACTTAAACATAATTGTTGTAAAATATATGAATAATTGTTGTAATAATATGCGATATTATAACTATTATAAGTTATACATACTATACTGAATGACTCAATTTCCTCGTAAAAAGTTCCGTAGCTAAATGACCACAAATAGAATTCTAAATATTTATAGCAACTGAAAGATATATTTTTTTAAATACTTCTAATTTTGTTAAATTTTTTGTCAAATTGTTTTGCAAAAAAAAAAAAAATTAAACGCAGTTTTTGTGAATTTATAGATGGCATGTATCGAATGTAATTTTTATTCTGTTTGAAAATGAACTGACGCGACGGTTCGAAACAATATTGTCAGTTTCAAAATAAAAGTGGTATTTTTGCGAAGTAAAATATTTGTTTATTTATAAATATGGAATACCATAAAGTAACACTCAAATCTATTAATTATTGATTTTTATTTTAATTTATTGATAATTTACGGTGAGAGAAATTCAAGCGCACCTATGTTTAATCTTGAAAAAATTGACAAATGGCTCTGGAAATTTTTATTCATATATTTTAATGTAAAACAAACAAAAAATGTTCTTAGACATTTTTCTTTAAAATCAATAGTTTTTTGGAAAAAAATTCTTAAAATTTAAAAAAAAAATGGCGAAATTTATGAATTTTCAGTTCTTGAAATATGGAAATTTGTGTGCAAAAAAGTTCTTCATCCATTTTAATGTAAAACAAACAAAAAATTTTCTTAGACATTTTTCTCTTATAGTTTTCGAAAAAAAATTCCTAAAAATTAAAAAAAAAGAAAAAATAAACGCGAAATTTATGATTTTCAGTTCTTGAAAACTATATGGAAAATTGCGTGCAAAAAATTTCTTCATCCATTTTAATATAAAACAAACAAAAAATTTTCTTAGACATTTTTCTCTGAAATCAATTATAGTTTTTGAAAAAAAATTCTTAAAATTAAAAAAAAATCGCAAATTTCGGGCTTTTTTAATTTTCAACAATTTTTTTCTCGAAAACTATTGATTTTAGAGAAAAATGTATAGGAGAATTTTTGTTTATTTTACATTAAAATATACGAATAAATTTTTTACATATAAAACATTCAATGTTTTCATCTAGTTTTTGAGGATTGAAAATCGCAAATTTAGTACATTTTTAAATCTCCACAAATTTTTTCTCGAAAACTATTGACTTTAGTTAAATGAACAAATAGATAAATAAATAAATAAATAAATAAATAATGCGAATGTTTGTTTTCAGTTTACCACGAATTCGCCCGATTTATCATATTATTGTCTTCAATTTTTTGTTAAAAATAAACAAATGCGAATTTTTGGAGTTTTGTCCGGCTTGTTCGTGTTGTTTAAAAAATTGATTTTCACATAACAAAGTATTAAGTATAAAAATTGATTTGTTTTAATTTACTTGCATACGACTATACATTTATAATTTAATAATGGAGTTAATATGTATAATTTATGGAAATTTTTTCCAATAGAAATGGTGTAATAATATCATATTAATTCAAATCGCTTTTTTTTTGCTATTTACTTAAATTATACTGGTTTAAGCGTGGAAGGAAAATGTCAATGCTCGTAAATTCCTCAACAATAAAAAAAAGATGATCACCTTCAAAAAATTTCATATGTCACGACAAGACGATCTCAAGTGATGATTTTAACATATTTAGTATTTTATCTGGTCAAGATCTATCAATATTGTCTGATTGCTAAATTTTGGCTTTTTTTTATCTGACAATGAGACAAAGGATTATTTGAAAGTGAGACAAACAAAAGGATGATTAAAAATGATGATAAAACGTCAATTTCATTTTTGATAGGTTTTTGTATTCAGTCTACAGTTTCGGAAAAGAAAAAATAGTTTTTTAAAGATAAAAATAATAAATTGGAACAAAAACTTGGGTTATTCTTTCGAATATGTCCGTAATATCAATTTACAAGGAGAGGTTTAGATGTGGTCATCACCGATTTCAATCAAATTTCGTCTGAATATCAATATTAAAAATTTACAATATTAAGGTCCACCTCTCAAAAACGCAGGAAATATTTTTATTTAAAATTTGAACAAAAATATAGGTCAGATATAATCAAGTTATTTAGTACGTTTCATCAAAATGGCTATAGCTCAGCGGTAGAGCAACGGTGTGTGGATAATGGGGTACAGGGATCAAGTCCCGGTACAAGTGATGATTACATTTTTTTTTTTTAATAACAATTAATTTATTAATTATGTTAACAAAATTAAACTACGAAATATTACTTGTCACAAAATTAATGAATTAATATAATTTTTCTTAAAATCTTTTTTTTTCGATAGGATACATTAGAACTTTTAAAATATGAACTTTTTACATTTTTTAGAACATGAATTTTTGTAAGGCATGATTTCTAATAAATGAATACATGTTTCATTATTTGACTTAGTTTTTCTTCCCACCCCTAGAGAAAATCCTTGCTATACGCATTTGTGTAAGCAGGCTGAAATTATTGAATCAATTTTTTATCCCATATGTCAGTGATTAAAGTTTTATATCCCATGGGAACCTTTAGTCAGGATATAATTATTTGATATGTATGTTAATCCAGAAGAGAGACTACCATTGTAGCTAACTGAATCATAATTGTTTCAGTAATAAGAGCTTGACGAAGTAATTGGTTTTGTATCCCATGGGAACCCTACGTGATGAACCCTACGTGATCACTGTGGGTAATTGTGTCTATGTTTGAGCGGGTTTCGTTAGACGGAATTTTTTTGTGTGCATTTATAATTTTACGGAGAAAAATCTCCTAGTCCTTTATTCCTGTCTAGTATTACGGAAATCACGTTTAAAAGTGAAACCAGTAGTATGGAAAAGTTTCCACGTAGGTATTGCCGTGACCTAGAATATTTTCTCTTCGTGTTACTGTTCCGGTTATTTGAACATAAATTGCACATAATATTGTAAAGTAATTTAGCTTCAGTAAACATCAATGTAATTTGTATTGTGATATTTTATTTATAAAAAAAAACATTATTACAGAATAATATTATTATACGTAGTTATATATTTATATTAATATTCAGTAACAATATTAATATTGTATTGAAACAATGGGAGAAATTCTGCTTGCTACAGTAAAATTATGTAAAAAAAAAAAAAATGTATGAAGATGTTATCAGTTGAATGGTGACGGTGACAGACGTCTCGAGCCGTATATCTGCGGCTGAATTATGCCGATAATTCCGAAAACTTGTTTTTTCTTCATGTATCAAATCGTATGCAATATCGTTAGAAAGGACTCTTAACGGGGATGTCCTATTTTTACGGAAGGTGAAGATGTTGGAAGTCCCACATCGTTGGCCAAGTTCGTTAGCCAGCTATGTCGGATGCCTGGAACTAGTGATGAGCAAATGCAAGACCAAGACCAAGACTGCCAAGTCTTGGTCTTGGTCTTGTTCTTGCATTTAGAGTCTTGGTATTGGTCTTGCTAGAGCAGTTTGAGTATTGGTCTTGGTCTTGCAAAACGCAGTCTTGGTCTTGGTCTTGTTATTGCTAAAAAATTTTGCACTTTCTTGCATTTTTTTATTAGCGAATTTTTTTCTTCTAAAATCAGAATTTTTACTATCTTTACGTATTAATTATACTCTCAAACTATTTAAATAGTTTAGCAAGAGTCTTGCTTTTGTCTTGGTCTTGCTCACTTGAGTCTTGGTATTGGTCTTGCAGCCATACTTATAGTCTTGGTCTTGGTCTTGCTCTTGGTATACATAATCTTGGTCTTGCAAAAAAATGCAAGACTGCAAGACCAAGACTAGTTTTGCTCATCACTACCTGGAACATGGATTTTTTGGTCATTTTTCATGAAAAAAATTAGTTTTTTGCCAAAATTTTCCCAAGTTCAAAAATTTTTGTAACATTTATTTACATCATTAGAAAGAAGGAGGAAAAACCACTTAAAACGGTGAAAAATCACAGAAAAACGAATTTTTATAAACGGAAATTCGCTGTGTTATGCAGGATGCTGCGACAGGGGTATTTTTTGTTTTATTTCAGTACTTATTATAAATAATATTGATAATCGATGCGAAAAAAAATTAGAAATAATTAAAACTTACATAAAAAAAGAAAATTAAATAAGAAATTAATTAAAACTTACAAAATTTCAAAAAATTTTAGTTGGTTATTAACAGTACTACAAAAGATCGCGATGTCTATGACGTTATAATGATAATATATTCAATACAAAATTACTTTTAGCAAGGAAAAATTGCATAGCAACAATAATTCAAAATAAAAATACATTGAATTTTTAGACAAGTTGCCATTACGACGTCACATACTGTATTACAACTCTAAGAAAAAAGTAAAGCTAAGTATTGAAGTTTTGAAAAAAATATGATTGGTTAAAAAAGATAACAAGGATAAAAAAGCAGCTTGTACAGAGACAGTTTAATTTATTTATCTCTCTCACACAAAAATGTGACAAACTAATTGTAAGTCGGATTTACATAGCTAAAAAAAACTTCATAATTCAAAAAGTTAAATGAATGTATATAATTTTCAAAACTATTAATTTAGATTATAATTTAACATTTCTAAATCGTATTTTGTATTGGCATATTCTATTTTGAATTGAAAAATAATATTTTTATGAATGTTGCTGCAAGAGGGCAGTTTCGTACTGAAAATAATTTATTTCATTTTTTGCTATAGTGTAAATTTAACTTGTAAAATTTTATTACCTTTACTTTTTTCTTAGAGTTGTAATACAGTATGCGCTCGGGAATTATCGCCACGTTATCGGTTCTAAGTTTAAATTTTTTTTTTTAATTTGATATAACTTTTTAAATATTACGTTTAAAAAAAAAAAAAAAACTAAAAACAGCTTTCTTATAAAACATATAATATGATCTTTCCATTTACGACAAAAAGAATTTTTCTTCAAAAACCTAATTATACCGTTTTTCGATTACCGAATTTGTCACAAATGGCAGCACTTGCACCAGCGAATTGTACAGCAAATATATACATATCAAAGCATTTGAGCCGCAATATTGCATAACAAGTTAACTAGTCTTTAATTATTTAAAGAGTTAAAATGACGTTCAGGTCCCATTTTTCATTTTGAAACCCTGTTTGCAAAATATTGAGCTATTGATATGCTAGATCAGTAATTCTCAAAGTGAGGGTCGCGAGAAATATTTTGACGGAACATAAAATTTAATTCAATCCAAATTTTATTGATTGGAAAAGAATATTAACACTTTACAGTCTGACCACATCACATTGGTGTGATAGCCAGAACAATTGTAGAAGCCATTGGGGACGGGTATTGGCCAGTGACGTCGGTAATACACTCTCAGTGTAATGAACTAATGATGAATGATGTATGACAATTTTTAAATTAATTAGCAATGTTTTCAGTTTCTAATACTGTCAAAAATTTTTATTTTACATTAACGGGTATAAATAAATTCATTGTCATACCTAGAATATTAAGGGGAGGTTTACTCGAGAGTCCTTAAAAATTATGTATTTTTCTAGAATTTTTTTCTCAAGAACGGAAGTAAATATCAATTTCAAATTTTGTACACATATTTATTAAGTATTAAACTATACAAAAAAAAATTTTTCAAGGAAAAATATAAAAAATTGTCCATTTTATAGATAGTGCAGTGTGACGATCCGAAAATCCAATGCCTTGTTGGCGGACATCCTAGCGCCGGTAATAAACCACCGAAATCCAAAAACAAAAAAGATTTATGAAATATATGAAGAGTACCGGCACCTCTACCTATAATATCAATAAATTGCTGAAAGAAAAAAAAAATGGCGGATGTTTGAACTTTTGATTACGAGTTTTATCTTATTTTTCGCTCTTTAAACTTAAAAATAAAAAAAATATTGAAAATGTATCGAACTTAGGTAGAGACCCGAATAATTGAATTATCTTTAAAATAAAAAATTAAAAAAAAGGATCCATCGAATAGTTTTTGAGTTATCGTGTCCGCCAGTTCCAAAAATGTAGTTCCGAGATATTATAAAATACATATAAAGAAACGTATTTTCAAAATTTTATATTTAATACTCATTATTGCGTAAACTACGTTTTTTGAATTTTTTTTTATAGAAAGCTGGATTCGGTTAATGTGCAAGAATCTTGTTTTTAAATTACTTTCAGCAAAATCACTTTGGGAACATATTCTACACATAATTAGCTACCAATTTCTGCAAAAAAAAAAATCGATTTTTTTAAAACTCTCAAGTAAACCTCCCCTTAAATTTCATCATTTTATATGATTAATAAGTTCCTTTTTATTATGGAATTCCGTTCGAAATACGTAACTGTCTGATTTTATTTATATACAGCATAATAAATATTATATTTTTATTTTATTTTTTGTAATTATTAATTACTTATTCTCACAGTTTTTGTTGATTGTCCTTGATATAGAATGATTTGTCATATAAATTTTTTGTTAATTATTTCCATACATAAATTAAATGATTTCTTTCTCTATATAAATATTTGGCCATGGCCTCACACAATTGACCTATTCAGTGTATTGTGAAGAAAATATCATTTTCAGAGGCAATCCCCTTTTGAGAAGGAAAATCTGATATTTTCAAGTCTAATTGATATAAGTATTGCGTCCTCTTGAATTATTTTAATTTTTTATTTAAAATTTACGTTTTTTGTTTATTTAAATAATAAGTGATTTACATAATAAATAGATAATTTTATTTTCTTGGAATATTTCTTGTAAAAAGTGACGGGTTTTACGTTAAGCTCAGACATCCTGAAGATGATTATAGCTACTTAATATAATTATTTTATCATTTTAATTAATTCAATAAAATATTATCTTTGAATAATTATTATGTAGGTACATTATTTTCTAATTTACTTAGATGATATAATTTTATAGTTGGTTAATCGACTTAAATATAACCCTGAAGTAGTGTTATGAATTTCTTTGTGCATTAAACTGTATTGTGACGCTAGTAGGGAAGTTGGATTTCAATCAAGGATTTCAATTATTTTTCACTTTTATTAGGGTAAAAGCCCCTATATTCGAACGCGATTCAATACTCGAACAGTTTTGATATTTTATATATTAATGAAATTATTTATAATAGAAACCGATAAATATCAAAACTGTTTGAGTATTGAATCGCGTTCGAGTATAGGGGCTTTTACGTTACTGCCTTTTATTAAGAAAGAATACCTATAGTAGCTGTAAATCAAAAAAATTTAAAAAATAAATAAAATATTTGATTACTTTAATGGTAAGTTAGCGTTTACATAGTAGTTAACTTAACGCGTAAGCAACACATACACTTCTGTTTTCTGGTTACTGTTATAGTTACAAAAAATAACAAGGCATAAAAGTTTACTTACCTTTCTAGGCCAGTAAGTACTCTCTTACTGGCAATTAGTAAATAGATTTCTCCGATTTCTCTATAAAAATTATATTTTTAATAAATTCAATTATTTTTTATTCATTTTTTTTTTCAATTCATTCAGCATTTTTTTGGTTGAAAAAATAATATTTTAAATATGATATTTTTAAACTAAAAATGGATTGCAGAATAATTTGAGTTTTTTTAAATGCCGTTTTCTGAAGTAAAAAATGAATATATAATTAAAAATATAAAATGTTTAAGGGCGATTCTCGCGTGATGCACGGGACATTTTTGCAACAAAAACATTTTTTTTTAACAAATGAAATTAATAACAAACAAAACAAAGAGTTTATAACATGGGGCTACTGGATTAAAATTTTTTGAGCATATTTTAATTTATATCTGAAATGCAGTACTTCAAATATAAGACATAAACTTTGTTTTGTACGATGTCCCGTGCTCACGTGAGTTTATGCCTTGTATCTTGAGTACTGGACTGCAGATAAAAATTAGAATATGCTCAAAAAATTTTAATTCATTTTCTGCGTATTATAAACATTCTGAATTTCGTTTATTATTAATTGCATTTTTTATGAAAAAATATTCTTGTTACAAAAATGTCCCGTGCGTCACGCGAGAATCGTTCTTAAAATGTAACTTAATTACATATGTTCCAGTGTCTATAAACAGATTATTTTTCTAAATAATAAACAAATATTTTACTTTGCAAAATACCACTTTTATTTTTGAAACTGTGACAATATTGTTTCGAACCGTTAGTTCATTTTCAAACAGAATGTTTGAAAATTCTGTTTGAAAATGAACTAACGGTTCGAAACAATATTGTCACAGTTTCAAAAATAAAAGTGGTATTTTGCAAAGTAAAATATTTGTTTATTATTTACAAATATGGAATACCATAAAGTAACGCTCAAATCTATTAATATTATTAAGATTATTTTTCTATAAAATTTCAATCTAGTTTATGATTTATTCGATCGTATTGATAAATATTAAATACGCAGCATATTCTTAATAGAAACTGATTGTTGAACTTGTAGAGTTTTTTCATACAGTAACTGTCAATAGTCAATACAAATATGACCTTGTCTCAGTTTTGTTAATAAATATGTAATTAATTAAATAAAAATAAAATTAACTACAATAGAAATTTATAAATAAAACATTTAACGGTAGTTGAGTAATCATAAACAACTTTTTTTTTTTTAAATAAATTTTTTTAGAGCAGTTTCTTTTACGCAAAGTTATACAATTCTTTATTTTATGGGTCATACACAATCAATGAAATAAGGAATAAGAAATAAGGAATAAGAAGTATGCCATCTAGTGACATTGAATGGAACTTTAACGTAACTGCTCATAGGTATATTATGTATTTAGGTACTTTTGTACATCAAAATTCATGAAAAAATAACGTTCGTGATGACTTTGTTTGTCACTAAAGTGAAAAAAATCACGAATTTTGACGTACAAAAGTACCTACATATTCATATCTATGAGCAGTTACGTTAAAGTTCCACTCAACGTCACTAGATGGCATACTTCTTATTCCTTATTTCATTGATTGTGTATGACCCATTAGTGTTTAAAAACAAAATAACTTTTTCATTGGAGTCTCGGGAGTCTCAAAATTTTAATTCTCAATTTTAATTTTAATATATCGGTTTGTTTTGATGAAATCGGGAGCGTTTCTGGTAAAATAAATTTTAAACGACACTGTCTCTTAAACTGCGTTAAGACTGGACACTGACTATTTACAAAATGGCCAAGTGCGGATAGACCATCCAACACGATGACAGAATGACCGAATGTATTATATAAGGGTTCGGTGGTTAGAACTATTACGAAATCCCAAAACAAAAAGGAGGTAACTACTCAATAATTTAAAAAGGATATTTGTCTCATTAAGATACATAATTAATTATATTAATTAATGCCAACGAATGATCGTTTGATGTTAAATTATGTGAAAAGAGTATGTCCTCATTATTAAAATATAATATTAGTAATTTTATTATCATGACATTCATTCTTATGCAATAAATATATTATTATAATTTAGTAAAAATTATTATTTTCTTGTTGACTTAAATTTTTTTTATATCTATAAGATTTCTTAATTATTAATTTTCCTTGATATTCACCACAGAATTGCAAATAAATGAACCCTTTACACACCAAAAAATATCTCAAGATGTCGTATGTGTTAGAAAATTTTGAAATATGATAAATTTTTTAACTACCTGTTTAAAAATTTGATGTAGAATTATTAATTGTACAATATGCGCCTCAAAGTTGGCAACGTATATAGGGTATATAGTATTAACAATATCCCTGTCGCAGCATCGTGCATAACATAGCGAATTTCCGTTTATAAAAATTAATTTTTCGCGGAAACTAGTTGACATAGAATAATAGTTTAAAGACCTTTTTTATGTAAATAATTTCTTCTTCCCTTTTAAATGGTGTAAAAAAATTTCACAAAAATTTTTGAATAAGTGGAAATTTTGGCAAAAAATTAATTTTTTTCAAGAACAAAAACCATGTTTCCGGCAACCGACGTGTCTGGCTGACGAACTCATCCAAGGGTTTGGGACTTTCAATGTTTTCACCAAATTTCGTAAAAATTGGATACTTCGTTGTAATATAAATAAATTTTAATGAATATTATGAATATTATTTTAGGTTTCTAGGGACCTCAAAACAAATTTCTGCCATAGTCCCGGGCTCAAGTCGCGTCATGACAGTGGCTGTAATAGCTGAATTCCATTCTGGAAATTCGCTAAAAAGGAGGGTGCCCATTTTATATGGGAATTTGGGCCTCCTTGTACATAATATTAAACAAGCGAAATCATTGTTAAAAAATGTAAAAGTTCTAGACAAATTAATAATTAAACTCTAGTTTATGCAATTTTTAAAATTTTTATCAGAATTTAAATATATAATAAATTCATTTTTCTTAAATTCAATACATATATTCAATTCAAACACTAAATAAAATTCATTGTTCTTAAATTAAATTAATTTAAATTAATTATAATTTAAAGAAAAAAATTACGATAACATTTTACAGTTACTTTTTTTTTTTTTTTGATTAATTTATAAAGAAATCATTGTCTATTAATTAGACTATTACAAATATAAAACTACCA
Organism: Brachynemurus nebulosus; assembly: GCA_035578155.1. Classification (NCBI taxonomy): domain Eukaryota; kingdom Metazoa; phylum Arthropoda; class Insecta; order Neuroptera; family Myrmeleontidae; genus Brachynemurus; species Brachynemurus nebulosus. The sequence continues at coordinate 74,589,946 of JAPWDM010000002.1, read as the reverse complement.
ATACGGCGTTTTTTTTTTTTTTAAAGTGGGCATATATGTATCACTTTCAATCAAAACGATTCATATGTACAATTACAGTATTTATTACATACATATTTTAATTAAATTACTTAAGTATGTTATTTATTGTTATTATATTATATTGATGAATTAATATTGGAAGACTCTTACATCATAAACTATTTACAATAAAAAAAATAATAAAACTTGTACACAGAATGGATGTTAGAATAGTATCTAAATACTAAAGAAACATTTAGCAACATCATTTTTGAAAAATGTTCCATTATCTATGTCTTTCGGAGACATATACCTAGTGATGTGAGTTTGGTAATATTACTAAATTACCGTAATTTACCCGACAAAAATTACCACAGGTAATTTTGATCTTTATGACATCTATTATCTGAAGTATTAGTTACAGACCTCCCTAGCAAATGTTATTGTGTTACGATTTTTATGATTTTTACATTTATTTAATTTAATTTATTCTTATTATTTAATTTAAAATAAATAACGATTCAAATTATTGAAAATGCGCCATTATGTTTGACCAGAATTATATTAAATACCCACTTTGACTTACTGTTTGTCTTCAAATTGTGATGTCATTGTAGTGTACTGTTTTTACTCTGTAGCGGCAATTTTTTTTTATTTAAAATTGTACAATTTATTTTTGACGAGTTTTACAAAAATGATCAAAAATTTAAAAAAAAATTATTTAACTGATACACACCCCTCTCGTTTTATTAACAAAATAAATAAATAAATAAAAAACTAAAAAATCAAATTAATGTAGATCTAATTCATTTAAAATACGAATATTGCAATATTACCGAATTTTACCAAAAATTACCGTAATATTACCAGTGGTAACTTAATTTTCAAAATTACCGGTAATTTTATATCTCTACACATACCTACATGTGTGAATAAACATTTTTAAGATTTTGTAGTACAACAACGAAATCCTTATAAATTCGTACCGCACTTAACAATTTAATAGACAGTGTCGTATTTTTAAAAACGGTTATTGATTTTTTTCAGCTCATACAAAAAGTTAAAGGTTCAGATAATCATATTATTAACAAATTAAAGTCTAATTTCAATATTAAATAAAAGCAAAAAATATTTTATTCTGAAAATTGTGAAAAATTTTAGCTACCGAATTACGAAATCTTAACTTAATGACATCTAGGTGTAAATAAATATTAATTTTATAAATATTTAAGCATCAATAAATTAAACAAAAATTTAAAAATCTGGACCAGAAAATGATTTGTGTTTCCGTTAAAAAATAAGCTCGAATTCAATTAATAAAATCATTTCCAAAAATTGCTACAGACGATTAACCGATTTAGTCAAAATATATTCAAATGAGACGTCCGGACGTTTGAAATAGTTAAATATCGACTTTACTTTTTCAAGTAGAATGGCGTAACATTAATTGTTTTATGGTTCAAAAATACTTACATATTTAAAAGTGTTAAATTTGTAAATTATTCTGTTATTGTTCGCGCTTCGCATCAATCAATGAATACTTCAAAGTCACGGTCTACGGTAATTTATGTATTCAAAACACATATTCGCATGTTTTTAAAAAGATTCATCCACGCTGATTAAGTAAATTAATTAAAACCCTATCAATTTATTCATTTATACATATATTCTGTTCTTATATTATGTTAATTTATAACTAAAGATCGTATATTTCATTGCGTAAAAATAATATTACTGGAATTTTCAGAGACATAATTATTTGACTAAAACTCTGAGCATTAAACAAAATAGAGGTATATGCAAATGAAACCAAAAAAGTGACTAAAATGTTGACAAATATGGCGGTGAAACGAAGTTGAATTTAAAATTTTTCTATATTTATTGATGTTAAATTTTTGTTGATATAAATGTTGTTAGAATATTTATTAATAGTCTCAAATTGCAAGAAAAATATTCGTTAGCACTGACACTTTTTAGGTTAGAAAAGGTATTAAAAAAACGATGTGTATTCCATCTTAGGCGAGCGACCTAACCTTAAAAAGATGCTTAAGAATTGAAAGAGTGACCAAGAGCGGTCTAATGGCTGTTTTTTTTTTTTTTTTTTTTTTTTTTTTAATCGATGCAGAATATTAACATTTAAAGCTATAGAAAAAAAGTTGGTAGATGTCTAATTTGTAGATCTTGTTTAAATGAAATACTTATATTTATAAACAATTGTAAGGATGATGAAATAGAATGACGTATGTTTAAAAACTGATATGACACGCCCTCACGTTTTTGTTGTTGTGATTGTGGTACTAGCAATAAATAAATACGCCGTTTACAACCGACAATTTTATTTATTAATGAAATGTGAAAGTTTCACCTAAGAGTTAATGCCGTTAGTGTTTGTTTATGTTTATTATTAAAACAGTGCACTATTTATTATTGCGTTTTGTCTAGTTCATTTTCTTTTCATTTTTTAACGTCCTTGTCATATATAGATTTACATTAAAATAATTTTTAAAAGAAAATTTTGGCTAATGTCTAGCATTTCCTTTAATCATTTTGGACTTGGTTTTTGTGAGATGTTTTTTGATACCGAAACATAACTCGATTTTTTATTTTTTTAATTTTCGAAAATTTTGAAATTTGGAATTTTTAAAATGAGCGTTTTTTGCAAAATTAGGGTTCTGTGGATATTTCAAAGGAAATTATGAAAATAATAAAATTTTATTTTGAAAATTATAAAAAAAAAAAAACTATACCGTCTGATCACACTGACTACGAAACCCTAATTTAATGTGTGTTCAACGCATACACTTGACAAATTTTTGATATTATTATTAATTTTTCAATTTTGAAAATTTTAAATTTTTTTTAGTAAGATACGACACTGTCTATTAAATTGCTTAGGATCACAAAGCACGAAACCATAAGTGTTCCACGGTTATGACTACGGAACACTAAAAATCGTAAAAGGAACCTTAACTCCATGTTAGGAGCCCTTTCTCCGAGATTTTTTCGAGACGAGCTACCAAAAGACGCGTTGAAAAATCTGGTAAAAAATAAAAAGTTTTTGACAGGAAGATAAAATTAATAATTATTTTTTTAAAAAGCAATTTTAAAAAGTAAAAAATTTTACTTAACTTCATATCAGTAACTAAAAAGTAATACTTTTATAATTTTATATTTTACTATTTTATTAAATTATAGAAACAAATCAATTTTTTACATTTTCCATTTTTGCTAAAATTATTTTTATTTACCAATAAAATAATTAAAAAATTTTTATTACAAAATAATCAATTTTTTTTGCTTATTATGTACATATGTACTACATTCAAATGTAATAATAATTAATCAGTTGTTAATTCAGTTAGTTTTGATTATTATTTTGTTTATTGCAACAAAAAAAGAAATTTGAAAATTTGAAGGGTGAGTACGACAAATCGTACAAATCGAATAACCTCATTTAATTAATAAAATCAATTTTTTAGAAAGTAAAAGTTATATAAATTTTAATTATTGATGAAAATTGAGTAGGTTTTTTTTTAATTTTTAATTTATTTATTTATTGCTTTTGTTCCATTTTAATTTCTGTTTTATTTTATCAAATTATTTTATTATGTGTATCAGATTATCAGATAACCAGATAATAAAGAGTACAGTAATTTATGTGTTATGTATGGTTAGAGAAAGTTATTTAGATTTGCCAGAAAATAGTGGTACTCAAAAATTAAATTCACAGAATTATTAGATTTGTCTAATAAACCTCTCGTAAGTTATTTCTCTTTTTTTGCTGCTCCTGCTACTCCTGTAAACGCATGCGTAATTCTCTAAAATAGTGAATAGTGTCCTTGGAATAGTATAACGCGCATGTGTCAAATCTGTTTAATAACTAAATTTCCCTTCTAGAAATTCGCTAAAATGTACTAAATACCTATAAAATCATAATTTAAAAAAAAAAATATTCAACATTTAAAAAATTAAATCAATGATTTCATTTAACAATTTTTCAGTGTTAAGGTTTTCTTTGTTATTTTAGAAAATCTATATTGCAATAAGTACATGATCATTTTTTTTTTTACTTAAATTATTTTAAGAAATATCAAAAAAAAAAAAAAAAAAATTCGTTCCCGATTAGCTTCAGTTGTCAGATTGATAAAAATTTAATATTTTTATTCCTTTTTTCAACAGTTTTAATTACAGATCATTGTTTTTACTATAGTTACTTCTGGTTTTACTTAATTAAAAATTTAATGCATTACTACGCAAAAGTGTCGCGATCGAATTAGAACGCTAAACATTTTTTTGTCTTAGTTGAAATCGATTGTTTTGAAGGTTATTTAAATTTTTTTACTGATATTCATTTACTGATATTTTTCTGTATTTCTCTTTATAATTTAAGGGGAGATTCGTCAAAAAGAACATCAAAAATTCACCTTTTTTATTTGTTTTCTTGTTTTTTTTTTTTTTTTTTTTTTTTTTTTTTTTTTTATACAAATAAATATTTTATTAAAAAACTAAATATACAACATTTGTTTCTACATGTCTGAGATTACAAAAAAAAATTTTTTTTTTAAAGAAATTAAAAAATTAGCTGAGTATAAATGGTTTTTGATGTCGACACTACAAGATTTTTTCACCTTGATGGTTCCTCGCGTTCTGAAATCCCCAGTGAACCAAAATAAAAAAATCAACAATTTTCTGAAAATATACATAATATACATTTATGTCACTAACTAGGATTTAAGAAAAAAAAAAAATAAAAACCGGCGAGAAATCGCATTTTAAAATTAAATTTTAAAAAATCACCGCTTTTTCTCGACTATAAACAGCCGCTATTTTTAAAATATATTACGGAACCAAAAGATCCTAGTTCCTGCCAAAATGACGGTATCGAGGAATAATATGCACTTTGATTTACATTTATGTCGATATTTCAAATATTTTTTGAGATACATGAGGAACCATGTCGAAAAACGTACTTTCGAGAAAAAAGCAATTAGTTTTTTATTTAAATTCATTTATAGTAAAGTGCGTGCATTAAAATGCCCATAACTTTATGATTTTTTTTTAAATACAATTTTAGGAGAATGTTTCTAACACCTTAAGGAACGTAATTATGAACAAAAAAAATCGATTTCTTTTTTTTTGTTTTAGCGAATCTCCCCTTAAGTAATTAAAAAAAATGTTTTTTTTACAAAGCAGTTACACATAAATTTGGTAAATAAAATTGACACCAAATTCTGTTACAAAAACGTGTTCAATTAATTATATAATGACTATTTTATTTTATTTAAAATGTTACAATCTCCTCTCACATGTGACCTAATGCAGTAATTAGACACATTTAACTAAATTTTATGCGTCTGTTTTTTGATCCGATTGAATTTGAATGTTTGAATAATTTATTCAATTTGCTCATCGTCATCTGTCTTTGTGAATTGACTTAAGCGGGTTCTACACGATGCTACGAACGTTCCTTCCAACATTCGATTGAACGTTTGAGGCAATTAAGTTCGATAGTTGATGCGACGAATGTATCTGCTACACGGTGAATCGAATGTTTGATCCAATACGAATGATGATGTGTTGGTACTCAGTGGACAACGCTGTTATCTGTCTGATGTTATCTCTAATGTTATACACTGATGTTGTCTCTCTTCACATGAACGAGTCGTGCGCAACCAACGAACGCAACCAACATTGACCTTCAAACGTTTGAAGCATCCCTTTGACTCGGTGCAAGAATACCGACATCGAACGGGACACGACTAAATGCGAACGTTTGACGCTCGACATTGGACACTCGTAGGTTCGAACAACGGCTACACGATGCTATGAACCATCCAACGTCGAATGTTGGAAGGTGTTCGTAGCATCGTGTAGCAGCGGCTTTATTTAGATATGTTTGCAAGCAACAAACAAGTTGCCAGCGTTGCTGACATTAGTCGTATGATATTGCAATAGAAATATAATTTTTTATTTTCATTGAATCACTGGAGATTTCTGTGTTGCTCAACGCGCGCCGGTACAGCTACTCATTGCAGTATGTAATTTCCTTTCAAAATATGTAGGTAATCAATTAATAATCATTGACTTTTTATTCTGATAATCTATACATAATTATGTATAATAAAACTGTAATGAAACCATTTCTGTACATGAAATATTTTTTGAAAAATTGTACTGCTACTGTAAATAGTTATCGATATAGATATCAAAACAGCGATTTTTAAAATTTTTGTCTGTCTGTCTGTCTGTTTGTTCACGCATCGCGCAAAGCTATTGGACGGATTTTAATGAAATTTTGTGTGTTGATAACTTATTACCTGAGTCAACATTTAGAATACTCTTTATTCCGGGAAAATGTCTCATTCCCACGGGAAAATAGAAAAACTATTTTGAGCATGTGCACACATTACGCACAAACTATTGAAGGATTTTGATGAAATTTGGTGTGGTGATAGCTTACTACCTGCGTTAACACTTAGGATACTTTTTACTTCGGGAAAATGTCTCATTCCTATAGGAAAATAGAAAAACCATTTTGGGCATGTGCATGTATTACGCAAAAATTATTATTCTATACAAGTTCTGTATACAGGGTGTAAAACAAATAACTTTCGTCCTTTTGTGGAGTGACTCATACCACCCTGTAGACACTAAAACCGCAGGAATTTTTTCGGAATTAACAGTCGCGTCACCCCTCAAAAGGATAAGAGTTATTTCCCTTACACCCTGTATATATATATATATATATATATATATATATATATATATATATATATATATATATATATATATATATATATATATATATATACGACGAAAGTTATTTGTTTTACACCCTGTAATTATTACACTTATATGTATATACTTTTCATTAAGTTTATAACAATGCGTCGCGCGAACGACGTCGCGAGTACAGCTAGTAAATGAATATTAGAAGTAATTTACATGATTAAAACATGGACAGGTAATTTTTGAGTTTTTTTTTTTTTTTGATTTTGCTTCTTGCAACATCAAAATTAACAGGATGAAGCTGATCACTAAACAGAAAGCTACTTACGCGAAGTGTCTAATAACTGTATTAATGCTACTATCAATTGTGTCTAGATACGCAACACGTGTTTTATTTCGATACGAATAAAAATTATACGTAATAATTATATAGTACCTAGTGACTGATAGTGAATATTGTAAACTTTTTTAAATTCTCCAGTACAGTATTGAGGTTAACTATTTTTATGTACTAATTTATTTCAATAAATTATTTGCACGCAAATTAAAAATTAATTTTTAATCACGCTAAAGAAGTATGACTTATAATGCGCGTTTAAAAAATATTTTGAAACAATACGTATGAATAATTTGTTAATTTCTATTTAGAATCAAATAAAAATAATTAGCTGTATCGTAGGGTGTGTACAGATTAGCAGATATATACCATGTATAGCATACCTTCTTTGTCCATCCGTATCTCTGTGATAATTAATCAAGTACACAATACACATACAATAATGTTACAAAATTAACTAAATTATACACATTTTTTTTTTAAAATCAATCATGCATTAAATTTTCAATACACAAAAACGTATCTATTTTTAATTTTTTATCAACTTAATGTTCTTTTTTTTATTTGTTTGACAGTTTGTCATCCATTTGTAAATTTACATAACCTCACTTCTTTGTGTATGGGTAATTAATATCAATTTACTATTTAGCTTTAGGGATTTCAATTATTTCATGTTTTATTACTGTCATTATGAGTTAGAACGATCATTAGTAATCATGAATCATCATTAAGGTGTTCCACTTTAATCTTTTTCACAATTTTCTGTGCTAAAAATAGTAAAAAGGTAAATTTTTTTTATAACTATATCGAAAATATTTATTTTCTGCTAACAATAAATAAAACGCTTTTTTATTTATAGTTGTGTGACTTGTTTTGATTCATATTGGGTTTGTTTCAACTACCTCTTTTTGGATTGTATATGGACCGATTTGTGAATCGTTGTGTGCGCAAGTTCGTACTGTAAATTGTGCACTGAGTGATAAAAAAAAATCTATGGTTGAAATGGTTTTATGTACGTGTAAATGTCAAAAATGTCAAATTTTTTTACAGTTCTGGAATTTCAGAAGAGAATTTGCAGTTGATAATGGATAAAAATATTTTTGATAAAAAAAAAAAAAAATTACAAAATACGCCTAAAATACTGTATTATAAAGAATTACATTTCGAAATTATTCGCAAAAATTTTGCCAGTAGTTTTCATTTCTTTGTTTAAATTTTTAATTAGTCTTCGTCATATCTGCGTTAAAGAAATTACTATCCCACTCAACACCACTCATTTTAAATTTTATTCTATACATTTATTTAAAATTATGCAAAAAGTACTGAATAACTTTATCACCAATAATAATAAACATTTGAATTTTAAATTTTAGCGCTCTGTTATGCAATACGGTCCAAACGATACCTACTCTACGCTGTGTATCGAATTGATGATACATGAACCAGTTTCCATAGAATCAAAAATAAGTTGAAACGCTACCTAATGTCATGTCATGCACTGTCAAAAGAGAGCTTAAAACACATTTTTTATACTGCGCAAGCGGGAAACATTACAATGTATGGTTTTTTAGGGAGTTGAAACAAACCTATATAGTCATTGACACAAGTGTCTTGTTTAATAGTTGAATACTGCTACTACGATCACCACTGATATGGTGAGGATATTGAATTTCTTATTTGAGGTAGTTCTTATTTAGATAGTCCAGTGTAATTGGGTGCCGCAAAGTCACAATAATGTCACTGAACTTAACAATTAATATATTATAATATTTTGGCAAATGATACAAATATTTTGATGATGTAAACATTTATTTTGTCATTCTATACTAGATTTTTTTTGTTTCTATTGAATTCAATATTTTTTTTTTGGGATTGTAGACAATAATTAGACTTATTAAAAATAACAATATTATACATAGATGTAGGTGTTAATAATACCTTTTTTTTTTATTAAAGTTGAAGAAACAATTTTAATTTCTTTACATTTTATCTTTGCACAATGGATTTATTTTTTTATATGATTCTTATTGATTTTTTTTAAAATTATGTGTAATTGAGAAACTTAGAAAAAATTTGGGAAATTATAGTCTGAAGGTTATATTAATAAATTAAGTCAGATACGAGTTGTACAAGAAAATTTAGTTTTCTTAGAAATGAAAAAAGATGAACAGCAGTTTTTTTTTTACCATTATTTATGTCAAAACATGTGTTAAACAAATGCACAATGTTTGAATTAAGTCTTAGGCTGTCTACACAATCAATGAAATAAGGAATAATAAATAAGGAATAAGAAGTATGCCATCTAGTGATGTTGAATGGAACTTTAACGTAACTCGTCATAGATATAAATATGTAGGTATTTTTTTACGTCAAAATTCGTGATTTTTTTCACTTAGTGACAAAAACGTCATCACGAACGTTACTTTTTCATGAATTCTGATGTACAAAAGCACCTAAATACATATACCTATGAGCAGTTAAGTTAAAGTTCCATTCAACGTCACTAGATGACATACTTCTTATTTCTTATTCCTTATTTCACTGATTATGTAGACAGCCTTATAGCTATATGAAAATTACGTGGGAAATTCAAATTTTTCTATATAAATTAATGCTAAAATATTTTTTTTAGATTTTATATAAAATTGTTTTGGGCGGTTTTTTTGGGAATTTTCATTGTATAAAAGAAATTAGTTGTTAAATTTTATTTTATTTTAAATTAAACGAAAGGCTTGAGGCACGAATCATGTTGGCACTTGTGAGTTTTCTTTTAATTGTATAAAGAAAAAAATTTATCCTTTGAAGAGACTTTAACTTAATTTAATAAAACAAAATTCATTTTTACATAAACATTTTCTTTCTTTTTGTTACAGAATAAACATTTTCATTGCAACATTTTCAAAAATAAACGACAGCGATCATAAAATTTTTTTTATTTAAAACCGTTTTGTGTGATTGTATGTGGTGATTTTATTGTATAATGATTATAAAATGGAGTCTGTGGAGGTATTTATATGTGATTTTAATCGTACTGCTAATTATCGTATACGAAAATGTGAGCGCATTAGAGAATGGATTGGCGAGGACACCGCCTATGGGTTGGCTAGCGTGGGAACGATTCCGTTGTAACACCGATTGTAGAAATGATCCGGATAATTGTATCAGGTAAGCGCACATCGTATACTATAATACTATTTATAATACATAATGTTTGGTTTGGTGAATTGATGCGTTCAAGCAACGAGAGGGGCTTAGAAGAAGGTTAAATTTTATTGCCAATTATTGCCATATAAATTCAATAAAATCACATTTGAAGGTTAATCAAATGCCAGTTAGTGTCTATCGTGTCTATTCGCTCCGAGCCGAAATTATAGCCACCTATATCAAGTGATTATTTAACTATTTATCAGGACATTTTACTATTTAAATAAATGGAAAATATATTAAAAAACTGAATTTTTTTAAATAAAAGCCGTACATCTGCTCATTTAACCTCAAAAATATCTGAAAATAAAATATTTTTCAATAATTAATCAAGAAAAAGTATATAAGATAATTTTTATATTTTTTTGAAAATTTCAAAATAAAATGACGTTTGGTAGTAGCGTTACAATAGTTATTTTTGACACATATGCGTAAAGAGAGGTATTCTAGTAGGCTTGAATTGGGGCACGAGTCTAAGGGACTGACGCATACACAACGAGATCGAGTGCGCTGTATACCCCCACGAGCCGTCAGGCGAGTGAGGGTAAGCGCACGAGATCTCGTTGTGTATGAGTCAGTCCCTTTAGCGAGTGCCCCAGTTTAAGCCTATTGGATATCTCACTTTACGCATACGTATCGAACATAATTTCTTATAACGACGGCTTCTTAAGTTTAATAGAGAGAAAAAAATTAATTATTTTTAAGTAATTTTAGAAAATAGTAGGGTTAATTTTATTTTATAATGTTATATGGAAAAAAATTTTTTTTATTAATTTGTAGATCGTTTTTACTTGTTTTTATTAATTTGTTGATCGTTTCCATGTTTAATTTGAATATGATTATCATTGACAAATGAATATTATTATTTTCTCGCATAGTTTTAGCTACTTTCACGCACAGTTGTACTTTCGCGCACAGTTACTGTCGTTTGTTTTACAATGATATGAAAATTGCTCTTTACGCCCACTACACAAGCTCGAATATTGAATTTTAGAAGCGGGTGTTATAAAAATATTTTTTATTATTATTATGTAGAATCTGGTAAATAGAAATTGTAATAAGTACTCGCTTTGAGAAAATCAAACAAGTATTTAAAAAAAAATACTTTTTCTTAAAGAAAATAGTACAATTATGTACAAATGCCGCCTGATAAGGAGATATATTTGTCACCATGAGCGCTGTAGTCGATTTTTGTATCCCCTCTAGGCAAAAGCTCATAGCGAATACGAAATTTTTTTTAGTTAGTGAAGTATCGCTCCCAAAGTTTAAACGAATATAAAATTTACCAGAGGTAGGGGCGCAACAACCGGGGGGTCCAAAGGGTCCGGACCCCCCGTAAAATTACGTGGATCCCTCACCGAATTACGTAAATTTTCCTTAAATTTATTTTATTTATACTAAAAAGTAAAATTTTTAGTGGCTATTAATATTTTTTTTATTTAAAAATCGAATTTTAGGAGACGAAATTTCCGATAACATTTTCCAGTGTTATCGAAGAATTACGTTATCAAACAATTGGGTTTTTCAAATTTTTATTGCACCCCCCTGCAAATTTGTAGTTGTTGCGCCCCTGACCAGAGGGGATATACCCAGGGACGGATTAACCCACATACCTAAAAAATATAAATCAATAAATAAAATTAAATAGTGACGCTTTCAAAAAACTGGGCCCTAGCCATTTGTCTCATTTGTCTATGCGATGATTCAGTCCTGAGTGTCGATACTTATCTGAATTACATGATCGACCAAGTGGTCGGAAAACGACATTTCATATTACACGACCTAATATTATTCCAGATAATGGTCAAAAAGATTCCGGGCTACAAGAATTATATTCAGGGTTAAAAAATTATTATTAAACATTTCTCGAATGCTTAAAAAAATCTCCATATTTATCTGAATTACGTGGTAGACGAAGTGGTCAGAAAACGACATTTCATATTACACGACCTAATGTTATTTCAATATTAATTGTAGAAATGATTCCAAGCTGTAAGAAATCTATTTCACAGTTAAAGAATTGCTTTTAAACATTTCTTTAATGCTCAAAAAAAGATCGAGAGGGCGGACACAGGCTGTCGACAGTTTCTTCTTACAGGGCTCTTCCCATCCTCACAAGATATAATATGTAGAGCATACAAAGAATTTAAAACAATAAATAAAATAACTAAATAATGCGAAAAACTAAAACAATTCTCAAATATTGGTTAAAATATTCAAAATAGACAATTTGACCGGGCCCTAACCATTTCTCTCATTTATCTGTGCAATGATCCGGTCCTGGATTCTGGATATATCCATCATGCCAAGGGCGTAACTAGATTAAGGGGTCCTTAATCGCTCCTTTTTATTGTATTTTCTTTGCGTGAATCATGTCAAAAATATTTTAATTTTTCATAAAATTTTATAAGAATCGAAACATTTAAAAAAAGTGACTTTGAGGACGATTTATCGATCCCTGTCGCACTGCGTAGTTGCCGCTGTTTAATAGAATTTAATAGAAGGCTGTGTGCGCCAAGATGTGCGTGGAGTTGACCCTGAGATTGATGATCCTGTTTAAGTTAAAAATATCAATTCTTTTTCTTATTTTAAAAAAATTACATTCAAAACTTTAAACGCGTTTACCTTAAAAAACTTTTTTTTTAAAAAAACACAAATACGGCGAGAATGATTTCTTAAAAATTTTTTGTGTATATTTTCCAAATGCATAATCTCAAAATGTATCCATAGAGTTAGAAAACAGCATTAGTTGATTTTATGAAACAAAGAATTTTCCCACGTATTTTACCAGTTAGTTAATAAAAAATTTTTTTTTCTTTATAAAATAATAACAAAGCCAAAAAAAAAAATTTTTTTTAAAATATCTAGACATAATTTATCGATTTATACTGACTTTAATATATAATAATAGACAAAATTTATTAGTTTTGAAGGACAATAGAACCTGATATCTAGTTTTTAATTCTATTCATTCAAAAATTAATTTATCATTACCGTTTGGTATTTTAAAATCTTAAATTAATCACGATCACAACTGATGTAGTTAATAATAGAATTTTATACAAAGGAAAATATCGAACAAGATTTTAAAAAAAATTAATAATAATTTATAGGCATTTTTTAACTTGTATGAGGTCAAAGTGGACTTTTTTTTTTAAATGATTAAGCATAAAAAATGGGTTCAATAAACAGAATTATGTACAATATTTTATGTATGCAACATAAAAAATTAATATTTTTAATAAAAATATTTTTTTAAATTAACTATATATAATTAACTATAATTGATTATTAACAATTTTTTTTTTATAAAATACATAAACATTTTCATGGAATTTAAACTTAAAATAAAACCCAAAATTAGTGATGTACACATATAAGTCAGGTATTATTAAAACTGGGAACTTTTAGACAACTTTTTTTGATTACGAGCTAAAACCAACCAAAATGCGTTTTTTTTAAAAAAAAAAAAAAAAAACGTTTTTCGGAACAGTGGTTTTTTTTAATTTTGGAACAGTATTTAAAACCACCAACCCCCGTCTAAACAAATAATTTACTATATTATGAAAACTAATATTAAGTAATTATCGATTTTATAGACATTCGAATTTTTTGGTAATAGTTAAAATATTATTTGGTAAATAGAATCAAAAAATGGATAACTGAGTACAAACGGTAAAAACATTGCATTTTAACATAAATATGTAACAACTAGATCTACTGCTCAAAATTTTCAGTCTACTACGTTCTTATTGTTAAGTTATTATTTTGAATTAACAACAAAGTGCAAACAATTATGATATATTTAAAAATTTTATATGTTTCACATTTCACAATTCACACAAAAGCACAGGGCCGTAACTAGGTCTTCAGGGGCCCCTACTCCGCCCCAGGCAAAACCAAAAAATTCTGCTCCCTGGCAAAAAAAAGCGGCGATTTTTTTTTTTTTTGGCTTGTCAGTCGTTTGCTCTTTTGCTGCCCTAATTTTACAGAAATACCGCCGTTAAAATTTGTCAAATTTAGAAATTTGGAACTTTTTGTATGCTCTTGGGGGCCCCCTTTGGCAGGAACCCCGGGGCAATGTCCCAACCTAGTTACGGCCCTGCAAAAGCATGAGTAGGTAAAGTTACAAATTCGTTGACATCTTAACTATTTTACTTGAAGATTTATGTGTACGTCAGATCAAGATTTTTATCGGTTTATTTCAGTAAAACAGTTAAATATAATTAAATTAATTTTGTCTTCATTTTATTCAAATTTGAATCGAAAATTATGGTAAAGTTATTAATTGACAGTTCTTGGAGTGAATAAATCAACTTAAGGGGGAAGTTCAAATAAAAAAGCAACTTTTTTATTTATGATTATTTTGCTTGAAATTTTTTTTCAAATTAGGGAGGGTTTCAAATAGAAAATTTTGTTTTTGAAACATTCATTACTCTTTCCCGTGGGGGGAGGGGGCCCTTTTTCACAAGTTTTTAAGCGTTTACAAGGAACGCCATATCTCAAAAAGTAATGAATTTTTTTTAAATATTTTTTCATTATTTTATTCCTAAAGAACCTGTCCATAAAGCTGAATATGGGTTTCAGGTAATTTTAAAAATTAACTATAAAATTGTAATCCGAAACTTCTAAAAATTATAAAACCCAATTTTTTATTAAAAAAAAAAAATATTTAAAAATAGTTACAATTGTTCAAATAGAAAAACCATACTTTACTTTATGCGCAATATGTTTATGAACAAAATTTTAAAAAAATTAAGTCTCTATCTTTTCTAGAACTTGAGATATGATTTTCTTTGTCGGGAAAAACACAACTTTCGGGGAACGGTAAAAAACAAAAATAATAACAAAAGAAGCGGTTTACTCACTGTTTATTAAAACGTCTACAAAGGCATACAAATAAAAGAACATTATGTCAGTGCATACTATAACTCATGTACACACCAAAACTAAATATTACTGATCAAATCGCGAGGGGGTGGGGGGGGGCGAGCGTTGTCTGCAAAGGAGTAGCAACTTGGCTATGCAGCGGCTCACAAATAAATATTTTTCTACTGAAAAAACTTTTTTTTGGCTATATTTTATATATCACCGTGTTCGTAAAGAACCACAGAACAAAATAAAAACAGAAAACGAGATTCGAAAAAAATTAGTTTATTAGCCGTTTCTGGCGTGAACTCCTCCGTTAAAGTCTAGCAACATCTTTCAACGTCGATTTAAATGAAGCATGACAGGAGATTCAAAAATTACAGTTCAGCATATATTTATGTAAAATTTTCCAGTAATCACGGAAATATTTTTAGATTGTACAGAGCCAATTTCTCTAATATATTTATATATTTGATTAATTAATTTTATACGTAAATTAGGTATCTAACCAATTTTTAGATGAAAACAGTGAATTCATGGTTTGTCTTCAGGTATATTGCATGACAATTCATCATTGCTGCATTTACTGTTCCAGTTTTTTTTTTTTTTTTTTTTTTTTTTGGTTAATTACATATGTAGATATTTTTAACTATGAAAATTTTTGTTACACTTTTTAAAAATTCACGAAACCGGTTATTATGAGAATAATAGGATGTATTTATTTGAATGAAAAAGTAGATATGATCATTTATAGAAAATCTAAAAATCCCACTGACTTCTCTATACCATCTCTCACAAGACACACCTTTGATAATAATGTGATATGATTCAGTTTTTGTGAAATATATTTTATTTGATGTAGGCGTGCGTCAAGCAAATAATATGGGAAATATTTTTTTTTATTTACGAAGATATCAGCAGGTACAAAATAATAAAGTATCATTTAAAAGTAACCACAACTACATATTTAGTATTTACTGAACAAATTTAAATTAGAGGTATAACAACAAAGGAGTGCATATAAGCTGATTTATTTCTAAATGGGGAAATCCTAAAAATTATATGATTTGTGGGTTGACCGTAAATTTTCTTAATGTAGCATAAATAAGTATCACTTTTTTTTATTTTACACACGTAGTTCAGGTCGTGACCCTTTTGAGTCCCCTTTTGTAAGTTTTTAGTACACCGTTTACAAGTTATTCGCTATCAAAAGTTTTCAGTATCCAAAATTATATTCAATTTGAGTGCTGTAGTTTACATCATTTGTGCACTACGATGCACTGTTTACGAGATATTCGTTATCGAAAGTTTTCGATATATAAAAATATAATTTGATTTTTGTTATTTGTTAGCTCATAACTAGATCATTTTTTGTGTTTTATTTTCACAGAATAGGTATTCTTAATATTTTATTTCTAAAAAAATAATAAAATTGAAAGTCTAGATTTTGATCAGTGTGAATTTAAAATTTGTACTTTGTCAGTCAGTACTCAGTAATACACAATATTTTTGTAAAAAAAGTTATTTAAATAATGCAATTTCTATGTACATATGTAATTAATAAAATAAATTATGCAATAAAAAGATTAAAAATAGTATAATTAAAAACATGTTAAGTATACTTATACTGTAGTTATATAACTCAGCCACCTTTCTTCTTTTATCATTTACAATCGGTTTCCGACCATATAAAGGTACTATTATGTAGTTACAATCTTAAACAATAGTAACTCGATAAGGTAAGTATGATAACTTGGTAAATACACCAGTAATACGTAAAATAATATGTAATCATAATTATGTAAGAATAAAAAGAGCCCGAAATGTTTTTTTGTGTTTTAAAGGCATACATATAATATTTGAATTATCTATCTCAACCTATTAATACCTTGACGGTCATTGACGCCATAAAACGTCAAGTGAAACCTTACTAACTCAATTTATTCTTAAGATGCGAAAGCAATACAAACAAACAAACTCACTTTCGCATTTATAATAGTATGTAGTATGATTTCGGACTTGGGTGGTATCGAATTACATTTGTACGCAATGCACACAAAATGTGTAACAGAAATTTTTATGAAAAGAATACCTTATGAGTTTATGTCTGTCAATGTACCGTCAGTTGGGACGAATGTAGACGATTTTTTCAGTTTTTTGGCAATAAATTGTTTAGAGTTTATCTAAAAAATTCTAAAAAAATTATTTAAATGCTTTAATATCACGAGCATACAGGGCAGTAATAAAAATATCAAAATTGGTACTGCAACATTTTTTTTTTTTTTTTGGTTATATAGTGTCTAGATTCGCCCCTATGTGTGGGGCGAATCGAGACAATGCTTTATTTGTAATATAAATCACATTCAGTCATGCATATGGGTAAAATCGGATATAAAAAGATAAAAATAGCTGAATTTCCAATCTGAAAATTCGCTAAACTAAATAACTGCATCAGCGAAGGACTTTTGATGGGTGGAATAAAACATTTTGGATTTAAATGAATTTTATTTCGATTTGCCTTTGAGTCTATTACGCAAGGTCGATTTGGGAACATGGAAATATTCAGCAGCTTGTCTGAGCGATTTTCTTTTATTTTTAATATCGGAAAGCAGGGGCGCAACAACTACATGTCTACAGGGGGTCCAACAAAAATTGAAATTATCAAATTTTTTGATAACGCAGTTCTCCGATAACAATGGAAAATGTTGTAATAAAATGTCGTCTCCGAAAATTTGATTTCCAAATAAAAAATATTAGTAAACCACTAAAAATTTTACTTTTTAATATAAATAAAATAAATTGAAGGAAACTTTCCAGGTAATTTTAGGGGGTCCGGACCCCTTGGACCTGCCCGGTTGTTGCGCCTCTGTCGAAAGAGCCCATTTTATGTTATCTAGACTACAGTTTATGTAGTTTATACCCACTTTCTTTTTATACTGACGCAACATGGTGCATGAATTCGCCTCACCTATAGACAATTTTTTGTTAATCAATTTATATAAAAAAAAAAAATTAAGCACACTGCAGCTTTCAATTTTGGTACATATATTGTCAAAAAAACGCCAAACATTTTGTTGCCAGTCCCTACTTTATATATATAACTGTTTTTTTTTGTACAGCAGTTTCTTTACAAGATTTCAAAACCCACGTTATTTTTAAAAATTATAAACAATGCGCCTGTAAAATAACAAAATACAAAGATGTCACGTTCACCGCTTTTCTTTGATGGCTAACTCATAACTGACAAAATTCAGTAACATAAATTGATCTATGACCTTGTACGGTCATAACACTGACGAAGAAATATCGAGAGGCAGCTCTGTCTAGATTCGCCCCTACTGTCTCGGTTCGCCCCAACTGATGGTACAATATATACAATAATGTGCTTTTTACAAATAATCCCTATTAACCCTATTAACAGTTAAAATAATACATAACCAGTAACGTATTTACAGGGGGTTAAGTAGTGGGCTTCACCCCTAGATGGAAAATACTTGAGGCGACAAATATTTCTAATAGGAATTTCGTTTACATCCAAATTACCGTAATTCAGCCATTCACCCTAATTCACTTTCATAAAGCTTGATTTGGGAATTTTTTTAAAAATGTTGTGACGTCATTAAGGTTACTAAAATTTTCAGTGCCATAAATACCATAAATAAAATGATAGAATGATGAAATTGGACGCGAATTGTAGGTTTTCGAAGCCGTTCTTTTCATTTTTACCAAAATTAGATACGTACGACCACTAGAAAAAGAACTTGTGTCAGATAAGCCATATTTCTAAAAGGAATTTCGTCATTTTGATGGCAAAAAAAAGGAAAGTTCACAACCAAATTATCCTAATCCAATCAGTCACTCTATAATCCGATCAATTTAGCCCTAAAAATAGTAGTAAAGATACAAAAATTAGGGGAGAGCTGAAAATTGGTACGAATGTTCGAAACACCATTATAAATAAGTGTTGAAAAGTCCTCCTCCACGGTGGCTCTTAGGAAAAAAGTATTGAGACATTTTTTATAGAAAATTATATGATCTACAATTTTTGTCTGACCTAATTTTACGATAAAACTTACCGTTTTGCTGAAAAACGCCCCCATTTCTAACACCTTTGACCTTAAATAAAATTTTTTCCGTACAGGATCGATGAGGACTTTTCAACACTTATTTATAATGGTGTTCCGAACATTCATACCAATTTTCAGCTCTCCCCTAATTTTTGTACCCTTGCATGTTTAAATTGACCGGTGTATCTAATATAATTCACTTTCATAACGGTTACAACAATTTTTCAGTGTCTTAAACACCGTGAATTAAACAGATGTTATGGGCCATTAAATTTTAATATTTTAAGCACAAAGGTTAGTAGTTGTCTTCAGTAGGCAACATTGTGTGATTTTACGGTAATTTATACACAGAAGTAGAGGGGGCAGTAAGGACACGGCGGGAGCTCATAGGTGGTGAAACCCTAAATCCGCCCCTGTACATAAAACTACATAATATGTACCTACCTATAACTAGTTGCAGAGTTTTTGAGGTATCAAAGTCCAACAAAAAGGAAAGATGTATTTTTAGTAAGAGATATACATATTTTATTATATTAAAAAGATAAAATACTTTTGCAATAAAGATGGATATAGAGTAATTATGTCTAAACTCCCCCTATTAGTTGTTATATTTCTCACTCAGGTAATATTGAACGATACATACAATGTATAAAGATACACTACGTTGTAAAAAAAAGTAATCGATTTTGAAATAGTTTGCTTATTTATATAGTAATGCAATGATGTACCTACTTAAATAAGTAATTTTAAATTAAATAAATAATATTAAGAAATTACCTTTACTAACTCTGAATACTTCGAAGTAAAAAAATGAAGTAGTTGTTATTGTTATCTTATTGTTAGTCACTATCACTTGAACTTTCATCACACACCTATTACTAAACTTGAGTTAATGGGATTTTCACACCATCACTTTCACTTTTCATAAACACTAACACATTTAAAATGATAAGTTTTGCTTGTGGACTTAACATTTTATTTTTAATACTCGTATTCATTTCCATATTTAAATTAATTAAATATCAATAGATAAAAACCCGTTTAAATAGAGGGTATAAAAAAGTATAATAATAATCAAGAATACGATAAGTTAAAAAAAATTGTTAAAATATCGAAAATTGTATCTCGCAGGTAAAGCACTTGACTAGCCAAACCTAAGTAAAAGTACTGATTCTAAAAATTACAAATTTATTTGTAAACATACAAATTTTGTAAAACTAATAAACAGATTTTATTGAAAAATTCATAATAATAGCAATATTTACAAAGGTAGTTTTTATGCAGGTTTTATGACTGTATCAGGTAGTTCAATAAAATTGAATACATTTCAATTAATTAACCACTGAAAAGTACAGACTTTAAAAGAGAAAATTGTAGACCGTTTTATTACTTACAATATTTAGTAAATTATTCAGAAAGTATAAAATATTAAAAATTAAATGTTTCTAAACTACAAGAAATATGTAATATAATTAAAACTAGAAATACCTATGATAAGAAATTTAATGTTTCAAAACGACTTAACGCTACCAATTTTAAAATATTAATTACTAACAGGAAATTTTTTTATGAAAAATACCCTTACATAGTAATAATAACATATTTTGGTATTTATAAATACGATTTTTTTAATGGTGTAGACCCTTACTTTCATTTATTTAACGCGGTACTGTAGTAAAACTGGAAGTGGACTTTAGTCGCTCAGAAACTTTGCAACTACCTATACGTACATATTAAAAACACGCAAAAAGCACCGATAATTTTTTTTTCTTTTTAAAATAAAAAGTAAAATTAACCTTGGGTCAATTAAAAATGACAATACCTAGTTCACATGATTGCTTAATATACTTACTTATTTACCGTTCATTTAAATAAAACATCATTTTTCAAAAGAAAAATAATATAATTGTTCCGTTTTTTACTGAAATTTTATTGTTTAAGTTACAAAACATGTAGTTAATTATTTTCAAGCAGTTACAAAATTTGTCATACGTATAATTATCATACATTTTTTTTTTTTTTTGTTATTATTAATTGTTATTTCAATAGTAAATTACGACGCATTTGTAAAATGACATTGGAATTAAAAGATTAGTTATTTAAGTATTATAGGACAATCAAATAAATGGGTTCTGTGTCTTATTAAAACAATAAAATAATTAATTTGTTTTCTGATTTAATAATTTGATGTTAAAAAACAAAACAATCAGATTTTTGCTGTAGTAAAAAAAAAGGAAGTATCGGTATTACTGGGAATAAGTGTACATTTAAGTCATGTCCCTCCCATTCTATGCCCAAATATCTACAATTCTTCATTCTTCTAATTTTTTTCGAATCTTGTGTTTTGTTTTTATTTTGTTCTGTGGTTCTTTACAAACACGGTGATATATAAAACATGGCCAAAAATTTTTTTTTTTTTCAAATAGAAAAATATTTATTTGTGAGCCGCTGCACAGCCAAGTTGCTGCTCCTTTGCAGACAACGCTCGCCCTCCCTCGCGATTTGATCAGTAATATTTAGTTTTGGTGTGTACATGAGTTATAGGGCCTATTCGTACCGCACCAAGTCAAAGTGTCTTGCTCTTACTTTTAAGAACATTACACTTGTTTTGAAGAACTTTTGTCTTACTTTGGAGATATTTGTATGTTCCTGTCTCACTTTCCGTGTTCTTGAGAGAAGGGTGAAGGATATGTACGATGTATACCGAACGCTATTACTGACTATAAACTATGTATGCTACAATCATCGTATCAAAGTGAGACAGGAACATACAAATATCTCCAAAGTAAGACAAAAGTTCTTCAAAACAAGTGTAATGTTCTTAAAAGTAAGAGCAAGACACTTTGACTTGGTGCGGTACGAATAGGCCCATAGTATGCACTGAGATAATGTTCTTTTATTTGTATGTATGCCTTTGTAGACGTTTTAATAAACAGTGAGTAAACCGCTTCTTTTGTTATTATTTTTGTTTTTTACCGTTTCCCGAAAGTTGTGTTTCTTCCGACAAGGAAAATCATATCTCTAGTTCTAGAAAAGATAAAGACTTAATTTTTTATTTTGTTTATAAACATATTGCGCATAAAGTGGAGTATGCTTTTTCCATTTGAACAATTGTAACTATTTTTAAACATTTTTTTTTTTAAATAAAAAATTGTGTTTTATAATTTTTATAACTTTGGGATTACAATTTTATAGTTAATTTTTAAAATTACCTGAAACCCATACTCAGCTTTATAGTCCTTTAGGAATAAAATAATGAAAAAATATTTAAAAAATATTCATTACTTTTTGAGATATGGCGTTCCTTGTAAACGCTTAAAAAATTGTGAAATAGGGACCCCTCCCCCTACAGGGAAGAGTAATGAATGTTTCAAAAACAAAATTTTCTACTTGAAACCATCCCTAATTTGAAAAAAATTTCGACAAGCAAAATAATCATAAATAAAAAAGTTGTTTTTTTATTTGAACTCCTTCCTTAACACACGTGTAAAAATTATACATCAAACTACCGGAACTATTTACATCATTTACATGTTACTTATCTTATCTGTGATATTTGTCATATTTGCTACAAAATATGACGTCATTTTAATGTAACGGCGCATTTTTACCAACTTATTTAAATGAAGATAAAAAAATTATCATTTTCAAAGTAGAATTTTTAAATAACTAAAGAATATTTTTATTTGTCATTATTGAAATTAAATATATTTACGAGTAATACATAAAATTATTTAATATTTAAAACAAATTTTGAATACAGTCAGGTACCCTATTGTATCACGTGTATGATAGTTTCGTTTAGTAAAGAAATAGTAACACCACATAATTGACCACATACACCACATACTTAGAAAGTTAATTCAAACTTTGCAAATCATTCCGCAAATTATTATTATTATTACTATCTATATAATATGTATATAATTACATAATTCTTAATACCTATATTATAGAACAGACATTAGTACGAATTAGTATATTGTGCAATAAGTGCGGGAAATTGTCGATTGCCCACGAAAGCGAAGTTGAGCGCACGAATGTAGTGAGTGCGCTCATTCGCTTGAGTGTGGCAATCGACAATCCCGCACGAGTTGCACGTACTATTTTTTGTTACGAATTTCACATACTTTTTTCTATTATTATCACTATTTTTGACATTTTTATTACTTTTTAAAATAATATTTTTAAGTGTTCGTCTTTTTTCTGAATTAATTATCGTTTAAATTACTTTGTTGGTGGTTTCTATAGAAATAATTGTGAAAAAAAAAATATTTATTAAATGAAAAATTAAGAGGCGGCTTTGCGTGTTTTGATTAAATTTTGCGTGTTTTATTGTCAATTTGCGTGTGGAAAGTTACTTTCCGCACGCAAAAAAGTATGCGGGAAGAATACAGTGGGCAAACAGCTATTTTGCGTACAGAAATGTATGCGCCAAGTTAGTATTTCTCCCGCAGGAGTAATAAAAAATAATATTTGCAATTGTAAATTTATTTATTCAATAAATTGCACTACTAAACGTTTCTTATAATTTTTTTTTAAATTAACTAACTATATAACAAATATTTTTATCAAAAATACAAAATTTTTTGGTATTTTAATGTGGAATGTTGCTAAAAAAAACTTGCCGGTACCGGATATAAATATTTGAAGAAAATATTAATAGCATTTTCAGCAGTTTCAATAAATTCTAGAAAAATTTAAATTTTAATTTAAAATTAAAATATGCATAGCTACATATTTTTATCATTGTCAACTAATTATTATCATTAGCATAAGTGGCATAAGTAGCATTAATTTTTTTATTTGAGGCAGTAACTTATTTTTTATTTTATTTTTTTATATAATTTTATTAAACCTAATATTGCTGCAGAGATAATTTAAAAATAATAGTAAATATTTTGAGGGGATGATAATATTGATTATTTCTTACAAAAAAATTTTTCTACCGACCCCCCCCCCCCCCACCTAAATTTTTTTAATGGTAGTGATAAAATTCCCTAGCGACGAAACCTGGAACTAACGTATGACAGACAATTTTAACACAATTGAGCGTTTTTTAATAAGAATTTTATCAAGTTTTTTCGTAAATTGTGCGTATAATTACGTGAGTTAAAGTGTTAACATTTTACGATACTAAAATTTCGTTCTGTCATAATTATGTTAATACCGCAAACACCCGCTAGGGGTATTTCATTATGATGACGGAGAGGAAGGTAGTTAAGCTTTGATGATAAACAAGAAACTAAATTATTGAGATTTAACAAAAACTAAATTTTTATGAATTATTTTTATTATCTTTGATAATCAGTATTCCAAATCAAACCAAAAAAAGAATGACATAAGAAAAAAATACAGAAAAATGCATTTGTCTTGGTCCATAGATGGGTCAGCATGGAGTACCCAATGGTGCTTTTTACGTCGAACAGTTTCAAAGAAAATCGCTTGTGATAGTGAAACCGAAATAATTTCATAAGTGTTCCATTTTGCCAATTTCGATACAGAACATTAAAAAGAAATAAATAATGGTTTTGAATATATTAATTTTAAATCACATATTTTTTTGTTGTTTCTATAAAATCAATTAAGTGGAGAGACCTTGTTAATATTTATAAATTTTGTAATTTGAGTCTGACATTTTTTTTATATTTTTTATTAACAACAAAAAAATCGAATATGGTCCATGTGATATATGCTCTAACATTAATAACATTTTTTTTATTGTTTTCAAATTTACATAAATTGATTTGACTTTCTAATTCAAAATCGATTTATTTATTTTATAAAATTGATATTGCATCAAAAAAATGTCATCTACTTTTTATATTTAACGAATTACAAAATTAATAAAACCACGTTCGATTGATATATTAAGTGGCGAAACAGTATGCAAATATGTGATCTGAATTTAGCAGTAGATAAGTTTTTTATTTAAATTGATGCGCAGACATGCGCCATGGAACGATTATAGAATAAAATATTATTTACATATAGTTTTACTAAGGCGGTACATAAGATCATTAAAAAATATTGATTTTTTGCTAACGTAAAAGCCCCTATACTCGAACGTGTTTCAATACTCGAACAGTTTTGATATTAATTATCGGTTTCTTTCAGAAATAACTTAATCCATTAATATATAAAATATCAAAACTGTTCGAGTATTAAGTCGCGTTCGAGTATAGCGGCTTTTACCCTAAATGGTATCAGTTTGAATAAAATAAACTTGAAAAACGATGAAAAAAATAAAACTTAATTTGTTCATAAAAAATTTATTTTTTAAAAATTTCAAATCAATCAAATGAAAATTGCTGGAGTTATTTTGCTCACCGTTTAGGAAAACGTAGTTTCGAGAAAAATATGTTCATCTTTTTGTATGTTTATACCTATCATTAACGCCATCTGTGAGTCATTTATGGAAATATAATTGATCTGTAATGAAAAAAATTTTCGACCAATCTGAAACATTCCAAAATACTATGCGCAGCCGAGCGACCTTTTTGAACGTTTTCAAGCGTTCAAAATCGATTCTGTAATCGGGTTTAAAACGATTTTTAAAATGTTTCCCCACTCATAATTCATTTTGGATATCATTTTAGAGATGTTAATACATTATTTAAGAGGGACATATTATGGACGCAAGCTCAAAAGACCTCCAGAAACTGAGGTGAGGGGAACACAAATTGTATTATTTCCATAGTTACCAACCAAACTAAGTAATTATGTTTTATATGAGTGAGTGAGTAAACTTCTATTTATTAATGTGATAGACAAAGATAAATGCAGATGTAGATAAAAAAGTTCTTTTTAGCTTGCGCCCATAATACAATTAAGGATGCGTATGATTAATCATACACAATATTATATCGCAATAGATTAATAAAAAGTATTATTTTCTTACAGTGATCGTTTATTTCGTACGATGGCAGATCTGGTGGTGTCTGAAGGATACGCTAATCTTGGTTACGAGTATATTAATGTTGACGATTGTTGGCTAGAAAAGGATCGTGCTATTGATGGTACATTACAGCCAGACAGAGAACGATTCCCATATGGAATGAAAGATTTAGCAAATTATGTAAGTATTTCAATAATTTCCTTTCAATGTAGAAACCTACGTTCATATATTAACAAAAAAAAAAAAAAAAACAACAAAGTAATATTTCCTTTTATAAGAAAAGAAACGTATTAAGAGGAATTTGTGTAGTTTTTCTTGTAAAAGGTAAAGCAGGCATATACACATTTTCTTTTCCCCACTCATTTTTTAGTGTTTCGTAGTCATAACCACGGAGCCCTTATGGTTTCGGCATGTCTGTCATAATATTAAATGGTTTACACGCACTTGATGATAGTCAACGTCAGACTTGACGCAATTTAATCGACAGTGTTCGTTTTTAAAAACTATTATTGAAATTTTTTTCACCACCGTGGTCATTTAAGGGATGAAATCATCCCTCAAAATTGGGATAAATTCGAAAACTGCAGCAGATATGGAAAACTTTAAATTGACACGACACTATTCTACTTTCTGTTGATATACATAAATTGAGGATCGGATCTATTGAAGGGGTTTGTAACAGTTGGGGCGGTTTAGCTTATATTTAAAAATACTTAAAATTCACGCCCAAATGCTGTTACTTATTGTCCCACGCAGATTTAAGGCTAATCGGATGCCTAAAAATGTCCAAAGGTCGGGTTCTGTCGAAGAATTACTCTCCGTTGTGTGTTTTGCGAAATCACTTTTTTAAAAAAATTTCTTTTTAAATAAAATTCTATAATAATGGTTTACATTATTTCAGACGAAAGTACATTATTTTAAAATAAATAAATTATAAATGTAATGTTATATTTAAATAAACATTTCCGAACTGTTTTTACATTTTATTAACTTAACAATGCCTTAATAAAAACAATTATATTTTTTATTGGACTCAGCGCAACAATCAATTACGGCCTATTTCAAACAAGTCCAAATTTCGTCTCCCGTCGTCATCCCCCTTCCACATACATGAACAATTCGCCACTTCTCCCCACTGCTTAACTATTTTTCAATACATATTAAACATCAAAAAAGGGGAATCCCAAAATGATATAATATTATAAATTCACATAGAAGATAATAGTTAAACTTTACGACGCTAGGTTGTTCATATTTTTTTACAAACAGATGTCGCTAATTATCATAGCCGATACCAAACCCCATCTGAAATTTAGTTCATTAATTCAAAATTTGACCGCTAGATGTCAGCCCCCGTACCATAATATCCGTCACAGGTTGTTCAGGTAAAATTTCGGGTAAAATTTAAAATAGATGTCGAGACGTTAAATATAACAAATTTTCTTCTGCCAATGTTAGAAAAAGCAAGATTATCATTTATTTTATATTTTTCTGCTTCTTTTATTTCCAATTATTATAAAAATGTGCATTAAATACTATAATTATATTTTAAAAGTGGCGGCCTTCGTGCGCGCATAAACAGTAGTTATTTAAATTGATCAGTGGCATGAAAGTCAAATATAATTATTCAAATATGTATAAAAGTTTTAATTGATTATAAAGTTGTAAAATAGAGGATGTCAATTTTTTTACATTTTATTTTTATGTACGTAATTAATAAATCATTTAATGAAAATTTGAATTTAGTGTAATAAAAAATAAGTTCGATAAAGTGCGAGTTTAACGCGCGCACTGAGGGTTTCGTACGTAGATTATGGAATACATGTAAACACAATTAGACGTACTTACTGTTCATAAATTAGTCAATTTTACACCAAGAATGTACACTACATAAAAAAAAAAATGACAATGATTTTTCATATACTGTACATTCATCTTATTTTTAGTGTTCCATACCGAAATAGCATCGAATAGATCATCAAAAGAAAGCCCATTAAAGCACGAATTCAGTATAAATACATAGACCACTGTATTTTTTTTGTTAAATTTTTTTTTCCGTATAAATTAAGTGATTTTTTATTTTTGCCGCGAAAATTGCTTATTATAATGACGTCACTTTTACAATTTACAAATTGTGACGTCAATAATGTAATGATGAATTCAAGTGATGACGAGTTTTCAGTAATTTAAATCGTTGAAAATTAATGATTTTTAAAATTAAATTATTTAAATAATTTACAATAAAAATATACAATGATAATTCATAAAATTATTTAACATTTAACATTTTTAAACAAAATCAAGCACCGTAATATTGATAAAATTGGTGTGACATAGGGACGAGCACGTATACTTTTCGATACGGAACCCTAAAAAGTGAATGTTTATTAAATAGATATAATATATTATGGCTTCAATTATTTAAATATGTGAGAAATTTTTTATTATTGTCTGTTTTGGCCAGTTTTTTTTCAGTAATAATGAATCATTATTTACCCGGTCATTTATGTGGATATTTATACAACATACAAAAATTAACAACGTATGTAATATTATGTGAAATGACATACATAATGTAACCGAAATTTTTAATGCGTAACATAATTGTTGTGGTTTATGAATTTTTTGAAATTTATGTACACATACTTATGTGTACATGTGTACATAATAGAACCAAAGAGATAACATCAGAGTTCATAAATTGTATCTATCATAAAAATCTCAAAATGTTTTTTTCAGTACTTTTCTTTTTTTGTAAATTTTTTCCTTGATTTATTGACTAGAGACTTTTTACAGCAATTCTTAAATTTTATGAATTGAAAATATATTTTTTTTCATGTTATGCAGATATTTGAATTTTAAATTAGGAAGAATAATATAATGTCGGTAAAATATATAAAATAATGTATTCATTAAATCCATTGACTAGAAGGTCTACGTCATATGAACGTTATTAAATAATAAATTTTGTCAGGCTTCAGAAGAAAACGGTTTGAGAGAATAATATATCAGCACGCACTTGGTGAAATGACAGGGTTTCGTGATTATGACTACGAATCACTAAAAATAATCGTTTGTTTAAGTAGCAGTTTTTTAGATAGTACCAAACTGTCAACATTGTGGGCAAAGCGGTTTTAATAAATATTAAAACGTCTCTGCGCATATTAAAACCGCTTTACGCATAATTCTGACAGTTTGTCAGTATTCAAAACTGCTGCTTAAACAAACCTATTTGGTTTCATATATTATGAAGGCTGGATTTCAAAAACAGGTTGTGTCCAACAAACAAGTAGAGTTAGACCCGAAAAGGGAATATAAGTGTCATTGCCAACAATTTAAATAGCATGCTAAAATTTCATTTTTTTTTTTTTTTGGACAGCCTGTTTTTTAATCCAGTCTTAATGATGAAAATTTTTGTTCACGTACTACATCGTGGGAGATACAGTTACAAGGGGTTCGTAAAATTTAGTTGAGTTTCTGTTCACCATTTTTCATTTTTAAGCCCTGTTTGCGAAATATTGAATTTTAAAGTTTATGTTTCCCCCTATAACAGCTATGGAGGCGTTAACCTGAAGCTTTTGTTGAATATATTAATCTATTTCTAGCTAAGTAAATGCTAAAAAATGTACTTAAATTTCTTATAGTATATTTTATTTCGAAAACTGTGGAGAACTCTAGCCACTGAGGAACCCTAATTTAACGCGTTTCCAATATACACTTGACGAAGATTATACTTTCATTTGGTTACACTTGAATAAATCAATAACGTCAATAACTAACTACGCCCTCATTATAACATTTCTCTTATTGACTTTTTGCAAAACCAGTCGGCAGCGATTAAATTTCCCTGGTGGGCGTTTGGGGAACTAATATATGACAGATACCTCCCGACAGCTGTGCAAATAAATGCACCGGGGTTGTGATGTTATGACAGTAAAAAAAAACGCTTAATTTTATGAAAATTGTCTGTAAATAATAAATAAACACTTTGCAAAATACCACTTTTATTTTTGAAATTGTGACAATATTGTTTTGAACCGTCAGTTCATTTTCGAACAGAAATTGAAACTATTCGAAACAATATTGTCAAAGTTTTAAAAATAAAAGTGATATTTTGCAACGTAAAGTATTTGTTTATTATTTACAAATATGGAATACCATAAAGTAACGTTCAAATCTATTAACAAAATTGTCTGTCATACATTAGTTCCGCAACTCACCACTAGGGAATTTTATAATTGCCAGTTACTTGAAGCCACTTGTTGTGTGTTTATGATTTTGTCTCTTTAGTTTTGCTTATGATCTAGATACATTCCAAAGGGCTAAAATTCGGCATCTACGAGGATTTCGGCAACTACACGTGTGCCGGCTATCCAGGCGTATTGGGCTATTTAGATATCGATGCGGCAACATTTGCCTCGTGGGACGTGGACTACGTTAAGCTGGACGGTTGTTATTCACATCCGATTGAAATGGATCGCGGTTATCCGGAATTTGGTTATCATCTCAATCGTACGGGGCGTCCAATGATCTATTCGTGTAGTTGGCCCGTCTATCAAATCTACGCTGGGATGCAACCGAATTTTTCGTTGATCATTGACAGTTGTAATTTGTGGCGCAATTATGACGATATACAAGATTCGTGGGCCAGCGTTGAAAGTATTATTGATTATTATGGTAATAATCAGGATGTTATTGTGCCAAATGCGGGACCTGGTCACTGGAATGATCCGGATATGGTAAGATATTTCTTATAGTATTAAATAAAATTAATAATAAAATATCCCTGTCGCAGCATCCTGCATAACATAGCGAATTTCCGTTTATAAAAATTAGTTTTTCTCGGAAATCCGTTTACATCGAATAATGGTTTAAAAACCTTTTTTATGTGATTTTTCTTCTCTTTCTAACGGTGTAAAAAAATGTCGCAAAAATTTTTAAACTTGTAGAAATTTTGGCAAAACACTAAGTTTTTTCACGAAAAATGCTCAAAAAGACGTGTTTGGGACTTTCAACATTTCGTTCGAGAGTTATCTTGCGGACACATACATACATACACATATATATACATATATATATATATATATATATATATATATATATATATATATATATATATATATATATATATATATATATATTTTAGTGAATATAATTTTCGAGTTTTAGGGCTAAAAACAAATTTTTGACACTGTCTCAAGCCAAGTGGCACCATGACAGTGGCTGTAATAGTTGAATTTTCGATTCGAAAATTCGCTAAAATATGAAAATAATTTACCGTGTCAATTTTCACTAGATCAAACTGTTCGGTTACGAGCTAATTTTCGAGTAATTAACTCATCATCAGTAGGTATCGGACATTTTTCGAATCAAACAACATCGTGTTTTGTATATGCAGGCTGATAGACAAATAATATGCGTGAGTTGTATATACCATGTGAGTTTTTTGAGAGTTGCCATTTCTATTACAACCAAATTTTTATGATAGAAATGGTAATGAAAAAGGTTCTTTTCTTGGATGTAATGGAAATGTAACCAAGAAAAACACTATCGGTTGAAGTAGCCTCAAGTACATATGCATGTTTTTACCGCCAAACTGGTAAATTAAAGAAAAATTAAAAAAAATAAACTTGGGTAAAAAAATTTTTTTTGCTCATTTATGTTGTTAATTAATACATTAGATCAGTTTTATCGAAAAATTAATATATAGTCCCATTTAAAAATCTATAATTTTGTATCATAGCTCGAAAACCATAAGAGCTATAAAGCTCCGGACTATAGCAATCGGTTGCCCCCGTCGATATCTACAACTTTTCGATTAAATCAACGGTTTGGCCGTAATAAAAATGGCAACTCTCGAAAAACTCACACAGTATATATATATATATATATATATATATATATATATATATATATATATATATATATATATATATATATATATATATATATATATATATATACTAGTCGAATGCCCGATGGGATTTCTCATCGACAACATCTTTTTATTAGGTACTCAATTTCTGCTCACTTTTTTTTTAATGTTTTTCAAAAGTCTAAATCAATATCCATGTTTCTAACTTCAAAAATGACGAACTTCCCATATGAATTTTCATTTTCTGTTTTAACTACTTAGGGAATAAATTTCCAGAAACAACTGACTTTTATTTATAAATAGAAGCTTAAACGCCAATTTTCATAACTCCTGTGCTTAATTTCGTCCTTCTAAACCCAACAGTGTAGGTTGTGCGTTGTCTGTCAGTCAAAGTTAAAGATTCATTAAATAAGATATTATTTAAATAATTCACTGTTGAGAGATTTACTTTGTGAAACTCCATTTTAAATATTTTTCAATATTTAAGATATTATTTATTTTAATAGTCATAGTAACATATTTTTCTAACTTCAAAAATAACGAATTTCCAATAAAATTTGCATTCCCTATTTAACCCACTTAGGGGGCGAATTTTCAAAAATCCTTTCTTAGTGGTCACTTACGTTACATAGGGAACTCCTGTGCAAAATTTCATTCTTCTAAACCCAATGGTTTAGGCTGTGCGTTGTCTGTCAGTCAGTCAGTGTTACAAATTTATTAAGTAGATATATATATATATATAGGTATATATATCTATATATAGGTATATATATATATATATTTATATATATATATATATATATATATATATATATATATATATATATATATATAGGTTTTATCAAAATATCTATTCGTTTTTATTCACATTAATCACATCAAGTGCGATATACCTGCATACACAAAATACGAATGCTGTTTGATTCGAAAAATGTCCGATACCTGATCATCAGGTACAACACAATTGATCATAACCTATATTAATTACAAAACGCTCAAGTGGGACACTATTTTGACAGATAATACACTTTATATACAAGTGTTGATGTCGTACGGCCTGCGGTGTGTGGGTTAGTAAGGTTCCACTTGAAGTTAATGATCGTCAAGGTGTTAAAATTAATAATTTAAGTGTGTCTCGCATAAAACTTTCGCACGTGCAATAATAAACACTTAAAAACAATTGATGAAAACTGAAAGTGTTATGAAAATGTATTGAATTTTTCGCTTTTACTTTCCTATAGTTTTATATTACGTATACAAAATAATAAAAATTACCCATTTGAACAGTTTTCACTTTGTGTCGTTTTAATTTTTATACAAAAACCAAACAATATGACGATTCTTAAAAAAAAAAAAAGAAAAAGCATCTATAAAATTATAAATTTATTTTTAATGTAATTTAATACTTTGTATTCTAACGGTGTTTCAAATCATAACGTCATTTATAAAATAAAATATCTTTTTTTTAAATTTTTTTTTTATTATCTGTTCATATTTCCGTTAAAAGAAACGGCATTTTAGATAATAATTTTATGTATTCATTCATTTTTTTTTTATTTATTAATCAACTTAAAAAGAAACCATAAAAAAGTTCCGACTACTTCATTTCCTGAAAACTGTGTGAAAATATTATATTTCACTTACTAGCTACAGTGGAAATTAATGCCGCATTCACATTAATCACATACATTTTCTGTATATACTTGTCTATTGGCGACGCAAAGAAAAGAGATTTCGCCCTTCTGGTGGTAAAATTAGAATTTAAGGAGGGTAGGTATCAGAAGCACCATCTCTGTATCAAAAAGTGTCCATAGAAAGGCGTAAATAGTGGTGGCGCTACTGTAGCAAAAGGGTAAATTTAGAGAAGTAAACAAGGAAAGAAAAACATCCGCGTTGTTATGTAATTATTGTTTTTTTTATTATAATTGTTACATATAATAGTTTTATTATTTTAAAAATTTTTATAGAACTCAACAAAAAAAAAATCACTATACTCTTTTGCTACTCTAGCGCTATTCTGGCGAGTTTTTGAACTGTTATTTAGTATTTAAAAAGGGACACTTTTTGAACTATTTTTCTATTGTTTTCCGTACAAGATAGTCCTCCTTATATTCTACACTCCATATTAGAATTAGTATCAATTCAAAATATAGGTATACATTTAATTGGTGATATAAAATCGAGTAATCCGCATATAATTTGTATTGGGAAATTAAATAGAAAGCGTAGTTTAATATTTAGCCTATCGGTAGTAGTTTTTTTATTCGTCGCTAGATGGGAAAAGTTGACTCCTAAAAAATGGTAGCAATTTAGAATTGTCCATTTTTATTTGGAAACAGTAAATGATTATGAAAAAATAAGGATGACATTCAGCAAAATATATCAATTTGTATTTTATAAACAGCAGAAATTTTTTGAATTTGCAAAATCTAATTATCAAACCTACTGACAATACTTACTTTTTTGGCCACTAGTTCGCGTATCTAAGTATTACGATTCCCAATAATACACTAAGCACTGAATCGAACATATTAACATATGTTTGCTAGAGATACCACAGGCATTAAATTTTGAAGCATAACTCCATTTTAGTAAGCCCAACTTGTAACCACGGAGACTTGTTTATAAATATTAGATAAACCATTAAATTAATGGTTTGACCGCCATTAAAGTAATCCCATCAGTCAATTTTTTTGCTTCAATTTCTTAATGTATTTGTAATACACAGCATTCTCTCTAGTCGAGTCTCTCCTCAATGCCAATAATACATATTTTTACGCCAACTGAATGTAAACGTATGTTTTTACTTGATATTATTTCTAATTTTACAGCAGTCGTTAGTTACAACGAAACCTTTTTTTATGTAGAGGATAGGGTCCATATAAAAAAAACGCACAAAAAATTATTCAAAAAACGTCATAAATAGACCGCATAAGCAAGAAACTTAATAATAAACAAATACTTTACTTTGCAAAATACCACTTTTGAAACTGTGACAATATTGTTTCGAACAGTTAGGTCATTTTCAAACAGAATAAAAATTACATTCGATAAATGCCTATACCTATGAAGGGGGAGTGGTATATGGTGTGGAAATGGAAGGGGCGGGGGTAGTGGGAGAATCCGAAAAACAAGAAAAATAAGATGACATTACGTGTGACAAATGCACACAAACACGTGACAAAAGATTGAAATTGACAAACAGACAATATTACAGAAAAATACAATTTTAGAGGTTTAAATAAATTATAATATTGAAAATAAAGTTGAACTGTAAATATCGGTGTAGTCATTTAAAATGTGATCGGAGTTATGTTTATTGATACTGTGTGAGTTTTTCGAGAGTTGCCATTATTATTACAGCCAAACCGTTGATTTAATCGAAAAATTGTTCAAATACGAGTTGTAGATATCGACGGGGGCAACCGATTGCTATAGTCAGGAGCTTTATAGCTCTTATGGTTTCCGAGCTATGACACAAACTTATAGATTTTTAAATGGGACTATATATTAATTTTTCGATAAAACTGATCTAATTAACAACATAAATGAGCAAAACAATTTTTTTTTTAACCAAGTTTAATTTTTTAATTTTTCTTTAATTTATCAGTTAGGCGGTAAGAATATGCATATGTACTTGAAGCTACTTCAACCGATAGTGTTTTTCTTGGTTACATTTCCATTACATTCAAGAATCTTTTCCAGTACCATTTCTATCATAAAAATTTGGTTGTAATAGAAATGGCAACTCTCAAAAAACTCACATGGTATATGTATATGTTTATTAAAAACAACCAATAACTAATCTTATCACAAATTATAGTTAAAATTTCTTACTTTTTGTTTTTCATTTCCATCATGCACATTTATGGTCATTTTTTTTTGAAAGACAACATCAAAAGTCGCATAAAAAAGACCGCATAAAAAGAGGTTATACTGTATAAATAAAGCATGTAATTGATATAATGTTTATCTTATTTGAAAATGAACAACAATTGTTCGAAACGGTTGGTACCATTAAAAATACATAAAGTGGTGTTTTGTAAAGCAAAACATTGTAACTTCTAAATTCTAATGTAACATTATCGATTTTTTTTTTGTTTAGTTAATCATTGGAAATTTTGGTCTAAGTTACGAACAGAGTAAAACGCAATTTGCAATTTGGGCAATATTAGCAGCGCCACTGTTAATGTCGGTCGATTTGCGAACGATACGGCCCGAATACAAGGCAATTTTACAAAATAAAAAAATCATAGCTGTCGATCAGGATCCGTTGGGCATACAAGGTCGTCGCATTTATAAAGTTGGTATCAAAAAAATATATATATATTTTGCAACAAATTTTATACATAAATCATATTTTTCTCAGCATAAAGGAATCGAAATTTGGTCGAGACCGATTACACCGATCGATCAGAATTATTTTTCGTATGCAATTGCATTTCTGAATCGACGTACAGATGGCACACCATCAGACGTGGCGGTAACGTTAAAAGAATTGGGATTAGCGTCTCCAGCCGGTTATCGAGTGGAGGTAAGCAATTTTTCAATTTTTCTAGAAAATATTGCAAATATTTATGTGAATTTTTTTTTAAATTTTAGGACCTCTATGAGGATGTAAATTATGGTGTTTTAACTCCACAGACGAAAATTAAAGTGAAAGTTAACCCTTCAGGTATTTATAAAAATCAGTACCTACGTATTAGAATTTTAAAATGGTTGGTGCATTAAAGATTAAAAGACTACTAAATTCCAAAATTGCCAGTGATTGTCACAAATTAAAATTGGTTATTTTCGAAATTTCGCACCTTTCTTTTCCTTTTTTCTTTGAATTTTTTTATTTGAAATTTCACCGACTGAGTAAGCTAAAATTTTACGTTTAAAATAAATTAACACGCATAAAATATTAAAACTACAGTTGTAATTAAATTACTAAAATACTATACGTCATAATTTGTTGATGCAGAGGGCTCTGATTCAAAAAAAAAAATTAATACGCGTTAAATATTAAAACTACGATTTCTAACTTATTGACTGTTCGTTTTTGATTCCATAATTTTTGAACTAATGTAAAAGCCTAATGTAAAGTTCCTATTGGGATCTGTCGAATGGCGGTATGACATCTGGTGTTGAAAAATCAGACTATTCTTAAAGTGCATTTTCTCAAATGTCATTTATGAGCTGAATTTTGTAAATCTGAAAATACATACAATTGATTTAATTTTTCCATTCATTTACAGTTTTCCAGTTATTTTATGACGTTTGCTATTTAAATTTGACGTTTGTATACTGTAAATTGTAATATTCGTTAACTCATTCACGCATTTTTTCATATTTTAACCATATTTTAACTGTTTTTCAGATGTAAAATTTTCTCTCCTTCAACAAAATTCCTTTGCTTCGGACTTGTGTCAACCCAAGTACAAAAAGTTCTAACATTTACCATTTTTTCTTAATATAACACTGATTACTATATATAAAACTAATGTTAATGCACTTTTTTGTCAGCCATTTTTTTGAAACGCCACCCATAGGACAGACCCCAATAGTAAATAGAGTCGTGACATGTCATCCATTTGCTGTCCAAAACAGAGCGCGAAACTTCAAAATTAATTATCACATGTGTGAGTAAATATTTTTGAGTACATAATTAATGTTCATAAGTTATGAATTAATAAACAGTTAAAAATTTTTAATTTAATTATTCTTTTTAGGTTAAACTAAATAATTTTTGTTAATATTTAATTTATTTCCAATGTATTTTACGCAAACTTTGGACAGAAAATGCCGGAACCAATCGACGCAAAGATTACGCGAGCGCTCCTGGTTTTTTAAATTAGAAGCTGTATCAAGTAAAAATTTTTGTATACGTTTAATTGTCGATAGAAAAATGTACTATACAAATTATGCGCAAATTCTTAGATTTTATATCCCCCATTAATCGTATACGTATATTTTTACTTGATGCTAGTTCTAATTTTACCACCAAAGACGCGAGTGAGAATCTTTGCGTCGCCAATTTATTATAGGGACTCTAGCCTAATGTTTGAATCAGAGTCCTCTGGTTTGGAACAATACAAGCTCCGTTACATAATGTTATGTAACCTTTTTCAATGGCGAACGCACCCAGTATTTAGAATACTTTAGTGCACCAACCACATCAACATTGTATTTTATTAAAATTTCTGTTGTTTTTTTTTTTTTGTTATACAGGAGTTGTAATTTTACGATGTGATGTCCAAAGAAATTTCAGACGACCAATTATCTATCCGTCAACACCGTACAATCCAATAAATCAAATTTTTCGAGTCAATCGTTTTTAATTATTAGTAATAATTTATTTAATTCAACTTCAACTGCTCTGGATTTTCACATCTGATGTTTGAACGAGAACGCACTAATCATCGGACAAGTTTCCACTTTTTGTTACCAATTTTTAATTAATCAACGATGCAGCGAGGCAGTGTTGATTTAGGTTATTTACGTATGTACTAAAGACAACAGTCTGTAGAGCCGCGTAATAATTTTTTAAAATTTTATTTATTTTTGTAAAAAAAGATCTTTATACAAGTGAATAATAAACGAATATGATTTAAGTGTGTTTAATTTATGGTCAGTATGTGGACATGATGTGTAATTAACATTTAAAACTAATTAAAAAATAAATTTTAATACTTAAGTAGTTACCATGTCACAAAAAATAAAAAAAACAATATTCTGAAATTAATTATCTAGACCCTCGTTTTACGAATTCGAACGAATAACAACTCTATCGAATCACTGTTTTAAACAGTGATTTTGGTACTATGTAAACTTTCCCTTTTATATTTAAAATTTGTTTCATAATTATTCAATTTAATTTTTCAATAAAGTTATTTTTACGTACTTGAAATCCAACGTGTAAAACAAGGGTCTACTGTAATCTAAGAACTCTATTGAAATTTTATAAATAACTGTTTTTAAAGACAAATTCGTTTTAAACAATTAAACAATAAATTTAAATTTTTATGAAATTTGTACATAAAACGTTTTTTATTCCTTTTTTATTGCACAATTTTTATTTTTGTATTTAAATTAAAGGAAATATTTTCAAAATTGAAATATAAATACTTGAAAAATTTTAGTTCCAATTGTTAACAGTTATAAAAACAAAAAATTTAATTAGTTTATTTGACCGCTTGGACAAAGTTATTGTGATGTTAGATTGTATTTTTGCCATTTAACAACGTTTATACGTATGATATGTAAGTTCCCCGTTTTAAATGAAAAAAAATTTTTTAGCAACAGCCTGCATATAAATTATTAAGAACGAACTAAAAGAAAGAAAATTGTTCTACATGTTTCAGCCATTTAAATGACCATCTTCAGGAAAATCAATAATTCAGTTGTGAAAACAACTGAGAAAAATAATATCAGTGAGAAAAATAATAATATCAGTTTTGATTTTCCTGAAGATGGTCATTTAAATGACTGAAACATGTAGAACAATTTTCTTTCTTTTAGTTCGTTCTTAATAATTTATATGCAGGCTGTCGCTAAAAAATTTTTTTTCATTTCATTTTACCTGCAGTTGGATTCTAATAATTTATTTCCCCGTTTTACATTATTTTCAATTTTATTAAAATGATTTTTAGAAAAAAAATTAATATTCGTGCAATAATCGATTGTATATAAAATAAATATTTGTATTATACATAATATATAACTTAATTTCTTCAAATAAACTTTTTTTTGAAAAAAGAATAGTGTTTTAATTCACTTATATCGTTTATGCAATATGCAATACAGAAACGTAAGTATTATTGTATGAATTGTAGGATGATGAAAGATTAGCTTGCCTTCAAAAATCATGTGGAATTTGAACAAGTCATTAAAGTGAATAAAAACTTTTGGCGAAAGAAAAGGTACGAATGACATTCAAAAAAATATGTCAGTTTGTATTTTGTAAACTAAACAGCATAAATTTTGTAATTTATCAAAAACTAATAAACAAACCTTGCCTACTGGTAGTAGTTATTTTTTTGATCATTATAGCTTCAATAAAATTTAACTAATGAGCCATTTTCTCAAAATATGGAACAATCTGTCACCGGGGCGGCGACACAGGTATTTGGGATTACATCTCTATGATCGAGATATTACTTTAACCAACCAAAAATAATCTTCTGTTAATTTCACGTTAGCAACGAAATTTTCTAATTCGGCTGAATTCGGTTACCTAGAAATATTGTTTATTTTTTAGCAATTAATATTCCAACTATAGAGATATAGTTCCGAATAACCCGTGGCGCCGCCCTGGTGTTAAACAATTTTTTTTTATGCGATTACATAGCAATTTTTAAATTAAAATTTCAATAATAAACAAATATTTTACTTCGCAAAAATACCACTTTTATTGTGGTTAAATAAAAGTGGTATTTTTGCGAAGTAAAATATTTGTTTATTATTTACAAATATGGAATACCATAAAATAACGCTCAAATCTATTAATATTAAAATTTCAATCATAGAGATGTAGTCCCAACTTACCTGTGTCGCCGCCCTGGTGTCAGACAGTTACATATTTTGAGAAAATGGCTCATTACGTTGAAAAATTTTAACAATTCTTAAATTTAACACCATGACTGTCATAACCACACTATTTTGACAGTTAATATACTTTATATGGAATTGTTGACGTCGTACGACATGGTATATGTGAATTAATAAGATTTCATTTGACACCTTATGACTTCAATAACCGTCAAGATTTTAAATAAGTTAGGGATTTTACACAGTAAAATAAGAAATAGGGAGTTTTGCCATCTAGTGACGTTAAATGAAACTTTATTTTAAATTTTCAATAATTTTCAATATATCCTATTTCAAATACAATTAGTCATGAGGCATCGATAAAAAATTAAATAATTCTTATATTCGAA
Organism: Brachynemurus nebulosus; assembly: GCA_035578155.1. Taxonomy (NCBI): domain Eukaryota; kingdom Metazoa; phylum Arthropoda; class Insecta; order Neuroptera; family Myrmeleontidae; genus Brachynemurus; species Brachynemurus nebulosus. The sequence goes on along the minus strand of JAPWDM010000002.1, from coordinate 74,549,046 downwards.
ACAAATCAATCTTCTATTCTTTTCTAAAAACAAACTGCAAATTTAAAATTCACGTAAATGCAATAATGAAAGAGAAAAAGTCAAGAAAACGGAAATTATTTAAATTCATAAGTGATGAAGCATGGTTAAATTTAAGTGAAATGGACCATACCTACATATACTCATGAGCAGTTAAGTTAGAATCCTACATAAAGTTTCATTGAACGTCACTAGATGGCGACACCCCTTATTTCATTTTATTGTGTAAAATCTCTTAAAATTCAAGAAATTTTGCACTTCAGTCTGCTGACTGTAGCCATTGGGCACTGATTGTGAGTTTTTTCATCAAAAGTTGGTACTGATAGTAACTTCTTGATAGCTCTTTTTAATTGACAGTTGTTCACAATTGTTATTTGGTTTATTTACCGCCAAAATTGCCAAAACATAATTAATAATTAATATTAATTTTTACTTATGTGTTGTCAAAGTTTTTGTTATTTGTTAAGTTTTAAGTGTTTTTCTAATATAATTATTTTTATTTAGTTTTGTAAAAATAAAACATGTGTCTTTACTTTTATATCGATTGATCACGAGTATAAAACACTTAAAAGTACAAGTGTTCAAGTTTAAGTACCTACAATATTTTTTTTATCTTAAAATCATGACTTCGTTCGAAATAAATGGCATTAAAATATCATTTCCCTACGAACCGTATGAAATTCAAAAAGATTACATGCGAAAAGTGATTGAGAGTTTACAAAATTCAACTCATGCGGTATTAGAATCACCAACAGGTACCGGAAAAACTCTATCACTACTATGTTCATCGTTAGCGTGGCTAATGACCGAGAAAATTAAATTCGCAGCAAACAGAGTTGCCGAACAATCGTTACTAAAAAATCCCGAATGGGACAACCTCGAAACTTTTACGAAACTTCAACAAAGCGCCTGGTCATTCCCCCCAAAAATTATATATTCCTCACGTACCCATTCTCAATTGAGTCAAGCAATGCAAGAATTACGAAACACCATGTACAAAGATTGTGTCAAGGCGTCAATTATTGGAAGCCGTGATCAAATGTGTTTAAAAAAAGACGTTCTCGAACAAAAATCGAATGTGTTACAAGTGAATATGTGCCGGGCCCTCGTCAAGGGCCACCAATGTTCCCTGTATTACGGCGTGCAACAGCATAAAGATGCCATTTTGTCGGCATCCAATGTGTTGGATATCGAAGATTTGGTAAAAACCGGACGAAAACAACATTTTTGTCCGTATTTTATGGCGCGCGAAATTAAACAGCAAGCGGATATAATATTTATGCCGTACAATTATTTACTCGATCCAGCGGCTCGAAAAAATTTCGGTGTTGATTTAGTGAATACGGTAATCATATTGGACGAGGCTCATAATGTGGAGAAAATTTGTGAAGAGTCCGCCTCAGTGCAAACGACATCCACGGATATAGCAATGGCCATTGAGGAGTTGACACATGTTATGAAAGCAATGGAAAAAGAGGAATATACTGTTTTCAGTGGTGATGTACCTAAAGATTTTACGTTGGACGATTTGGCCGTTTTAAAAAGTGCCCTTTTAGAATTTGAAAAAGTCGTGAATGATGTTAAAGTGAATAATCCGGACGGGGAAACACATGACGGACAATATTTGCATCATCTTTTGGAACAGTCGCAGGTTATTTTCGTCATTTTCATCATTTTTTAATTTTATACATTTAGACTGAATATGGTACCTACTTGTCTTATTTAAAATTTCTGTTAAATGTTAAATAATTTTATGAATTGCCAGTAAATATGTTTGATTTTAGTAGTAAAATCTAAAAATATTGGGTAATTAATAATTATTTAGAAATTTTGTCTTAAAACTCGTTAATTTTTAACAGTTCAACTAAAAACGTGTCATTACTTGAAAATGACGTCATAATTTGTAAACGAACATGTCGATTTTGATAATTTTTATCAACGCAATGAAATTATGTTTTATTTTCAATATTTCTGTTAAATCTATAGGGTTGAGCGGGGTGAAAAAAGACACTGCTCGAGGGGGGGTAAAAAAGATATACTTATATTAAAGTCAACAGTGTTAAATTCAAAAAATAAAAAATATTACAACAAAATACATTAGTATCTTAAGCCGTCTGGGCCAAAAAATTATTTTTTGGAACGGGCTTTATAACATAAAAAAATTTTCTTCCAAATCTCTGTTATTGATGAGAGAAAAACTTTCATTCCGCGACGATAAACTTTTTCAGTAAGTAAAAAATCTGATAAAATAGAGTGCTGTATTTTTTTCTTGTTATTCTACATGCTTTAGTAATGTAAAGTACAAAGTTTTATTTAAATGGTCCGACTGTTTGTAATTTTTTTTATATATTAAAAAAAAGAAAAAAGTGGGGTAAAAAAAAGACAAAACATGGGGTTAACATTTAGAAAAATTAAAAATTATTGACAAGGATTTTCATTTTAAAACTAGATAATGGCATGTTTATGTATATTTTACGGATTAAAAAAATACTGATTCTTTAATAAAACAATTTTTTTGTGAGTGAACTGCAGACGGTTTTCATGGATATCAATTTCAGCTCATTCGAAAATTTGTATTTTTGACCCATGAAAATTTATTTATATTTTTATAATGTATAACTATGCTTTACTGCACACATTTAGTATTTTTAACTCATTCATAGATTATTTTGATTTATTTTTTTACTTTATGTAAAAAAAAGACAGCCTCAAATTAACATATTTGGTTTTTTAATGAGCTACAATAAATTTTTTATTAGTTGTACGTTTGTGAAATAAAAACTGTTTTAATATTTAAAGTCCAAAGAAATTTCCTATGAGTTAAGCTTTTGCATCAGTTAACTTTTTCTGACTTTTGTTACTGCTTAATCTTAGCTAAAGTTTTTGGTAAAATACGTAAAATTTAAATATATCTATAAAAAATTTTGTAGTAGAGATAGAGTTGTGAAATAAAAAGTGTTGTACTGCTAATTACCCAAGCTGTCTATTTTTTACCCTTTCAATCATGTACTTGCAGTATCCTATTAGTTAGAGGTCTGTCTTTTATTTACCCTCCACTGTCTTTTTTTTACCCCACTTGGCGGGTAAAAAAAAGACAAGGTTTTTATTTTTTTATAGGTTTGTGCCATTAGCTTGAGTTAAAAAACAGGCAAAATCTTAAAATACAAACAATTTAACATCATACAGTATTTTTTTTGTCTAAAAATTCAAATATTTTCTACATGAAAAATGAAAAGATTTGATTTTGTCTTTTTTTTACTCCGTCCAACTCTAATTGAAAAAATTCAGCAAGTGTGTTAAACACGCATTAAGTCAGGATTTCGTAGTTTAGTAGCTAGAGTTTTTCATAATTCTCAGAATAAAATATTTTTACTTAATATTAAAATTAGCTTTTAATTTTTTAATAATATGATTATCTAAACGTTTTACTTTCTACCTACATGAGTTTAAAAAAATTTAAAAATAGTTTTTTTTAAAATAACACCCTCAAATTGCGTAAAATCCGATACGAAAGTGATCAAGTGCGGGTAAACCATCTCTGCGATAACAGAAATCACAAATTCATAAAAATTTCGTTGTTTATCGAAATCCCCAAAAAATTCACTACTTTTCATTTAAAATTTTTAGATAAATGCTACAAATCGTCAGTATATCGTGAATATTGTCGATAAACTTGTCCAATATTTAACAACAACACAAACCGAAGCATTCAGTCGAAACGGTCAATTTTTAGCAAAAATGCATGATCTTCTTGTATTGCTTCACGAGTACGACACCGATATGCTGAGAGATAAAGTAAAAAAGTGTTTTCGTGTACACATTGTGGAAGAGGAACTCACAAAGGGCAAACAGAATAAGGGATGGCAAAATAAGAGTAAAGTTAAAACTCAAAAAGTTATTAATTTTTGGTGTTTCAGTCCGGGTTTTGGGTAATTTCTCCAATCGTAATTTTGTTTCGGTGTAAATGTATAAAATTTCGATTGTATTGTAGTATGGAGACACTGGTTCGTCAAGGAGTGCGTAATATAATCCTGACCAGCGGTACATTAGCTCCGTTACCACCGTTGATTTCCGAATTGGGTCTAGATGTACCAGTTCGTTTGGAAAATCCACATATAATATCAAAATCACAAATTTTAGTGAAAATTGTGTGTAATGGACATCGTAATGTGCTGTTAGACTCCAGCTACAAAAATAGGTACAAATTTTAATTAAAAACAAAAAAAAAATCGAAATTATTAATTATTATTCTTATATTTTAGAAATAATCCTGATTATATGGATTCGTTGGGCAAAACAATTAAAGCGTTTGCCAACATGATTCCTGACGGACTTCTTGTATTCTTTCCGTCGTATCCAAATTTAAATGCTTGCACGGAACATTGGCAGAACACCGGTATTTGGTCTGACATTTGTAAAACTAAGGTACTAAAATTATTTAAAAATTATTTAAGGTACCATCACAGTGTAGAATTTTGAAAAGATCAATTTTTTTTTTTTTTTGGTTTTATCTTAAAGACGCTCGTGCGCGTCCACAAAACATTACAGAATAATGTTATGTAGCTACCACAAGTTCCCACAAAACACTATACCTGTATGTTATGCATACAGAGCTTGTGCTTGTTCATGTGTCATATCGTGTCGTGTATATGGGTGATTGCTATACGTACCACCTATGTACTGATCTATGACATCAATGCATACACAGTTGTTGATTGAAATTTAGTAGTCTGATTTGACCTTGTATGTATATTATGTACGTGTACACATCAAAATATACCCGAATATTAATTTCAATAATTAATATAACATTTTAACGTTCGTCAACACGATGTTTCTTGTGCAATTATATAAATTGCATATTTCAAAGAATATTTTTAAACATTTTTTATTATGGTATCTACTCTTATAATATACTTACTATAATTTTTAAAATGAAAAAATGCTGTTTAGAATATTTTTTCCTAATAGCTCTGTGTTAAAAATTTGATTTTTAATTGTCAATTACTTTAAGAAATGATCTATGAAGGCCTTAAAATCTTTGAGGGAAGATAACTATGTAATTGAACTTGTCAATTCTCTAAAATTAAAATTTTTATCTACTATTAGGTTTGACGCACGAACGTCCTTAAAATACATACAGTTTTCTCAAAATTTCAAATTGAAATTCGAATTATTATGGTCGCTACGACCACGAATCAATGGATTCAGTCTAAATATAAAACTCGGTGGATCAATTGGCGCCTTTTGGCGGGATGTTATATTATTTTACATTCAGTCCACAATCAGTGAACGTATAAGATCAATTGTTATCACCACAGTATCACATTTTTGTTGAAACAATGATTTGAAACAATTTTAAGGTAAACTTTAAACGCGTATGTCTCGAAATGTCTTTTTTAAAAACGGTACCCACTCTCAGAGGGAAAGTTTCCAAGCTATAAGTTTGAAATTTTAACAGAATATTCTTTATTCCATTCTTCATGTACCTATAGAAGGTTTTTTTTTTTAAATCTTCCTATTTTTTTCACACGGAAAACTGTTAAAAAAAGGCCTAAATTTTGTACTTTTTATTCAAACCGCTGCTATTTTTTCAAATTTCAAAAAAAATGAAGAAACCTCCATAGGAACATAGCGGCTTACTTACAGATTGAAAATCTATTTGATTTTTTTTTTTCGGATGAAAACTGCGGCCGCAATTGTGGGCACCAATAGCCGCCCTTTTTTAAAGACACTTTTTTCAAAAAATTATAATAATTATAAAAAATAAAAAAATTTTTTTGTATTGTTAAATAGTGGTATTAATCGTAAAAAAAAATTCACCCCCATTCCCCTATCCTATCCATTTGCGAAATTGCGAAAATTGACTATTTTTCAGCCGGTTACATTGCGATGGTACCTTAATAGATGGCGTTTATAATATTCCATATTTGTAAATAAAATCGATTTTCTACTTTTCAAAACTATTCAAAACCACTTTATTTATTAAATTAGTGACAATTGTTTCGAATATTAGTTCATTTACAAATAAAAAGTATAATAATTAAATGACTAAATGTATATTGTGTGCCGTAGCCAATTTTTGTTGAACCAAGAAATAAAGATGATTTTAATAACGTCATGACTGAATATTACAATCAAATTAAGGCCCCTGGTAGTAAGGGGGCGTGTTTTTTTGCCGTGTGTCGTGGAAAAGTATCAGAAGGTTTAGATTTTGCCGACGAAAATGGACGTGGTGTAATTATAACTGGACTACCGTTTCCCCCGTTAAAAGATCCTCGTATTATTTTGAAGAGAAAATATCTCGATACACAGTCAACAAAAGAAAATCAGGTAATAAAATTTCGAAAATATTGTTGACGAGTTGATAAATTTAAAAAAAAAAAATAAATCAATCAATCAATAAAATTAGATTTAATTACTTTTTCTATTTTTTTGGGTTCCGAAGAAACATTTCGGAACCTAATGGTTTTGTCAGTTCTGTCATATCTTGTGCGTCTAACACGCACTTAACGAGTTTCTATATTAAATAATGGAGAAGTTTATAAAAAATAACATTTTTTTGTTTTGTTTATGAATGAAAATAAAAATTAAGGCAAAATTAAAGAAAAGTGTAAAAGAAAAATTAAGATATCTCAACAACTAACAATGTTATGGGACTTTAAAATTTCACTTTTCAATTTCATTTGAGACAGATGTGTGACATCATTTATTCTACGGCATTACATATAGAATGAAGTCTTTTTTATTTAATTTTTATAAAGCCGGTCTATACGTTAATTACTACGGATACTATATGGATTCGATCATTTTGAATCTTTTATCTTTTACAAATTCAATATTTTGACGTTTTGAAATGTCATTTTTTGAACTTTTGAAGATTTATAAATATATAATAAAAAAATAGTTTTAAAAAAATATTAAATTCATGGTAATTTAATATAATTAATTTAAAAAAAATATTGTATAAAAGACCACTGAGGAGAGAATCGACTAGAGAGAATGCTGTATATTACACAAATACATTAAGAAATTGACGCAAAAAAATTGACTGATGGGATTATTTTAATGGCGGTCAAATCATTAATTTAATGGTTTATCTTAATATTTATAAACAAGTCTCCGTGGTTACAAGTTGGACTTACTAAAATGGAGTACTCAGTGTATTCAGTATTCAATACTGAGTGTAAAAGACACTGGGTGTCCGATTATGCGGATGTTTGACGTCACAGGCGAATTGAAAATCTATCATTGTGCCTTAAACTTTGATCTTCTACTTCTCTATTATTTGTTAACGGATTCCAAAAATTGTTTCACCAGTTTATTAGTTTTGGTCTATATTTTAGTTGAATGTAACTAGTTAACTACATATTACATTATCCCCACTACGATACTTCTCCAATGCACCCACATTATTCTTTTGTTAATATTATCAACTCGTCTGTCGCTCGTAGCCATCTTTAATTTTAATTTTTTTTTTTTAAATTAGATTGCAAATGGCCAAAAATGGTATACATTGGAAGCTATTCGGGCTGTAAACCAGGCAATTGGTCGTGTTATTAGACATAAAAATGATTATGGCGCCATTTTACTGTGTGATAGTCGATTTGACAACCCTCATTTACGTAATGACCTATCGGCTTGGCTTCGAGGTCATATACAGAAGACAAATACGTTCCCGCAAGCGATCCAGGGTGTGTCAAAATTTTTCCACGAAGCCAAACAATTGGTTTGTTTATTCGTAAATTCGGTTACGTGTTCTTACAATTAAATGAAAATTTTGAAAAAATTTCAGTTCCCAGACAAAACCAAACAGTCAGAGAACGAAGAAAATGTGGAAAATTTTGCAACAAGCAGTTCATCAAATATTTTCATGCCTTCAGAAAGCAACAGATTCAAAAGTTTTAGTCAGACCAAAAAAGAATTCAAAGAAGAATGTAATTTAAAAAATTACAATTTCCAAAAAATAATTTTTTTTAAAATTAATACTTTTTGTTGTAGCAACTGAAGCAGTCCTATCGGAATATAAACAAATTAACGATGAACCAATTGAAATTCGAAATAGTATTCGAAAAAATACCGGATCTATTCTAGAAAATCTGGATGAAGGACAGACAGTGCGAATTCCTTTACACAGACAATACTTTGATGCTGTAGCGAAGTCGGGCCAATCTTCTGACGGCGCCTCCAAAACGGCGGTTGTTGAATCCGCGGCGTCAACTGCATCGGTAACGAATTATCCAAAGAGGCGTAAAATCACCATAGTACCAAATAAAGAGAAAACAGATAGTGAAGATGATAAGAAAAAAGTGGCTCATATAAAAGCTGTGAACATGATTACAAAGGTAATATTCGAAAATTGTTGTTATCCTGCGCGAAAATATTTTCGCGCATATGCAGTACTAAACCACGTTTTACAAGCACAAACATGTTTCTAGATAATTTGATCTAATATCGTATTTGTAAATTTGTTGAGGTTATCGTAAAATGAAATGGAACGGAGTAGTTTTGAATTTTATTTTCCATTTTATTGTTTCCGATAATTTATTTTCGTATTTTAAAAGTTCATTTTCTTTTTTTATTTAATTAGAAAATTTAAAAAATGCATATTTCACTCAACTTGCACTTAGGGGTGAATGGAACCGTAACATGAGTATCAAGTTTGTTTATATACGAAAATTAAACACGAAAAAATTAAAAAATCATTAATTTAAAAAGAAATTTTATTCGTAAAATGAGTAAATTCGAAAAAAATATACTCCATTTCACTTAAATTTAACCATGTTTCATCACTTATGAATTTAAATAATTTCCGTTTTCTTGGGTTTATCTCTTTCATTATTGCACTTACGTAAATTTTAAAATTGCAGTTTGTTTTTAGAAAAGAATAGAAGATTGATTTGTTTTGAATATAAGAATTATTTAATTTTTTAAATTTGACTCATGATCAATTGTATCTGAAATAGGGTATATATACCACGTGAGTTTTTTGAGAGTTGCCATTTCTATTACAACCAAATTTTTATGATAGAAATGGTATTGGAAAAGGTTCTTTTCTTGGATGTAATGGAAATATAACCAAGGAAAACACTATCGGTTGAAGTAGCCTCAAGTACGTATGCATATTTTTACCCCCTAACTGGTAAATTAAAGAAAAATTAAAAAATTAAACTTGGGTGGAAAAATTTTTTTTGCTCATTTATGTTGTTAATTAATTAATGCATTAGATCAGTTTTATCGAAAAATTAATATATAGTCCCATTTAAAAATCTATAAGTTTGCATCATAGCTCGAAAACCATAAGAGCTATAAAGCTCCTGACTATAGCAATCGGTTACCCCCGTCGATATCTACAACTCTTATTTGAACAATTTTTCGATTAAATCAGCGGCTTGGCTGTAATAAAAATGGCAACTCTCGAAAAACTCACACAGTATATAAATATTTTGAATTTTAATGAATTTTTGGTTAGCCCTGGTGGTACGTCACTAGTTAATTGCTCCCATTCAGCCTTTATCACCCTTATTGACTTGATATGTGTTCCTATGAATAGTGCCCACGTTCCGTTTCACCCCCGTTTCGTTCCCACTGACCCTCTAACTTCGGTTCCCTCCACCCCAATTGCTAATTTGGACAAATATACAGAATAGCTGTAAAAAGTTAATATAATTTTACATATTTTTAATAAATAAACATAGTTATCAAGAAAACTTAACACTTATGCTATTTCACTACTGACTTTTGATATTTAATTTTCTTTTATTGGTATTACCAGTTTTTGTAATTTGTGGCAAACTCAATTACAATCGTCTCCAAGTTATAAACTAACATTTATAGTAATTGAAAGAAATTACTGGTTTCGGTTCCAGTCACCCCCGAATATATATACAGTAGGGTTTCCGATCTCTGGCCAAAAAATCGATCTTGTGAATCGATTCGAATCGTCAAACCAAAAATCGATTCAGGAGAAAATCGGCTTACAAAAGATCGATCTGACGAAAATCGATTCAATTTTTGTACTTGCAGAAAATAAAAGATATATAAACGTTTTAATGAAGTTTCTTATTGGATCATCACAAATCAGTTTCAAAATTTTTTTTTAATTTTCGTTGAAGATGAACTGCTGAATTTAATATGAATAAAATGGTTTCCAGTTTGCGCTAAAAGTGTCACATAATTCCAAAATTTGACTCAATTTTCTATAAATGAATCATAAAAGTGATAAAATTATTTGACAACATAAATAGTTAAAATATATTTTACAATAATTTTGAAAAAATATCATATTTTTACTAAAAATATCCTAATTTAAATTCGAAAAGATTGATCTCCGATCCCGTAAATTTTTCACGATCTCTGTATCGATTTACTCTCCAAAGAATCGAAGATCGGCTGTCCAAAAATCGATTTTCGATAAAATCGAATCGAGATCGGAAACCCTAATATATGTACATTCCATTTACGGTACATATTTAAATTTTTTTTGACTAACGTGTTTGTATGGTTTAGTACTGTACATGCGCGATAATTTTTTCTATCACTTCTCTAAGATGGCGCTATAGAACATTATTCTGTTTATAGATTAATAAACATTTCCCGGAGGACAAAAGAAAAATAATTACGGAGGGTATTGTTAGCTATCGGGAAAATAACGATGTATTCTCATTCATTAAATGTGTCCACGATTTTTTAGCAAACAGCACAAATAGTACTGAATATCTATACGGTAATTTTTGCAACAATTTGACCATAAAAAGGTTAAATATAAAAAAAAAAATTTTACATTCTATAATTATAGATTTACTTCAATTTATAAAATCAAAATCGAGTAACGCCATATTTGAACAATATATTAATTTAAGACGTAAATGGGATTTTTTAAATGTGCAAGAGCGAAGCGTTCGTAAATATGATGAATTTTTATTAACCAAAGACAAATTTGATGAAATGAATTCGGATAATAATATTTTAAATGAATCCACAAAATCATCCAATTCTAGTTCTAATCGTAAGTACAATATTTGTTTATTTGATTAAAATAGATTTAATTCTGTGGTTTCTGTAGTTGATTAAGATTAAAATTGTTTATTTTAGCAAACAATTCGACGTCTTCTAATAGTCGTGAACAAAAAAGTTCTCTGGCAAAAAATGTAGTCCTAAAGGTAAGTTAACTCATTATAACCCATACGAGATTTTTTCCATCAACTCTAATTCGTTTAAAATGAAATTGTGGTTCTGTTGTCACTTTTCAGTTTTATGCTACGCTTTAAAGTCAGTTTTTACCCCACTCTCCTAGTAATTTTTTAATCCTACATCCAGAAAACATTAATTTTTTTCAAATATTTTTAGATACGAGCCAATTTACCGCAAGAAAAAGTCAATTTATTTCATGACGGAATCATAAAATATAAAAAAGAACGCGATATTTATCAATTCATTAAATGTATTCATGAAGTATTAGCCGATATTACAAATAGTCAGGATTATCTACAAGGTATAATAACAAATAAATTTCCCTGGTGGGCGTTTGTGGAACTAACCGTATGACAGATACTTTCCGAGAGCTGTGTGATAAATGTTTAAATTTATTTCATTATTTTATAAAAGTTTTACGGCGATTTCGTTACAAGACCTCTTCACTAGAGTCATACATTAGTTCCGCGATTCGGCGCTAGGGAATCTCATCACTACCAATACTAAATAAATTTTTTTGTTTTGTTTAAGACTTAAAAACCTGTTTAAAATCATCAGAACATCAAGAGATATTTGAAACATATAGTGATTTAAGAAGTCGTTGGGATTCATTAAGTTCAGAGGAACGATTAAATTGTAATTATAATGATTATTTATTAAGTTCTTAATGACTGTGTTAATATTAAAGAAGCTGTGATTTTAAAAATAAATTATTGTAATTAAGTATAGTAATAATTTTATTTTGTTAAAATCATGTAAAGTAAGTTTTTATTTGAAAAAGAAAACAATTTTTTTAACCAGAACTTTTTTTCAATATTTTAAATACTAAGGGTCACTCCTAGATCCCCTCAATCCTAAAAGTACCTAACAATCACATTCTATTATACCTCATTTCTATTAGACCGTTTAGCAATAATTAGTACTAAATTTTTCAATTTTAATTCAAAATTGGAAAAAATATTGTATGCAACACGTGCAACGTAAGTTTCGTGTTCGTGTAATTAGTATATTTAAATAGTTATTCTTTTTTGACATAAGGAAAAAAATGAATAACTACGAATTAAAATTAAACAAAAATAGGAATATATTCTTTATTAATTTTATTTTTAAACATGACTAAATTGAAGTAAAATAGGTTTTATATGTAATTACAATGAAATTTCAAAACTAAAAAAATATTTTTAGTCAATTTTTACATAAATACATACATACATACTCTATAGTACACATCTATCACAGTTTTTAGTTGAAACTTAACTGTAGTACTTAAACATACCAATTTTTGATTTTATACATATTAAACGTTTCTATCAATGGGCGTGTTCAGTCGCTACACAGGAACCTCTACTGAATGATTTCTGAACTAAAATTAGTCAATACAATGTCAATGAGTAACAAAAAGAAACTGCTGAAATGCCGTTTGCAGCGGCTGAAAACGTCCAGTAAATAAATTTGAATCTATTGGCGACGCAAAGATTACGCGAGCGCTCCTAGTTTTTTAAATTAGAAGCTGTATCAAGTAAAAATTTTTGTATACGTTTAATTGTTTACAAATTATGTGCGGATCACTAGATTTTATATCGTATTTTATAATCGTATACGTATATTTTTACTTAATGCTAGTTCTAATTTTACCACCAGAGGCGCAAGTGAGAATCATTGCGTCACCAATACAATTGGGAAATATAAAATTTATAGATATGTAAACTGGTGATCAAAAAAGTAACTACTACGAGTACATGAGGTTTACAATGATTATTAGTCTTCTAATTTGTAATTTTTTTATAGAACAAAAATACAATTTTTGTTGAAATTTTAAACGTGCGTTGACGAAACGTGGTGTAGAAACGTGTATGGAAACTAAGGAAACAACCGAAATATATAAACAACGTAAGACTCATTCACTTTTGATTCTTAGTTTATCATTTATATGTACATATTCTAATGACAGAAGGCAAATTATCATATGATTGAGAACACTAGCGCCTCTAGTATCAATTCGAGGAACCTGGTGTACTATGTTACGTCATCGGACATTACAAATTAAAAAAATATTTTTTTATAAAAAAAATTACAAATTACATTTTTGTTGTCTACTCAAAGTAGTTTCTGTATTACGCCCCATTTCTCTTTTGCTTTCCAAATATCACACATAATGTTCGTTCGAAATTTGGCAACATCTAAAATTGTTTAGTACTGAATTTCGAAAATCGTACTTTAAGGTAGTTGGTCCGTAAAACGATTTTTCAAAGGATTTTAACGAAACTTCTCGAGACATTTATTTAATTCAATATCAATAATACGAGCCTATACCGGAAAAAAAATTGACCGCCCCAATTTTGAGACAAACGGTTTCAAAGTTTTATAATTTTAACGCGGGCTCTTATGGCAAAACTATTTTTTTTTTTCGTATAAAATGAAAATGTGTCAAAGGAATTTGATAAAAAGTTAATATGTTGTCAAGTACAAAGTTACAAACTATATAACAAATAAAAATTATTGACCGCGCCGTTTTTGAAATTAACGTTTTTACAACGCTTTTTCAGCAATGCTTTTATATTACTACAACATAAACGCGCGGAAATTAAAAAAAAAAAAAACAAGTGGTATACAAATATAATAACTGAAGAATATTAATACATTATTTTTGATAAAAGAAAATTTTTTCGCTGAGCTATACTTTTGTATCTGACTATTTCGCACCAAATTACCTTAAATGGATTTTGAAAAAAAATTTAATATAACAAGATTTTTTGGCAAGCATGTATTTCCTCGAAATGGCTTCGAACGGATCTATTATTTTTATCCATTAAACTAAATAATCGGTTTAATACGCCCATTGTATAAGGCTGTTTACACAATCAGTGAAATAAGGAGTATGCCATCTAGTGACGTTGAATGAAACTTTAACTTAACTGCTCATAGGTAAATGTATTTAGGCATTTTTGTACATCAGAATTCATGAAAAGGTAACGTTCGTGATGACTTTTTTGTCACTAAGTGAAAAAAATCACGAATTTTGACGTAAAAAAATACCTAAATATTTATATTTATGACCAGTTACGTTAAAGTTCCATTCAACGTCACTAGATGACATACTTCTTATTCCTTATTTCATTGATTGTGTATACAGCCTAAGTGTTCCTCAGTTCAAAATAAAAATGAAATACACTGATAGACATAAAAAAAATGACACTGATAAATTATATAATCGAAAATGATCTTTCATTCGTATCTGTACAAAGTAACAATGAGAGTCTTGAAAAATAATTTTAGTGTTTCAAAAATATACAAGATGCGCTAGTTGTAACTATTATTAATAAAAATATTTTGATAACGCAATAGATATTTCAATATGGTTCGAATAGAAAAAGTTAACACAAAAAAAAAATTTCTAGAAATAAGATCGACTAAAAATTTACAAGAAAAAAAAATTAATACTGAAATGTTTGAGTTTGATAAAATATTAAATAACAATCTTTTTAGAGATTGTTGTCAAAGTATTTTCTGTTTTATTCCGAACACTTATAAAGTATAAGTAAAAATTATTTAAAAACTACAATTGGACCTTAATTCACCGCTTTAAATTTAATAGTTATCTTCGCAATCGTAAATCTACGATGAAATTTTCGAAAACGTATGATGCAAAAACTAAATCAGTTTTTCGCTACTAATTAAGAATGTTGATTTTTTTGCATCCTACTCCAGTATTTCGTTTAGAGATATTTTAGTTAACTATAGAGGGGCGTATTAAGGTCCAATTGTAATTAAAATATTGCATAAATTTATAAATTATTTAATTAATCACTAATATAAACGAAAAAATTAAAGAATAACAATTAGTGACACCAAGATTCTCACCCGCGCTTCTAGTGGTGAAATTAGAAGCTGTACATACATTATATGTTTTATTTGATATAGTTTCTAATTTTGTCGCCAGAGGCGCGAGTGAGAATGTTTGCGACACTTATTGACAAAAATAATACGACTGTTAAATGCAAGGTGTTTTGAAAATCACTATCCAAAATTCGAGAGTCCCTATATTTATATAATTAATAACTAAAATTATAGGAAAATTTTATTTATGAATATTTTTATATAATACATTTTTTTTAAGGTAGCACGTGTAGATTTTCAATAAATTAAAAAATATGAATTAATTTTTTCTTACTCTGTACAAAATACTATTAAAACACCTTAATTTGTATTTTCATCGCGGCCACATTACTGGAAAACCTGGAAATATCAGGGAATTTTTACTGTCTGAAAAAGTCAGGGAATTTTACCAGAAGACTGGAAAAAATTGATTTTATTTAGGGATAAAACTTCAATCAGTTTTTCTCTTGTTTTGAGATTAGATTTAAAAATTAGCGCATTTTTCGTTTTTTTTTTGCCTCGTCATTTACTTTTTTACGTCTGAAATTTTTTTAGCTTTTTTGGGATAAAATAAGGGTGGCATTTTTCACAAAATAGTCAGGGAAATTTCTGGAAAACCTAGAAAAGTCAGGGAATATGATCTTCAAAAATCTGTGGCCACCATGTTTTAAAAATATTGTGACATTTATAATCCTGACATCTAGTGGTAAAAAAATTGAATTAGTCAAATGGAGTTTCATTTTTACGGAAAATTATTATTTTAATTTAAAAATTAAAAAAAAAATAGAAGAATAATGAACAACGGAAACCCCATTAAACAGTTTTGTAAACGATTTTAGCACCCTCAGGCAAATTCGTCAATAATTAAACCATAATTAAATATGTAAAATGATTTTTTTGAAAGGTTAGAACTACCTCATTTATGCAACGTTCCCTTATTTGCACAGGACGGACAGATTTTTCATAAAAATTTTAACATTTTCATGACAATGTGGAACACGTACTACCTTAAATACGAACTGAAGTTAAAAATGGATAAATTATGAAGTATTGACAGTTCTAAAAAGACAATTTGTTATCGATACAAGTGTATTTACATAAAAATGTATGTTAACCTTTCAATATACATTGTCAGAACGTTATTTTTACTAAATGTTTATATTTACATACGTCGACATAGTGATAAAGTAATAAAATATTTAGGTTACAATTTTACAAATATAATAGGGTATTTGACAGCATCAACGACAAATAACCCAAAAAAAATTTCTTAATGAAAATTTATAATAAAAAAACAACAATTTATTGTGCTAATTCATACTAAATATTAATAAAAATGATTTTTTTAGCTTTTAATCACGTGATCAAAAACGGGTTGTGACGTCACGTTCTCTTATATGAGGTTTGCTTAAGCAGCAGTTTTGAATAGTACCAAACTGTCAGGATTATGCGCAAAGCAACATTCGCATGCGCAGAACGGTCTTAATAATGATTAAAAACGCTTTGCGCACAATCCTGACAGTTTGGTACTATCCAAAACTGCTGCTTAAACAAACCTATGTACATCAACACTATCGCCACTAGAGTCGACTTTAAAAATCGACTATCAAACATAACTATGGAAACAAAACAATCCACAATTTCTTTCTTAGTTACAAAACACCGGTTGTTATTTAGAGAATGTGACGTAACTGAGACAGTTAATGAACGTTTTCGCACAAAAATCAATTTTTTCTAACGAATTTTTGAATTATTTAAAAAAAAAAAATGAAAAATATCTATATGCATAATGCTTTCACAAAATTAATCAAATACCCTATTGGAATGTGGTTATTAGAAATCCGTTGTCCGATAAGTATTGATTAGATAATATGTGAGGTCACCCCAAACATACAATTAATTATAATTGAACTATTTCTAAGCGGAAATATTATTATGAAAACAAAATAAATAAATAAATACATCGTAAATGAAAAATTTACTACTTTACCATATTGAAAGATTAACATATACGCATGTTATGCTTAATAATTTACATGAGTAGACTTAAATCGGTTCTAAAAAATTTTTACTGTCACAATTAGGTTCAACTAATTCAGTTATAATACCAGTTAGTCGTAAACGATAAATTTTCCTGTCAGATCTGATTCACAAAATTTGGAGATCCAATCGCAAAATTTTAATTGAAATAAAAACTTCTGTAGCGGGGGTAATTTGCTAGTGATTAATTGATCATTGCTAAGTGATTAAATATATCTTGTATTGTTCAAATTATTTAATTTATCCACAATATTCTTGATGTCATATTTTGTATATTATTCCAACTTATATTAGGTACAATCACGTAGCATGTCACTACCGGGAATTCTTACGATTAAATTAATATTTATATTCACTAAAAATTAGATAAAAATAACTTCACTTTACGTTCATTACTATTACCTGTCAATTAAATTCTATCCTTGTCAGACTATTAAAATTTAATAAATCCATGGAAACCAAAATAAATTTTAAAATTAAAACAATTGAAAGCTAGACCGGTTTCGACTACTTTTGTAGCCATCTTCAGTAGCACGAAAGTAACCGAAACCGGTGTAATTTTACGGTACACGTATTTTCACGAACAAAAGATTCAGTTTCAGATCAAATTTCCTGATGATTTTGTCAGAAATGATCTGACAGAATACTTTATCGTATACACCTCGTTAATTAATATTATATCTGATGTAATTACCTAAAAAAAAAATTTCTCACTAAAAGTTTTATTTGAATTACTCTATTTCCGGTGGAAGGAAGAATGCACTGAACGCAAATATCAAAAATACCACACCACCGATTAATGTCACTGTAATAAATAATCATAATTAATATAATATGCACGTATTTTAAATGACAGTCACGTGTTTTTGTGTGAAAATTTAACGCCTTACCTGTTCTGACGGAAATTTTCTGTGCAATCATGCGACCACCCAATACTGCTAAACCGGTACACACTGAATGACCTAAAATACCGCCTATGATGACACCTGTTACATCCTAAATGAGAAAAAAAAGTCAAGTATACGTCACTGTTGAATTATGTGATTTTGGTTAGAAACTATGTAGAACACGAAAGTATAAGGTTTCCGAAGAATACAAATTTTTCTTCGGAACCCTTAAAAGCATTTATGAGCTTAATTTTTTTTTCTTTGATGCAAATACATTAGTTGTAACATTTTAAGGGCTACTTTAGAATTTTTGAAAGACAATGTTTTTTTTTTTCTGCAGTGTTTTGCATGGAGAGAATTCTTACAGAATAAAAAAAATTTATAATAAAGTTTTCAATAGTTTGGATTTTACAGAGGTTTGATCGGCTGTGGTTGTTTAGACCAGTGTTTCTCAACATTTTTTTCAGTTCAGAAATGTTTAAAAGCGATTCTTTAATTTTAAATAGAATTCGGGAAGCCTCGAATCATTTCCGTCACTGATGTCGTGTAATATGAAATGTCGTTTTCCGACCACTTGCCCTCCCATGTAATTCAGATAAATATCGACACTTTTTTGAGCATTGGAGAAATGTTTAAAAGCAATTCTTTAATTTTAAATAGAATTCTTGTAGCCCGGAATCATTTCCGCCATTAATTGGAGTAACATTAGGTTGCGTAATATGAAATGTCGGTTTCCGATCACTTGGTCTGCCATGTAATTCAGAAAATATCGACACTTTTTTAAGCAATAAGCTGGCCATTTTTTTTTTTAAAGCAAAAAATAAAAATTATAAACATTTAAACTTCTAATTTCATTATTTGACTTTATTTGGCGATAAACCTCAATATTAAGACCAGCAAAAAACCAAACAGAATTTTTTAACCAATCTTCAACATGTCGATCGGTTTCGGTGTCTCAAAATACCATTATCAAGACAAGAATATAAAAATCAATAAAATACAAATAAAAAATGAAACAATTTAAAAAATTTTTTCATAAACAAATGAAACTAAAAACCTTTTAGTTTGGATCAAAACCAATCAAATCAAACAATGTCAAATATAGCAACTCGTTGGTTGCAAAAAAAGGAAATACGTACATCACTAAAAATGATATACGAAAACGGAAATGTGAAACAACAAAAAAACATCTGAAGACCAAACTTGGAATAAAGAACAGAAAAAGTAAAAGAAGAAACGAAAAATCATTTTTAGAAAAAAACATCTGTAAAAGCCACAAATCGCCTTATGAATCACCTATTCAAATTAGTTCCATTGACTTTCGTCTAAATCCATTGTCAGAAAACATGTTGATAAATCCATTGTTTATGAAAAAATTTTTAAAATTTTTTATTTTTATTTTATTGATCTGTCTTGATAATGGTGTTTTGAGACACCGAAACCGGTCAACATGTTGAAGATTGGTTAAAAAATTCTGTTTGGTTTTTGCTGGTCTTAATATTGAAGTTTATCACCAAATAAAGTCAAATAATGAAATTACAAGTTTAAATTTTTTTGGCGAAAATTTATTTATTATAAACATTTTTGTAATATACACATCTTTCTGCGGACCAGTGAGATACTTTCGCGGCCTGGTACCGGTCCATGGACCGGCGGTTGAGAAACACTGATCTAGTCGACATCATATGATGAAGAAGGAAACCGTAATAACTTTTCATTTGTAAGTAAACTGAATAAATCCATTAAATACTGATATTTTTGTAAACATCAAATTTTATATAACGATTATTACGATTATGAGAAAAGTTTAAATAAAACGGATATGTATGAAGGACGCTCCCGCACGTCTTTTGGTTTTATTAAATTTTACTTAAAAACTCAACTTTCATTATCTCTATTGAATATACTCTATGGTTGATAACCATAGTCTATATTTCTAAAAATAAGATACCCCTTAATTAAAAATGTTATCGGCCAACTCATTAAGATATTTTATCTGTTACAATATACTTTAGATAACAGATATTAATTTTAATTTTACACGAATTCCAAGATTTCTGTTATCTCTATTAAAATGTGATAGAAAAAAAAATTGTAAAATACCTCTCTAGCCGCTAAAATGATTGTTGTTAACTGTGATCTATCTCCCCATTCAGCCAAAAAGGTCATTGTAAATGATTGAATAAATATACGCGATATAAACCAACAAGCACTGGCTGCTTTTGGAGCCTTTCGAATTATTCCTGATTCAGGATCTTGCAACAACGATGTGGCTGCTTCTTTTTCGTACTAAAAATAAAAATAAACTATTAAATTGTCCACTAAAGACCTTTTTAGAAAATAAAATCAAATTAACGGCAATACTACGGTAGGTATGGCGCCAACATTTAATGACACGTTTTTTGTAGAACGCGGCAAAATAAAACAAAAACAAAAGAATAAAATTTTTCGATATATCGCTTCGTTTTCGAAATATTGAACGTTAAACTTGTACTGTGTAATATTTTGACAATGAGCGTGTTCCATTTAGAAAACACAAATGACACTGTGTGACCTAGTTTTTATATCAAAGTCGAAGTGTATTGTCAAAACTAACTAAACTAACCTAACCTTAACTAACCTCACCACCTAGTTTTCATATTAAAGTCGAAGTATATTGTCAAAACTAACTAAACTAACCTAACCTTAACTAACCTCACCACCTAGTTTTCATATTAAAGCCGAAGTATATTGTCAAAACTAACTAAACTAACATCACGTCACCACCTAGTTTTTATATCAAAGTCTAACTATATTTTCAAAACTAACTAAACTATCCTAACCATAACTAACCTCACCACCTAGTTTTTATATCAAAGTTGAAGTATATTGTCAAAACTAACTAAACTAACCTCACCACCTAGTTTTTATATCAAAGTTGAAGTATAATGTCAACACTAACTAAACCAACCTAACCTTAACTAACCGCACCATTTAGTTTTTATATCAAAGTCGAAGTATATTGTCAAAACTAACTAAATTAACCTAACCTTAACTAACCGTACCATCTAGTTTTTATATCAAAGTCGAAGTATCAAAACTAACTAAACTAATCTAACCTTAACTAACCTCACCACCTAGTTTTATATCAAAGTTGAAGTATATTGTCAAAACTAACTATTCGTAACAAATATTGTCGAGTGTCTGGTAAAAATTTCAAGTAATTCTAAGCATTCCTATTTTCGGAACTCCAGCCAAAAAAATAGTAATTTTGTGAAAAAATAAAATACAAAAATCACTAAAATTTGGTTGGCATTACTTTTTCCCTGTGCACTGTGTCACACAGTGTCGTTTGTGTTTTCTAAATGGAACACGCTCATTGTCTTAATGTTCAATATCTCGAAAACGAAGCGAGATATCGAAAAATTTTATTCTTGTTTTTCGTTTTATTTTGCCAAGTTCTATACGGAACTCTCATCAAATCTTGCCGCCATACTAATCGTAGTATCCCCAGATTAACAACCTCTTCCTCTTTTTTCCTTAAATTCGACTGAACTTCTTCAAGCTCCTCTTGAGCATCAGTCGGCGACATATAGTACCCTTCTTTCAGCATTTTCAGTCCAAAAATTGCAAATAGGGCCGTTGAAATGTAATATGTATACACTCTTGGAACCACCGTTGCAATCCATCCAAAAAGGGCTATGTAGGAACATTTTAAAATCAATAAAAACATATTTAAAAAAAAAAAAGTGTTACCTGATAAAACAGTCATTAATGCTAATGCCCCGATTGCCCCAGCGAACACGGTTAATCGCGAATGTCGCATTGCCATAATAGCGGCAATGAAAAACGTTTTGTCGCCCAATTCGGAGACAATAATAACCGAAAGCGATGCAAAAAATGCATGTATAAAACCCAAATTGCTTTTAGCAAAATTTTGTACCGGATCGTCTGCAATCTAACCGAAAAAATATGTTGAATTTGTATAAATTTTTTTATTTTAAAAAAAATGTTTTGTGAAAATCATACCACAGATTCTTTTGTATCGGTTTCCACTGGCAATTTTTCCGTTGAAACAAACGTTAAAATACACGAAATAATTGAAAATAGAAAAATTAAAATTAATTGTAAATTATCCATATTTAAATGAAAGTATTATTATGTAGGTATATTAATTAATAAAAAAAAGTTTTCAAATCACAATAATAATTTTAATATAACCTATTAATGCTATTAATAGTGTAAATATTATTATTTAATAAATAAAAACTTTTTGAATAATTAAATAAAAACATTAGATCATAAATTTATTAACATGATAAATATGAAAAAGATTTATAAAATGATTAAGTATAAATATTGTTATAGGTATAATGTTCTTTAATCAAACCACATTAAACTAAGCAACCTTCTTCCCATGTCAATGAATATTTCGAATATTTCAAAACTTCAAAAAAATTACACACGTATACGGATGACAGTTGGCAACGTTGTAATGTCACTCCGTTCATCCGTTGGCAACGAAAACACAACTAAATAAAAAAGAAAAATTTATCATGAACCACGGAGTAATGGAGACACAGCAACTATCTCTATCATGAAATCTGCAGTGTGCATTTTTGTGTACCTTAGGCTCGTAGGTAGTCAGTGCCTCAGTGGCACTCACCGAGTGTAGGTTAGTCAAACAACAATGGATTTGATTGTTATTAGCACTGTAGAACCCCCACACGTAGCGTTGTGGTATCACACATATGTATGCGAAGCAGGGTCACGTGACTGCCATCTCTATTCGATTACGCACACATACACAGTTTAGTGCGTCAATACAAAGTAAACACCGTGCACGTATATAACATATTTTTTATCTCTTACTGGTTACACTGATTCCAGTAGTGGAGAGATACGTATTGTACCTCTGTCCTCTGTGATCATGGACAGTAATGTACAAAGTCTGACAAAAGTATCGAAACAGTCAATTATTTTCGTTATTATTAAAAGTACGTTTTCAAAAGCTCAAGATTTTATTGAGAGACGTCGTCGATGTTAATTTTCTGATGAAGGTGTTTTTGGGAAAAAAAATGGAATCTCAAGTTCATTTTAAAAGGTCTTTTTAGAATCGGTACTCCAGAAAATTATTAATACACCTACGTAGTTTTTGTATTTTTGTCAGATACTGTACATAAAATACTTTTTCAGCTTTTTCATTTTATCTTTCATAATCGGATACTTGACTAAAATTTAAAACTTAAATGTCTACATAATATCAGTTTTATTTATTTTTTTTTTTTTTCGTATTTTGCATAATCTTCTACAGTCGATAGAGTTAACATTTAGAGTTAGTATTCTGTTAGTTTTCCGTATACCTTTTTCACATGTACTAGGAAATTTTCAACTTCAATGTCTAAAATGTTATTTATATGGATGGGTGATTAAGGCCTGATCCACACTATAGTGCCGATATCGGCACGCTCCCGCTCCGATCTCGGTCCGATATAATCTTATTGTGTTCACATTACAGTGCTGATATCATGCTGATACCTATTTGTTTTCCATTCACATTATAATGCCGCTCTCGGTACGCTCTTAGTTTGATACAAACATCTTTTCATAACAACTGAATGCAAGCGGAGCGGAATGGAATCAAAAAAATTTTTACACTATAGGTACAACTGTACAAGTGGTACAAGTCATAACAAGTCTGATATCGCTAAGATAAAATATTACCTGAGTGGTATTGGTATTGGAGCGGGACTGGATCGCGACTGATATCGGAGTGGTATCAGAGCGATGATGTGAATACACTCATTGTTTCTTGTGTAAGAATATTTTATCGAATCGGGAGCGTAGCGATATCGTACCGAGAGCGGAGCATTAATGTGGATCGGGCCTAAACGCGCCTCTCTTCTTCTCCACGGTCTTCACGTCAGCATAGTCAAGTACCCTACTATTTGTATCTTTATTCTAAAAAGAAAAAAAATTAAACAGAAAAGCTTTAAATACATTTGAAAATGGGAAATTTTATTTCTTTAATACATTATGCTTATATCGATAACTCGACAAGTTATTGTTAAAATTTTTTTAAAATATTTCTTTGTTGGGGTCAAATTAAATTGATTGACCTATTTTGTACTAAGAACTGAATTTTGATTTGTTAATTTTAAAAGGAAAATATAAAAAACCTTGATTAATTCTTGTAGAACGGTAAAATCGTAAAACCTTGATTAAGTATACGTTATGTAGAGCATGTAATATAATTAAATATTTTCACTAATTTTAAAAACAAATAATTTCAGTGTTGCAATTATTAATTAAATTGTAATTATGTAGATAGGATATGAATTTAAAAACTAAATAAAATAAAAGGTAATTACGATAAACTGTTTGATTGGAAGATTCTTTAAATAATTGGCGCCCATTTTTATTTTCATATTAGACCGTTGGTGGCGTTGGTTGTGGTGACTGGTGGCGACCGTGACGGTGACAGTGGGT
This sequence comes from Brachynemurus nebulosus, assembly GCA_035578155.1. NCBI lineage: Eukaryota > Metazoa > Arthropoda > Insecta > Neuroptera > Myrmeleontidae > Brachynemurus > Brachynemurus nebulosus. The sequence continues at coordinate 74,524,564 of JAPWDM010000002.1, read as the reverse complement.
GATTGTCACGGTTGACAGTTAACGTGATTTTGACAGTTTATGTAACTGGTTTGGCTAGTACTCCGAGTGGTTCCAAATTATTTTGTAATTTATCGTCATGGGGGTTCTTTGATGTTTATTTTAATAATCATCGTAAATATTGAAAATTTGAAATAATGTTTCATTCAAAATTCTTATGGCCTGAATGTTTTAACAAATTTTAAACACTTATCGTGTAAAGTTGGCATGTTCAGTGTTTTACCGCGTATTATAAAATTCGTGAATTTTTCAGTTTTTTTGAAATTATTATATTGAAAATAATTAATTTTATAAATATTTAATTGTTGAATATATGAAACAATACAAAAATGGAAACTGAAAACTTATATTTACAACTGCCTGTTGAAATAATTGAAAAAATAATGAGTTATCTGAATTCCGAATCTCTTTTGGCCGCTGCATCAACGTGCAAGTTATGGAATTGTATTGCTCAAAAATTTATTAACGTAATTCTTATTAAAAAAAAAATTTAATTTCTCAAATATAAATTGTTTAATTGTTTTTTTAGGATAACAATTGGTGGAAAAAATGTTGCTACAATGAAATCGGTGTTGATAATATTTCGGCGATTTTACAACGGAAGGATAAACCACTTAATTGGGCGTTTATTGCAGCATGCGGGAGACGATGGAACAATATAGACCATTGCAATATTAAAGTTTTACTCGTATTTAGTAATAAAGAAATTGCTAAATTTATGGACAATTTAGCATGTACAAGAAAATTAGGTTGATTTGTAAATGAAGATAATTATTTAGGATACTATTATTGTTTTTATAATATTGTAGATGATACTACGGTTTTAATTAATGCGCCAAGACAAGGTATAGTCATTAGTAATGATAAAAAAGAATGGAAAGTTTTGAAATTGAATACGTCTGCAAGCGTTTTTACTTTTCAGGGTAAGTTTTCGTCGATAATATTAATAGATTTGAGCGTTACTTTATGGTATTCCATATTTATAAATAATAAACAAATATTTTACTTCGCAAAAATACCACTTTTATTTTGAAACTGTGACAATATTCAGGGTGTCCACAACCCATCATAAAAAAAAATCCCTGACTTTTCCCTGACTTTCCATGACTTTAGGTTCGATTTTCCCTGACTATTACTTTTTTGTTTCCCATTAATGGTCAGAAATATAAATGTCCAAACACGATTTTTATTTAAACTTTAATACATACCTACATAATTTTTTATTTTATCGAATAAATACGTGTAGGACTGAAATTAAGGGATTGGGTAAAGCTAAATTAACTAGATACATAAAAAACTATTTAAACAAAATTATTATTTACGTATTGGTCCCAAATGCGGTAGTTGACACTATCAAAAACAAATTGCAAAATTATTTAAGGTACTATTAATTAGCGAGTGAAGTTGAAAAAAAGACTCTTTAAATAATATTTTTTTAAGTGAAAAATTTATTTTTAGGGAAATTTTTTTACGTATGGTAACTTAGGATCTATATTTTATAAAAAAAAATTTCTCTTTAATTATAATTTTTTTCACTAGTACAGAGGGCGTTGAAGGTGACGTAAAAAAAAATGACGTCACAAAAATGAAGACTAGTGTTTTCACATTCAAATAAACAATTAAAAAGTAAAATACAATTTTAGGTTACTTTAGTGAATTAATTCAAAGAAAATAAAAATATCCGTGAGTCTTTATTAGAATTTACGTGATATATTTTCGTGAACATAATTGTGAACATAAACATTTTTCTTCATTTACAATCATTGGGAAATATATTATCACCTATTTTCCCTGACTTTCCAGAATATTTCGTGAAATCCCTGATTTTCCCTGACGCCTAAGAGCTTCCCTGATTTTTCCCTGACCTTCCCTGACTTTCCAGAATGTGGACACCCTGATATTGTTTCAAAATAAGTGGTATTTTTGCGAAGTAAAATTTTTGTTTATTATTTTCGTCGATGATTGCAATTAGAGTTACATAATAATAAAATTTTTCTCCTTAAGGTACCATTACAGTGTGATCGGCTAAAAAATAGTCAATTTTCACAATTTTTTCGGATGGATAGGATGGAGGAATGGGGATGAATGTTTTTTTTGATTAATACTACTATTTAACAATACAAAAATATTTTTTTTATTTATTTTTTTATAATTATTACAATTTTTTGAAAAAAGTGTCTTTAAAATAGGGCAAAATTTGATGTCCACGATTGCAGCGGCAGTTTTTATCTAAAAAAAAAATCAAATGGATTATCAATCTGTAGGTAAGCCACTATGTTCCTATGGGAGCTTTTTTTCTGAAATTTAAAAAAATGGCGGCAGTTTGAATAAAAAGTACAATTTTCCGTGTGAAAAATAGAATTTACCTACAGATTGATAATCTATTTATTTATTTTTTTTTTTTCAGATAAAAACTGTGGCCGCAACCGTAGGCACCAAATTTTAAAGACACTTTTTTCAAAAAATTATAATAATAAGAAAAAATAAATAGTAATAAATAAAAAAAAATAATTTTGTATTGTTAAATAGTGGTATTAATCATAAAAAAAAAAATTCATCCCCATTCCCCCATTCTATCCGTCCAAAAAAAATCGCGAAAATTGACTATTTTTCGGCCGATCACACTGTAATCGGAAAAACTATTATTATGTACAGGGCTGGGAAAAATGGTACATAGAAACCATTTAAAATGGAAAATAGAAAATGGTTTCCAAAAATGCATTTAAAATACAAAGTGGAAAATAGTTTTGCTGAACATGTTTAAAATTGAAAATGGAAAATTGTTATTTAAAATGGATTATAAAATGCAAAATGCTTTTCTTACTTTAAATTTACTCTATAAATTTTTTATCATTATTTAGTTATATTAATTAAAAAAAAAAAAAAAAGGTCAAGAAAATATCAAACTGAAATTAAATAAAAGCGGTCTTTTGAGAAAAATTTGTAAAGTTTGCGTGATATGAAAACGAAATTTAACTCTTCAAATATTGTTACTTAAAAATATTGTAAAATTTAATTCGGCCTTGACATACGCTACGACACCTTAACTACGCTACAGTTGTAACTTCTAAATAAAATTATGAAAATCATCTACTCGAAATACAGAAACATTTCTTATGGACGTGTCTTAAAGATAGTAGTACACAAATTGAGTCAAAAAAGTTTGATTTAAGAGAACTGCAATTCTAGTAACAATTTAACTCAAGTGTCATTGCAACTTGAGTTATAAATTACTCGAGTTACTTACATTTAACTTACAATTTGTTAGACTTCAAGTCGTTCAATTCAAATTTTATAATTAATATTATATACACATAAACTTAAGTATACATGCATTTTAGTGATGGAGAACTATCGATAGTCCCGACTATCGATAGTCCCGGCTATCGATAGTCCGACTATCGATAGTTCAGACTATCGATAGTTACCGATAGTACCAACTATCGATAGTTATCGATAGTTTTTGATGCTCAAGTTTTTTGAATTTGGATAGCCAGTGAACCAGAAAAAAAAAGGTCGCCTGAAATTCCCTTAAAATGGTTGTTTTTATATCTCTGGCTATAATTTTTATTATCTTTGTAGTTTTTATAAGTAAACGAGATGACTGAAAAAAACTATCGAAAACTATCGATAGTAAATGAAAAAATATCGATAGTTTTCGATAGTCAAAACTATCGATAGTTATCGATAGTGCTATCGATAGTTCTCCACCACTAATGCATTTACATTTTAAATGTAAAATGGATTCAAATTTCCATTTTAAATACAAAATGGAAAATGGTTTGATCGAACTTATTTCAAATAGAAAATGCAAAATGCCATTTTGTATTTTAAATACATATTTAAAATGAAATCATTTTAAATAGTTCCCAGTCCTGATTATGTATAATCCAGCCCACAGTACAGCTCAGTGTAGTGATTTAAGCAATTAGAGTTGTTAATATCAGACTACAGGCGAAAAGTCGAACTAATTTTTTTTTCTCACATCATCATATTTTGTACCATTTTTTAGGTAAAATTATCGATGTAAATAATTTCATTGCCACATTTCAAAACAAAAATGACGTAAAACAATTGAAAGTACAACGAATTTTAGAACGAAGTCTGTGGGCAAATTGTGTGGAGTAAGTTTTTTTTTTTTTTTACCTAATACTTTTCTCGTTGCTAATAAAATTTAGTATTTTAGTCATTGTAGTAAATATTGGCATTCACATTTTTTTAGCATAGATTATACAAATAGGCGAATCGTTTATTATAGTACACAAAGAGATTTACGGGCGATAAAACTTGATAAAGAGGAGAAATTCGAAATGTTAGCGAAAAATTATCATACTGGTGAAATTATGGCGATCTCGTATCGCGATAATCGCGTATATATGTTAAATGAATACGGTGATTTTTTAAAATTAAAAGATAATACGATTGTGCGCATACGAAATTATGATTTTTCAAAATATACCATTCATAAAGTTTTTATGTTTCTACAAACAATGTTTTTGCTAACAAGTAAGAAATGTTTAAATATTTATTTTACTAATTTTTCTAGTAATGCGTTTTTCTCAACGTTTGGTTCTTCCAAAAAACTTGCAGAAATTCATAAAAGTTAATTAATAACTTAATAATTAATTTAATTTCAATCTTAAAATAACTGTCATAAACTTTTTCTTCTTCCGTGTAACCCCTGTTTAATCCTAAACTCAAAATTGTACTCGCTACAAAAACCCTCGAAACGATATTAAATCTGAAAAGGGCCATTCTTTTTAAAACCAACAAGGCACTCAACCTGACTAGACCCGAAAGAAAATGAACTGAGAGATGCGCAAAAACGCATTTTAAAATGGATCAGTCTAAGTCATTTTGAAGGTAAGGTCGATATCTGTCAAATGCATGTGTCTTATGAACCATAGGCCAGTGAGTTGATTTATTTTACCCACTCCACCTGCGCAAACGAAGACAGGTCTCTTACTTCAAAATTATGAACCATAGGCCAGTGAGTTGATTTATTTTACCCACTCCATCTGCGCAAACGAAGACAGGTCTCTTACTTCAAAATCTTTTGACTATATCACAGATTTTTTTGAAACTTTCGTTAATTATACTCTTTAACACTCTGAATTCAAATATAATTTTTAAAAAATTTTAACTCTTATAGTTTTTCAGTTATATACTTTTGAAAATTGCAAAATACACTTTTTTGTTACTCAATCCCAGCACTATAAAATGTTCTAATTTCAGTTCTATAGGTCCTAGAGAGTTGTATGACTGCTCATTTTAAATAGAAATTAATGGCCTTTAATTTGATACTAATCTTGAACACCTTTTGGGAAAAATATTTTGTTTTGGAAAGCCTCAAAACTTGTTTTTTTGAGATAGTGTTTTTTGAAAATTATGAAAATAATATATATTTATAATAGTGACTTGGCGAATGTATCATAAAAATTTTAAAGTGGGACCATGATGGGATCAGCAGTTATGATAAAAAATGCATTTTAGTGTATAGTATTTTAATGCATTCTGACCTAAGAGGTTGGTTTCAAAGAAGGTTTCTAAAGAAATTTTTAAAATTAACACTATGAGGCCCGAGCATTTTCACAGTAAACTTCCCCGGAAGCCGACAATATTTTTTAGCAAATTTTATGTAAACAAGTACATAAAATGATTCCACAAAACACTAAATGATTCAACATGTATGTGTTATGCAGGTCAAAAGATAAGTAACATACATATACATACAAGCATAAAACACACCCATACATATATATGCGGATAAAAATATTATTGTAAATAAAAGATGAAGCCTAGATATTTTGATGATAAAACATTATGTATATTTATATGTACAAAAAATTAAAAGTGTCCGGTACGTAGTACATAATAAATTATTTTTATTAGAATAATATAAAACCTTTTTTATAAATATTTTTAAGTGTTTTGTTTATTATTCTAAATCAAAAATATCAAAAGTCGACCTTTTCTATTAGCTTTTTTTATACAAATAAATACTTTTAAAAAAAATTAAATATGCAAAGTGGTGTTTTATTCATTTTACGGGGCCGACTAATAAATAAATGATTTTTGTAGGTCTCATTTTCAGCTTTCACAAAGTCCTCTAATATTTTTTGTACAAAAATGTTAAAAATATAAATTATTTTTTAAAAACTTTCCATTCAACATTAAAAGTTAATTTAAATAGAATTTTTTTACTTTGTCAATAATTTCTGAATAAATGTGTACACCGGTCCGAAAAGTATCCTATTTTTGGACATTGTGCGGTTTTTCCAAAATATTTTTGTAAATATTTTATTCAAAATCATATCATATTTTATCTTTATCTATATTTAGTCATCTGTTCTATGTTATTAATGACGAATATTAAATTCCCAAATAAACCTGTTCTATGATATTTTTATCACCAAGTCCATTTTACTTGTATGTATGTATTGTATATCGCATCGAATATAATCACTGAAAAAATTTTAGAAATCTATCTGAATAAATAACAGCGAAATAGAAAATAAAAATTTAGTGCGAAATGATTGATTTCTATTAACCTTGTGACGTCACGTCTCCAAATAGCCAAGCGTCGAGTGTCTTATATACAATATTTTTTTATTTATTTTCCCCGGGGATAAATAGTAGCCTATGTCTTGTGTTCCTTTTCATTCACATGTTCTGATCGTTTAATTCTGCTTTAAATTTTCAGTGGAAAATATTATTGTAATTGTAAAAGATAACAATATGTGCGAATATTGTGACACACACAATATATTTTTGTCGAAACCAAGAACAGTTCTATTGTACGGCAAATTACTTTTTGTTGCACTGGAGTCGGGAATGGTAGGATGATAACAAGTACCGGAAAACGGAGTGAATTGGAACTGATCGAATAAAAGTCATTCATGAACTTGATAAGAATTTTCAAACAGTCTTACTTTTTTTTTTCTCAAAATTTTATCTAAAAACAATTTATTTTAATGTTTTTATGGATGTTGTTCAATTGAATTTTTCAGAAAGTTATTTTGAAACATATTAATAAAAAAGATCGGAAAGAAGTTGGCGCCGAAAGTTGGAAAATCTTTCTGTTTTTTATATGGCTAAATTGCTCCCAAATTGCTCCTTTGGAATCAGTAATTGCTCCACCTGGAACGTAATTACTTAATTAGTTATTTACAAACAAAAAAACTTTTTTTTTTTATTTCTATTATCAAAATCTTGTCAAATAATGCATTTTTATACAATTACTTTATATCAAAAAATTGGTCCCAATTTGCTCCATCTAATTTAAAAGTTAGTTATTAATTTCTCTGAATAATAATTAAAATATATTAAAATAAAAAATATTATGAATTAGGTTATGTATTACTAAAACGTATAGGCAATTCATTATACTTTTAAGTCGTTTGCATATATTTAAGGATAATTGAATTTTGACAAGTTAAATAACATTATAAAAAAAACAAAATATTTTAATAATTATTCAAAAAAATTAAGATTTAGCTTTTAAATTAAATAGAGCAAACTGGGAGCAATTTATTGACGTAAAGAAATTATATAAAATGTATTATTTTGGGAGATTTTGATAACTTAAATAACGGGAAAAAAATTTTTTTCTTTATAAATAACTAATTAAATAATTAAGTTTCAGGTGGAGCAATTACTGATTTCAAAGGAGCAATTTGGGAGCAATTTAACCATATAAAAAACAAAAAAATTTTTCAACTTTCGGCGCTAACTTCTTTCCGGTATAAAACAGTACTTTTATATTAATTAATTTTAATTACAATTGTAAATTATTTATATTTCAGTGCCAATTTTAGGCGAACTTACTAATCGTTCCCATTTACCCTATTATTGTTTCTTTTGACCCCGGTCTACCATGAAGTAGAAATTGTTAAAGTGATTAGTTTGAAATAGGTATTTTTTATTTTTGTGTGTAATCTGAAATTAACTTTAGAATGTTTATATACTCTATGTTTAAAATTTAAATATAATGTTGGTATTATTGTATAGGTTATCTAATCTATGGTACCTAATGTAATAAAAAAAGTTCCGCGCCATAGAAGAAGTGGTAACAGTTGCAATTTTGTTTGTAATGTAGTAACTGAAATTTTATTAAACACAAAAGGAATTATATGTAACATTTTATTTTGTAATTTTTGCTAATCTTTTTCAAAAATAAAAGTTTACTATTCTGAACTATATATATGCGTTGTAAAATTGAAAACCACATCAGGTTATGGGTTCAGCCACGTGTTCGCAATTTTGGCGCGTATAAGTATGGTTCGAATTCAATTTTTGAAGGACAAAAACTAAACTGTGGTTTAAGTTAAAAATAACTTTCAAGGAGTTAGTGTAATCGCGAAGTATTGTCAAAGAAATATTACTGTTTTGAGAGAAGTTTTCAAAATGGATTTGGCAAAGCACGTAAAGCCCTTATCTAGTAATGTAGACTGGCCAATTTGGAAAAGGAAAATTCGTGATTTACTTGATTACCAAGAAGGAGCATTGGACGTCATCGACGGGAAGGTAGTAAAACTCGAACCTTTGTCTGAAAGTGCTACGGAGAGTGAAATTAAAAAGCATAAGCAAAAGTCAGATTTGTACCGTAAAGCAAACAGTTACGCAAAGACTATGATGACGAGTTCGATGTCTGATGAGGTATATCAAAAGGTAATGGATAAAGATACAGCTTATGACACTTGGGAAGCACTAAAACAACAATTTGAAGCAACATTCAAAGATCAGTTGTTCAAAATATGTACAGACTTATTTGCATTTAGTTGGACACCAGGTGAAGATGTCTCTACTCATGTTGCAAAGTTACGGAACTTATGGAATGAACTCAACAACGGACTTAAAACCAAAGGTGAAAACGAGTTGCCAGATTTATTGTTAGTCTGTAAGACCCTACAGATATTACCCAGTCATTTTGAAACGTTTCGGTCTAGTTGGATGTTATTAACCAAGGACGCCGAGAAAACGTTCGATGAGCTGACCATGCAGTTATGTTTATTTGAAAGAAATAGCAGTAAAAGTATCAGTAGCGAAAAAGTCGTTCAAGAAGCATTAGTTGTTAAAGCAAGTAAATCGAAAAATAAGCATTACAACAAAGGATCAAATACGCATCTGTCAAAGAAGGACATTTGCAACTATTGTAAGAAAAAGGGACATTGGGTCAAAGATTGCTACAAGTGGAATTCCGACGGAAGACCAAAGAAAAATGTGTCAAGTGACACTCAGAGCACTTCAGTCAATACTAGTGAAGCCCTGTTGTCAATTTGCAATGAAGTTAATGCAATTGATGTAGTAAAAACAGAAGATTGGTGGATAGACAATGGAGCCACTAAACATGTCACTAATAGAAGAGATTATTTTCTTAATTTCGAAGAATTTGATACTACTCACAGTATACAGTCAGCAGGCAAAGAGAGTCTGATAGCATTAGGGAAAGGCACAATTCAGATAGTTTCACGCGTTGAGAACAAAGATGAAATAATGACTTTGAATGATGTATGGTACGTACCACAGTTAACAAGAAACTTAGTATCAATTTTAGCAGCGCAAGATCGAAATCAAGACAGTGAGTTTAGATCAACAGCAGTTAAATGTTGGCTTAACATTAAAGGAAAAACGGTGCTTCAAGGTACTCGTAAGGTTGGTGGAACTTTATTCAGCGCAGCGATAAAAGTTCTTACCAAACCCACAGAAATTTTTAATGTAGCTAATTGTAGTCAGTCATTACTACAGTTATATCATGAAAGATGGGGTCATCAAGATAAACGCCACATCAAAGAAATGCTAGAAAACCAACTAGGGATTAAAGTTAAATTAGATCAAGAGTTGTGTGAACCATGTATTTTTGGGAAAGCACATCGGTTACCATTCGGGACAAGAAGACAAGCTACGAGGCCGGGTCAACTGATGTCAGCCGATGTTTGTGGACCCTTCTGTGAATCTTTTTCAAAGAAACGATATTTGGTCATTTTTAAGGATATGTATACGAAGTATCGCTATGGTTTTATTATTAAAGAAAAATCGGAAGTAAAATACAAGTTGCAAGAGATACTTGTACATGCTAAAACACTGGGACACTCCGTACAAGAACTATTGAGTGATAATGGTGGAGAATTTGATAACGACGATGTAAGAGAAATTTTACGAATTCATGGTGTAACGCAAAGATTGACAGCACCTTACACACCACAGCAAAACGGTGGAAGCGAACGAGAAAACCGAACGGTAGTTGAAATGGCGAGAACGTTCAAATACTCAAATTTAGAAGCTAGTTTTCCAGAAGCAATTTGGGCTGAGCTGGTTAACTCTGCCGTTTACGTTCTGAACCGTACCGGAAAATCTTCCGTTACAGGAATTAGCCCACATGAACTCTGGTTTGGTCAAAAACCAAGGATTAAACATCTACGTGTTATCGGATCTTCATGCTATGTACACGTTCCAGATCAAAAAAGAAAGAAAATGGATCCTAAAGCTATTAAGGGATATTTAGTAGGATACGATGGAGATGAACGGTACAGAATTTTTATTAAAACAGAACACAAGGTAATTCTATCAAGAGATGTAACATTTGATGAAAAATGTAGTGGTTGTGAAAACAATATGATAAGGCCATTTCGGGATGATAAAACAAAAGAAGAAGAAGGAGAAGAAGTACAAAAAGAAGAAAATGAAGCTAATTTTCAAGAACAAGGCGAAGACAATGAATCAAAACTTGATTTGAACAGTGAAGCCACTGATTCGGAATCAGAAGATGAAACAGAAGATCATCAAACTCAAAAGCAGCGACTTAGAGATCGCAGAACGTTGAACATGCCAACACATTTACAAGATTATGTTCTAACACTAGAAGATTTAGATATGTCAGATACTCCACAAGACTTCGAAGAAGCTATTAATCCCAACAATAAGCAAAGTGAACAATGGCAGAAAGCAATGGATGAAGAAGTCAATTCATTGATCGAAAACAAGACCTGGACTTTAACAGTGCTACCAGAAAAAGCGGTCGCAATACCATGTAAGTGGGTGTTTCGCTTGAAGAAAAATCCAGATGGCAGTATTGAGCGATATAAGGCTAGGCTTGTCATCAAGGGATTTAAACAACGCAAAGGTGTTGATTACAATCAAACGTACAGTCCAGTAGCAAAGTTAAGCACCATCAGGTCAATTCTTAGTATAGCAGCAATGGAAAAGATGCATTTGTCACAGTTCGATGTTTCGACAGCATTTTTATATGGAGAACTTGAAGAAGTTATTTATATGCAGCAACCTGAAGGATATAGCGATGGAACAAATAGAGTATGCAAACTAAATAAGAGTTTGTATGGATTAAAACAAGCGCCAAGGTGTTGGAATGCACGCCTCGAGGGTTTTCTTTCAAATTTGGGTTTTCAAGTCAGTGAAGCCGATCCATGTCTATACATTCGGGAAAGAAATGGGAAAAAACTTATCTTAGTTGTATATGTGGATGACGGGCTAGTGACAGCGACAGATTTTCAAGAATTGGAAACTTTCTTAGAAGAACTTAAACAAGAGTTTAAAATTGTGTCCAAAAAGGCAGATTACTTTTTAGGACTGCAAATTCAACAGACTGATGCCGGAATAAAAATAAGTCAGCAAGCACACGTAAGTAAAATTTTAGAAAGATTTAATTTTGCAGAATGCAGACCGGTGTCAACGCCAATTCTGAAAACCCCAGAGATGTCTACAATTGGGAAAGAACGCAGTAAGGAGCACAACTTTCCATATAGACAAGCAGTTGGTGCGCTGATGTACTTGATGCTTGGGACACGACCAGATTTAGCATACAGTGTAGGATTTCTATCAAGATCGTTAGAAAATCCAACATTAGAAGATGTATCAAGGGTCAAAAGAGTATTTCGATACATCGCAGGCACTAGTGATATAGGAATTGAATATCGATCGGGTGAAAGTAAAGGTATTCTGGAATGCTACAGTGATGCTGATTTTGGAGGTTGTTCAAAAACTGGTAGATCCACTTCCGGAGTAGTAATCAAGTATGCAGGAGGAGCCGTATCGTGGTTAAGTAACCGTCAAGCAATGGTGGCCACTTCCACAACAGAAGCCGAAATCGTAGCGGCGAACGAAGCAGCCAAAGAGATTATTTGGCTCAACAGATTATTTAGAGGAATTGTATTGATGGAGAAAGTTCCGGTTTTGCAGGTTGATAATTCAGCAGCAGTTCGATTGGCTCAAAATCCGGAATTTCACCGTAGAACGAAACATATTTCCATCAAGCACTTTTTTATTCGTGAGAAGGTGTCCGAGGCTAAACTTGCGATTGAACAAATTTCAACTGAAAATCAATTGGCGGATATAATGACTAAGCCATTACCCAGGACGCGGCTTGTTATTTTGTCAAGAAAGTTGGGACTTTCGTAGAGACATTTATTATTTTTTGTTTATTTCAAATAATCAGGGAAAGTGTTAAAGTGATTAGTTTGAAATAGGTATTTTTTATTTTTGTGTGTAATCTGAAATTAACTTTAGAATGTTTATATACTCTATGTTTAAAATTTAAATATAATGTTGGTATTATTGTATAGGTTATCTAATCTATGGTACCTAATGTAATAAAAAAAGTTCCGCGCCATAGAAGAAGTGGTAACAGTTGCAATTTTGTTTGTAATGTAGTAACTGAAATTTTATTAAACACAAAAGGAATTATATGTAACATTTTATTTTGTAATTTTTGCTAATCTTTTTCAAAAATAAAAGTTTACTATTCTGAACTATATATATGCGTTGTAAAATTGAAAACCACATCAGAAATTACATAATTTTGAACATGTTTTCAAAAGCCAAAAAAAACTGCACTTTTATATTTATTTATTTTATAGTTAGGATTCTAAATTACTATATTTCAGTGCCAATTTTAGTTGAACTTACCAGTCGTTCCTATTCTCCCTATTATTGTTTCTTTTAACCCCAGTATACCATAGAAATTACAAGATTTTTAACAGAAAAATTTTTATTATAAAGATGTTTGGCTTTTATAATAATATAACCCATAAAAGAAATAGAAACAAATACGATATAAAATTCAAAATCGTCCCAATTCATTCCGTTTTATGGTAACCATCTAATTTAACAAGTATTTTATTAACATTTCTTCCCAAATTTTTAGGTATTTATATACTATGTTACGGATCTTCCAAGAATGAATTTTCTACAGTACAGTCATAAATTGAAAGTTTCGTCGGATCCGATAGTAAACATTGAAATTGATGAACAAGTGGACAGTTTACATGTATGGTTTACATCATTGACAGATGTCCACGAAATGATTATCATGGACAATCGTAATATACCATCATCATCGTCGTCCACTGCTCAAACGCCATCTACTTGTAAAAATTATGATAAAAATGATTTAAAATTGACAGAAGAAGTAACCGAATCCAGTCAACTAGTTAAAATTGTAAGTGTATTGGAAAATTTTTTGCAACTAATATGGGAATTTTATATTGAGGCGTACCAAGGGTAGAGGAGGTCATTAAAATTAGATTTTTTTTTGTTGAATTGTTTTTAGCGAATTTCCATTCTAAAAATTCAGCTGTTACAGCAACTTTCATGGTAAGATCTGAGCCCGGGATTGCTATAGAAATCGAAAAAATCCATATGTCTGCGCGATAACTCTCGAACAAAGTATCCAATCGTTACGAAATTTGGTGAGAAGGTGAAAAGTTTCAAACGCGATCATTTTTCGCCACTTTTAGTGGTTTTTTGCAAAAATTGGGCAGAATTCAAAAATTTTTTAATCTTTTTACACCATCGACATTGTTTTAAGTGAACTAGCTTTTGAGAAGAATTAAGAAATTTGCTGAATTTCTTAATGATAAATTCTTCATCGTTTTTTTCATTACAATAACAATATTTATAACTATATCTGTTTCATTTTTCAAAATAAAAAATAATGAACTTTTCAAGAACGCATCTTCACCAATTTTGAAAATTTTTGCACTGTTATGCTGCCTACACAATCAATAAAATAAGGAATAAGAAATAAGAAGTATGCCATCTAGTGACGTTGAATGGAACTTGAACGTAACTGCCCATAGGTATATGTATTTAGGTATTTTTGTTCAAAATTCATGAAAAAATAACATTCGTGATGACTTTTTTTGTCACTAAAGTGAAAAAAATCACGAATTTTGACGTATAAAAGTACCTACATATTTATATCTATGAGCAGTTTTCCACTCAACGTCACTAGATGGCATACTTCTTATTTCTTATTCCTTATTTCATTGATTGTGTAGGCACCCTTAGAGACCTAAACTATTTTAGATGGACACAGGTTTTAGGTGAGATCCGCCATTGTCCAATATTTGAAAATTCGCTATGTTAAGAGTCCTAACAGCACAATAAACCATGTTAAATTTGCATTTATTATAAAATCATATTTACAATTTAACAAACACACATTCATACAGTTTTCGGGGGAAAAAAATAATTAATTTGGGAATAAAAAAGTCGTATATTTTATATTTTTTAATATTACAAGTATATAAGTTACAAAATTTTTTTAAGTTAGTCTTCAGTCATTCATTTATATTATTAAGCTTATACTTAAACATGTCTAAATTACATATTTTATTAAAAAAACAATTATTTACAATTTAAAAAAAAATCTTTTGGGGATACAATAAAATCATTTTTTTAACCCTTTAATTGCTGCAATTATTTTTATTAACTTAAACTCGAACACAAAATGGCAGCCAGTTTTCGAACCAATAAATATGTCTTTGCAACTAGCTTGCAACTCCATCTCATAGAAAAACTATTGAATTGTAACTAAAATTTTAAAGCACATTTGAATAATAACGAAAATAAATATTAAATTTGTTTTTTTAATTATTATAGTCACCACTAGTTGGCGCTGATGTTAACATGAACGGTGCCTACTGTATTTATCAAATAAAAATCGATTTTAGATGTGGTTTGCGATTATAATTGCAGTAATAAAAGGTGAAAAAACGATTTATCATTATCCTTAATATAAAATTAAATAACTTATGTTTTTTTTTCTTGAAACAATTTGGAATAGTAGTATTTTCTTTTTTCAACAAAATTTTTAATCAATATATACTCGTTCATAATGAAAAGCGTATATATTTCCATAAAATGAAATCAATTTTTCGAGCCCTGAACATATTTTCGCAAATAAATTTACACGGCATTAAAAAAAAATTAATTTACAACTTGGGAATCACAAATTTCGTTCATTTTTAAATATGTCACAGTATTAGTTCGTTTAAGTAATAGGTTTATGGGTCTTTACATGACGATTTCTAGCTTCCAAAAAAATTGAGTCCGAACTTGAGGTTGTAGTTGATACGTTAATTTATTGTGCTACTGGTAATCGTCAGTGATAACGATGTTGATAGTCGGTGATCGAATCCCACTCACGGCAACATTTTTTTTTTAATTTAATGTTAAAAATACTATACCAAAAAATAGTATTTGTAAAATTAAAAAAAAAATTCGTAATTCCCAAATTGTGTATTATTTTACAAAAATTAACAAAACCAGAAATTTCGATAAAATAGACAAAATTCGATTTATTTTAAGGGTCGTGTTCGTTGGTGATAATCACTTTACATCCAACTTATGGAGAGTAGAGTATCAGGAGAAGTATCTCCATATATAAAAAGTGGCCCCAAAAGTGGATGAAATTAAGATGGCACTAGTGTACTAAAATTCTTAAATTTAAAATTAAGCGCTGAAAATTTTAAAACTGAAACAACAATTTTTATTGTTTTTAACAGTTTTAATTGTTATATTTAATTCAATTTTTATTGTTTTTATATTTAATTCAATTTTTATTGCTTTGAACAGTTTTTAACAGTTAGTATTTCCCTTTGGCTTACTTCACTTCACTTATAATCGCTAATTTCAGATCGAACCCTGATTGCTTATCAGCGCCGTTCTGGGTAATTATTGAACTATTATTTCATCAAATTCAGGGACCACTTTTTCGATTCAAGTCTCATATGAGATACTTCTCCCTTAACTCTACCCTCCATAATTCAACTGATCGGTTCGCGCATGCGCACATTTATTGATGGAATTTCATCACCAACGACCACGGCCCAAGTTGTTTGGTCTTTATAAATGAGTATAGATAATTTAAAATTTCATATTTAACAAAACAGACTCAGCAATTAAAGATAATATTTTTTTTCAATTAGAAAAATATTAATTAGATAAAATTAAGTACAAAATGCTGGACAAAATTTTTTACAACGCATTGTAATCGTTTTTAATTTTTTTTTTCAGGTTTATAAAATATTAAATTAATAAAAAATATAATCTATCATAAAAATTTACGCTAAGAGCACCAAAATATAGGTAGGTAATTTTATATACAATTTTTTTTTTTAAATTTAAAAAGTATATTCTGATTATAGTAACTTTATTTTGATTTTTGTTATTTAGTTGCTTTTCGTGGTTATACCGAAAAAATAAGCGTATGTCAAAAATAACCTAAAAATCTTCATCATTATTCTGACATTTCTGACAGATTTAGTAAGTATGACTGGAAAAGTATGCTGAGTTTTTTTTTTATGGAATTTTTCAAACGTTTATTACGTATCAATACTATGGAATTGATTGTTGATTTAATCAAATTTAATTATAATTAATAAAAAAAAAATATGAAAAATAAAAATATTAGTTTTATTTACATTGACTTAAACGTTACTAGTCTTTATAATCTTTGTTAAATTTTGTTAAATATCATTCAAGAACCAGAGGCATTTTAATTGACCGATTGAAATTTGAAATTTTGTATAAAAACATTTTGCGTATGTTTGAAATATATGCCCGACAATTTAGTTGAATGAATCCGATCTTATTAGGACCTGTCATTTGTTCAAAATTAGTAAACTAGGGTTTTTTTTTTTTTACAAATTTCTTGGAAAATATCACTTAATAAAGGTGGTTGCGACCTTTTCGCATTAATTTTATTTTTTATTTTTTTTTTTATTTTAGATATGTAAAAATAACTCAAAATAGATTGTGAGGTTTTATGAGGAAAAATGACAATCTTTTTTGTAGGGAAATTTTTGAAAAGCCGAGGTTCAACCTAGTTGTTGGCGAACGTTTTAGAACACACAAATACGATGTCTTTATTTCGCTGGCTCTCAAAATTCTTCGGTAACTGAATTTCTGCTATGATTAGACCTGCGCAAATTGCCTTTTTATACTTTACTAATCTTAAAAATTTTTTTTTTATTAAAAATATAAATAACTTTGTTACGCCTGCGTAATTCGAATTTTTCTTTTATTAAAATTTCGTAGTTCTAACCACAAAATCCTTATATATTCGTCATATCTGTCATCACGTTGGGTGGTCTACCCGCACTTGACACACTTTGAAAAAGACAGTATCGAAAGACAGTGTTGTTTTTTCTTAAATTATTATTTGATTATCGAAATTTTTTTTAATCCTGAGAACTATGAAAATTCTACCTACTGAACTACGAAATCCTCACTTAATGCGGGTTTAACACGCATGTAAAAACAAAACAAAAAGTAATTTCGTATTTTTTTCGGTAACACATAACCTCAAAATATAAAATTGATATTTATGGCTTTTACACAATCAATGAAATAAGAAATAAGGAGTGTCGCCATCTAGTGACACTGAATGGAACTCGAACTTAACTGCTCACAAGTATGTGTAGGTATTTTTGTACATCAAAATTCGTGATTTTTTTTGTCATTAGTGACAAAAAAGTCATCACGAAGGTTATGTTCTCATGAATTTTGATGTACAAAACTACCTACATACATCTATGAGCAGTTAAGTTAAAGTTCCATTCAACGTCACTAGATGGCGACACTCCTTATTTCTTATTTCATTGATTGTGTGAAAGCCATTACCAGAAATAACTCAATCCAGAATTAATTTCTCGATCAGGATTTAACAAAAAAAAAAACATTTTCTGGGTGTTCATAACACGTTTAACATAATTTAACAAGGATTATGAGGACATCTTTAATGACAATACTTAAAAAAAAAAAAAAACAATTATTTTTAAAATGAGTTGTATTTTTCTTTGTTAAACAAAACTGCTCGTATTCTAATAGCCTAACAAAAGTAAAAAATCTTTTTATTAGGTTTCAATGAACCTCTAAAAAACCTATAATACTTTTAAAGGCTTCGAATACATTTTTTTGCCTTAAACAATCGCTTTTTACCATTCACTTTAAAAGTAATTTATTAAATAGTATAATATATACAAATAATTAAAATTGTTTATACGGTATTTTTAATAATAATTAATATTAATATAATATTTTTAATATTAAAACTCTACACTAAATGAATATCACAAGGCGGGGAACACAGTCTTCCACTGACTTTTAATAATTGATTAAGTCTCTCCTAAATAGCACTGGGAATTTGAAATGAATTTTATTAGGTACGCGAAGTATGTATAATTAAATTCTGAATCGAAAATAACCTACAAGGGCTGTACAATACAAGAAATAATTCGAAAAAAAAAATTTCTCGACACGTACAGTCTTTGTAACCATAAATAATGAATGTTTTTTGACTAAATTTTCCTTTAAACTTACACAAAGTTTCTGTCATTTTACACGAGATAGTCACATGA
The DNA here is from genome assembly GCA_035578155.1 of Brachynemurus nebulosus. Lineage (NCBI taxonomy): Eukaryota > Metazoa > Arthropoda > Insecta > Neuroptera > Myrmeleontidae > Brachynemurus > Brachynemurus nebulosus. The sequence goes on along the minus strand of JAPWDM010000002.1, from coordinate 74,505,887 downwards.
CCTAGTCAGTGATATTTAAATTTTGATGACTTGTCGCCGTGGTCGGTTCTGTGTCACGATGATGAGTATTAATAATTACTTGAGAACTATTACATGGACTAGTTAAAACGGTTTGCACATAATTATCCGACGTGGACGTCGTGGAGGAAGACGCTTTCAAATGTTCCTTTTCTAATTTACGAATTTCACTCTCCGTGGCGATTGGCGCCGCCATACAATTGACGCACATGCCCGCCGTATTGCCGCGACGTTCATTTGCCGCCTCCTGTTGTCGTGACTCTTCTAAACTGGGTGTTAGTTCGTCAGGTGTTGTGGCACGACTGCTACGTAAACTGTCCGTATCGTTTCGTGAACTTCCTCGAGATATCTGCAATTAAAAATTGCGATTATTTTTTTAATTTTTTTTTAAATGTCAAATCAGCCCGTAGAAAAAATTAAAGCAACCAATAAATTAAAAAAAATTAAAATTAAAAATCCAATTCATGCACCCAGTGTTAACATATTATACGTTTGCGCATGCGCAGTAACTACAATAGGGTACTTGACTGAAGTTACAAAAATATTCTAAAAGCATTGTTTTTCCATATCAGTTAAGTGATTATTTTATTTTCGACAGATTCTGTAAAAAATCATCAAAAAAAAATAACCCTACAATTTTAAATGAGAAAAAGGCGGGAGAAACATCTTACTATAGTGACGTCACAGTTTGAAGCAACTAAACGTCAATGTCAATCTTTATAACCTCAAAACTTTGATTATATTCATAAAATGTCAAAGTAAAAGCAAGTATTTATTAGAATTCTGGCCAATTATTATTACTAATATATATGAGCTAATAGAAAAACCATTTTGAGCATGGAAAATGGAAAAACCATTTTGAGCATGTGCACATATTAGGCAAAAACTATTGGACGGATTTTAATTAAATTTGGTGTGGTGATAACTTATTACCTACGGCAACATTTAAGATACTTTTTACTCTGGGAAAATGCCTCATTCCCACGGGAAAATAGGGAAACCATTTTGTGCATGTGCACATATTACGCAAAATCTATTGGACGGATTTTGATGAAATTTGGTGAGGTGATAACCTATTGCTTGGGTCAACATTTAACATACTTTTTACTCCGGGAAAATTCCTCATTCCCACGGGAAAATAGAAAAACCATTTTGAGCATGTCCATGCATTATACCCGGCAGAAAATGAACTGAGAGATGCGCAGAAACGCATTTTAAAATGGATCAGTCTAAGTCATTTTGAAGGTAAGGTCAATATCTGTCAAATACATGTGTCTTATAAACCATAGGCCAGTGAGTTGATTTATTTTACCCACTCCACCTGCGCAAACGAAGATAGGTCTCTTACTTCAAAATTTTTTGACTATACACAAAAATTATTATTCTTTGCAAGTTCTGTATAATTATTACACTTACATACTTCTCATCTTTGCGCGAACGACGTCGCGGGTACGATTAGTTCTAAATAATGTTCAATTTTATTAAGATAGTTTAGTATAATTTATATTTTGTAAATTCCTAGGGTTCACTTTTTTGATGTTGGAATCTTTGATATTTTTTTCTTTTTCACTGGCAGTACAGAGTTCGACATTTTGAGACAAAAAAATTTTTCCATACGGTTTGTTTAAAAGAGTTAAGTGATTGAACTAATGTATTAAATGACCGTAAAATTTTTGTCTTTCAATATAATTTTAATTTTAGTTGAGAAAAAATTAGAGAAATTCTGATATATTTTATCTCGACACAGGCGCCTGTAACTCCTTAATTGCTATGATTTTTCCAAAAAAAATGTTTAATAATTGAACTGTAATCTTTTTACGTGTTTATACTTGTTTTATCTATACGAATATGAGAATCAAAATAACATATACATACGCACATTTGATATTGTGATGTTTTATTTTTAACTGCGATCATTTACACATATGTCGATTAATTTGTAAGTTTACCAAATTTACAATTCAGTTTATAAAATTTTTATAACAAAAACATACATATGTTTAATTTATTGATATGTTATACACCACGTATCTTTGTTTGACCTTTGCAAACATGGCCCAGTGTGATAAACTCCAATCATGCAAATTATTATGAAATTTTCTTTAAATATTGTTACTACATGTCATATATCACATAACACATAATAAAAATGTTTGATATATCGTTTTATAAAAACAATTTTACTCGTGTTTGGCCAAAATTTAATTTCTAAAGTAATTTTTTTATTAATTTTTATGGTTATTTTTTTCCGAGATACAATCACTTCTATCAGGTAAAAAAAAATTTTCCCTCAAAATTTAAAATTTACACGCGGCTTTCACGATTCAGAGTTTCGTGATAAATTATCTGCCTACGTGTGCATAAAAGATTCCAATGCACAAAACTCCAGAATTATTCGACTGATTTCGATGAAAATTTTAGGGGTTACACGCATGCGCAAACGTGAAATCAATTAAGCACCGATTTCTGACTAAACTTTGAAGTTAGGTGGAGGCTATTTATATAAGAATATCACGAGTATGCGGAAGCTACGGGCCACACGATTTCGTGGTTTGCAGACCTTCACGACTTGATAAATTTAAGTGTCAACGCAAGTTTTGTAAAAGCATCTTTGTAATTTAATGCCCAATATATCTTTATATAATTTAAGTATATAAATTAATAAAAATAAATAAACAAAACGATTCATAAAAATTTGAGCGAAGTGGGGATTAGCAGTAAATAAGATATTGACATTTAATGGGATTTCATGGTAGCGCCGTGGATACTATTACTCCGAATGCAATGAAATTTGTAGGGGACCATCTAGGAACCAGACCGCATAATTCCTGACAATTTGATAAAAAGGAATTGAATAGTTCAGAAGTTATACCACTTGGTGCAATTTAGTATATTAATGGAATGACATGGTAGCGGCGTAGCTATCGTTACTCCGATTTCGATTAAATCCATAGCAGACCATCTAGGAACCAAACTGCATAATTTCTGAAAATTTCATTAAAAACAATCGAATAGTTCAGAAGTTATGCCACTTGGTGCAAACTGGCGACACATACAGACGGGCGGACGGACAGACACCAAACCAAAATTGTTCAGGAAGCTCTAAAACGTAAAATGTGCATAAAAAATTTTATTTTGGAGGGGAAAAATTTTTTATTTTTCAAAAGTGATCACAATGCTTCCGCTACTTTAGTAGTCTCGGAAGCAAAATGTGTCGAAAGTGGCAAAAAGTCAACAAACATGCTCTGTTTGAGGGGTCGTTTATGTAACCTGTTGTAAATAGAAAGATAAGAACTTGAATTTCAATTTTCACGATTATCTTAGGTGAAAAATGGCGTATCTAAACCAACCTTTCAATTCTGCGATATTTTTCAACTGGGTACATTGATCTCTAACAATCAAAATTTAGATTTGTGTTGTGGACTTGAGACGTTACCTGACGTTCATTGTGAGTTGAACTACTTAAAGCCGGACTCTGAAGATAAGCCGGTGGGCTGTCTGTTGGAATAGCTTCTTCAATGTCAACATGCAGAATACTTTCTTGACTTCCTGTAAACTGCAAAAAAAAAAACTTATTAAAATTTTGTCCATAATTCATACATTCATTGCCAAGCTTTGACGATATTGGAATCTGTCGAATAATGGTTAAGACATCTGGTTTCGGAAAATCCCGTAATTCTTAAAGTGCAGTTGATGAAATGTGATTTATAAACTGAATCTTGTAATTTTGCTTCCGAGACTACTAAAGTAGCAGAAGCATTGTGATCACTTTTGAAAAAAAAAAAAAATTTTTCCTTCCAAAATAAAATTTTTTACGCACATTTTACGTTTTAGAGCTTCCTGAACAATTTTGGTTTGGTGTCTGTCCGTCTGTGTGTCGCCAGTTTGCACCAAGTGACATAACTTCTGAACTATTCGATTGTTTTTAATGAAATTTTCAGAAATTATGCAGTTTGGTTTGCAGAAATTATGCAGAAATCGGAGTAACGGTAGCTACGCCGTTACCATGTCATTCCATTAATATACTAAATTGCACCAAGTGGCATAACTTCTGAACTATTCAATTGTTTTTTTATGAAATTGTCAAAAATTATGCGGTCTGGTTCCTAGATGGTCCCCTACAAATTTCATTGCATTCGGAGTAATAGTATCCACGGCGCTACCATGAAATCCCATTAAATGTCAATATCTTATTTACTGCTAGTCCCACTTCGCTCAAATTTTTAAAGTATTTTGGGGGTTAGTTTCTAAATAAATATTTTTGCTATTATTTTATAATTTAGCCTTTTGAGTATTTTGAGTTACAACAATTTTTTTTGAACTTTAAGGCGAAAATATAATTTCACGGTATATTTGGTAGAATACTATTTTAGTCTTTTACGAGTACAAGGAAGCTGTATGCCACACCCTGTTGGCAACGTATTTTCATTATTTCAACGATTACGGTTTAAATTTGACCGTTTATATTCATTCCCGCATTTTTTCACATTTTTACTACATTTTAAATGTTTTAAAATGTAAATTTTTTTCTCCTTCAACAAAATTTCTTTGCTCAGACTTATGTTAATCCAAGTACAAATATTTTTAATTATATAAAACCAATATGTCAGCCATTTTTTTAAAGTACCACCCAACTGACAGATTCCAATAGTGTGACTGGCAATGAACATGTTGATAACATACTACAGAAACGGTACATTTTGAAAGCATACAAATTAAAAACGGACATTCGATTCATGTCAATTTAGAGCAACAAAATAAAATAAAATAAAAAAATAAATGCGTGCAAAAAAATTTTAGCAATCGTACTGTTGTTTGTAAACGTGCGTGAACGTGAGATAATATGGTAGATAACAACACAGGTGATAAGCACACAACACTACACAGACATGGTATGGGGAGCTGTTTCACTAACCACAAATCCATAGTGTTTCAGTATGTCCATCTTACACATCGGACACGTACGATGCTCCAACAGCCATGGATCGATGCAATATTTATGAAATTCATGCCTGTAACAAAACGTTTAATATTATGCAACTGTTTTTACACGTACGTTATGTCATTTGCCTATGTACGGCAGTGTGTATAGCTAGTGTCATGTATCTTAGCGGCGCGTACAAGACAAATGAGAATTTAAATATGTACAACAGGGACATGTCAAATATATTTTTTGTTTCGTACCATGTCCCTGCCACTTGTTTTCAAGGACGGACCTATTCATGTCACAGTTTGCTACGTTTGCTACGTGGCGCTAATGGTATAGGGGGTATACTAAATAGTGTTGGGACATGTGAGCATTTTTCATCAAATAGATGTCAAAATTAATTACCATATGATTGAGCACAAAAGTATCGTCACCAAATTATGTGTTAACGAAGAATTAAAATTTTTCAATTTAATTAATCTTTCTAGGTTGAATTAAAGTATTTTTTTAAATATTTAATTTATTTCCAATTTATTTTAGATGAAAAATAGCGAACTATTAAACCTCATGTCTCGACTCTAATTTTATCCCTTAGTAAATCAACGCCATCTAGTATATTAGTTACAGCGACGTCAGAAAACGGTCCATTTTTTTATAATAGACTAAATGGAGAGTGACAGGGACATGGTTTCGTACTGATCATACATTTTTAAATACATTTGTTTTTACCTTGCGTAAGTTATTGCCACGATACGTGATCTTAGCTATAAGTACGTTTTTATTTTGAGTGATCTATTAGTGTCTAGTTTATGCTGATAAACCATCCATTATAGAGGGTAGATATCAGAAGGACTATCTTGGCCGGAAAACAATAGAAAAATAGTTCAAAAAGTGTCCCGTTTTAAGTACTAAGTAACAGTTCAAAAACTCACCAGAATAGCGCTAGAGTAGCAAAAGAGTATGAAATGAACTTTGTAGTTGTCGATGGAGTGAAGTGTGTTGTTTAATAACTTACAAAAAACTCGCTGTGAAACACGTTGAAAGTGATTCATAATTACATGGACTTTTAATGTCTGTTAGTGATTTTTTTGTGTTGAGTTTTATAAAAATTTTTAAAATATTGAAACAATTATAATAAAAAAAACAATAATTACATAACAACGCGGATCTTTTTCTTTCCTTGTTTACTTCTCTAAATTTACCCTTTTGCTACAGAAGCGCCGCCACTATTTACGCCTTTTTATGGACACTTTTTGATTCTACCCTCCATACCATCCATAATTGACGTTTTGGGAGCCAAATTAGAAGATGTATCAAGTAAAACATGTACGTAGTAGGCGTGTTCCGATATACACTGTGAGTACTGCAACAGTAGTGTCATCCGTTCCGTAATATGTCGCCAGTGCTCTGTCACAGTGCTTAAAACATTCATGACGTCTGCATGACGTCATTGATGGACGCCATTTTTTTACTGTAAGCACTGGTTTCACAGAGGTAAGGCACTCACAGTAGTGGAGTAACCAGTATACTGTAGATTTGTTCCGTTATTCATGATTGATAGTACACTGAAATATGACAATTTAAAATGGAACGCTCTTGCCAGTGTACTGGCGTGACGTCGTAATCAACCGTGTTTCCAGTACTGGCAGTATATATCGGAACACGGCTAGTAGCAACGATTAAATTTCCCTGGTGGGTGTTTGCGAAACTAACGTATGGCAGATACATTTTAAAAGTAGAATATTGATGTGTGCTGATCCCAAAAAACGAAATTTCAATTACGTAAAATATCAACATTTTAAATCACGCGCGTTTACGTCTGTGATACGTTAGTTCCGCGATTTATCGCTAGGGAATCTTATCACTGTCAAAAGCATACAATAATTGACAAAATAATTCAGATACAAATATTCATTTATTGTGAAATTGCGATATTTATCTTCCAACAAATTTATTTCGACGATAAAACAAGTTTGTATTTTGATTAATAATTTTTGTCGTCCGGAACGAGTACATTTTAAACAGATTTACACGACCAAAACAAAATACGAGGTTACGTCAGAAAGCCATTTACACATATCACTTTAAAAAAACATTGTTTACACATAGGTATATTGAAATCTTGAAAAAAAAATTAACCTTTATAATATTTAAGCTAACCATACAAATGCCTAATTAATTTTTGATCTTTTAAGATGTTTATTTAAAAGTAATTTGTATTTAAGCTAAAATCAATCAACAATGAAACCTTACAATGGAGATTTATTTAATCAAGTTCAATTTCACGTGAAAATTTGTTACTTTGTAACGTATTTATAATTTAATTTAATAAGCAAGAATAATAAATACATTTTTTATTGTTTTATACCGGGAAATTATTTGGTGGGTTAAAAAAATAATAATTTAGGCAAACACGTGATTCAAATTATGCTAATATGATCGAAGTCTGCTGTCTACTGTATTTATGACGTATGGATGGAAAAAAAAACAAACAAACACGTGCTTCCACGTGCTTCATTCAAATTACGCTAATACGATCGAAATCGTTGCTGTATTCATGACGTTTTGACGGATTAAATTGAGGAAACATAAAAAAAAGCTGATGTATGACTATTTACGACATTTTCACAGGGTAAAAAGAAATTACATAATTTTTTATATTATGAATAGGTGTGAACATATGTGGTATTCTCGGACGAATAGCCGTGAATACGCCTTTAGAATATTTTTTTATTTACACAAATTTAATCGATTTGAGCGTTATTTTATGATATTTCTTCGTATTTGCTAATAAATAATTAAGAACGCTTTTATCTGGTTTATTCATATACACTAACCAAACAATTTAAATAATAAAATAAAATGTTATTTAAATTGAAATAAAATGATATTAAAGATACTCGGGATAAATTAAACAAACTAGACAATATAATCGTTTATTTTTAACTAATTATTTGAAAATATTATTTTAAATCAGTAGTTCCTTACCTAGCAACGTTACCATACGTTTATATTGTTTTTTAATAGTTCAATATTCATCCGTACTACCGTAATCGATTATACGGTAGAGACCGTCACAATTTGTTTTTATACCAATTTTAAGCGTCACAAATTTTTTCGACTCTACCGCAGCCCAAAAATATATTCATATTAAAAAGTAGTAAGGATAAGAATAGTGGGAAGGTTCAAAAACAAAGTCGGACTGGTTGAGCATAATTATGTGATAAAGGCATGTAATTTGCACCTGTTTGATAATGATTATATGGATCGAAACATGTCCCAAAAGGTATTTTTGCAAAGTAAAATATTTTATCAATATTTTTTTTTTCAATTTCAAATATTATCGAGCGCTTGTGAAACACTACTATGTATGACAGACTTTTGTCTGCATTTCAACACACGTAGTATTCATATGTTCACTTATCGTTCAGCTAAACTGAAACTTTAAGCACTCCACTTCCTTGGTTAACATGACCAAAAACCACATATGTAAATTGTCGGGCGCCTGTCGAGCAAAGGATCGATGGTGTAATGGATAGCACACCTAGTTACCAGGAGATCCTGGGTTCGATTCCCGGCCAATACGGATAATTTTTTCAATCATTTTATGATTTTTAATTTACATTTTATCAATAATTTATTAGCATATTTTTGTTTAAGATTGTAAGTAGTTATTTCAAATAAAAAATTTTATTTGACCCTCTCAAACTCCTTCAATCCGCCCGGTCCGGTCCCGTTGAGGTCAATGAACACTTTTCAACATTTGATACTCCATAATAATATGACCTCCCGTAATAAAATACTGCTACGTGTATATATGTACACATTTACCCTCGATATTCAAGGTGTTTTAATAAATAATGAAAACGTAAACACAATCCCTACCCCTCAACTCCCCCGATCCAGAGAAATTGAGATGCGAAAACAACATTTGTTTTACTAGAAATATGTACCTTGCACACGCAAAGTACACTCGCTACAAAAACATAGGTATTTATTTCATGGTCAATGTAATATTGTGATCTCTTGACTGCAAATGTTTTCGTTTTCTTGGCTATCGGCACCGTCTCTCAATGTCCACGCAAATATTGACGTAAAACAAAACAGGAAATTCATTTTATTTGTGATTTGTTAAGAGAATTGCACACCATTTCAATATCATTTCGTCAATAGACATAATTACACTTAAGTTATTGAATTTTTTTTTATTAAAAAATTCATTTGACTGGGAAAATAGAATCATTTTGAAAATAATAATGAAGGTTTTTCCTATACTTATAAATTTAACAAGATATTAAATTGTAGAATTATGTTAATTTTTGTAATTTATTTGTGTTATTATACAAATTAATGTTTTATTGTTTATATGGTCCATCCAAAATCTAAAAATATGTTTTTATCTCTGTCACATTGTAAATCTATACATATAATAAAACTGTAAATCTGTCTCTGTCTGTCTGTCTGTCTGTCTGTTCACGCATCACGTAAAAACTACTGGACGGATTTTAATGAAATTTGGTGTGATGATAACTTATTACCTGGGTCAACATCTAAGATACTTTTTATTCCGGGAAAATGTCTCATTCCCACGGGAAAATGGAAAAACTATTTTGAGTATCTGCGCCAATTTACATATTTCATAAAAAATTTCATAACTATAGTAACAAAAATTGTAAATAAATTTTGTAGTTTGTTCTGAATTTTAAATCAAAAAAAATGTTGCTAATTGTGTACCGAAAAATACAATAAATACACAATTGTCAATTTGGAGACAATTTAATGCATTTTGTGTTGCAAAAAACTACAAATTGGAAAAAGAAACTACTCAACGTTTCGCGTGAACAACGTCACGGGTACGGCTAGTACAATATATACCGTAAACCGAGAAGAATAGGCACGAATTCAGACTTCACACCGTATTTTTTTGTATTTTTTTTATGAGTACCTATTTTTTAATATATTAAAAATTTACGCGAGGATGGTCACTTTATCACAGTAACAAAAATTTTTGTAAATATCCTTGGTTTTTGAAAAAATAACAAAAATCATGTAAATTGGGGTCAAAAGAAACGATAAAAGGGTCCGTAAGACCGACCAAAATTGATATTGAAACATAATTTCGAATGTATAGAAACTTGATAACCTTGAAAATGCTTTGTTCTATGTTTCAATACATCCTTCATTCGCTCCTAATCACCCCACATTCGTCCCTTTATACTTGATATAACGTCCCTATTTTACCCATATACTGTTTCCATTCATCCATTTTTCGTCTCTATTAACCCTCAACTCAATCCAAATGTCAAGTCCTCATTATTTTCTTTAAAAAAAATAAAAACAACTAAAAGTTTACAGTTTTTCTTTTCTTATATTTGTTTCAAAATAACCATTAAACATTTAAATTCCATTAAACAATAATTTATTCATATAAAAACACCAAAATAAATGGTTTTTAGATCAAGTTTTAAGAAACAAAAAATAGAATTGTTTGAAGACGTCATTACAAAATGAATTTTTAATATTTTTTATCCAACTTCAAGCTTAGTTACTATTGGTATCCGAAAAAATAATTATATATATGTTCGCCTTTCACGTCTATTGTTTTTAAACCAAACTTTTGAGTAATATTTTCCGTTTTGATACTATTCACCCGCCTGTCTCCATTCACCCCAATCTATGGCATCCTGGTGCATTTGAAAATAGATAATCCGTTAAAGATTACGATAAACCTACACACATTTCAAACACCAAATAAAAGGGCTTTATAAGAAATCGATATCAATATACGTCATACACGTAATTCTTCTTAACAGTAAAATAAAAAAAATAAATATAATTATGGTTCACGATGCGTGTAATTCTTTGTCTGACGAACACGTTTTTTTTTTTGTTGTTCTTTAAAACGCTTTTTTATTAATCTCATTTAATTATCACAACTCCATGTGTTAGTACACGTGCGCATTGCCCTCCTATCACTTTACATACTTCTGTGCAGTATACAAAAATAACCGGTTTTCGTTTTGATGACGTAATGTTCATATTAATTATTAAGTCTGTATGTACGTATAGTTATTAATTTGTTTGTAAATTTAATCATGACGATTTGCACGAAACTGTTGTTACATGGATCAAAAAGAAAGAAATGTAATTAAAAATGGAAATGAAGAAAACTCTCTCATTTCAAATTCGTTCGACTACGACTGTCGAAGTGCACCCGTAATACATATTTAATTTCGGCTCTAAAATTGAATTATGATTCCAATCATCACAGAGTGTGATTGGCCGAAAAATAAGCAATTTTCAGAATTTTTTTCGGACGGATAGGTTGGGGGAATGGGGATGAATTTTTTTTTACGATTAATACCACTAACGTAAAAGTCCCCATTATGGAACGGTATCTAATACTGGAACAGTTTTGACATTTACATAATATTAATGAAGTTATTTCTGAAAGAAACGTCTGATAACAAAAATTATTATTAATAGAATGATTGTTTTCCAATTTAAATTCACCTCGCATTTAATGTTTCGTTACTTAATTAAAGAAATAAATATGTAAATGTCAAAACTGTTCCAGTATTAGATACCGTTCCATAATGGGGGCTTTTCGCTATTTAATAATACAAAAATATGTTTTTTACTTAATTTTATTTATTTTTTATAATTATTATAATTTTTTCAAAAAAAGTGTCTTTAAAAAAGGCCGAAATTTGGCGCCCACGATTGCGGCTGTAGTTCTTATTTGAAAAAAAAAATCAAATTGATTATCAATCTGTAGGTAAGCCGTTACGTTCCTATGGGAGCTTTTTTTTTTGAAATCTTCCTATTTTTTCGCACCGATAACTGTAAAAAATTTTGTACATTTTATTCAAACCGTCGCCAAAATTTAAAAAAGAGCTCCCATAGGTACATAGTGGCTTACCTACAAATTGATAATCTATTTGTTTTTTTTTTTTTTTTTTTTTTTCAAATAAAAACTGCGGTCGTGGGCACCAAATTTCGTCCTTTTTTTAAAGACACTTGTTTCAAAAAATTATAATAATTATAAAAAATAAATAAAAAAATGATTTTTGTATTGTCAAATAGTGGTATTAATCGTAAAAAAAATTCATCCCCATTCCCTCATCCTATCCATCCGAAGAAAAATTGTGAAAATTGACTATTCTTCAGCAGAATCACACTGTTGCACGTTTAGAATTAAGATTGGAAAGCTTCCTCATTTCAAATTCGTTCGACTTTTACTACCACAGTGCACTCGTAGTACATATTTAATTTTGGCTTCAAATTTGAATGGTTTTTTAATCAAAATTTCAATATTTTTATTAATTAAACGTTTTGCGTAAGTTAAAATTACCTGCATGGTAGAATTCTTAAAACATCTGATATTTTATACGGTTCTATACAAACAGCGCAACATTCACCATCACCTTCAATTTCCTGTAACAAAAAAACAATGTATGTAAATGATTCATTTATTTGATGTAACCACACAAAAGGAAGTTTTTGGATTCCGTAACAGTTATAAAGTGTTTGGCTCACAGACCAATGAACATATTACGGACCCCTCGTGTAGCCGAACAAATTTTTTATGATGATGAAATGTATACTAAAAACATTTTAAGGGAGGAGTTCAAATAAAAAAGCAACTTTTTTATTTATGTATATTTTGCTTGTTCATAGTTTGCTTTTTCAAATTAGGGATGGTTTCAAATAGAAAATTTTGTTTTTGAAACATTCATTACTCTTCCCTGTGGGGGAGGGGGCCCTTTTTCACAAGTTTTTAAGCGTTTACAAGGAACGCCATATCTCAAAAAGTAATGAATATTTTTTAAATATTTTTTCATTATTTTATTCCTAAAGGACCTGTCCATAAAGCTGAGTATCGCTTTCAGGTAATTTTAAAAATTAACTATAAAATTATAATCCCAAAGTTCTAAAAATTATAAAACCCAATTTTTTATTAAAAAAAAAAATGTTTAAAAATAGTTACAATTGTTCAAATGGAAAAAGCATACTCCACTTTATGCGCAATATGTTTATGAACAAAATAAAAAAAAAATTAAGTCTCTATCTTTTCTAGAACTTGAGATATGATTTTCCTTGTCGGGAAAAACACAAGTTTCGGGAAACGGTAAAAAACAAAAATAATAACAAAAGAAGCGGTTTACTCACTGTTTATTAAAACGTCTACAAAGGCATACAAATAAAAGAAAATTATCTCAGTGCATACTATAACTCGTGTACACACACACCAAAACTAAATATTACTGTTCAAATCGCGAGGGGGGGGGGGGCGGCGAGCGTTATCTGCAAAGGAGCAACAACTTGGCTGTGCAGCGGCTCACAAATAAATATTTTTCTACTTGAAAAAAATTTTTGTTGGCCATGTTTTATATATCACCGTGTTTGTAAAGAACCACAGAATGAAATAAAAACAAAAAACGAGATTCGAAAAAAATTAGTTTATTAGCCGTTTCTGGCGTGAACTCCCCCCCTTAAACAATATTTTTTGACGAAAACATATTATTTAGTACATTATTACCTCCATTAACCGTACGTCTGGTACGTCTAGTGCGCATGTACACCTATATGGGTTACGTATAATTGTTCATGTTTTAACTTGTTAACAATGATTCTAATGTGACGATGCATTTGTGAACGTTATATTTGGTATAAATACCTAAATTCGTTCATAAAATTGATTTGAATTAAAAAATTAAAAAAAAAAATTTCGAGATTAAAATATTAGTTATGAATACTACTTTGCCCCTGTTAAGCGGACACATCTGTTAGCCGGACAAATTTTTGCATGACGTTACTGTCCGGTTAACAGATGTTCTACTGTAAATACATTAATGAAACCTCAAGATACGACCAACTGCTCTTTTGTAATATTGTAATAAAGTGCAATAACCGTGATCGAAATATAATATTGATAATAAAATTGGACTTTTTTTTGAGAAAAAACTGTACAAATTTTGTCTTGCAATAAATATGGTCCTGTTTACTGAATAACAGACAGCACATTATGTTCCTTATATCACAATCCGCTAGGTGCTTCAATGGAATAGCCTATAAACTGACTTTATGCGCCGTCTAATTACTATAAGACATATAACAGTGTTCATTGATCTATGATTTGGGCGTATTTTGGAAAATAACTTTACATCAAAATGGATTGAAAAAAGTATCAAAGAAGAAAAATCCAGGGTAGCTGCTAAATATTAGTCGCTTATTTAAGTATGGTTTAGTATTTTAAATATTTATATACATAATAAAATTTACATTCCAAATATATTCGTATGGTTCGTATGTTTTATTTTAAAATGAGGTCAGATTATTTTGTGGTTATTATCAATTACTAGCAGATGGCTACATCAAAAAAAAAAAAAAAAATTGTAAAAACAACCATTTTTTTATTTATATTCTATTATTTTCTTAATTAAATTCACAATAAATTATAAACATATTATCACCACAAAATAAACAATTTCAAAGAAAAAACCAAAATTATCAAATACAATAATTATTTGCTATTATTTTAACCATTGCGGTTTATTTATTTTTACTTTGTGAATTCCAATGTTTCCAGATAATGTGTAATATCATTTTAGCGAATTTCCAGAATGGAAATTCAGCTATTACAGTAGGTCTCATGACGCGACTTCAGCCCGGCACTATGGCAGAAATTTGTTTTGAGGTCCCTAGAAACCGAAAATAATCACTAAAATTTATATATATATATATATATATATATATATATATATATATATATATATATATATATATATATTTATGTATCAGCACGAAAACTCTCGAACGAAATGTCTTAGGTTTACGAAATTTGGTGAGAACGTTGGAAGTCCAAAAATCTTGGATGAGTTCTTCAGCCAGACACGTCGGGTGCCAGGAACATGATTTTTGTTCTTGCAAATAAATTAATTGTTTACCAAAATTTGCTATAATTTAAAAGTTTTTGCCACATTTTTTTACACCATTGCAAAGACGGAAAAAAATCACATAAAAAAGGTTTTTGAACTATTATTATTCTAGGTTAGCTAGTTGTTGAGAAAATAAGAAAAAAAGTCAATTTATTATTTTATGGAGATATTTGTAAAAATGGAGCCAAATACTTTTTGTGTTGATGCTTCAATATTTATTTAAAATACCCCTGTCGCAGCATCCTGCATCCTGTATTAACTGTCAAAAGAGCGTTTGTCATTATAGGTTATGACTCTTATGACCGTCATGGCGTCAAAAAAATACTGTTTGATTTCTTTTTACCATGTTGGCTGCACTGATAAAGTATTTCTAATAGAAAAATACCCCTGTCGCAGCATCCTGCATAACATAGCGAATTTCCATTTACAAAAGTACATTTTTCTCGGAAACTAGTTGATATAGAGTAATTGTAAATAAAAGAAACCTTCTCTATGTGATTTTTCCGCCTCATTCCGCCAAATTTTTTTCACGAAAAATTTCATTTCACGAAAAAAATTTGGCGGAATGAGGCGGAAAAATCACGTAAAGAAGGTTTTTTTATTTACAATTACTCTATATCAACTAGTTTCCGAGAAAAACGTACTTTTGTAAATGAAAATTCGCTATGTTATGCAGGATGCTGCGACGGGGGTATTTTTCTATTAGAAATACTTTATCAGTGCAGCCAACATGGTAAAAAGAAATCAAACAGTATTTTTTTGACGCCATGACGGTCATAAGAGTCATAACCTATAATGACAAACGCTCTTTTGACAGTTAATACATTTTATATGGAATAGTTGACGTTGTACTACGTGGTGTGTGAGTTAGCAAAGTTCCACTAGACGTCTTACGACGTCAATAATCGTCAAGGTGTTAATATACATTAAAAAAAAAATTCTATCACAGCCCCGACCTCAAATTTCCCCTCTGATACCTGCTGTAATAGCTGAATTTTCTGTTCGGGAATTCGATAAAACATGGCTAGCCAAAATCTTGTAGTTTATATGTAAAATATTTTTTATTGCTAATTAACATATTTAGGGGTATCGGGTTCAAAGTCAGCAATATTAAGATAAATAAAAAAGTTATTTTTAATTTTCAGCAAACATAATTTTTTTTATTTATAATCTTCTAAAAATTTACAATTTTCTAACTATTATGAGTTTTTTTATCAACTGTTATCTTTTTAACAGATTTTTTTTCCTCATTTTTAATTATTTCGAAGAAAATTATTTTTGCCAGCTTCTAATTATTAAAATATTAATTTTTCTTTAATTTTTAGAATTTTCTTTTCTTTAAAATTTTATTTATGTATATTATCTTTATATGTATGTATACATATAATATAATCGTTGATGCGTCTGTTAGTGATCGTTAACAACTCTGAACGACTTGACCGACCGAGATCTTTGAAGCCTCTGGAGTGAACATTGCTCATTCCTCTAGTTACGGTCAAGATTGGATCTGTAAATTTTAATCCTGAATTTTAAATGAGCAAATTTAAGTCGGAACCATTTTTGGGGCATTACTGTATATTTTTTAAGAATGTCAAATTTTTTTTGTAAATCAAATAATAACTATTTTGAAGTAATTAAAAATTGATAATCTTATTATTTAACCGGATTATCGAAATCAGCTAATACTGATATGAATTGAACACGAATTGCATGGCCTGTTGTTGTATTGTAATTGCTTTGGAATGTGGGTCTGATATTTTTTTCTAAAAATAATAAATCAAATATACATATATAAATAGTTTTATTACCGCAAAACCATACAACTTTGCCTACTGAAGGCAATAGAACACTGTTAAAGGAAATTAAAATTTCATAACTCATAATGCCGAGATAACTTTTTTCCTTTTTTGTGGTGGGGATATTTCTAGCAAGTTAATTAGTGTTATATATAAATTTTTCTGATACTGAGATTTTGTGTTATTAACTTTAGCAAAACTTTATTCCATTTTTATTAAATTAAAAATCAGGCAATATGTAATTAATGACAGATCAACACAAAATATATAATATATAAAATTTAATGTCATGGATACGACAATAATGACTATACCTACTACATAATCATAAAATATAAATATAAAAAGCGAACTGGTTCCTGATGTTACGTCACTAACACGTGACTAAAAGTTTTCGTACCAAAATTCAATTAAATAAAAAAAGCTCTTCTTTCCTTTAAATCGCTTTTTTATACAAAAATTATATTCTTAGTTCATATCGTACATTTATGTTTTCAACAAGTGTCCAAAATTTTGGCATTTCAGAAAAAAACTATTTTACCATATTCGATTCGTTTCCATTTTATTTAAATTTGAATAGAAAATTATGACAATGTTGTCTACTTTTACGGTATTTTTACGGATAAAGTTCATTTATTTTTTTATTTTTAAAAAAGGTTAAGTAATTAATTTTTATTTTTTAAAAAAAGTATGTAATCAAATATTTTATGGTCATATGAAAGACCTTTTTAATTTCTATCATATCATACGGAACAATTTAATTATATCCACTTTCCACGTATCTTATCCAAAAGTTCAAGGTCTAATTACCTTTAATTACTTGATCTTTTGTCTAGTAAAATGATGAAAATATTTTTGATCGATGTAACAATTCAAAGCGTGTTTTGTCACAGTTATCAAAATTTTGGAAAATCACCAAAAACTATTCTGCGTATTTATTTCCACGATTTGTACAATTAAAAAATGAAAAAAATGCTTTTATTTGAACAGACGGATTGGACAAAACACGTTTTGATTCGTTCAATCGTGGACAAAACACACTTTAAACAAACAATCCTTCAAAAATATAATGTCACTTTTGTGTACATAACCTCACAACCAACATGTGTTAGTCACGTGACCCAGAACCCAGTGAACCAATCAGAGCACGTCACTGGCCTGATTCCCATTGGTCGTTGGACAGAACAGTTTGAATCAAATATAGTGACAAAACACGTTTTGAATTGTCACTCCACAATTTTAAAAACTACGATAAAATAAGTTTACTTTTAATGGATACGATTTTATGGAACTGGGTCGGCCATGTACTTTGGAAATGTTTATATAAAAAAAAAACATTATTCAACGAAAAATAGAAATGTATCACAGTTTATCTTCACTTTTTTTTTTTATTAAATTAATAAAATTCTTTATAAATCTGTCGCCAATATTAATCTAAAATTATATTTATAAAAATATAAATATTAGTTGTGATTATGTTAAGTCAACTATAAATAAATATATGTTTTAGTTATTTAAACTTTAAACTATGTTAGTGTAATCACGACTTTACATCAAACATTATGTGAAAAATTTTGATGGAAAATTTTTTTTTTTTTTTTTTTTTTGAAATTTGTATTAAAACAAATTTTCAATTTACCTCACTTTTGTCAATGAAAAAAATATACTTAAATTTGAAATCAATTTTTGAAAATAATCCGCCATATTAATCCTTTAATCAATCATTTGTTAATACTGATAATCCTTCATTTCCGATACCACCGATATGCCTACACTTAATTAATTTATTTATAAATTACTTAAATGTAATTAATTATTCATAATTTCAAAAAACAAATTCGTTTGACACTTACCTTATCATTGGCTTTAATATTTTTTGTTGGTATCTTTGATAATGCCTTTTTCGCTGCATTACATAATTGTCTCTGGAACAATAAAAAAAATGTTAATTATTATTTTATAGGTACAATGGAAATTCAATTGGTGGTAACTGAGGTAATATGCTTACAATCGAATTACATACTATACTTTATCTACAACAAATATGAAATTGACAATAAATAATATAAATTTGATACGAATATAATACAGCTAAACCTTTTTTTATGCGGTCCTTTTTCGTGAGGTTTTTTTTAAAAAAAAATGGTCATTAAAATGCATAATGTGAATCAAAATCAAAAGAAAGTAAGAAACTTAAATATTAACTATAATAACTTTCTTTGATAAAAATACTTTTTAATGGTTTTTAAGCATTTAATCAGTACATTGCATAAGAATATTTTTTACAGATGTATTTATCACAATTTTTATAATATTATAAAAAATGAAATAAAATGTTCCCACGTGTAAATTAATACTTTATCTTGTTTAGAAAAGCAATTCTAAGGAAATTGTGAGGTTTTGAGCGTTTTGAGCTATGTATTTTCGATGAAACTTTTTTTATGCGGTCCCGATCCACCGCATAAAAAAAGGTTCAGCTGTATCACTTTATTTTATTTTACGAATTGTAAATTTTTGATATTTTTTCTCCGTTTTTATTAAAATTAAGCAACAGGACCACTCGAAAATTATTATTGAAAACGTTCGAAGGAAATGGAAGGAAACTGATTTTGATCTACGATTGTTTCGTTCACATCGTGCATGGTAATTTTCTGTTATTTAAAATCGGACAGCCGTTCACCTTGGAGCAAAATATACATAGTATATGTATGTACAGTTTATAGTAAACAAATAAATAAATAATAAATAAGAGACTTTTAAGAAATGGAAAATCAATTCATTTTTTTTTTTTATTAACTTTACTATTAATAATAATTTCACGGTTAGTTGTTTTTATTTTTTCTGCGGTAAACCGCCATTTTAAGGATTTCGTATAGTTTGAACGACGAAATCCTTATGGATTCGTCATGTCTGCACTACTTGACAACTTACAAGTAAAGGGCCCGAGGCTGGACCTATCAATTTTGATGAAACTTAGATATGTTGTAGAACACTAAAAAATAAGCGACACGTATTTTTCTTTATCGGCGGAAAAACGGTTTGAAGGGGTGAAATCGCCCTGCAAAAATTGGGGTAAAAATTTAAGTTTTTAAATATCTCGAAAGCGATAAGAGATAGAGCAAAAGTTTAAATTGGCAGTATTGCTATTTTTTAAAGAGCTATCTATTGGTATGCAATTCGTTCAAATTGTGTCAATAGGAGAGGCTGGGGGTTAAAATTTAGGGGTTAATTTTGCAAAAAGGGGGTGAAAATTAAACAATATAAAAATTTTGTTTACAGATTTGAAATCTACGTCAAAAAATCTAATTGACCTGTTTTTGCTCAATGTCCTAATATTAAGTCTAGAGGTAATTAACTAGGGGGTGACTGTGTCGAATAGTCGTACTACTTGGGTAGTTCAAGAAGTTCTTCTTCATGGAAAATTCACATTTAGAATAACGTAGAAATGAAATTTTCGATTTCAAAATTCAGTTTGAGCAACATTGGAGAGGGAGTGAGTCACCCTCTTAAATTACATACTAGTTAACATACACTCATTTTTAATATTAACACACTGACAGTGGGTAATAATCTCACAATAAGTGGTTCTGAAGTTGGACTGTCGTATGTAAGGTTTTTATAAGGTTTGTTTTTTAATGGATGTTATAGTTTTCGTTATCGAAAATTATCAATGGAAACCTAATAAAAATCTTATCTCTTATCGTTTTTCGAGATATTTAAAAAATTAAATTTTTATCCCAATTTTTGGAGGGCGATTTCACCCCTCCAAACCGTTTTTCCGCCGATAAAAAAAAATACGTGTCGCTTATTTTTTAGTGTTCTACAACATATCTAAGTTTCATCAAAATCGATAGGTCCGGCCTCAGGCCCTTTACTTGTTAGTATTAGTTAGTGTCGTACTTTATACAATTTAGTAGACATGTTAATTTTATTATTAAAAGTAAAATTTGTTGAAAATTCTAGCTACTGAACTACGAAATCCACATTTAATGTGTATTTAACACATACTTGCCGAATTTTCTTTTTGTACACTGGTATTTTACCACATTTTGTTTACAATTGTTATTAAAAAAAAATGCGAAGGTATACTTACGGATAATTTATCTTTGGCATGAATATAGCGAAATCGTTGAACGTAGTAGAACACTAGCCATGTGAGCGATATGATCATGAGCACGATGAATGATATTGAAACGAAAAGCACCGAAGTTCTGTAACAAAATCAAAAACAATGTTTTAAAAAAAAAAATTTGTGCGAGCTATTACCAATTACAATCTAATATTTATATTGAAAAATAAAAATAAATATCTAAAATATTTGTATAAAATACGCCACTGATAAGTTTCGATACGAAATGTTTTTTTTTTAACTACATGTCACAAATTTATTAAATTTTTATACGAACGAAAAATTTATATGGCTTTTTTTTGGCATTTATGTAAATAATTTTTTTATTATTATATAATTTTTATTGAATTGTCGAATTTTTTTCGCTCCTTTGTGTCCCTGTAAAAATATTTTACCATTTGTTTACTATGACGTACGGCCATTTATGACGTTTATATTGGAATCGTTCCAAATTTTATATATTATCGATTTTGATAGAAATAGTATAAAATAGATATACAGTGTCCATCAGAAGGTCGATTACTTGCGGAAAATTGAGGTTTTGTCGATACCGCAGTTAGAAAGTATCAATTTTTCTCGAGCCAGTAAAATAAATTATAATTATTTGGATAAATAACAACATTCATACAAGTGCATTTGTAATTAATACGGTACTTGAATGTATTCAAAATTTGTTTTAAATGTTGAATAATTTTATGTATTATCTTTAAATATATTCAATTTTAGTAGTGACACATAAAAATATTCTTTAGTTATTTAAAAATTCGATTTTGAAAATTATAAATTTTTAGCCTTCATTTAAGTGATTAAAAACGCAGTGATATTTGAAAATGACGTCATTTTTTATAGCAGAGCTTATTACTGTAGTTACGTGTTGTCTATGACAAATTGCATTTTCATTGTGACATTTTTACAATTCTAATTGACCAAGAGAAGTTGTTTTTCTTTGTAATTTATTTTGAACTTTTTGGTTTGCAATTAATTTTGCACTCAAAAAAGATTGATGGAAGGAATACATCGTCACTTAATACGTAAAATATCCTTATCAACTTGTTTTAAATATTATGTTAAAAATGCTTTTATTTTTTGCTACGATTTTAAAGTTACGCCAAACTGTTTTTTTAAAGTGCATTTAATACTTGTAGGGCTTCATGAAAATCTTACAGTGATAATAAATGAAGAAGATAACAAAGTAGAAAGTTGTAAATACCACTAAAACTGAGCATGATGACTGCTGAATATTGTGTACAAATTTGAAGGAATAAGGGAAAAAAGGATATATCCAATATTTTGGAAGTAGCCATAAAAATTTCAATATTTCCCCAAAAAATTGCACTGACGAGCAATTTTTACAAATTTCCCTCTGCTGGGCTCTCTCAAACAAGTAGGGGGGGGGGGGGGGTAGCGCAGATCACCAATTTCGATATTTTCAACAAAAATACAATGCCCACGACCAATATCTCCTGTTATACACGTTCAAGACAATATTTTCATTAATGTCGCTCTCAGTAATGCTGTTTCGCTATATCTTAGAATCGTATCCTTTTTCGGTACACCATGTTTTCTCTCTGTAATCGTTAATATTGTTCAAAAATAGTGAAACAAAATATGACAGTGAAGATTGTAAGATTTTGAATCACTCTTTCTGAATAATGCCATGCGAGAAACAATTGTCACCGCTTGGCTGAAATACAAATAAATCAAGTCTTACACGTTACTAAACAACAAAAATTTATCAATATTTTTTAATTGTTGGCATTATTCGAAAGGAGTGAAACTTCTGGCATTATTCAGAAAGTTTGTTGTGTATTAAAAACATTTTAAAATTAATTTTGTAAATTACGAATTACAAATAATTCAAATTTAAAAAAATATCTATTTCTTAGAAATATTTGTAAATACTTTTTTTTGTTTTTAAATGGGTGTATTTAAATGTGATCACGCATTTATCTGTATATATAAAATTCTTACGTATTACGACACAATAGAAAAACGAACATTTAGACAAGAAAAAAAGCATTAGATTTACAACCGAAAATAATCCTTGACCGTTTGTTATCATTTTCATTTTATCACTAGAAGATTAAAATATTATATACAAGTTTTCCACGTAATATGTATTTTTTCCTATTTTCATAAACATTCTCCAACTCAAATATTTGATTAATACAAAGATGAGATAGTTCTAGACAAATTCAAATTGTTGTGTAATTCATTAAGGCAGAACATGGCAAAAATTTACGTACATTCGCCTTATAATTGTACTATTTTAAGCAATATAAAAATCCATAAACTAATATTTATATTATATGTAATTTCACTTGCGTTTGTGTAATTACATAATTTTCGGAAATGAATTAATAAAAACAAAAAAAAACAAAAATTAAATGAAATTAAGAAATCACACCAGGATTTGAACTCACGACCTCACTATCCAATCGTATGTACTCTACCCGCTGGACTATTCACAAGTTCACAACGTCAAACTAAATATTGTGTTCTTGACGCGGTAGTCTACTACTAGACGCAATTCGATTAAAGTTTATAAACTTCGTTGACGCAAATTGTACAGATATATTTATCAACATACGTGTAAATACATAGGTATGATAATATAATCACATATTTGTACACATTAAAATGTACATACATACCTATAACTTTAAATAATGAAAATGGCGGAAATGGAGGTCGGAAATTATAAATTTCCTTGTGCCAATTTTCCTTGTGTGTAGATAGATACATGGTAACAACAAATATTAGTATCATTCGCGTCTATTGCACATTAAAACAAACAAATACAA
Organism: Brachynemurus nebulosus; assembly: GCA_035578155.1. Classification (NCBI taxonomy): domain Eukaryota; kingdom Metazoa; phylum Arthropoda; class Insecta; order Neuroptera; family Myrmeleontidae; genus Brachynemurus; species Brachynemurus nebulosus. The sequence continues at coordinate 74,482,272 of JAPWDM010000002.1, read as the reverse complement.
TAATATAATTTTAATAATGAAATGATTGATACTATTACATGGATTTAATGCCATTTTTTAAGGATATATATGTAAAATATGTGTTACTAATGATCAGTTTCATTTTTAATAAGGTCAATGTAATGTCATATTTATGTTTATTATTATTATGTGGTAATAGTATCTAATATGTAAACATATTAATATTACATAATACACAACTTGATTGAAAAGTTGTACTATGAAGTGTATAAAATTAACAATAAGACTTTTTATAATGATTTTATTATACTTTTAATTGAACTAATTATTTCTAATTATACGTATTTTTTCCATTTTTTTGTATTTTGCAAATAGCATAATCTGTCCATTGGGGAATTAAAAGAATTTATTTTGAAAAAGTTGTTATTCTGTTACGAAACCTTGGACGCTGCGCACGTTATGTACGCAATGCAAGAAAAAAAAGGGTGCCCTCTGCCCTTTTCTATCCGTAAAATTTATATAATATTTTATTATTAAAACTGATATGGTAAAAATTTCAAATCAATATCTCTTTCATTCCAAAGAGAATCGTAATTTTAACAATAGGAAAGGGCAGTGGGATAAAAAGAAATTTAAATGTTGGTGGTTACGATTAAAAAAATTCGTTAAGTGCGTGTTTTTGACACGCACTAAGTAATGCCATCTCAGTGAAAGTGTTAATTTATGATTTTTTGTTAACTCTATAGTTGTTAACTCTACAGCCCTCTTGCGTTTATTCAATATGGATGTACAACTCAATAATTATTCAATCACATGTTCAATTCAATCACACAACGATATTAATACGTCATTTTCGATGACATAAAAAAATGATAGAGGGAATCCGTTTCCTTGCACTGGTTATGTGTAGATAGAAAAGGACAGATGATATTTTTTTTCACTGGAAATCACAGGCTATATTAAGGGAGTATTCTAGCCTCTAAAAGGATTTACGGAAATTCGAATTATTTTCGGAGTTATGGTTCCCTGTGTACTGTGTATCTTTTAAGTGTTAAATTCAAATTTTTAATATAAATTACTCGAAACTACTTTTTTCGATACGGTTGACATGATATCTCAAGTTCTAATGCACCGATTTACTTGAAATTTGGTACAGACCTTCTTAATACTATCAAAATTGGTCCAACGTAGAAGTTTTTAGAATTTTTATTTTTTACTATTTTTAAAAAATTTCCAAAGTTGAAAAAATGATTTTTCTTTTTAAATGGACGCCATTTTGTGAAAAAATTTATTCTTCCGAATCGGCTACGTCGAACTAATTCTACATCCTTGTTTATTAAGAATTAACTAAAATTTTATGTTTCAGATCACCAGGAGAGTTGGAATCACGTCAACCAGGAGACATTTTTTTTTGAGTCCCCATTTTGCCGGCCTGTACCGATTTAAATTTTGTATTTTTTTAAGATTTTTATACTTTTCAAATATCAATAAAAAACTGTTAAAAATGGATACTAAAAATGTTTACTTTTTTTTCTTATTACGCTCGTAAAATCACCTCAAAATCGAGCCTCTAGACTAGAATACCCCCTTAATGAAACAGGAGTTCAAATCTATTGAAAATGATCTAACTGTATAAAAATTTCAATTTTCTCTTGTTATAATGAAAATTTTATCGGATATTTAACGAAAACGATATAAGTAATTTCAAACATCTTTCACTTCCCGAGATTCCGACAATCTATCTTCCTAAAATCCCGGTCTGTAATGTGTTCAAAATGAACACAAATTAAGTTTTTGATTTCTTTTACAACAACTGTTATTCGAAAATTATTTTTATATTGCGATAATACTACTACAGTGGAGGTGATTTGGTCAAAATGATGCGTGAGTGTGTGAAATGTCGATTTTTAAAATTAAACATCACAAACACCGCAATAGCACGGCATCGTGGGGCGGTACACCAAGAGTACCAACGGAACCAATGTGATATGTGGAGGTCGTAATAATATATGTATAATATTTAAAATCCTAAACATTTAAGTATGGAGAGTGCATTATGTGCGTTATGTGCTGTAATTGTATTTTCATTTCAATAATCATTTTAAATTAAAACAAAACAAAAAAAACTTTCAAGCATTCTGTGAAGAAATTGACACAATGAAATCCAAATAACAGTATTTTCCGTAAAATATTCAATTAAATCAGAGGCGTAACTACAATTTTTGCGATGTGGAGCAACTCTACAAGCAAAACAAACCACCTAATAAAAAATTATCTTGTCTTCTTGCGTCGATACTTTTCCCTGTTGGATCCTGGAGCCTCTGCTTCACCTATTTCCATTGTAGAGTTATGTCTCTGAATTAAATTCTCTTTTTAATTAGCAGTTGTATATGTAATGAACTCATAACCGTGACACAAGTAGAAAGATGAGTTCATCGCGCTCGACATTTAAAAATATCACCACTACCACCAAAAGAACGAAAAAAAAGACACACACATGTGTTTATCTAAAAACATTTGCTACATTCGTTGCATGCATTAGGTATTTCACAATTTACAAGAAGAAAACAATTTTTTCTCCGGCTTAAAACACGACACTCACTATTGGTAATTCTAAAAATAATTTTATGTTTACAATATTCTTATTACTATTTAAAAAAAAAAAAAAAACATTTTCCAGTGATTTCAGACCCCAAAAAAAGATTAAGGAGGTTGAGTCATTACAAAAACAACAAAATTCGATAAATTATACAATAAAAAAAGAATTCCAAGGTTGTATGTACGTCTAATTTTGCTTCTTTTGTTAGTGCTGTCAGACTATTTTTAGTTAATTTGTTTGCTACAAATTTTAAACGTCACTCTTTCAATTGTATCTCAGCCCAAAAATATATCCAAGTAAAGAAATTAATTTTTGTAATAAATGAATTAATTATTAACCTAAAATCTGACAACGTCGCATTAAGGTATAGTTGGTCGGTAAAATGATTTTTTCAAAGGATTTTAACGAAACTTCTCTAGATATTTATTTAATTCAATACCAATAATACAAGCCTATTTCGATTAAAATTGACTACCCCAATTTTGAAAAAAGAAGATTTTGTAATTTTAACACGGGCTCTTATGGGAAAACTATTTTTTTTTTTTTTTTTTTTTTTGAATAAAATGAAAATGTGTCAAAGGAATTTGATAAAAAATTTAATATTTTATAAAATACAAAGTTACAAACCATATTTAATAACAAATAAAAATTATTTACTACGCCGTTTTTTAAATATAATTTATAAACATCATTTTACAACGTTTTTACAACGCTTTTTCAACAATGATTTTATATTACTACAACATAAGCGCGTGGAAATTCAAAAAAACAAGTGGTATACAAATATAATAATTGAAGAATATTAATAAATACATTATTTAATTTTTGATAAAAGAAAATTTTTTCGCTGAGATATACTTTTGTACCTGATTATCTCAGAGCAACAACGTTAAATAGAGTACGGAAGGGGATTCAAAAATGTCATTCTTGCATGTCCTTTGAAATTACCCTCCACGCTTTCGAAAAATTAAACGCTTTGACAAACAGGTTTTCGTTAATTGTATGATTAAAAATTGACAGAAACTAAATTTATTTTTACTAAATATGGTCATAATTATTGTCGTCCAACTTCCGTTTTATCTAATTTCACATATTTAATTAAATGATTATTAGTAAAAAAAAAATCAATAACATAAATATATGTATGTATTTACGAATGATACGAATGAAGGTAAAGAAGAAATAAATAAATTGAAATATTTATAATTCTTCCGTGTTTTTCTATTAATTTTTGCTCTTTTTTTTTTTATTACAACAGTTCAATGTTAGCCACACAAGTAGTATCGGGGCTACCTTCGGTACCTTCAGCGTTCTTCACACGTCATATACATACATAATTAGAGTGGTTCGCCTTAACATTTAAAAATTAATTATATCTGTACAAAAATAAAACAATATAAAAATGTAATTAACCGGGAAACTGCACTGCAAATTATTAAAAATAAATATGTAATTATATTTTTAAATAGTTTTTAAATCAATAATAAAAATATTTAGTCTTTCCAAAGAGCATTGAACTTTTAATTTGTTTAAAACTGACACAGATACATAACAAGTCATAATCATAACCTAAAATAAATTTTATGGGTGTGAGTTTACTTATAAAGGTAAAATTTTCTGAGATAGTAAATTTTTGTGAAAAATGAAAAATTAAATACCCTCTGTAGCAGCATCTTGCACACCATAACGAATTTCCGTTTATAAAAATTAGTTTTTCTCAAAAATCAGTTTACATAGAATAATCGTTTAAAAACTTTTTTTATGTGATTTTTCTCCTCTTTTTGATGGTGTAAAAAAATGTCGCAAAAGCTTTTGAATTTGGGGAAATTTTGACAAAAAACTATTTTTTTTTCACGAAAAAAGCCCAAAAAACCATGTTCCGGCCATCGGACAGGTCTGGCCGAAAAACTCATTCAAGATTTTTGAGCTTTCAATATTTCGACCAAATTCCATAAAAACAGAATGTTTCGTTCGAGAGTTATCGTGCTGATACATCAAAAAAAAAAAAATATATATATATATATATATATATATATATATATATATATATATATATATATATATATATTTTTCGATTCGAAAATTCGCTAAAAAGGCGTTCTGGTACCGACAGTTTTAGAAATTAAGCTTTGGTTAAGGTACGTATGGATATATGGTTGGGATTCCCCCCCCCCAAATCATAAAACTTTCCATCGTTTAATTACCTCTGATCAAAAAGTGATTATTTCGAGACAAAGAGAATTAAGTAAAACCCACGTGCTATTTTGGATTTTTTCTTTTACTGTATTTCTGGTTGTGCCTACATAATTAAACAATTAACATAATTATTAATTTTAGTTCTTATCTAAATGATAATGAATGACGCTCAGAAAATATTTAAAAAATGTATGTCCAGTTTCTTGTATATAGTTTTGATACTGAATACATATGTCGCTAGTGTCGAATTCAACAGATCGTACAAATGACACGAACGTGAATTTTAGTTTTCGAGGTTTGCGCATGCGCACAACCCACGTTTCGATTATACTTATGCCTTCTTCCGGGTAGATTCAGTACTATAAACTAATTTAGAAACTGACGCTCGTGCCGTCTATACGTACATCTTGTACTACATTCGACACAAGCGACATTAATTTGTTTTCGATACCAGAAGTAGAATGAAACTGCACGCCTATGTACATATTTCGGTTGATAAAAATAAGTGGCCTTAAATTTATATGATTGATTTCATGGTATTAAAGTTTATTTTAATCAATTATTAAGTAATAGTAATAAATTAAAAACGTAACTAAATTGAACCGAATTTATTTTTATATTTCAATAACACATAAAATTACATAATTTAATAACCACCATATTACTAATATAATATGCATTACGTACTGAAATACTAAACTTTTTTATGAATTAAAAAGAAATGAATTAGAAAACATCCAATTTTTTTTAGAAATTAAAAGTAAAATATTTTGGTTATTTGCAATACACTCAAACTAATTTTTTTGCGTCCTTTTTTTCCCTATCAAAATGCATAATATGAATAAAAAGTACAAAAAATCAAAAATTTGACGATTAATTTGCGGTAAGGTTTAGTTGCTGACTGTTCAAACGTATTTTATCACACTACATAAGTATGGCATAAAAATTTTTATATGAAGTTTCGGAATATTTTGTTTTGAGCGTCTTTTATGCGGTTCCTATTCGTCGCACAAAAAAAGGTTTCAGTGTACACTCTTACCTATTTATTGTAGGAAACGGTTTTGTTGAATGTGCACCGACTGTCACGTTGAGACGTACGCGTGATCCAGCATCGACCAGTCGTGCAATTTCTTCACCTTTCCATTTATACGTAAACACGGCGCTAATATTTCCTGTAACAAAAATCAATAAAAATCAATCAACAATTTTCACCATTATTTACTTTTACTTTATGTTATATATTTAATTTAGTTATCCCTAGAATCATACGTTGGTCTACGAGTCAAGTTAATCATACATGACAGACGAATGGACTTTTTACGGGGAGTTTTAGAGTTTATTTGCAAAAAACATTTTTTTACATAACAATACTACAAAAGCGAACAAAATATTTAAAAAAATTGGATTTGGAAAAATTTCTTAATATAAATATTTATTAATTTTTTTAATCTTTTTATCAAAGCATATTTTCACTATAAAAATTAAAAAATAGATAAATACATCAATTGTATCATAAAACATGTGTTTCAAATAATTAATTTATGAACTATTATGAGTCAGTGGACATGTGTGACTTTACAGAATGTGAAATTTCTCAGTCATAAATATTCCTATAGATATGTAGTTATTTCCCCATTAGGCACATTTGTAAATTTTCTAAAATTTGTTAGTAATTTTCGAATACGATCTCAAAAAATAATAAAAATTAAAATATTTTCCACAAAATAAATTGTTAATCTTTTATTAAGTCGCTTGAAACGCATTCTTTAGTTTTCGATTCAATATATTAAAACTTCAGTATTATGTCGTCTCAATAAGTCAAACAGCTGTAATCATCTTTCACATTATCATAATCATTGAATAAATTAATTATAACATGCATATCTTTAATAAATTTTAGAAAAATTAGGAAAACTTTTATATGTGAAGTACAAAATCTTTAAAAAAAAACATCGCGTAATCATACATCGACGTCCTTTTGACGGACACTATTTCAATACAAACAAAACGACAATGACTATAAACAAAATAAATACGTATTATGTGTTATAACAACAAATAAATTAGATAACAGAAGTTTCACAGCAAGCGGGCACCGACAAGTTGTAGTATTGGAGCAGGTAGAAAAGTTCGTTCGTCGTTTTGACGAGTACGTATGATTCTAGGGTTATAGGGTTTTTACAAACTCTGAGTATTGAATATATACAGGGAGTACAGGGATATATACAACGTACATGAAAATGAAGCCAAAAAAGTGACAGGTGTTGACAAATATGGCGGTTAAACAAGGTTGGATTTAAAATTTTTCTATTATTATTGGTGTTATATTTGTTGTTATAAGTATTGTTAGAATATTTATTAATAAATATAGTCTTAAATCACAACAAAAATCGCATACAAATAAAAAAAATATTTATTACCACCGACACTTTGTAGGTTATAAAAGGTGTTAACCAAAATGGCGATTTTGCTTCAAAAAAAATAATGGATACTCCATCTATTGTATGGTACACATTCTAATATCAATACTTGAGCCTTCCAGCAGATCAATTCAAATTGGCGCGTTACTAAAGAGCTAATTTATATCAGAACTGACTGGGCTAATTCAAAAATCTTCGAGATTTAAAGAAAGCAATCAAGAAAACGTTCAAGATGGATACAAATTATATACATTTTTCTGTTACGTCACTACAGCTAAACCTTTTTTTGGCGGTCTTTTTTGTGCGATTTCTTTTATGCGGTTTTTGAAAAAAAAAATGGCCATTCAAATGCACATAATATGAATCAAAATCAAGAGACAGTAAGAAACTTAAACATTTACTATAATAACTTTCTTTGATAAAAATACTTTCTAACAGCTTTTAAGCATTTAATCAATACATTGCATAAGAATATATTTAAGTTATTGCATCATTTAATTTTTTTACAGATATATTTTTCAAAATTTTCATAATATTATAAAAATGCAATAAAATGTTCCCATGTGTAAATTAAGGCTTTATCTTGTTTAGAAAAGCAACTTCTATTGAAATTGTGAGGGCTTGAGCGTTTTGAAAAATCAGTAATCCCAACACCGCCCGTCTACTCTACTATTCTTACTGTAATATTTTTTAAAATATGAAATTTCGTTATTTTTTAAAACAATAAATTTCCCTTCTTGCGCACTGATAAGAGATAAAATTTGTACATAAGTATAAAAAATTAAAGTCAAATATCTGATACCATATTTTATATTATTTATTAATTATGTATGTATATATTTTATTGAAACACATACATCGCAAGGAACAAGTGTGAAAGTCACTTAAGCATGAATAATATGTCGTTATTGAAACTTATAATCAGTTAATTATCATTTAAATTGCACAAAGTTCAATTTACAGGTCATCAATTCTGAGATAACTTTCGTCTAATTTTTTAAAATGATATGTATTTTCAAATTTTACAATTATTTCGTTGATAATTTTGATTACTTATCAAAATTATTAACAAATTGATATATTACAAACACATGTACAATACATAAGTATAAAAGTATTAGCGACCAACTCGACAAGCCTCGTTGGACAACAGTTACGACTCGTGAAAAAAAAACCATTTTGCAACTTGTTGCATACAATCGTGACGTACAGACGAGAAAATTTTGGCAAAAAAGTAATTTTTTCCACGAAAAATCCACAAAAAACCATGTTTCGGGCATCGGACGTGTCTGGCTGAAGAACTCATCCAAGATGTTTGGACTTCCAATGTTTCTACCAAATTTCATAAAAATAGAATGTTTTGCTCGAGAGTTATCGTGCTGATACATAAATACATAAATATGTACATATGATACATATATATATATATATATATATATATATATATATATATATATATATATATATATATATATATATATATATATATATATATATATATAAATTTTAATGAATGTCATTTTTGGCTTGTAGGGACTCCAAAACAAATTTCTATTGTAGGCCCGGACTCAAATCACGTCATGACAGTGGCCGTAATAGCTGAATTTTCGATTCAAAAATTCATAAAATTAATTTTTATCTCATTTTTGTAAAAAAAAAATTACCTAATAAAAATTAAGTATTAACATTATTTTTCAAGGCTCACACGAATGTCACTATTACGCAATTAATAATTACAAAAATATTCAATACATAGAATTTAATGACTCCATTTTACGCTTTTGTTATTGTAATTTTTATATTATTACTAGTGATCGAAGAGGTTGCGGGGCTGACAGTATTGTCTTTATTTTTTTGAGGTATTAAAAATTGTTTATTTATTTTAGATAAAACATTTTGATGCGATTTTAAATATATACAACAGGTAATTATGGATGCCTGTATACGGACAATATCCTCTTATATTGATATGTTTTGAATATATTTTAGATATGCGTGTATACATTTATTGTCACAACTTGCTTGGTCCGATTTTAATTTTATGTATTGTGTTAAGGTATGTTTTGATGTAACCAGTGAATGATTTATGTGTATCAATTGTCTTTTTTCTCCCAGTAAAATGTGAGAGAGACAACGCATTATTATGTTTTCCAAAAAATATTTTTTTAAATGACAGCTTATTTTTTTATTAACAAGTTTTAAGTTACAGTCAGTCAGTCAAATTTTCAACAATTTTAATTTAAAAAAAGTTAAAATTTTTGTACTTTTTTTAAAATAACGCTTTTTTGTAACTTGAAACTAATTTTTATTAACAGCTGATGGTTAATAGAGAATATACCGATACAATTTTTAAAAAAAAAATGTATTTAACCCGATTTTTTAACGTTTTAAGTTTTGAAAATATAAGTACGGTCCTGTCAGCACCGCAAGATTTCGAACACTAATTATTACTTATCAGTTATTACATAATTAATTGTTATTGTTGTTTATTATACAACATGTATTAGGAATTGTAAAACTTAAATACGCGAACTAGTGATAAAAAAATTAACTACAGCCAGCAGGCAAGGTTGGTTTATTAGATTTTGACAATTCATAAAATTTGTGCTGTTTAGTTTGCAAAATACAAATTGGCATAGTTTTTTGAATATAATCCTTATTTTTTTACAATATGTAATAAATTTACTATTTCCAAATAAAAACGGTCAAAAACGGTCTGATGATGAACGAAAAAACTACTGCCAGTAGGCTAAATATTAAACCACGCCTCCATTTGATTTCCCAATATGTAAATTTACACGAGAATAATTAAAGCTTTAACTGACCCCAATAATAGTATATTGTGCAATAAGTGTGGGAAATTGTCGATTGCCCACGAAAGCGAAAATTCGACAATTCCGTAGAAGTTGCACATACTATTTTTTATTACGAATTTCACATACTTTTTTCTATTATTATCACTATTTTTGACATTTTTATTACTTTTTAAAATAATATTTTTAAGTGTTCGTTTTTTTTTTCTGAATTAATTATCGTTTAAATTACTTTGTTGGTGGTTTCTATAGAAATAATTATGAAATATTTATTAAATGAAAAATTAAGAGGCGGCTTTGCGTGTTTTGATTAAATTTTACGTGTTTTATTGTCAATTTGCGTGTGGAAAGTTACTTTCCACACGCCAAAAAGTATGCGGGAAGAGTACAGTGGGCAAACAGCTATTTTGCGTACAGAAATGTGTGCGTCAAGGTAGTACTTCTCTAGCATGAGTAATAAAAAATAATTTTCAAAAAATTGTTTCGTTATTTGTGACAAACTTGACGAACCACACTGTATACATACGTATGTATACCTTACTAATAATGTGTTACGTACATACAAATATTACATAAGCACAATTTTTTGAATTTTTTCATCAATGAAAATATTAAAAATTAAAATAAATACTCAATTTTTCGTATTTTCACTTTTTAAAATGAACATATACGTGAGCAAAATTAATAATAATTACCAAAATCTCACTAATGACATGAATTTTATATGTAAGTATATATATAACATAGTGGATACCTATTAACATGTTAGGCTGATGTTACTCGAGGCAAGATGCATCGACCAACAAATTCTTACACATCCGAGTTCCCCGTTCAATTACCAATTACAAATTGTACTGTTGTAGCGAGTGTTATTTATAACCGATAACCTACTAACCGTTTATTCGCGGTTACCACGTTACAATCTGATTTGATGGTAATTGTAACGGAGTTCGTAAGAAGAAATCGTAGTAGCGACTTTGCCTAACATTTTGATCTTTTTTTTTTTAACCTATTGAATTCCATGTTGACACTTACAAAGGATGTTTCAGATTTCTAAGGAATTTCTAAGGAACATATAAATTTTAACAATGGTAAATATTTATTATGATTAAAAGATCATTTTGTTAAACTTGTTAAGGGTTCAAATAAAAAAGCAACTTTGAAATTTTTTTTCAAATTAGGGATGGTTTCAAATAGAAAATTTTGTTTTTGAAACATTCATTACTCTTCCCTGTGGGGGGAGGGGACCCTTTTTCACAAGTTTTTAAGCGTTTACAAGGAACGCCATATCTCAAAAAGTAATGAATATTTTTAAAATATCTTTTCATTATTTTATTCCTAAAGGACCTGTCCATAAAGCTGAGTATGGGTTTCAGGTAATTTTAAAAATTAACTATAAAATTGTAATCCCAAACTTCTAAAAATTATAAAACCCAATTTTTTATTTAATAAAATGTTTAAAAATAGTTATGGAAAAAGGATATTCCACTTTATGCGCAATATGTTTATGAACAAAATTTTAAAAAAAATTAAGTCTCTATCTTTTCTAGAACTTGAGATATGATTTTCCTTGTCGGGAAAAACACAACTTTCGGGAAACGGTAAAAAACAAAAATAATAACAAAAGAAGCGGTTTACTCACTGTTTATTAAAACGTCTACAAAGGCATACAAATAAAAGAACATTATGTCAGTGCATACTATAACAGCTCATATACACAGCAAAACTAAATATTACTGATCAAATCGCGAGAGGGTGGGCGAGCGTTGTCTGCAAAGGAGCAACAACTTGGCTGTGCAGCCGCTCACAAATAAATATTTTTCTACTTGAAAAAAATTTTTTTTGGCCATGTTTTATATATCACCGTGTTTGTAAAGAACCACAGAACAAAATAAAAACAAAAAACGAGATTCGAAAAAAATTAGTTTATTAGCCGTTTCTGGCGTGAACTCCTCCCTTAAATGTTATTTCAGGAGCTTATTTTCAAAAGTGGTCATCTCCAGTTTATGATATTAAGAGAAAATCACATATTTTTGTACTAGCTTTTAAAAAAAGTTAGGCTCGCTAGTAAAAATTTTTTTCAGTTATTTAAACATCAAGTAATGTAAAGAGCAATAAAAAATATAAACATTTACAGAGATTACAGGAGAAAAAAGACATTTAAAGTTGGATTTGACTAATTTTGTTTATTAGGTAGGGATTTAGACAAATTTGAAAATAAGGGAGTGGATTTGACCAATTATGACGTAGCACGATTAGGATTTGACTATATTTGAATGACTATCATTAATATCATAAAATTGGAATCAGGGTTATAAAAAATTGTATTAAAACAAATACGTAACTGAAAATATTTAATTTGTACATGTACATTTTTATTAACTTAAGAAATTTTTAACAAAAATTTAAATATAATAAGAGATTAAAAAAAAATTTAATTTATTATCTGGTAATTATTTTATTTCTATTATCCATTGATAACAATATTTAATACAAATTAACGATAATATAATATATTATATACAAACTTATGACTATATTCCTATTGTAAAATATAAAATTTTATCATGAAATGTGCAACCCTAATCTTTCGAACCTATTATAAGTGCACGAATATAACGTACATTTCCCTCTTTGCTTGAAAGCGTTTATTATTTTGTAATGTTGCTGTTCTTTTCCTGGATTGATGAGAAAATTCCTTCTACGAACTTTTCCATTTTATTGCATAAATCTTAATGATTTTAAAAAGAAAACAAGTCTACAGAAGTCTGAACATTATTGTAACATACAAAATTTTAAATTTGGCACCCGAATTTGCGATTATAGGATTGGTTGAAATGGATTTGATACGTTTTGAAAATAAAAACGTCTGGGTTTGGCTACTATTGAAAATCAACTAAAGATAAATTTATATTTTACATACTTATGTATGAGATTTGATTAAATTTGAAAGTCACAGACTATGAAGAATGATATTAAGTACCATTTACCATTTTCAGTTAAAAAATTATAAATTTGGAGTTATGACCACTTTTGAAAATAAGCTCCTGAAATACGCGAACTAGTGATAAAAAAATAACCTACAGTCAGCAGGCAAGATTGATTGATTCGATTTTGACAATTCACAAAATTTACGCAGTTTAGTTTGCAAAATACAAATTGGCGTACTTTTTTAAATATAATCCTTATTTTTTCACAATAATTTTTACTATTTCCAAATAAAAACGGTCAACTCCAAATTGCCGCCATTTTTTTAGGTGTCAATTTTTGACAGTTGGTGATGAACGAAAAAACTACTGCCAGTAGCGCTAGTAGGCTAAATATTAAACCACGATTCCATTTGATTTCCCAATATGCAAATTTACAAGAGAATAAACAAAACTGAAACTGACCTCAAATAAAATAATTTTCAAAAAATTAATAGTAAAAAAATTGTTTCGTTATTTGTGACAAACTTTACGAACGGAACTGTATATATGTACATATGTATGTATTAGTGATGGAGAACTATCGATAGTCCCGACTATCGATAGTTCTGACTATCGATAGTCCCGACTATCGATAGTTACGATAGTCGTGAAACTATCGATAGTTATCGATAGTTTATCGATAGTTTTTGATACCCAAGTTGGGCGGCATTTAGATAGCCGGCGAGCAAAAAAAAAAAAGAAAAAAGGTCGCCGGTTTTACGCTGGGGCGGAATTATTTCTTTTTGCCCGGAAATTCCCTTAAAATGGTTGTTTTTATATCTCTGGCTATAATTTCTACGAAATTTTTATTATCTTTAGTATTTATAAGTAAACGAAATGACTGAAAAAATGTATCGAAAACTATCGATAGTAAAAAAAAAAATATCGATAGTTTTCGATAGTCAAAACTATCGATAGTTATCGATAGTGCTATCGATAGTTCTCCACCACTAGTATGTATACATTACGTGACATTACTGATGTATTATGTACATACAAATATTACATAAGCGCAATTTTTTGAATTTTTTTCGCGCATAAAAATATTAAAAATTAAAATTAATCTCCAATTTTTCAATTTTTCACTTTCTAAAATGAATATATAAGTGGGAAAAATTAATAAAAATTACAAAAATCTCATTATTGACATGAATTTTATACGCAAGTATATATACAACATAGTAGATACGTCTCATCATGTTAGGCTGATGTTACTGGAGGCAAGATATATCGACCAATAAATTCTTGCGGACTTGTCTATGATCAATTTTCAACAAATTGTCATGTAACGAATGTTATTAAGAAATAACATGGCCGTCCGACCGTCAATGTACTTCAAGGGGTACAATGTACACACAGACTGTGTACAGAACCCTTGAAGGGGGTCGGGCATTGTTACTAATTTGATGAAATGAAAATTGTTCCAAGTTAGTAAGAAAACTTATCGTAGTAGCGACTTTGCCTAACATTTTTGATCCGTTTATATTAGTGTGTTGTTTTTTTTTTTTAATCCTTCAAATTCCACGTTAACACATACAGAATGTTTCAGATTACTAGGAACATATTATAAATTTTAACATGGAAAATATTTATTATGATTGAATGTATGTATTTTGTTTTTACTAGACACACTTTTAAGTATTAACACGCACATCACGCAGTAAACTTCCTCAGAGCCTGGCAATATTTTTACACTGTACAAAGTGTACACTGTACACTAATAAGGTATACAAACAGCTCGTCCTTTAACTAACAACGGAGTGATTCGATATCGTCAGCTGAGTATTGGTTTGTACCAAATCAATTTAAAAAAAATTTTTTTTTTTTGATGGTGGTTTCGGCTTCTTCAATGCCCAAAACTAACAAAACAACTATCTAGGAAAAATATTTAAAAAGTTGACTTCGTAGAAACCAATACTCAGCTGACGATATGATCTATAATACATTATGTATTGTGTAGCAGACCTGTTGTAATTAACGAGCCTACTATTATATTATGTCATTCATCTATAACGTCTACAGAAATCATCACTATACTCTGAGAGTGTGTTACTCATGTTACCGACCAGTATCCGTCCGTGGTAGCATTATTATCTATCAGTTGTTACATAATATAATAAATTGCTCCGAGACTACTAAAGTAGCGGAAGTATTGTGATCACTTTTGAAAAATAAAAAATTTTTTCTCTCCAAAATCAAATTTTTTACGCACATTTTACGTTTTAGAGCTTCCTGAACAATTTTGGTTTGGGCTGTCCGTCTGTGTGTCTCCAATTTTGCACCAAGTGGCATAACTTCCGAACTATTCGATTGTTTTTAATGAAATTTTCAGAAATTAGGCAGTTTGGCTCCGCGATGGTCCCCTATGAATTTAATCAAAATCGGAGTAACGGTAGCAACGCCGCTACCATGTCATTCCAAAATTGCACCAAGTGGCATAACTTCGGAACTACTCAATTCTTTTTTATAAAATTTTCAGAAATTATGTAGTTTGGTTCCTATATGGTCCCCTATGAATTTAATCGAAATCGGAGTAACGGTAGCTACGCCGCTACCATGAAGTCCCATTAAATGTCAATATCTTATTTACTGCTAGTCCTATCTCGCTCAAATTTTTAGGGTATATTGGGGGTTAGTTTCTAAAATATTTTTGCTATTATTTTATAATTTAGCCTTTAAGTCTTTTGAGTTACAACAATTTTTTATAAACTTCAAGGCGAAAATATAATTTCACGGTATATAATATGTATATGTGGTAGAATACTGT
The DNA here is from genome assembly GCA_035578155.1 of Brachynemurus nebulosus. NCBI lineage: Eukaryota > Metazoa > Arthropoda > Insecta > Neuroptera > Myrmeleontidae > Brachynemurus > Brachynemurus nebulosus. The sequence goes on along the minus strand of JAPWDM010000002.1, from coordinate 74,466,547 downwards.
TTTAAAGCCTTTTACGACTACGAGGAAGCTGTGTGCCCACCCTATTGGCAGCGTATTTTTATTGTGTTTAACACACAATTTGTATGTGAAATACAATATACAGTTGAGCGTCGATTTTCAAACTTCGATCAATCAAAGACTAAAAAAATAGATACAAAAAATAAATTATTAGAAATAATGACACAAAAAATAAATTTTTAGAAATAAACTAAACGGAAGCGCGACTTTTTCTTAAATATTCAGACCCTAAAAAGTTGGAATAAAACGTTGGAAGTCCCAAACTCTTAGACGAATTCTTCAGCCCAACACATCCGATGCCCAGAAGTGGGTCTTTGCAAGTTTCTGAATAAGTATCCTACGTAAATTAGTTTTCGAGAAAAATTAAAAACAGTATTTATATGCATGGAGTGTAAAAATAATGTGTTAAAACTCCTAGAAAAAAACTAAGTAGTTATCAAGGTTTAAAACATTCTGACATCTATTAATAAAAATTGATTTTTAAACTGAAGCAATTTAACGAAAACGTTAAAAGGATTCTCAATATTAATTTACTTATTTTATGTATTTTTGTAATTTTTAAAAGTTCATTCATTGACGTGAATGAAAGATAAAGATTTTTTTTTTTACGTACACAGATGCAAAATAGGAAATGGGTTACCAATTGCGAACGTGAACACTTGTGTCAGAGAACCACGTGTATTTATTTTCTTATTTTAATCCGATTAAGTTAATATAGACAAGAAATTTATTTAAATATGACTAGAAATTTATTTATATTCTTTTAAAACAATAGTTCAAGTGTTTGCTACGGCTTCCTCTATTGGTAAATTAATTTTCATTTAAAAATAATTTAACATTCACAATATGAGTCATTTATTTTAAAAGTGGCATAAATTTACATAAATTATATGAGTAGGTATGGGGACCCTTGACAACGCAATGTCGATTGCCTGTATTTAGGGTGAAGTAATGTCAATTATCTATGTTTATAGGGATGTAATATCGATTGCCTATATATACGGGGGAAATTTGGGGTGTTGATCCATTACTTTTGGCCTGGGGTTCAAATTTTTTCGACTTTACATTTTTGGTAAATGGCCCAGGACAACTTTTAGTGGGCCGGTGACCTGAACTGATACTTTAAAATTTGGCGTTTGACTCGTTATGACGCTCCCATTAATTGGAATTTTTGGCACATTCAAAAAAAAAAAAAAGAAAAAAGAAACCATGTACCTACAAATCAGTAGCCTAGCAGTGTTTAAACTTAAACTTCGCTCAAAAGTTATTTTATACATTTTAGTCCATTTTTAAAAGCTTTTATTTAACTTGATATGTTAGTATGTTGGTTTAGATCAAATCTTGGAATCAAAATTTAGACAGGTTCTAATTGAGCTAGAGGTTTCAAATTTTACATAGGTGTCTAACCTTGATGACAATGCAATATTGTATAATTAGTTTTGTCCTACATTGCCCCAAAAAAAATTGTTGATTTTTAGTCCTGTGCAACTTTTTGACATTTAGAATTGTCAAATATTGTCCATTGATTTTACATTGCAATTTTTTGTTTCCATAGTTATGCTTGATTAAGGTAAATTAACCGATTAAAATATAAGTAAAAAATTACTTCTTTAATTTTTTTTTTCAAATTAATTGTAATCAGACTAAAAAGTAGAAAATAAATTAAAGTAAAAAAAAAAATGTTTTTTAAGAAAAAGCTTTTATTTAAAAATGAGCTAAAAATATAAAATAACCTTTGAGTGAAGTTTGAAACAATATGCAACATAATTTATAAAAGCTTGAGGCGTTTAATTAAGTTTGGTAACTACTGAAATGTAAAATAGCTACACTTATATCCAAAAAGAAATAATTAATGATAACGCCTCAAGCTTTTATAAATTATGTTGCATATTGCTTCAAACTTCACTCAAAGGTTATTTTATATTTTTAGCTCATTTTTAAATAAAAGCTTTTTCTTAAAAAACATTTTTTTTTACTTTAATTTTTATAAATAAAAATTTAATTTAAAAACTAAAATCTAATTTAAAATTTATTATCTTGTGTTTTGTTTAATAGAATAAAATTTTCAACACAATTCACGCAATCATTCGTAATATCAATTTATAAAAATTTAATTAACATAATTTTGCAGGTGCGTTTTATATTTCATACATATTTAATTAATGGTTGATCAATGAACAAAGAAATATACTTCTTACCATTATTAATTATATAGTTAGTAGTTTATTTGTTTCCAATTTGGACACAAAGGTGTTATTAATTACATTTAAGGGGGTATACCTGTAGTTGTAAAGCAAAAAATATATATGTATATATTTTTTTTTTTGATAATTTTTTTCATTTGAGAGTACAGTAATTTTACTAATTAGAAAGTTAACTTTCAATAAAATAAAAATGCGGCTCCCTGGACTCGACAACCCCTGAAAACAATTTTGAATTCAAAATTTTATTCTTTGTATGAATTACTTACAATCTGTTAAAACTGGTTCTAAAGAAAATGTGTCATTTTACACTTTGACATTTTAGACTTTGTGAGATGGTCAAATATTTTATGTTAAATAAGTAGGTTCTTATATTTGTCACGCGATATCGCGTAATTGGCCATATAGTAGCCATTCACATGATCGGCAATGAACGTGTTAAAGAAATGGAACGTAATTTTGTGATGTATTTTTTTAATATTATTTTATTTGTTAATTTAAAAAAAAAATGTTCTTTGTTGACGTACAATTATTAAGTATGCTAACTAAAATATAACTAAAAAAATAAATTTCAAAAAAACATCCTGTATCATAAATGATTGTGTAGCTAATTAAAATTCAATTCTTTCATACAAAATATCATTAGAAGGTTAGCGTTGATAATTAAAATATAATATTTAGTTGTTATTGAATTATTATGTACTAAAATACCATATGCGTATGATCCTATATGACAGGCCATGCACGCCATATTTGTGTCCTGTTTGTTAATTTTATTAAGATATGAACAAAACAAAGAACTAAAGTTTATAATAAGGAAGAACCTTGGAACCATACAAAAATAATAAAGACAATATGTAAATATAGCTAACCAGTTACATTGTTTATTCATTCGATCAAGTTAATTGCACAATTATTTAACTGATTAACATAACAACAATGTGGAGGTAGTGCTAATTTTTAAATTTTTTATCATTTTTTGGACTTAAGGGAGGAGTTCACGCCAGAAACGGCTAATAAACTAATGTTTTTCGAATCTCGTTTTTTGTTTTTATTTTGTTCTGTGGTTCTTTGCAAACACGGTGATATATAAAACATGACCAAAAATTTTTTTTTCAAGTAGAAAAATATTTATTTGTGAGCCGCTGCACAGCCAAGTTGCTGCTCCTTTGCAGAGAACGCTCGCCCCTCCCCCCTCGCGGTTTGATCAGTAATATAACTACTTGAATATGAAGAATCTTCGGAATAAAGAAAAAGGAACAAGAGGGGACAATGTATGGGGCTGGAGAGTTTTAATAAACAATGAGTAAACCGCTTCTTTTGTTATTATTTTTGTTTTTTTACTGTTTCCCGAAAGTTGTGTTTTTCCCGACAAGGAAAATCATATCTCAAGTACTAGAAAAGATAGACTTAATTTTTTTTATTTTGTTCATAAACATATTGCGCATAAAGTGGAGTATGCTTTTTCCATTTGAACAATTGTAACTATTTTTAAACATTTTTTTTTTTTAATAAAAAAGTGGGTCTTATAATTTTTAGAAGTTTGGGCTTAAAATTTTATGGTTAATTTTTAAAATTACCTAAAACCCATACTCAGCTTTATGGACAGGTCCTTTAGGAATAAAATAATAAAAAAATATTTAAAAAATATTCATTACTTTTTGAGATATGACGTTCCTTGTAAACGCTTAAAAACTTGTGAAAAAGGGCCCCCTCGCCCCACAGGGAAGAGTAATGAATGTTTCAAAAACAAAATTTTCTATCTGAAACACTCCCTAATTTGAAAAAAAATTTCAACAAGCAAAATAATCATAAATAAAAAAGTTGCTTTTTTATTTGAACTCCCTCCTTAACTACTTCAGCGCGTTGGCTCTAATTATACTTTTGATATACTGGTAGCAGAGCCCTAAAACATTAATTCGATATTTTAGTATTCCGTCCGTTTTGTCACCTAAAATGAACACGATTGTGAGTTTATATTCGTGCAAACCATATTGAATAATGATTATACAGTAAAACTCTTGTAAATCATACATACAATACCGAAATAATTACAATAATTTTACATATGAATTATTTGATAGAGAACAGGGTTGTTGTAGATGCTCGAATTCGCATCCGCAACCGCATTACTTGAATGCGGTTATTTATGAACTGCAACTTGAATCGACTTTCAAATTATCGGATCGGAGACTTCCTTCGCTTTTCCTTTCAATAAATCAATAAAACCTAGTAAAATTGAAACTAGCTTATTTATGGTTATAGCTCTGGACTTCTGTAGCAACACTCACGTAAAATTACGAATGTACGTGTACCCATATGTACTGCTATAGGTTGCTTTGTATACGCTATTAGGTATCAATGCCACTAAGTATCAAAAATAAAAGTATAAACAATATCTATTTGATAATATTGATGTTAGTAATATAGGCTCACAACTTTGTCTACTTGCATGTACCAACAAAAGTGATAAATTTGTAGAAAGATCCAAAGATCGACATGGAAACCCCCTTATTTTTGCAACTATGTATTACTAAATACAAAAAAATTGTCAAACAAAAAAGATTTTTACAGAACTTTGGAACTTTCTGTTCTCTTTTTTGACGCTTCCGGATACTGATGCCATTCTTCCTTATTTACCTCATTTACTACGCCATGAGTGGCGATATTTTGTAAAGTCAGGTCTTAAAAATTCGCATCCGCACGTGCAGTTGTTGCTCTACAAAAAAAAAAAAAAATCCGCATTCGCAACCACATATCTGCAGATGACCCTATCACATCCGCAACAACCCTGGACTAAACTACCATACAAATTCGAGAGACGCACATAGCTATTGTGTTATGAATTGTGATGTTTGCTTCGTATTGGATTGGTTACTAAAAGTGTCCTTGTCGCATAATTTTTTCATCAATAAAAATTGAACGAAATTATGTACGTATTAATCAATATTATAAATAAAAATAACTATGCATTGCGGAAGAAAATATATACCATTTTGTGAAAGGACAAATATGACTGAATTTCCTAGAAGGATTTCTTCGCGGTCGTCAAAAAACATACAATAATTTTTGTTCAGAAGGAAATGAAGAAACGAAATATTAATAATTGTTTTTATGGATACATTTCTTTAGGTTTCAAAAACAAAGATTGAAAAATAAAAACTATTGGAAAACTCACAGATGAGACAGATCAAGCCTACAAATAAAAAAGTGAAATCTTAAAGTTGCAATAAGTAGCAATTTACACCACTACTACTTTAGTCTGTTACTGACTGCCGTGGTGTTCACGTCAAAATAAGAATCATGTTTTTTTAATCAACTCCCGAAATTTAAACAGAAAAAATATGAAGTGTAAAAATTCTATTGAATAAAAAATTTCTCAAAATAAAGGGATATCTTTCTTAAAATAAATAAATTTATTTTTAATTGTTGACTGGTGGTAACTTACGGTGACCATCTTAGTATATAGTGTATGTATGCGAACTGCATATATCATCATCAAAATATATCACTAACACATTGGTATATTCGTGTCCATACATCGTGTGTTGTGATTGTATGGGTGCTGTGTTACGTCACCCATTGAATACAGTGGGCACAGTTTGGTAGACATTCTATTTTGACCCCTTGGGAAAACTGTTTACCTTATTGCTGTGATGAAAAAACAAAATAGGTGTAAACATACATTTAAAGGTCAGGGAAAACGGACAAAATAGAACGTATAACATGCGGAATTTGAATTTGTCACACAACACATAAAAAATAATTTAATTCTTGGAATTTATTTATTATAATATTTATTAACTATCAAATCTATAAAATAATATGCAGTTTTAGGGTTTCGTAGTCAAAACCACCGTTATCCCTCACACTGCAATAACCAATAATTTCCAAAGCAGTACAAATCTTTTCCATCCCGGCTTCGTTGTTATGGGTATCATTAGAAAACGCTAAGGTTCCTTTTAACATTTTTGATCTCATTTGTGAAATATTAGAGCAGCCATTCTTTTGTTACGGACATGACATTTTCTCGCACTTTACACGCCTTTTCATAAGAAAAAAAAAATAGAAGTTATTGTTTTCTTATAAATTTTCAATACTAAGCAGATAGACAAATGTGTACACAATATTTGTATTGCATATAAAATACATAACATTATTAGTTTTAATGCTAGACCCAATAGAGTTTGTGTTACGGACGTGACAAAAAGTACCTTTTTCTCGCGTTCGTAACATATCTCTAGCATTAAAACTAATAATGTTATGTATTTTATATTCAGTACAAATATTGTGTACACATTTGTCTATCTGCTTAGTATTGAAAATTTACAAGAAAACAATAACTTCTATCTTTGAGAAGGCGTGAATATGTGCGTGAGAATGTCATGTCCGTAACTAAAGAATGGTTGTTATGTATCAGTTTGAATATTTTTAAGTAATTAATTTTACCTGTCAGTAGATAACAAGTCGGGAGCGAACTAACCTACGACCCTTTTTCAAGATAAGATTAAAATCTGGCCGCGGGAGCGAACTGCAAAGGGTATGTTTCAAAAGAATGGCTGAGAGTTTAAACTAAAGTTCGGTAACTTTTCAATTATAAAAAAAAAAAAAAAAAAAATCGAAAATTAATTACAGATAGCATAGCACTTTCTAAAAACTTTAATTATTTCAAATATTTTAGTACGAAAACTAACACTTTCATTGCCGTATCGCGCGATATCACGTATCACGTGACAAATATAAGAACCTACTTATTTAACATAAAATATTTGGCTATCTCACAAAGTTTATAATTTTAGCTTGGCAATGAAAGTGTTACGAGACATTTTTTTTACTAAATTTTATCTTGAAAATTATTGTGAAAAATTCGAACTACTGACTACGGGACCCTAATTTTATGCGTGTTCAACACACATTTGATGAATTTTTAATACGTATGTGGGTACTCTATTTTTTCATATTCTTGTTCCTGATTTTCATTTTCTTTTTGTTTTCTTTAAAACAAACAAAACACAATCATTTACTGTAAAATCAATTACGTAATTCGATTAATCAATCAAAACAGAATAACTACAATTAGTAACTAATTAATTTGCTTTGCTCAATGGTGGCACGACCACTGATAGTGTTAAAACTGAATAACCTTGTACTGTACACAATGTAAAATTTATACAAATTTTTTACAACAATTTATTGTTAATAATGCACTACAGACTGTAGACATACATGTACAGTGTCTTACAAAAATATGTGTCCACTTGGAAAAGACTCCTCTGAGTTCGGCCTTTTTATTTGGCTTATTTGTATAATATAATTTCTTTAAAAAAAAATGTTAGAAGTCAATAATTTAAAAAATACACCGTTTTCTGAGAGTTACATAGGTTATTCATAAATTTAATTAAAAATTTAGCTAATTAGTCGATTATTCTGTGCTCAATATTTTCGACTAACGACTATTTTAACGATGATTAATCGACTACTAAAGTACTAACTACTCTTCGATTCGACATCACTAGAAAGATTGCTTATTTTTTGCAATATTTGACATTTCTTTAACAAATAATTCGACTAATGTAAAGTAATATTTTTGATTAAAAGTATAAATAAAAATAGTAATGCATTTCTTACCGTGAACTTAGAGTATTGTACTTGAATTTTCAACTCTGTTAACTCTAAATACTCATTAGTCGACTGAATAAATTCAGTGCAGCAAAATAATTCATTTCAATTAATGAAAATAGATTGAATAGATTATTCCATTTTTGCTGTGCAAATAATTTTGCAAGTGACTGTACGTTTTGTTTACAGGTGGTTTACAAACACACACATATATTATATACATACACGAATACTTTGTATGCGTTAATTTGAGGAAAAAAAGCAGATAAGAAAATAATAGTTAAGTGATTTGTATAAACAGACCAAGTTTACCGCAAATAATACTTATCATAGAAATACAATTAAAACTGTTAGCATTTTGTTTTTACTTTGAAGTAAATGGTAAAGCGAAAAATTTCGACCGCTATTTTTTTTAGCAAAAATAATTGTATGCGTGTTAATAACTTTTACCTGAATTGAGGCTTAAACTATTTATAATTTAATAGTTTTTCAAATTTGACATACACAGAAAAAGGCAGTTAAGGGGCCGATCAAACCTGTTCGACGCCCCGATCAAATTTCGCACATAAACACGTGTCACAATCTTTTTATTTTACTTTGAAGGAAAAACATCTATGGTAATTAAAAAAAAAACGTCTTAGACTTTACGTTCTCCTGACACGGTAGAAGGTTAATAATTAAAATTGCCTATTGACGACAATTAAAATTTAAAAAAATAAAAAAAAACTAAACAAACAAGTTCGTAAAATAGGGTTATATAAAATGTGAGTTGACGTCCTCAACTGGGCAATTCCATATGTGACTGACTCTACATTTGACACAATTTACGTTTTATTTTGCCTTATATTACGAATATCACTATGTTTACAGTTTCAATTTTAGCATGGTTTTATAGTTGATACCCAATTATCCCTCTGTAATAAAAAGTGTGCACAAATAAAGTTGTGAAATATGATTTATTTAATAAAATGTAAATGTGACTGACACTACATGCAAAAGGAAGTCGCTTTCGAGAGTGTTTTTAAACTTCGAAAATCTTCCTCTGTATAGACGTTATAATTTTAAATTGTATATTTAACCGAAGTATATGAAACAAATTATTGGAAAATGATATAATGAAAGACTTTACTTTTTTAGAAAAGTAGTTATTCGAAAAATAATTCGTGACTGACACTACCATCACTTTGAATTGCAAAAAAGTAGTATTTTTAAATGAAATCCTAGAAACTGACACTATAGGACATAAAATAGGAACTTTAAAATAATTTTAAAGGTACAAAAATGTACTTATTTTTATTATTTATTACCTAAAATACAAAATTTCTTAAGATTTTTCAAAATCTGTAAATTTATAATAAATTCTATTCCCGTTAAGGATTCAATTAGGATTACAATAATTCTAAACACTTGTCGTGAAAATTTAATTAAAACACCACTATAAAATACACTATTAGCTTATACTTACGACAAAACATTGAAAATTACACTATTTCTAAAAAACTAAAAACAAACTTTTATTGAAATTTTGGCAACTTAAAGTACTATAGTGTTGCCATCATATTAACCTATTTTTACTACCAATAACAATTATTTATTTTTTTCCAATTATGGAGCCTTTTCCATGGAATTGCCCAACTGGTTTAATTCAGTTATAAAATTACAACTTTTGACTATGCATTATAATCACTATTAGCATCCGCCATACACATCACTTGACAATAAACAATCAATATAAAAATACAAACAAATTTTTGGCAAAAAAAAATAAATAAATTATGTCATGATTGTTGCTATTAATTTTATAACACTCAATTTTATGAATGTATTTAAAAGGAAATAGAATTTTAGTTTATCAAAATAAAAATATACCCGTACTTTTGCTTGACTTCAATAAAAGTTTTTGAGCAAATTTTAAATTAAATACGAGACAACATACGACGCTAGCGCCCTAGCGTCTCTAGCCATAATATTAAACTAGTTGGCCCGGCAGGCGTTGTTCTACCCTATCCGGTAGGCGGCGCCATGAATTCAATTTGATTCAAGTCCCAGTAGGTATTTTTAATTTTACTTTTTAGTCCAGGTTTTGTGAATATAAGCTTTTTATTTTTATTTTTTAAGTTGCCAACTCGTTTAGAAATTATACGATCACTAACAGGCGCACCAACGATTTTAAAAAGAATGTTTTTTTTCGGCGATCAACTTAATATGTTTAATTGCTTATCATTCTTCAACTTTAGGGATGATGCACTAGATATCGTATAGTTTCTTACTGCGGGAAAATGTCGCATTCTCACAAGAAAATACAAAAAAAACCAATTCGAGTAAGAATTACGCTAAAACTATGGACTTCCCATCGCGACGTCGGCGTCGCGGACACAGCTAGTGTAAAATAAATTGACAATAAACATATTAACGAGAAAAATTGATTCGCCCCAAAAGTGATTTTGTAATTTTCTCAACAGACAATACGTTTATATTACGTATATAGTAAATATGTAAAATAAATATTAATTAATAAAAGACACGTTCATATCAGTGAAATTGATAACTAAAAATAACTTTTTACACGAATTTACATACATACATAATATGTCTAATATGTGTACATTAATTTTTAAAATTAAAATACAGTATAGCACCGATAATGGAAACATCAGTTTTGGAAATTTTTTGAGAGTATCAAATTAGTCAACATCTCTTTGGGAAAGTTGCATCAAAAATGTCAAGTACATAAATATTAAATCCATGTGCAATAGACCATGACGCATGATTTTATCAAAAGAAACAAATAAATATATCGGTAATGCTAATGAAATGACTAATGAAGTAATGATTTAATGAAAGTGACAAACAACAACAGACCTCAAAGCGTGGGAATATGGATTTTAATTATTTATTGTACATAGAATGTTTACCTATAATTATGTATTCTGTTCTGTGGCGGTTTTTATACGTAAAATGTAAACAAAATCATTTCAAAGCAAATTAACCCTAGAATTATACGTTGGTCTACGAGTCAAGCTAATCATACATCGGCGTCGTTTTGACGAATGGACTTTTTACGGGGAGTTTTAGAGTCTATTTGCAAAAAACATTTTTTTTTACATAACAATACTACAAAAGCGAACAAAATATTTAAAAAAATTTGATTTGGAAAAATTTCTTAATATAAATATTTATTAATTTTTTTATCAAAGTATATTTTCACTATAAAAAATTAAAAAATAGATAAATACATCAATTGTATCATAAAACATGCCTTTCAAATAATTAATTTATGAACTATTATGAGTCAGTGGACATGTGTGACTTTACAGAATGTGAAATTTCGCAGTCATAAATATTCCTATAGATATGTAGTTATTTCCCCATTAGGCACATTTGTAAATTTTCTAAAATTTGTTAGTAATTTTTCGTATAAGATCTCAAAAAATAATAAAAATTAAAATATTTTCCATAAAATAAATTGTTAACCTTTTATTAAGTCACTTGAAACGCATTCTTTAGTTTTCGATTCAATATATTAAAACTTCAGTATTATGTCGTCTCTATAAGTCAAACAGCTGTAATCATCTTTTACATTATCATAATTATTGAATAAATTAATTATAACATCCATATCTTTAATAAATTTTAGAAAAATTAGGAAACTTTTATATGTGGAGTACAAAATCTTTAAAAAAAAATATGGGTTAATCATACATCGTCGTCCTTTTGACGTACACTATTTCAGTATAAAAAAAACGACAATAGCTATAAACAAAATTTATACGTCTTATGTGTTATAATAACAAATAAATTAGATAACAGAAGTTTCACAGCAAGCAAGCACCGACAAGTTGTAGTATTGGAGCAGGTAGAGAAGTTCGTTCGTCGTTTTGACGAGTACGTATGATTCTAGGGTTAATAAGACGACAAATGAAAAAATATTTTCTGAGATAAATAATTTTTAATTCTTCACTTTTTTTTCTCTTATTAATATTTAAAAAAAAACATAATTTTAACTCAAAACATAATCTTACGATATTTATGAATCGCCCCTGGTCAAAAAGCATCACTTTTGTCAAGCACCACTTTTGGAGACTACCTTTTCTTGACAAAACTGGCGCTCTACTGTAATAATATAATAAATATATGTAAATTGAAACAGACAAATTAATGTTAAAATTATTTTGTTTGCGATACATGCCCGGACAACGTGCCCACCTCGCGCCGGTATGTCTATGGCCTTGTTGTTGCAACCGAACTTCATAATTTTATGTATAAATATCACTAAAAATACGAAACAAATGATAATAATTTACGTCAAAAAAATTTAAATAATCATCGATCGATCGGTTAATGACTTATTAAAACTTCAGAGAAAATTTTCTTTTGTTGTCCAAAAATAAAACAATTTTTTTGCAATATTTCAATTAGCAATGATGATATTATTATGATAATGAAGGCATGCGTGTTTGTAAGACATTTTTTAATGCGTTTAAACGCGCCATTATTTTTTATGCCCACTGTGCAAGCCACGCCCAAAAAACGTTTTCAAACTTTGATGGTACGTAATTATTTTTTTAATATTTTTATTTGAATAAATGTTAATTTTAACGAAGATAATTTAACTCAAGTGTATCAAAATCCCATAACTCCATAAGAATATTGTAGTATTTTCCCTTTTACCGTGGAAAAAAAGTTAGAACCGATTTTTACAGCGAAAAAAATGGTACAAAACATTTCATTGGTCATTTCATTGTAAGTAAACACGTTAAAAACGAAACAAAAATTCGTATTGATAAATTTAATTGATTTCAGAACCATAGTAACAATGTATTAAATAATAATATGAATTATACTAATTTATTTTATTCGTTAAATTGTCTTACCGTATTGGTATTACACTTGCGTCTTATATTTTGTCTGAATAAATTTGTGTTTTCTATAATTCAAAAACGCTTCAGCTTCGGTGTCGCATTTTTGTTAGTTGATAGTTCTTCTCGTTAAATTGCTAGGCAACAAATTTTCGTTAGACAAACATAAATTTATTCAAAAAAATACAAACCTCTTGTGTAATAATAAGTGAAAAAAAAATAGTGAAATTTTACTGTTTTTCCACGATGCAAATGCGTGTCAGACACGCATCAAGTTAACGTTTCGCAGTTAATATCATCAAGAAGTGACCACGGAATGAAAGTGGTTATCGTTAGAATTTCGTGCAGGCTACAACTACAACCATAAGTCATCGAGATGTTTAAAATTTTTTTTTTCAGGATCACCTTTGCGACAATTTACACTAGAGAAAATTCATATTTCCCAAAATGGTACCAACTTTATCACGGAGATGTCGATAATGTAGCATGTCGTTTTACGACACGTAACGATTAAAAAAAATTACATTTCCTTTTGTTATTGATTACAATAATTTATTAATAAACAGGTTATTGAATAACCACCCAACCAACATATGCGTGTAAGTAATATGTAGTTTCAAAATGAAAGTTACTGTATTTTGATTTGTACTTAAATATCGGTTATAAGTTTATTCAATAAAACACACAAATGAAACAATGTAATGATTTAATGAATCGCTCTAAGAATTGTTTAGAAAAAAAAATGTTTTTAAACGTGCAACTGTACATACACGCCATTGCTGACTGTTTAATTACCCAAATCAACTCTTTAATAATAAAATAACAATAATAACTTAAGGCGATATTCTAGTCTAGAAATTCGAAAAAATCGATTTTTTTTAAAATATATTTTCAAAGTTCAGACCTTTAAGAATAAGCCTCTACAAGGATTTACGGAAATTCGAATTATTTTCGGAGTTATGGTGACTTTTTCCCTGTGTACTGTATATTTTTTCAGTGTTAAATTCAAATTTTTAATATAAATTACTCGAAACTACTTTTTTCGATACGATTGACATGATATCTCAAGTTCTAATGTACCGATTTACTTGAAATTTGGTACAGACCTTCTTAATACCATCAAAATTGGTCCAACGTAGCGGTTTTTGGAATTTTTTTTTTTTATTTTTAAAAAAATTTTCAAAGTTGAAAATAGTTATTTTCGATACATATGCGTAAAGAGAGGTATTCTAGTAGGCTTAAATTGGGGCACGAGCCTAAGGAACTGACGCATACACAACGAGATCGAGTGCGCTGTATAGTAAGTAAGTAAGCGCACGAGATCTCGTTGTGTATGCGTCAGTCCCTTTAGCGAGTGCCCCAGTTTACGCTTATTGGATACCTCACTTTACGCATACGTATCGAACATAATTTTTTATAACGACGACTTCTAAAGTTATTTAGGAAAATTTTAGAAAATAGTAGCGTTAATTTTATTTTATAATGTTAGGTATATGAAAAAAAATTTTTTTATTAATTTGTAGATCGTTTTTATTATTTTTATTAATTTGTTGATCGTTTCCATGTATTTAATTTTCATTATTTCATTAATAAAAAAAATCATTGATTAATTTTTCTATTTTTAAATTATAATTAATTTAAATAATTATCAGATTTATTGTTCCATATATAATTAATTAATAAATATACTGCCTAAATAAAAATCTATTTAAAGATTTATGTATGAATCATCTTTAGATGATCGGATAAATTAAAAAAAGTTTTTAATTCAAATTGACTGATTTATCAAAATTAATTTCCATAACGATAATTTCGAGCCATTACCGCCGATTTATCGTAAGCGACACTTTTATCGAAATTGAGATTCTTATTGCAAGCAACATTTTAAACTGTAACGAACCAAGCAGTGTTAACGTTTTTCTCTAAAATTCGCTAATTAACGAATTATAGCAACTGCTTAGTTTATCGTTAATACAACATATTTTCACATTTTAACGTAACCGACAATAACCATCTTTATCGTAAGGTTAATAAAATAATAGGAATAATACGCTCAGGCGTAATAAAATTAAGACAGCAGAAATATCGCAAGCGCTATACAAATATTTAAAAAATCCTTCTCCTGTAAAATTTGATATTTGTCGGTTACGCTAAAATGGCGGTAATTGGCTCGGTTTACTTCATGAGTATTAAGTTCCACAAGAACAAATTTTACAATAAAAAAAAAGGTTGAGATGGTCAACCCGCACTTCACAGTACTCTAAATTCCACAGTTCCAAAGCATTTTTTTTCAACTGAGGGGTCATTTTTTATGTCATCGAAGGATGACATATTAATATAGTTGTGTGATCATAGTGGGGGGAACATTATTATAGAGTTGTAAATGCATATTGAATAAACGCAAGAGGGCTGTAGAGTTGTAGATGCATATTGAATAAACGCAAGAGGGCTGTATTCTCATTGTACTTAAAAAACGAGCCAAAAAATCATAAATTAACCCTTTAACTGAGGTGACATTACTTAGTGCGTGTCAAAAACACGCACTTGACGAATTTTTTTTATAATAAAATAATTATTTAGTAGAAATGTCACATTATTTAACAAATTAAAGACTAATTTTAATATTAAACACTGCTTGAAACTTATCCCACTTTGAAAAATACAATATAATAGCCCTGATAATGTCAAAAATAAAATTCTGTTGTTACATTTTCAAATCGACTACAAAAATAATAAAGAACTTTTAGTCAAGTTGCTGAGAAAATTAATAAATTCAGGGCAAAAGAGGGCATACAGTAACCCTAATGTTAATTTTAAACTGAACTTACAAATTGAAGAGTGACATCAACTTTGTTAATGTACATGAAGATATTTTTTTGGAAAAGTTAACTTTCTAGTTATACCTTGAGTATCTACACTATTTTTGTAATTTAATTTTCAAAAATTTAAAAAATGTATCGAAATTTATGTCAACCATTTTTTTTATTATAAAACTTTTCAAAAATTATTTATCAAGCAATAGATTTGTTGGGAAGATTTAATCCTTTGCGCTTATAAGACATGTACAGCATGACAAGGTGGTTTGTCCATTAACTCTACCATATTTAAAGGTGTTTTGTCTGTTGGATCATAAGACATGTACCACATGACACACTGAATGTTGAACTGTAATGACTGCTCGTACTTCACATTACATGAATATTTTATTAAATAACTGCAAACACATTCATTTATTAGAAAAATTGTAAATAAAATAATACAAAATCACGTTGAATTATCTTTTTAAAATTAAAAACTAATAAAAACAGCATTGAGGACGTATTTAGCGCATTTAGTATTCAACTTTGGGGAAACAAGGTTAAACGTCAAAAGAATCCGTCAAAAAAAGAACGACGGTCGTTGTCATGTGCTACATGTCTTACCAGCCTATTTACAACTCATTTTTTTTTTGCTTGAGTGCAAAGGTTAATTGTTCTTAATCCTTAATGCCTCAACCATCCCAAACTCTCCTATTAAATGGTTTACTATTAACGCTACAACCAATAAAAATATTTTATATTCACCCTCCCCTCTCCACTCGCCTTGTGCATAAAATGATCAAAATTCTAAACGTTATCGACAAACTGATAAAAAAAATTATTGAATAAAATATATTATTAAAAGTATGATATGTATTTTTATTATTGATATATTCACCTTGAATTTTGATGTCTGAAAAATATTTCTTTTATTATATTAACTAAATGCACGACGAGTTACCTGACAATATTATAACCTTTTTGCACACCTTCATCATTCAAATCAATATTCAAAGCACACTAAAAAATAATTTTAAGGATAATCAAAAAGAAAAAAAAATATTGTGAATATTGAATAAAATTCTTTTATGCCATATTTTAATTTTTTTCAAATGGTTACAAATGATTGTGCAGACACGAACGCTAAAAGAATCCTAATAAGAGAAATTGATTTACTAATTGAAGAAGCCATATTAAAATAAATAGTTATGTATTGTCTCGTTTAAAAACAGAAAAAAAAAATATAAATTTAAAATAAAGTTGTTAGTCAATTATGTATATCTTTACACAAATACGATAATTAGATTTTAAAAAATTGATTTTTTTAAAAAAATACGTTTACTTAAAATGGGGTGATTGGCTAAAATAAAACTCGGAATATGAAAATATACGAAGTTATGAATTAATATTACTGCTAGCTGCTACTGAATCTGCTATTTTTGTAAAAGTAAGTTTACCATCGTCCCAAAAATAATAACCAACAGTGACAAATTTTCATAAGTGTATCTCAGACAGTTTCGGAAAAAGATCTAATTAGCAGTAAAGCTGCAAATTTGAATATTAATGAATCAGTTAGTCTGGGATTTTTATTTAAAAAAATAGAATAGGTATATTATAGGATCTATCAGATTTCTCTGAGCGATACTTTTGACGCTAAGAGTTGAGGACAGTAATTTCTAACCGTTTTCTCATACTGTGCATTTTTACATTCTATGCAATATAAGGCATTGGTAATTATTAATTATAATGAAAATTATTCTTTTGATACTAAATCATGTAAACCATCAATCTGTAAATGTTTAATTTTAGAAACTAAGCTTGCACATAATTTTAGTCCCATCTGTAACATAAAATTTTAACAATCAATTAACCTATCGGTTCCTTCTTTTATTTAAAATTAACAAGCTTTTCCATAAATAACATTGGAAAATTTTTCGATAATTAACAATCGCGGATTATGCATTAGAAAAATTTCATACAAATATGCAATACAGTCAAACATACAAATTTCGATGTCCAAATGCAATATTTTACAAAAATAAAACTTCCATTCTTTGATATATTTTAATTTATAGGAAAAGTTACTAGTTATCCAAATATTTCCACACACATAATGATAGACCTTTCAACAAATGATTGAATGAATAATTAATATCATAATATTATATAACTTTAGTCAAACTAACTAAAAAAGTTTAGTCTGACATCGACTCTATATAAGGATTTTATATTTATATAAATTCATATTAAAAATAAGAAAATAATAATTATCATAAATATTTATTTAGAACAATTTCTTAAAAATTTACCTGTTTTTATTAAATAAAAGAAATTAATCTATACAAATATGTACCTTCACTAGCCCAAGTTGTAAAAAATATAACAAAAGATGACCCTTCATAAAACTATTGACAATAATTGTGAATACATTTCAACGGAGACTTTGAAAAAATGTAGGTATATAATTATGTACGTAAGTACGAAAATTATTGTAAGTAAGTATGAGCAAGTGGAGTATGAGCATGAGCATGAGCATCCTTTAGAATGTCTCTCATTATGTTATTAAATACATTTAAAAAATAATTTTTTTTATTTTAATAAAAACAGGTTTTAAACATTTTCTCAATAGAATAAAAATTATGAACAATTATTCATAATCACCAATACAAGGCTAGCTTCAAACGGAAGGTGTGTCTGATTTTCTTATTTTAGAAATTCATCAAAAACATACAATATGTGTTATACATATTATGTTATTTATATCATAAATATGAAAAATTACATGCTATACAATAATGATCACATTTTTTTTTCACATTAACATTAAATTTATTACACTAGAGATTTGTATTTTTTCGAATAAATTTGAATTTTTTATATATAACAAAAATTTGTTACCTAACAATTTAACGGCAAGAACTGTCAACTAGCAAAAACACTCTAGTTTTGCTGTCATGTTTTTACTAGTTGATTTTTCACGCCAATTTCACTTTAGAAAAAAGTCTGATTGTGGAAAAAAGGTTCCAGAATCCCCCCAAAAAATTGAATTAGTCCTTAAGCTATCAGATACCTATGGAAAAGGCTCAAGGTATAAAAATTAATTATATCAACTTGACCACTTTAGAGTCATTTAACAAGTGGAACGAAGCACTTTAAAAAACATCAAATTTTATACAAAATTTTTTGTTTGAACTTTACCTAAACGGAGGAATCGAGGCTTAAGTTTAGTGTGGCTTAACTAATTATGATGGTAGCATTGTTAGTAAAATAAATTACTACGTTTGAAGTACTACGCTTTTCCAGACTTTCGTAGTTCTAACAACGAAATCCTGATTCCTGAATGAATTAGTGATTTCTGTCATCGCTGAGGCAGTCTACTCGCACTTGGGCGCTTTTTACATAATAGACAATGTCGGATCTTACGCAATTTAAAAGACAGTGTCTTTTTTTTTTTAATTATTATTGAAATTTTTTAAACTCATATAAAAAGTAAATAGTTCCGATAATCCTATTATTATATTAATAGATTTGAGCGTTACTTTATGGTATTCCATATTTGTAAATAATAAACAAATATTTTACTTTGCAAAATACCACTTTTATTTTTGAAACTGTGACAATATTGTTTCGAACCGTTAGTTCACTTTCAAACAGAATAAAAATTATATTTGATACTGATATATTGTATTAAATATAATTTTGATTCTGTTTGAAAATGAACTAACGGTTCGAAACAATATTGTCACAGTTTCAAAAATAAAAGTGGTATTTTGCAAAGTAAAATATTTGTTTATTATTTACAAATCCTATTATTATTAAATTAAAGGCTAATAAGCAAGAAGTATTTTCGCCCAAGAATTGTGAAATCCTGACTTAGGTAACGCGTGTTTAACACATACTTAAGAAAGTTTTTTTTTTTGCTTTTAATGGAAATAGTTAAACAATATAATTTTCTACCTACATCTGTCTCATAATTTCCCGTTAAATGATATAATTATTTTTACAGTGAACAAAAATCATTTCTCCTTACCTCATTACTCATTACCTATTCAAATTTATGTAATTACAATAAATGTATCAATAATTTCCTATTTACTTTTAGTACATACACCTAATTAGTATTAAAAATAAGAAACATAGTTATGAATTCAACTTTTTATTGTTTTTTCCAAACCATAAAACAAACTCAAGATGCATAACAACAATAAACAAATAACGTAAAAACCCCCATTATGGCACGGTATCTAATACTGGAACAGTTTTGACATTTACATACGTATTAATGAAGTTATTTCTGAAAGAAACGTCTGATAACAAAAATTATCATTAATAGAATGATTGTTTTTCAATTTAAATTCACCTCGCATTTAAAGTTTCCTTACCTAATTAAAGAAATAAATATGTAAATGTCAAAACTGTTCCACTATTAGATACCGTTCCATAATGGGGGCTTTTACGTTAAATCAAAAATAAAAATTTTTATGTTTTGAATCGATTCCACACAATACATACACGGAAATAAGAATTTGTGTAAATTAACCTTGATATAATAATTATAAGTATTTTATCTATTACTTTCAATTATTCAAAAATTTAACGTAGCGTTAATTTACAATTGGAGAAAAAAAATTACACCATAGGCATAAAAAATGTGTACAAAAACGTGAACGTCTTCTAAAATTGCGCGCTGTAATTGCGCGTAGGTAAACGCATTGTTATTTCGTTTATTTATTTATATGGTTAAAAATCAATTTATTGCTTTTGTTCAATTAAGTATTTAATTTTTATTCTCTTTTTATTTATAAGAGAAAGTTGTGTACCACTCTATGTTCTTTGTTGTGTAATTTGTTGCTAACTGAGTCGCATAATCAACTAAATATAAATAGCCAGCAAGCAATTTAAGTAAGTATCCTGCTTATTTACAGTTATCGCAGAAAATCACCCAACAACAATTTGGTGTGTTGACTAGCTTATTTGGCCGACAATATCTCCGACAAGACGCCGCGGTACTTTTCATGTGGAGGCTCCTGAGTATTTCATTTATGGAAGCCTCTGTTGAGGCGGTACAAAAACTTTCGAAACTTTTTTGAAATTTTCCCGAAAAATAGGGTTGGAGAGCAAAAATAAAAAATGTGCTTATTCATCCTACTTGATTTCTTCTTTGAGGGGTTCATTATTAATTTTGTGGAGGTCCCTACTGTGTGGAGACCCCGAAGCATGTGTCCCAAATGCCTTTATGTAAATCTGACTCTGACTTTGTTGGACTTTTTCATCCCAAGAGGGAGGGGTTGGGATCAGTAACTGATAAAGGATTGATATATAAGCATTTATGAATAGCCAAAAACCCCCAACAAAAATACCATTCCCTTTATTATTTATTTTACGATTTTAAGGGTAAATGAATTTTAAGGGATAATGGTTATTATCCACAGACCTATTTTGTTGAAAATAGGCTACGACGCATCTATCTTGCTACAAAATTTCAAAAATTGTTTAGTTCTGACGTTCTGATAAGAAAAACAAGGATCTTTGAAAAAAAAAAGACACAAAAAAATCAAAATTCTCTCCGAATAGACTCGACCCACCAGCGAGTATACCCGTAGCACATCACACGCCATAACATGACGCAAACTTACAAGTTTTACCTCAAAAATGGTGAATTTTTTGTTTTTTGGAACTTAATATGAAACATTTGATAAAATATTACGATATCGTATAAACCGCATACAATTAAGTAACCTTGTACATCTACAAAATTTTTACTGTTTTTCACAAAAATTTAATTTCTTTGTCTCGCAGCGTCACGATAGTAATGAGCAGGTAATACATGTAATGACGTAGCTATTCTGGCGTGGTTAAATCTAATTAATAGTGCGCACACCTACCATCTAATTAAATTCAATTAAATTATTAGATTTAATATAATTATAACATTTATTAACACCACTGTTCAATGTTTATAATCTCTAATTACATAAAATGTACTTTTGTTGCTTTTAAACACGTACTATGGTATGGTAATATGCGTATTTATAAACATAAATTAATATATCACTGCTTCAAAAAAAGAAATCATTTTTTTTGTTTTGTTTTGAAATAAAAAATGTTCGAAATGAATTTGTCCGGTCAAATTTTTATGCAGTCATAAGAAACCTGCGATTCTTGGAATTTTTTTTTTTTTTGTGCTGAACTGCGTTTTTGTAACATTTTATATTGTATGACTTGATTTTATTTTTGAATCTGCTTTGAATTTACTAACTGCCCAAAGTTTCCACATATAACACAGTACAAAAAATTTTAGTTTTAGCAGAATGATGCAGTGGAAGCGTTTTGGGCCCATGATAAATAGGTCTGTGAATGGTAACCACGCTCTGCTACCATTACTTATAACTTCTACTTATATCACTTTTTTTTGAGTGATCTTACATTTCTAATTTTGGTGAAAATGGAATGAATGACTTCGAAAACCTATAATTCGCTCGCTTCCAATTTCATCGTCGTATCATTTAATTTACGATTTTTGGGACACTGAAAAAATTTAATTACCTTGATGACGTCATTAAATTAAAAAATTTCTTTCATTTTCAATCAAGATTTATTGAAATGATCTGAATTATCGAATTAGGGTAATTTGGGTATGAACTTTTTAATTTTCCTATCAAAATGACAAAACTCTTTGTATAAATGTGACTGATCCAACAGAAATTTTTTTCTAGTGACCCTATGCGCTTGATTTCGAAGAAGACGACTTCGAAAACCTACACGGAGAGAAATTCCTATAAAAATTATTGTGCTCATACTACAATCGACGTGTAACAGGCGAACATATTCAATTTTGTACGGTAAAATTATAAAAATTATAGTTATATTATTGTAATTTTTATAATTTTACCGTACAAAAATTGGATATGTTCGCCTGTTACACGTCGATTGTAGTATGAGCACAGTAATTTTTATAGGAATTTTCTCTCCGTGTATAATTCGCTTCCAATTTCATCATTCTGTCATTTTATTTACAGTTTTTAAAATATCGAAAAAATTTAATTACCCCGATGACGTCATCAAATCAAAAATGTCTTTTTTTCTCAAATCACACATTATTGAAACAATTTTAATTAAGCTGATTGATCGAATTAAGGTAATTTGGATGTGAATTTTCTGTTTTTGCTATCAAATTGACGAAATTCCTTTTATAAATACTAACTGATTCGACAGAAATCATGTTTTTAGTGGTCCTGCGTGGTAGGAAGCGTCGTGTAAAGCGGGTTCTACACGATGCTACGAACGTTCCTTCCAACATTCGATCGAACGTTTGAGGCAATTAAGTTCGATAGTTGGTGCGACGAATGTATCTGCTACACGGTGAATCGAATGTTTGATCCAATACGAATGATGATGTGTTGGTACTCAGTGGACGACGCTGTTATCTGTCTGATGTTATCTCTAATGTTATACACTAATGTTGTCTCTCTTCACATGAACGAGTCGCTGCTGAGTCGAACCAACCAACGCAACCAACATTGACCTTCAAACGTTCGAAGCATCCCTTTGACTCGGTGCAAGAATACCGACATCGAACGGGACACGACCAAATGCGAACGTTTGACGCTCGACATTGGACATTCGTAGGTTCGAACAACGGCTACACGATGCTATGAACCATCCAACGTCGAATGTTGGAAGGTGTTCGTAGCATCGTGTAGCAGCGGCTTAATGCAAACTTTAATCGAATCACTGTAAACTTGACTTTAGTAGTTAAAATTATCACATTTTAGATAATAGAAAAAGAGTCAAGTGAGTTCAATTAACTTCTAGGTTAAACCGGTTAAATATTAAACTTCACACGGCTCTGTTTTATAACAAGGTGAATAAAAAGTACATACTTTATCTACGAAAATTGTCACCTCTTATCAGTTATCAGCGTTTACTTTGTAATTTGTTACCGTCAATGTTACGATATGAAAAAAGTTATTCTGATGATAATTTTTTTTTTTTGTAACTAGCAAATTTTTTTAAATGAGTTCATCTACATACACCACACATCAACATCACATAATTTTAATGTTTATAAATATTTATCATTATCGCAAGGTAAACAATTTTATATAGATACTTGTTTACACAATTTTGATAACAGTGAAGATATGGTTTTGATAACAATATAAAATTTGCGCTCACAATAAAGCACGTCTTTAATAGAAGGAAACAGATGATAAAAGACAATAATATATGTATGTACTAGGTAGCGGGTTTCTTTGGACAGGTCAGGACCGTACTTATTTCAATAAAATTTTGCAACTAAATTACATTAAATTATGCACATTTGAATGAATATAATTGGTCAAAAATTACATTTTTCACCATTTAGAATAGTAACAGCATTTTTTATTTGACGAAAGTAAGAAAATTCAAAAAATCGGAAAAAATTTTTGTAAAATATATTGAAAAGTTGTTGAATATTTAGACGGTCCACAATAATAGCTAAGACGTACGTATTTACTAAGATTTTTTATTATTGAAAAACAAATTTTTAACAAGCAACTATACTTCTATCTCTCAAAATTGAAAACAATAAAAAAAGATGAATTTATTTAATTTAAATGACATGTCACATAAATCACATACATAATATAAACAAAAATACTTTTGATAGTCAATTAAAATTACTTTACAGTAGCACTTTTCAATTGTGCAGGTAATAAATAAAAGAAAAAAAGGATGTTTACATAAAATACGTATAAATAATATTTTGATACACATATCGTCGGCCATCTCACGAATGGTCGTATCTCATTTTTCCTGATTTTTCCATTTATGATGATTTGTGAGCGATTAATCGAAGTCCAAGTGAGAAACGCCTAAACCGTTCAACAATACAGTTTCTAAACAGCAAAAACTAGGGATATAACGTTTCGCGAGACTTATTTAAAATTCTGAGTAAATACTGTTGGTGTCGAAACTCAGTATTTGAATAGAAATACGAAAATGAGATACGACCATTCGTGAGATGGCCGACGATATGTATGTGTGTGTATGTAACTTGTGTACGTTGTTTTTATAAAAATATTTTAAACTTTTAGTCACATTGAGTGCAATATGTATACTTGCATATGCTAAAGGCGAAACTGTCTGATCCGAAAGAAATCCGATACCTGATATGTACCTATATGTTTATGTTTTTTTCGTACAAACTGGTGGAGGATTATTTGAAATTTTTTTTTTGCTAATATCAAGAATTTAATTAATTTCAATATACTGAAAGATTAAAATTTAATTTATCAATTTAAAAAATAAATAATATTCAGAACAATTATGTATTATGAATTGATAAAAATAAAAATACACAAAGGGTACATAATTAAATATGTATATTATTAATTGGAAGTATGATGTATGAATGAAATCAGTCAATAACATTATTATTTGTAAAGACAGCAAGATATATAATCGATAACCGTAAACCAGGAGTTCCCAAAGTGCGGTCCGCGATGCCAGATCGTCTACAATCTTAAATTCCTAAAAATATTAAACATTTTTTATCTAATTTCTTGATTTCGACAAACAGAATTCAAAACCTATATAGGAATAGCTTCAATTTTCATTTTTCGAAAAACTTTCAATTTTTAAAGCTTTAGCATACATGATAATTAATTCTTGATGTATTTTAAGGGCGGTATATTCAAATTTAAATTCTAAAAGGTCTAAATTCTCGTATATACATGATAATGCTATCAAGTTTATTTTTTTGGGAAGTTTAACTTGGGAAACAAACGCAAAATTTCCTTTTTTACGTAAAAATAGCTGAATTTAAAAAAAAATTGTGATCTTAATTTAGACATGTAGAAATAATATTGTAGTAGTTATATTTAGTTTTTAAAAAAAAGATTTATTTGTATAAAAAAAATAATAAAAAGAATTGATTTTTGATGTTTTTTTGGCTAATCTCCTCTTAATTCGTTTAGAAATTTTTCTATAAGCCAATCACCGACGCGAAACTTGGGGAACCCCCGCCATAGATCAGTAAGTAATTTAGATTTTAAAAGATTCTAAGATTAGCCGATTCTAATTTCTCACTACTCTTCCATTTTATGTAAATGTAAATTATTGTGAATGACCTGTGTTTTCTTTGGATTTTATATAAAAAATTTCTTTACAAGAATGATAAATTTAACAATTTTATAATAATTATCTTTCTTATTTTGCTAGAAGACGTGACAATTCGTTGATATGTATCTTAACATATTACTTTTTTATGTCTCTAGAAAGGCTTTTATTAAATTTTATTACATTAAAACAATTTTAAATATAACCAAATTAATTTTATCGTCAATTTATTCAAAGAATCGAAAATTATGGTAGCTATGGTCACTTAATTTCACGGTATAACCAATACGTTTAATATTCATAAATTGATCTTTCTAGAACGATTTTGTGTTTTCTAATTACCTACATACATATTATATAATCATGCATAATGATCATATTACATATAAAATATGGAAAACACATTATACATACATGAATTCAATTAGACAATTAAAAATAAATCAATAGTGATGGAACAAAACGATTTATATTTATGTAAAAAATATATAAAAACACATTCATCAATCACTTCGAACACTTGCACTTTGTCAATAAAATAATACCAATATATATATGTACATATAATTATTAATTACTAATTAATTTCTGTTAATCGATAATCTTTTTGTACATAAACACATATAATATACAGACATAGGTAGATATTGTATTTACTTTTCTATGTATACATAAAGCATGCACTACACCACTTCCGAAGCTACCTAAAGTCAGCCGAATACGAAGTTGTATAGATTATGTGTGTGGGGTGATGCTACTCGGACTTTGGCGAACTTCGTCGAATACTTTGGTGGCGAACATCGACCGCGAGTATAGTGGGCGCTTTATAATCTTTATTTTACATGACTATATTAATCTCTTTCTCTTTGTTATTTACATACTTTACTTAAATAAATTCAATATGTAAATAAATATATAATCGAGAATTTCAAGGTAATTTCGAATTTACACTCAAGTGAGTAAAATTTTTTTTATTATTTACAGGTAGATGAGAAAACTTGAACGGGTAAATATATTAAAAAATATCAATTAGCATGTTAATAATATATAATTATAGCCTGGTTAAAAGTACCGTCAACTGGAGCTGTTGTATTAATTAAAGGTTTTTGGAATGTTTTTTTTTTAATGCTTGTGTCCTTACATCGAGGTTTTGTCAATCAAATATCAATGAAATATAATCGTGGAGGTACTTTGGCACTTAAGAAAGAAGTATTTATCAATATTCTAGCCTCTGAGACCATGAAAGGGTACAAAAAAGTGCAGTAAAGAGAAACACTGGATATATATCGGTTAGACTGCATAGATTGTCCTGCTTCATACATAGGACAAACAGGGAGAAATTTCGAAACCAGATTTAAAGAACACATTGGCATTCAAAAACATACTTCTAACTTTGGTATACATCTACTGGAAACAGGTCACTCAGTCAAAACTGATCAACAGCCAAAGATACTTTATTAAATTTATTTAAATTTGTTAAAGAGAAACAATTTATTACATATTTATGAATAAAATTAAATTTACCAAAAGAAACTTGTTGTAATGTATTACGACAGTTAAAAATCAACGAAATCTATAAAAAAAAATACAATCATATACTTCTGGTAGGGATTTTGGGATTTTTGGTTACACATTCCGTACATTCATTGCTTGCAGGTCTCAAGCAACAGATTCAATTTTTGATTAAACAATAAAAATGGAAATCGTACCTGCAGATGCTGCACAAATTTTCGTGTCCTCATCCTGTGTGCAACAAATTTTTAAATGTCCTGTGTCAAAGTAGCCCGAAAGAAAACATTTTTCCTAACCACAGGACCTGGCAATTATTTTTTCGATACTTTTACACAGGGCTGGATTTACGCCAAGTGCTGCTCTAGGGCTTCGTGAAAAATCCATTCCTGGAAAAAACTCACGTTTTCTAAAAACTTTTCCCTAAAAAAATAAGTGACGAGCAATAAAAAAAAATGACAAACATTGCGAAATATAATACACGAGCCTCTACGTTTTCATATTCTAAATTTTGTAGCCCCTGAAAATTTGCTGCTCTTCTGAAAACTAGCCATCCTGGGCGCTAGTCCCTAATGTAAATCCAGCGCTGCTTTTACAATTTTCTCACAATTCTTCCGTATCAGAGTTCAACTGTACTGATGACCTGCTCGTTATACATAGTATGTCTGCTTATAGTATGTCTGCTTACAATACGTCAAATACGTGTTCTAGATGTAAGATGTATGTAAATAAAAACACAATTCGCTCTATAACAGTTTATAGCTTGTACAGCTAAATATGTATACGGGGACCTATGTGATGTAAGTAAACAAAAGAATAAGGGCATTGAATTTGTTAGCTATTGTTTGTATGAGGCTATAATATATTGCCATATGATATTTATTTTGATTGTATACATACGCGCTTGTGTGTCACGCTTTAATTGGTTTTTCAGGTAAAGTACGTGAAGCAAGTTGAATTAACAGCAAAAGTAGACAAAAGCTACAAAAAGTATCTACAAACAGTTCGCAAGAGACTGTAAAAAAAATTTTTAATGCGGTTGATCGAGACCACTAAGTTTTATAGAAAATACAAAAATCAAAACCTCACAATAGAATATAAAAGAATTTCCTAGAATATAAAAGAATTAATTTACACATGGAAATGTTTTTAAATATTTAATTTAATTTTTATAATATTGAGAAAATTGCAATACCATTCAATATTATTATGTATAAAGAAACTGAATGATGTCATAACATATACCTACTTATGTAATGTGATGATAAAACACGTTAAAAACAGTCAACAGCTAACCTTATCACAAATTAATGTTCAAATTTCGTACTTTTTCTTACTTTTCATTCACATTATGCACTTTGAGAAACATTGGATATTGGGTCAATGTTGGGTCTATTAATATTTTTTTTAACAGGGGTATGTTTTTAAACTGGAATACAGTTCGAAAAACTTGGGACACTTAAAATTACTACTTATATTTGTTCAGTTTATTTAATTTGTCCAGAATATACTTGATATCATATTATTCCATACAATTTCAACACCATCAAAATTTTTTTGGGTTTGGGTACCGATGATCGTATATAAGTAAGCACACAAGATAAATAAGGTACCTAAGGCAATTAAGGCCCACCTAAGCAAAATATGCTTATTATTTATATATCTTATAAAATATCAAAAATATAGTATTTAATTATAAAAATTTACTTACTTTTTGATAAAAATTCCTAAAAAAATTAATGAATTTGTAATTATACAAGTCAAAAATTTGATTCTAAAAAGTGTCTGCAATTGGGCCTTATTTCCGACTGGTGTAGAAAATAAGGCCCACCTATTACAACTGCCTGAAATAGTACATTTATTATTTTTTTTTTAATTAATTGGGGAATTTTAATTAGTTTAAGAGTAACTTGAACTTGAAAATACTTTAAGAATAACTTGAACTTATATATAAAAATATTTTTTTATTTTTACACGTTCAAAAAAGTTTCGAAAATCCTTGAATCCCGCTTGACTGCGTGACTGCTATTGAAAACAACAATAAAAAAATTACCTAAGTCATTATTTTTAATTTTTAATTTTTTTATCATATTTTTCGAATAAGTCAAGTACTAGGTGTTTGAATATATTAAGTCGAAATAAATAAATATTAAATCTAAGAGTTCTTCTTAGAATTCCGAATCTCCTTGCAACCTCTCTTTGATTGCCATGTCGAGTGACATAGCTTAAGGTTGATGCCAGTGCTTCCTCAGACCACAACGCTCTCTTCTTTTTATCAGCCTCCAAACACTAAGGAATAAAAATAAAAATTCAACCAAACCAACTAAAGCTGATCTGGCATCATTAAACAAATGCAACAAATAAATCAAAATTAAATGTACTTAGTTTTTTGTCCTTTTTCCTTTTTGTTATTTTTATATTAGAGTAACTTAAGTAATTTAAGATTGTGCGTCTAATTTTGCTTCATTTGTTAATGACTTCAGACCTGTTTTAATTGATTTGACTTTGTAGTGTTTGATTTTAATTGTGTTGGTAATAAAGCCCAAACAAAATTTGCATGGGCCTTATTATCAACATGTCAATATTTATGCTTATATACATTTTATATAAATACTTTAGAAATAAACTAAATTAATTGATGTAAAACTTAAAGAATATTAACTTTTTTCAATTTTGATAACAATTTGAAAGAAACATACCTTTAAAAAATCATTAATATAACACTCACAATGTGCACAATTTTTATATTAACGAATGAAAATGTAACCTCTAAATTTGTTTGTTAAAATATGACATGAGTTTGTTACTCTGAGTAGCTCAACTTTTGTATCTGGTTTTGAAATGATTGAAAGTTCATTTTAAACTTGTTGATAAGTTAGAGAACTTTTCTTAGTAAGAAATATAGCTAATGGGCCTTATTACCCGCTGGGCCTTAAATGCCTTATGTACAGGGGCGGACCGTGACTTTAGGGGGCTGTGGGCTAACACTATTTGGGGGCCTTCAATTTGAAAGGTCACCCAATTAAACACACTAATTGCAATTTGATGAAATAATTGTTTTCCAAAACGTAATGTATAGGAAGGTATCGTAAAAAGAAATAATATAATATTAACTATTTAATTTATATGACAGGTACACAAACAAGTACTGTTAAGACATTATCGCAAAAGTAAACATGTTTGTAATGTGAACTTATAAAATTGTCCAAAACAGACTTATTTTCTTTTCGTGTTAACCACACTAACATTGAGCTCTTGTGTTCATTTGAATTTTCGTGATTTTCTAAACACGTTCCTTCGTGTTTCCAATCAGAAAATCCAGTTGTGTATTGAAAAGTTTTTGAAAAAAGTTTGCAAGCCAAACAAAATACACTACCAGTACCGGTTGAATAACATAACCAAGATCTTTCCAGCAATTGGCCATTTTTCATTTTCTTAGTGAAATATCTATTTGAAAATGACTTGTTTTGTTCTTTATAATATTTGTTCGTTGAAGCTGAATATATATTTCTTGGACCTTTATTTTGAAAGTCAGTCATTTCATGTGAGAGGATGCTGCTAATAAAATCATTATTTAGCGACACTGGCCACAAGCCCACGTCAACATATTTTTCAAAGTCAAACTGAAAGTAAATATTTGCCTAATCCTTTTCCGCGTCAGTACTTATTGCTGTCCTCTTGGTGAAGAACAATATATTTCTCAGAGAGATCAGAGAGTTGATGGCAGTCTATATCTGATGCATTTTCATAACGGGTATTTTTTTCTTGGTCTTGTGATATTCCGCTCCCTTCGGCTAGCCTATTTTCAGCTAAATTCTCTTTCCTTTCGCTTGTTAATGGATTTATAATAACTATTGCATTCTCATTTTTTTGTTCTGATTTAAAAAAAGTTTCAATTTCTGTACATTTGTTTTTTTCTTTTTCTCGAATTAACTGTAATTTTCGCTTTTCAGCTCCACTTTTGTATTTTCTAGCAAATATATATTTTACTTTTCAACAATATTTTGCCACGTTTTACTAACTGAAATTTATTTGTTAAAAATTAGATAACGGTAAGTATTTAAATTTTAATTGCTGAATTCTGTATTTCTATTACTGTATTCAGGGTTGGTTAGTCTCAAAATATTGAGAATTAGTAGTTAATTTCAGGATACCTAAACTTATACACGCTTTTAATAGTATTTATTTAACCTTTAGAAATTGTTTAATTACCCTTTTTTTTTACTTGTTTGCACTTATCACTAATATGTACATAATACATACATCTTTTATTAACATCAGTTTTTCATCATTCATTCTATTTACTTTCTTTCAAGTCTAATAACTGAAGGACATGAGCGAATGAAATGAATTGGTTCATTCAAATGAAGGAGTTCTAGTGAATGAAATTACTTAATTGTAAGTGAAACAAAATTCGCAACTCTATTACTGACTATATTTGTGGTATATAAAGTGGTAGTTCCTACGCGGTTTATTATGTTTTTCAATGTTAAATAATATTGTCAGTCTTCTTATGAAGGGGGCCCCTTATATCCACGGGGCCCTGGGCTGCAGCCCAAAAAGACCATTAGTAGATCCGCCCCTGCTTATGTACCTTAGATAATCTTTGTTATCGTCTATTTTTCTAGGCAGCGGAGAAAATTTCATTATACTTTTGATGTTTCAATTCCTTTACCTGTACCTACTTTACCTACAAAACCATCAAAAACGGAATACACCGTATACCTACATATTGTATGTAGAAATGCATTAACCTTAATAATGTATGAACAGGAGACGTATGAGACAAAGCGATAGTTTACTGCGCGCGTGCGTTGCCACAGAATGCGTGGCTTGTTTGTTCTGTCTTGTTCATTCGTTACGTTCCTCTTGTGGTTCTCGTTAACCTTCATTTGATACATAAAAAGAAATATTTAATAGACATACAAGTCGATTACATTTATATTTGTACACCTGCAAACTTTAGAATGTCAATTTTAAAGAAACGCACAAAAACGGCACACAGCACAACATACGATTTTCCTAATTGCGATACAGAGTTAGGAAAGGCGTAATTTAACAGAATTTTCCAAGGCCTTTACCACAATATGTATACTACACAACATGTCATGAAGTAATGTCAACCAATCTAAAGTCAAAATTGTAATGTTTGAATTCAGCGACGGATTAATCCACTTTGAGGCCCTACTATTTTCTTCTTATCGGACTCACTCCTACCCCCCAAAAGATATAAAGCATACAATACTTCACGTAAGAATTCACCAAGCATGGTGGCCACAGATTTTTAAAGATCAAATTCTCTGACTTTTCCAGGTTTTCCAGAAGTTTTATTAAAAAATTCCCTGACTATTTTGTGAAAAATGCCGCCCCTACTTTATCCCAAAAACCTAAGAAAAAATTCTCAATAACTTTTAACACTTTTTCTTAAAAAAAGTAAATGACAAATTAAAAAAAAAAAAACAAAACCAAAAAAAAAAATCAGCGCCAATTTTTAAATCTAACCTCAAAACAAGTGAAAAATTGATTAAAATTTTATCATTAAATAAACAAAATTATAAAAATCAATTTTTTCCAGTCTTCTGGTAAAATTCCCTGACCTTTCCTTGACTTGTCCAGAAAATTTAGAATTCCCTGACATTTCCAGGTTTTCCAGTAATGTGGCCACCATGCCAAGTGATCGGAAAACGACATTTCATATTACACAACCTAATATTATTCAAAATAATGGCGGAAATGATTCCAGGCTACAAGAGTTATATTTAACATTAAAGAGCTGCTCTTAAACATTTTGGTAATGCTTAAAAAAGTATCGATATTTATCTGAATTACATGATTGGCTAAATGGTCGGAAAGCGACATTTCATATTACACGACTTCCAACTAATGGCGGAAATGATTCCAGGCTACAAGAACCCTATTCAAAATTAAAGAAGGGCATTTAAACATTTCTCTAACGGTTAAGAAAGTGTCGATATTTATCTGAATTATCTGGCAGACGAAGTGATCGGAAAACGACATTTCATATTACACAACCTAATATTATTCAAATTAATGGCGGAAATGATTCCAGGCTACAAGAGTTCTATTTAACATTAAAGAACTGCTCTTAAACATTTTGGTAATGCTTAAAAAAGTATCGATATTTATCTGAATTACATGGTTGGCTAAATGGTCGGAAAGCGACATTTCATATTACACGACTTAATGTTATTCCAATTAATGGCGGAAATGATTCCAGGCTATAAGAATCCTATTCAAAATTAAAGAAGGGTATTTAAACATTTCTCTAACGATTAAGAAAGTGTCGATATTTATCTGAATTATCTGGCAGACGAAGTGATGGGAAAACGACATTTCATATTACACGACCTAATGTTATTCCAGTTAATGGCGGAAATGATTTCGGGCTACCTGAGTTCTATTCAAAATTAAAGAAGGGCATTTAAACATTTCTCTAATGTTTAAAAAAGTGTCGATATTTATCTGAATTACATGGTCGGCCAGGTGGTCGGATAACGACATTTCATATTACACGACCTAATATTATTATTCCAACTAAGGGTGGAAATGATCCCAGGCTACAAAGGACCGAAAATTTATTGTCAACTGTCATTTCTTTGAAATGCACAATTCATTGCTGGAGACGACAAAATTAATAAAATTATTTTTATAAGACTACAAGTTGACGAAGTTGAATATATCGAATCTGAGAATATTAAGTTTGTCGGGGGTTTAATGACATCTGCCTACAAGAGAATTTTAAATATGATTCCCACTAACCAAGACCAACAAGACTGTCTCACAGATATATTAATTAAATGAATAAAAATTAACTATACCACGGGACTGCGACTGAATGTGATAACTGATATGATAATTATTCATACACAAAGCACATTTTAATACAAACATGATTTATTACTAGGGCTTATAATCACCTACTTGCGTTGGTGGCTTGAACTGGTCAACAACATTTAATATGAAAAACATGATTCAAATTACAGCTATGTATGCATACTGGCCGTTTCGAGGCTTTGAATACATTTAAATCTAATGAGTAAGACAAGAAACAGTTGTTTTTTGGATAAACTACGAAATTAAGGCAGTATTCTAATCTAGGATTTTTTTTATTTTCTGGAAGTATAGACCTTTAAAAAGGTGTCCTCAAAAACAAATTTAAAAATTTTGAAAATTTACAAAATTGTAGCCATTTTAATACGGTAAGTTCCGGTATATCAGGTATTATACTTCAAAACTTTAAGCGCATTTTTCTTGAAACTACATTTTTCAAGCTGGTCGACATGATATCTCCAATTCTATTTATCCAATCGACTTCGAATTTGGCATGTATATCTTTAATACATGTTGCTTTATGATAGGGACTACGGATATTAAAAAATAAAAAACTTTGGAAAAAACGTAAAAAATGGATATGCATTACATTCATCCGTCACCAGATGGCTTGTATTTTGCCAACTAAACAGTAAACACCACAAAAAATGTGAATTATCAAAATCTAATAAAACTTATTTTCTTAATCCTAAAAACATTTTTACAACGAATCATATAACTGAAAAGAATTATTAAACTATAAATATCCTATAATTAGTATACATATGAATTTTGAAATTATTGAAATTTACACGTATACGAGGCATGTTTTTAAAGTAAGTACCGTTTTTAAATTACGCCGCCGCAGCGCTGTAGTTGCCGTTTAGCGCATGCGCGTAGTGTAGCTACATCAGTTGGGAAGCCACAGACGCCATTACGACGCCGTTTGATCGAGTCTTCGTTTGTTTACGTGATTTTAAAATGCCGCCGACTATCGAGAATCCCGCCGACTGTGAAGTGCGTGCTGTGATTCGTTTTCTCTGTGCTAAAGGCTTAAAAGCAATTGACATTCATCGTCAAATCAGTGAAGTTTATGGTGAAAACATTAGGAGTGAAGGAATGGTGCGGAAATGGGTTAGGGCCTTCAAAGATGGCCGCACAAACGTTCATGATGAGGAACGAAGTGGGCGACCTTCAGTCATTACCGATGATCTCATTCAAAAAGTGGACTGTAAAGTGAAAGAGAACAGACGGTTCACAATTTCGTCCTTAGCTGAAAGACGCATTTGGCGGGGAAGCGTCATTCCAGTGATGAAGAAGTAAAAACGTCTGTGCAGCAGTGGTTGTCCAGTCTGGCGGCAAGCTTCTTTGACGACGGCATACAAAAGCTGGTCCCAAGATACGAAAAGTGCCTTAATAATAATGGAAATTATGTAGAGAAGTAGAGGAAAGAATGCTCTTTCAGATAAATAAAGTTTTGTTTGAAAAATTTACTTGTTGATTTTTTTATATCAAAACGGTACTTACATTAAAAACATGATATACTCGATGTATGCAAATTACTGAGACGACAGGTACGTAACAAGCAATATAAAATATGTGTTTACTTAAATAAAGAATGCTTAATGAAGACTATAATTACTATAAATGCAAATGTCACTTCTAACTGTTTATGTACTTATTTATACTTAAATAAAAATAGAAAAATGTAGCGTAACTGTGAAAAATTTTGAAAAAGAACAAAACATATCACATAATAAATTATCCAAAGACAAAATATTAATTAGAAGGGTCGAATGAATGTATGTAGTTCACGCTAACAAAAATGGTAAACATTACATAATTCACATAACTATAGTGAGTAAAAATACATAGTATATTGTGCAATAAGTGTGAGAAGTTGTCGATTGCCCACAAAAGCAAAGTTGAGCGCACTCACTTCGATCGTGCACTCGAGTGGGTTTTGACTTTTGATATTTTCGAAACTAATGATGCTAGACCGAATAGAAGCAGGGTTTTAGAAAGCCCAAACCATTCTCTTTAATTTTTATAACATCGATTTTAAAAATAGTTGAAAACAAAACCGCATTTTCCTCGTTTTTTAAAAAATATAAAGTTGAAGTTCAAATCGATCAAATTTTCTGTTCGTGAATCATCATTGAGGAGACAAAAAGTCATGAAATGTGAAAAATTCATAAAAATAATCGATATTTTTGACGATTAAAGTTTTCTAGCATTGACAGTATTTAACAATATTGTGGAAAATAATTATAAAAACAAAATTATCGTTATCAAAATAACTAGTTTATATAGCTACAATTACATACAGTTAATTCGATTAAAATTTCAATGAATTATTTTTATAATGTAATATTAATGACACATTTAAAACAAAAAGCAAAAATTACAGAAAAAAATGAGTCATTTTGGTATTTAATGAAATTAAAAAAACAAAAAACTAATCTCTAAATTACCATTGCACAGTCATTGTCAGTAAAACTGACAATGATAGATAATATGACTACGGTACTTAAATGAATTAGATTTTGTAATTATAATTAACAAAACAAAAAACAAAAGGCAAGAACATTGACTTATAAAAATCGGTGATCAAATATATTCTATGTACACATATTATAGTCGATAGATTTTCGTGCTAATAATTGACCACTATAATACTAATATTAGCTATAATTGTCCAAATTATATTGGCCTTCAGCAATTGAAATGACCAGTTAATATCAATTAAATATATACTTTAATTACAGACATTTTCCTCGACTATGAATGTGTGATCTATTTTCTATTGTTGTAAAAAAATGAAAATATTAAAAAATGTACCCCTGTCGCGTGCAGCAACCTGCAAAAGATAGCGAATTTTCCAGATAGCAAAGTAGATATATCAATATATGCGTCTGGTTAGGAAGTTGCATATTTGTATGTCCGTTAGAAGGGCTTAGCCAAATTTTGATGCAATATTTTTCTTTTTATTTGAAAGCTGGTAATTTAGGCATGATTCTTAGCCAAGTTTGGATGGTAAATTTTCTAATATAAAAAAAAATCCCACAAAAAAATATATTCAAAAATATCACAAATAGCTATAAAAAGTTTAGTTTGGTCCAGATTATAAAAAAAAAAAAATTTTTATGCGGTGGATCGGGATTGCATAAAAAAAATTTCATCGAAAATACATAACTCAAAACGCTCAAAACCTTACGATTTCCTTAGAAATTGCTTTTCTAAACAAGATAAAGCATTAATTTACACGTGGAAACATTTTATTTTTTTTTTATAATATTATGAAAATTATGAAAAATACATCTCTAAAAAAAAGCTAAATGATGCAATAACTTATATTCTATTATGCAATGTACTGATTAAATGCTTAAAAACCATTAAAAAGTATTTTTATCAAAGAATGACCACTTTTTTAAATACCGCATAAAAAAATCGCACAAAAAAGGTCCGCATAAAAAAAAGTTTAGCTGTATACATATAATTCTGGCCAGAAATTTTTCTTTTAAATTTTTTAGAGAGCTTTTTCGTCGTGGATTTATAAAATCACTTCATAAAGAATAACCTTCTGTCACATGGAACAGGTATACATACATATATCTACTACAGTCCAAAAAAATTGCATTAAAATCAACAACGTATAACAATTGCAAGAATCGATTCAAAACCTGTAATATAACATGCATAGGTAAATTAATAATACTTTCAGATAAGCATACAATATGACGATACATGACCGTCTATGACTAAGGCGAATACGTTGTGTGGACACACACACATACTTAAGAAGCAGTGTACGTGAGTAAACGAGGTATGGACTCTCCCCTCACTTAATTAATGTCGATGTCGCACTTCTTGGAGTGTGCGACAAGTGGATTTTTGCTGTATGCGCTACTGATGTTTCAAGAATAGCAAGAATTTGAACGAAATTATAATAGGTCCGAAGATTGACGAATGTCTTCGGACCGATAAAAATTAAATTTTTACCATGATTATTATATCCGCTGTATTAGCGGAATTTTCATATAATGAAAATTCCGCTGAAAAAACGGCATCATGTACACTTGAAGAAAACATGAAAATACGAATGATTCACACATGTGATGGAATATTTATGTAAGTATATGAACGTATAATAAATAATATGAGCAAACTACACATAATCAATATCAATAATTAATACTAAAAACCGTGAAAAATGCTGTGTTGTAAGTAATAATAATAATAATACACAATTTTCTTATCATTTTCATTACGTATGTACGGTATAAATACGTATTTGAGACAAAGCGATACGGCGTCCTCTATAGTTAAATAATAAGTATTATAATTACTATTTTACATATTTACATCCTTACTCTTATTTCTGTGTAGTGTGATTGGACACGTAAAAACAATAATACTTCTGTCGCAGCATCCTGCATAACATAGCGAATTTCCGTTTATAAAAATTAGTTTTTCTCGGAAACTAGTTGACATAGAATAATAGTTTAAAGACCTTTTTTATGTAATTTTTTCTCATTTTTTAAATGGTGTAAAAAAATTTCACAAAAATTGTTGATTGATTAACTGGAAATTTTGGCAAAAAACTAATTTTTTGTAAGAAAAAAAAAACCATGTTCCTGGCATCCGACGTGTCTGGCTAACGAACTTGTTCAACGGTTTGGCATTTCCAACATTTTCACCAAATTTCGTAAACCTAGGACCTAGCCTATAGGTTTCCTGTCCTAGCAATATAGGATAGCATTCTAAATAAATCCAAATTTTTAGATTTTTAAAATTTTTTCACTGTTAGAGAGCTAAACTATTTTAGATAGATACAGGATTGTTATATGAAATCCGTCAGTGTCTAATCTTTGGAAATTCGCTATGTTATGCAGATGTTGCGATATATTAATTATTAATTATTCTCATTTGGTTTTGTTCAACTATTAAATTATCCGAATCTTGAAATATAGGGTTGGGCGGGGTAAAAAAAAGACACTGCTCGAGTGGGGTAAAAAAAAGACATACTTATATTAAACTCAACAGTGTTAAATTCGAAAAATAAAAAATATTACAACAAAATATATTAGTATTTTAAGCTGTCTGGGCCAAAAAATTATTTTTTGTAGAGGGCTTTATAACATAAAAAAATTTTCTCCCAAACTTCTGTTATTCATGAGCGAAAAATTTTCATTCCGCGACGATAAACTTTTTCAGTAAGTAAAAAGTCTGGTAAGATAAAGTGCTGTATTTTTTTCTTGTTATTCTAAATGCTTTAGTAATGTAAAGTACAAAATTTTATTTAAATGATCCAACTGCTTGTAAATTTTTTTATATGTTAAAAAAAAAGAAAAAAATGGGGTAAAAAAAAGACAAAACAAGGGGTTAACATTTAGGAAAATTAAAAATTATTGACAAAGATTTTCATTTTAAACCTATATTATGACACATATTTTATAGATTAGAAAAATACTTATTCTTCAATAAAACAATTTTTTTTGTTAGTGAGGAGACGGTTTTCATGCATATAAATTTCCGGTATATTGTGATTGCGCGCAACGGTCAGATACCTTCTGGGGTACTGAAATTTGCCCATAAAACGCATGTTGTGATTGCGCGCAACGGAAGGATTAAGGCAATTAAGGCAGGTACAAAAATTTTTAGAAAGCTTATCTAACATTAGGGTATATAAATAAATTCTTAGAACGATACGATTCCAATATCTGTTTTCTTAATAACATTTTGTAAATTCTTATTGGTTGAAGACAGTATAAATACAGGAATCAAATATGAAATATATAGTATTTCGAAAATGGAGTTTATGTTAAGTGAACGTGGTAGCAAATTAATTGTAATTATTAATTTTACATTTCGTAAAGATGTACGTGAGGTGTACGAACAAATTATGTAAATCTATTTCTGAATCTGCGAGATTTCCTCCAGAGATGTGGGCTTCATGTAGCCAAAGTCGAGAACGGACCACCAACGCCTGTGAATCTTTTCATAGCCATTTTAATAAAAGATTTTATTCTCCGCATCCTAATATTTTTGTATTTTTAAATGAATTAATAAATGTTCAAGTAGGAACTTATGTGCAATTGAATAGCTTGCATTTACAAAAAAATATTAAAAATATTAATTATGAAAGAAAATTTAAAATATGTATGTTGCGCGCAATCACAGCATACCTTTTTAAAGACGTGCGCGCAATTGCATGATGGGATTAGGACAGCCGCTTGAGAACCCTGACCGCTGCGCGCAATTGCAGCCTGCCCTAAATTTCAGCTTTTCAGAAAATTTGTATTTTTGACCCATAAAAATTTATTTATGTTTTTATAATGTATAACTATGCTTTACTGTACACATTTAGTATTTTTAACTCATTCATCGATTATTTTGATTTATTTTTTTACTTTATGTAAAGTGGTGTAAAAAAAAAGACAGCCTCAAATTAGCATATTTGGTTTTTTAATGAGCTACAACAACTTTTTTATTAGTTGTACGTTTGTGAAATAAAAACTGATTTAATATTTAAAGTCCAAAGAAATTTCCTATGAGTTAAGCTTTTGCATCAGTTAACTTTTTCTGACTTTAGCTAAAGTTTTTGGTAAAATACGTAAAATTTAAATATATCTATAAAAAATTTTGTAGTAGAGATAGAGTTGTGAAATAAAAAGTGTTGTACTGCTAATTACCCAAGCTGTCTATTTTTTACCCTTCCAATCATGTACTTGCAGTAGCCTATTAGTTAGAGGTCTGTCTTTTATTTACCCTCCACTGTCTTTTTTTATAGATTTATGCCATTAGCTTGAGTGAAAAAAACAGGCAAAATCTTAAAATACAAACAATTTAACATCATACAGTATTTTTTTTTGTCTAAAAATTCAAATATTTTCTACATGAAAAATGAAAAGATTTGATTTTGTCTTTTTTTTACCCCGCTCTATCCTATTTAAGATTCTTTTGGTGTAATTAATGAAACATATTCGGCCTTATTTCATTTACTATATCACAACAAAGGAATGTCATTCTTATCAGATAAGCAAATTTTTTTATTAGTCGAAAATCACTTTAGTGAGACCTAATTTATTTAAAAAATTGAGGAAATTCTTAATGTTTCATAACTCATAGAACTAATAATAGTTGGATCTCTACAATTCACATAAGACGTAAATAATTAACTCATAATTTTTGATTATACGTTTCTGTGAAAAATTCAGTTTGTATAATTATCAAGCAGTAATAAAATTTCCTTTAAAAATATTTTAATTTAAGTTCGAGGAAAAACTGAATTAAATGTATACTTTATGTTAGTATATATGATTGTATTGTATGTATGAATGTTTGCACAGATTAGTCTGTTTTTTATTTATAATTGTTTGAAAATAAACAAATTTACCTAACAAAAGAATTTTCAAATCTTGCCAAATTATTTGGCTCTACATGTGTACATAACGAATTTTCTGTGTTTACTTTTTTCATACTGAAATACAAACGAAAATTGATTGAAACTCAGTTCACATCATTTTCTGTGAATTAAGAATTGGAACGGGACCCTCCCAATACTGCCCCATTCACAAAATGTAGGTATAATTTTATTACTGTAAGAAAATCGAAGTGGTGTTATTGTGAAAGAGCCGAACATAATTTTTAGGAAGTGAAATATTGAACAAAACTGGGGGTAAAAAAAGGAAAAAAGGAATATCGTGATTCATGTGTGATATGGCACCCCAATAGAATATATATTTAGGCGAAAATGGTAAAAAGTCAACATGCAATTAATTTTACGGTGAATACTAAATATGTAGAAAGATAAGAATCTGAACTTCAACTAGATATAGAATCAGGAAAATTATAGTAAAAATATTCATTAAATTTAAATTTTAAATGTTAGTCGTAAATTTAAAAAAAAAACGCCGTGAGCAGCACAGCCCCATCACGGGAGTCGAATTTTCCCCTTCGGTATTTTCAAGATACCTAAATTTAATTAAAAAGGCTTCAAAAACTGATGATAAATGTTCGACTGATCGAGGCATTTGAAGTTTTTAGTTGACTACTTTCCTTTTTTCGAAAACTACGTAATCACAAATGTTTTCAATGAACATATTCAAAATTTGCAAATTATTTCCGATCGACTGAATACCCGGAAGCCTATATCTATCTCAATATTTTCAGACATTTAATTTTTTGTAACTATTACGCACGCGAAACACATTTTTTTCTTTAAAATCGTGTTCTACGGGTCCGAAAATGGTTAGCGCCCCTATCTCACCTAGTCCCGTTCTTGTCGGATAGACTGTAAATAGTCGTAATTTTTTCTATAAAAAATTCGACTTAAAAAAAAATGGCGTTATAGAATCGAAATGTTATAATAAAGTCTTATTTTGACGGCAAACTAACTCATATTGCTTTAAAAAAAAACTAGAAATTTGTATTTAAAACACTTTAGAATGCAAGGTCTTTGAGATATTATCAAAATGAAGGATATTGTTTAAATACAATGAATTCTTACAATACTAAAAATAGATAAATTTAAACATAAAAATAGCAAAAATTGCGTAATATTAAAAATAATTTACAACAATATTTTTTTTGGGATATATAAATTTCACGAAGAATTTTTTCAACCTTCTCCCAAATTGCGTGGACTAGCTTTATAGAAGTTAGCTTCTATAACTTCTATAAAGCTAGTCCACGCAATTTGGGAGAAGGTTTAAAAATAATTTATTAGGATCTCAAATTTGTAATGATGATTACTGTTAACTACAAACACTATAACAATATAATACAACAATATTATGACTTATGAGGTCATAAGTTTAATATTTATTTAACGGAATTAGTATGGAATTTCTTCTAATTATTTTGATAATTCTATTAATTTGTTAATAATATTAATTATATAAAGATTAACAAAGAATTAACAAATCTTACTACAATAAAACCTTATTAAACATATTAATAATTTTCGTATAATTTAAATTTTACACTGTAAATTATATTTTGCACTGAACTGGAACAAATTGAAGAAAGTTTACGTATAAACTTAATTTAATAAAAATACTAGACCTTAAGACGGACACATATCTTTTTTAAACTAGAGTAGAATATTCATTG
Source organism: Brachynemurus nebulosus (assembly GCA_035578155.1). Taxonomy (NCBI): domain Eukaryota; kingdom Metazoa; phylum Arthropoda; class Insecta; order Neuroptera; family Myrmeleontidae; genus Brachynemurus; species Brachynemurus nebulosus. The sequence continues at coordinate 74,423,491 of JAPWDM010000002.1, read as the reverse complement.
TTTTGAACTAAGCTCGAAGTTGGATCAAAAATACGACAGAATCAATTTGAGCTAACATCTTTAGACAGCTTTATTTTTTGTTTCTTAAAAATTTATCTAAAAACAATCCATTTTGGTGTTCTTCTGAATCGAATTTTCATTTAAGATTTTTTTTAAGAGAAAATCATGAATACTTGAAATTTACGCGATTTAGAGGGACGGAAAAAGGGACGCGAAGAGGGACGCGAAGAGTATACGGGTTAATAGGGACGCTACGTCAGATATAAAGGAACAAATGTGGGGTGTTTAGAAACGGATGAAGAATGTACTGGAACACCTCACTGATCATCCCTATTCGCCCTATTATTGCCTCTTTTGATCCGGATTAATCAATTTTTCAAAAACTAGAAAACTTTTCAAAAATTTTTACGTATTCGTAACACAAATATAAAAAATACGATGTATGTGTATGTAATTTTATTAATTGGGCCGTCAGCTGTAAATACGTATTTGAATTAATACATTTTACATATTTTTATTTACATATTTGAGTGAGTCATTGTTTTGTTTTTATATTATAACAGACATTTTCAACAATTTTTTATAAACATATTTATTTCGTATATTCTTCTAAACTTTCGTGTAAAGCAGGCCCGGCGAGAGGTGTGGTAGCTGAGGCTGTAGTCCCGGGACTCGGGATACTTTGTCCCTGGGGCCCTTAATTTCCCACCATGGCCTTGATCGAAGGGTGTTAATAATTAGATTAATACGAACATAAAATTACGAATTTTCAAAAAATAGCTGTAAAAATGCTCACTGCACCTTGAATTTCATTTAAGGTAGGGCGGGGTAAAAACACGACACCCGCGCAGGTGGGGTAAAAAAAAGACATAAATTTTTATTAACTTCAAGTGTTAAATTTGAAGTTAATAAAAATTTATGTCTCTTTTTTACCCCGCCTGCGCGGGTGTCTTCTTTACCCTGTTCTACCCTACAGAAATCTAGATGTTTATTTCAAACCCTATTACGTCCGAAATCTAGGATCAAAATTTACTAAATCCCGATTTTGGGATCAAAACTTGCTATAGCAAATTTTAAATCCTTCACAATTATTTAATTTTCAAACTTAAATGTGTACAAAAATTTGCAATTTTCGTCTGGTAGTGTCATTTCAACATTTCAAAACAAAACGGGCCTTAAAAATTTTGTAGTTAACTGATTTCTACAGTAAATAAAACGCTTTACTTTGCAAAATATCACTTTTATTGTATATGTATAAAAACTCTTATGACATGTTTCGGTCAATATGACCATTCTCAGTACGTGTGTCAAGAGTTTTTATATACAATAAAATTCGTTAAATATGCATGTACAACTCTATAATAATGTTTCCCCCACTATGATCACACAACGATATTAATATGTCATCCTTCGGTGACATAAAAAGTGGTATTTTGCAAAGTAGTGTTTTCATTTACTATAATATCAAATATGGAATACCATAAAGTAACGCTCAAATCTATTCAATTGATTTTTACAGTTTATTAAGTTTCCCGAAAAATTTCCGTGAATCAATTTGGCGGATTTTGATTCCAGACACCTCAATTATTGTTCCAGCAACGTTTACTAAATTTTTTTAATTTTGTGAACCACTGTAATTTATATATGTATATATAAATAACCAACAATAATATTTTTAACTTGATGACCCTTGCAAAATCATTTTTTTTTTTATAATTATTGCAAACTTACTAATTTTTTCAATTTTTATATTTTTTTTTTAAATATTGCATAACTAGATGAAATCTTAGATAAAATTTAAATAACACTAAATTTGACTTTATAATTAATTAACCATTTAATTAATTAAAATATTACCTACCAAAATTTCACATAAACTATTACCACGAGATTGAAGGTCGAAAATCGTTAAATGTCAGACAAAAAAAACAGAAATTAAAAATTTGGGACTGATTGAGTTCGGGTATTGTACTTAAATGAAAATAAAGAAAATAGAAAAACGGCGTGGACCGTGGGCCCGTATCACTTGAGGAACTGTACGATGTAGGTTTAAAGGAAAATTAGACTTGTATAGTATTAACCAGTATTAACTATTACTGTATTACAACTCTAAGAAAAAAGTAAGAACAAAATTTTCGAGAGTGCAGCATAATCCTAGCATTTGAGCAAATTTCTTGAACCATTAGTTATCGTCACATACTTATTAGGATCAATAATCAATTATAATTTCAAGATATTTGCAAAATTCGAGTTTACAACTTTTCGTATAGTAATTATATATAGATTTTCAATTTTAGTTCAGTTTAGTTTTCGAAATATCTATTTCTAGTTTCATAGTTTGATTATAAATCTAACTAGGTATATTTATTTTAGTACGAAAAACATATTTTTGTTACCCAAAAATAAATAATTTTATCATTTTAAAAAAATTTTTCTGAACGTAAATTAAAATTTAAAAAAAAAAATCAAAAATAAAGGATAGGTATAATACGCGTGTAAAAACACATGTTTTTAAAGACCGCGCCTGACCTGACACACCTGACGTCACAACACACTATACCTATGTCTATCTTCAAAATCATGCCCTGTTGTTTGAATTTTAATAATAAAAAAATTTAAACGTAGTTGCTCTGAGATCGTCAGGTACAAAAGTATATCTCAGCGAAAATTTTTTTTTTTTAATTTCCACGCGCTTATGTTGTAGTAATATAAAAGCATTGTTGAAAAAGCGTTGTAAAAACGTTGTAAAATGATGTTTATAAATTATATTTCAAAAACGGCGTAGTGAATAATTTTTATTTCTTATTAAATATGGTTTGTAACTTTGTATTTTATAACATATTAAATTTTTATCAAATTACTTTGACACATTTTCATTTTATTCAAAAAAGATTGAGTTCTCCCGTAAAAGTCCGTGTTAAAATTATAAAACTTTGAAATCGTTTTTCTCAAAATTGGGGTGGTCAATGTTTTTTTTTCGGTAAGGACTCGTATTATTGGTATTGAATTAAATAAATGAGTCGCTGAGTTTCAAAACCATTTAACTGACGATTTTTTAAAAATTGAGTTAGATACGGTTTATTATTCAGGAGGATAAACTGCACCAAATAATACCAACTAAACGGTGCAAACTCAGCTTTGTCCCCTTTAATTTTAATGACAAAAATACGAAACTGTCTCAAAAGTAGCTAATTGCAATATTTTCCAATTGAAAAAACATGGAGTTGCAAGCAACACAAACCAGTTGCAAAACTACCTAATTACTTGTATAAAAATGGCGTCATTAGAAAAACCTGGAACAAAAGTAGCTAGTTAGGTGGTCAATATGTGGCACTGTAGAGCCTGCAGAGGATCAAATAATTGTATGTGATAATTTTATTACTCTCTCTAAGAAAGTATTTACTATTGAAATAACTAGAAAAAAAATACAAAAAAACTTGTAGAATTGTCAAATATAACAGGCTGCGAATGTGTGCAGAATAAAATTGTGTGAAACATCGTGGTTCTGATTTGAGTTTTACTGTTAAATTACTTGAGATTTGCTTTATATGGGAAAATATTCTACTAAATTATAAGAAAGTATCTTAGTTTTCATAAGTTATAATAAAAACGACGTTGTACGATGTATGTTAGCATTACTGCTGCAAAAGTGTCTAATTGTTAGTGTTACTGCTGCAAAAGTAGCTAATTACAAAATCAACCGTTTCAAAACCATCTAATTAAAGCAAACTGCTTCAAAAGTAGTTAATTATAATTTTTAATCGTTATTTACTAATTATTAATGAGTGGTATCGTTGTTATTATTTCTTTTTAAGAACTGTATGATTTTTCCTAAAAATTTAATGGTAAAAACCACATCAAAATCATTATTATAAGTGAGAAAACAGTTTTTTGTGTTTCCTGAACATTTTTAGTTGTGTTAATTAGGTGGTTTTAAAACTCATCGACTCAAATATCTAGACAAGTTTCGTTAAAATCCTTTGAAAAAATCGTTTTTTCGGATCAACTACCTTAAACTGGTGAAAGTGTAAATTTCAAAATAATTCATAAAATACATAATTTGTGACAAAGAAATTATTTTCCGCACAAAAAACAAAAAAAAAATTATGGCAAAAATCCAAAATGACAATGAAAATAGTAAATAAATTTCAAAAACGGACACTTACGTTCTAAATTCGTTAATTTCATCCGATCCAAATGATCCTTGTCCCGATCATCGTAAACCAACACACCGGAAGCATTGCTCTTAAACGCATTGTCCACTTTCACTTCAAAATTACATTTGCCACGTTTAATCAGTGCAATCCACGGTTCATTTGTTGGCGGGAAATTGCCCTGTTGTTTTGGATTTGTCGTGAACAGTGGCAATTCACAACCCGTGTGATCTTTCGGGTCATTTTTTGAACGTACGTGATGCACATACCCGGACATCGGTCCCACGTATCCCTCGCCATACGTGCCAACTTCACTTTTATTCGCCACCCTTTGGGTATCTTCATCCACATACGCTATAAATGCCGAATGAAAGCCATCGTAACGTTTAATTTCAATTGCCGGGTACGTTGCGGAAATCCCGTTGGCCCAATCACTTGGCGCGGATGTTGTTCGCACCTTTGGCGGAAACGTGAATATTAACATGATGAGTGCTACAAGGTACTGCTGCCTCCCCGTTACTATTTGTTGAACACTAAACATTGTTTACTAGATTTTTACTACAATAATCACAATTTAAATGTAATAAAACCATTTATTTATGCTACTTTCGATAAAAAAAGGCACAAATTGTCTTTTTTGAAATTTTCTCGGTTACTTTTTGGTTGTCTTAGCGAGTTATGGTTATAAAATAGCTCAACTAATTACACTGCGGCCGGTTTTAATTGTCTAAAAAAATTATTTTTTGTTCTGTTCCACAACAATAATCCAATTTAATTCCTTCTATATTATCTGGCTGTCAAGATAACATTGTTAAATGTAGACCAAAAATAGACACAACAGATTTTTTACGAACAATTCAAAAACACTGTCATTTTCATTTATTAAATCGAATATTTTTCGGGTTTGAACGAAAAAATCAATAAAAAATTGACTAATTTTCAAAATTAGCCCTTTTTTATGACACTTTTTTTTATTCAGATGACACCAATAACACAATTGTTATTATAGGAACAGAACAGACATGCGCACAGAAACGCAAAGAAAAAAAAAACGTAATTTTTCGTTTTGTCTGTGCTCAATGCCTTGTTCTCTTTCACTATTTTGCAACAATACGCGAACGTTTTCAATATCAACAACAAAAAGTTGCTATCATACAACCGGGCCGCGAAGTAACCGTCAACAAACTAACAGAACACGTTCAATAGCAATTTGTTTTTATATACATTTCACAAAAACACTCCGAGACGGCTAAACGTAATCATTAATCAAATTGTAATTTTACACATATTAATGTACGTTGATCTTATAATACAGAAGATCTACACATACATTATATAGGACAATGTACATTTTTCTACTCCTGTTGAAGAACACACTCATTACATATCCGTTAATTGCTGAGAAAGTTAGGCATTATTCACAGGTATGGAGGAGACGTCTGGAGGAATTTTCATTACTCACTACCTTTTTGACCAATGAAATCACCGAATTAACCATTATTCAATGGGCTGACATTTGTTTTGTTTATAATATACGTATCAAATTTTAATTTAATATAATATGTTGCCTAGTAACATGCAAGTAAACAAAGTAGTTTATATTTTGTTTTGATCGTTTCCATATGCATATTATACAAACATTTAATGAAATTAGAAATAGATTAAAAATTTGGTTTAAAATTTATATTCAATTTTATTTAAATCAAAAAGGAAAAAAAGTCGTAGAAAAAATATCGCTTACAATGGCTATTACTCACTCAGATGTATTACTCACTCGTAAACCCGGCTCGTGTCGCAATTTCATCTTCCTGAGTAATAGTGGTAATAGCTATCATTACCAGCTCGTTGAATAAATATACTATTATATGACTTCAAAACTTCTCACTTATTGACGTCGCAAAATATTTGTTAAATATAAGTAGTAGGGATGTTACGGATATGAAATTTCGGATACGGATACGGATATTTAAAAACATTTTTTCAGTTTCGGTTTCGGTTACGGATATGTAATAATATCAGATAATGTTTCGGATACGGTTACGGTTACGGATAATTGCTTTCAGTGAACATTTTTTTTTTTTTAGAAAAAAGGGGATAATTTTACCCCAAAAAGTGAACACCAAACACAAATCAACGGAAATCTATCAAGGAAAATATATGTAGCAAAAATTTGCTTCGATTTAACCTCAGTTTTCTAATGGCAGTTGTCTGTTATTATTCAAAACAAATCCGAAACTTTTATTTTCGGATACGGTTTCGGTTTCTGATATGTAATTATTTCGGATATCCGGTAGTTTCGGTTACGGTTACGGATAGCCTAGGGGCGGCAAGAAGCTAAAATCGGCCCTGAGTGAAAAATGTTCTACATATATATTATTCATGTTAAGGTGAAATTTCTACATTGTTATTAGTCAGAAAAATATTGCTGATTTCTGTTGCTATAAAAGTTTTATTTCAATCATATAGGTTTGGATGGGTTTGCAAAATTTAGTCAAGAACGATTAAACATTAAACGATCTAAAAGGAATGTGTGTGGAAAGAATAGTAGGTCTCTAGATAATAATTTCTTCTTAGTAATAACTTAATATTTTATATTCCTTGAATCTAATGGAAAAGTAACAGACAATGAGCAGAAAAAAGTATATTTTCTTAAAATTACATAATAATAAAAATACTGAAAGTTAAAGAAAAATAGTTAAAATTGTCTTGTCTGATTTCTTTATTATAGGATTACTAGCATCAGTATTCCGCGGATTCCGCGCGTGTCCGCGCGCCAACAATAAACATGTAGGAAGTTATGGAAGTTATACAATTACTATCGACATCTAGTGCTTACTCAACTAAAATCACGTATTTCCATAATTAGTGAAATCTACAGAAACAATTATTCGCCAATTATCATTTCTTATGATTAAATGACTAAAACCACCCACAAAATTTTCCTGGAGCTAAATTATAATTTGAGATGTGTTCTTCCAATGCTAAATAATATTCTTGGAAGACAACGTTTAATTCAGAAGAACAATGAAAAACCACCAATTTTTTATTTTTAAAGGGAAAAAAATTATTAAAAACTTCGAAAAAAGTGTTTTAACAAACTTTTAAAAACTAAAAAAAATAAGATTTCCACAACAATCGATACTAAAACGAAAAATTATGTGAGTATTAATGAACTGTATCTCTTTCTAATTTTTTTAAAGGCAAATTTATCAGTTTTTTATAAAGCTGCTCAGTGCTCAATAATAATCCGTAAGTACACAATTTCCGTTAAATCGTTGAAGAATTTTAAATTTAAATAGAAAAAGATAAAGTTTTATAGATGGCACTTGAAGCAAATACTGCAGTGTCATCTATATTTCGATTTATTAATCAACCGATCATAAAGACAACAATTATCTGTTTGAACAAAGGCGCGTTATAATATAAACTTACAAATATTTACATTAAATTTAATAAATTAATATAATAAAATTGCAAGTATTTAAACATTTTTTAATTTTTTTTCGAACGAATACGTATTTTAATGTTCGTTCTGTGTTGAATATATACAAAATGTATACAAAAATTTTATTTTTCTTAATAATTTTAGTACATACGGTACATTCGGGTACATTCAGCTGCTCTTTGCTCTTTTCAATTTTACCAATTAACCTCTAATACCTTCATGATTTGTATCATTTAATTAAAATTTCATTTTATTAATATTTATAGAATAAATTAGGTAATAAAAGGCAGTAATTGATTAAATAATAATATAAATGTAGGTTTGTAATTTTTTTTTTTCATACCATTACTAAAACTTCAGATTTTACTTGTGCAATTTTGAATTTAGGAAAATAAAAAATTACAAAAAAATTCAGATATTTTTAATAATTGTTTTATAAAAAAAATCGAATAATTAAAAAAACAAAACAGTAAACAAGTTAAAAACATGTTATTCTAGTATATGTATGTTTTTTTTTTTTTTGTTTTTTCAACCACTTGTTGCTGTGAAATTCTAAAATAAAACATGCATTTATATAATATCGGTGATTATTATGTTCTTAAACGTTTATTTTTTACATTGTGAGAATTCGAAAATAAAAAATTTGGGGCGAAATTTCGGACACATAAATAATTAAATTATTAAATTTCATTATATGTGTTTTTTCAAGTATTAATGTGTTTATACGGTTTATACCGAAGGAAAAAGCTTTTTAGAGTTTTCTTAGTTTTTTAAAATAATTCAAAAATTAAAATCGAAATAAATAAAAGCTGATATTAGGTAATAATTAATCAACTAAAATTATAAGTATCATATAATTGCGTCATTTTTGCTTTTTTCTATAAAACATGTTTATTAGCCGATAACCCTTTCATGATCTCGTTCTGATAACGCAATTTACTTCACAAATATATTGTTGAGAACTGAGAATCAGTTTAAAAACAATTTTTAAAGTTAACACACGATAAATTTCAATAATTTTTAATTCCGTCTTTTTTCAGAATGTCTATTAATAATTCAATTCACCGATTTTATCGCGCTCCTGGTTTAGCTCCACAAAAAATACACGATCTATTAGAAACGATTAGTGAAATAGAACAGTTACAAAAATCCGGAATAACTATTAACAAGTTAGAAACCGAATTATGTTATCATGTCGAGGTCACCGAAAACCATTTGACTTCAGAGGACGAACGAAAACTGCAATGGATTTTAGGTTTCCCGCATCGGCCAGAGGCATTACAACGAGCGCCACATTTAAAAGAAACCGCAGGTGAAAATATCTTAATTGAAATTGGACCACGATTCAATTTTTCCACACCAAGTTCCACGAATTCAGTTTCCATCTGTAAATCGCTTCGTATGAATCAAGTGGTACGAATTGAAGTTTCTAAACGGTATTTAATCTCATACACGGGAAACCAGAAGAATATCGGAAGCGTAGAAGCCGAAATTTTGAAATTATTGCACGACCGAATGACTGAATGCCGTTACACCGCCGAAAATTATCCAAAAAATAGTTTTAATGAGAGTCTGATCAAAAAGGATGATTTAAAGGATGTGGATATTATGAAATATGGACGAAAAGCCCTGGAGGATGTAAATAAAGAATTGGGATTAGCATTTGATGACGCGGATTTGGATTATTATACGCAACTGTTTCAAGAAAAATTAAAACGAAATCCTACGAGTGTTGAGTGCTTCGATTTGGCGCAATCGAATAGTGAACATAGTCGACATTGGTTTTTCAAAGGCAAAATGATTATCGATGGAGTCGAACACGAGGAATCTTTAATCGATATGATTATCAAAACGCAAGATAATTCGAATCCAAATAACGTTATTAAATTTAGTGATAATAGCAGGTAATTCTTTATCAAACATTATCTTTTTCGTTCATTAAATACACTAAGTCAACTGCATTACGAGTAATATCACCAAACATAAGTAATTAAATTATAAATTAAATCCCAAATTTCGCCAAGGTTCAATATTATTCTTGTTTTTTTATGACTCAAATGGCGGTACTCTTTTGATTTTCCTGATGATGATACTAAAATATTATCGAAACCGGTCGAATTAATTTTATAGATTTTATATAAAATGCTAATATCTATGTATCGCCATTTGAGTCATAAAAAGCAAGAATAAAATATGATGACCTGTGTTAAGATGTGAACAGAGAAACTCATTTCCACTAAAACGATTGTTTGGAAACAATTATAAAACTCTTTGATGTTTACCGCTTTCCGATGGGACTCAAAAAAACACAACTTCAACAGTCGTCAGAGACTCGAGTTTACAAGGTGTTTTTAAATTGTTTGTAACCAGTTGAAATTTTGTTGAAACCGACATGAGTTTCTGTTTTGTCCATTTGGTGGATACCCGGCCTAATATATAAGTAATTAAAGTTGTCGTAACAAACTAGTGCCTACTTGTCAAAATATCATATGAGTAATAAACGGTTATTGCGACTTCCATCAGAAATTAAAATTGCTAATTAGGATATTTTATCATATAAAAGTAGTAGCAAAGTATAATAACAAAGTAAAAATTTAGTTTCAGTTCATAGAAAAGTAGAAAATTCATTTTGAAAATTAAATATGGTAGAAAAAATGTCCGCCATTTTTTCTACAGTGCGAATAGCGTCATCTTATATGAGAAAAAAATAGTTTGTGAGCAATAAAAATGATTGCAATATTGCATCACAAATTATTTTGGCGCTACTTTTGAAAATAGAACAAAAATTATAATTTTTTTAGACACTGAATAGTTATATACAAAAATAATTAATTTTTTTTTTGTAATGTATTTTAAAGCATTTTCTAAAAATTTATCAATTAGTCAATTTTGTATTCTATTGTTTTGAAAACGTAAAACTTAAAGCCGGGTCTACATATAACGAACGAACGCGAACGAATGCGAACAAACGTAAACGAATGGCAGCGAACAAACATAAACGAACGAATGTGGACGTAGTCACGAAAGCGAACAAACACGAACGAACAGTTTCGAACACTGACGAATGTTTTCCATTTGTTGTCGGTACATCAAAGAAAAAGATTCGTTCGTGTTTGTTTGTGTCTGTCAGATGTGGACGATTAAAAATTATTCTAACCATAAATTAAGATAGACAGTTTAAAATAAATTCAGTTAACAATTTAAAATTGACAAGATTTGAAATTTTATTTCGATGTTTTGGGATGTTTTAGATAATTTTTACAAAATTACCAGAAAAATAAATGACGTGTGGGAATCTTTGGAGGGAAAATTTGATTAACAGAAGTCGCAATGAGTAATAACACTGAAGTCTTTCTTTAACAGGAACTGGTATCCGATAATAAGTGTATATTTTGTTTAAATATTTCTGGTCCAACTATTTCAGTTAACTTTTCGAAATCTGATAGTGACGATCTTGTGAAATTTCCAAAAAATTAGGAATTTTCACAAATTAAATCAGTTAGTAAATTAGAGGCATTATAACGAGTTTTACTTTTATGAAACAAAACCATCTGTCAATATCTTTTTGATTTTGTTGGTTTTTAAAGATCGCATGACAAAATTGGGGTCATAATGTGGGCGATATTAGTAGACCATAAAACTCTCACTGCAATAACTTCATTTCAAAATTTATTAAACTTATTTAAAAAACTATTGTGTAGCCGGAACATAAACGAACATCAAAGAATTGAGGTTAATTGTTCATTCGCGTTCGTTTGTGTTTGTTTTTGTTTGTTCATGTTCGTTCATGTTGGTTCACGTTCGTTCACGTTCGTTCGTTATATGTAGACCCGGCTTAAGATACGCAAATTAGCGATCAAAATAATTAACTAGAAAACTAGACACTGCTATAAGGTTTGTTTATTAGGTTTTGATAATTTACAAAATTTGTACTGTTTAATTTCTAAAATACAAATTGAAATAGTTTTTGGAATGCTTTCTTATTTTTTGATAATAATTGTTGTTTCCAAATTGGCGACGCAAAGATTACGCGAGCGCCTCTGGTTTTTTAAATTAGAAGCTGTATCAGAATGTGTATTACACAAATTATGTACGGATTGCTAGATTTTATAGACCAATTAAACGTATTCTATCTATCTAATTTTACACCAGAGGCGCGAGTGAGAATCTTTGCGTCGCCAATAAAAACGGATGATTCGAAATTGCTACCATTTAAGCTGCCAGATTTAACCCTGCTCGCAGTAGTTTTTCCATTCGCCACCAGATGGCCTATCATTAAAAACGATTCCCCCATTTGATTTTCCTCGAACCCAAATTTCTAAATACGTAAAAATATTTCCATTTTCAGTGCCATAAAAGGATACAATCATAATATATTCACACCAAAAAATCCTGGTAATCCTAGCGAAATGATTATCGAACCAACAGAATCACATATCATTTTTACGGCAGAGACTCATAATTTCCCAACCGGTGTTGCACCGTTTAGCGGAGCGACAACCGGTCCTGGTGGTCGTATTCGAGACGTTGAAGCTGTTGGTCGTGGTGGGCACTGTATTGCTGGAACTGCTGGATATTCAACGGGAAATTTACGAATTCCAAGTAAATTTTGTTTAAATATGTAGCTTAATTTTTTTTCTTTTTAAATAATTAACATTAGAAAGATTTACCTTGTGAAATTCCATATTATAAATAAATAATAAATATGAAAATAATTTGCGTTGTTAACTTTTCACTATATTTAATTGTTTAAATTACAAATCGGTTTCGAGCGATTAGCTCATCATCAGGTATCAAACAAGATTGAAAGTTATCTTTTGGATTACAACTCTTTATATAAAAGTAAATATGGTGGTGTTACGTGTGATAATTGACCATCAGTAATTCGGCAAAAAATAATTTGAAAAGAGTTGTAATCCAAAAGATAACCCTCAATCTTTTTTGATACCCGATGATGAGCTAATCGCTCGAAATCAGTTCGTAATTTAAACAATTAAATACAGTGAAAAGTTGACAACGCAAATTATTATTATATTTATTTTTTCTTTTTATAGATTATGAACAACCGTGGGAAGATGATGCAGAATATCCGAATAATTTCGCCCCACCTCTGGAAATTTTGGTCGAAGCCAGTAACGGTGCTTCCGATTATGGTAATAAATTTGGCGAACCGTTGATCTGTGGATTCACTCGCACGTTTGGACTGGTCGATAATTTGGGTGAACGAAAAGAGTATATTAAACCGATCATGTTTAGCGGGGGCATAGGATTTATGGATGCCACAATGGTGGAAAAACAAAAACCGGAAGAGGGCATGCATATCGTGAAAATTGGTGGCCCGGTGTACAGAATTGGTGTCGGAGGTGGCGCCGCCAGTTCGGTTCACGTCCAAGGTGACAATAAATCCGATTTGGATTTCAACGCCGTGCAGCGGGGCGATGCCGAAATGGAACAGAAACTGAATCGTGTCGTGCGAGCCTGCATCGAACTGAAATCAAAAAATCCGATTGTTAGCATTCACGATCAGGGCGCGGGAGGTAACGGGAATGTTCTGAAGGAGTTAGTTGAACCGGTAGGTGGTGTCATCTATGCCGATCGATTTGAATTGGGCGATCCAACGATCAATGTGCTGGAATTGTGGGGCGCTGAATATCAAGAAAATAATGCCCTTTTGTGTCGAAAACAGGATGAACACCTTTTGAAATCGATTTGTTCCCGGGAACGTTGTCCAGTAAATTTCGTGGGTGAAGTAAAAAATAACGGGAAAATTATTCTCGCGTTGGACGAATCCATGTCCAAAACACCGGTTAATTTAGAGTTGGAGCATGTGCTTGGAAAAATGCCAAGAAAAGTTTTTAACTTGTATCGGCAAAAAGTTGTAAATAAACCGTTAAGTCTCACCGCAAATTTGAGTGTTGCAACCGCTTTAAATAGAGTTTTACGTTTACCCACGGTTTGCAGTAAACGGTTCCTGACCAATAAGGTGGACCGATGTGTCACAGGATTAATTGCCCAGCAACAATGTGTCGGGCCTTTACACACGCCATTGGCCGATGTGGCCGTGACGGCAATTTCATTCTGTGGCGTGGAAGGTGCTGCCACCGCAATTGGTGAGCAACCCGTCAAAGGTCTGGTGAATAGTGGAGCTGGCGCTCGAATGACTGTGGCCGAATCGTTGACGAATTTAGTTTTTGCCGCCATAACGGATTTGAAAGATGTTAAATGTAGCGGAAATTGGATGTGGGCGGCTAAACTTCCTGGTGAAGGTGCCGCATTGTACGACACCTGTTCCGCCATGTGTAAAGTTATGGGTGAACTTGGCGTTGCTATCGATGGTGGTAAGGATTCGCTGAGTATGGCTGCACGTGTTGGAAATAGGACAGTAAAATCTCCGGGGACGTTAGTGGTTTCCACGTATGCACCATGTCCAGATGTGAGGAAAGTTGTCACGCCAGATTTAAAAGCTCCTGCACGCCAAAAACGTGGTGTGTTACTCCATGTGGATTTGTCCGGAGGGCGGTCACGCTTAGGAGGTTCTGCGCTGGCGCAGTGCTATAAACAGCTGGGGCATGAGGCTCCCGATTTGGAAAATCCGAAATTGTTGGTGAATGCGTTTAATGCAACACAATATTTAATTAAAAATGATAAAATATTGTCAGGACACGACGTTAGTGACGGGGGTTTAATTACGTGTTTACTTGAAATGGCGTTCGCCGGTTTATCCGGTTTAGACGTTAAAATAAATCATAAAATTGGATCAACCCTGGAAATCTTATTCGCCGAAGAGTTGGGTTTAATTTTAGAAGTCCTAGAAGAAAATGTTTCCATCTGTTTGGAACAGTATAAGCGCTTAGAAGTTCCTTGTTTCCAAATTGGACACTCAGTCAATTACGGAATGCAGTCGTACGTGAATATTTTCGTGAACGGTGAAAGTGCGCTTGCGTCACAACTACTTCCGCTTTTCTATCAGTGGGAAGAGACGAGTTATCGACTCGAATTGCATCAAACGGCTCACGAGTGTGCTACGGCTGAATTTAATTCGTTTAAATATCGAACTGGACCCAAGTACAAATTGACATTTAACCCGGATGCACCGGTTCGAGAGAGTCGCGGGAATCCACCGGTGCGAGTTGCAATTTTACGCGAGGAGGGAACGAATGGTGATCGTGAAATGGCGTACATCTTTAAAAAAGTGGGATTTGAAGTTTGGGATGTGACGATGCAAGATTTATTGTCGGGAAAGGCGACGTTAGATCATTTCAAAGGAGTGATATTCCCTGGAGGTTTCAGTTATGCCGGTTAGTATATTTTTTAAAGATGTCTCTATATAGAAACTGAGAGTTTTTACATTATTCGTATGTTGACGTGAAAACTTCCATAGCGAGAGTAACTCTGTGTAATGAAATCGGTACTGGTTGCGAAATGAAACAATCGCTAGGGATATTTTATATTGCCCGTGTTCAATCGTAGTAGAAAAAATGCACCATGTGTTTGCGCGGTTTAGTAGTGTACATGCGTAGTGCATTTTTTTTTTGTTAGGGTCGAACAGGACATTCTTTAATAATAGTAAAGCTAGATATGCCTTTTTTGAACTAAGAATACTTCTATTCCCTAAAAGTCAGATAAGAATAACTTCACTTTACTTTCATTATTATTACCTATTAGTTAATTTCCATCCTTATCAAACTACCAAACTAATTCATCAAATCTATTGAAACCAAAATAAGTCAAAATAAATTTTAAAATCAAAATAATTGGAATTTTGTACAATAAGTAAATTATTATTAATATAACAAAAAAAATTTGGAGGGGGGGCAGGTCTACCCACACTGTCAACTTCCCATTGGGTGTCCTTAAGGCTTAAAGACTAGAGACTAGTGTACATAAATAATTCTTTTTTCATTTCCGCCCCCCCCCTCCGAACCCTCGACAGGGGCTTTGTCTCTTGCGCCCCACTGGTGGGCTTCGCGCCCTGTATCTCGTGGGGGACTCCATCCCTCATTAAACAAATGGTATCATCATTTATTCTCGAGATATGCGAAACGTTAAATATTTCACAAAAAGTTTTTAATTTCGGTTTTTTTTTGTTACAAAAAACAAACCGCTAATCCGAATTTACTGAAAATTTTATCCGGTCTTCATCTTTTAATTACGCATCTAATGAAATTAGTCCGGAGTTGATATCATGATTCGTTCTCGAAATATGCGAGACGGAAAAAAAATTCGCAAACGAACGAACGAACTAACGAACGCACACACAGACATCACGCTACAAACAATGGATTCGGATTCTAGTGACCTTGAAACGTGGAGATATGTCCAAATTAGCGATTCGTAAAATCCAATGGGAAGTTAAAAAAAAAATATTTATGGATACTTTAACCGGAATTATTAAACTGAGACATACTTTGACTTTTTATGGATTCTAGTTTCTAACCTGATGGCATTTAATCTTGAACTCGATTTGAAAATAATTTAACATTATTTATTTTTCACATTTTTGTTATTGGCTTCGCACGCTCACCATAACCACGATTCATTCAATCAGTGACGAGATTATACTAATAGTCCAATAGCACTAATTTTAAGCCCTATCTCACTAAACATTAATTTTAGAATAGATATAAAAAATTTTTAAAAAGAGATTCTTGTAGGGATTACCGAGGAGAACATTTGTGCAAAATGTGAACTCCCGGAAATGTTTTTTTTATATTGTTTAAACAATATTGAAAATTCGTAAATAACGTTTTTTTACCTTTCACCGCTTACGTAGCGAAAACGGTGATAGATACATTAAAAAGTGTTAAGACCTTTTTTGTAGAGAATCGAATTCTCTACAAAAAAGTCCGCGAGAGCACCTGTCTATCTTGTACAGATGAAAAGATACAGCGCTCCAAACGCGCACTCAAAAATCCACTTTTTCTAGCGTTCCGGCAGGATGTGCCGTCCGGAACCTTACCGGAACGCTAGAAAAAGTGAATTTTTGAGTGCGCGTTTGGAGCGCTGTATCTTTTCACCTGTATAAGATAGACAGGTGCTCTCGCGGACTTTTTTGTAGAGAATTCGATTCTCTACAAGAAAGGTCTTAACACTTTTTAATGTATCTATCACCGTTTTCGCTACGTAAGCGGTGAAAGGTAAAAAAAAAACGCTATTCATGATATAAAAAAACATTTCCGGGAGTTAACATTTTGCACAAATGTTCTTCTCGGCAATCCCTATAAAAATCTCTTTTTAAAAAATGTTTATGTCTATTCTAAAATTAATGTATAGATAAAATTTAGTGCTATTAGACTATAAATTTTTTTTTTTCAGATGTACTTGGATCTGCTAAAGGTTGGGCAGCCAGTATTCTATTCAACGAGACCGTTAATGCAGAATTCAGTCGATTCGTCAATCGAAAAGATACATTCAGTCTTGGCGTGTGTAACGGTTGTCAACTGATGGCGCTAATTGGTTGGGTGGGTGACATAGACAAGAATACGTTAATACCCGACATAACGTTGGATCATAACACGTCGGGCCGTTTCGAATGTCGCTGGGCCACTTTAAAAATTGAAAAATCTCACGCTATTATGCTGAAAGATATGGAGAATTCTGTGTATGGGTGTTGGACAGTGCACGGTGAAGGTCGATTCACCTTCAGAAACGATCAAATACTGCAAGATTTAGAAAATAATAATTGTGTGGCGGTGACGTATGTGGATGACAATGGCGTGCCCACCGAAAAGTACCCAATGAATCAGAACGGAAGTCCCAAAGGATTGGCAGGTGTTTGTTCCCCGGATGGTAGACATTTAGCTATGATGCCGCATCCGGAACGATGTGCCCTGCCGTTCCAATGTCCATATGTGCCATTTGAGTATCAAAAATATGAAAAATCACCGTGGGAAAAAATGTTCCAGAACGCTTACGATTGGTGTATAGATAATTTAACAAAATAAGTATTTTTAATTTGTAGAAGAGAAAATTATATATTGTAAAGGAAATTTTTTAAACTGATTTTAAAATAAAAATTTTTTGTAAATGAAATCTTTATGGGTCATACACAATCAATGAAATAAGGAATAAGAAGTATGCCATCTAGTGACGTCGAATGGAACTTTAACGTAACTGCCCATAGGTATATGTATTTAGGTATTTTTTTACATCAAAATTCATGAAAAAATAACGTTCGTGATGACTTTTTTTGTCACTAAAGTGGAAAAAAATCACGAATTTTGACGTACAAAAGTACCCACATATTTATATCTATGAGCAGTTACGTTAAAGTTCCACTCAACGTCACTAGATGGCATACTTCTTATTCCTTATTTCATTGATTGTGTAGACACCCTTACTGAGTTTTCCCTTTGAGTTATGCCTTGTTTTCACCTATAAGTCAATGTGACTTTTGTAAAAACGCAAAAAAAGAACTCTTCAATTTGAAATTAAAATTTCCCGCGTCAATTTAAAAATGGACGTCATAATGTTAAACGTCAAGGTCAGCGTTCAAGTTCATAACCTCAATAAAATATAATGGAATGTTTACCAACACCGCCACCACTAATGTTACGTCGATTATGCGCCTTATGCGTATTATAAAAATATCGCCTCCAACAGAAATTCTTTCCGTCTATTCGTATTTTAAAATTTTTTTGGTAAAAGATACGTATAATATATTCAATGATATTCAATCAAATGAGATAAAAAAATTATGCTATTTGTATCTTATTGATTTAAAATTGATTGTTGAATTTAAATTTTAAACTCAACAATTTAAAAACTATAAATTGGCGTTTCGAATTCTGAATAAAATTATTTAAATATTTATTTAGTTATTATTTCGTGAATCTAAAGATATGTTTTCTTTTCCATATTTTATTTGTCATTGAAATAAATAAATAAAATAAATAACTAGTATTTTAAATCATATGAATTTTGATTTTTTCTGATTTGTATCGGCGCATCGGCTTTACTACTAACAACGGTAACAGCCAGGGGTGGCCAAGACGTAGGCCGGGATTGAGCGGGCAACTGCAAGGTTACAGTGGGCAACACGAAATCGTATTTAATAATTATTTATAAAAATTTGGGGGGGGACAGGTCTACCCACACTGTCAACTTCCCATTGGGTGTCCTTAAAGACTAGAGACTACTGTACATAAATAATTCTTTTTTCATTTCAGGGGGCTCCTCTCCCCAAACCCCTGACAGGGGCTTTGCCCCTTGCGCCCCACAGGGCGGCTTCCCGCCCTCTATCTGGTGGGGGACTCCACCCCTCGTTAAACAAATGATATCATTATTTATTCTCGAGACGATAAATATTTCGCAAAAGTTTTTAATTTCGTTTTTTTGTTATAAAAAACAAACCGCTAATCCGAATTTGCTGAAAATTTTATCCGATCTTCACCTTTTAATTACGCATCTAATGAAATTAGGCCGGAATTGATATCATCATTTGTTCTAGAGATATGCGAGACGAAAAAAAATTCACGAACGAACGACCTAACGAACGCACACACAGACACCACGCTAAAAACGATGGATTCAGATTCCAGTGACCTTGAAACGTGGAGATACGTCCAATTTAGCGATTCGTAAAAGCGAACTCGTTACAGTAACTTCCAATGGGAAGTTAATAATACAAGCCAAATTTTAACAAAATTTCTGAGGCTTTGCAATGTCAAGTATCATTAAAATAAAAATTATATTTTTCTACTCCTACTATTAAAAGTAACATTTTGTGCACGGCTAACCATATGTAAAAATTAACAATTGCCCACACTGTGCGGAAATACAGTGGGAAATTATTTCCCACGCCTTAATATAATAAAAAAAGTAGGCTGTTCCGTTAGTTTAATATATAACATTGTAGAAATAATACTAAAAATATACATATATGTATGTTGATTATTTATTATTGTTTCCGTAGTTTCAAAGTATGCTTTGGCAAAAATTTGAACATCTTAGCCCTGACATTATAAATTTAAAAAATTTTTACTAATTTAAATTTTATTTTAATTATTTATGTTAAATTTTACGAAAAAAAATGTGCTCGTAGAAAAAGTATAGTGTAAAATACGTGGGAAAAGCTTATTTCTCACTCATACGAGTTGTTGCACTCGCCCTGTGGCCTCGCGCAATAAACTCATATTCGTGAGAAATAAGCCTCTTTTCTCACTTATTGTACAATATACTATTATTTAACTTTTTTCTAAAATTTTCATCTCATTTATTTTAGTACACTTCTAAAGCAATATTCGCTAAAAAGTGACCCTATTATGTACATACAAAAAGTAAACGTACAAATACTTTCATTAACCTTTTAAACAAACCATATGGTAAAATTTTTTTGTCTCAAAATGCCGGCATTATTACTGCCAAGTGATAAGTACAATAGATAAGGCTACAAAAAAAGAAAAAGAAAAAAATTAAAGATCCCAACATTAAAAAAGTGAACCCTAGGAATTTATAAAAAATAAATTATACTAAACTATGTTGATAAAATTGAACATTATTTAGAATTATACCGTATTGTCATAGATGGTGGCACCTGTACCAGTGGATATGTACATATGACAGCATTTTGAGCCGCCATATTGCAGGACGAGTTAACTCGTCTTAATCATTTAAAGAGTTAAAGAATTCACCCACAACGTCTACCAGTTTGGTCACCCCTGACAAGAACCTTAACAACAATAAAATTTAATTTATATTTAGGGAATTTTTCATAATAATATGGGGGAATTATCAATTATTGGTAATAGAATTCTTTGTTAATTCAGCTTTATGAAGAAAATACCTACATCAAGTAAAAAAATTGTATCTCTTTAAATTCGCATTTAGTATTATTTTAGTGTTTTTAGTATATCAGACTTCGCTTTCTAAATTTCATAATTGGTACAAATTGTAATAATTATTTTAAGGAAATAAGTGTAATGTTGGGTACGTATATAAATAAATACAAATTTTCATTTTAATTAAATTTTCTGTAACCGATGCAATGTTATTGACACGAATGACAGTTTGAACCGTTAACCATGTATGGTGTCGTGAATCATATGAAAGGCCATCGAGTTTTTTTTTTCTTTTATTAATTTTAAAATTATCTTAAATATTTCAAATGGTATAAAATGTATTTTGATGCATGTAATTTATTTGTATTCGTATATACGTTGTAAAATTTTTTAACCCACGTAAATTCACTCACTAAAAATTTGTGCTAAATTCAAGTATTGACAGGTATTTATATTTTCTACAATTTTTTTGAAATTGTATAATTTTGATTTCAAACAATTAACTAAAATGAATATTAATTATGTTTAAAGGATTTTTAATATAATTAAAATGTTGTATTTGCGTCCTTAATATAGAATCGTTTCATAAAAAATTTTAGCAAGACATTTTTTTTTTTTTTAAACGGAAAAGATTGCTAGTTTTGTAAGTTTTTAGTTGCATTTTCTGGCATTTTTAAAGTGTTTAATTTTAAAAGCGGAAAATTTCGTATTTTTGAAACAACAGCAGCCATACATATTTTTAGGACTCCGAAGAGCCATCTTCGAAGTCCTTTTGCGATCGTCACAAACTGCCAAGTGCGTGTTTGGTGCACACTATTTAAACGTGTTGTTGAGTTACAAAAAAAGTCCAAGTTGAATATTTCTGATGATTTTATCGTCAATTTTTTTTTTCAGTTGTGATAAGTGAATAAATGTTTTAAACCATGGAGGAGGAGAGTGAATATAAAAAACTTCCGATCGAGGAACGATGCGTCCATAAACTGTGGAAGGCTCGCGTAAACGGTTACGAGGAAGCCACAAAACTATTCCGGAAAATTGACGATGAAAAGTCACCGGAATGGAACAAATACTTGGGCCTTATAAAGAAATTTGTTGTGGACAGCAATGCGTTGGGTCAGGAAAAGGGTTTGGAAGCGACGCTAGTATTTGTGGAGAATTGTGGTCATGCGGGCAAAACGGTGGGTGAAGTTATGTCCGGCATCGTGGCAAAATGTATTGCCGCGCCGAAAGCCAAAACAAAGGAACTGGCCACGCAAATTGCATTGATGTATATCGAGATTGAAAAACAGGACGTTGTTCTGGAGGAGCTACTCAAAGGCATGGAACATAAGAATCCAAAAATTGTGTCCGGTTGTGTGGCCACAACAACGTTGGCATTGCAGGAGTTCGGGTCGAAAGTGATTCCGATAAAACCGCTTGTTAAAAAAATACCCGTACTATTATCGGATCGTGATAAGACCGTTCGTGATGAAGGAAAAGCTATGGTCGTTGAAATGTACAGGTATGAACATTATTGCTTTGTTCTATTGCTTTTTTTCACCAGGCAATACTAGACCAAGCGCCAAGTATTTTTAAGTGGAAAAGATTCTGATCAAATTTTTTGTTTTTTCACAAAATTGTTAATTTAAGGGGAGATTCGCCAAAAAAACATCAAAAATCGACCTTTTTTTATTATATTTTTTTCTATATAAAAATAAATGTTTTATTAAAAAACTAAATATGTAGGGTTGGGCGGGGTAAAAAAAAGACAAAATCAAATCTTTTCATTTTTCATGTAGAAAATATTTGAATTTTTAGAAAAAAAAAATTCTGTATGATGTTAAATTGTTTGTATTTTAAGATTTTGCATGTTTTTTTCCCTCAAGCTAATGGCATAAATCTATAAAAAAATAAAAACCGGGTCTTTTTTTACCCGCCAAGCGGAGTAAAAAAAAGACAGTGGAGGGTAAATAAAAGACAGATTTCTAACTAATACGATACTGCAAGTACATGATTGGAAGGGTAAAAAATAGACAGCTTGGGTAATTAGCAGTACAACACTTTTTATTTCACAACTCTATCTCTGCTACAAAATTTTTTATAGATATATTTAAATTTTACGTATTTTACCAAAAACTTTAGCTAAGATTAAGCATTTATGAATAATAGCCAAAGAAACCCCAATGAAAAAAACTCTTCCGTTCAAAGGTTATAAAGAATCAAAATTTATTTTACGATTTTAGGGGTAGATAAGAGTATTTTTCAAAATTTATTTTGCAATTTTAGGGGTGGATAAATGTATTTTTAAGAAAAATTCTTCGAAAAAGTTGTTGCAAATTGAAATCCCTAAAAATTATATTTTATGAATTATGACTCGAAGGAGCAAATGTTTCCAAAAAGATTTTCGCTATTTTGATAACAAAAATGAATAATTCAACCAATCAACTTAATTCAAATCACTCCCATAAAATTTGATTTGAGAAAAATCAAATTCTTTATTTTAGTGACGTCATGAAGTTTACTAAAATTTTTCAGAAGCCTAAAAACTGCAAAAGAAATGATAGAATGATGAAATTGGAATCGAAATGTAGATTTTCGAGGTCAATTTTTTCATTTTTACTAAAATTAAGTGTGTAAAATCGCTAGGAAAAAGACTTCCACCGAATCAGTTTGATAACAAAAATGAAAAGTTCGCACCCAAATTACTTAAATTCAACCAATCAACCTAATTCAAATCGCTTTCATGAAACTTGATTTAAGTCATTTTTTTCATTTTTAATAAAATTAAGTACCGTCAAACGGAGCTATTTGTAATAGGTGGGGCTATTTGAAACAAAAAAAAAAAAGATTTAAGCTCTTATATCTGTTTGAATTCTGAATGTATTCATAACGTTAATGCGTCTTTAATAGGGGATGTTCTTTAAGAGTTTAAATCTTTTTTTTTTTTTTGTTTCAAATAGTCGCGTTTGACGGTATGTATAAGACCGCTAGGAAAAAGACTTCTACCAAATCAGTCATATTTTTAAAATAAATATTGTCATATTGATAGCAAAAATGGAAAATTTACACCCAAATTACCCTAATTCAACCAGTCTACCTAATTTAAATCATTCCCATAAAATTTAATTCGAGAAAAACAACATTTTTTAATTTAATGACGTCATTAAGATAACTATAATTTTTTAGTGTCTTAAAAGCCGTAAATAAAATTTGATAGAATGTTTGGGAAGTCGTTCTGTGACAAAACCCATAAATCAATTTCTAAGTCACGTATGTGTCAAACCACGCAAAACAATGACAGACATGACGAAACCATAAGTTAGTGTTCCCGCAGTTATGACTACGAAACACTAAAAATGCTTTAACGCATATATCATGTTCCTAAATATATTTAATTGAACTTTTATTAAAATTTTTTTAAATTTAAATAAATTATTAACGTTTGTTCACATAATTTCGTATTATTTATTTAAAAATAATTACGTTATTAATTTGTTATTACCGGAAAATAATTAGCATTGAATACAGAGATAGAAATTATTAGGGAATATCGATGAATTGCGTATTGTGTTCCACAGACAGTTTAAGTTCTACATGAGTTAACGATATTTAGGCGTATCTATGCCTCATTTATTATTTCGGTGATTTAATTGTTCTATTTAATGAATCTATTATATAAAATATATTTAGTTTTTTTTTATTATTTTTTTATTTATTAAAATATGAAGTACTATGTACCATTTAATTTTATTTAGGTGGAGTAACAATTATCTATTGTAATCGTTGACAAAAGTTACAGGATGTTTACAAAAAAATTCACTTTTTGTTTCCCAAAAAATACGTTGCACTTTTTATACGACTACACAAACAAAAAGTAAAGTAAAAAGTCAAAAAAAGTTATCGTTAAATTTTTATCGTAGTCGGGCGAGCCCCGAAAACATGTTCCTTAAACAAAACTATTCTCCGAATTTGATAAAAAGTTTTGATGTGCTTGAGACCACACGATAAAAGTGAAAATTGGTTGTTACTCCGTTTGAAAATATACTTTTTCATTACAAACCTTGTAAACTCTGGTGGGCGTTTACGGAACTAACGTATTACAGATATTTTCCGACAGTTGTTTGACAATTGCTTTTATAAAAATTTTGCGGCAATTTTGTTGTTGAAAATTTACGAAACGGTAAAAAATTTTTACAAGACCTCTTCGTCAGGGTGAACAGTATTTTAAAAGTAGCATGTTTGAATTGTTGATGTGTTTTGGTACCCAAGAACGAAATTTCAGTAACGTAAAATGTCAACAATAATACGCACAATTTACGTAAAAATTTTTATAAAATTGTTATTAAAGTGCTTAAGGTGAATCGATCAGTACTGACAAATTTGTGACAAATGAATTACTAAGTCTATTTTTCTCTCTGTAAATAAATATAATTTATGTGTAGAAAAATAAGTTAAATTTTATAATACATGTAACAGTATTAATATTTGATTATTGTTCAATCTTCTAATTTTAATAATTTTAAAAGTAATGAATTTGATTCTGGTAGTGACGTGTACGCACACATAATAACTAACACGTACACAAATATATTATGGATGTATTGGTATAAAATGACATTTTTATAGCTTTTTTTTTCTATTTATTACAATAACTAAACGTCCAATATTAAACAAAATAGTTTTTTAATGATTTAAAAACATAAAAGAAAATAATTTTCAGTTTTCTAAAATCTTAAAGTTAGTTTTTAATGACACAATTTACTTAAATATATATACCACTGATTCACCTCTAAGCATTCTTTGGCATTTACTCGTACGTTAAAAATTCTAACTTGGAAAATTTTTTTCTTCTAAACTACACGTCAGAAATTATTCAAAATAGTGTCAGTGAATGCATCATATTATTACTAAAATTTCAAATTCTAAACTTGGAAAATTTCAAGTGATCGATTCACCTTAAGGAGGTATTCTAGTCTAGAATTCAAAATTGAAATCAGTACAGGCCGGCAAAGTGGGGACTCAAAAAAAAGGTGTCTTCTGGACGTGATTCCAACCCTCCTGGTGATCTGAAACATAAAATTTTAGTTAATTCTTAATAAAGAAGGATGTAGAATTAGTTGGACGTAGCCAATTTGAAAAAAAATTTCAAAAAATGGCGTCTATTTAAAAAAAAATCATTTTTTCGCCTCCTTTTTTGAACTTTGAAAATTTTTTAAAAATAGTAAAAAAAAATTCCGAAAACCCCTACGTCGGACCAATTTTGATAGTATTAAGAAGGTCTGTAGCAAATTTCAAGTAAATCGGTGCATTAAAACTTGAGATATCGTATCAACCGTATCGAAAAAAGTAGTTTCGAGTAATTTATATTAAAAATTTTAATTTAACACTGAAAAGATACACCGTACATAGGGAAAAATAACCATAACTCCAAAAATAATTCGAATTTCCGTAAATTCTTTCAGAGGCTTATTCTTAAAAGTGTAAACTTTGAAAATATGAAAAAAAAAATAATAAAAATCAATTTTTTCGAATTTTTAGACTAGAATACACCCTTAATTAAATGTGTGAAAATTAACTGTCATATATGTTAGTTCGACGACTTGTCACTAGGGAATCTTATGTTATTTTTATTTATTTTATTTTCAAAAGTATATTGATTTGTCCACCATAGAAACTCTTATTAAATACTTACGAATGACTACATAAAGGACTAAAAAATTTCCTTGTATATATATATTTAATTTTTTTTCTTGTTGACCATCTTTTATTCTTTTATTCTTTGGTCGTTATGGCTACATTTATTCTTTTTCAAAATAAGCAAAATAAATACAATAAAAAAATAGTTGGTATTTTATAATAATATTTTTGCGTGAATCCAATTAAAACATAAACACAATATACAAATAAAACATTTAATAAATAAAATTTAAATACATTACATCAATTTAGATGGGTGGGTGCAGCACTCAAACCACAATTATCATCATTGCAAGCCGTGCAAGTGACCGAATTAGAAGCGGAATTTGAAAAGGTTAAGGGGACGCCAACACCAACACGATATCTACGATCTCAACAACAGAAACAAGCGAAAATTGCCGCTCAAGCTGCTGAAGAGTCCGACGAAGGTAGCATCAAATGAAAATTGAAAAATTAACACTTTCAACCTAACATTACTTTTTATTCAGATGGTGATGCTGAAACAGATGCAGCCGCTGAAGTAGACCCGTACGATCTAATGGAACCGGTTGATATCCTTTCAAAATTACCGAAAGATTTTTATGAAAAAGTTGAAGCGAAAAAATGGCAAGAACGTAAAGAAGCGGTTGAAAAATTGGAAGAATTGCTGAAAGCGCCAAAATTGGAGAATGGTGATTATGGTGATTTGGTTCGAACATTGAAAAAAATCATCGCGAAAGATACAAATGTTATGGTTATTGCATTAGCCGGCAAATGTTTAGCCGCTCTTGCAAACGGATTGAAGAAACGATTTCAACCATACGCTGGTGCTTGTGTGCCAACACTGTTGGAAAAATTTCGAGAGAAGAAAGCGAATGTTGTTACCGCTCTTCGAGAAGCTATTGATGCAATATTTTTATCGGTAATTTGAAGCTAAAAAAGTGATTTATTTTACACTATTGTTTCGATTGAGAGAAAGAAAAATAAGTATGTATTGGTCACACGGATATTAAAAAAAGAAAACATTAAATTTTTTTTTTATGTAAACAAATCATTATATATGTATACAGGGTGGAATTTTAATAATTCTTTAAAACGGTATTTGTTAGAAACAACATAGCTATGTTTTAAGCTATGTTGTTTCTGACAAATTTTGTTCTAAATCATCGTAAAATTTACCGACCTAGCGTCCACTAGGTCGGAAATAAATACAGGTTCGTCCACTAGGTCGACAGAGCGGCGCGGTACCACCCCGGAGAACTTATTGATGTAAGAACCGCGCCGCCCTACATTTCCGACCTAGTAGACGCTCAGCATAAGAGTTATTAAAATTCCACCCTGTATATATATATATATATATATATATATATATATATATATATATATATATATATATATATATATATAATGATTTGTTTACATAAAAAATTTTTAATTTTTTTTTTATATATATCCGTGTGAACGTTTTAATTTCAAATATCATTGAGTGCTTGTGAAACACTACTACGTATGACAGACTTTTATCTGCATTTAAACACACGCAGTATTCATATGTTCACTTATCGTTCAGCTAAACTGAAACTTTAAGCACTCGACTTCCTTGGTTAACATGACCAAAAACCACATAATATGTAAATTAAAAATCACAAAGTGATTGAAAAAATTGATGATATTTGAAATTGAAAAGTTCTAACTGCTTCTCGCATTATAGAGAGTACATACACATAGGTGATTGAATGTTGTCTGTATCGGGCGCCGGTCGAGCAAAGGATTGATGGTGTAATGGATAGCACACCTGGCTAGTTACCAGGAGATCCTGGGTTAGATTCCCGGCCGATCCGGATAATTTTTTCAATCACTTTGTGATTTTTAATTTATATATATTCGTGTGATCAATACATACATATTGCTTCCGAGACTACTAAAGTAGCGGAAGCATTGTGATCACTTTTGAAAAATAAAAAATTTTTTCTCTCCAAAATCAAATTTTTTACGCACATTTTACGTTTTAGAGCTTCCTGAACAATTTTGGTTTGGGCCGTCCGTCTGTCTGTCCGTCTGTGTGTCTCCAATTTTGCACCAAGTGACATAACTTCCGAACTATTCGATTGTTTTTAATGAAATTTTCAGAAATTATGCAGTTTGGCTCCGCGATGGTCCCCTATGAATTTAATCAAAATCGGAGTAACGGTAGCAACGCCGCTACCATGTCATTCCAAAATTGCACCAAGTGGCATAAGTTCTGAACTACTCAATTCTTTTTTATGAAATTTTCAGAAATTATGTAGTTTGGTTCCTATATGGTCCCCTATGAATTTAATCGAAATCGGAGTAACGGTAGCTACGCCGCTGAAAATGAAATCCCATTAAATGTCAATATCTTATTTACTGCTAGTCCTATCTCGCTCAAATTTTTAGGGTATATTGGGGGTTAGTTTCTAAAATATTTTTGCTATTATTTTATAATTTAGCCTTTAAGTCTTTTGAGTTACAACAGTTTTTTATAAACTTCAAGGCGAAAATATAATTTCACGGTATATAATATGTATATTTGGTAGAATACTGTTTTAAAGCCTTTTACGACTACGAGGAAGCTGTGTGCCCACCCTATTGGCAGCGTATTTTTCTTTCTCTCAATCGAAGCACTAGTGTATTTATTTTTAATACTTAAAATTTTTTTTAAGACTAATATTGAAGCAATACAAGAAGATGTGTTAGAGGCCCTTAACAATAAAAATCCATCTGTCAAAGCGGAAACCGCTGCTTTCCTAGCGCGAGCCTTTTGCAGATGTCAGCCAATTGCTCTTAATAAAAAGCTCCTTAAAGCTTACATTACCGCTTTACTAAAAACTTTAAATGAACCAGGTATTATATTTAAAACAAAAATTCAAAATGGCGACTTACATTAAATTCATTTCAAAATTTCTAGATCCAACGGTAAGAGACGCTTCAGCCGAAGCGCTAGGAACATTAATGAAATTGGTGGGCGAAAAACAAATAATGCCATATTTAGCCGACGTAGAAGCTATCAAAATGACAAAAATTAAAGAGTGCAGCGAAAAAGCGGTTATCCTAGTGAAAATTCAAACGGTGAAAAAAGAACGTCCAAATACGGCGCCGATAAAAACGGAACCGTCCCCGACCAAGGCCGGATCGGCTACCGCAAAACCGGTCAAACGGCCCACAAGTACTACGGCGGTGAAAAAGAAACCGGCTACAGCGAATTCGGTGGGCACCAAAAAACCATCAGACAAAGCTGGTAAATCATCGAGTGAACGAGAATTGAGTCCGGAGGAGATTGATGAGAGAGCCGCTGAGTGTCTATCGATGGAAATAATTAGTGGCCTGTTTGATTCAAATTGGAAAATACGGTTGGGCGCCATGGAAAAATTCATGGAAATGGTTAGCGTGATGGACACAAATGATGTGTCCACGCAGGTGTTAGTTCGCACGTTGGTAAAGAAGCCGGGATTGAAGGATACGAACTTCCAAGTTTTACGTATGCGGCTGGAAGCGATTAAAATGTTAGCCGAAAATTACCCATTTTCACCGTAAGTACAAAAATTCAAAAAATTTACGTGAACTTCCCTGAACCAAATCGTTCCCTATTCAGAGTTGTCATTTCCTTATTGCGAAACCTCAGTGACATTTCTCTTTACTTTTCTTTTGGGGTGTTTTTTTTTTAAAAGCTTTTATTTAACTTGCTATGTTAGTATGTTGGTTTAGATCAAATCTTCGAATATAAATTCAGACAGGTTGTAATTTTGCTAGAGGTTTCAAATTTTGCATACGTGTCTAACCTTGATGACAATGTAATATTGTATAATTAGTTTTGCCCTAAATTGCCCCAAACCAAAATTGTTGATTTTTAGTCCTATGCAACTTTTTGACATTTCGAATTGTCAAATATTGTCCATTGATTTTACATTGCAATTTTTTGTTTCCATAGTTATGTTTGATTAGGGTAAATTAACCGATTAAAATATAGGTAAAAAAATTACTTCTTTATTTTATTTTTTAAAATTAATTGTAATCAGACTAAACAGTAGAAAATAAAGTAAAAAAATGTTTTTTAAGAAAAAGCCTTTATTTAAAACTGGGCTAAAAAAATGAAATAACTACTGAGTGAAGTTTGAAGCAATATGCAACATAATTTATAAAAGCTTGAGGCGTTTAATTAAGTTTGGTAAGTACTGAAAAGTAAAATAGCTACACTTATATCCAAAACAGAAATAATTAATAATAACGCTTTAAGCTTTTATAAGTTATGTTGCATATTGCTTCAAACTTCACTCAGTAGTTATTTCATTTTTTTTAGCCCAGTTTTAAATAAAAGATTTTTCTTAAAAAACATTTTATTTTATTTTATTTTTTTTTTTAGGTTGAATACATTAAATAAATTTAAAACTTTGGTCCTTGTAATAGCTACTATTTTTTTTTTATATAATTTCAGGGTGACATCTGAATTTTGTTTGGCCGATATTGTGGACAAATTGGGTGACATTAAAAACGGGGCATTGGCCGCTCAAGTTCTTACAGCAATTGCAGAAGCTACAAAACTTGAATTGGTGTCAAGTGAAGTGTTGAATTTGGCGTTTGAACAGAAGAATCCAAAGGTTCAACAGGAGGCATTATTATGGTTGGCAATTGCTATCAGGGAATTTGGAATGAAGTAAGAATAAGACATGATTTTGTTTGCTATTTAAATGTTCCAGTATTTGAGTATTGACGTGAAAAACGGCTCATTGTACTGACGTCACAATTTGAAAATAAACATCAGTGTTAATTTTTGTAACTTTAAAACTTTGATTATGTTCATAAACATATTAACCCTTTTATCTTAACCATGCCGGAAGAAGAAAATCAGAAATGCCAACATTAAAAACAATGTTGGTAATATTGAACATTACTTACAGTTATACCGTATTTCGGAAAATCTGTCACAGATGGCGGCACTTATACCAGTGAAAGCATATCAAAGCATTTTGAAATGCCATAGTGCATGACGAATTTTTCGAACTCGTTTTATTAATCATTTAAAGAGTTAAAGTAAAAACGAATATTTATTTAAATGGTGTGTAGAAGATAATTTCGTTTCGTAGATGAAAATTATCACGAACCGACATATTTGTTTACAAATTGTGACGTCATTTTGAAGTAATGGTGCGTTTTCAATCTTTTAATTATTTGAAATAGATATTTTTTCTCACAAATTTGAAGGTTTCTGATTGTCATCATTAAATATTGTTATTTGTAAAAATAAAAAATGAATTACACGAATATTCTCTGTTCAAAATGGATTTGCAACAGATGGCAGCACGAATAAGTGTCTGTGTCTTTTTCAGTTCAATCAGTTTGTTTTAATTTAAACACAAAGGAAATTTTAATTATTTTAGTTAATCAATTTCAATGAAATGCTTTTTTAAATCATTTTCTACGAAAAAAATTCCGTTTTTAAGGAAAAGCTGCCTTACAAAGAATTTATGTTGTTATGTTATGTTATTTAAATTTTTTTTTCAGTATCAAGGTGAAATTAGTAATAGAACATGTGAAGAAAGCTCTGGCAGCTACTAGTCCGGCAGTTCGAGCATCAGCTGTAACATTACTTGGAACCATGTACATGTATATCGGAGACAGTTTACTGTCAATGTTTGACAGCGAGAAGTCGGGCATAAAAACTCTAATCGAAACCGAATTCGAAAAGTATAGAGACGAAAAACCACCAGCGCCAACACGTGGCCAACAATCGAAATCAGGCAGTCGAAATTCTCTCGTGGACGAAGAAGAGGAAGAGGATAGCCAACAGGGTGCTCCACCCGCCGTCGTTCAAGACGTCCTCCCGCGCGTCGATATTTCTAGTCAAATCACTGACGCGCTAATAAACGAATTGGGTGATAAAAATTGGAAGGTTCGAATTGAAGCCCTGACAAAAGTCGCGAACATTTTAAACGAGAACAAATCAATTGGTCCGAATATTGGTGATTTACCGCAAGCGTTAGCGCCACGCCTAATTGACAGTAACAGTAAAATTGCCCAAACAACATTGAACGTGTGCGAAACTTTGGCGAAGGCTATGGGCCCACCGTGTAAACAACACATACGCACTCTGTTCCCCGGCTTCTTACAGGGTATGGGCGATAGTAAAACTTGGATTCGGGCCGCCGCGATATCCTGTATAAATGCGTGGGGCGACGAGGCCGGGTATAAAGAATTTTTTGAAGCCGAAATGATCGCTGACGCGCTAAAAACTGGCTCGCCCACTCTCAGAACTGAATTGTGGTCATGGCTTGCCGATAAATTGCCAAATGTCAAATTGAAATCGTTCCCACGGGAAGAACTTGTATGTTGTGTGCCTCATTTGTACAATAATTTAGAAGATAGAAATGCCGATGTACGGAAAAATGCTCAAGAAGCCGTTTATGGAATTATGCTTCATTTAGGTTACGATTCAATGTTAAAACAGTCCGAAAAATTAAAGGTATGACCATTTTTGTGTACTTTAAATAAATTTTTCGTGATTAACTTTTTTTTCCATGTTAATTCCTTCTTTCCTGCACTGAAATCATCCTTGTAGCCAAATTATTCCTTAAATAAAGATGTAAGGCTTCTTTTTTCAAACTTCTTCTATGTTTGTGTATCATAAAAAATTTAATTTTTTATAGCCTGGATCAAAAACAGTTATTGTAGCCGCATTAGATAAAGTACGCCCTAATTTACCCGTAAAACCGCTACCAAGCAAAGCGAAAGCCGAAGAAAATCCAAAAACTGTCAAAAGTGGAGGTGCTAGTAGGCCTTCGTCGGTTTTGAAAACTACTAAAACTAAGGTTAGTATGATTTTTTTTAGGGTTTCGTAGTCAAAATCTCAGAATATCGTGAAAAAAATTTTAATTTTGTCAACTTTTCACTTAAATATAGAGAGATATTATTTTTCACAAATTAGTTTTCGATTAATTAAGTCATCTTCAGGTGCAAAACTGAAAATCTCAGAAAGCTTAATATGTCACATGGGTCAAAAACTTCCAAATTATTTTTTCTACAGTCATTCGCCCTTTTATTGTTAATTTTTGAACCGTGCGTCCAAAAAAATTGTAAAAAACCAAGAACTAGAACGTAATTTTTGTTTTGATTTTGTCGGTAATTTTCGGGGATATCGTTAGAAAAATCTTCTAGAAAATTCTGATTCCTTCAACTACTTTCGTTTTTAGGACTTAGTCTACGTCCCTCTAACTTTTTGACTGTAGATTCAAAAATCTGAAAAAAAAAATGCAGATAATAGCACTTGCTAAGAACTTTCAATTTAAAAATTTTAAATTATTTCAGTCAAATTTTAATTGATAACTTTAAGGTATTTGGTGCGAGATAGTCAGGTACAAAAGTATAGCTCATAATGTATTAATATTCTTCAGTTATTATATTTGTATACCACTTGTTTTTTTTTAATTTCCGCGCGCTTATGTTGTAGCAATATAAAAGAATTGTTGAAAAAGCGTTGTAAAAACATTGTAAAATGATGTTTATAAATTATATTTCAAAAACGGTGCGGTCAATAATTTTTATTTGTTATTAAAGATGGTTTGTAATTTTGTATTTTATAACATATTAAATTTTTATCAAATTCCTTTGACACGTTTTCATTTTATTAAAATAGAGTTTTCCCATAAGTACCCGTGTTAAAATTACAAAATTTTAAAACCGTTTTTCTCAAAATTGGGACAGTTAGTTTTTTTCGGTATAGGTTCGTATTATTGGTATTGAATTAAATAAATTTCTGGAGAAGTTTCGTTAAAATCCTTTGGAAAATCGTTTTTCGGTTTAACTACAAAATTATTACGTAATTGTCCTCCATTTCCTACATTTTATTCCGAAAGTTGCTAAATGTGTAACACGCACTTGACCAATTTTTAATATTTCGTAGTCATAATCACAGAACACTTATGGTTTCGTCATGTCTGTCATTGTTTTGCGTGGTTTGACACGCTCTTGATTAGTTTGTAATCGACAGTGTCGTATTTTTTTAAAATAATTTAACATTTTTAAAACTGCAAAAATAAAAAGAGTACATATTGGATACACATTAAATTAAAGTTTCGTAGTCAAAGGTTAGAGTTTTGAAATGACTATACAACTCCCAAATTTTGCGGGATTCAGCACATTCTTAAGTAGGTAATTTATAAATATGATAATTTTTGTTTTAGATTGGTGCAACAAAAGCTCCAACAACGCGAAAGAAGGATGAAGATATCGATACTTCGCCATTACTAGCGTTAAATAATCTTAAACATCAGCGAAGTTTAGACGAACAAAAATTGAAAGTTTTAAAATGGAATTTTGTGACACCGCGCGAAGAGTTCGTTGAACTACTGAAGGATCAAATGATGGCAGCAAATGTGAACCGGACGCTGATGGCTAACATGTTTCATTCAGATTTCCGGTTAGTTTTAATTAAATTATTTTATTCAGTTTGAAATTTTACTATTGAATTTTTATTTAATTCCAGATATCATTTAAAAGCAATCGAATCTCTAACGGAAGATCTTAACGAAAATATTGATGCGCTAATTGCAAATTTAGATTTAATATTGAAATGGCTGACGCTACGATTTTTCGATACAAATCCGTCAGTGTTATTGAAAGGTTTAGAATATTTACAAACAGTATTTGGGCTTCTTGTTGAAAATGAACACATACTTTCGGACAGTGAAGCTTCCTCATTTATTCCGTATTTAATTTTAAAAGTAAGTTTAATACATTAATAATATTTATTAGGTATTTTCGTCGGGGAAAAATTTTAAAAATCAGTGAGATAAGTTGTATGAGGAATTTAATGTCGTTTATCTTAAATGTCAATTTTTTTATTTTGAGGTTATGCGTTATTGAAACGTAAAAGAATTTGTAGATAATTTTACTTTGTGAAAATCCATAATGAATGATTATAATATTAAGAGCGAAAACTGTAGGTTATTTTTTACAATAATATTTTTTGTAAAGTCCATAATGATTATGGTCAAAAAATTTTTAATTTTGTAAAATTTTCACTAAATATTGAGATATATTATTTATCACTAACTAGTTTTCGGTTGATTAAACCATCATCAGGTGAAATTTGAACTGAACAGAATTCAGTTTGGATAAAAGAATATATATAAATTAAAGACAATAAATGGACTGGTTAAGAAATTGGAAAAATCCAGAGAGAGGTAAACAAATACACGTGTACCGGAAACAAATGGGAAATTACGAATTTGATGTTGAACAAGTTTTAGGTAGATAGCGGGCGGGGAGATTAAATCTAGCGCAGGCAAACAAAAATAGTTAGGTCCATTTTTGATTTTATAATAAGGACCAAGAGAGTCTATCTCATATATTTCCAAGAGGGCAAAAGTCGATTCCATCCTTAACATCATTTTTTATGCACTTGTTATAAAAAAAAATTCTTTTCAGAAACTAACAAAAGAAGTTAAGTTCTTAAAATTCTTAATAAAATAAGAAATAAGTATATAGTTTTTGGAAATGTATTTTTATGGCAACAACTACCCGCTGAAACAGGTTAAGTCTACAAATGGTTTTATTAATGAAATTTATTGTTGTTTTTTATATGTTAAGTCCATAAAAATGTCTTAAAAAATTTTAGTTTAAGGTTTAAAGTTTATTTTTTTTACGATTTACTGTGTTACATGTTAAGAAAGTAGTTGATTTAAAAAAATTTTACAAAATGTCATGTAAACTTCAAGATAATTCAAATAAATTGATATTGCCTGCATTTCATTTTAGTTTTACTCTCTGTTGTAAAGTTGATATTTTGGACTTAACTAGTTTTGTCTGCCTACGCTAGAAATAATGAATATTACGAAAGATTTTTAAATTTAACTTGAATAATTGTTCAACATCAAATTCGTAATTTGCCACTTGTTACGGTACACGTGTATTTGTTTACCTCTCTTCTGGGTTTTTCCCATTTCTTATAACCAGTCCATTTATTGTCTTTAATTTATATATATTCTTTTATCCAAACTGAATTCTGTTCAGTTCAAATTTCACCTGATGATGGTTTAATCAACCGAAAACTAGTTAGTGATAAATAATATGGGTAACTTCAAAAATGTAAACTTTACCGCATCGATACAGCATCATGACTTTTCTGATGCGTCTAATACTACATGATGCGCTGCTGATGCTCTCTTGAAATTTAATGCACATTAGATGTTTTTGAATGAGATATTGGTATCATTTAGCCTCCGACTTGGCTACAGCTATAGATAATATAGCAATACAGTCCTTGTATAGGTATATTATCTTTGAATTTCAACTTGAACTTACTTGAAATTGAAAATATTGAAATTATTTGAATAAAAAATATTACATACCTATTTTGAATACAAGATGTATTCAAATAGTTTAAACAATTTTAATCAAAGGTAAATCTTTTTCAACAATTTGTTTTTCGGAATTATTACTGTTGGTGTTAATACCTACATAATATGGCAAGTAGTTACAATTCTACATTATACACATTACATGCATCTTGGACACGCTTCACCAAATTTCTTGATGCATTGTTTTAACGCTTCAAATGCAAAAATGAACTTTTGATTTTTCGTTGTGATGCATCTGATGCATTTTTGAACTTTTGACTGTGCCTCATGCAAGCAGTAATGCATTTTTCTCAATATTATTTCAATATTTAAGTGAAAATTTGACAAATATAAAAATTTTTTCACCACCATAAAAGAATTTATTTTTTTGCTTTAATTATTTAATATTTATTTAGGTTGGCGATCCAAAAGACGCCGTACGAAATGGTGTACGCGCCCTCTTCAAACAGATTGCCTTTATCTACCCGGAACATAAACTATTCTCGTACATAATGGAAGGTCTAAAATCGAAAAATGCGCGACAACGAACCGAATGTTTAGACGAATTAGGCTATTTAATTGAACATTACGGAATGGGCATATGTCAACCGTCACCGGCCCAAGCACTACGTGAAATCGCCAAACAGATATCCGATCGCGATAATACAGTGCGCAACGCAGCATTGAATTGTATCGTGCAAGCGTATCGATTGGAGGGCGAGAAAATCTATCGATTAATCGGGCAAATTGCCGACAAAGATCTGTCACTGTTGGAGGAGAGAATTAAGCGTGCGGCAAAAACACGTGCCGCGCGTGTTCCGCCACAGCCACCGAACCCGCCAGCTCAACTAATATCACCGAGTCGAAACAAACGCGATACTTATATTGAACCGGAACCGGAACCGGTCGAGGAGGAGGAAGAGATGGAACCGGAACCGATAGATATACCGGCAAAACTTGACAGGTTTGTTGCAAATGGTGTATTCTTTGTACACCTTTTTTAAAAATAAATTTTGTTTTTTGAGAACGTTTAAGCGAAAAATAGGATTAGGGCTGAAAATAGTTTAATTTTTCATAGTAAAATAATTTTTATTAAAAATTTATTACATGTTTAGAAATTTTAGTAAATTAGGTATACACAGATAAATTAATTGGTCTAAGGATGCGTATTTTATCTTACTATCAAACAAGTTCTTATCTTAAAGTAGGTAGCTCCTATCTTTCTCTTACAATATTTGATTTGAACTTCTTCCCAAGTTATTTAAGAATCGGATTATAAGTATAGATCACGTCAAATTTATCGATATCAAAATTTTTCGATAGGGTGTATCCCGTAAACGGTGCTCACTAGCACAGAAATAATAAAATTTTGTGAAAGAAACGTGTTTAAATTTTTCGGTTTGCAAATTTTGTTGGTAGAGTGGGGCGGGACAGTATTTTTTCACATTCATCATAAATAAGAAACTACAGAGACTTAAAATTAAAAAAAAAACCGTAGTAGAAAAAATGCACTACGCATGTACACTACTAAACCGCGCAGACGTTTGTGTAAATTCAGTAGTGCACATGCGTAGTGCATTTTTTCTACTATAGTTGAACACGGTCAAAAGCCCTTTTATTCTATTTGGTCTTTTTAGTTTACTTTTGAATTTCAATTCCATATTTTGGATTCCTTTTGGAATAAAGGATTGTTTGATTAGTTAATAAGGAACTTTGGTAATAAGGTAAGAGATGCATCCGATAGGAATTAATTTCTTTGATATTTTTGTACGCTTTAATTTCATAAATTTTTTAAAGTCCCTGAAAACAACCCGTTATAAGTTACAACATACAAAATAAAGGTCTACAAAAATATCTAATGATGATTTATAATTTAAATTAACAAAAAGACTGTTCTTTAATGATATTAAAAATAAGTTATTTTTCTTTTTTTCTGGATTTTTTGGATTTTTTTTTTTATTAACGCCGTATTAACATAGACTTATATGTTTATAAACTAATTATTTGGAGGTCTTTTATAAGGCGAATAGTGATTTATTTTATTTAATTCATAAAGATGTTTCAGACTTTTCATTTATTTATTTTTTTCTTTATATTTTGAGTGACGATTTTTTCATAACAAATTAAAATTAATCAAATGTAAATCAAATACTACTCATATCAAGGGTTCTTGTATCATACATATTGTATGCTGAGGTATTCTCATAACTTGAGAGAAAAACAATTTCGTAATTTACATAATTTTTTTTCTAAATGACGCCACAATTTGTAAACAAACATACCGATTCTGATAATTTTCATTTACGAAATGAAATTGTATTTAATTTTTTCAGAATTCAAATAATGATATGAATATAATCAAAATTTTAAGGTTATAAAATTTGAAATTGACGTTTGTTTGTTTTCAACACTGAGCACTGAATCGAACATATTAACATATGTTTGCTAGAAATACCACAGGCATTAAATTTTGAAGCACGACTCCATTTTAGTGAGCCCAACTTGTAACCACGGAGACTTGTTTATAAATATTAGATAAACCATTAAATTAATGGTTTGATCGCCATTAAAGTAATCCCATCAGTCAATTTTTTTGCTTCAATTTCTTAATGTATTTGTAATACACAGCATTCTCGCTAGTCGTTTCTCTCCTCGATGGTTTTCAAATTGTGACGTCATTACAGTGAACTGTTTTTTCGCGTCAATTTTTTCATTTAAAAATGAACGGTTATTTTTTCATGATTTTTACAAAATTTACCAAAAATAAAAGAAAAAGAATATGAAAAAATAAGGCAGTAGAATTTTTAAAATTTCGGTCAAAGAAAAACTCAAAAAATTACCTATAATTAGGATTTAATTACTGACAGTTCTGAATTTAAAAAAAAAAAAAATATTAACACTTTCAGTCCCATGGCTTCGGCATCCGAAACCAAACAAAACATCCCCAGAAGCCGACCACAATCAGTGATTAATTGATTAGTTGGTTACACATTATGTGTGCGATGTTTATCATCATTTATCACACGGATGTGTTCCTACTCACACAAATACAGACATACCAACACACACTACTCTTTTGGTTTCTATGTATAAAAAATTTTAAGATAAACAAAAAATACATAAAAAATATAATTTATATTTTTAAATAAAATTGATTTGAATGTCAGTGTATATTACTGTATATGTAGTATGTACGTATCACGTACGTATGTTTACAGTTTTACACATACATGTTGAACTGTGCTGAATCTATTTAGTGTTTGAATCATTTTATTTTATGTATTTGTTTATATAAACTTTTTTTTTTTAAATATTGCCGGCTATTTTTTTTTAAATAGTCCCGGCCGATCCAGTTTGGTAATTTTTCAAACACTATGTCAATTTTAATTAACTTAAATGTGTTATGTAAAAATCGTCATTGGATTTACTTAAATTTTATATCGCGCTTTTTGCACTGCATGTCGCTTATTAAATATCCTCTTCAGTGTTCGCCGTACAGAATCAACGATCAACAATAATTGTCACGATACGAATAAAATGAAGAGATCTACACACCACACCAATGCACAGTTAAAAACGACGCAAATAACCGCCGTAGGCGTCGATAAACAAACAAATCGTACAACACAATCGTTATCACGCACGAAAACGCCCGAAAATTGCCAAATTGCCAATGAAAATGAACATGAAAAGTATGATATTAACAAAAATTTATGGTGTAATCAATTTATGACAATTGTTTCGATATGTTTTGTGGTTATTGGGGTACTAATAGGCGGATGGTGGTGGTCGTAGTGGCTTGTGCATGATTTTTTTTTTACAATATATTTATTTTTATTTATTTTATTTCTATTAAACTGCACTTTTCTATTCTAATAATTGTATTTTATTATTTTTTTTTTAAGTTTCGATTTCATTTTGATAAGAAATAATTAGGCCTCGATTTCTGTTTTGGTATCAAATTGAATATTATTCGATTTGAATTTCAAAATATGCCCACGTAATTTTTTTCACTGATTATATGTTATACGAGAGTTTTGTATTTTTTCGAATAAATTTATGTTACCTAATAATTTAACGAGAACTGTCACCTAGCAAAAACACGACAGCGTACGTGGAGTGTTTTTAGCTCAAAGCATATAATATTGTAAAGAATATTTGCAAGTATGTCTATCATTTAAGTTATATTAGTGTGATAAAATCAGTTTTTTTACGAAATATTTAATTTTTTTTTTTTTTTTTTTGATAAATAATGGTTTGTTTATTGCAATTTATAAAAATAAAAGTTTAGATATGATAGAGAAGGAAACTGAAATAACTTTTCATTTGTAAGTAAATTGAATAAATACATTAAACTATTTTTTTTTTAAACGTCAAATTTCCTGATATTTTTACAGTGAGCACTGAATCGAACATATTAACATAATGTTTGCTAGAGATACGACAGGCATTAAATTTTGAAGCATGACTCCATTTTAGTAAGCCCAACTTGTAACCACGGATACTTGTTTATAAATATTAGATAAACCATTAAATTAATCACAGAGCACTGAATCAAACATATTAACATATGTTTCCTAGAGACAACACAGGCATTAAATTTTGAAGCATGGCTCCATTTTAGTAAGCCCAACTTGTAACCACGGAGACTT
Source organism: Brachynemurus nebulosus (assembly GCA_035578155.1). Classification (NCBI taxonomy): domain Eukaryota; kingdom Metazoa; phylum Arthropoda; class Insecta; order Neuroptera; family Myrmeleontidae; genus Brachynemurus; species Brachynemurus nebulosus. Next base: position 74,382,454 of record JAPWDM010000002.1, on the reverse strand, counting down.
GTTTATAAATATTAGACAAACCATTAAATTAATGGTTTGACCGCCATTAAAGTAATCTCATCAGTCTTTTTTTTTGCTCACATCAGTCAATCTTTTTGCTTCAATTTCTTAATGTATTTGTAATACACAGCATTCTCTCTAGTCGATTCTCTCCTCAATGAAATTAATGGTTCGACCGCCATTAAAGTAATCCCATCATTCAATTTTTTGCTTCAATTTCTTAATGTATTTGTAATACACAGCATTCTCTCTAGTCGATTCTCTCCTCAATGTATTTTTAGATGTCAAATTTTATGTGACGATTATTATGATCCTCACACCTCACCTCTTGGCTTTACTGGTTTTCACATTATATTATGTGCTCTATGGTTTTTGAGTTGATGTTTGAGTTCTTCGAGTTAAATTGCTTTTAGGCAACAAATTTGAATTGTAGAAAACACAAATTTATTCAGAAAAAAATATAAAACTCGAGTGTAATACGGTAAGACAATTCAACGAATAAAATAAGTTGTAATATTTCGCTACTATGGTTTTGAATCAATTAAATTTACCAATAAAAACTTCTTTCATTTTTATCGTGTTTACCTACAATGAAATAGCTAATGAAAAGTTGTCTACCATTTTTTTCCACTGTAAAAATTGTTTCTAACTTTTTTCTACGGTAAAAGTGAGAAAATTATTATGGCCGCAAGCTCAAAAAACCTCCAGAAACTGAGGTGAGGGGAACACAAATTGTATTATCTATAATTATGTTTTTATATGAGTGAGTGAGTTCTATTTATTAATATGATAGACAAAGATAAATGCAAATGTAGATAAAAAAGTTTTTTTTAGCTTGCGCCCATAATACGTAATTGACACAAAGATTACGCATGCGCCTCTAGTGGGAAAATTAGAAGCTGTATCAAGTAAAAAATGTACTTTATTAATTTGCATACAAATATGCATTATACAAATATGTGCGGGTTATTAGATTTTTATAGCCAATTAAACGTATACGTATATTTTTACTTGATACAGTTTCTAATTTTACCACCAGAGGTGAGAGTGAAAATCTTTACGTCACCAATAAGACTTAAGGCGGCCTATTCGAAAAAATTGTTCATGTCAATTGCCATTATAAAAATTTGTGACCGACAAAGGCCGACATCTCTAAGCAATTTAGATTGCTTATCGCTGTTGAACGAGTTAACTCGTCTTTAATCATCAAAATATTTAAAACAACTTCAAAATATTTACCGTCAATTAATAACGTTAAAATTATACCGTGCAGTAACCAAGCAATTGCATATTAGTCGTAGAAAAAGACAGATATATTTTGATATTTTTAATTTTTTATATAAATTTTATTATATTTTGAAATATTTGTTATACTTTTTTTTTTTAAATATGGAAATAAATCGAACAAATAATTCTCAAAAAGACTTGTAAGCTCATTTTAAAGTTTTCCACTTTGGTTTAATTGATCGTAGAATGTAAAGATGGCAGTAAAATGTAGTATTTTAGTATTTTTGACATTTTAAATATTAATAATTCCCTTTTTGATCTAAAAGAAAGAAATTTGAAAAATACCCCTCTTCTAAATACACAACCTCGTATTTCAATACAGAAAAAAATTACTTTAGTTATTAATTTAAAATAACAGGACATCGTTAAAGTCAGCTGAACCACCGGCACCAGTTAGCGGGCCATTCTGTCTGGACATGGACTTAATTGAACGTATTGAAAAGGAACCAGTCAAATTGATATGTCCGAAGATAAAAAAGATGGATTTAGACTTTATCTATGAAGAGACACCACAAATACCGCTTAATCCAAGGTTAATTATTGTTTGTTTGTAATTCTGTCTAGTGTAGAAGTAGTTAAATTTAGTTAAAAAAATAATTTTATGCATGTCTAGTTTTTTTGGACTTGGTATTTTATTAACATTTAGTTTAGATTATCCTGGAGTAAAGAATTGATTGCTTAAAGCTTTAAAATCAAAGGATCAGAGTAAGCCTAACCTAAAAATTCCTGTAGCAAAGAAAAGAGAACTATTTTTGAGTGTAAATTCTGTATTTGGGACAACAATTGTACCTAAAACAAAAAAAAAACATGTTTTAATCGCTGAAACAGTAAAGTTGGTGGAATTTATAAGAAATCAGAAGCATCATGTCGCCGATGAAAATTCGAAAAAGATAGTATTTGTCGCAGTGGTGCAGTTAGCCCTGATTGGGGCCTGTTTTAGACTCACATAAACAAAATTTTTGCTTATAAATGTTGGGGTCCCAACTACGCCCCTGATTTGTCGCCATTTTGATCACTTGTTAAAGGGGATTTACAAAAAGTTTTTTAGATATCTCGAAAAATATTGATTTTTGGGCAAAAAATGACATAACTAAATTTTGTTACTTATAAAATTTTCAAAAAAAGGCTTATCTTTCGAAATTTTAAATAGCCCTGTTGCAGCATCCTGCATAACATGGTAAATTTTTCAGAGCTTTTAAGGATGTCCTATCACAAAGGACAGATATACATATATTTCGGTTCAAAAAATCAAATTTAATTCAAATAACGTAAAAGCCCCTATACCGGAACACTATTTTTTGGTGTTTAATTAAACTGGCTTATAAAAATTGACAAATAAATTAAACACTCATTTTTTTCCCTTAATAAGCATGATAGAAAGATTTTTTAATCCAATGAATATGTTTTTAAAAAAATAAAGCCCAAAAATTGTTATTTATTAATGTTTTTCTTTTATAAAATGTCGACATCTATATCCAAACAGAGAAATATTAATGACACTAGAAATTGGGAACCGATATACAAACAGACGTGTAATATGAGTAATATGGCACATAGAGTGACATCTAGACGTCAACGTAGAAAACATAGAATGGTTTAAGTATCAGACGTAAATAAAGGATCAAAATACTGTATTCAACAAAAATTGTTTTATATAAATATGTACTTCTTTAATTAAGTAAGGAAACATTAAATGCAAGGTAAATTTAAATTGAAAAATAATCATTCTATTAATACTAATTTTTGTTGTCAGAGGTGTCTTATGTTAAAACGGTTCGGACATATGATTGCGTTCCGGTATAGGGGCTTTTACGTTATCACTAAATTGTTTAAATAAAAAAAAAAAAACAAATCAGAATAACATTTCTAATTTTTCTCGAAAACTAATTTACATAATTATGATAATGGTTCATAAACTTGTTTTTCCGTAGTAATTTATTATTTTCAAATAAAAATCGACGCTTCTAAATGGCTGCCATTTTTTTAGCTATCGATTGTAGCGCCTACTAGTAACAGTGTTTTCATTCGTCACTAGATGGCGAAATATTAAACCACGCTCCCATGATTGATATGACGACAAATATTGTTTTTTTTTTTTCGAGGTTCCATTAACAAAATGATGCCTAGCGACTTCTGATTTCTTACAAGTTTACTATTTCAGCAATTACTACTCTTTTTTGCCTTAATTTTCATGTTTACCGTTCTTTTTTTTTAGTGTAATGCCAATTTCTCCACCAAAACGAATTATACCAAATGAACATTTCCTGTCGTCCAATTCAACCACATCATCGATATCAAGTGCAGCGCACCTTTCACTGAATAAAATTCAATTACCACCGATTGCCGCTCACCAGGAGTCACTGTTGGAACGAACGCTCAACGAAATCGCTAGTCCCGATCTGAATATCGCCCTACACGCCATCGCACAAATGGAGGCCATTTTACGTTCGAGTAAAGCGAATCTTATGACCACCTATGAGGATCAATTCATGAACGTGGTGCTGGAACAAATGAAATCGTTGCGTCAATTAAATATGCAAAATCCGGACACGTTAAAAGCGTATCGGGCTTGTCTTACGGTCTTAGTTGCTGTAAGTAACGATTTTCTATACATTTTACGGAAGCAGATACACAATCAATAATGAAATATTTTACGATTGTCACAACCGCTTCCAAGAACAAAATATAAGCTCTACGATGACTATGAATTCCCAAAGTGTTGATTCATAGACAGATACAGAGCTAACATTCTATTACCAATCATCATCCAAAAATTGAGTTTTTGAATAAAAAATAAATATCATTTTTTTTGTTTTATTTCAAATCTACATCATAAATAATATTGATAATCGATATGAAAAATTCTTAAAAAATGATATATAATAAATAATAAATTAATTAAAACTTGAAAAATTTTAAAAAATATCATTTGGTAAAAAACAGCACATTTTTTCCGGATTTATTTTTGTATTGCTATCACAAAGTGGTACAAAACAAGCTCGATATTTCTTTAGTTTCGATATTTCGACAGTGAAGTTTATAGCAAGCTACAATAATTTCATAGCAACAATAACAGTAGGAGAGCTACTGGCCGATTTGCGATGGTCATTTCAACACGCGTTAAATTGAGAGGATAGGATCTTGGATACTACTTACTCTACACAAAAATTCAGTTCTGGCAAGCCTACTCGGCCGGGTTGAATTTTTATGTAGAGTAAGTATCCAAGATTCTATCTTCTCAATTTAATACGTGTTGAAATGACTATCGCAAATCGACAAGTAGCTCTTGGTCTATAATCTATTTGAAAATAAAAAGACACTAATATAGCTATGTTCAGGCCATATAACCTTTATTACGTCACATAAGCGCTCGGAAACTATCGGCTCGTTATCGGTTCTAAGTTTAAAAATTTATTTTTAATTTAATATAACTTCATAATTATTACGTTTAAAAAAAATAAAAAGAGTTCTTATAAAACATATATGATCTTTCCATTGATAACAAAAAAAATTTTTCTTTAAAAACCTAATTGTATATTATTCAAGCATATTACTAATTAATTAAGTCTCTATAAATATTATTTTATAAAAAAAGCTATGTTGTTTCCAACAAATCCCGTTCGAAATCATCGAATAAAATTTTATCAAAATTCACCGAAAAGTGTGAGACTTAATAAAATTCCACCCTGTATATGTATAATGACTTGTTTACATGTTGTTATTTTTTTTTAATATCCGTGTTACCATTACATATGCAGTTACCTTTTACTCAATCGAAGTAATAGTGTGTTTAATAGTAATAAAATTATAAATTATTAACTACAATAATTACAGCGAATTGTTGTTTCTGTTCATCCCATCATTGCTATATAGTCCATTTTACGGTATTAAATATCGAAATTTTTTTTTTTTTTTGTAGTTCTATGAAAGCAAAGTTGGTGGAAGACGTATTTCCAGAGATATTCTTGGAGGCATGTTGGAACAGTTAATCGGTTTGTTAACTGACAAACAGCTTGCCTCATTACCGGATGCGGATGCGTACACGAGAGTCATAAACACCCTCTGTGTGCGATTAATTGAACGATCTGATCACACGAATATTATTTGGTAAGAAATTCAAAAATAATTTTTAAAATTTTTTAAATAATCGAAATAATTTTTTTGTTGTAGTGCATTAGTAAAACTTTTACACGATTCATCGCCACCAGGTGTCGCGTCATCACGTTACGTGGAATTAGTTATGAAATGTTTATGGAAAGTTGTCAAATTAATACCTTCGTGGGCCGACGAGTTAGATTACGATTTAATATTATTGGAAATTCATATTTTCTTCAGTCATTTCCCGTCCTCGTGGTGGAAACAGCAACCGGTAGACACGCCAAGTCGAACGATGAAAACCGTTTTACACGCAATGGCAAAAATTAAAGGTCAAAATATACTTGGAAACATGTCGAAAATTCCAAATCCAAACGGATCCGAATTATATATGTATTTGGTGAAAATATTAAAATCGTTCAAACAAGAGGAAACGAAACAGCAACTGCCGCAATTGAAAAAGGATCCGGCACCGAAACCATTGTCAAGGTCAATGCATAATTTGTTATCAGACATATTTCAAAAGATTGGTGTTAAGGAAACCACTAAAGAAGGTCTCTTGCTTCTGTATGAATTCCGTGAACAACATCCAGAGGCTGATATAGAGCCATTTTTGAAACGGTCGAGTCAATTTTTCCAGGATTATATTGAAAAAGGTTTAGAGGTAATTTTTTTTTAAAATAAATTAATGATTAATCGATTACGAAACTGATAATTGAATGATCTTTATATCATTCTTCGTTAAAGTACGTAGTTTTTGAAATACCGTAAATCGGGACAGACGCTCAAATAATTCAAAATGGTTATTAAACCAGTTTCTTACCTCGTGATTTATTTAATAATCTGTATACAGCATAACCTTTTTTTATGCGGTGGATAGGGACCGCATAAAAAAATTGCATAAGAAAAAATATTCAAAAACTTCATAAATGTAATCTTATTTATAATGCGCCCATACACGGTTCAACTTGTTGTACAACTTGGTTGAGTTGTACAACATGTTGAATCGTGTGTGGGGCAGTTGGTCAACTATTTTGATGGTTGCATAAACGGTTGAAGTAAAATCAAAATATTTTGATTTTACGTGGGCGGAGCAAATGGTCTATGAACATGTTGTACTGTGTGTGGGGTATTTGAACAACAAAACCAGTACATATATGCTGTAAAGGGTGTAAATCAACAAAATATTTACAGCGGTAACAATTGGAAAGTTTAAATATTTGATTTTGTTTGTTATTTCCAATAGCTTGCGGTGATACCGCACTTGAAAATTTTAAATTTTTGAAAGAATTTCCCGTTGCAAGAAACCTTAATGTAATTTCCAAGTGTGTTTTTGCAGAAATTGCATCACGCATAAACGTATCTTCTTTGTTTATTAAAGGTGTTATTTTTACTAAAATATCATTAATAATTTATTCGTTCATTCGCATATAATTTTTATAATCGTTTGGTTCACGTTCACAAATTTTTTTTAATAGTTTTTCATTAGAAAACTTTTTTCCCAACCACTCTTTGCTCTATTTTCTTTTTTTTCGTTTACTCAAGTTTTTTTTTACTAATTTCTGCAATGACTGCTAAGGCAAGAATTTTATCCATAATTTTAACGAAGTTCTCTTTTTCAAAAATTGTGAATAACTGAAGTTGGACAACAAGTTGAACCGTGTATGGGCAGCATAAGAACTGAAAATGACTCATTTCAAAAATAAAATTTTGTCACGTATAAAAGTTATTATAATTTCTACTATCCTTTTTCAATATATTAGATAGTATATCTTGTGAGAAATAGCTATAAAACGAGTTTGTCTGATACATAAATTTATGTGAATGAGTCATTTTCAGTTGTCATCCTTTTCACTATAACTATAAAAAGTATAGTTCGCTCCAGATTGTAAAAAAATCCTTTTTTACCGCATTAAAAAAAAAGTTTTATAGAAAATACATAACTCAAAATTGCTTTTCTAAGCAAGATAAAGCATTGATTTACACGAGAACATTTTATTTCATTTTTATAATATTATAAATACGATAAATACATCTGTAAAAAACATTAATGATGCAATAACTTATATTCTTATGCAATGTACTTGATTAAATGCTTTAAAAACAATCAATAAGTAATTTTATCAAAGTAAATGATTATAATTAGTATTTAGGTTTCTTATTTTCTCTTGCTTTTTATTCACATTATGCACTTTAATGGGCATTTTTTTTAAAAACCGCATAAAAAAGATTTAGCTATTATATATTTTGTTGATGTATCAGTTTGAAAAAAAAAATTGTAAAAGTCAAAACTTTTACCCACTAAAAAAACCATAAATTACAAACATTCGATTTGTGTGCAAAACAAACCGCTAAGTGCAATTTGTTCCCAAATTCAGTGACTTCAAACGGTGATTTAAAAATTTCAATATTGATTTTCTCAAAAACTATACATCACAGAGAAAAATTCGATTAAGATTTTTTATTCCATTTTTCATGATCTATTACCGTATAAATATTAATTTATACTATTTAAATAAAATTAGGATATTGCGGCGCAAAAACGAAAACATGAAGCAAGAAATCATTCAAATAAATCTGAAATTGTCCATTCGGTAGTTGACAGTACACGAACAGTAGAGTCGGCAGAACATTGGTTGGAACGTTTAAGAAGTTTAGAGGCTATGGCTGCTAATCCAACGTCCGGTGCTTTAAAGTCAGATGAAAATTTAAATTCTATGAGATCCGAGGTACGTATTCTCACGTGTAATTGACAGTTTGTAAAAAGTAGTAGTATACAATATTGGAATCTGTTAAATGAGCGGGGCTTAAAAAAATGGCCGACGAAAAATAAAATGATAAATATTAAACTGTTTGCACTTGGATCAACGGAAGTCCGAGGCAAAGAAATTTTATTGACGGGAGAAAATTTTACATTTGTAAAACACTTAAAATGTGGTAAAAATATGAAAAAATTTGTTAATGAACTAGTGAATGTCAAGATTTAAACGGTAAACGTCATGAAATAACTAGTCTGACTTTTCAACACTAGATGTCTTACCGTCATTCAACAGCTTCCAAGAGTATACTGTAGAAGTTTCACTTAAATTGTAAGTTAAAAATCTATTTCTGCATGTCATTCGATCGAACTTTTGGCGGAAAATTAAAAAAAAAAAATACGCTACCAATAGGGTGTGACACACAGCTTCCTCGTACTCATAATAGATTGTTATACAATATTTATAGTGATTTTGTGTTTAATTGTTACTTAAAAGGGATGCTTGAAATGAGAATAACTTTAAGGTACAAAATTCAAGTTTTCCATTAAATTTATAACTTGAAATTATATTTTCGCCGTACAGTTCATGAAAATTTATTGTAACTCGAAATATTTAAAGGCTAAATTATAAAATAATAGCAAAATATATAAAATTTGAGCGAAATGGAACTAGTAGCAAGAAAAATATCGACATTTAATGGGATATCATGGTAGCGCCGTGGCTACCATTACGCTGATTGCGATGAAATTCGTAGGGGACCAACTAAGAACCAAACCGCATAATTTCTGAAAATTTCATTAAAAACAATGGAATAGTTTAGAAGTTATACCACTTGGTGCAAACTAATAAATAAACGGAAAGCCACGGTAGCGGTGTCGCTAGCGTTACATCGATTACGATGAAATTCGTAGGGAACTATCTAGAAATCAAACTGTATAATTTCTAAAAATTTCATTAAAAACAATCGAATAGTTCAGAAGTTATGTTACTTGGTGCTAAAATGTAATAAGTGCGTGAAAATTTTCATTTTTTGGGAGAAAAATTTTTTTATTTCAAAAGTGATCATAATCATTTCGCTACTTTAGTAGTCTTGGAAGCAAAAAAAGAAAATGATTGTACACAATAATTGAAGTACCTAACCACAATTTTTTGTATTTTTTTTTTCAGACTGATGTGGATACATTACGTCGCCGGCTAGAACAAGTGAAAAGTTGTTTAGAGAATGGCAATTAAACACATACAACAACAATTACCGTCATTAATTACTATTTATTGATTAATAATATTTGCCTATAAATTCCAAAGAGGGGGGAACACATTATGAAAATGAGAGAAATATATACTTTGTTAGAAAAACTTTTTGTTTTTGATAGTATTATTAAATATAAATACGAATTTAAATTCATTTGATCGAAAATTCGTTGTCAAACCGTTCCATTTGTCACTTATGAATCACTTAATTAAATATGACAACATAAAATATTATTTTTGATATGTAATATGTTTCGCCCATGCGGTGCCACAAATTATATATTTCTCTTTTTCACCCTTCACCCTCTGTGATTGATAGATTTTAAATAATTAGAATTAATATAACAATAACATTATAAGTAATAATACACTAGGATTTGAATTTGTTTAGAAAGCGATCATATTTAAGACTGTAGATTCCCTTTTTAAAAAAAAACAATAATAATCCTTATTACGTAATATTCAATAAAATTTGTGTATATCACTCTCCTGTCCATAAATCAGTTAATAGTGTGTAAATTTGAGGCTTTGTTTGTTTTTTAGATGACGTGTTTTACATTGTGTTACCCTTACTGTAGTTTGTTGCACACATTTCATTCCGCAATTAGGAAACAAGTCATTTTTATTGTTGAAAAAATATATTTTCCAAAGAAAATTAAAAAAAAATACGAGATATTTTCATAATCTTTATTAAATACGTTAAAATCATGCAAAAACGTGTGTTTTTTCTGTTGTCATGCGTCGTAGAAACAAATATGACGTCGATTATGCCGCCATTTTTATCTCTGATGTGTCTGCCATCTATCAGAATTTTAATTAGGTAGGGTTAACTTCACACGTGATATATTAGCTCCACAGACCAATGAACACTATTATATTATACTACTAGACAAAGCGTAAAGCCAGTTTGTAGACATTTCTCTTGAAGCAGGTAACAGGGTGAGACCGGGTGAGTATAATGTCAATTTTTGAGCAAATGCGACTATAATTTTGGCAGAACATAATTTGTATACGTACGTATTTTGAAAATAAAGCGAATACCACTTTCTTTCTTTCAAAATTTTCCAGTTTCTTCTCAAAAAAGTAAAATTTTATTATCAATATTATATTTTGGCAATAATTATTTGAAAACGTTACTGCGGATACAATCGGTTACTGCATTGATTACTGTATTACAGAATACTGTTAAGTCCGAACTTGGTCGTAACTGACTGCCTCAATTATAAATTTATATAATTAGTCTATATGTTCATTGGTCTGTGATTAGCACCTTTTTATTCCGGATGCAAATCATAGATAGTGCAGATTCCAATTAATTAGGATAGGATCTAGATGATTTGGCAGATTTAATCATGGCAGAAAATTAAAAATAACTTTTGTCTAAAATAGATCCTTCCTGAAGAACATGGATAACATTTAATAAAGATTATGAAGATTGCTGTTAATAAGTTAGCCGTAGTATGGAGTAGTTATTACGTAATTTCTGTTGACGTACGAAATTCTCACAAAATTTTATTACCCTAAATGAATTTAATTTTTTTTATATGTTTTCTGTTTATAGTGTTTATAGTCAACTCTCTGAAATTGTTTTAGTTGGTTTTCTCGGTGAAAACTTCTAATAAAAATGAGTCACGAAAAAAATAGTGCTCTGTATATGTATAATTTTTGTAATAATTAATAGTGTTGAGCCCGAATCAAAATCGAATTTGATACCAAATAGCACTACAAATTTCAGAATTAAATTCTCACTAGAAAATTAACAGTATTAACAATTTTCATTGCCAGCCTCGTGTTCGATTTGTGGTATAAAAAATTTCCAGTACATTTGCGCATGTGCATTAGTAAACCGCGCGAATATATTAGCAAAAATTTAAATAGGTAACGTCTACAAATTTCCAAATATGGTAGTAGACGTCAAATAATTTGAATTTTGTGTTTGCGCGGTTTAATAGTGCACATGCGCGAGCATTTTTTATACCACAAATCGAACACGGTCCAGTGGTGACGGTGAGGGCAGTACTTCTTTCTGACGATAAGTGCGCTACCTATTGATATAATTTAGAAGTAATACTCCGTTGTCAAATGACAACATACGCAATCGGGAAATTTAATATTTTGAAATTATTACAAATTTTTTGTACATAGTTGTATTTTTTTTCCTCAAAATACAATCAGTTTTTCAATCATATATACATATATATACATGACGCCATTTTGTGCGCCCAATTTACATAATTTTCAAGAATACCAACAAAAGAAAAAATGTATTATTAACACTTAAAAATATTTTACGAACTCTCTCGAAATTTGATTGAATATTTATTTGAAAATTGTCAATAGAACTATTTTTATTAATTTTTTTTTTTTATATAAAATTAATTTTTAACTTGATTAGTTAAATTTTAATTTATCTGCTTGTTAACGATTTTGTCTCTATCTATTAAGTGATGTAAGTACTATAATAACAAAATTGTTGACATATTATTAAAATTTTTTAAAATTATGTTTATGTATTTGATTAATTACTAAATTATTACATTATAATTAATGCACTAATTAGCATGATTGATATATGAGTTTTTTTTTTTTATTCTAAAAATGTCCTATTATTTTAATATTAAAATAAATAATATTTATAAATGAAGTTAAAATAATTTATTGTTGTATTTAATCCTTTTGATAATAATTCATTTTTGGAAAGTTGTATCGAAATTTTCGTCTTTCAGGAGAGGCAAAAAATATACCGTAAAAGGCAGTGAATTGGGACAAATCGAATAAAGTTATTCATGGTCTTAACGTAAAAATACGCTTCTAATGGGGTGCGGCACACAGCTTCCTCCTACTCGTAGACTTTAAAACAGTATTCTACCAAATATATATATCGTAAAATTATATTTTCGCCTTCAAGTTCATAAAAAATTATTGTAACTCAAAATACTTAAAGGCTAAATTATAAAATAATAGCAAAAATATTTTAGAAACTAACCCCCAAAATACCCTAAAAATGTGAGCGAAATGGCACTAGCAGTAGATAAGATATTGACATTTAATGGGATTTCATGGTAGCGCCGTGGATACTATTACTCCGAATGCAATGAAATTTGTAGGGGACCATCTAGGAACCAGACCGCATAATTTCTGACAATTTCATAAAAAACAATTGAATAGTTCAGAAGTTATGTCACTTGATGCAATTTAGTATATTAATGGAATGACATGGTAGCGGCGTAGCTACCGTTACTCCGATTTCGATTAAATTCATAGGAGACCATCTAGGAACCAAACTGCATAATTTCTGAAAATTTCACTAAAAACAATCGAATAGTTCAAAAGTTATGCCAGTTGGTGCAAACTGGCGACACACAGACGGACGGACAGACACCAAACCAAAATTGTTCAGGAAGCTCTAAAACGTAAAATGTGCGTAAAAAATTTTATTTTGGAGGGAAAAAATTAATTTTTTAAAAGTGATCACAATGCTTCCGCTACTTTAGTAGTCTCGGAAGCAATATTATGAAGATACGAAAACTGAAGTTCCAATTCACTCCATTTTACGGTAATTAATAGAGTTATATTATACCTAGTTTAAAAATTTTAAAACTTTAAGGTCCGAATCGTCAGACAAGGGAAGATTTTGTTGAATGGATGAAAAATTCATCGTTTTTAGAAGCACTGTTTAAATTGTGCACCATACAGAGGAAATAGTATGTGAAACCTTATATATAGGGCGCAATTAAAGAAAACAGTTAATAACCATTAAAAAAATTTATTTTTACAATTATACAAAACTATTTCTTTTTGAATTTATCTTTAAATTTTTCTTTCTTCTTTTTCTTCTTTGGAATCGGTTCTTCAAATTTTAATTCTGTGTCATCATTATTTTCATTTAATCGTTTTTCTCCACTTAAAAAAAAGAAAGAAAATATTAATAAGCGATTCTCAAATTATTCAAAAAAAATTCAACTAACATTTTTTTTTCTTAAATTTCAGTCGAGTTTAATGTAATTAAATTTAAGGCATTAATTAGTAGACTTTCGCTACAAATACAAATTAGTTATAATTACAAAAAAAATGGACGTAATTCAAAAATTTTATTTGTCTTGGCCGTGTTCGATTTGTGGTATAAAAAATTCTCGCGCATGTGCACTATTAAACCGCGCAAATAAAAATTCAAATTATTTCACGTCTACTACCATATTTGGAAGCTTGTAGACGTTACATATTTAAATTTTTGCTAATATGTTTGCGCGGTTTAGTAATGCACATGCGCAAATGCACTGGAATTTTTTATACGACAAATCGAACACGAGGCTTCAGTACCTTTTAATAGATATAATTCCTTTTCCACTCTTCTTTGACAATACTTTATTCCATTCTTCCTCGGAACCTTTAATTTTAAATTGACTTAAATTCTCTTTTTTCAATTTCTCTAATTCTTTCTTCTGTTTAATTTGTAACTCTTTGGCGGCTTCTTCTAACTCTTGTGCCATTGTTTGTTCAACCGGATTCATTTCAATATTTCGATTTGGATTTATTAATGTGTCCTCAATTGTACGTTCCATTACGTTATTGAAGAATTGAACGCATCTTCGGATGACCTTGTTAAATGTTCCCAGTAGTTGGGACGAGGGGATACCTAATTCCGTGGCTAGAGCATCAACATTTTTATGCTGTAAACCTAATCCTAACAGGATTGCCTGCAAAATAATTTATAGCAAGCTAGGAATGAAAGTTGTAAATATCGTAGACCTATAACGATATGGAATCCATAACTAAAATAATTTTGATCATTTCACATTTATGTCGCATCGAGGCGCCACTATCGGTGCAAGTGCTGCCATCTATAGTTAAGGCTCCCATATCGTTGCTTATACGGTATTATAAAAAATATTTAATTTACCGATTCTAATGCTGACATATGTACATCCGTCATTTTGTTTAAAAAGTAAATTCGTGCAATCGCTGGCAACAGATCCATGATTAAGTGATAATCGACTAAATTTTTACTATACATTTCCAAACGTTTAAAATCATATATTGTCATATATAAATCTAATTCTTCTTGAGTTATTTCTAAAAAAAAAAAATTGTTTAAATTATTTCAAATTATAAATTGAAAAAATTTTTACAATTAAGAATATGAATATATTCTAAATTTTTTTTTGAAATCTACTTATACGGCTTATACGAAACTAAGGCCTTGTTTACACGGACTTATATTAATCATTAATAGCCGCTACAAGCGCGCAGAAAATTACTGGTTCGATGTGTCTAAAGGAAATTTTTTGTATGCTTGTAGTGACTACTAATTATTAGTAAGTAGTAACTAAGCCCATGTAAACGAGGCTTAACTCACATTAATAAATGTGAGATAAAATAAAATAACAATGTACTGTATCATTCATTTATCCGTACATTCATTAAGCGTACGGTGTTTTTGTGTTTGTGTTCACATACACAGTCTTCGTGGAAATATTTTTAATGTAAACAACTTTTTTATGTAAACAAACCTTGAATTTTTAACATATACAGGCGGAAATTTCGTGAAAAAATATTTTCAAAGTTAACATAAGTATATAATAATAGTAAAAAATTTATATATATATATATATATATATATATATATATATATATATATATATATATGTATGTATATATATATATATATATATATATATATATATATATATATATATATATATATATATATATCCAAGCTTACAGTTAGAAATAAATATTATGTAGCTAGAAAATATTACTTAAAAAGTTATTTTAACAAAAATATTTTAATTTTTCTATTGGGATCTGTCAAATGGGTGGAGCTTTAGAAAAATGGCTGACAAAAAGTAGATTAACATTAGTTTTATATATAGTAATCAGTGTTATATTAAGAAAAATTGATAAATATTAGAACTGTTTGTATCTGGGATGACACAAGTCCGAAGCAAAGGGATTTTGTTGAAGGCGAGAAAATTTTACATCTGTAAAACAGTTAAAATGTGATAAAAATATGAAAAAATGGGTTAATAAATATTACAATTTAGAGTATACAAACGTCAAATTTAAATAGAAAACGTCATAAAATAACTGGAGAACTGTAAATGAATGGAAAAATCAAATCAATTGTTTTCTGTTGACAGTTTAGCAAGCGCATTTTTAGAATAGTCTGATTTTTCAACACCAGATGTCATACCGCAATTCGACAGGTCCCAATAAAAATAAATTGTGTAGAGAAACTTCCTGTATATGATTTCTCTAAGCGTACGACGTTTATGTATTGTCGTACAGTTAACGGAATATCCGTGTACTGTCTGTCAGTGAACGATGGTGAACGAAGCGAACGACATTTACATGATTTATATATTTCGGTTGTTTCCTTTGTTTCCATTTGAATTACATGCATATTCCCCTATTACATACACATTAAATCGTTATAACTTACTTGTCGCGTCTAAATTGATTCCTTTATTAACTAAAATTCCAAGTGCTAAACCTGGTGCAAACGTTTTGAATTCGTACGATAACAATGAGATAAAACGGCGTCGAAAATCTTTCCAAAATGCATTTAACCACGTACTGTCACTTTCGTGTTCATTGAGAAGCTTCAACATAATACACGAATGTTCGCCGGTTAATTCGTTTGGCGTTTGACGTAAATAAACCGGTACAAAACCAGCTTTCTTCCAAAATTTTAACAACGGTTGTGTTAAACCGTACGATACACCAAGATAATCTAGCTTTTCTGGTGCACGTTCTTTCAATTTTAAAAGTAGTGGTGGTAATGATTTCCTAGGTTTAATTTCTTCCTCTAGTAAACCCACGTCCGTATCGGGAACATTTTCGATCTCCTCGGGCACGTCAAGTGTTTCGTCAATGTTTGGAAATTTGAATTCATAGTACGCTTTTAGTAGTTCTATTGCGCGAGTTCCATAGCCCATCTAAAATTTTATTGAAAATTAGTTTTAATTATTGACATAAATTAAGAATAGGTAAGTTCACAAATTTTTATTTTCAAAATTAGCGCTAAAATGATTTATGACGTAATCTGTTTCACAAAAATGAGAGTATGACGGATATTTCCTCTACTATATTTAATTTTCAAAACCAATTTCCTACTTTTTTATGAACCCAAACTGAATTTTAATTTTTTTTGTACTTGGTCAACATTTTTATATGATAAAAATTTCATTTTACGACTTCACACATTTGTCGTGTCCGATTGTAGTAGAAAAAATACACTACGCATGTGCACTAAACCGCGCAAGCGCATTATTTACATATTTCAATTTTTATTAAAATTTGTTTATGCGGTTTAGTAGTGCATATCCGCAGTGCGTTTTTTCTACTACGGTCGAAAACGCGATAACTATTAGAGAAATAACAAATGTGTTATGACAACACCAATCATATACCGATATTATCCATAATGTCAAAATTTTTTTTTTAAATACGATTATCTTACACTTTGATAATCCGGATGTGTGGCTATGCGAACAATTCGAGCACCGGCCAACATTGGAAAATTTTGATCTTGATACTGTTGCGCAATTGTCCACGGGATTAAATCGCCGGAGGGCCGTTTACCCCGAGCCATACTATCCGTAATCGAAGTTTTGCTTATCTCTCCTTCCAAACATATCTGAATCACAACCAATATTTCAGGTAATGCATTACGATTTGGATCTACGGGTCCCAATAAACAGAACAAATGATGCGCGGGGGCATCAGACAGCATCTGTAGATCGTTGGGACTATTTTTATAGTGTGACGCCACATAGATCGAAACAATTCGTTGTAAAAATCGTTCGGCATGTTTGTGGTAACAAAACAACGTATCCCGATTTATGTAGTACAATTCGCAGTTGTCAGGCGGGGGACAACCGGATGAGATACGTGGAACTGTGTTTGCGTCCAAACACAATAGTTGAGTTAACCATTTTTCGACGTCGTCTCCCGGTTTATAACGAATTGATTCCTCCAACGTTATCTGAAAACAATATAACTCTTTTAGACGGTGAGTTCCATTATTTTTTCAAATGTCAATGACCTGAATATTCATGAAATTAGTATATTTTGCTGTGTTATGGTACGAGTCGATTTGATACAATTGTAGCGCTACAAATCGTTTGTAACGCTACAAATGTTGCAATAGTGTGTACACTTAAAGACATGTTTCGCGCTACATTTGTATCTGCAACATGGTATCGAGGATTGGTGATACAATCTGTTGCAATGTGTTGCACCAAGTGTGTACACTAGCTGCAACATTTGTATCTCGATACATTCATTTATTTTTTCTACTTAACTTTACTTAGTTTAGTGTTGATATTTTATGGTACGAGTCGACTTGATACAATTGTAGCGCTACAAATGTTGCAATGGTGTGTACACTTAAAGACGTGCTTCGCGCTACATTTGTATCTGCAACATGGTATTGAGGATTCGTGATACAATCTGTTGCAATGTGTTGCACCAAGTATGTACACTAGCTGCAACATTTGTATCTCGATACATTCATTTATTTTTTCTACTTAACTTTGCTTAGTTTTGTGTTGATATTTTATGTGTGTTGATCAGTGACAAAAATGTCAAAAGTAAAATTGCGGTTGCTTTCGTTGTTGCCACGAATTTAAAAAGAAAATATGCCAATCAAAAATGTAAAAAAAAAAAATTAGTACGATATTGGATCGCGAAAAGTAAAATCAACAAGGAGCTTATAATGAATTGATTACTGAATTATGAAATGGACCTCCTGATTTATATGAAAATTTTTTACGCATGCCCGCAGCAAATTTCAATTATGTATTTATTTGTATGTTAATTTCAGGCTAATTTCGGAAAAGATAAAAAACAGGATACAAAAATCAAAATTTAGAAATTTTCTTAGAAGTTGCTCAAAACTTAGAAATTTTCTTAGAAGTTGCTTTTATAAACAAGATAAAGCATTAATTTACACCTAGAAACATTTTATTTCATTTTTATTTATATTATGAAAATTTTGAAAAATACATCTGTGAAAAAACTAAATGATGCCATAACTTAATGTACTGATCAAATGTTTAAAAACCATTAAAAAGTATTTTTATCAAAAAAAGTTATTATAGTTAACGTTTAAGTTTCTTACTTTCTCTTGATTTTGATTCACATTATGCATTATAATGATCATTTTTTCAAAAATCACATAAAAAAAATCGCACAAAAAAAGATTTAGCTGTAACTATAATTTTTATAAAATTTTTATCTGGTAGAATATTCAAGTAAAACAACTTCATAGCAAACCAAAAATACAAAAAGAAACTAAAACCAGCGGGTTTTGTTAATTCCTCACTTTTATTTTATTTTAGTTTTACGTGGTACATTACTTCCCTAGTAGTTTAAATACCGCCAGTGGTCAATAGTGCTTGTCAAACTTATATGAAGCGGCAAATCAAAAATATTTAAAATAAAAAGACAATTTTTTACTTTACTAATACCACTTTATTTAGAGTTTTAATTGTCTGTGACATATTTCGGGCCCGTATGGCCATTGACGAACTGTTCGTCAATGGCCATACGGGCCCGAAACATGTCACAGACAAGTAAAACTAAATAAAGTCGTATTAGTAAAGTAAAAAATTGTCTTTTTATTTTAAAATGGAATACCATAAAGTAACACTCAAATCTATCAAATACAAAAATATTTAAGGCAAATTTTAAGAAGCCATTGACATTTCAAGAATTAACGGTTCTCCCCGTACTTACTTCATGTAACGTCCTTCCAGTAGCTGCTGCAGTAGCTTTCTTATCCACCGACTCTGTATTCGTTACTCCAACCGGTGCTGCTTGAGTCCGCAATTGTTGAAGTAATTTTAAAGACAACGATCTACCAGTTCCTTCGTAACCGTTAATTGTTGACGCCAAAAAAACTAAATATGGGCCCAGCATTGCTTTAACGTACGGTAACGGAATCGCTGCCGCCTCGTCAATCACTAAAAGTTCAGCTTGACTTAATTTCTGCGCATCGGTTGGATGTATATATTGAATCGTTTGTCGATGATCATGAAATATATTCACCCGGACAATCGCTTTATTAAATTCCGGATTTGTAGATTGTATTAAATCGTAATCCAAATGTTCTTGATAATTTAACGCGTCAAAACCTTTAAAAACAAATTCAAAGAATGTATTTAAATTTTCGGGGCTCGGACTCGTTACAAATATATTGCTATAGCCGCATCCTACGGCTGCAGCCACAGCTAAACCGAGCGCAGCCGATTTTCCACGACCTCTAGCGGCTGTGAGTGAAACTGTTGACCGTAATGTTTTTTCCGAAATTGCTTCTATGAACTTGAGCAGCGCTTTAGCTTGATCTAAAGTTTTACAACATTCAACCAATGCACCTGCAGGTTGTGTATCTCGTAGATTATTCTTCAAATCTTCTAGTTGAACATCGTTCTCGGAAGTGTGTTCAGATTTCGACACCGGTTCCACAACTAGGTTATGCGAGGAGATGGGTAAAACGTTCAATT
Source organism: Brachynemurus nebulosus (assembly GCA_035578155.1). Classification (NCBI taxonomy): domain Eukaryota; kingdom Metazoa; phylum Arthropoda; class Insecta; order Neuroptera; family Myrmeleontidae; genus Brachynemurus; species Brachynemurus nebulosus. The sequence goes on along the minus strand of JAPWDM010000002.1, from coordinate 74,362,554 downwards.
GATCATCCACGACAAGACAACGTTTGCACGACGTCAACGACAGTAAGAACCGTTCGTTGAATCGACACACAATATCCTGGTGCGCCTCTGTTCGAAATCGTTTATGAACGTCCATATTCATCGTGTACAACTGTTTCAACGAGGTCATGGTGCGTAGTAAAATCACCACCAAACCACCACCTTCAACCGTTTCGATTGTGCGAGCCAATAAATTCGGCGTCAACGCTTCAAAGTCTTGCAGTACGCACATTCCGTACGTTTTACCGAGGATTTTATGCGTCTCGTTGTAGTAACAGTAGCGAATATTTGTGCTGGAGATGAATAATTCGAACGGATCGTCTTCATTGACGCTCAATTTGCCGGCTTTCAACTTTTTTTGAAGTTGTTTCATACGCTTCTTTCGATGGCTGCTGAAACCCAGGTCTTTGCTGTAACACCACAACACTGATGGGCGAGCTTTCACGACGGATTTTGAAAGCATATGATGCAGTAATACGACCTAAAATTCGAATTTATGCTTAAGGTACCATCACACAGTGTGATCGGCCGAAAAATAGTCAATTTTCGCGATTTTTGATGGGGAAATGGGGTTGAATTTTTTTTTACTATCAATACCACTATTCAACAATACAAAAATATTTTTTATTACTCATGCGGGAGAAGTACTAACTTGGCGCACACATTTCTGTACGCAAAATAGCTGTTTGCCCACTGTACTCATCCCACATACTTTTTTGCGTGCGAAAAGTAAACTTTCCACACGCAAAATGACAATAAAACACGCAAAGCCGCCTCTTGATTTTTCATTTAATAAATATTTCATAATTATTTCTATAGAAACCACCAACAAAGTAATTTAAACGATAATTAATTCAGAAAAAAAAGACGAACATTTAAAAATATTATTTTAAAAAGTAATAAAAATGTCAAAAATAGTAATAATAATAGAAAAAAGTATGTGAAATTCGTAATAAAAAATAGTATGTGCAACTCGTGCGAGATTGTCGATTGCCCACTCAAGCGAATGAGCGCACTCACTACGTTCGTGCGCTCAACTTCGCTTTCGTGGGCAATCGACAATTTCCCGCACTTATTGCACAATATACTATTTTTTTTTATTGATTTTTATTTATTTTTTATAATTATTATAATTGTTTGAAAAAAGTGTCTTTAAAAAAGGGCGATTTTCCATCCGAAAAAAAAAATCAAATAGATTATCAATCTGCACTGAGCACTGAATCGAACATATTAAACATAATATGTTTCCTAGAGATACCACAGGCATTAAATTTTGAAGCATGACTCCCTTTTAGTAAGCCCAACTTGTAACCACGGAGACTTGTTTATAAATATTAGATAAACTATTAAATTAATGGTTTGACCGCCATTAAAGTAATCCCATCTGTCAATTTTTTTGCTTCAATTTCTTAATGTATTTGTAATACACAGCATTCTCTCTAGTCGATTCTCTCCTCAATGTCAATCTGTAGGTAAGTTGCTATGTACTTATGGGAACTTTTTTTTTGAAATTTGAAAAAATGGCGGCAGTTTGAATAAAAAGTACAAAATTTTTTAGTTTTCCGTGGGGGAAAAAAAGCTTTCAAGGGTACATAGCAGCTTACCTACAGATTTATAATCTATCTGATTTTTCCCAAATGAAAACTGCGGTCGCAATCGTGGGCACCAATATCCACGCTTTTTTCAGACACTTTTTTCAAAAAATTATAATAATTATAAAAAAATAAATAAAAATGAATAAAAAAAATATTTTTGTATTGTTAAATAGTGGTATTGATCGTAAAAAAAAATTCAGCCCATTCCCCCATCCTATCCATCCGAAAAAAAATCACGAAAACTGACTTTTTTCGGCCGATCACACTGTGATGGTACCTTAAAAAAATTATCTTGTAAATACACAGAAATGTTCCTGATGTTTCGGAAAAGGGAACCGATGATTCTGATTAGGAAACGATTTGGCACGAAATTATAAGGCTCCGAAGAGAATGTGTCTCTTCGGAGCCCTAAAATTACAAGGCCCTGAAGAATATGTTTCGGTAATTGTGCATTAGTGGGGCTCCACCTATTTTTGGCTCTAAAAGAAAAACTAACGATCCGATTTTAATGACTTTTTTTTGAAAATGTTCGCCGCTACGGGGGATTAGTTAAAAAAAAATACTACAACTCGATATCAGTAGTGGAAATGCTGGGAAAGGCTGGGAAATGAGTACTGGAGGGCGCGGCACTGAAACCACAAATACAAGTTCCAATTACCCTTTGCCCGAAAATGAGGTTGAGAAGTTTTTTTCATTAAAATACGTGAGGCCTCACTAATAATGCACAATTACCACAAAATTGAATTTTTTCAAATTTAACGACAGTTTCGCAGCATTTCCAGTATTGATATCGAGTTGTAGCATTTTTTTTAACTAATCTGCCGTAGCGGTGAACATTTAAAAAAAAAAGTCATTAAAATCAGACCATTAGTTTTTCTTCTAGAGCCAAAAATAGGTGGAGCCCACAGATCAATGAACATATTATGTATATATTATATAGACTAATTATATAAATGTTTAATTGAGGCAGCCAGATACGACCAAGTTCCGACCTTAATAGTATATGAATGGTATTATTATAAAAATATAATATTGATAATAAAATTTTACTCTTTTGAGAAGGAACAGCAAAATTTTGAAAGAAAGAAAATGGTATTCGCTTTATTTTCAAAATGCGTACGTATAAAAATTATGTTCTGCAATAATTATAGTGGAATTTGCTCAAAAATTGACATTATATTATATTCCTTAAATCTCAGCCGTCTCACCCCGTTTCCTGCTTCAAGAAAAATGCCTACAAACTGGCTTTGTATACTAGTATAATATAATAGTGTTCATTGGTCTGTGGTGGAGCCCCACTAATGCACAATTACCTCTGTATGTACGGAGCCCTAATAAGAAATAACATTGTAAACGGTGATTAATAATACCTGATCTCGACCTTTATCGCCAACCACAACAAACATAGTTCGGTGACCTAACGTCACACCGTTTTCAATTAACACACGAATACGATTATCAATTTTTTTCCGAACCATTTTGTTTAATTTTTGCTCAATTAAAAATTTACATGTGAGTACACTTGTTCATCTTAGACATAACCTTAAAATACAATTCGATGTAAACTTCAGCCGTCACGTCAAGTGTCGTGCGGAGAGTAGGGATGGGCGATATTAATAGATGTTTTGAAAACTCGGATAGTTTCTTTTCAAAACATCGATTTATTTACGATTTTTAAAATTGCCGATGCATCGATTTTTTTTTCTCAACATCGATAGAGTCCCTATAATAAATAGAGTCATGACATGTCATCCATTTTCTGTCCAAAACAGAGCGGGAAGCTTCAAAATTAATTATCACATGTTTGAGTAAATATTTTTAAGCACATAAGTAATTATTGTTAATAAGTTATGAATTAATGAACAATTAAAAATTTCTAAGTTAATTATTGTTTCTAGATTAAACTAAATATTTTTGTTAATATTTAATTTATTTGCAATGTATTTTACGCAAACTTTGGACAGAAAATGCCAGAACCAATTAGTGTTTAGCACACATGTCACGACTCTATTTATTATAGGGACTCTAAATATCAATTCTTTCAAATGCCATCTTGTAAATAAAAAATTAATTCTCTGTTACAAGGCTTTTTAAACTATTTTCATTCGCGACCGCAAATAGAGATATATGTATAAGTACTTTGTAAGGATTTATTGATTAGGTAACAATATATATGTACATATAAAATTTTTTTTACTATGACCCCAAGATTTCGCTAAGCGACCCCAAATGGCGTCGCGACCCATAGCTTAAGAAGCTCTGCTGTGTTAACAATTAATAGTTATTAACATTGTCACACTCAAAATGTTCATTCTAGGACTCTAGTATTTTTGTTTTACAAATCGTCAGCTGAGTATTAGTTTGTACCACTGAGCAGTCAATCAAACATATTAACATATGTTCCTAGAGATACCACAGGCATTAAATTTTGAAGCATGACTTCATTTTAGTAAGCCCAAATTGTAACTACGGAAACTTGTGTATAAATATTAGATAAACCATTAAATTAATGGTTTGACCGCCATTATAGTAATCCCATCGGCTAATTTTTTTGCTCACATCAGTCAATTTTTTTGCTTCAATTTCTTAATGTATTTGTAATACACAGCATTCTCTCTAGTTAATTCTCTCCCCAATGGTTTGTACCAAGTCAGTTTTTTTTTTGTCAGTCAGAAATATGACACTTAAATAAATTCATTTATTCGTTGGCAATTTCTAAAACTGTGAAATAATCGATTCTTTTCTATATCCGATAGTTTTTTCGTTTTCAATCGATTAAAAAACATCAATTACTGTAATAATCGATTTGGAAAAATCGATGTTTTCAGCAAACATCACCCATCTCTAGCGGACAGAATGGTTATCGATATTATTCCACGAATTGAAAACCGCGAAAACGAATATGAAATTCGTCCCCACTCCTTTACTTGTGGGAGTTCTTTACGATCCGCCATATTATAGAAAAAACACAATTGAAGTTTCTGAATGTTGATTGCTGTAATGTGCCTAATAAATAATTCAAACATTTGCAAAAAAATGCGTAAGTTCCTATACAAACGTTAATTTATTCTTATATTAAGTGTTTCGTAGTGTTAAATGTCGTGAATATTTTTATACTTATGTCGAAAGATATTTTCCAATATACAGTGTGTTTCAAAAGGGTGATAATAATGTTCATAAAATCCCTTTGTGTTATATGTGCGAGTGACTGAGGTTAGGATGTATAACCTTGAATATTTTTGTGCCTGATCGCAATATTAACATCTTCAAATGGAAGGAACAGTTGCTCCCACGTCCATTTTAGGAATGGACACCGACCTACCGTTAGCCGCGGATATAAAGGAGGAAATTGTCGATCCGGCAGAAATTCTTCCCGACGTACTATCAACGGCAAGTACGATCGAAGACACCACGCAACCTGGTGCATCGTCCGAGACGGTGGAAAGCCCGACCACCGGTGACGGTTCAAGTGGTAGTAATGTGTGGAATTCAAAATGTGTGTTCTGTGAACGTTTACCCACGGCCAGTGACGAGCCAAAATTATTGGAATGTTTACATTCGGCGTGTAGTGCATGTATAAACGGTCAGTGTGAACAGAATCAAGCGAATGTGGACAATCCACCGGACCCGCTAATAATGTGTAAAGTGTGTGATATGCCCAGTGCGAAATCGCAAATAATTGAAAATCAATTTTTAATCGAATTAACCGGGGCCGAGGATACAGTGACCGATACCGCCGATAAAAATGCCACAATTAAGTGTAGCAGTTGCAGTGACGAGGCAATTGCCACGAGTTGGTGTGTGGATTGTCAAGAATATATCTGTGACAATTGTGTCCAGGCACATCAACGGCTAAAAATCACAAAGGATCACACGATTAAGCCGAAGGACGATGGCGGTCAGGATAGTTCCACGTCAGCGAGTAGTAGCGTTCCAAAGAGTATGTACTGTTCGATGCATTCGCACGAACGTTTGTCACTGTTTTGTGTGACGTGTGACGAGTTGACGTGCCGTGATTGTCAATTGAAGGAACACCGTGAACATAAGTACAAATTTATCCATGAAATTGCCGAGGAAACGCGTGCCTCGATGGCGTTGTTGTTGAAGGATGTCAGCTATAAACGGGTGTTGTTATCGAGCGCGATGGGAGTGATCGATGATCGACAGAAACTCATTCAGGATAAAAAGAATTCGTTGGTGAAAGAAATCACGCAAATGGTGGTTAGGTGAGTGTTGTTCAAGTCATTTTTTTTATTTTTAATACTTAAGGAGGGGGTACGGTTTAATTCGTACAAAAAAAGGTATGTTTTTGTTATTTTTTTGTGATGACACAGTTAAAATCTCTTTATTAAAACCAGTGGTACATTCAAGTATTATATTCGAAGAATATTGTATAAAATTTTCACGAAGAAATATTAAAAAATACAGTACTGGCAGCAATTATTCGGACGTGTCTCGGAAAAAAGTAGAATTGCGGTGCCCCTCAAGAAGTTATTAATTCAGGAGGGGGTAAGGTTAATTCATACAAAAAAAGGCATGTTTTTGTTATTTTTTTGTGACGACACAGTTAAAATCTCTTTATTAAAACCAGTGGGTACATTAAAGTATGACATTCGAAGAATATTGTATGAAATTTTCACGAAGAAATATTAAAAAATACAGTAATGGCAGCAATTATTCGAACGTGTCTCGGAAAAAAGTAGAATTGTCGGGCCCCTCATAATTTGGTGCTGGATCATCCGAAATAAAAAAAAAATTAAAGTTCATTCGTTAGATAATGGTTTTTCTCAGGTAACGCTGGGAGGGTTTTTCGAAATTTCAATTTTTCACTTTTTTGGAACACTTAGAAAGGAAAAACACGATTTTTTGCGAAATAAATCGGCTAATTTGTTATTGTAAAACAAAAATTATTAACAAATTTGAAAAAAAAAACTCTCCAGCGTTACCTCGTACAGAAATGGTGTTCAAAAGTTCAAATGGATCGGTGCTGTAGTTTTGAAGTTATGAGGAGCACCGACTTTGAAAACGTGAGCTGTGGGGAAAACGCTTTAAAGTTTTGAACACTTAAAAATTCTTGTATAAAACTGATATAGAATACTTACTGCTAAACTAAATTTTGTACCCTACACTGACAAAATATACAGTACAGGTATAAACACGTTAGTACTTCCATTGAAATTTCTGTAATATAACTGAGAGAGAGATATGTATAGAGAGCGAAACATCTGCCAGGTAACAACAAAAATGCTTATAACTTCGTCAATTTTGCTCCAATCAACATGAAATTTTGAAACAATATTCTTGAGATATTATGCATTTAGTTAAAAAAATAAAAAAAAAGCAAAAAAAATTATTTTATTACCTTACCCCGTCCTTAAGTACTATTTAAGCACAAACCAATGATGTATAAATGTATAATTGATGCAGCCAGATACGACCAAGTTCCGATCTAATAGTATTCTGTAATATAGTAATCAATACAATAACCGATTGTATCTGTAGTAACGTTTTCAAACGTTTGAGAAGAAACTGCAAAATTTTGAAAGAACAGAAGTGCTATTCGCTTTATTTTCAAAATACGTACGTATACAAATTATGCCCTGCAATAATTATAGTCGCATTGGCTCAAAAATTGACATTATATTATATTTCCTAAATCTCACCCGTCTCACCCTGGTGCCTGCTTCAAGAAAAATGCCTACAAACTGCCTTAGTTACGCTTTGTCTAGTATTTTAATATAATAGTGTTCATTGGTCTGTCTATTTAAGTAATATTTTCGAGAATTAAGTACAGTCAAGTGGGATCACTTTGGGTGTTTTTGGAAAAAATTGAGTATAAGTTGTACTTGCGCAAATAGTGTTTCTGTACTGAGGGTAAACAAAATATTTTTGTTGATGAATCAGTTTTATTCCTGAAATAAACTATAATTCTCGATTTTAAAAGGATCGTATCTTTATCTTGGCCGATTTACGCTTACCAGAAAGAAACAGGGTCGCCTGCTTTTTTCTTTCATTAATTTTTAGCGACAGTGTTTATTGCAAAACATGCATTTTAGTGGATAATATTTTAAGTCAGAAAATTACTTAAAAATTTTTGTCAATTTCTTTAGATACCTACCTAAATTTGAAATACCTATATAAAATTACCTAATCTATGCTTATTTAAGTTTGTAGAAATTGTTACATTTTTCGCGTATAGATTTATCAATTATTCATTCTTTCCTTCTTTAATTTCTAGAACTTATTTTTTGAAAAAATTCACAAAAATACCCGTTTAACATAATATTAACATAATTATTGATTAACAACATTTTTATCAAAGGAAAATGTGTCATCAAGTTTTCCTTTTATGTACCAAGGAAATTACGTAAGAAAATTAAGTAGGTACTGATAATAAATTTTCATTCAGTCTACAGTTCATTCTTAAAAGCTTTTATTTAACTTGCTATGTTATATGTTGGTTTAGATCAAATCTTGGAATTAAAATTTAGACAAGTTCTAATTGAGCTAGAGGTTTCAAATTTTGCATACGTGTCTAACCTTGATGACAATGCAATATTGTATAATTAGTTTTGTCCTAAATCGCCTCAAAACCAAAATTGTGTCCTGTGCAACTTTTTGACATTTCGAATTGTCAAATATTGTCCATTGATTTTACATTGCAATTTTTTGTTTCCATAGTTATGTCTGATTAGGGTAAATTAACCGATTAAAATATAGGTAATAAATTACTTCTTTAATTTTTTTTTTAAAATTAATTGTAATCACACTAAAAAGTAGAAAGTAAAATAAAGTAAAAAAATGTTTTTTAAGAAAAAGCTTTTATTTAAAAATGGGCTAAAAAAAAATAAAATAAGTTTTGAGTGAAGTTTGAAACAATATGCAACATAATTTATAAAAGCTTGAGGCATTTAATTAAATTTGGTAACTACTGAAAAGTAAAAAAAATAGCTAGGTACACTTATTTCCAAAACAGAAATAATTAATGATAACGCCTCAAGCTTTTATAAATTATGTTGCATATTACTTCAAACTTCACTCAAAAATTATTTTATTTTTTTTAGCCCATTTTTAAATAAAAGCTTTTTCTTAAAAAACATTTTTTTTTTTTACTTTATTTTATTTATCATGACTTTTTCCTAAGTGATCCTTCTGGTGATCCCCTTCCCCTTCCATAATGTATATTATTGAATTTGTGGTTTAATAAGCTTTTCTTTGATACTCTACTCAATGCTTTTGGGGAAAAATTTTTTTTACACTTTCTCGATTACTTTCTGAAATTAGCCCCCAGAATTGAAATTCAATTTCACTTCTATAGTTGGGCCACCACATTCTATTACTCTGTATTGTAGTTTGTACGAAAGTTGGGCAATTCCGGTGCAATTATCCTGGCTAGCACTATCCTGTTATTGTAGGTATAGCATGGCCGGTAAATCCATAATTAGGTATTAATATTATTGTAAAAAATTTTTTTATTAATTTTGAAGCGATAGAATTTCGTTTTCTAGTGGCTTCACGTACTTAATTTTGGTAAAAAATGAAAACTACGACCTTGAAAACCTATAATTTTCTCCCAATTTCATAATTTTATCATTTTGCTTACGGTTTTTAAGGCACTGAACAATTTTAGTAAACTCAGTGACGTCATTAAAGTAAAAATTTGTTTTTTCTCAATATTAGAGTTATGAAAATGATATGAATTAGGATGATTTGCTGAATTTGGGTAATTTGGGTGTGAACTTTTCATTTTTACTCTAAAAATAACGAAATTCTTTTTTTTCGATTTTCTGAAAATCAACGAAATTCGATAAAAGTCTCTTCTAGTGCTTCTACATGTTTAATTTTGATGAAAATGAAAACAGCGACCTTGAAAACCTACAGTTTTCTTCTATTGTGTCATTTTATTTACGGTTTTTAAACTAGTGGGAAAATTTTAATGAACTTGATGACGTCATCAAAATAAAAATTTGTTTTTTCTCAAAATTAGACTTATGAAAATGATATGAATTAGTATGATTTGTTGAATTTGGGTAATTTGGATGTGAACTTTTCATTTTTTCTATCAGAATAACGAAATTCCTTTTATAAATGTGATAGATTCGACAGGAGGCTTTTCTTTGGTCACCCTATGTGTTTAATTTTGGTGAAAACGAAAACAACGACCTTGAAAACCTATAATTCGCGCTTCTAATTTCATAATTGTGTAATTTTATTTACAGTTTTTAGTTGTTGGAAAATTTTAGTAAACTTGATGACGTCATCCAATTAAAAAAATGTTTTTCCTCAAATCGTGGCCTTACGGAATTGTTTTTAATTAGGGTGATTCAGTGAATTAGGATAATTGGGATGTGAACTTTTCATTTTTGCTATCAAAATGATGAAATTTCTTTTAGAAATATGACTGGTCCAACAGAATTCTTTTTTCTAGTATAGTCTTAAATGCTTAATTGTGGTCAAAACCTTGAAAACCTATAATTCATTTCCAGTTTCATCAGTGTATCACATTAATTACGATTTTCATGACATTGAAAGAATGTTAATCAATAAACTTGATGACATCATTAAATTGAAAAAAAATTATTTTTTCTCAAGTCATGCTTTATTTATGGAAATGATTTGTATTGGGTTGATGGGTTGAATTAGTCATGCACTTTATTTATTGAAATGATTTGTATCGGGTTGATGGGTTGAATTAGTCATACTTTATTTATGGAAATGATTTACCTATATTGGGTTGATTGGTTGAAGAATTAGTCATGCTTTATTCATGGAAATGAACTTTTTGACATTTCACTTTTGACATTTTTATTCTTAATAATGATTTTCAATTTCCGACGTCAACTTCCTCTTGATAAAATCAAATCTTAAAATTTGAAATATACGCTAAATTGATTTGCTTGACATTTTGTAGAATGTAGGTCTAATCGTTGCAAAACCAAAACCATTCGAGTCAAAGTTGCAGTTTTAATGTTTAATTTTTCTGAATACCGAATTAATAGCACCTATATTGTGCAATAAGTGCGGGATTGCTCACGAGAGAGAAGTTGAGCGCACGATCGTAGTGAGTGCGCTCATTTGCTCGAGTACGTGGGCAATCGACAATACCACACGAGTTGCACATACTATTTTTTATTACTTTTTAAAATCGTATTTTTTTATATATTAAATACTAACATTTACCCGTGGCTTCGCCCACGTGGCAGTAGAATGACTGAACGGGTTTTAGTACACACTATGTCCACAGAAGATTGGGCACATCTTGACCCAAGGGGTGCCCATACTTTTGACACGGCAGTGTAGCAAAACATTAAGTATAGTACCGCGTCAAGAGTGTGGGCACACCTTGACTCAAAGTGTGCGCATACTTTTGGCGCGGTACTAAGTGTGGAAAGTGTTATTTACGCACGCAAACAAGCAATTTGAAATATGTTTACGCCATGTGGTAACAGTAGAATGGGCAAATAGCTATTTGTCGTTAACACAAATGCGTGCGCCAAGATAGTACTTATCCTACATGAGTAATAAAATAGTATATTGTGCAATAAGTGCGGGAAATTGTCGATTGCTCACGAAAGCGGAGTTGAGCGCACGAATGCAGTGAGTGCGCTCATTCGCTTGAGTGGGCAATCGACAATCCCGCACGAGTTGCACATACTATTTTTTATTACGAATTTCACATACTTTTTTCTATTATTATCACTATTTTTGACATTTTTATTACTTTTTAAAATAATATTTTTAAGTGTTCGTCTTTTTTTGCTGGATGAATTATTGTTTAAATTACTTTGTTGGTGGTTTCTATAGAAATAATTATGAAATATTTATTAAATGAAAAATCAAGAGGCGGCCTTGCGTGTTTTGATTAAATTTTGCCTGTTTTATTGTCAATTTGCGTGTGAAAAGTTACTTTCCGCACGCAAAAAAGTATGTGGGAAGAGTACAGTGGGCAAACAGCTATTTTTCGTACAGAAATATGTGCGCCAAGTTAGTACTTATCCCGCATGAGTAATAAAAAGTGATTAATACGTGTATATTTTATGTTTATTGCAAATCAATACTTTTAAATGAAGTAGATATTGTTGCAATTTTTCTCATAGGATCATTTCTATAAATTTTATGTGTATAATATAAAAGAGAGCCGAGCAACACTGATAGTAAATTTTGATAACATACAAATCCATATAAGCGTATGCAGGAGGACAGAAAATTCCGGTTTCAAGTTGCAAAACTAATTTTAAACTTGTGTGTTTCATGATAATAATTTGAGAAAGTTTAAAGTGTTGTTCTGTATTAGCGAGGCTGTTCCATCATGTTACATGTTTCTGTGTTCCATGTTCCGTATTGATTTTACCAGCCTCAGAAAAGTTTCCTTCTCAAACGAATTGCGAAGATATAAAACAGAGGAATTATTTGAAATATGAGAAATATTATTTATTAAATATAATTATATAAGTATTTGTGCTACCATGGTAGGGTTATATTTCATATCAGTGTCCCTTAATATTTTTTGTATAAATTTTGAACAATATAGGCACAGTCGAATTTTGATAAAAGTGCCAGTTGGGCAGTGAAAACCTTTGCAGGTGAAAAAATTTGACTTCTATAATCGTTTTCGATTCCCTTTGTTAGGATTTCCTTATGAATTTGTCATATCTGTCATCGCATTAGATGGTCTAGTCGCACTTGATCACTTTTAAATAATCAGTGTCGGACTTTAGGCAATTTAAAAGACAGTGTTGTTTTTTAAAAACTGTTACTGTTTTTTTTCTGACTCATATAGAAAGTAAAAGGTAAAAGATAATCATATTACAATTAGGGTTGATTGGGGTAATTGTGAATTGGGGAAATTGTGAACGGCGCCTATAATTTCTAAAATAACATTAATATTGTTAAAAATCAACTCTTAGTATATTTTTCTGTCCTTTCTTAATATGCTATTAAAATTTCATAACAATTCTCCAAGTATTAGTATCTTCTTTTTTTTATTTTGAAAAAACCCTTGCAAAATTTTCTGTATCTTACTTCGACCAATCCTCAAAAAAAAATTTTTTAAATACATTTTCTTTTTTTAAAAGGTAAGAAATGGTTAAAAGTACTTTTAAAGAAGTGGTCTAAGCCCTGAGAGGGTTCCTTATTAATTGCTAAAGAAATTGGACAATTTATCACCAATTCACAATTACCCGATGATTTTAAAATTGTGGGGTAATTGTGAACGTCATTCACAATTGCCCCCATTCGGTCAAAAATTTCAGTAGTGTCCTTTTCAGAGTTGAAAATGTTGATGAAGGTGCTGGTGACCTTATTGTACAAGTTTCCGTTGTACAAACAATACAAAAAAAAAAAATTTTGGCTTTTTATTCATGTAAACTAAATGTATTTCCTTGGAAAAGTCTTATTTTCTTTGTTTTTGTGTGAATACATGGAATTTTTTGATTTTTTATATGATAAAATGACAAAATATCATTTTTAGCTTGTAATAAATTTGTTCCTACAATTTTTGTTATTTTTCTTTAATCTTGATTTTTTGTAGAAATTTGAGGTATGCGTAACTTGCATTAAACAAAGAGAAATTGTGACCGCTAAAGTATCATGAAAAATTTGAAAGTGGAGTAAATGTGAAGAATTTGAGTTGGGCGTTACTCTGACGTACCACACTTCTCTTGTAATCCATTCTAAATAATTTTTCTGATGGCATTCACTTTTACCCCGAAATTTATAAGATTTGCAAAACCGTACCGGGGAAATGTGAATGGCTTATAAAATTTTTGTTTTTCATACGAATTTGCTCAAAATTTGTGTGGTGCATCCTGAATAATGTAGAATTAAAAATAAACCAACCATAATGTGATATATAAAATAAAAAAATACTTAAAACAACGCTTTTATCTCAACTCATGAAAATCCATTCACAATTACCCCGGTCAACCCTACTACATATTACATATTAAGGGGAGATTTACTGAAAAAACATCAAAAATCAACCTTTTTTATTATTTTTTTTTATAGGTACAAATAAATATTTAAAAAAAAAATAAATATAGGTTTCACAACATTGGTACAACATTGTTTCTACATGTCTTGAGATTACAAAAAAAAGTTTTAAAAAAAAAAAATTCAAAAATGAGCTGAGTATAAATGGTTTTGAAGTCGACACTGCGAAATTGTTCCACCTTGATGGTTCCTCGCGTTCTGAAATCTCCAGTGAACCGAAATAAAAAAATCAAGAATTTTCGGAAAATATACACATATACAGTTATGGCACTAACTAGGATCTAAGAAAAAAAAAATAAAAAAACCAGCGAGAAATCGAATTTTGAAAATAAATTTTCAAAAATCACCGCTTTTTCTCGACTATTCTGAACAGCCGCCATTCTGAAAATATACTACGGAATCAAAAGATTCTAGTTCCTGCCAAAATGGCGGTATCGAGGAATAATATGCATTTTAATTTATGTCGATATCTCAAATACTTTTTGAGATACACGGGGAACCATGTCGAAAAACGTATTTTCGAGAAAATAGAATTTAAAGTTTTTTTTTTTATTTTTATTTTCTTTTTTTTTTTTAATTGAATTATACACGGAGAGAAAATTCCTATAAAAATTACTGTGCTCATACTACAATCGACGTGTAACAGGCGAACATATCCAATTTTTGTACGGTAAAATTATAAAAATTATAGTTATATTATTGTAATTTTTATAATTTTACCGTACAAAAATTGGATATGTTCGCCTGTTACACGTCGATTGTAGTATGAGCACAGTAATTTTTATAGGAATTTTCTCTCCGTGTAGTAAAGTGCGTGCACTAAAATGTCCATAACTTTTTGATTTTTCATTTTTTTTTTTTTAAAAATTTTATGAAAATATTTCTAACACCGTAAGGAACATAACTATGAAGGGAAAAAAATCGATTTCTTTCTTTTTTTTTCAGCGAATCTCCCCTTAACTGGACAAATTTTGATAATATTAGGGTAAGTGTGTAGTAATTTAGGGTAGCACGTCTAATTTCGTTCCATTTATTGATGTCGTTAGTAAAATTCTATTTGAAATAATTGGTTATATGCTCGTTAGTATAGCACACACGGAAGAATGACTACGGCTTGACGATGATGATGATGACGATGATGACGATGATGGTTAACTTGTCTTATCTTATATGTATTATAATGAGTTAGTGAATGTTCAAAGCGTTCATTTACCCTACATGTTCGTACCGTTCCGTTCACACTCACTTATTTCACAAACCATTTAAGTTGAGTAAAGCTGCTGTGGTACAGTGAACTTACCTTTTTCATAAGAGTACGTATACATAACTGTATATGGATGAATTACTTACCACAAATGTCCGAAATAGTCATGTTGTTATTTACCAGTATTTTATTGGTAAAAGATTCAAATACAACTGAACTCTTTTTTATGCGGTTTGTAAAAAATGGCCATTAAAAAGCATAATGTGAATCACAATGACGAGACAGTAAGAAACTTAAATAATTACTATAATAACTTTCTTTGATAAAAATACTTTTTAACGGCTTTTAAGCATTTAATCAATACATTGTATAGGAATATAAATTATTGCATCATTTAATTTTGTTAAAGATGTATTTTTCAAAATTTTCATAATATTATAAAATTGAAATAAAATGTTTCTACGTGTAAATTAATGCTTTATCTTGTTTATAGTGAGTGATGTTTTTTCGATGAAACTTTTTTATGCGGTCCCGACCAACCGCACAAAAAGAGTTTTTTGTACAATCTGGATCGAACTATACTTTTTATAGCTAGGTATTTATGATATTTTTGAATATATTTTTTTGTGCGATTTTTTTTATGCGGTCTCTATCCACCGCACAAAAAAGAGTTCAGCTGTATTTGAAACGTCAATAAAGTTGGTTGGTTTCTAAAACAAAAATTTTATAAATCTCAGAAAATTACTAGATAAAAAAAAATAAATTCTAAATTATTGAAAATCATTTTTCTTTATTATTAAAATTTGTTGTTTTAAATAAATCGCAAATTATGCTTTTTTCAATCGAGTCAGTTTTCTCAGTTTCTCAATGGTTTTCTTGGTAATGGAAAAAAATGAACTGAAGCAGTTTTATTTCTATTATGAATGTTAAATAAATGCACAACGTTTGAACCAAGCCTTATTGTACCCTGTATGAAAATTACGTGAGAAATGCAAATATTTTTTTTTTTTAAATTTTATAAATTCATGTTGAAATTTTATTTTTTTTTAACTTTGTATAATTGAAGGCTGGACTTTAAAAACAGGCTAAGTGCAAAAAAAAAATTTGAATTTACCCCCGGAAAAGGAAGCTAAGTGTCATTGCCAATAATCTAGACAGCATGCTAAAATTTCATTTTTTTACCACTTAGCCTGTTTTTGAAGTCCAGTCTTCAACTGTTTACAACCATATTGGGGGCAATTTTCATTCTATAAAAAAATTGAAACTATGCTGGCAAAAATCTGGTAAAATATTTTAAATAATGGGAGCGATATGTATAATGTTTTTGTTTTGTTTTTTGTTTTTTTTTTTAAAAGAACCTTATACACAGCGCCTCCACTGTTTGGTGGATTTGATATATTTTACTAACATTTGCCTGCGGCTTCGCCCGCGTGATTTTTGAAATTATGACATCTAATTAAAACGTATAAAGTGTACCTACTTTCATTGCATCGCTATTGAGAACTGTTACTTTTTCTTGGGAATTTTCCTACAAAAATGAAATGTTCTCCCTGAGTAAAAAGTAAACTATAACATTCTTTTAACAATATTCAAAGTTCGAATAAAGTCAATGATTCTTTTTTTTTATATCGTTTTAAATATATCATGCCACAGGAATAAGAGATTTCTCACAGGAATTTACAGTAATTTTTGAGATTAGACGTAATTGCTCCGAGATAGTCAGGTACAAAAGTATATTTCAGCGAAAAATTTTTTTTATCAAATTATATTATTTGTATACCACTTTTTTTTTTTTGAATTTCCGCGCGTTTATGTTGTAGCAATATAAAAGAATTGTTGAAAAAGCGTTGTAAAAACGTTGTAAAATGATGTTTATAAATTATATTTCAAAAACGGCGTAGTAAATAATTTTTTATTACTCATGCGGGAGAAGTACTAACTTGGCGCACACATTTCTGTACGAAAAATAGCTGTTTGCCCACTGTACTCTTCCCGCATACTTTTTTGCGTGTGGAAAGTAACTTTTCACACGCAAATTCACAATAAAACACGCAAAATTTTATCAAAACACGTAAAGCCGCCTCTTAATTTTTCATTTAATAACTATTTCATAATTATTTCTATAGAAATCACCAACAAAGTAATTTAAACGATAATTAATTCAGAAAAAAAGACGAACACTTAAAAAGATTATTTTAAAAAGTAATAAAAATGTCAAAAATAGTGATAATAATAGAAGAAAGTATGTGAAATTCGTAATAAAAAATAGTATGTGTAACTCGTGTGGGATTGTCGATTGCCCACTCAAGCGAATGAGCGTACTTACTACGTTCGTGCGTTCAACTTCGCTTTCGTGAGCAATCGACAATTTCCCGCACTTATTGCACAATATACTATTTATTTGTTATTAAATATGGTTTGTAACTTTGTATTTTGTAACATATTAAATTTTTATCAAATTCCTTTGACACGTTTTCATTTTACTAAAAAAAAAAAGTTTTCCCTTAAGAGCCCGTGTTAAAATTACAATACATTGAAATCGTTTTCCTCAAAATTGGGGTAGTCAATTTTTTTTTTTCGGTAAGGGCTCGTATTATTGGTATTGAATTAAATAAATATGTAGAGAAGTTTCTTTAAAATCTTTTAAAAAAAATCGTTTTACCGACCAACTACCTTAATGAATTGGTTTAAAATATTTTCCTAAGCCGGTCCTCAAATCTTGATGAACTTCTTCAGGCTAGTGATCACAACATCAGCGAGTAAAAAAAGCTACTCAACTTCAGTTTCCGGTTCATTTAGTAATACGCATCCACGTTCGTATCTGCAGATGTTTTAAAAGTGTCACATCCGCATTAAAACCCTACTAAATCATAAAACCATAGAACACTAGAAGGCCAACTAATATCAAAAAAAGTGTAGCTCGCTTGGTGTTATTTGTTGGTCAGTCACAGCTTAAGGCATGTAGTCAGTCGGTGTCGGTCACCGCACGCACAATGCATTGTAATGTATTGTTAGACATTGTTACGTGAACTGCACACGTTGCTCTGTCCCATAATAGGTGTTTTGTAGTTGTGTATGTGAATACGCAAACAGTGTGTACCTACACAACAGTATGTAATGCGAAGTGGGGAGGATTTTACGTCACCTGACGGCTACAGTTGGAATACTACCTATTATATATTAATTTGGCCCCTTGCATAAAACAGAAGAGTTTTGACGGTTCATCAGCATGTAACCTTGTTCAAAAACAACATCATTCCGGACACTCACGGTAACACACATTGTCGGGGTGTAAAGCTGTGCACATTATGTACCTAAACCTGTGTTCCTTATACCTGCCTGAATACCTTCTATATCTTCTATATGGTGCGCATTGTATCTCATTTCATTACACAATCCACTTGAATGAAAATTTTCATCCCCCCCCTCTCTCCCTCTCGCTCTGTGTGCGTGTGTGTGTGTGTGTGTGTGTGTGTAAGTTCGTCGTTCTTTCGTTATTACTCGTTATTTATGTACAATTGTTTACAAATGTTCCGTTTTAGTCGTACAGGTTGTATTACACCTTCATCAATAGCGCGGGGTAGATAAGGGATGGTTATGGGCATAAGTTTGAAGATAAATCGAAAATAATTATTCTTGATTTATATTTTTTTACAAAAAGAAAAATTGTCTCATTTTGTAATTCAGTATGAAAAAAATAAAAAATAAAAATGACAACCAACTGGCATTCATTTGAAGTAAAAAATATTGAATTACAAAATTTGCTTCATTTTGGCAAAATACAAAATATTTTGTAGTTCCACCGTATTATGCTAAGAAGTATTTTCTTTAACAATGAACTAGGGGTGTGTCGAATTTTAGAATCGAATAATTCAATTTTTCGAATTATTCGAAAAATATTCGAATATTCGAAAGAAAACGAATAATTCGAGAAATCGAATTATTCGAAAGAAAACGAATAATTCGAAAAATCGAATTATTCGTTTTTTTCGAATAGCTCGAATTTTTGCTCTCTCTTTTGATTCTTAGAGATTTTTAAACATTTACTTTAAATTTTAAAAAAAATCGGGTCCATTACAATAATTTAATAAACTGAAAGTTACTTTATGCCTAAAAATGTCGCCCCATGACAGTGGCTATAATAGCTGAATTTTCGATTTGAAATTTCGTTAAAACTTAAAACATAAAAAAGCGACAAAAGAACCCACTGCAATAACTTCCCAATGGGAAGTTAAAAATAATTATTTTTTGGATGAATCTGCTCTGTATATATATATATATATATATATATATATATATATATATATATATATATATATATATATATATATATATATATATATATATATATATATATATTATTAAAGTTCTTAGCATGTTTGAGTCTTAGAAATAAAAAAAAAAGTTCGAGCTATTCGAAAAAATAAAACGAATAATTCGATTTTTCGAATTATTCCACCGTATACCCACCCGATGGGATTTACCATTGGCAACATCCCGGGATGTCAGTTAGTGTTAAAGATTTATTAAATAAAGTATTTATTTTGCTAGCCATAATAACATAATTAATTTTTTTTATATACTGCCAACTTCAAAAATGACGAATTTCTATACAAATTTTCATCTCCTATTAAACCCACTTAGGGGATGAATTTTCAAAAATCCTTTCTTAGTGCTCACCTACGTTACATAGGGAACTCCTGTGCAAAATTTCATTCTTCTAAACTCAACGGTTTCGGTTGTGCATTGTCTGTCAGTCAGTCAGTGTTAGAGAATCGACTAGAATACATTAAGAAATTGAGGCAAAAAAATTGATTGATGTGATTACTTTAATGGCGGTCAAACCATTAATTTAATGGTTTATCGAATATTTATAAACAAGTCTCCGTGGTTACAAGTTGGGTTTAATAAAATGGAGGAGATTAAGTAGATTTTTTTTTAGGGAAAAGCAGGGACGGCGTTTTTGACGGTGTTTTGGGGGCGGCACTTAGGGTAAATCCGGCACTGGTTGTAATGCAAACAAAGTACCTTATTCAAGTTGACATGTGATTTGAACTTCAATTGATATTTAAATGAGCATTTATATTTTAATGTTAAATGTTAATTAATGTTAAAATATTCCTTTAAATATTACGTTTGCTTGCGATAATTTGTGGCGAAGGTTATACCGGTCATAAACCACATCACGTATTTAACTTAGCAAATTACATATATTTTCTACTAATGTTAATGTATGTACTTAGTCATAGACATGGTTCCTCGTGGTTGTGCTAATTAACCATTGCCAATTACAATAATTTTGCTGATATTTACCTTTTTTGCTGATTCATATCCGTACTACATACTTTGTTTTGTTTATAGTTAGTTGGTAAAACTGAAAAATCAGCAACCTTATGTACCTACATAATTCGATGAAAAATTACATATTTTATTCTAAATATTTTCTGCTTACGTATTAAATAGCTAAAGCTACATAAATATGTATACATACACTGAAACCTTTTTTTGTGTGAACCGTATAAAAAAGCTTGTACTGACTGCGCGAAGGAAGACATATTTCACTTTAAAAACATTTAGCTATATTTGGCAGTACACGAAGAGAAAATTCATATAAAAATTACTGTGCTCAGCACTACAATCGACGTGTAAAAGGCGAACATATTCAATTTTGTACGGTAAAAATATAAAAATTATAATTAATCATAGAAAATTTAAAGGATAGAATATTGTTTCCGTAATATTAGTTCCATAAAATTTGTAAAACAGCACAGTAAAAAGTTCCATTGCCGACAAAAAAATATTTTTTAATTGATGAAGAATATTTTTGGGTACACTTTGGAAGTAATCTTAATTATTTTTTGACCGTTGACCCAACGATTGATGAACAGGATTTAAGGAGAATAAAACAAATTCCCAGAATCCCATAGAAAACGTTTTCTGTGGGATTCTGGGAATTTGTTTTATTCTCCTTAAATTCTGTTCATCAATCGTTGGGTCAACGGTCAAAAAATAATTAAAAATATTTTTTAATTTTTTTTCTTACAAAAATTACCATGCTGTATTATAATATCTGAAATGCTATCTGCTAATAGTAGAAAGAAAAAATATAAAGAAGGTTGTGTTTGTTGCGAACGCTGTTGAAATTCACTCATAGCAAGTCACATAGCCAACCATAGGTTTGGACGACCAACTTGGTCGGACGGATCGGACCAAGCACCTTGATCCATTAGACTGTGTTACAAGTAGCAAGCAGTATTCATTACACTGTGTTAGAGGACGGGAATGTCACCGTTTAATTCATCATTTTGTTACTTTACTATCTTTAGTATTAGAATATATTGTTGGCAATCATTTTTGTATGCATCATAAAGTTCTTACAGGTTCGAAGTTTTTACAGGTACCGCCCAAGCAACATAAGGTTGCGGGTCAGATGCGCAAATGAAAGAGTACAACAACAAGAATTAAACTATAACATATATGCATAAGAGTGTGATAAAAGTTGTGTTAGCACATTAAATTTTACCATGCTAGCACATATTTTTTATTTTGGTCGTCGATCGCGCACGCATCATAAGAGAGCATGGTAATTTTTCTGAAATTTTATCTACAAAAATTATATGATTTTTCTCTCCGTGTAGCTTTTTGGTATTTTAAAAATGTGTCTATAATATTTCTTTGTATTTATTTCGTGAAACAGGGTGAAAAATAAAACGGTAAATATATAACTTTATAAATTAAATCATATTTTGTCTGTATCGACAATTGCGGAAACAACAAAATTTTATGAAAATGCTGCGCTGCAACTATCAAACCAATTTTTTTTATCGTTGTCGAAAATTTTCAATTGTGTATATGTCGTAAACGGTACGTTCTAAATATTGCACTGAGAATACAGATGGAAGCATATTTATTATGTTG
Source organism: Brachynemurus nebulosus (assembly GCA_035578155.1). NCBI lineage: Eukaryota > Metazoa > Arthropoda > Insecta > Neuroptera > Myrmeleontidae > Brachynemurus > Brachynemurus nebulosus. Next base: position 74,340,828 of record JAPWDM010000002.1, on the reverse strand, counting down.
GTAACAAATTGAACAGAAATATCCGATGTCTCTGATCGCCTGTTATCATTTTTTGATTGCGCGATGAATAATTTAACAAAATTCAGAACATTTACTATAATCATTTTTTTTCAATTTTATCTTGTTTCCTCCATTTGTTTAGTTCACTTTTTATGCAATCGGGTTTTTTGCTCGTTAAATAAAGACATTAAAGACATAATTACATATGTAAAGTTTCTATTTATGTTAAAATTGTATTTTTTTATGATAATAAAATTATAAAATTAACATTTTTACTGTAATTGGTGTAATTTATTAATGAATGGAATGCTATACTATACAATACTACACTATACGCTTACTACCAGGTAGTACACCTGTTTATTATTTACCAGTTACACACTCACCCATATTATGTACATATGTATATTCGGCATCTACATTGATACTACGCTAATAATATGTTTATATGTTTATGTAAACAAAATCAAATCGAATGGGTTTGTTTATTTAATTATCTTGTGTGACCTTCAATTTATGATATTGATATATGAGTGCATTATATACAAATTGAAATTACAATATTATTACCAGATATCGGATTTCTTTCGGATCAGACAGTTTCGTCTTGAGCATATGCAGGTATACATATTGCACTCAATGTGACTAAAAGTTCAAAATATTTTCATAAAAACAACGTACACAAGTTACATACACACACATACATATGTGTATCAAAATATTATTTATACGTATTTTATGTAAACATCCTTTTTTTTTCTTTTATTTATTACCTGCACAATTGAAAAGTGCCACTGTAATTTTAATTGACTATCAAAAGTATTTTTGTTTATATTATGTATGTGATTTATAGGTACCCGGGTTTCTTCGGAGAGGTCAGGACCGTACTTATTTCAATAAAATTTTGCAACTAAATTACATTAAATTATGCACATTTGAATGAATATAATTGGTGAAAAATTACATTTTTCACCATTTAGAATACTAACAGCATTTTTTATTTGACGAAAGTAAGAAAATTCAAAAAATCGGAAAAATTTTTTGTAAAATATATTGAAAAGTTGTTGAATATTTAGACGGTCCACTATAATAGCTAAGACGTACGTATTTACTAAGATTTTTTATTATTGAAAAACAAATTTTTAACAAGCAACTATACTTCTATCTCTCAAAATTGAAAACAATAAAAAAAGATAAATTTATTTAATTTAAATGACATTTATTTAATTTAAATGACAGTTTTTGAGATTTTTTGTAAGCCTAGAAGACTTTGAAAACACGACCGTTCCCTGAAAGACCCAGTTTACACACTAGTGATATCGAATGATTAATCGATTAATCGGTTTAGTCGACTAATTTTGTTAAATGACTAATGACGACTAATTTAACAATTTTTCTGTATTATTTATTGGATTTCAAAAAATGAAAACTAAAAAACTCACTTTTATGTGATTAACGCATTGTGATATCTGATATCCATATCTCTCTTTTTCTTAAAAGAAAAACACTAAAAGTCAATAATCAAATTCAAAAGGAAACCTCGTTTTTGACAGTTACATAGGTTACCCTATTCAGGAATTCGACTAAAAATTTAGTCGATTAGTCGACTATTCTACGCTCGGTATTTTCGACTAATGACTTATTTTGTTTGAAAAACCATTTTAGTCGATTAATCGACTAACTGCTCCTCAGCTCGACATCACTAGTACACACCGTGTTCTTGAAAATATAGTGTACACACACCAGGTTAAAATGGCTATAACTTTGTAAATTTTCAAAATTTTTAAATTTCCTTTTGAAAACACATTTTTAAAATGCTGTATTTTCAGAAAATAAGAAAAATCGTAGTTTAAAAAGTTCTACCTTAAAATTTTTCACTTCGAATTTTGAAAATTTGAAAATAAAAACATCAAATATTTATTCTTCATTAACCACAAGTAACAACGAAGTTGAATTTTTCATAATAAATTTCTCTTGACGTCCCGAAAATAATGAGGGGGGGGTCTCTGTAAATATCGGTAAAATAACATACTCTTTATTACTGATTGAAAAGGTTTGAAAAATCAATAAAAGGAATAATTTCATGTATGGTTTCATGAAAACCCACAATATTCTTCATTCATTGCATTACTATATTTAATGTAATTAATGTTCGTATATTATATATGTACATAGAAATTCATCAGAGGAAAATAATTTGCCTCTGTCGTAAGAAAACGTACCAGATGGATGATTAAAAGAGCTTGAAGGAAATTCTCCTCTATCAAACAAGTTGATGTGGATCAGCGAAAACCATCCCCGTAATGTTGCGGTATAGTTTAGTCCTGTGTAGGGACACGGTACCGTCATGAAAAGTATCGATACTTGACGATATCGAGTAATTAAAAAGATTTTTATTCATTCGCACGATAACTCTTGAACGAAATATTCGATTTTTATGAAATTTAGTGAAAATGTTGGAATAGTTTCGAACCCTTGGATGAGTTCTTCAGACACGTCCAATGTCAGGAATTTCAGAAAGTTTTTTTAAAATTTTTTTTACAACATGGCAAATAGCGGAAAAAATCAGGTGAGATACGTTTCGAACCATTATGTAAGCGGATTTTCAAGAAAACGTAGATAATTTTTAAGATTTCGTAGTTCTTTAACGAAATCTTTATGAATTGATGATTTCTGTTATCGCATGAGGTGGTCTGCCTGCACTTGATTGCTTTGTAATAGTCAGTGTAGGATTTAAGGGGGGAGGGTCCTCCAGACAACGGGTTTTTTAATAATTTTTTTTAAGAAACTGGATTTGTATCAAATGAAGTGACATAGAGTACATGTTATGGTGTATTCACTCATAAATTTTTATGCAAAAAAAAAAGAAAAAATGGCGGCGTTACAGCTGTTCCAAGTTGACTCTTTTAATTTGCGCCGTGGAATGACCAGCCTCTTGTAATCAACTGAATTCAATCGGACAAAAAAATTTTATTAAAATAAGTCATTACGTTTTGCATATACCTGTTTCTGATGAGAAAATTTTTTTTTTCACAATTTAAAATCAAAAAGAAAAAAATTTCACTTTTATAAACAAATTGTTATAAACAATATTTATAGTAATAATTTATGCAAAATTTTAGGTATATGCAAAAGCCAATATCTTAAAGAATATCTGTACAAAATTTCAAGTTAATACCTTAATAACTTTTTAAGTTATGTTCCACGGCGCGGAAAAAAACCTGTTTTGAGGAAAACGCTATTAAAAAGTTTTCGCTCTTGAAAAGTAGAGTTAAAAGCAGTTTATCGTTATCTAAGATAATGTTTCTGTTGGGATTAGAACATTAGAAATGTATTCCTTAAGGTTCAAAAAATAAACTTTTAAAGCAAAACAAAAAATGAAAAATTTGAAAGTTCTGGAGAACCCTCCCCCCTTAATATAATTTAAGGGACACTGTCGTTTTTTAAAAGCGATTATTTAAATTTTTTAATTCATATAAGTAAATAGTTTAGATTTAGATAATCATAATAAATTATTATATTAATTTATTAATAAATTAAACGCTAATCTTAGCATTAAATAAAAGTAAGAAATATTTTATCTCAAGAATTGTGACCAGTTAGCTGGCCATCGTTGGCTAAAGGTGACTTTAAAGTTACTGAACCACGAAATTCTGAATTAATACGTGTTTAACAGGTACGTGCCGAATTTTTATAATCAGAAATACTACTAACACCCGACAAAAAGTACTGATATGCCGCGCCGAATTTACCCTAAGTGCCGCTCTGGTCACCGTGAAAAATGCCGCCCCCCCCAAAAAAAAAAATAAATTCAGCTGTCCCCTAAAAAAAAATGTGGCGACCAAAAAAAAAATTTCTTGATAACTTTTTAACTTTTTCCTACAAAAAATAAGTGACGAGCAAAAAAAAAAACGCCAAACTGCCACATTGGTTTCAAATTTTGCCGCCCTGATTTCTCTAAAATCTCGATAAGAAAGTATCGATACTTTTTCCGTATTCCTAGTCCGTTGTACTATTTTCAACAAACAGATTGAAAATACATGTAGATATTATGTCTCTGTGGTAGCGGAAGTGAAGGAACCCGGTTGACGGCTGCTGCTAGCTGCTAGCTGCCTGATTCGTTGTGAATTAGTGGTTTTTGCCAGCTCACTTCACTTTCACATTTACACAGGTACACATCACATACATATAGTAGTAATAATACACATACACATACATATACAGGTGTAGCTTAACCGATATCTACAGTTCTGTTCAAATTTCATTATTCGTCACTATTTCTTTGTTGTAGGTAGTATTATGTTCGAATATTCTTTTTGAATATTTTTGCATTGTCATTATAAATTTTAATTGTTATATATATATATATATATATATATATATATATATATATATATATATATATATATATATATATATATATACCGTGTGAGTTTTTCAGGAGTTGCCATTCGATTTATTCCTAAAATATGCATCTAATCGAAAAAAAGTTTATACAAAAAATATTCAAAAGAGAGGGGGCCATTTACGAAAAATTATTCCATCCAGACTTCTAGGACTCACGGTTTTTTTGGAATAGAAAAAATTTTTTTTTTTCAAATGGGAACATATGTTGAGATGTTTCTTAAAAATTAGTTTATTACTTCAAACTACCAATTATGCTAAAATTTTCATTATTTTATTTCAAATTTTTGAGAAATTGCATTTTTAAGTTTTAATTTTCAAAATCCGTGGTAAGGTTTGTCTAACCGAACGCAAAACATACGATTTATTTTGAATTTATACTAAAAAAAATACCAAATAAGTTGTAATGGTATATTCACATTAGCTTCTTACAGTAGCAGAAAATTTATTAATTAAATACATTGATTATCAAAATAATTTGTAGTTTTTCCTCAAATATTCAACTTAATATTTATTAAACAAGTTATCAAATTACAAATGTTTTTGTAATATTTAATTGTACACCATATTAAAGAAGTCAAAATCTGGTACATGTGAAAATGTCATTATTAAAAATCTCTGAAAGTAAATCATAGATGGCATCTGGATACGATCGTAGAACTGTCATAAAATGACAGGTCTTTTTTAAATTTAAATTGTTAAATTTTTAAACTCTTTTTTTTTTTAAAAAAAGAGTAAAAAAAGCAAAAAAATATTTTTAATATAAAAATTTTCAAGTATGTATGGTATGTATTTTAACAATACGTCTGATAAAGATGTATTTTAAAAATATTCATAACCTTAGTTTATTTTGTAGTAATCAAACCAGACGATCTTATCATGTTTGGAACATATTTTAATGATGTACAAGATAAAGTTGAGATGCTGACAGTAAATATAAGCAAATCGAAAATAGTAATTTAAAATAGTAAAAAGTATATTGATATGGTGGTGTCACTTGCTGAATATGACAGACGAGAGAATCCCGAAAGTATGCTAAGCAAAACTAAAGGAACTATGTGATGATCGAACCTAGAAAAACTCTAACTCGTCAGTTACGAATGTCAAATAAAATACACTAGCGGAAACAAAGGATCAAAAAAAAATTCCAAATTTTTAGCGATTTTTCGAATGGCTGTATCTTTGTTAAAAATGGTCGTATCGGAGTCGTAAGCACAGAAATTTAAAGCTTTGAAGTTTCTAGTTTTGAAATCTTCCAACTAAAAAATTTTCAAAGCTACGTCTATCGCTCAATCCTAATAAATACACTGAAAAAAAAATTTTCGAAATTTTTTCGTTTTTTCTTTTTGGTCCACGGACTTGGAAAAAAATTTCCCTACTTAACCACCACATAGGCCGGATAAATTGTTAATTTAGCTTTAATTTGTTTTTTTTAAGGCCTTAATATGACCACTGCTCACTGAGTTATAGGACTTTGAATGGAAAAGGATCATTTCGTCTTTGACCATCGATATTTCAGCAACCAATGATCGCACAGAAAATTGGAGATGGGTTTTAAAAACTCGATTAAATTCTCTAGAAGGATTAGCCATTGTTTTCCCGAAAAAAATTTTTTCCATGCTCTACATGAATTTGAAAAATCAAGAAAAAATGGGCTTTTGGTAGCTTTTTGGAAATTCGATCACTGAATCAAAAATATCGAGAAAACCATTAATGTTAAGTGTGCCTTTTACAGTTCAATATACCCACAAAAATCCCAGCGAGTTTCAATTTAATCCATCCAGCCGTTTTTTTGTTTCATTCGATTGAATTTTTAAAAAAATTAAAGGATCATTTTTTTGGTCTTCAACTTTCATAATCTTCAACAAAATGAAAAAAAAATTTTCTCATCTTTTTCCACATTTTTATCAATAGCAGTATTTAAAATTTATAAAAAAAAAATATTTCTTAAAAAATTTTCGAAAATTTTTTTTCAGTGTATTTATTAGGATTGAGCGGTACACGTTGCTTTGAAAATTTTTGAGTTGGATGATTTCAAAACTAGAAACTTCAAGCTTTAAATTGCTGTACTTACGACTCCAATACGACCATTTTTAACAAAGATACAGCCATTTGAAAAATCGCTAAAAATATGGAATTTTTTTTTTGATCCTTTAATTGTTTCCGCTAGTGTATGTACAAAAATTTTCTTCAAAGGCTGTAAACTGACTCTGAAACATGAAGAAACTTGTCAACAGTGTAACGAAGTTCTCAGTATCTTACGTACTTTCTTTTCAATTGTAAAAAGTATCCTTTTAAAAGGCAAATGTACTTGAATAAGCATATCAGTGCTGGAGGTGATCCCATGACGGCGTTATTAACCATAAGAGGGCTGGAAACCATAGCTAAACGACGTATTTTTATATGCGATAGGGACTCTTGACCACTGAGCTAGTATTTACCACTTAATGAACTTTCTGTTTATTATAATTTTTGTTATTTGTTGTTACTTATAAATGTTAAATGATCTTCCCTGGTGTAAAAGATTTTCTTAAGCAATAAAAATCATTATTATTATTATTATTATTATTATTATTATTATTATTATGTTTACTTTAAAATTAAAGCAGTTACATTTAAAAGCAAATGAAAAAGCTACTATAACTTCTGAACTATTCAATTCATTTTTATGAAATTATGCGTTCTGCTTCCTAGATAATCCCCTAGAAATTTCATTGCATTCAGAGGAATAGTATCCACAGCACTACCATGAAATCCAATTAAATGTCAATATCTTATTTACTGCTAGTCCCACTTCGCTCAATTTTTTTTTTGAATCGTTTATTTATTTTTATTAATTTATATACCTATATTAAATTACACAAAGATATATTGGGCATTTACGAGTACGAGGAAGCTGTGTGCCACACCCTATTGCAGCGTATTTTAGTATTTTACAAAACTGCTAATTTTTGTTATTTTAGTTTGTAACCAAATGATCGTGGATCAATGGGCCTATTCGTACCGCACCAAGTCAAAGTGTCTTGCTCTTACTTTTAAGAACATTACACTTGTTTTGAAGAACTTTTGTCTTACTTTGGAGATATTTGTATGTTCCTGTCTCACTTTGATACGATGATTGTAGCATCCATAGTTTATAGTCAGTAATAGCGTTCGGTATACATCGTACATATCCTTCACCCTTCTCTCAAGAACACGGAAAGTGAGACAGGAACATACAAATATCTCCAAAGTAAGACAAAAGTTCTTCAAAACAAGTGTAATGTTCTTAAAAATAAGAGCAAGACACTTTGACTTGGTGCGGTACGAATAGGCCCATTTTCTTGGTATTGCGTTACTACCTGCCTTACCTACTGCTTCGATTCGTGGTAAAATTCTCGCGCATGTGCACTATTAAACCGGGCAAACAAAAATTCAAATTATTTAACGTTTACTACCATATTTGGAAACTTGTAGACGTTATATTATTTAAATTTTTGCTAATATGTTCGCGCGGTTTAGTAATGCACTTTTTCAGAAAAATAAATACACACTGTAAATTCAAATTACTGTTTTATTAAAAAATCATAATCTCTCTTAATTGTTATACAATTTTACAATAAAATAATTTTCTGTTGATCAGGGCTGGGAGCAATTTAAAATGATTTCATTTGAAATATGTATTTAAAATACAAAATGGCATTTTCCATTTTCTATTTTAAATAAGTTCGGTCAAACCATTTTCCATTTTGTATTTAAAAAGAAAATTTGAATCTATTTTCCATTAAAAATGAAAATACATGTATACTCAAATTTATGTGCATAAATTATAGAACTCGAACTGAACGATCTGAAGTCTAACAAATTGTAAATTAAATGTAAATTTATTTAATTGATTCAAATTTTTTATAACTGGAGTAGCAAAATCACGGGAGTTAAATTTATTACTAGAATTGTAGTTCTCTTAAGTCAAACTTTAGGTACTCAAGTTGTGTACTATTATCTTTAAGACACGGCAATAAAAAATGTTTTGTATTACAAGCAGATGATTTTCATAATTTTGAAGTCGCAATTGTAGCGTAATCAAGGTTTGAATACGTCAAGGCTGAATTAAATTTTACAATATTTTAAAGTAGCAATATTTCAAGAGTTAAATTTCGTTTTCATATCATGTAAACTTTACAAAATTTTCTCAAAAGACTGCCTTTAGTTAATTTCAGTACGTTTAAAATTTTCTTAACTTTTTTTTAAATATTGATAAAAAAAATTTATAGAATTTAAAGTAAAATACCCCTGTCGCAGCATCCTGCATAACATAGCGAATTTCCGTTTATAAAAATCGGTTTTTCTGTGATTTTTCACCCTTTTAAGTGATTTTTCCTCCTCTTTCTAATGGTGTAAATAAATGTCAAAAAAATTTTTAACTTTAGAAAATTTTGGCAAAAAACTAATTGTTTTCACGAAAAATGGTCAAAAAAACCATGTTCTAGGCATCCGACATGGCTGGCTAACGAATTTGTCCAACGGTGTGGGACTAAATATAAATTTAATACATAAATTTTAGTGAATATTATTTTTGGTTTCTAGGGACCCCAAAACAAATTTCTATTATAGTCTCGGGAGATTTATTTCGGAGCTCTAAAAAATAGAACTTTCTTCGGAACCCTAAAAAACGGCATATAAGTAACATACAAACATATACATACATATGTATGACGTATATGACTTATATACAATCTGTATCTTCCTGTACCACAAACACATTCTTTCATATAATTATGCATATAGGTATACCCCTGTCGCAGCATCCTACATAACATAGCGAATGCCCTTTTATAAAAATTAAATTTTCTCGGAAACTAGTTGACATAGAATAATAGTTTAAAGACCTTTTTTATGTAATTTTTTTTCGTCGTTTAAATGATGTAAAAAAAATTTCGCAAAAATTTTTAAATAAGTGGAAATTTTGGCAAAAAACTAATTTTTTGCAAGAACAAACACCATGTTCCTGGCATCCGACGTGTCTGGCTAACGAACTTGTCCAACGGTTTGGGACTTCCAACATTTTCACCAAATTTCGTAAACCTAGGACATTTCGTTCGAGAGTTATCGTGCGGACACATATATATATATATATATATATATATATATATATATATATATATATATATATATACATATATACATATATACATATATATATATATATATATATATATATATATATATATATATATATATATATATATATATATATATATATATATATATATATATAAATTTTGGTGAATATTATTTTCGGTTTCTAGGGACCTCAAAACAAATTTCTGCCATGGTCCCGGGTTCAAGTCGCGTCATGACAGTGGCTGTAATAGCGAGCTTCCATTCTGGAAATTCGCTAAAAAGCATTTGGCATTAGGGTTTCCGATCTTCGATTTTTCGAATCGATTCTTTGGAGAGTAAATCGATACAGAGATCGTGAAACATTTAGGGGATCGAAGATCGATATTTTCGAATTTAAATTAGGATATTTTTAGTAAAAATATGATATTTTTTAAAAATTATTGTAAAATATATATCAACTAATGTTGTCACTTTTAGCGCAAACTGGAAACCATTTTATTCATATTAAATCAGCAGTTCATCTTCAAAGAAAATTCAAACTGATTTGTGATGACCCAATAAGAAACTTCATTAAAACTTTTATTTTCTGCAAGTACAAAAATTGAATCGATTTTCGTCAGATCGATCTTTTATAAGCCGATTTTCTTCTGCATCGATTTTTGGTTTGACGATTCCAATCGATCCACAAGATCGATTTTTTCGCCAGAGATCGGAAACCCTATTTGACATTTTATAATCCATTTTAAATAGCTATTTTCCATTTTCTATTTTAAATATGTTCAGCAAAACCATTTTCCATTTTGTATTTTAAGTGCATTTTTGAAAACTAAACTGAACCAAAGCTTTACAGAATCCTATGAAATAAAAATTTTCGTTACTTACATTGTAAATAATTATTTTGAAATTGTGGAATTACCATTACCTTTTAAAATAACAATAAATATTCCTTGGATAATATAAGAATTGGAGAGGTTATGTACATGCTTGAGTAAATATTTTTGAGTACATAATTATTGTTAATAAGTTATGAATTACTGAACAATTAAAAATTTTTAATTTAATTATTCTTTCTAGGTTCAACTAAATGATTTTTTCAGATTTTTGTTAATATTTAATTTATTTCTAATGTATTTTATGCAAACTGTGGACAGAAAATGCCGATGCCAATCAGCGTTGAGAACACATGTCACGACTCTATTTATTATAGGGATTCTAGATAAACCTATACGGTAGAGACATCTATGTAACATAAATACAATTACCGCTGGCTATTTTCCGTAATATTAAGGCCTGTTTGCAGTAGGCGCTCTTAAACTTACCAAAATTCACTTAAATAAATCACTTTTAAGCGCGAAAGTTGTAAAATTTGAAAAAAAAACTTAAAATAAAAATTTTTATTTTTTTATTTTTGGTTATTGTTGCTTTATTGAATAATTTTTATCAACAAATAAGTATACTATTCCATTTAAAAAAAGGTAAGTTTGTATCATAGCTCGAAAACCATAAGAGCTATAAAGCTCCTGATTATCGCAATTGGTTGCCCCCGTCGATATCTACAACTCTTATTTGAACAATTTTTCGATTAAATCAACGGTTTGGCTGTAATAAAAATGGCAACTCCTGAAAAACTCACACGGTATATATATTCAGATCGGAAAAATTAAAGGAACGTGAAAAATTTTGAAAAAGGCTATAACTCAGTCAAAAATAGTTCGACACCGATTTTGAAGAGCGTCATAGAGCGTGAAGTTGGAATTCAAAAAATTTTCTTCCTCTTTCTAATGGTGTAACAAAAGTCGGAAAATCTTTTGAATAAGTGGAAATTTTGGCAAAAAACTAATTTTTCTCAAGAACAAAGAGCACGTTCTGGGCATCCGACGTGTCTGGCTAACGAACTTGTCCAACGGTTTGGTATTTCCAACATTTTCACCAAATTTCGTAAACCTAGGACACTTCGTTCGAGAGTTATCGTGCGGACATATATATATATATATATATATATATATATATATATATATATATATATATATATATATATATATATATAAATTTTAGTGAATATTATTTTCGGTTTCTAGGGACCTCAAAACAAATTTCTGCCATAGTCCCGGGCTCAAGTCGCGTCATGACAGTAGCTGTAATAGCTGGAAATTCGCTAATAAAAATCAGATCGCAGCTGCAGCTACAAAAGGTTGCCGAAGTCTTCTGGGCTATCGTGTAGTAAGGAACATGTGTACTCTGTTGCATTTATACGTAAACACTCACCGTGTTATTTGATTCGATGTCACGATTGTTGACGCAAAAACAACGCCTATTATGTGGCCGGCACGTTTTTTCTTATTTATAATTTCAAAATTGTGAACTTAGCACGAACTACGTGATACACATTTTAAAACGTGACACTAAAATTGTGCCCTGTTACTTTTTTTTTCAATTTTATATTCATAAATATATAATATAAAGTAGAGAAAATTATTTCATTTCACGTTGAATCAGATTTAACGATTCTATGATCAAAACGAATATTCTCGAATTATTTTCCAGGCACGATTTCAATTAATTATTGTAATCTCTCTTTTCTGTAGAGCAGCTTATGTACATAGTTACGGTTGGAAAGAATATTATATATTATCTACTCAGGCGAATATCAGGCGTTAATTCTGGCAATATTTTTTCAACAAAATTTCACAAATGTTCCTAAAGCGGCCCCTACACGCTCAATAATATTGTGCAATCAGCTTGTGCAATTTATTGAACTTCCCTCCAGACAATTCAATAATTTTTAAAAGAAATTTGTACAATAAATTGAATGTAGGAATTGTACAATAATTGAATTGTTGTTTAATTCAAAATATTAAGTGATAAAGATGTTGGGAAGCAGTAAATAATTACTCTTGTAAATTAATAAGTCAAACTGATTCAATGAATAGCCATCAGATATGGCATTATAAAACAATTAATAAATTGAAATTTAAATAAATAAAGTCGTATTGCGCAATAATATTTGCAGAACCTACAGACGTTACAATATTCATTCATTGCACAATATATTTCAAACTGTTTTTGATCAGCACAATATTGTACAGCCCTTCAATATAACCTACAGACGATCAATAATATTGTGCCACCTAAGATTTTGTGCAATATTATTGAGCGTGTAGGGGCCGCTTAAAAGAACAGTTTTTTAGTTGTGTTTTTCACCTGATGATGGCGTAATGGCCGAAAGTCGACTCGTGTTTGTACGATTTTTGTTGTGAAAAGTGACAAAGCAACGACCCCATGTTTTTAAAGTTTCAACTGTTAAGAGGAGAAATACTTTTAGACAAGCGAAAATAAAGTCAATTTCGGAAATTTTTTTAACATGGAAAAAATTAATGTATATTTTTGACCGATTGAGTAGTTTTTGGAGTGACAGTTCTCGCTAATTGTAGAAATGTCGTTTCGAGAAAAACTACTTTGGTGGCACACAATTGAATATAATGTAGGTTTATTTATTTATTCCGGTGGGTGGGGGGCAGGGAACTGTAGCCTGCGGGGGTCCGCAGTTTTTGATAGGGACCTGGAAAAAGTGAAACCATTTTTTTTTTGCTCGTCGATTGTGTTTTTGGGAAAATTTTTGCTTCACTTGGGCAGACATAAAAATAAGCCACAAATGGCATTTCACACTGTCGAGCGCGTTTTACGTGCAGAGGCTGTAATATACGAAGGTTTTCGAATACCACTCTGAAAATTTGGGAGTATATTTTTGAGATGCTTTACTAATATTTTACCAAAAAAAAAAAAAAAAAATTTTAGTTCTAAAAGTAGGTACCTATTTCTACCTAGTGACCGACCGAACCTTCGGTTTCGGCCAAAAAAAAATCTAGTTCGTGTTCGTGAATTATCGCGCTCTTTTCGGGCGAGTTCGTGTCTCGTACATACACTTGATTTCAGCATATGTACAATTGAAATTTTTACATGTCTAAATAAGTTTCGGGTTCGGCTGAAACTGAGACCGAGGTCGAAGTTTCGATTTCGGTTTCGGCTGCAAATACTGTTTCGGTCGGACACTATTTCTAGCCTTAATTAAAAGAACGATTTATAATAATCGGTTTATTCTGTAGAATTTATTTATATGTAGATCGCTTTACTTTGTCAAAAATACCACTTTGGTATTTGGAAAATTGGCATTTTTAAAAGCTTTTATTTAACTTGCTATGTTAGTATGTTGGTTTAGATCAAATCTTGGAATCAAAATTTAGACAGGTTCTAATTGAGCTAGAGATTTCAAATTTTGCATACGTTTCTAACCTTGATGACAATGCAATATTGTATAATTAGTTTTTCCCTAAATTTCCCCAAACCAAAATTGTTGATTTTTAGTCCTATGCAACTTTTTGACATTTCGAATTGTCAAATATTGTCCATTGATTTTACATTGCAATTTTTTGTTTCCATAGTTATATTTGATTAGGATAAATTAACCGATTAAAATGTAGGTAAAAAAGTTACTTCTTTATTTTTTTTTTAAATTAATTGTAATCAGACTAAAAAGTAGAAAATAAAATAAAGTGAAAAAAAATGTTTTTTATGAAAAAGCTTTTATTTAAAAATGGGCTAAAAAATGAAATAACTACTGAGTGAAGTTTGAAGCAATATGCAACATAATTGATAAAAGCTTGAGGCGTTTAATCAAGTTTGGTAAGTACTGAAAAGTAAAATAGCTACACTTATATCCAAAACAGAAATACATAATGATAACGCCTCAAGCTTTTATAAATTATGTTGCATATTGCTTCAAACTTCACTCAGTAGTTATTTCATTTTTTTAGCCCATTTTTAAATAAAAGCTTTCTCTTAAAAAACATTTTTTTTACTTTATTTTATTGCCAAGTAAAGTGTTGTATTTGTTGCTAGCAAAAGCAATATTTTTTAAAAAAAAATTGTTTTGATGTGCATTTTAACGTGCCATGATACGTTTCTTTAGGATAAGTGAATATATTATAAGCTTTGGAAATATCTCAGATATTAAAATCTGGATATATCTTGCTATTAAAACCAATTTTTAATCTAAAAAGGTCAAAAAATAATGAAAACTTGATATCGAATCACATGGTTTGTTTTCTAAGACGTTTTTAATGGTAGGGCGAAGTTCATCGTGATAAGAATAGAATTTTTAATGCATTCACGGAATATGTGCCATGTGATTAATCACTGATTTAGCTATTTTTAAATCATCGTTAAAATCCAAGGATAATATTCTAGCAGTACACATTTCAAAAACGTTTGTAGTTTGAAATTGTTGGTAAATTTTTGTTTGTAATCAAAAGAAAATTAACATGCAATTTCAAAATTAAAGTAATTAAAAATCCATTAGGACATAATGATTACCTATAGCAGTGAGAGAAAATGCATTCAAAAAGAGTGAAAAGAAAAGGACAACGGTATTTAAAGTAATTATTTTTAAACTTGATAAGCATGGTAACATGATGGTCACATATTTGCTTCCTTTGTCATCTCTCTCAGATTTTTTGATAGAAAAATTTAAAGGTAAAAAAAATTGGCCAAGAGTGAGTTGGGCTCGCATCGTTAGGAATGCGTACTGTGAACAGTCAATAGAACAAATTAAACTTTTTTATGTGTATATTTAAATCTTACCCAAAACTTGTGATAACTGAAAAATACATGCATTATTCCACATTGTATTGAAACTTTAGTAAATACCTTACCTAACTATTAATTTTACTACTAACTCTAGTAAAATCAAAATTTTAACTTTAGAAACCTATGTTTCTATGGGGCAAGAGGTATAATGGTCATTTCTAGCAACCCCACTGAATCAAAAATTATAAAAATATTTTTAGAATCCTTAGAGTTCTTTAAAATAATACCTCACACGAAATATTAATTAAACCTTTTTTTGGGCCACGAAATATTAAAACTTTTTTTGGGCCAAATTGACCCTCCACTTCATTTTAATCCAAAATATTTTTTTCTAATCGTTGACTGGCATTATGCTAAATTTCAGTTCCTACGTTCTCCTATTCGGATACGAGAGTGATCTTACAAAGAGGATTCCCTTTTTCTTTTTAAGATAATAATATATTTGGCATAGTTTGCGATGTACAAACTAGAGTGGTGGTAAAATCAAGTAAAATTCCTAAAATCTTCATTAACTAATTGTTGAGAGGAAATTTTGAGAAAATTACAGTAATAATCAAAATCATGGGCGCCCATACTGGGGGCGGGGGGCGTGTCCCCCTTAGCTTTTCAAGTTGATGATGTATTTCAAAATTTCAGGTCAAAAAGGAAGCTGAAGTAGACAAAACACCGTTTTTTTTTTGCTCGTCAATGGTATATTTGTGGAAAATATCGAAATTGGTGATCTGCGCCCCGTCCTCCCCCCTGTATGTTTGAGAGAGCTCGGTAGAAGGTAAATGAAGTTTTTTTTTTTGCTCGTCAATGCAGTTTTTTGGGGAAATATCGAAATTTTTATGGCTGCTTTCAAAACATTGTATATATTCCTTTTTTCCCCTAGTTGTAGACACCCCCCCCCCCCTTACAAATCATCATATGGGCGTCCATGATCTAAATGGATTCAAACTTTGTAGAAAAATACCTACGGCCCATAATATTTACTTATTTTAAACATTTTTCGTGAAACTCATGAGAAGTTTCACTGCAGATTCTTCCTGATGGTGTACAAAACCGCATCACCATCATTGTACAATATTACTTTGCCATATCGAAAAAAAAATTGTACGTATTGACAATATTCAAGCTAAAAAATATAAATTTAAAATAAACCATAAACCACAATTACTGCAATAGAATGTTATTTTGGATTTTTCCATGAAACGATCAACGAACGAGCGTGGCGAGCTGAACCGAACCGAACCGAGCCAAACATAGTCGCGTTGTGCGTTGTTTCATTATTATCGAACGGATATCCGGTTGAACTGTAGCGTGCTTGCTCGCCGGCTGGCTGACTGGTTGCTGCTGCTGCTGCTGCTAATCTTATCGGAACGGATATAGCGAACGCTTTTCTAATCTATACCGTTCACCACCGCAACACTAACCGCCAACCATAAATAATAATTACTTTCAAACTAACTTTATACATACATGCACACATTAAAAACATACACATTCATGTGTATTGGTATGTGTAATAATACCCGTACACTCCGTGTTGGAGGACTGAAGCTGAAATAAATCGAATTTTTCTTCAGTACCTTCATCAAAATCCTGCTAAAAATTTTAAAATAAAAATGAATCCTTATTATAATGCTGCATTTTCACATGCATTGATTTAGTGGCACCAGTTACAGCGCTAGTTAAACTTGCAAGCCTGTAATGTTTACACCATATATTTCCCAATCTTTTTAAAAAAATATGTAATTCTTATATTCAAAACAAATCAATCTTCTATTCTTTTCTGAAAACAAACTGCAATTTTAAAATTTACGTAAGTGCAGCAATGAAAGAGATGAAGCCAAGAAAACGGAAATTATTTAAATTCATAAGTCATGAAGCATGGTTAAATTTAACTGAAATGGACCATAATTAAAATTCACATTGTGATTGAGAAATTTATCAAACTGGATCGGCTCGGATTCGAATCCGGATCTCCGCAGAGATCTGGCGGCGCTGCGCGTCATTCTCGTGGGAGCGGCAATGTTACTTTATGCTCGAATTACACACATAATTTTTTTCTACAATCTTGTAAAATGTATTCGTTTTATTTAAAAAATACTTGAAAAAAAAATAATGAACGTTAATATTTATTTTAATGTTATAATTTTTGCAACTCCAGAAATATCTGGTGGTATATTTGAGAAATCGCTGTCACTATTGTATATTTCTATCGTACAGCCGACTCTCGTTAATTCGAAACTCGAGGGACTCTTAAAATATTACGATATTATCGAGTGTTTGAAATATCAAATGGTTCGACAATAACAAAAACAAAGGCTCGTGTACGGTTATATGTACAAGTTTGAACTTGTCTCAAAATGTACTTACAATCTTTCTGTCTCTTTCTCTCTGCAACTTTGAGTTGTCAAGTGTTTGACGCCGATGAGTTCGAATTAACGCGTCGTTTTGTTATGTAGCAATGATTTTTTCGTTCGAATTACCAAGTGCATAAAAATGTGTTGATTTAGTTCTAATTTCTAAATATAAAGAGATTTTGTAGGGAACTCGTGATAACTTTGAATTATAGAAAGGTTCGAATTATCGTAGGTTTGAATTAACGAGAGTCGAATGTATATGTAAATATTTTTTAGCGAATTTCCAGAAAGAATTCTGGAAATTCAACTATTACAGTAGGTGTCATGGCGCGACTTGAGCCTGGAACTGTGGCATAAATTTGTTTTGAGGTCCCTAGAAACCGAAAATAATATTCACTAAAATTTATATATATATATATATATATATATATATATATATATATATATATATATATATATATGTATGTATGTATGTATGTATGTATGTATGTATATATATATCAGCACGATAACCCTCGAACGAAATGTCTTAGGTTTACGAAATTTGGTGACAACGTTGGAAGTCCAAAAATATTGGGTGAGTTCTTCAGCCAGACACGTCGGATGCCAGGAACATGGTCTTTGTTCTTGCAAAAAATTAGTTTTTTGCCAAAATTTCCACTTATTCAAAAATTTTTACCAAATTTTTTTACATCATTTAAAAGAGGAGAAAAAATTACATAAAAAAGGTCTTTAAACTATTATTCTATGTCAACTAGTTTCCGAGAAAAACTAATTTTTATAAACGGAAATTCGCTATGTTATGCAGGATGCTGCGACAGGGGTATTTTTAAATTATTAATCAACTTATTATTTATTATTTTTAATTAATATTAGTTATTTTGAAATTTAATAAAATTGATATTTTACTTGTTTACTTGTTCAATTGATATTTTACTTGTTTACTTTTCGCTTTAAAGCGAAAAGTAATAGTCCTCAGCAAACGCATATTTTACGCTTTCTTCACAGAGCGCAAAAGCCTACTTACTTTCTACTATGATTATAGAAAAAAATATTTAAAAATTCTAAAAGTAACAACCTCTAAAACTGTATTAATTTTTCATAAACCTACACAACACAACTTGATAAATGTGTACATATTATAGTGGTAGTAATGCAATTGAATACTGGGCCGTCGTTTCGCCTACGTTCTTTTCGTCGTTGTGTTTAAATTTAAAATTTAAAAAAAAAATTTAAAAAAATACCGTACCTACTATATTATATATGCGAGTAGTTGAGCACATATAAGTATTATGAAACTGATATGAGTAATATTTATGGCAAAAGTAGGTGGAATAATAAAATAATATGTAGAACATGAAAATTGTCGGACATAGAGCAAAATTGAAATGTGTGTACTGCGTCAATATTTTGACAATTTAGTTAATTAGCAACTAACTGGTCGAGTGATAAACACCTACACACTGCAGTCATTGCTGCTGCCATTGGCCGTCTGACAATCTCGCTTTCACGCAATTATTAATATTTTTAAAACACCAGAAATGATATTAAACACTTCCGGTATTCCGTATTTATATCAATAGAACAAAAAAGGAAATTGAAATCCGATATATTATTTTATGATGGTATATTAGGTTGCTTTAATAAGTGGTGAACCTACAAAATAAACTTATTGCGTCTTGGAACGGTTTTGGCCCATAGAACATAAGAAGGAATACAACTATCTCTTTTCTGCAATCACTTATGGGCAAGTATGTGCATTTTATAGAACTTTGTCGTCATTCACTTAGTAGCTATCAATGGGTTTGTTTCAATTGTTGTCATATTGTTGCCGTTGTGTTGACACAGTATACGTGGTTATATGCGTATGCAAGATACCCATACACACAACCGTCTATCGCACTACCACACACAACTCCGCGTGCACATATATAATATAGTGGTGGGATATTTTCTGTCCTTTGTCGTTACACTGGTTTCAGTAGTATAGAGATACTATCGTTCGTTCTGTATTCTGTGGTTTTGGCCCAAATGCTTCTTCCCCCGCTCCACTCCCCTCGCACACGCACAGATACCCCACTATGCTCAGAGCCGGGGTAAGAATATTATTGATATTATTTAAGGTAGTGGTTTGGTAATTCGCGCTGTTTTCCATGCCTATTTTTTTCAGAAAGAACAAATGAAAAGTTTTCAATTTTTAATGTTTTTATTTACATCTTAAGGTAACAAAAAACAATTTTTTTTGAATAAATTAAATTTTGTTTTATTATTATTGTTATCACTTGAAGTTGGCGCCTCAGAAAAAACAGACCTTGATGGCCCCCGTGATTTTGACGCTTGGAGACATCTGAAATCAAAAATTCTTAATTAGTCCTAATCTATAGATATGTCATTCTGATCGGAACTAGAATTATGAAATTTTACCGAAAAATAACAAAATGGCGGTCTTCGAAAAAAAATACTATTTTGAAATTTTTACGTTCAAAGAGGGTTCGCGGACCACAAAGTTTGAGAACCATTGGTTTATACTATTTCGATTTTATCAAAAATGAAAAAAGTAGGTCGAAAACCTATTATAAACAACTTTAAATTTTATGTTTCTAGCATCAAAATTACGGTTTTTGGAGCTTTTAAAAATTTTTGGTATACGTAATGACATCATCAGGTTCAATTTTTTCCTGATTCAAAAATAGCTACAAAAATGAAATGTGTTATTTGAGCGTGAAATTTTCATTTTTCCTGTAGGTAACGCCTGTCCGGGACTATGATAGGAATTTGTTTTGATGTCTACGCGATAATTTTAAAACGAAACATTCTATATTTTTACGAAATTTGATGGAAACTTTGGAAGTTCAAAAGTGTTGATTGAGTTCTTCAGACAGACGTGTCCGTCCGATGTCAAAAACCACCAAAAATGTGTTTTTTGTAAAAATTTGCCAAAATTTAAGTTTTTCAATTTTTTTTTACACCATGGTAAATAGAGGAAAATGTTACATAAGATACGTTTTCGAAGCATTGTTCTAGGTCCTAGGTGATCGGAAATTCGCTATGTTATGCAGGATGCTGCGTGTCAAGAAGCACCGATTAAACAATATTGATTTGTATTAGACAATTTCCATTCGAAGGGTCTAACAGACCCTAACTAGTGGTTATACTGTTGTAGCAGAAGCACAAGTTCTCCTGTTTAAATGTTTTTCAAACATCCGGTAACTTTATCCCATTTCCGGTAAAATGATAACATTTCCATTATAGGTACGTAAATTTAAATTCCGTTTAAAATGAATGAGCTGATTTTATGTTTTTTTCTTCCCTTTATAAGCCCTTGAGTAATATCTGCACTACTCTTACTTACGGTTATATTCGTAATCCCTTTTGATGAGTGAAATTGATAAAGGTTTCGTTTGTAAATTACAGAGTGTACAATTTTTTCAGGTGTGGTTTATAAACATGCGTGTTACATGCTATATGTATATAGAAACCACGAAACTTTTAGTAATTAGTATAATTAGTACCATTTAGTTTTTCTAAAAGAAAAAGTAATTACGTACAAAATTAACATTTATTTCGAAATACAGTATAGAAAGTCGATTATCGTCGGAACTAATTGGCACACTTACCAACTTTAGTCGCTGAACGATAATTTAGTTAAAGTTGGCTAAAGCCAACGATTCCTAATAAACTAAATTTATTTTTGTATTTATTACCCATAATTGAGTTGGACTGTTATTAGTGGTGCTCGCCAACTTTTTAATTGGATCTTTACATATGATTGTATATTATCTGAACGACTAAACAATCGTACAACCAAAAATTGTTAGTGTACGATTAGTCTTAGAGTACTCTTAGAAAAAAAAACATGTTTGGCTAAAATTCATCATCAAATCATTTTTAAAAAAATTCGTCACATGCGTGCTGGATGACGCGAAATTAGGGTTTCGTAGTCACTTCAAAGCAGTTCACATAATTAATTGTAGATAATTTTACTTTGTGAAAATCCATAATCAATATGGTGAAAAATTTTTTAATTTTGTCAAATTTTCACTTAAATATAGAAATAAATTATTTTCCACAAACTAGTTTTCACCTGATGATGATCTAATCAATCATATTTCTATTTAAGTGAAAATTTGTCAAAA
The DNA here is from genome assembly GCA_035578155.1 of Brachynemurus nebulosus. Taxonomy (NCBI): domain Eukaryota; kingdom Metazoa; phylum Arthropoda; class Insecta; order Neuroptera; family Myrmeleontidae; genus Brachynemurus; species Brachynemurus nebulosus. Next base: position 74,319,194 of record JAPWDM010000002.1, on the reverse strand, counting down.
TTAAAAAATTTTCACCATATTCAAAGAAATTCATTAGACTAACAATAAATCTTAGTGAATATACTTCAATTTCTTTATATTTTATTCCAAAAAATTGTGGAAAATTCGGACTATTGACTACAGAACACTGATTCAGTGCGTGCCCAACATGTACTTGACTAATATTTTTACATTACTCTTTTTATTTTGGGGCTATCCAATAAATGAAATTTCTTAGGTACATTTTTGTTTGTATGTTCTATTAATCATAAAAATAATTATTCATTTAGGGCGGGGCCCCAGGTTTTGTGACGTATTATTAGGTAGGGTAGGGATTCGCAAACTTTTTTGATCCGCGACTTCCTTAATGTACCAAATAATCACTTTCGGCGTCGTCCATTGACTCCGAAAACGAGATTTTTCAAAAATTTCTCTCCAATATATATGCGACAAACAAAATAACTTCGCAAAAATACCACTTTGTACCACAAAAGTGGTATTTTTGCGAAGTAAAATATTTGTTTATTATTTACAACACCCCTCTCAAAAAAAAAATTATATAACTGATAAACTGACGGACACTGCAGTTTCACCGGGCCTGAAACTATTAACCTTATTTTTCTTTTTAGCGCTCTTTATGATTGCTTGGTGACGCTCCTGGACGTCGCGGCGCATATAGTTTAGGAACCTCTGAAGTAGGGGTAAAAAATGCGTAAATTTTACGTGGCTCCTTTTCAATTTTGAAAATATTGAAATTGTTTTAATAGGATACAGCACTGTCTATTAAAAAAATTAATCAAGTGCGTATCAAACCGCACAAAACGATGACAGATATGAAGAAATCATTTATGTTCCGTGGTTATAACAGCTTCTATATTTAACACCAATCTTATTCTGATGTAATTCTTTGACAACAAATTTTACGGACACGAAAAATAGATGAAGCGTTACTGAATTAACTTGACACTTAAAACAAAATAAGTATAAATTTAGAAACTCAAATATGATGAAAAAACATTTTATCCAAGATATATAATGGAAATATGCAAATTGTTGGTGCACAGATGAGTGTGTAGGGGTTCGTCCCACTTATATGTATATATTTCGATCTAAAACAGAAATCTTACACCCACCAAGTAATTGTACAACTTTACCTCCTCCGACGACAGAGTCAATCTAATTAACAACAGTACAAGGCAATTTCGTATTACTTATACACAATTAAGTTGTTAATTTCATTCTAACATTAAAGAATTTCAATCTAGCTAACTCTACATATATACACGTATACATAGAGCGAACGTAATTATCCGCAAGTAAATTTTGGCGTGCGTTCTTCAAGGATTCGGAGATCAACTTTTATTTAATCTTTTTTCCATTAACGAACATGCACATCGCAAGTTCATCCTTGTATTTCTTTTTATAATGACACAACAGTATGATATATTTGTATCCTTTTTTTCTGTAACGTAAATTAAAATTAGTTGAGTTTAAGAAAAATAGAGATAGGAAATTTTTTTTTTCGGCTATCAAAATTTATCAAAGGGCATTCCGATGGGTGCAACTCCGTCGTCCATTTATTTTTCAATAATTTTAAGTCTACAATTGGAACTAATTCACTTCTACACGGAATTATAGGGGTATGCAGTAGTGATGTCGGATGATTAATCGATTAGTCGGTTCAGTCGACCAATTTTGTTTACATTTAGTCATATTTTAGTCGACTATTTTACCTTCGATTAAGTGATTAAAATGATTAATTTTTTTCAAATGACTAAAAACAACTAACTTAACAATATTTCTGTATTATTTTTTATTCGATTTCAGAAAATGGAAACTAAAAAATTATCTATCTATACACGGAGAGAAAATTCCTATAAAAATTACTGTGCTCAGCACTACAATTGACGTGTAAAAGGCGAACATATTCAATTCTGTAAGGTAAAAATATAAAGATTATAATTAATCATAAAAAATTTAAAGGATGGAATGTTCTTTTCGTAACATTATCTCCGTAAAATTTGTAAAACAGCACAGTAAAAAGTTCCATTACCGACAAAAAAATAATTTTTAATTGTTTTTATTAAAAAAAATTACCATGCTAACATGCTAATAATAGAAAAAAAAAAAAAACAGAAAGAAGGTTGGTTGTGTTGGGAACGCTGTAATGAAATGTACCTCACTAAGCGAGTTACATGCGAACCATAGGTGTGGACTGTGGAAGAAACTTTGTCAGACAGTTCGTACCAAGCACCTTGATTTATCAGACTGTGCTACAAGCAGCTAGCACAGCTAGTAGTCAGTTTCTTTTACACTCTCTTAGGACGATGTCATCGTTTAATTCATCTTTTTGTTATTTACCTATCTTTAGTATATGTATTAGAATATATTGTTGGCAATCATTTTTGTATACATGTTTTTACAGGTACAGTGCCACCAACATAAGGTCGCGAGTCAGATGCGCAAATGAAAGAGTACGACAACAAGAATTAAACTATAATATATATGCATAAGAGTGTGATAAAAGTTGTGTTAGCACCACATTAAATTTTACCATGCTAGCACATATTTTTTATTTTGGTCGTCGATCGCGCACGGATTATAGGGAAGCATGGTAATTTTTCTGAAATTTTCTCTACAAAAATTATAGGATTTTTCTCTCCGTGTATGATTTTTCACTTTTATGTGATTAATTTATTGTGATATTTCATATCTTTCTTTTTCTTAAAAGAAAAATATTAAAAGTCCATAAAAAATTTTTTTTTAATTTTTGTCAGGGGCGGCATTTTTCACAATGCCCCGAGCGGCAGTTACGGTAAATCTGGCCCTGGGGGTGTGGCAGACGAACGAATATGACAAAATTATAAGGGAGTTCCGAGATTTTTTTTTGGGAACCTAAAAATTAAACTTAAAGCTTTTTGTGTAATTTTTCTTTTTGTTACCTACTTTTTTATGCGATTTTAATTTTTTTTTTCAATACCCCTCAGAGTGCCTAATGAGAAAAGGAAATAAGAAAAAGTAAGAAATTTGAACAATTTACAATAAAATTACTTATTGATTATTATTTTTAAGCATTGCATAAGAATATGAATTATTGCATCATTAAGTTTTTTTTTTTTTACATAAATATGTATTAATCGCAATTTTTATAATATTATAAAAATAAAATAAAATGTTCTTATGTGTAAATTAATGCTATATCTTGTTTCGGAAAGCAACTTCTAAGGAAATCGTGAGGTTTTGAGTTAATGTATTTTCTATGAAACTTTTTTATATGCGATCCCGATCCATCGCATAAAAAAAGTTCTTTTTTACAATCTAAAGCGAACTCTAGTTTTTATAGCTATTTATGAAGTTTTTTATTTTTCTTGTGTGACTACCGCATAAAAATCCACCCCATAAAATAAGTTAAACCAGTGATTCTCAAAGTGGGGTTCGCGGCGAAAACAATTGATTATAGATTACCTACCCATTTTCTATATATTTTGGGGGCCCTTTTAAATTTTTAAGTACAAAGGGTGATCGTGGACCAAAAAGTTTGAGAACCACTGAGTTAAACAGTTCTTATTACTTCGTTTCATTTCATCAGTTTTCATCTCCCTTTTTCATTTGGAAAATTTTTAAACATAAATCGGGGAACTTCCTTCAATCAAAAATATTTGAAACTATCTTGTATCTTTTCAATTTCAAATATTATCGAGTGCTTGTGAAACACTACTACGTATGACAGACTTTTGTCTGCATTTAAAACACACGTAGTATTCATATGTTCACCTATCGTTCAGCTAAACTGAAACTTTAAGCACTCCACTTCTTTTGGTTAACATGACCAAAAACCACATATGTAAATTAAAAATCACAAAGTGATTGAAAAAATTATCCGGATCGGCCGGGAATCGAACCCAGGATCTTCTGGTAACTAGTCAGGTGTGCTATTCATTACACCATCGATCCTTTGCTCGACAGGTGCCCGATACAGGCACCCGATACATAGGTGATTGAATGTTGTTTGTATCGGGCGCCTGTCGAGCAAAGGATCGATGGTGTAATGGATACCACACCTGGCTAGTTACCAGGAGATCCTGGGTTCGATTCTCGGCCGATCCGGATAATTTTTTCAATCACTTTGTGATTTTTAATTTACTATCTTGTATATTTTGAAAGAAATACTACACGTAAAGGCAAAAATAGAAAATGTGTTACTTATTATTAAATACATTTTTGAAATGCATTGCAAAACGAACGATACGACGTGAAAACTGCATCAAATGCAGTGTTACGTAAAAATAATTGCTTTTTCTTCTTGTTAAACATTTAGTTTTCTAAAACATGATGAAATTGTAGGTTATTGACATCGATACCACCGTGTCTTTACCAGCACGGACAGATAGACGGACTGAACACGGACAGACGGCCTACATAACTATATAACACCACTTACAATGTATCATCTACATTTTACAGCTAACACGGTCTCTATTACAGCACAAGCTGTATATGTATATAAGCACGTTCAAAGTGAAGGGTGTTCTAAAATTAAAGTGATTTTAGCGAATTCAGCCGAATGGAAAATTCAGCTACTACAACAATAGCTATTACGCGGTAAAACAATATTCGTTAAGGGGAGCTCGACCGTCTCGGTTTTCCTGACAAAAAAGGTATATTTTAGGTACACATTACTTCGGAATGGTAACTCCTATTAAGTTAATTTTTTTTTGTTTGATCACAATAACAGTCCTCTACACAATCAATGAAATAAGGAATAAGAAGTATGCCATCTAGTGACGTTGAGTGGAACTTTAACGTAACTGCTCATAGATATAAATATGTAGGTACTTTTGTACGTCAAAATTCGTGATTTTTTTCACTTTAGTGACAAAAAAAGTCATCACGAACGTTATTTTTTCATGAATTTTGATGTACAAAAATACCTAAATACATATACCTTTGGGCAGTTACGTTCAAGTTCCATTCAACATCACTAGACGGCATACTTCTTATTCCTTATTTCATTGATTGTGTATGACCCATTAGTTTTTTTTATTCATTACATAATGAGTGAAGCGTAAAAAATCTCGAAAATAAAACTTTTTAAAATAATTTAAGGTAACGGGCCTAGTTTCTGACCTTTTAAGAGTGACGGCTGAGGTTAAACGACAGTAATAAATATAAGTTTAAACTTAAGAGACAATTAATAATTTTATCAACTAGTTTATGGCTTTCAAAATAAAGTCATACAAGTAAAATAATTATTTGAATTGAATTAATAATTTAAATTAATGTTTTAAAAATTCGCAAAAAGGACCCAGTTTCTGACTCTCAAAATTTCTCATGTGACAGTTTCTGACCCTGACAGTGGCCTAGTTTCTGATTCTTAAATTTAAAAATACAGTTTTTTAAAATTTAATTTATAAATAATTTTTTATTGATAAAAATGAATGTTTAATGTTATATACGTTATGAAAAATAACAAAAACTAATCGAAGATAACTATAAATAACAAAATAACTAACAAAAACTGGTTAGAATTTAATTGGGCCATACCACTTTAGAAGTGAGCCTAGTAATTGACCCCCATATTTCAATAATAAAAATCATTCTAAGGTATTTTATAAATATTTTAAAATAAATTTTAAACAAATATTAACCTGCTCATATATTTTTAATTAAGTTTTCATACTTACATGATGAATATTCCACAAATCAAAATGAGTACTTTGTAACATAAACTGTTAAGAAACTACCAAAAAAATAGTTTTTACACACATTTTAAACTTAAAATTTTTTTTTTATTTTAGTTAATATATTCTAAACTTTTTAAATTGCTGTTCATTAGACACAGAATAGATTACTTTAAATTAAGAATTTATTTTTTTTCTTATTTAAAATATAGTTTTTTTATTAATTTATAACAAAGTTGAAAAGTTCAGAAACTGGGCCAGGGTCAATTACCGGGTCTTTTACCTTATAAAAAAAAAAAAGTTTACCATTTTTCATAGTTTTTTTCCGCTGGGATTGTTGGGCTAGTAGTCTAGTATTACCATAAAAAAATTGATACGCATAGCATCAATAGTTCAGAAGAAATATGTACCCGAGTATCAAAAAATGCTACTTTTCAGGACAACCATTTTTCTAAAAAGCTTGAGTCATCACCTGCTAACTTCTATTTCCCTTCTAGTTCTATGTAAAAATCAATTTTCTAAGGTCTCTGGATAACGTCTTAGTAATGGTTATACTTAGGTTTTGTTTACATTACTCTTATGAATAATTTTTTTTTACGTGGTAAATTTTAGTTTAAATGCAGGTTCCGTGCTAGACATTTTTTTTAAAAAACAACCGAGAAAAGCTCTATTTTCTAACCGTCAATTAGCTTTTTAGATGACTTCTGGTGGTCGAATTCACGTGGGACCAAGATCGTTCTGTTCTGGATAATATCTACATTAAAAATAAAAAATAAAAAAATTCATTTTTTTGACCGAAATTCGGTCTAGCTCCCCTTAAAATTTAAACGAACGATAACTTTCGAACGAAGCATCCCATTTATATGAAATTTAGTGAAAACGTTGAATGTTTCAATCCCTTGGATGCGTTTTTCAGCCAAACACGTTCGATGACCGAAACCGGGCATTTTGGACATTTTTCGTTTTTTGCCAAATTTGTCAAAATTGAAAAGTTTTTCGATTTTTTTTTTATACCATTGTAAAGAGCGGAAAAAATCCAATAAGAAAGTTTTTGAATCAATATTCTAATTGAACAGGTTTTTTAAAAAAATTTAAAAATTAATTATATAGGGTAGACAGGTATCTTTGTACTAATTCAGTTTTGTTAGTAAAATATGTACGGATAAAGTTTTACTTCAAAAATTTTTGATTATCGGGTTGAACCGCCGTAAAACATTTTTTTTTTTGAACAGGAATTTATTCCTTTAAAAGTAAGTCCTAAAAAATTCGCTATGTTATGCTGGATGCTACGACAGGGATATTTTAAAATACAATTTGTAACATTAGACTCCATTCAAGTTGATGTACCTATACTACGAAGTATAGCGAAACTTCTCCATTTCAGTAGATTTGAAGTGCTACTTTATATTTTGTAAAAAAAAAAAAAAACTTAAAACTTCTGTGACATGTTCCGACTTATATATGTATGTAGCCATTAACGAACAAAAACTGTTAACAAGATATGTTTTGAACCATTATTCTATGTATACAGTTTTTCGAAAAAAATAATTTTTTAAAACCGAAAATTCGCCATGTTATGCAGAATGCTGTAACAGGGATATTATTAGCGAATTTCCAGAATGGCATTCAGCTATTACAGCCACTGTCATGACGCGACCTAAGCCCGGGACTATGGTAGAAATTTGTTTTGAGGTCCTTAGAAACCGAAAATAATATTCATTAAAATTTATATATACATATATATATATATATATATATATATATATATATATATATATATATATATATATATATATATGTATATGTGTGTGTGTGTGTGTGTGTGTCCGCGCGATAACTCTCGAACGAAGTATCCAATTTTTGCGAAACTTGGTGAGAACATTGGAAGTCCCAAACCCTTGGATGAGTTCGTCAGCCAGACACGTCGGATGCCAGGAACATGATTTTTGTTCTTGCAAAAAATCAGTCTTTTGCCAAAATTTCCACTGATTCAAAAATTTTTGCAAAATTTTTTTACACCATTTAAAAGCGAAGAAAAAATTACATAAAGAAGGTCTTTAAACCTTTTTTCTATGTCAACTATGTCAACTAGAAAAACTAATTTTTATAAACGGAAATTCGCTATGTTATGCAGAATGCTGCAACAGGGATATTATTATTTTTTTTCAAAAACTAACTGAATGTTTGATACCGTTCAAAATTATTACAATCACCGCTCGGACTATGAAATTTTACTTGTCAATCAAAATTCAAACTAAAGGTTATATTTTATTTTCTTGGTGTATAATACACTATTTTAAATTTTAATAATATACATTTAATCCGTCTAATGCTTCTATTAACTTTAATTATTAATTTATAAAGAAAATGATACGAAGACTATAGACGGACATATAATTGTGCATTGTTTTTAAATTCGAAACAAAAGAATCCTTATGACAAAAGATCGACGACAAAAAGGTCAGTAAGATTATAGAAGCTTTACAATATTTTCTTTTTATTAAGACAATAATTATAAATTATAATTTAATACAGGATCCATTTGTTCATCTTTTATAAGGATTCGTTATGAAATTTCAGTTAAATGAATTTTCATTTGGTTTTAAAAAAAAAAAAAATTTATCCGTTTTTTTTACTTAAATACAGCTAAACCTTTTTTTATACGGCCCTTTTTTGTGATTTAAAAAAAAATGGTCATTAAAATGCATAATGTGAATCAAAATCAAGAGAAAGTAAAAAACTTAAATATTAACTATAATAACTTACTTTGATAAAAATACTTTTTAATGGTTTTTAAACATTTAATCACAGTACATTGCATAAGAATATAAGTTATTGCATCATTTAGTTTTTTCACAGATATATTTTTCATAATATTATAAAAATGAAATAAAATGTTCCCACGTGTAAATTAATACTTTATCTTTGTTTAGAATAGCAACTTAGCTAAGGAAATCGTGAGGTTTTGAGCGTTTTGAGTTATGTATTTTTGATGAAACTTTTTTTTTATGCGGTTCCGATCCACCGCACAAAAAAAAGTTTTTTTTTTACAATCTGAACCGAACTAAACTTTTTATAGCTATTTATGATATTTTTAAAAGCTTTTATTTAACTTGCTATGTTAGTATGTTGGTTTAGATCAAATCTTGGAATCAAAATTTAGACAGGTTCTAATTGAGCTAGAGGTTTCAAATTTTACATACGTGTCTAACCTTGATGACAATGCAATATTGTATAATTAGTTTTTCCCTAAATTGCCCCAAATCAAAATTGTTGATTTTTAGTCCTATGCAACTTTTTGACATTTCGAATTGTCAAATATTGTCCATTGATTTTACATTGCAATTTTTTGTTTCCATAGTTATGTCTGATTAGGGTAAATTAACCGATTAAAATATAGGTAAAAAAATTACTTCTTTATTTTTTTTTTAAATTAATTGTAATCAGACTAAAGAGTAGAAAATAAAATAAAGTAAAAAAATGTTTTTTAAGAAAAAGCTTTTATTTAAAAATGGGCTAAAAAAAATGAAATAACTACTGAGTGAAGTTTGAAGCAATATGCAGCATAATTTATAAAAGCTTGAGGCGTTTAATTAAGTGTGGTAAGTACTGAAAAGTAAAATAGCTACACTTATATCCAAAACAGAAATAATTAATGATAACGTCTCAAGCTTTTATAAATTATGTTGCATATTGCTTCAAACTTTACTCAGTAGTTATTTCATTTTTTTTAGCCCATTTTTAAATAAAAGCTTTTTCTTAAAAAAACATTTTTTTTACTTTATTCTATTGAATATATTTTTTTGTGCGATTTTTTTATGCGGTCCCTATTCACCGCATAAAAAAAGGTTCAGCTATATGCACGTATTTTGAGTGAACCCTTTTACTCTGTATAGCTGCTACTTGTTTCTTGTACGAATATTTTCCATAGTACATAATTATTATAATCAATCAAATACAATATCTGACAATTTGAAATGCTAACTTGGCTGCTGACAATCAAAAACTGTCAGAAACTGTTTGATTGATAGCAAAATTTACTACTTTTTACTTGTTTTTCGTCATTTTGCTTCATTCAAGTCTCTTGGGCGATAATGTGTAATTTATTGTAATTACAGTGAAACTTGTGTATCATTACAAAATTTGAATTTATAACATAATTTATCATTAAAAATATAAATAGGAAACAAATAAAATACGAAACAGCTTTTAATAACCTACTTCTTACGCTGATTTAAAATTCAAAATAGAGTGTCACGAGGTTATTTGTAAGTTATGAAGGTTTTGTATAACACACAGCTGTACACTCGGAAATTAAAGAAAATTCCTTACAACACTGAATACTTAACAGAAATGGTTTGAGAAATTCGGAAAAATCCGGCTTCATAATACAACAGTTGTACAAAAAATTTTAAGAATTAGAAAAATTATTGTACAATAACATTAAAGTACATAACGTGACGTACTTCGGGTATACTCGACATTGGGCCGAATCTACCCGACATAGGGTACCTAGTGTACAAACGTAAGAGAATAACATCGGTATACATTCGGTAGCAGGTCGAGTATACCCGAATCAAAAAGAGTACTACATTATGTCTCCTATTTTTGTCTGTACTTCGCCTGTCTGTGAGTCGCCAGTGGTTCGAAAAAGTATACAGTTGAATCTTTTTTTTATGCGGTGGATAGGGACCGCATAAAAAAATCGCACAAAAAAAATTTATTCAAAAATATTATAAATAGCTATAAAAAGTTTTGTTCTGTCCAGACTGTAAAAAAAACTTTTTATGTGGTGGATCGGGACGCATAAAAAAAGTTTCATCGAAAATACATAACTCAAAACGTTCAAAACGCTCACGATTTTCTCAGAAGTTGCTTTTCTAAACAAGATAAAGCATTAATTTACACATGGAAACATTTCATTTCATTTTTATAATGTTATGAAAATTGTGAAAATTCCACATGTAAAAAAATTAAATGATGCAATAACTTATGTTCTTATACAATGTACTGATTAAATGCTTAAAACAATTAAAAAGTATTTTTATCAAAGAAAGTTATTATAGTAAATGTTTAAGGTTCTTTTACTGTCTCTTGATTTTGATTCAAATTATGCATTTTTATTGCTCTTTTTTTAAAAAAACGGCATAAAAAAATCCACAAAAAAAACGCATAAAAAAAGTTTAGCTGTATTTTCAAACATGGTAACAAATTTTCATCTCTATTTTGTATCTATTTTGTAATTAACATTTGATTGTTTTCAAATTGTGACGTCAGTACAATGAGCCGTTTTCCGCGCCATTTTTTTTTTTTTGATGATTTTTACAAAATATATCACCCAATGGAAGATTGAAAGATGAGATATGGTTTAGAACTATTTCCTGAAACTGAAATGAAAACTGGATAAAAGTATTCTCTGTAGTAAAATGCGGCAATTTAAAACAACGTTCGATCAATACCCACGCAGGTTAAATTGGATTTGCAACTGAGGATTGATGTAGTAACTCCCGAAACGTACTTACGTGTACTCTATAGTATAGGGGGGTGTACACTGATGCAACAAAAAAAGGGTCCACACCACCACAGTCCAACTAACATAAGTAACAAATTTCTGTAATTAAATAATGACATGACCGTCCTTCGTATCAAATCATTAATTTTAACGAAGAAATGTAAACGACATGGACGTTGTGTCACATACGGAAAACTAATTATAAATTTAAACGACATTCGTTCGAATTTAAGTATTTTTTGCACAAACCCACTTTAATAATGGTCGATGTTACATTAACATTAATACTACAGACTTGTGATATTGTGTTCTGCATATATAAATATTTAGAAAAGATTATTGCGCAATACACACAATATGTTGTATGGATTTGTTGTATTGAAAATTATTTGTTGAAGATTTAGGCTTGATTCACATTATCGTGCCAATCACAGTCCATTCTTTCGGACCTCACGATAAACAAGATAAAGAATTAATTTACACCTGAAAACATTTTTAAATATTTTATTTTTATAATACTACAAAAATTGCAATACATACTTACGTTAAAAAGAATTTAATGATGCAATAATTTTTATTCTTATGTAATGTATACTGAAAAAATACTTAAAAACGGTCAATAATTAATCTTAAACGGTTATTTTCTAATAACTGTTATTGCAATAACAGTTACTGAAAAATAACTGTTATTTATAACAGTTATTATAATAACTGGTATGGTATTTGGATATTTTAACATATTGTAAGAAATTCGATATGCGTATAAACGGTTCTGTTAGTGAAATATGCACAGATCTATAATACTGACGGATACTAAATAATCTGCAATATCTGTTCAAATACTTGTCTATACAAGGATTTAGGCTTTATATACACAATTTAACAATTTTATGGATACAAAATTACAAATAGAAATATATAACTGTACAATAGACAATAGTTCATTTTTAAGGGTTTTTTAAATGTGCTATACAATAGAAAATGTGTAACTTGCCTGGGGCGTTATTATTTTGAAATTCTCCGTAGGTGGTTAAAATAAATTACTGTGATCCTTGCTTTCGAATATATTAATATTGCCCTATGTTATCGATATTTCCAAAGGAGTTATTTAAGTAACCAGTTACTGGGTATTCCAGTTATTGACGATAACTGTTATCTTTTTATACTAGTTACAAAATAACAGTTATCGATATATCGATCATCTCTACTTTCCATTGCCATTAATATGCGCTTCGGTGGATATTCTTTTAAAAACTTCAAAAAAAAAAAAAAATATAAAAAAATCGCATAAAAATAAATTATGCTGTAATCCAGTGATTCTCAAAGGGGGAGTCACGACCTCCAGTGCACCTAGGATAGGGGGGTCGCGGAACAAAACATTTGAGAACCACTACTGTAATCGATCATCGTTATGCGAACAGACAGAATAATTAGTAGACACGACTCACCAAAAACTCAAATTATATTTGAACACTCTAATAAAGGGACCGGCCAGACCAAGACGGTCATCTTGCGGGCTAAGTGGATGTCATTAAATTATGTTGTACTACTTGACTTATACCCAAACTATGGAGATTAGACAAGAAGACGAAACTCAATGTATTCAAAAAAGTGTCCAAATCAAAGATGGCACTCGTGTTCGACGGATACGAAAGCGGTACAGTACTTATTCTCAAATGGAACACTCTCAAATGGAAACGCGGGCTTCTATATTATTATCTTTGTTAGCTTTTGAATAGAATCTTCTGGAATCTTTTTCAATGTTCAACTCAGTTATAAATTGGGTTTTTCGATCGTTTTTAAAATAAACTTAGCAATTTTTATTTTGCGTCGCGTCATTTATATTGTATATTATATAATTCGCTGACGTCACTATGTAAAATCGGAGTCAGTACCATTGGATATCCGCCGTATAAAGTAATTTAAACTAGAACAGTTTATTTCATACATATGTAATTTCTATGTATTTCCCTATTATTAAATATCATCAACCGACATTGGTCATTCTCAAATGGAAACACTCATTTCCCCAGTCCCGATGTGTTTCCATTTGAGAATAAGTACTGTAGTTCCATTCTGTTTTATCCGTTTTATGTTACTATATTCGCTATATTCACATCAGTATTCGAGCATTATTAACGCCGCGAGTGGTAAAAAAAGACAGCCTTATATTTACCATTTTCCTGACCAATTTTGTCAATTCCTCTCATATAAGTAAGATCTCCATCTTAGAATACTCCATTACCCAAACATTCAAGTAGGTAATAATTTCTGAACATAATTAAAGTGAAGTGGATTTAAATTTCGACAAAGAAAATGTAATACCTACGTGTTTTGGTCAGTTTGTCACGTTTTAGATCGTATGTCAAGTACCTAGAGGTGTCGATTTTAAATCGATTAATCGAAAATCGATTAATCGAAGCTTAAAAAATCGATTCTTTTTTCGATTTTTCTCATTTGAATCGATTCATGAATCGATTATTAAAAGTAAGAGATCGATAACCGATTTTTTCCAAAAATAACTTCATTTTAATAGTAATTCGACAAAGAAACATGTGTTAAAATGAAATACCAAAAACTCTATTGTTAATTGTCATTTTTTACTCGTTATATCAACGAACCCCTCCTATGACTCTATATAAGTCAGACTATTAATACAAAAGGAAGGAAGAGACCACCTATCTGTGCAAACGACGACCCCTTTCCCACAAAAGCGACTTATTCAGAAAACATTTTTTTGTCAATTTGTTTGAAATTTTTGAATAAACTTGCTTCAATTCGTGGTATTCGTCCTACATATTCAATTGCCTTATTTTTTATGATTATAATTGAAAAGTTAACTCACTCATCGCTTTTACAAATATAATACCTTGCAAGGCGTTTTTACACGATATTACCGATATTACCTATGTACTATCAAGTAAGTCCCTTAAACAAAAATTATCCGCTAATTTTATTAACTCTTTGCACTCAAGCAAAAAAAAGTGAGTTGTAAATAGGCTGGTAAGACATGTAGTACATGACAACGACCGACGTTCTTTTTTTGACGGATTCTTTTGACGTTCTAACCTTGTTTCCCCAAAGTTGAATACTAAATGCGCTATTTATAAATACTTCCTCAATGCTGTTTTTATTAGTTTTTAATTTTAAAAAGATAATTCAACGTGATTTTGTATTATTTTATTTACAATTTTTCTAATAAATGAATGTGTTTGCAGTTATTAAATAAAATATTCATGTAATGTGAAGTACGAGCAGTCATTACAGTTCAACATTCAGTGTGTCATGTAGTACATGTCTTATGATCCAACAGACAAAACACCTTTAAATATGGTAGAGTTAATGGACAAACCACCTTGTCATGCTGTACATGTCTTATAAGCGCAAAGGGTTAAACTTTTCAAAATTTCGATTTTTTAGATCGATCTCACAGAATCGATTTTTTTAGCCGATTTTTTTGATTTCGATTTAAATCGATCCAAAAATCTATCTTTTTTTTTTTGGAAAATCGACATCTCTAATGTCAAGTATGCAATATAATTTCTTAATTACCGTTCCGGTAGGTCGTACCGGTCTGTCCTCACACTAATCCTTGATATCATCCTCTCTATTCATGGAACCACATTACGGTCACGTTTACAAGTGCGGAATAAACTTTTTGAAAACATTTAAATTGATCACAACAGCAATAATAATAATATTCGTTGGCGATATATTATGGCTGTTTGTCCGTTATTGATTTTCATCTTTTGCTTGAAAAGTTATGTTACTACTCACAAAATTTGGTTAGAGGGAAGAAGTTGTACATAGTAATTCAAATCGGACGGATGTACATGAAGCCAACTTTAATAACAGCAACTCAACTCGACGTACAATATATAACTCATTCTATACCTATGAGTATCGTATGAAAAGTAGTTATAGGAAGTTTCCAGAAGCACCAAAACATCATGTACATATACATATACTCTCTCTTTCTGCTTGTGTTCCTCTAGTGAAAACTTTTAAATTATATTGCAACTTTATGTATATGTATATGTATGATAATACTGTAATTTGAAAACTTTCTAAATTGGATATGTTCATATCAGATTCATACGCGTCTAATTCAACGAATTCTTATCATCACCGATTTTTCTTTTTTCGCTCGTTAATTATAATTACAAATATCAAAAAAAAAAAACGTATATCATCATATTTTCAAGTCTAGCATGAGTTTCTGTGAAGAACTATTTGCTAAATTATAAGAAGATTTACTATTTTAACCCTAGAATCATACGTACACGTCAAAACGACGAACGAACTTCTCTACCTGCTCCAATACTACAACTTGTCGGTACCTGCTTGCTGTGAGATTTCTGTTATCTAATTTATTTGTTGTTATAACACATAAGACGTATTTATTTTGTTTATAGTCATTGTCGTTTTGTTTGTATTGAAATAGTGTCCGTCAAAAGGACGTCGATGTATGATTACGCGATGTTTTTTTGTTTTGAGTAAAGATTTTGTACTTCACATATAAAAGTTTTCCTAATTTTTCTAAAATTTATTAAAGATATGCATGTTATAATTAATTTATTCAATGATTATGATAATGTGAAAGATGATTACATAGCTGTTTGACTTATAGAGACGACATAATACTGAAGTTTTAATATATTGAATCGAAAACTAAAGAATGCGTTTCAAATGACTTAATAAAAGGTTAACAATTTATTTTGTGGAAAATATTTTAATTTTTATTATTTTTTGAAATCTTATTCGAAAAATTCTAAAACAAATTTTAGAAAATTTACAAATGTGCCTAATGGGGAAATAACTACATATCTATAGGAATATTTATGACTGAGAAATTTCACATTCTGTAAAGTCACACATGTCCACTGACTCATAATAGTTCATAAATTAATTATTTGAAACACATGTTTTATGATACAATTGATGTATTTATCTATTTTTTAATTTTTATAATGAAAATCGGCTTTGATAAAAAGATTAAAAAAATTAATAAATATTTACATTAAGAAATTTTTCCAAATCCAATTTTTTTAAATATTTTGTTCGCTTTTGTAGTATTGTTCTGTAAAAAAAAATGTTTTTTGCAAATAAACTCTAAAACTCTCCGTAAAAAGTCCATCCGTCAAAACGACGTCGATGTATGATTAACGTTTCTCGTACACCAACGTATGATTCTAGGGTTAATAGATAATCAACAAAAAAAGGTGATTCAGTGTTTAAGGATGTTGAGTTCCCCGGAAAAAAATGATGGAAAACAGTCCAGAAGTCTAAAAAAAAGTTTGATTACAGTATCTAGCGTAGGCAAACAAAAGTAGTTAAGTCCATTTTTTATTATTTTTTTTTTATTTTATAATAAGGACCAAGAGAGTCTATCTTGTATATTTCCAAAAGGGCAAAAGTCAATTCCACCACTAACATCATTTTTTATGCACATGTTATAAAAAAAATTATCTTCAGAAACTAACAAAAGAAGTTAAGGGGCGAGTTCAAATAAAAAAGCAATTTTTTTATTTATGATTATTTTGTTTGTTGAAATTTTTTTTCAAATTAGGGAGGGTTTCAAATAGAAAATTTTGTTTTTGAAATATTCATTACTCTTCCCTGTGGGGGGACGGGGCCCTTTTTCAAAAGTTTTTAAGCGTTTACAAGGAACGATTAATCGATTAATCATCCGACATCACTAGTTTACAGATCAAATTTACACTTTATTAACTCGGGAATTCCCAGTGTCACCTCTAGGTGACAGTGATTTGTGAATTTTTTTTACAGACAATATAACAAATTTTAAAAATAAATGTATTACGACTAAAATGTTAATACTTAGTAGTATTCATGGTTTTAATTAAGCAACACTGAAGTTATGTTAACGGTCAAATTAATTCTGTTGTTTCAAACGATTTGCTATTTTATTGCGCGTAAGTGTATCTTGTGGTATTTTCGCTGTTATAAAAATGTCTAAAGGTAGATATTGTTATCACTGTTATAACAAATTATTATTTAAGAATGAAGCTTATAATGGAAGTGATTTTTTGCCGGTAATTTCATACCATTTTACTCAGTTCATACTACAAATAACGCCCAGTGTCACCTATAGATGACACTCCATTTAAAAAAATACTAAAAGGTATTTTTTTTTTCAGTTATGTATTTTTTATATGTTGAGTACCTAAAGATAAAAAAAACTAGCACAAAATAAGGATATTTTGTCGATAGATCGCGGCTTGGGAATTGACGAGTTAACTTTCTTTTTTTACTTCCAGACTGACAAACACAATAAATGTTCGGGGCAAACAATTGGTGATGCGACTGAACGAAGTCTGTGACGCGAAACAGAAAACACTAAACGAGAAACGGGAAGCGTTGGATCAACTGTCAATGTTAACGGATCACTGTGTCAGTTTTACACAACACGCGTTGGATCGGGGCAGCGACATGGCACTGTTGCACAGTAAACGTCACGTGTTGGCACATTTAAATCGTATCAAGAGTCGCCGAGCCGATATACCCAACCCGGAAATACCGGTTCGAATCCATTTGGCGTTGGATAAAGTTCCAGATCTCATTAAAGGTTTGTTGAAACAATTTATGTTTTAAATTTGCGTTTGATAACACTGAAAGTAAAATTTGTAAAGGTATTTAGGAGTGTTGATCATCAAGGAGAACAAAAATGTGTTTTTTTTTCAAAAGTTATCGGTTTCGACTTTTTGTCGTCTTCAGGCCTATGATTATGTTTATATTATTCTCAAACTAACATTAATTGTTGCTTTTTTGTGATGCACATTTTAATTAAAGAATAATTTTTTAAATTTTCAAATAGTTTCTTTCATATTTTAATCATTTCACACTTAAAATGGTATACCTTATTTCAGATACAATTGGTCATGAGTTTTCGTTAAAAAATTAAATAATTCTTATATTCGAAACAAATCAATCTTCTATTCTTTTCTAAAAATAAACTGCAAATTTAAAATTTACATAAATGCAATAATAAAAAAGATAAAGCCAAGAAAACGGAAATTATTTAAATTCAAAGTAACGAAGCATGGTTAAATTTAACTGAAATGAACCATACTTTCAATTGTTTTTATTTTTTTTAAACCTTTTAGCGAATTCTCGAATCAAAAAGCCACTGTCATGACGCGGCTTGAGCCCAGGACTATGGTAGAAATTTGTTTTGAGAGGTCCCTAGAAATCGAAAATGACATTCACTAAAATTATATATATATATATATATATATATATATATATATATATATATATATATATATATATATGTATGTATGTATTTATGTATCAGCACAATAAGTCTCGAACGAAACATTCTATTTTTACGAAATTTGATGAAAACATTGGAAATCCAAAAATCTTGGATGAGTTATTCAGCCAGACACGTCCGATGCCCGAAACATAGTATTTTGGGCATTATTCGTGAAAAAAAAATTTCCCCAAATCCAAAAGTTTTTATCACATTTTTTACATCATTGCAAAGAGGATTAAAAATTACATAAAAAGATTTTTGAACTTTTGTTCTATGTAAACTAAGTAGTTTCCGAAAAAAACGAATTTTTGTAAACGGAAATTCGCTATGTTATGCAGGACGCTGCGACAAGGGTATTTCAACTTTAATCAGTGTTATTGTTATTATTTTTTAACTTCAATTATTTGTTCAAATGTTAACTTGACCTTCATATAAACATATTCATAGGTCTGAAGATGACAAAAAAGTCGAAACCGGTAGCCTTTAGGAAAAAAACACATTATTGTTTTCCTTGATGACCAACACTCCTAAATACCATTAAAAATTTATCTTTTATTTCTAATACCTATTAAAAATTCATTATTTGCAAAATTTTTTGATACAAAAAAATTGAGGACTCGTGTTTTGAAAATTTTAATCATTATTTTATTTTTCATTCGTGTATCGTGCAACTTCAGGATTAGCCAACGGTGAGTTCACTTTGGAAAATAAATTGATATGAAGTTGTATTTTTCCTATTTAGCATCCTTTCTCTGTGTGTTAGATGGTATCTTCGGTCTCATCGAGTAGTTATCCTTTTGTAATTCTATTAGAATATGAATGAACAATATTCGGCATGCAGGATATATAAATGTTTAAAATATTTAAATTTTATTTTAAATTTTAAAAAAATCTTTTTTTTATTTGTTTGTTTAGTCGTTTCATCGATAGGGGCCATTGTCGTCGACGGTAAAATTTACCCCTCAACAAACACTTCGAACAACGCCACTGGACCAATACCACACCAATCACCCTCCCCGCAAGCGTTACCGGCCGTCAGCCCCCAAAATCAGATGAACCAAATGAACGGACCGCCCCAGGGGCCACCTACACCCCAAGGCAACGTTCCAATTCAATCGTTGTCGCAAGTTTTCGGGCAACCGCGCGTAGCCCCGCAAACAATGATGCAAAGACCACCACATTCCATCCCAAATCAACGCACCCCGCCCACAATCCTCCCTCGGCCCCCGTATCACCCCGGCCAACAGCAACAACAACAGATTCCTCAACAGGCGCCCGCACAGGTGGTGATTCGGCTGCCTGGCACGAATAATCAACAGGTGGGTAATTCCATGGTCACGTACATTACAATTTGATTTATGAAATTGGGATTAAAATCTTTTGAATTTTCGTATTTAATGAGTAAATCCACTAAAATTTAGTCAAATTAAATCGAATACGATTTGAACTTTTCAACAAAATCAAACAACAAAAAATGCTTAATATTAGAAAGGTTTACTTTGTGAAAATCCATATTAAAGAACATGGGATCGTTGCTTTGTCACTTTTCACAACAAAAATCGTATAAACACGAGTCGACTTTCGGCCATTACGCCATCATCAGGTGAAAAACACAACTTGTGTTTTTCACCTGATGATGGCGTAATGGCCGAAAGTCAACTCGTGTTTATACAAATTTTGTTGTGAAAAGTGACAAAACAACGATCCCATGTTTTTTAACAAAAAATGCATATAAATTTTTTTATACAAGATAAAGTAGGTGGTCACTTACATTACTCAAAAAGGAACATAATTTTTCATCTTGTACACAATGAGAATTTTCTGTTCTGTTTTGATAACAAACAGCTTCATTTAAAGTAGTCTGGCCGAAGTTTGGTTTACGATGAAATAATTATAAATTTGATCGTGATCGATAGTAAAAGTCTTTTTATTGTTAACCGTCCAAAAAAAAGGGTTTTTTACGGCGTTAAAATTTAAATAATCTATCTTTTAATAGTGACCATTTAACATGTAACCTTATGGAGACTTATGTTTAATTATTTTTTAAAATAAATTTTCACGATGAATTTAACTATATTTTTCGATAAATTGAAAGATTAATTCTTTAGCTTTCTTTTCTCATTAGTATTTGTGTGCTTTGCGGTACTTTTATAAACAAAAAATGAAAAATAAGTTGATAAAATGCAACATCCACATAAAAAAACAACAGTTATATGTACCCGCGTCAAAATTTTGAACCTGTATTAAACCTAGATCACTGCTTTTTATTGAATTAAATAGGGTTAAAGTAGTTTCAAAATTACATGTAAAAAAAGCCTACATTAAGCCTACACGTTGTAGCAAAATGACGGATTCTCCACTTATAGTGTCAAACTAGTATCTCCACTGACCCTACAATACTGCTCCTTGACTCTTAAAATCCGGTGTTTTGAGGCTGGAAAGAGATTCTTAATCGTATACTTCCAATACATACATACGTAGATACGCACTTCGGTTTGGCGCGTTACCATAATCCGTTGAAATTCTGACTCGGGTACATTTATACACATAAATGTCTCAACACGGCCGGACTACTTTAAGTAAATTTAAACAAATAATGTTTCAATAAATTATTTTAATAATAAATTTCGTAAAATAATATATATTTTTGATAAAAATGTAACTTTTAATCGGTCACTTACATTACACCTCTTTGGTCACTTACATTACAGTCACTTTAAAACAAGTTTTATTAAAAAGTAAGTAGTTTATTAGTTTGATTTTTTGGAAAATATGATAGATAACAAAGATAAAAGTTTATTTTTAGTAATTAAAAAAACGTCTGTCGGTTTTGATAGCCTCCATTACTCGAATTCGTAGCTTGACAAAAAATCAAAATAATACTCAAAACGAGAATAGTAATTATTTCAGCATAAAGAAAAAGGTAAATTTAGCTGTATTTTAATATTCATTTGAAAAAAATCACAAGTTACAGTATTTTTTTTTATTAAGTAATAAATTTTTAAGCTAAATTTACAAAATAAAAGCAATTAAAGGTAAAAAAAATAAAAAATAAAAACGTTGTATATCACAGTAATTTAGTCTTTTGAGTATCAAGTAGGCATGATTTTGATTAATAATTTTCATTTCTTAATTTTTACTAAAATTCCATCATTTCATGGAATTGCCCAGGTGACGTCATCAACACATCCGCAAGGTATGGCGGCGGGACCGGATAGTCTGAATCAGAACCTTCGTGGCCTGCTGCAGACAACACCTGGGGGCACTATACTACAAACAGCGCCCCCCGGGTACTTAAATAACAATCAACAGGCGGCATTTGCACAACAACAGAATCCTCAAAATGTGTACAGGTTAAATACTCAACAACCGATACAGCAGCAACAGTATCGTCAACCTCCGCCCAGTTACACGAATTTTCAACAACCCCAAATGCCTCAGCGACCTCAGTTAAAATTCAACACGAATCCGCAACAGATACAAGGTTACTACCAGCAACAGATGCATCCGCAACAAGGCCCCCCGCAACAGTCACCCAATTCACAACAGCAACAACAGCACCGAATGATGTTAGCCAATCAACAAATGATGGCCAACGCGATGGGTGCCGTACGACAAATACAACAACGGGGTCCAAGTCCAATGATGAACCAAGGTATTACCTATAATCCGCAACAACAGTCTCAACAGATCCAGTACATGCAACAGCGGCCACAACAACAACCCACCGTCGTGCATCCCCAACAACAACAACCGCAACAACAACAGCAACAACAACAGTCCCCGGTGCCACAATCCGCGGCACAGTGGCACATCCCACAGCAAGCCATGAACGGTGGCACGATGAATCAACAACCGTACGGTAACGCGAACGATTCTCAACATCACTACACGAACAAACCGAATAACACCACCACAAAACCGGACGACTCTTTCAAAATCACCTTGAAAAATTTAGCGCCACGCCCATCACCCGATATCGGAGCGAAAGCCGGCACCGTCTCATCCACGATCCCCAAAACACCCAGTCCTAACGCCACACAAAACAAACACGATGAGGCACAAAGAAAATTAGATAAATTTTGTCAAGACTCAGTGAACGACTTGATGGCCACCATCGCGAAATTGGACAGTAACGGGGTACAAGTGTTAGCGGAGAGTCGAAACAAGGGTGGTTCACCGCATGTGGACAGTTCGACGGACAATAATCGAAACGGGAGCGCTACGAGTGAACGACGCGCATCAGTGCCATCTAGTCTGATCAAGAATCCGATGGCCGAGGTGGAGAAGGACGATCCGAATGAGGATTGGTGTGCCGTGTGTATGGATGGTGGGGAGTTGGTGTGTTGCGACAAGTGTCCAAAAGTGTTCCATCAGTACTGTCACATACCGAATTTGAGCGTGGAGTGAGTATGATCCGTTCTGTAAGCTTAAATCATTTGTGATGTTTTCTCTCTATGGCGCTTGTTCGTTTTTTTTTTCATTGTGGTGTGCTTGTCATTATTTATGATTGCCATTTTGGGTTTCATGCAATTTTACTAATAATACTTACTTTTAAATCAATAATCGTATTCTATTACTTGGCGTAGGTAATTAAAAAAATTTCAAAATTTTGGATTCATTGTTTCATAAAATCATTTGTATTAATAAAATTATAACTGTACATATATCAAACATATCATTTGTCAAAGGTGCACATTGTATATTTTTTTTAATTATGGGTTACCGTAAAATGGGACGTATAGGAAACGCGGGATGAAACTACAGCTGATCCTTTTTTTATGCGATGGATAGGGACCTCATAAAAAATCGCACAAAAAAAATACACCACAAATCCAATTTTACGTAGTGGTCGGTACAAATTTAAGGGGAGGTACGTAAAATCGGAAGATCAGGGGCGTCGGTAAACTTTTGTTTCGGGGGTTGGTAAATATTATTTATCTGAATTTATTTAAAACAAAATTATCTTTAGAGACAATTTACACCTAAAATTCGGTTGTGTAGACAAAGGAAATCGAATGTTATACTAATGAATATGAGTAACGACTTTTAGAAAAATGTCGAAAAATCAATTTCACTATCGCATTCTTCAGCGTAAAAGACGCCAAATAGCGGAAGCTGACAAAAATTCTAGAATATTCTACTCGTGAACTAGCAAAGATACCAAAAAACAAACTTCACTATTGAATTGGGCACTAAAAATTTGATCAAGCAGCGCATTTTGACAAAAATTCTAGAATGTTTTATTCGTCAACTAACAAAGATATCGAAAAATCGATTGCATCATTTAACTGGTCATCGAATAAAAGACGGAATAGCACATTTTGATAAATGTTCTAGAATATTCTATTCGTCAAATAGCAAAAATTTTTTGTCAAAATCGGACATTTGATTTACATTAGTTTAGTTTCGGTTGGACAATTAAGTGGTGCAATAGATTTTCCAATATCTTTGTTAGTTGACAAATAGAATATTCTAGAACATTTCTCGAAATGTGTTATTTGGTCTCTTTTTTGGTAGCCAATTCAATGGCGACGTCTGTTTTTTAATATCTTTGCTAGTTGGCGAATAGAATATTCCAGAACATTTGTCAAAATGTGTAATTTGACCTCTTTTTCAATGGACAATTAAATGGTACAATTGATTTTTCAATATCTTTGCTAGTTGACAAATAGAACATTCTAGAATTTTTGTCAAACTACACTGTTTGATCTCATTTTTAATGAGCAATTCAACGGTGAAGTCTGTTTTTTGATATCTCTGCTAGTTGACGATTAGAATATTCTAGAATTTTTAAGAATATTCAAGAATTTTAAAGTTTTAATAATAAGCCATTATAATACAAAATGTATACATTTTTTTTTTTTTTTAATTTCGGGTAAAAGCCCCCTTTGTGGAACGGTATCTAATTATGAACATTTACATATTAATGAAGTTATTTCTGATATCTGAAGAAATATCTGATAACAAAAATTATTATTAATAGAATGATTGTTTTTCAATTTAAATTCATCTCGCATTTAAAGTTTCCTTACTTAATTAAAGAAATAAATATGTAAATGTCAAAACTGTTCCAGTATTAGATACCGTTCCACAAAGGGGACTTTTACCCTACTTCATAAATAGAATTTTGATTTTAAGTTTATAACTTTTCATTGCCCTTCCAAAAATTTTATAAAGTGTACTGTTTTGCTGGTTATTTTGACAAATAATTTACTTTTCCAATTTACCAACTAAAACTAGCATATTATAATCATCTAGGAAATCAACTCCTGTTAACCCATTCATACCCGCTGCCTCCAACAGCGGAGTGAGAAGGGATTGACCATATTTTATGGATTTTCGGTTAATTAAAAAAAATATTGATTATCTAAATGATAAAAATGAAGAAACTACCGGAATCAAAATTAATTTGTTGCGTATGAAAAATCAAACGTAAATATCAAAATCGTATATTAATGTATCCCATTTTACGGTACTTGTCTTATATAATATATTTGGGACATATTTTTATCTCGCTTCATGGAATAACTATTTTAATAATATTGTACATATATGATAATAATGGATGGTCACGAATGGTTTAAGCCAAAATTTTTTTTTCAATGTATTCAAAACGAACAATATGTGAGTTGGCTGTTAATCGCAGGCGTATGGGTTACAGGGAGAGTGATACTTGGCAGTGTCTGCTATGTATGAATTTTGCAGACATTCCAAATACCCCTGTGGGTGAGAAACGTGAACCGGGACTGACGCCACGAGAGAAAAAAATCGCCGAACGAATAGTACTGGAACTGTATTGTCAGTATGAACCAAGTTTACCGTTCCGGGAACTAGTTGGACCGGAGGTAATTCTATAATGTAGTATTAAATTGTTTTCATAATTTTTATTAAATATATTAAATCATTTTTTATTACTCATGCGGGAGAAGTACTAACTTGGCGCACACATTTTTGTACGCAAAATAGCTGTTTGCCCACTGTACTCTTCCCGCATACTTTTTTGCGTGTGGAAAGTAACTTTCCACACGCAAATTGACAATAAAACACGCAAAATTTAATCAAAACACGCAAAGCCGCCTCTTAATTTTTCATTTAATAAATATTTCATAATTATTTCTATAGAAACCACCAACAAAGTAATTTAAACGATAATTAATTCAGAAAAAAAAGACGAACACTTAAAAATATTATTTTAAAAAGTAATAAAAATGTCAAAAATAGTGATAATAATAGAAAAAAGTATGTGAAATTCGTAATAAAAAATAGTACGTGCAACTCGTGCGGGATTGTCGATTGCCCCACTCAAGCGAATGAGCGCACTCACTACGTTCGTGCGCTCAACTTCGCTTTCGTGGGCAATCGACAATTTCCCGTACTTATTGCACAATATACTATTAAACGCGCATTTTTTTTTGTTAAGTTGGGATCGAGAATTTATGATAAACGTCAATTAATATATTTTGAAGTTATGCATTATTGAAACAAATACAGTGGAACCTCTCTTAACCGGACAGCATTTACAACAACCGGACACACGAAAATTACCACTGAAATATGAAAATGGCTAATTTTTAGTCCTTTAATGAACAAAGTGAAGTACTATAAATAACTGACTTTGTATAGAAATTCGGAGTATTTGATTTAAAAGAAATTTTTACGTGAAATGGCTGTCCGCTTAACTAAGGT
The DNA here is from genome assembly GCA_035578155.1 of Brachynemurus nebulosus. Lineage (NCBI taxonomy): Eukaryota > Metazoa > Arthropoda > Insecta > Neuroptera > Myrmeleontidae > Brachynemurus > Brachynemurus nebulosus. Next base: position 74,293,057 of record JAPWDM010000002.1, on the reverse strand, counting down.
TCCACTGTACGAAATTTGATTTGTAATTTTTAATAATAATTAATAAAATTAAAGAAATTTTTTACTGAAAATATATCTAGGATGATAAAATTGCAGCTGATAAAAGGAACCAGTGCATCTGGCAAGGCTGCAAACGCCTAACAGTTTAAATGCCTTCACGTTTTTACTTAGAACGAAAACACAAATTTTACCTTTTCTTTATTCGGTTGGGAAGTATGTAATTGTTTTTCAAAATATTTAAGTAACAAAATGGCAGAATTTAAAAAAAAAATTGAAATTCTTGCAAAAAATCGTTCGTAATGTAATTTGAAAATGTGGTTTCGACAAAAATGGTTTAACTATTTTAAGAGTATTCATGGCTAGTTTACGATCCTGGCTCATGTAGTTAAGCTCAAAAAAACAATATTTTCTGCTTACATGGACTTCAAGACAGAGGTCACCACATGATTACTTTGAAGATATAAATTCTTTTTAATTCCATTTTGAAGATATTAAATTCATCGATCACTTTCCACTATAATACGAGCCGACTTTCGGTTTTTACACCGTCTTCAGGTAAAATAAAATTAAAAACATGTAATTGCATTTAATTATAAGGCAAAATTTGTCTTTGCAAAATTATCTTATGATTTTAATTGTATTTTACCTGAAGATGGTGCAAAAACCGAAAGTCGGTTCGTCTTTATATAGATGTTACCCTTTAACACGTTTAACACAATAATTCGAAGAAGGTCCTTCGTAACTTATATGTATTTTGAAGAATAATATTAACCGAATTTAACAAAGATTATGAAGACTACTATAATTAATTACGTACTTAATTTATTAAAAATAATTAAATATTTTAGAATACGGACTATCATGCAAAAATCAAAAAACCGATGGCGCTTGATGTAATTAGACAGAAATTAGATTGGAATTCACCGGGACATTATACAGAAATAGTACAATTAATCAGCGATTTACGACTGATGTTCCGCAATGCGTATAATTACAATGAAGTAAGTATTTAAAAATCTCGGTATTAGTGACGCAAAGATTACACGCGCGCCATCTGGTGGTAAAATTTAGAAACTGTATCAAGTAAAAGATACACGTGTCGATTAAATTTATACGTGTATTTTTATTTTTGACCACCAGAGGCGCTAGTGAGAATATTTATGACATTCCTGTGTATCTATAAATTTGTTTTGTAACTTTTAGAAGGGCACACAGGTGTACAATGACGCTCAACGATTAGAAGAATTTTTAGATCAACAATTAGAGAAATGGTTACCAGCGTACGCGTACGAGGATCCACTGCGCGACGAAGAAGACAAATTATATCCACCATTGAAACGTTACCGACGAATATTGTCCGAATGACAAAAGGATAACAGTCCGACACCGCCTCCCACGGCCCCATCAAACGAAACGACCACCACCGCCATCGAACAGTTAAGTACCGTTGAAGGCGGTGGCGGTGGCGGCGGCGGTGGAGGTGGTGAATAGTGGGGCGATAATTTGAACGATTCGTACGACGAATCGTTTATTAATGTTTTTCTAAAATGTTAGAACGTTTTTCACACTAAATGAAAAAATAATAATAAAATACATAACATTTCTACTGTCACTAGATTCGGGGGTTCCCAAAGTTGCGCGTCGGTGGACCACCAGGGCGGCGCCACTTTTGATCGGAAGTGACATTTCATGACGCGGGAAAGTTTTAAAGTTGTAATTGTCTGATTTATTGAATTATTCTGATAAATTGAAATGATAAACATAACCTAACCGAACCTAACCTCAACGCTCGCAACTAATGACATCTGGTGAGCGGAAGTTCATTGGTCCATGGGAAGATTTTAGTTTCCGTGGCCCTAAATTTAATAATAAATAAAAATTTTCGATATTGCACTTTTTATATTTCGATAAAAAGACCAGAAAAATTCTATGTTAGACACATATTATGTTTTTGATATCTAAAATCGACTAAAATATTTTTTATGCTAAAATATCAATATATCTCGAAATCTAAGCCTGTAAGAATCCATCTTCAAATTGTGGGGTCACCGAAGCTACAATATTCCCAGCATCACATACCATAAAAGCACAATAGGCTTCAATTTTTCCTGTAATGCGATCACTTTTTGGATCATAAGACAACATTTTTAGGATCACGAGTCACATTTTTAAGGTTCGCTGACCGTACTTTGGGAACCTCTGTATTAGATATACTCAAAAAATAATGGGAAAATTACATTTTAAAATGTTTGTATAAAAATTATGCCGCTTATCAAATTATGTAAAAAAAAAAAAAAAAAAATTGTATTGAAAATGTAATTTTCTTAAAATACAGGGTATTCAAATTGATGAAGACAACAAAACTGATTGACCGAAGTAAGTCATATGAATGTTTGTCAAAATAAATACGTATTTTCAGTATTCGAATACCAAAAAGATAATTTTAAATATTTTCCATACCTTTAAGAAAAGTACAAATTGGTATTTACAAGTGTTTGAGATAACTAATCGATCTTTTTTTCTTGGAAAAAACAAGTTTTAATAATTTAACCTTGAATTCTTTAAAAAAAAAAAATTAAAATTTAACCAGAGATCCATAATACATGTGCCAAACCATTAATTAAAACTTGTTCAGATCTAATTAAAACTGGCGCCATCTAATTTTTTTAAAATTTATTAATTAATATTGCTTTCTTAATTTTAAATCGGCTCCTTTAAACCACAATCTGACATACGACTGAACCGGAGCCTGGTCACGTTGGTTGTAAAATTTAATCCAAACTTAAGAGCGTCATAAAAAGGAGATATTAGTTTTGATATACCAGTTACCACAGTATAATTACTTTATAATTTTAGAACCAATGCGATTAGGTTTACGTTCAGCCGTATCGATGGTACCGCGAGACTTATAAAGGACTAAATTAACAAAATTTGAAAAATTCGGAAGCAGGGTGAACCGAAGACGGAAAAATCAATGTTTAAAGATGGATATTTTAAAGAGAAAATCAAATATAATTTTTCTTGATGTTGAAATTGATGATAAAATTAGATTTTAATATTTCAGAGCAATATCTATTTGCATATCGTCCATTCTTTAAAAAAAAAATTTGAATGTCAGTTGTCAATTATTGTCAAAGCAAAATCATCACAGATCCCCACTCGTGCCTCGTCTAGTGGTGAAATTGGAAACTATATCAGATCGAACATTACCCGATAAAGTTTCTAATTTCACCATTGGAGGCGCATGCGTAATCTTTTCGTCGCCAATAGAAAACTATAGTGAAAAAATTCTTCGTTTTCCCTAGAAGATGAATGAATTTTTTGTATAAATGATATAAAATACACACACTAATTGAAACGATTCGCGCACCACCTATTTTAAAATGATTGTACTAATTTAGAAACCTTCACGAGCTTGCGCACAACAAATCGCTAAAATTTCATTGCAATAAACTATTTTGAAATCACACATTAATTATAACGACTCGCGCGTCACCTATTGTAAAATGATTGTACTAATTCAGAAACTTTCGCGGGCGTGCGCACAACTTACCAAAATTTCATTGCAATCGGACAAATTGTATAGGAACGCATACGAAACAATGAAACATTCATTTTTATATAACAAAAAGTTGAAAAAAAATCAAACCAACTCGAACAAATTTTATTTAATTAGCGACGTAAAAATTACGCGCGCGCCTCTACTGACGAAATTAGAAACCTAGTATCAAATAAAATATACGTATACGTTCAATTGGCATAGAAATATGTATTATACAAATTATGTGCGGATTACCAAATTTTATATAACCAATTAAACGTATATTTTTACTTGATACTTGTTCTAATTTTACCACTAGAGGCGCGAGTGAGAATCTTTGCGTCGCCAATAGTAAAACACATTTTTAGAACATATTTCCGTTTTCGAACAATTTATGACAGAGCCAGAAATTCAAATTCAAAAAAGCAAAAAATATATTTTAATTATTTCCTTTTTTAATTGTTTAATAATCAACTAATAATTTAAGACAAATGAACAAATAATATACTCAGGTACTTTAATTTCTAAAATGGGCTACTAAAGTGCCTGCGTTACACTAAAAAAAAGGCAATAACTTTGTATGTGACGGTAACTAAAGTCCTGTCAGATAGTACCATCTTTAAAAAATTTACAAATGCGTGTTGACCATGCATTACGTGAGGGTTCCGTAGTCATTTCTAATTCAAATCGTCTTGAAAACAAAAAATTCAACTTGAGAGCTCAATATTTCGCAAGTAAAGTTTGAAAAGTGATAAATGGAACTTCAGTGTGGGGAAAAAATGTAGGAAAAGTTATTAATTGAAAACTGTCTGGGGCAGTTACGTACAAAATTTCATGTTTATAGATCCAAAAATGTAGAATTTATGAAGGTGTAACAGACAGACCACGTCGAACAGACGGACATGTCGAAAAAATAAGGGTTTCGAGATTTTGACTACAGAAGGGACTTAATTTATTACTAAAGATTGAAAATTCCATTAAAATATGCTAGTCTTAAAATGAATTCCTTCCATTGTAATTATGAACAATTAATACACAAATAAGCGAGCTGAAAGTATATTTAAAAAAATTTTTAAAAAATGCATTTAAATTTTTAATTAAATTTTTAAGTAAAAAAGTTTTTGAATTTTGATGTTAACAAAAGAAATTAAAAACGTTAAAATTTTTTTACTTAATTTGTCAGCTCACTTATCAAATATTTTATTATGTAATTTTTAGTTTTTCTATTTTAATTTTTAACGTACCGCACTATTTTAATTATTTAATTTAAAACACTTTTTGCTATTAACCACGTGATCAAAAACGGGCTGTGACGTCACTTATACTTCGATCGGTTATCCTAGTCGAATCAAACAATTATGGAAATTAATTCAAGTTTAATTAAAAATCACACAGTGATTGAAAAATTTTATCAAAATGGGTCCGGTTGGGACTCGAACCCAGAATCTCAAAATCCGTGTTTAATTAATCCAAAAAGAATAACAATTTATTTTGCTAGTTACACGAAAAATATATACAGTGGAGCTTCACTAAAGTTAAAAAAAAATTGGTACGATTTGAATTCACCAAATTCTCCGAATTGGTTATTAAGTACCTAATATTCAAGTATTTTGATATTTGTTATTTAAATTTATTTATTATATTAAGTGAATAACTGAATTGAGTAAGTAGCCTTCAATCAGATCATTCGCTTTGTACATATATGAAAAAAATTTTAAAAATTCTAAAATTCAACATTCTAAAATTCTTTTTGCATAGAGAAATGTTTTTATTAAAAAACACCACTGATTTTTTTACGTTTTTATGTTTTAACACTATATAATTTATGGCTATATAGTTCAGTTCATCACCAATCTTAGTTATGTCATGAAAAATATGTAACTAATATTATCTCCCTTTGTTTTTGTTCGATTTTTCACTTTGAATAAACATAATTAGTAACATTTATGAACTTTAAGTTACAAACGAAGTTCTAAAATTCAACAGAGAAAACTTTAAATTTGAATACTCTTATGACATCCAAACCAATTTCTTTAAATCATACTGTATGTAGTTGTTTTTTTTACTACACATACAGCTTTTATAGAATTTATAATATCTTTGTCTTAAAAATGTATAATATAATAATATCGTTTCTTTCTATTTCTATAAAATCCTCTCAACTTTAGTGAGAAAAAAGTGACATCACTTAACAAAACTGATATTAACTTAACTGAAGCTCTACTGTAAATTTTTTCATAGCTACAAAATACAATTGCTGTTTAAAGAATGTGACGTAACTGATAGCTAATGAACGGTTTCACGCAAATTTTGAGAACAAATTAATATCAAATTAATTTTTTCTAACGATTTCCCAAATTTAGCCGAATAACCCGTTGTTTTTTTTTTCAACAACTTTTTAATCTATTTTAAACAACAGAAAATATTATTTATTTATTTTTAACAATAAATGAGGAAGACTAGAGAGTAAGTTCACAGATGTCACTGTCAGTCTGATTAAGGCGACGAGCCCAATTCGATGAAGACATTCGAATAGTTACTATAAACACCTTCGATTTTGAGGTTTATGTTGGTGAGGTTAGTCCATTTTTCGGTCATAGTTAAACCATATAAAGCACGAGATCTTACTGTCATTTAGCGATCAAAAAACAGTCTTAAAGTACTTGGAGGTACACACTATTGGATTACTACGATGAAATGTGCTACTTAGAAGCCATAATTAGAAGCCACTTGCAACCAATAATGATCTTTCTGAAAAAAAGTTCTACATATTCTACGATATTGAAAAAAAAATTACTATTTATAACAAAAAAAAAAAAATTATATAGAAAAACTAATAATATTTATAAAAAGTATTAATTGAATATTTACTTAATAAGCAACATATCTATGCAATGTTACTAAAAAAAAATAAATATTAAAATAGTTTTATAATGCGCATGTCAAGTTGCTTTTTCTATTTGACCATTTTTTATAACTACTATTGTGCTAATAAATAAAATGCTGTTGTTGTTTACAGTAAAACTTGTATATAATAAAAAAGTAAACAGAAGCGAAAAATAGTTAAATAACATATAAATTTTATATCATAGTTGAACTTGTATTTAGATTTAAAGTAATATTAAAATATCATATTCCCCTAAGAATTTTTTAAAAAATTTACCTTTCTGAATACACATAATGTAAAAAAAAAAATAATGAAAAACTGTATATAATAAATTATCATTTATTATTTTTTTATTTTTATCTTTCTTTTTTTTAAGTTAAAATTATTGTGGTTAATATTTTGCTATATAGCTATCCAAAAAAAAAAAATAAAGCACTGATGTGTATACGACTTATGTGACGATTAGAGCACTTTAGTGAGCAATTAACAAAAAATCACTATAATTAACCTATTCAGTGTCACTAGCATGTTAATATACCAACAAATACAAAGAGAGAGAAAGAAATATATGTGATAAGAAAAGCGAGCAATATTTTTCATACGTATTACTTTACTTTTTATTCAACTTCAAGGTAAATTGACAGTTTCGGGTATGACATCAACATCAATTTTTGATCTAAAAAAGCAGTTAGAAAATTCCACCCTGCACATGAAACTTAGAATGTTGGACTGATGTTCCGTTTATGTTTACTCCGCATAAGTTTAGGAATATCCTGAAAGACTTATATAACAGACAAAAGTCATATTCGGTTCTTAGTACCAGTAGCATAGCAAATTTCATTTCATGTTTTACATACTGGTATTTCAAAATCTTACTAATATTATAAATGCGAAAGTGAGTTTGTTTGTTTGACTGGCTTTCACGCCTCAATAGCTTAACCAATCAACTTGAAACTTTGCACAGACGTTGCTTGCGGGCCAGAGACAGTTATAGGCTACTTTTTATTTCGGGAAAATATTTCATTCCCAGAGAAAATACATTAAATTACAGCAGCTGACTATTAAAAAACGGATAAATGATTTCAAACTTTGTATATTGCTAACAGAAGGGATGAGAAAGGACACAAACTATACCTCGGGAAATTTCCCGTGGGAAATTTCATTCCTGTGGAAAAATATATTTTAAATGAAACAAAAAATGATGATAGACAAATATGACGATATACAGCGATAAACATAGGTTATATTTTATCCCGATAAAATATCTCATTCCCGAGGGAAAATTTATTAAAACGAAACAATGAAATAGCAACTGACTATTAAAAAAAAGCATGATTGATTTCAAACTTTGCATATTGTTTACAGAGACGATGAGAAAGGACACAGACTACTTTCTACCCCGGGAAAATATCTAAATCCTATCGGAAGTCTTATCCCGTGGGAAAATATACTTAAAACAGTATAAAAAAGAATCATTGATTTCAATTGAACTTGGCATGTTGTTAAAGGAATGTTATAGTCAATTTTTGCCCGGGGAAAATATTGTATTTCTGTGGGAAAATTCCAAAGAAAAAAGTAATAATACCTACTCGACGTGTAATAGCGACGTGATGAAAGTACACTTTATATGTTTTAACTAGATACCATAATTTCAAATTCCACGTGGGCGAAGCCGCGGGTAAATGCTAGTACTTTATAATTTAAATTTCAATGAGAACGTTTTCTAAACCTCAAGTCATTACTATATTAATAATTGATTTTAATTTTTAAAAAGAGATGCATAAACAATTGTCTTTCTCTTTTTATCATTTTTTTTCTTCGTCTGACACTGAATCAGTTAATTAATATATTGATTATACATTTTTAGGTGGCGATATCGCTTATTTTAGCTAGAATAATAAAAAATGACAAAATGTACGATTTTCAATGTATTTAGTCAACAAATTTAAAACAAACAAAAAAAAAATAGAGACTGGATATTTATATGATAATTATAATATGTAATCGTTTTTCCTATTTTCTTTTAACCGATCTATTTTCATTTGATGTATTTATATTTATGTAATGAATAACTAAGCGTCTATGTATACGAAACTTGATTTTCTGTTTATTAGCAAAAAAAAAGCACAAAATATTTATTATGATAAAAATCCAGTCAGATTTTTACAGGTGTATATATTTATATAATTGTGTTTGTATATGATTTTAATGATGTATTTGTGTATTGTGCGGTTAGATGAGAATAGATCGTAAACAAAAATTTGTATATATATTAATTTATATTAACTATAAAAAAAAATCACGATATCTTGCTAATTCCTATCTTTATTTCTTTAATTATTTTTGTTTTCGTCAATTTTCTTTATGTAGTATATTCTCTATTAATTTATTTATCAAAATTTCCATTCCATTTAAATTTAACGATAGATGTTATCTCAACGCGCCATTTTATATTTCAAAATTACCCAACAACAAAATTAGCTAAGATATATATAAACGCCAATTTTATAAATTGTAAACTATTTCAGCAAATAATTGTAATATTTACTTATTATAAAGTAGTTTAAAATATCAGTTATAAATTGACATAATTTTTTAAGGGCTCCTTTAACAAAAAATCAATTGCACTATGGGTAATATCAAAGAACATTTATGTATGATTGAAGTTGTCATAACGCACTGATGTTTACATTAAGAAAACTTCAGAACCCTTATGTTTTCGTGCAGTATGTCATTTTCTAGCAATCACAAGGCTATCGGCATTTTTTGTTTGTATATAAGACAACTTAAAGAATTATGTCATGTAGACTTAGTAGGTATAGAAACAAATATATGAGAAAACACCAATATATTTATTTTCATTAATATTGTTAAATCTGAACAAATGTATTCTTTTACCGGTTAATCGCTGGCATATAAATGTATATTCCATAAATTATTATTTTATATATATAAATATATATATATATATATATATATATATATATATTCAAACAAACAAAAATAATGACGCCAATATTTGTCTTCTATCAATTTTCTTCATAAAATATTATTTATTACACTCCAAAATAGTATGACGTATTGTATTTTTGTTACTGGAAAGGCAAAAAAAAAAACTAAAAAATAAAATTCAGGGATCCAAAAGAACCGTTAAAAATTAATATTCGTAACAATATTAACAATTTAACCCATTACAGACCAAGATATTACACGTAATATTGTGGGAAGGTGAACTATTCAGACAAAACAAGTGCGTGAAATCTACTTTTCGAGAGAAAAAAAAGAATATCGTGATTCGTGTGGCGCCTCATTCGAATATAGTTACCGAAAATTCAAAAATATGTCGAAAATGGCGGAAAAGTCAACAAACATACTCTATTTAAGGGGTCGTTTAAATAACTTTCTATAATAATTCTAATATAAAGACTTCGATTTCAACTAGGTACGGAATAATTGCTTGAATAGAAATTTTCGTGGTTATTTTAGACGAAAAATGTCCGATTTACTCACCTTCTTCAAACTCAAAATAATAAAGGAGTAGAGACAGAGGTGCCGTAACTAAAAGAACCTGATTTCATCGGGTGAATGGCGGAAGGGGGGAGATAGAGGGGCCATTCATAACGTACAAACCTTTTTTTGAACCGTTCTTATTGTATTATTAATAATATATTGGATCATAATGGGTTAAAATCGAATTTAATATTAAATTTGTGCTACAAAGATCAAAAAGTTTTCTGTCCAAATGAATTTTGTTACATATTTTATTTGATAGCACAACATTTAAGATTTAATAATAAAATTCACATTTGATTAGCGAAATGGTATTAGATAAAAAATGAATTTGATCTATAAGTATAGAAAGTAACTAAAAAAATTTGACATAGAAATTATTGGTGTTCTAGTGGAAAAAAAATTGTCTAAAAAAACTAGCTCTGTTTAGATTGATTGAATCTGTAAGAAAAAAAATAAAATATTTATTGTGTGGAAAATTTTGTTCATACCGTTTTATTAAATATTAATATTATTTATGACTGTTAAAAAAAAATGATTAGTACATAATATAATTAAGTCCAATTAAAATTCAACACCTTATTTCAACATTTTGTAAGGCAATATGATGTAATTTTTGTTAATGAGTCTTCTTAAATATTTTAACGAAATTTTAAATGTTACTATGAATATAATTTAGATTATTTCTAATAAAATATATATCGAAATATATTTTTCTATTTATTTTTAAAAATTAAATCATTATTTCAGATTGTAGACTATAATTTAGGAGTCAAATTAGACCAACCTACAAACTTATCAACTTTAGTTGAACGATTGCTGATCAACTAAATTTATTTTGTTTCCGAGACAAAGTAAGGGAAAACACTGTGATTACTTTGGAAACTAGTGTTGACTTGGGCCAATCGATCGTAGAGCCATCTGTAACTATCTAACGTAAACAATTGAAATCGAATGCTGCGTAATCACCTATGGTCATTTAATGGGAATAATTGGGTATTTGCATAGAACACTAGAAGCCAACTACTATAAAAAAAGTGTAATTCGCTTGGAGTCATTTGTATACCAGTCACAGCTTAAGGCAGGTAGTCAGTCAGTGTCCGTCGCCGAACACACACTGCATTGTGTTAACAATGAACACCATTGTTACTTAAATTGGACAGCTTGGTCTGTCCCATAATACGTGTGTTGTGGTGGTATGTGTGAGTACGCACACAAAGGCAAACAAAAAACTAACACAATTGCAAGCGGTGGTGGGAGAGATTTTACGTCACAAACTCATTACAAGTGGAACAGAGACATAGACCACCTAGTTTGTCCCCTTGGGTATTTGACAGTATCAAAGAAAAGCAATTAAAACAAATTTTAATGAAAATTTATAATAAAAGGCAGCAATTTATTATACTAATTCGTCTTAACTATCATTATTTGATTTAAAAAAATTAACCTTTAAATGATTAAGACGAGTTAACTCGTCCTGCAATATGGCGGCTCAAAATGCTGTCATATGTATATATTCACTGGTACAGGTGCCGCCATCTGTGACAATACGGTATAATTCTAAATAATGTTTAATTTTATCAACGTAGTTTAGTCTAATTTATTTTTTGTAAATTCCTAGGGTTCACTTTTTTAGTGTTGGGATCTTTGATTTTTTTCTTTTTCTTTTTTTGTAGCTTTATCTATTGTACTTATCACTTGGTCCGGCATTTTGAGACAAAAAAATTTTACCATATGGTTTGTTTAAAAGGGTTAAAGTGTTATATCGTATTTCGAAAAATCTGTCATAGATGGCAGCACCTGTACCAGTGAATATATACATGTCACAGCATTTTGAGGCGCGGGACGAGTTAACTCCTCTTAATCATTTAACGAGTTAATAAAAAAAGAATCAATAATTTCTTTTAGATTTTTAGAATTATTTTTAAAAATTAAATTAAAAATTATTGTGTACATGTATTTTTCCCAAAAAAGTCCCAAAATTAGTCAAATACCCATTGACAGCCCTCTGTAAATGCTTGATTTTTTGAATTAAAATTACAAAGAACATGTATGAATGAACTTGCCACAATTTATTTACGCGTAATATACATGATATACATATTACATACAATTTTTATACAATGACCAATTTTGTTTTATTATGTTCCTAAAAAAAAAAAAATACAGAAATATTATGATTTTTCATTTTTATTCTTCTCTTCGTTCTCCGATTCTTCATCCTCTTCCGATTCCTCGTCTGACTCATCATCAGACTCATTTTCATCCGATTCATCATCATCATCATTATCCTGATCGTTATCATACGAATATTGATAATAACCACCGCTCCCCTCTTCCTCATCATTATCCGCACTCCCATAATAACCATATCCGCCGGATGCCTCGTCATCATCGTACACAGCTTGACCCTGTCGACCGAATTTATGACTACGTGTCGACATACTCAAATCTTTCGTTTGTGACGTGTCATATCCACATTTTGGACACGGTATCGCCTTATTTTTCTCATATTTGAATCCTTTTCGGCGCACATGATCCTCACAGTAGCACGTCTTGCAACGTAAACACGAATACTGACCCAATTTATTGCACGATTGACATTTGAAGTTTTCCGACTCCAACACCTGACACGAGGCTTGATGTTCAAATTGATCGTCCTCGCACAAGAAGTTGCTGCAGAATGAACAACGGAAAATTCGTCCACCGTGGTCCCAAACACCACGTTCACACTCGATGCACACTGCCTCCTGCAGGGGACACGTGCAAGCGTGCGATTGTAAACATTTGCGACCGTGGCAAACCCACGCTTCACAGAAATCGCATATTGCTCCCTGAAATTATTGTGGTTGATAATTAAAATTTTTCAAACACAATGTGAATTTTAATTAACGTAATGAATTGGCCATTTGCCAAGGTACATCGAGTGTTCAAGTTTCAGCCAAAGCTGGACATTAAGTGAACATATGAATATTGGTGTATGTTTAAAATACGGACAAAAGTCCGCCATACATTAATAATGTTTCACAAGCACTCGATAACATTTGAAATTAAAAAAGTATTGTGTTGATGTTTATTTTGGTAAATTTGCATGCAATATATGCCAGAAATAGGATTTTCGGAAATTTGTACCAGAAAAATCGAACAAATATGGATGGAATGGTAGAAATTATTGTATATGGAAAGTTAAATCTGAGAAACACTTCTTCAAGTGAATTTCCTTTTCGAAAAATTCACTTATTACAGCGGTTGTCATGAAAAGCCTGAGCCCGGGACTATGGCAGAAATCCGTTTTGAAGCCTCGAAAAACCGAAAATGAGGTTCACTAAAATTTGCATACATATATATAATTAATATAGACCGTGTGAGTTTTTTGAGAGTTGCCATTTTTATTACAATCAAACCGTTGATTTAATCGAAAAACTATTCAAATAAGAGTTGTAGATATCGACGGGGGCAACCGATTGCTATAGTCAGGAGCTTTATAACTCTTATGATTTTCGAGCTATGATACATACATATATATTTTTAAATGGAACTATATATTAATTTTTCGATAAAACTGATCTAATGCATTAATTAACAACATAAACGAGGAAAAAAAATTTTTTACTCAAGTTTAATTTTTTAATTTTTCTTTATCAGTTTAATTTTTTTTTAAATTTATCAATTACGCGGTAAAAATATGCTGTGTACTTGAGGCTACTTCAACCGACAGTGTTTTTTTTTGGTTACATTTCTATTACATCCAAGAAAAGAACCTTTTCCAGTACCGTTTCTATCATACAAATTTGGCTATAATAAAAATGGCAACTCTCAAAAAACTCACATGGTATATATATAATATATATATATATATATATATATATATATATATATATATATATATATATATATATATATATATATATATATATATATATATATATATATGTCTGCGCGACAACTCTCGAAGAAAACCTCCAATAAAATTGTTACGAAATTTGGTATGTAGGACAAAAGTCCCAATAGCTTGGATAAGTTCGTCAGCCAGATACATCCGATTTTTGGAAGCCAAAATTTTGGTCAATTTTAGTTGTTTTTTTACAAAATTTGACCAGAATTCAAAAAATTTTTTGATTTTTCTTTACACCATTGAAAAGAGCGTAAAAAAATTACATAAGACAAGCTTTTAAAACATTGTTCTAAATGAACTAGATTTTGAGAAAAATTAAGAAATTTGCTAAATTCCTTTACAACAAATGGTTCGTTGTTTTTATCATTACAATAACAATATTTATATCTGTTTCATTTTTCAAAATAAAAATTAACTAACTTTTCAAGAACACGTCATCGCCGATGTTGAAAATTTGTTCCTGTTAGAGAGCTAAACTATTTTCAAAGAATATAAGATATGTTGTATGATGTCTGCCAGGGTCCGGGGGTCCCAAAACGCCAAAAATAAAGCTACCCAACCGATTTTGAAAATTTTTTCACCTTTAAAAATTTAATTTCATTTAAATACATAATTATATGCTATACTATATGAGATCCGCCAGTGTCCAGTCTTTGGAAATTCACTATGTTAGGTAGCGGTTACACTGGATACGAATTCATCCGAAAATTCATTCGTACGAACTTATCCGAGTTAATACGAATTTAAAAAATGCATACATTTAGATATGCGTGGTTACACTGCTTACGACTCTTTCGTACGACTCGACCAAAATATTTTGTTTTTTGATGCGAATTCGTACGAAAAAAATGCAATGGATATAGAAAAAATAATTATTTTTGTTGAATAAAGGCGGTCTTCAAGGGATCAAAAGCATAAATATTATCATAACAGAAAATTAAATAAAAAATTGTGGAATAAGGTGGCAGAGGAAATGTTTAGATAATTTTTTAATTAAATATATTACAATATAATAAAGCTAACCTAACCTAACAAAAACATTTTAAGTATATGTAATGAAAAATTAATTAACTAAATATTGAAACTGAAATTCAGTAGGTTTTAAAATGTAATTGAATGTGACTTGCGACATGTTCAAATATTCTAAAAATTTCTGTTTGTCTTGAAAAATTTCCTCAAAGTAATTCCAGAACTCAGCTTTTTTTGCTCTACATGAATAATAAATAATCATTTACCCAAAATTGTTTGTTTTCTATAATTAGAAATTTTGAAAACGGTGATTCTAATAAATAAGATTTTGTAACTGGATCCATTGTTTGATATCATGCAATATCTACTAATGGTTTTCAATTTAAATTTAAATACGAATTCGTAATACGATTCCGTATCCAATGTAACCACACAGTCGTGCGAATTCGTATCCAGTGTAACCGCAGCCTTATGCAGATGCTGCGACAAAGGTATTTATATCATCTACTACCGATCCAAATAATGTTTTCCAGACTTAACTTTTTACATACAATAGTTTTCACCCATTTACGTTCGTTTTTAGTCGAATTTTCTCCGAAAAATTAGACTTATACAGTCTATCGATAAGAGCTGCGAGAGGCGAGACCAGGGGCGCTATCCGTTTTCGGACCCGTAGAACACGATTATGTAAAAAAAAAAGATGTCTGATATATATATATATATATATATATATATATATATATATATATATATATATATATATATATATTTCCCGCAACCTTTTAATATGTGTAGGGCCCCCCTATGGAAGTTAAGAGATGAAATTTGGTAAGTGGGGCTTACTCCGATGCACAACAATACTATCAAAGTGGGGTCAAATTTTGGGCAAATTTTTTTTCGGACCCGACCTTTAAGGGGTTGGTGGGGGGCGGAAAAGCAATAAAACTTTTCCAAACCGGTTTTAAATAATGTTTCGGTCAATTATCTACAACATATCCAAAATTCAACTTCCTAGGATGATATGGTGGGAGTAGAGGGGGAAAAACGATTTTCGCTGGATCTAACAGGCCCCCAGCCCCCCAGAATTAACGTAGAGGGTTGAAATTTGGTGTGTTGATAAAGTTCGTACCTAGGTTGTGCTTTTTGGAGGTTTTAATATTTTACCCCCACCCCCCTCATTTTTAAGCTACAATTTCATGCATTTTCGACGTTTTCGAAGTTTGTACCACTCGCACAGGTCACCCGAATAAACCTAGAGGGCTGAAATTTTGTATTCGGATTGAGTTAGTATCAAGGGGGTGCCTTTTGGGAGTCTCGACTTTCAAACCCTACCGCCACCATTTTTATACCCAAAAGAACATGATTTTTCTTGTTTTTTAACAGTTTCGTTCGGGTCAAAATCTCCCCAAATAAACCTAGAGGGCTGAAATTTGGTGTACAGGTTAAGCTAATAGCCAGACACTGTTTTTTGGAGGTTTCAACTTTTAACCCTTACCCCCACGATTTTTACGCCAATATTTCCTTAATTTTTTTGCTTGTTTTCTAACATGTCTAGAGACTCCATAAGGAAACCTAGAGGGCTGAAATTTTGTACGTGTATTCAGTTAGTATCCAGCTAGTACCTTGTAGGGAGTCCGCATCACTTTTCCCCCCACTTCTCCCATTTTTACATCGGAATTGAATGCTATTGTTAAATGTGTTTTAAAAGCATTATGTTTATTCTAAATACAAGTAGGCGAATAGTAATTTTAAAAAATTTAAAAAAAAGTGAACTTACTTTTATGACAAATGAAATACATACATATTAAGTAATTTAAAAATGTTATTGAAGTCACTGTTTATTTATAAATTAGGAATTTTGGATTTTTAGTATTTATAAAATAGAAATTTTGGATTTTTTTGGAAAGAAAAAATATCTTTATAAAGGCCTTCCAGTTTACTATTTAAGGTCCTTTTTTAATTTTTAAGACTAAAACATAAAGGCAATTAGCGGATAAACATGGGCAGGAATGTCCTCGTACGAATTGTGTTGGCTTTTTTTCTGCTACCTGTTTTCGGCACAAAATTGAAATTTACTGAGATACAGCCCTTAAATACTTAAAATCTTTTTTTAAAGCCTCGATCAGCCGAACACTTATCACCAGTTTTGAAACCAACAAAATGACAATTCAGTTGTAGACTTTCAATCACATTTCGCTTGTAGACATTCAATACCGAAGATGAAGGGGAAAATTCGACTACCGTGATGGGGCCCCGCTGCTCACGGTGTTTTTTATTAAATGCAATAAATAGTTTAAATGCCAGCGTCTGGCATATATTGCAATTCCGCCGTTTATTTAATCACAAAAGAGTGCGCAATTAAAATAATTTACTTACAACCATGCCCATTCCGTGGGTAAAAACGCCCGGATGTCGAATTACACAGTCTCCGGTTTTTAACATACATTTAATTTTGCCACATTGTGCACACATTGGAAGACGTTGAACATTTTGACAAAAGTAACAAAATGCCCGATTTTTTTGTTTCCTAAACCAAAAAAAAATATTATCATTTAAAAATTTTCCAATGGATTTTATTTTAACAGAAATAACCTGTGACATTTTTCACATTCCATCGGGGCATTGCACGGATACTTGGCTAATTCGATATTTTCCTTTGCTTGCCGAATTTCCTTTTGGCGTAATTTCTGTTTTTCAGCTTTTTTTCGTTGTCCTGTTTTCTTTTTCGGCATTTTTACTATTTAAATTTTCACGTGTTAATTTTTAAAAAAATGCCATATCAGTTATATCAAATTGCCACTTTGACATTCAGTGAATTTGAAAAAAATAAAAATTCCTAGAATATTACTAGGTCAACTTTTAATTATTTGAAGTTGGTCACACGTATGTATAAAGTGCAATAGGGTATTTGAACAGAAAAACACGAATTATGTATATTTTGACTATTTTTCGTTTTTATTCAAAAAAATAATAAAGCTACATAATTATTTTCATTAATTTTAACATTAATGTGAGGCACAAAAATATATTCATGACAAAAAATTATAAAAAAATCTATAAATTTTCATCTAAAAATTTATTCGGATAGAATCGAAGTCCTTCGATTGAGTCGTCACGACACGCTTTCCCGTATTTTTCCGTAATAAGTAACCGTTGCTTTGCTAACAGCACAGATATTCCAAGTGCCTGAGCCAATTCTTCCGGCGTAAACGTTTGTGTTTGTAACTTAAAAAGAAAAAATAAATAAATAATAACAATCGAAAAATTATTGTCAAATTATAATGTGTCTTCATAATTTTTATTAACGTTACTGTCCACGTTTTCAACATCCGAAAATAATTACAACAACCGCAGAGGCCGATCGCAATCAATGTTTACAAAAACAAACACATCTCTGTGTGTTGTTTTCTATAAACATTTTTGGAATAAACAAAACACTTAACGCTTTAAATGACTAAGACGAGTTAACTCGTCCTGCAATATGGCGACTCAAAATGCTATGATATGTATATATTCATTGGTACAGGTGCCGCCATTTGTGACAGATTTTTCGAAATACGGTATAATTCTAAGTAATGTTCAATTTTATCAACATAATTTAGTATAATTTATATTTTGCAAATTCCTAGGGTTCATTTTTTTGATATTGGGATCTTTGATTTTTTTTTTCTTTTTTTATAACCTTATCTATTGTACTTATCACTGGCAGTAAAAGGTCCGGCATTTTGAGACAAAAAATTTTTCTCTATGGTTAAAATAAAAGAGTTAAAAATATTTATAAAAAATATTTAATATTATTAGGCACTGTTTATTTTTTTTTATATTTATTTTTACCAGTTTATTATCTTACTTCCTGTTATTGATTTTATTAAAAATATCAATCTATATGTACGTATGTTTACACATGTTCAATCATTTTATGTATTTGTTTATATGAAGTTTCTTTAAAAATATTGCCGGCCCCTGGCGAAGTTTATTGTGAAAGTGCTCGGACTGTATAGTATTTTTAAACATGTTATGTCACGAAAAAATTAACAAATCACATGATAATATGAGTAAAGGCATGTTTCGTTTTTTTTTTTGTTTTTTTTGTTAAATTGAAATCGGGAATTTAATCTAATTTATGATAAACGTCAATTTTATATTTTTGAGGTTATGGGTTTTTTTTTTAACAAATATGAAATTGTTTTTTTGTTTTAATTTGTAAAAAGGTAAATATAGGAAAATTATAATTAATAAATGCTGATAAAATCTTCGAAATAACAGCTTAACATGTTTAACACAGTCCGTGTTCGACTCTAGTAGAAAAAATTAATTGCGCACGTGTACTACGCATGTGTTTAGTAGTGCACATGCGTAATGCATTTCTTCTACTTCGATATAGTTTTCGTAACTATTTCGAAGAACAGAATGGTTAACATTTTAAAAAAATTACGAAGACTACCATAACCAAATAAACATACCGCTTCCGCTGTGGCTTTAACAATACTTGCATCATTATTGGATTGAAGCTGCAGCACCATCACGCCGGATTCAAATTCATGTAAGCGTATCGGTAAATTTAACGGTTCCAATAATTTACAAGCACGTATCAAATCCTCCGGTGATAACAATTCCAATCCGCGTGCTCGATTTATACGACAATACACGTCAGCCAGTGCCATCATTCCGCCAACTTCCCTGATCGGTTCCACAAGAAATGACGCGATTTGACGTGCCAAATTTTTAAAGTATTGATCCTCGGTTTTATAACCCTCCCGGGTGACCGGATCATCGATACCTAAACCCATTAAATACGATTTAAAACGGATCGTTTCGTCCTCGGTAATGTCGCCATGTTTTTCGCGAATTTTATTTGAAATATTCCGCGATAGTTGTACCATATCTTTGGCCATTTCCATCAGTTTATTTAAGTCTTGAAACGCAATCGAGATATTTTTATCCGTTTCCTGTTGTTTCTCCTGAAGACTCCTCTCAATGCCCACAATACCCTTGCGCGGTTTAATTGTGGGCATAACGGATTTTGCAACTATCGCTAAATTTTCCCATTTTTTCTCTTGAATGGCGCGATTCAATAAATTAATGAAATCATTTTGTAGTCCGTCTTTAAAGCTAAATTTTATAAAATTATTTGCACTTCTAATGGATGGACCTGGATTTTTACCTTAAAAAATTATTGTATACGTTAGTTTTTGGTGTTGGTTTATAGTTAGGGAGCTCGACGCGATTTTTTTTATAGATCTATTCGTTGTTTGAGATTATAAGTTCAGTTTGCGCTGAATTTCGAAACACAATGTGGTGAGGTTAGTTAAAGTTAGTTTTGACCATATACTTCGACTTCGGTATAAAAACTAGGTCACACAGTGTCGTTTAAATGGAACACACTTATTGTCAGAATATTAGTATTGATTGAAAAGATTGCGGGGCTGACAGTATTGTCTTTATTTTTAAGGTATTAAAAATTGTTTATTTATTTTTTTTTTTTATAAAACGTTTTGATGCGATTTTAGATATAAATAATAGGTAATTATGGATGCCTATATACGGGTAATACTCTTTTATATTGGTATATTTTAAATATATTTTAGATATGCGTGTATACATTTCTTGTCACAACTTGTCTGTCTGATTTTATGTATTGTGTAAGGTATTTTTTGATGTTACAAGTAAATAATTTATGTGTATCAATTGTCCTTTTTCTTCCAGTAAAATGTGAGAGAGACAACACATTGTTTTGTTTTCGTAAAAATATTTTTTTAAATGACAGCTTAGTTTTTTATTAACAAGTTTTAAGTTACAGTCAGTCAGTCAAATTTTCAACAATTTTAATTTAAAAAAAGTTAAAATTTTTGTACTTTTTTAAAATAATGCTTGAAACTAATTTTTATTATACAATTTAAAAAAAAAAAGAATGTATTTCCCCCGATTTATTAACGTTTTAAGTTTTGAAAATGTAAGTACGGTCCTGTCAGCATCGCAAGATTTCGAATAGTGATGTTGAGCCGAGGAGTTAGTTGATTAATCGACTGAAGTTGTTTTTCAGACAAAATTAATCATTAGTCGAAAATATCGCGCATTGAATAGTCGACTAATCGACTAAATATTTAATCAAATTCATGAATAGAGTAACATATAATTTTTCCAAAAACGAGGTTTTCTAAATTTAATTACTGACTTAATTTGTCGTTTAAAAAAATTAATCATTTTAATCATTTAGTCGATTAAAAAAATTACTACGAAAAACAATGTAAAAAAATTATTAAATTAGTCGTTTAAAAAAAATTAATCATTTTAGTCATTTAGTCGAAGGTAACATAGTCGACCAAAAAATGACTAAATGTAAACAAAATCAGTCGACTGAATCGACTAATCGATTAATCATCCGACATCACTAATTTCGAACATTAAATATCACACATATGTACTATCCATACAATATATTCAAATTTAAAGACAAGTTGAACGTTCAATATCTCGAAAACGAAGCGAGATATCGAAAAATTTTATTCTAGTTTTTCGTTTTATTTTATCGAGTTCTATCTATCGGAACTATCATCAAATCTTGGCGCCGTATGAATCGGAGTATTGCTGCACGAATAAACCACTTAAAAATTTCCACGTTCAGCTCCCTGACTATTTTAAAAAGACAAAAAAAGAAGACTTGTAAATTTCGAAATATTTACCAGGTAACGGTTCGGATAAATGAAGAATTATCTTATCTGACCGACTAAAACTGAAACTACTAGGAACTTCTTGTTCAACGAAAACAATATAACGTAACGGTAATGATAGACAGGTTATTCCACGCGGAATATCACCAGGACGTCCCCATAATATTCGATGAGACGTTAAAACTAGTTCTCCATGTGTGAACGTTGTCTATAATTTGAAATTTATAGTAATTGTTAGCTGGGATTTAATATTACGGCAAAAATGTTTACCTTTTCGTTGCCATCATAAATTTTAACATTTTTTTCCTCGCATATAAATGATTCGTTTTGTTGTAATCGCGATTCCGCATATTCAAAACGATCCATATTTTATCAATAAAATATAATTCATTTGATCAATTTTGTGTACTTTTAGGATTAAATTTTTATTATTTAGCACAATAAAATTTTAATATAACTTTATTTTGACAATTACATTTTAGGTTAACATAAAAAAATATAGGTTAGACATGTTGTCAGCAAATCGGGCATACATATTCAGGGTTATCCAATTTGTTTAAAAATTGTCAGACATTTAGAAAAATATTGATATCTAAAAATACAACATAAAAAATTTTATTTTCAAGAATTTTTTTACCTAAATTATTGTACATTTATGTAACAAATGTAATAAACTTAGTTTATCCATGAAAACCGAACACCTAGCAATCTTGGATAAATATGATAAATAGCCTTAACCCATTCAAACCCACAAATATTTAAATAAAAACCAGTTAGAATTATAGCCAAGCGAAGTAAGAGAACTTCCTTTGCTTGCGCAAATGAAGTGGGTAAAATAAATCAACTCACTGGCCTATGGTTCATAAACACATATATTTGACAGATATCGACCTTACCTTCAAAATGACAGACTGCTCCATTTTAAAACGCGTTTCTGCGCATTTCTCAATTCGTTTTCGGTCGGGTCTACATAATTTCAAAAGAAAATCGATATATACTTTCAGGATAAGGGTAACGGTCCGTAGTATTTATAGATATTCAACTGCAGATGGCAGGTTTCTTTTATAAAACCGATATTCTTTTTTAAATGGATAAAATATAACGGATTTGGATTTGGTATTACTATTAAAGTGACACAAAAGTTTAAGAACTGTTTGAATAAGTCAGAATTTTTAACTGTTAAAAAATTTATTGCAAACATCATTTATTGCAAAAAAAAATCGCGATTTTTATTTATCATTTGACAACACACCCTAACTTTTTTCCAATTAACATAAGATGGCATAAAATGTCAAATTCGATTTCATTGGCAGTGAAAAGTAGGTGCGCGCCTCTTGTGGTGAAATTGGAAGCTATAACTGGCGATAGAAAACAAATTATGTACACGTTACTAGATTTCTATCGTCACTTAGCGTATATATTAATATTCGGACCTTAACGTAACTGCCTATTTCACCACCAGAGGTGCGTCGCCAATAAATTGAAATTAAAATTACGTATATTTAAAAATTAATGTATACTAACCTGTATCGCCTGGTTACAAGCTAATTTTTAAATTTTTGTCAGTTACTTTGTCCAAGTCCAGATCAAACCAATCTAAGGACTAAGTCCTTGTTGCCCGGCATGCTAAAAATTGCTTTATTAAGATTATAAATAAAAATTAGTCGATTATAAAAAAATGTATTTATTTTAAAATAAGTTAACCGAATAAAACAGCCGTTATATAATTATTATAAAATATAATTTAAAAAGGAAAAAGATTGCAAATATTTAAAAATTTGTTTTAAAATATACGCTTTATTTACAAAATTCTACTCAATTCAAATCGAAATAATATTATCACACATTTTTCGCTATCTCTAATTAAAACTGCTCCAACTCTTTGAAAATAATTTTAAAATAAATATCCTTCTTTCGAGCTAAAATCTGAGTATTTCTGATCAATTTTCTCAATATTTTGTGATACGACTATGGATTATTAATGAATTACGTTATCTGATCTGAAATCATTCTAATCATTCCTAAATTAGTTCAGTCTATAAATTGATAGAGTCTAAAAAAAGTTCTTCAACTTCTATTGTATTCAAAAAAAATGTTTTATAAAAGTCGCTAATTCTACTAAATAGGGTTATTTACAGTCTGCTTTAAAGTATTTCAATTTGAATCGGAAAATTTTTTCTGATTATCAGACGCCATTTGAGCGGCAAGATCAGCAAATTTTGCCATATAATCGATACTATTTTCACTCATTAGAGACTGTAATTGTGCTTCCATCTGTAAATAAAAGATCAAATTAAAATATATATAAAAAAAAAACTTAAAATGACGTACATCTTGAGACATTCGGCTATCTTCGTTGTTGATATTTGAATTGGTATTTGTTGTGCTTTTCGCCGGCGATTCTAAATGACCCAAAAAACTTGACAGAGAAAAATCGGCCACCTCAGAATTCAACCAATGGGCATCGTCCTCTTTAAGAAGTCGAGACGGACTGGCCGATAATGGTGTTTCGAGGCCTCGTGCATTTTCGGAGAGGAAATCTATTTTATTTAGAAACAATTTTTAATGTTAGAATTCAAAATGTTGTATTTTTTCGATATACCTGTAAATGTGGAAGAATTAGAATTTTCTAACGTAATGTTATTACTAATTGAGCAAGATTCGCCGGATTTCGGTTCAGGTGTGGGAATTTCGTCAACAATATCCAAGAGGGTGCTTATCGTTGGCGTTGGTGATGGTGGTATGAGCATTTCGAGGTCGTTATTCGCGTTTATTATTGAGTCGTCACATATTGAGGCTGACGGTTGATCCGTTTCGTAAGTTTCATCCTCTGTTGTGGGTTCAATTGGAATTGGACTCAACGCGACTGAATGTTGAGTGGGTTTTGTATTGCGTCCAAATGATGATGTCGCCGACGACGATTCGGAATTTGTCGGGGACTGTTGCTGTTGAAATTTTGGAGCAATTGGAACAAAATCACTGGCCAGTGAACCTTGCGGTATCACTTTCATCGTCAGTATTGACTGATCGTTTGCGCCAGTTTTTGGAAGTAGCGGTAAAGTTCTTTGAACGACAACTTGTTTTGCACGTATTGTGCGTCCCCTTCGTTGACAGTATCTGGGCTTAAAAGACTGAAAAAAAGAATTATAATTTAAAAGAAAAAAAATTAAATAAGTGCTGTTGTTTTTTGAACTGTGATAGAACTTTAAACTGACACAACTTCTCTCTTTTTATCAAATAATAAGGTATTTGATGGAAATTAAAAAAAAAACCAAAACCTTAGCTGATATTTTTGATAAAAACTGTAAAAATCATCAAAAAATAAATGTATAATTCTAAATTAAAAAAAAAAAATTGGCGCCAAAAACAGTTCACTGTAATGACGTCACGATTTGAAGACAAACAAACGTTAATGTCAATCCTTATAACTCAAATTTATGCATAATTTGTAAATTTAAACTTCTCTATACATAGAAAGTTCTATCACCACAAAAAAAGCTGTGTATTTAACAAACTTACATCTAATTTGGCTTTAAATGCTTCTAAGGCACTGTTATGAGCTTTAAGCGTTTGATTCGGTGGGACTGGTAAACGAAATACGCCATCCACGCGTTGAGTCACCATGTTTGTTGACATTGAGATTTCTTCCATCGTTGAAACATTTTCTGAATTTGTTGGTTTCTAAATAAAAAATACAATTTTTAAAAAACTAAAACTGACACTGGCCCTTTTTGTTAACAATGGGCGAACTGAGAGAATTTTTAAAAAAATAAATAAATACAAGAAGTAGTTAAATCTGTAAATAAAAATACCCCTGTCGCAGCATTCTGCAAAACATAGCGAATTTCCGTTTAAAAAAATTAATTTTTTTCGGAAACTAGTTGACATAGAATAATAGTTTAAAGTCCTTTGTTGACCTTCTCTTCGTTTCAATGGTGTAAAAAAATATCGCAAACATTTTTGAATAAAGGGAAGTTTTGATAAAAAAATATTTTTTTCACGAAAATTGCCAAAAAAACCATGTTTTGGGGCATCGGACGTGCCTGGTTAACAAACTCGTCCAACGATTTGGGACTTCCAATATTTTCACCAAATTTTATAAAAGGAGGACGTTTCGTTCGAGAGTTATCGTGCGGACATATATATATATATATATATATATATATATATATATATATATATATATATATATATATATATATATATATATATGAAGATTATTTTCGGTTTATAGAAACCTCAAAACAAATTTCTGCCATAGTCCCGGGCTCAGGTCGCGTTATGGCAGTGGCTGTAATAGCTGAATTCCATTCTGGAAATTCGCTAATATAAATGACCTTGAGTGCATTATGGATAATACCATTGAGCATAGTATGATTGGAATTGTCATAACGTAATGATGTCTACCCATGGTTATTACATTTTCTATTAAAAATTAAAACAGTTAAGTAAAATGTATTTCAGTTCCTAGAAAAATAAAAAATTTGGTTTGAAATGGGAATTGTAAAATTTAGATACGCGAACTAGTGATAAAAAAAATAACTACTGCCAGTAGTTAAAGTGTGTATATTCGATTTTGACAATTCACAAAACTTCTGTTACCAGAATGTCATTTTTTATAATTTACTGTTTCTAAACAAAAACGAACAGTTCCAGATTGCTACCATTTCTTTAGCTATCAACCTTAGACATCTGGTGACAAAAGAAGGAACTATTGCGGCCACGCCTCAATCTGATTTTCCATATATCACTAATCATTCTGGCGATACTTTTGGAAATTTAATAAGTTAAGATTTACCAAAAAAATAGTTTAAAATTTTTTTGTAAATAATAAACAAATACTTTACAAAATACCACTTTTATTTTTGAAACTGTGACAATATTGTTTCGAATCAGTTCATTTTCAAACTTTCAAACAGTCTGTTTGAAAATGAACTAACGGTTCGAAACAATATTGTCACAGTTTCAAAAATAAAAGTGATATTTTGCAAAGTAAAATATTTGTTTATTATTTACAAATATGGAATACCATAAAGTAACGCTCAAATCTATTAACACTTTCAGTCCCATGGCTTCGGCATCCGAAACCAAACAAAACATCCTCAGAGGCCGACCGCGATCAATATTTAGAATAATAAACAAAACACTTAAAAATATTTATAAAAAAAGATTTTATATTATTCTAATAAAAATAATTTATTATATACTACGTACCGGACACTTTTCATTTTTTGTACATATAAATATACATAGTATGTTACCTAGGCTTGTTTATACAATAATATTTTTATCCGCATATGTGTGTATGTGTGTGTTGTATTCTTCTATGTATATGTGTGTTACTCATCTCTTGACCTGCATAAGTAACACATACATGTCGAATCATTTAGTGTTTTGTGGAATCATTTTATGTACTTGTTTACATAAGATTTGCTTAAAAATATTGTCGGCTTCCGGGGAAGTTTACTATGAAAGTGCTCGGGCCTCATAGTGTTAATATTAAATTTTTTTTTTAAATCTGTCAATTCATTCATCATTCTGGTAAATACTTACTGCTTCAATCCTGTGAATATTTTTCAAAGCAGGAATAATTTTACTCTTTTGTGACGTGTTTGATTTATTTGTTGTACCGCACACATGCCCGCACGGACACTCAACTCGCTCCTTCCGATAATATAATTTGGCCAGTGACAATAATTTCTGTAACACCATCGTTAACTGATTACACCTAGACGAATCCTCGCTCCTGCTGACATCCTGTGACAATTCCACTGTCGCGCTGGTGATGATATTTTCATTTTTAATTTCCGGCACTTCCCACCAATATTCCAATTCAATTTTCGAATCGGCGCCAATCATTAAATACAGTTCACCGATCGACACGGATTCGGAATTGTGTATCGTCCAACCGTTACGCACATTTTCGATCGCTATATCGCGTTCCACTGTCTTATTGTCCTCCTCTCCCTCACTCTTTATTGTCGTACAACTCTCCTTTTCACTATCACTTGACTTTTTCTCATCACTACAATTATTATTCTCGTGACTTAACGCTAATATCGTATTTACAACCGAATCGACAATTTCCGACACACTACCGCCGGCATCGTAATCCGTTTCCGACGAGGAGTTCTCCTTTTTTATCACTGACATCGTTTTATCACCGACACTATCGTTTCGTACACGTTTTGTTCCTTTTTTCGTCACGTGTGATTTATTCAGGGTTTTGGGCGTGTTAATCGACGCCAACCAAATCGGTTCGCCACGATTTTTTATGCCCATTCGTTCCTCGTACGCGTTCAATGAGATCTGACAATTCGTTACGAATTCACTGTAATTGATTTTGGGTATTTGTACGGGTGTGCCAAGTTTCGGCGCCACACGTAAGATTGGCTCCAACGGGAATTTTTTTTCATCGTCCGTTATCACGGTGGATTCGCTATTGCTTGAAAAGTTATTGAATGCTTTATCACACTAGTGCGATAATTAAGAAAAAAAATCAATGTTTTTCAAATGAAATTAAGGTGAATCGATCAGTACTGACAAATTTGTGACAAATGAATTACTAAGTCTATTTTTTTTTCTCTATAAATAAATATAATTTATGTGTAGAAAAATAAGTTAAAATTTATAATACATGTAACAGTATTAATATTTGATTATGGTTCAATCTTCTAATTTTAATAATTTTAAAAGTAATGAATTTGATTCGGGTAGTGACGTGTCCGCACACATAATAACTAACACGTACACAAATATATTATGGGTGTATTAGTATGAAATGACATTTTTATAGTTTTTTTTCTATTTATTACAATAACTAAACGTCCAATATTAAAAAAAAATAGTTTTTTAATGATTCAAAAACATAAAAGAAAATAATTTTCAGTTTTTTAAATCTTAAAGTTGGATTTTAATGACACAACTTACTTAAATACATACCACTGATTCATCTCTAATCATTCTTTGGCATTTACTCGTACGTTAAAAATTCTAACTTTGAAAATTTATTTCTTTTAAACTACACGTCAGAAATTATTCAAAACAGTGTCAGTGAATGCATATCTTTCTCTATAAAATACAAAAATTTCAAATTCTAAACTTGGAAAATTTCAAGTGATTGATTCACCTTAAAAAAAATGTTACTTTTTTATAATCTACTTTTAGTTTTCTTAAACTTTTACTTTATTTTCTTTTTTTCGCCTTCGGGAACCTCTTACTAGATAAACGTATTCTACCTATTAGTCTAGAATACTGGCGGTACAAAGATTCTCACTCACGCCTCTGGCGGTAAAATTAGAAATTGTATCAAGTAAACTCAGGTGATATAAAACCTAGTAATCCGCACATAATTTGTATAATACATATTTCTATGCCAATTAAACGTATGCGTACAACTTTTATTTGATACAGTTCCGAATTTTATCGCCAGAGGCGCACAAATAGTCTTTGTGTCGCCAATAGAAAATTTTTACTCGTTATTAGCTTTTACTTGGAGGGTCTGGATATGAAGTGACTACAGAGCTCATGGCGGACAAATATGTCAATCTATTTGCTATTTGTACATAATTTTACTATTTATTTTAAGAAAGTGTATTTTTTTTTAAAAGCTAATATTTGAAAAATAAATAAAAATTATTTGTAACTTTACTAACAAACCTCACTTTATTTTGAAATTTTCAAAAAATATAAAAATTACCTTTTATGATTTTTTTTTTTTTTTTGGTTAATTTTAGCGCAAGTAAGTAATTAGTTTGGTATCCCATGGGAACTTTCAATTAAGATAACAAATAATTCTGTATATTTCAGTTTAACTGAATATTAGCAACACCGGATCAGAGTCCGGATATACAATAGTTTGTACTCCGAAGGGGGGCTGATAAATTTTATTGCTTTGTTAAAAATATGTATATTTGTTCTGAAATACCCACACATATACGTATAAAATAAAAAAAGATGGCAATAAAATTGATTTTTTACAAAAGATTAAAAAACAAAAGCTAAAAAAAATTATGGCTTCCTAGTCCAAAATATTGTATCTTCGCTGCTTGGTTATTAGTTTGTATCCCACGGGAACCTATAATCGGGATAAAATATAGCTTACGACACTCTTGTAATTAAGACAAATTAAATGACACCTCATTCATATATTGTTCACTATATAATCCTTTCTTCTGACTAGTTAGGTAATTTTTTTTTTAAAAAAAGGATACAGCTCGCTGCTCGTACGTTTTCCATTTTGAATTCAAATATGAAATCAAAACGTTCAAACGTTTCTGTAACGGTATCGTGCAATGAACTCGTGGATTTTGAGCCATTGCCTGTACATACATCCACGTATCCATATCTCGGGGCCGTAACTCGATCAATATTTTCGTCGGCAATTTCAAATCTTCTGGTCTCTCTAAAAAAAAAAAGAAATAAAAAATTATTTCCAGAAAAAAATTCCCCGAAAAAAATATTTCAACTTTACCGTCTATTTGATTGATTCTGCGCAACGTGCGACACATTGGTGTTTTTATTCGAATAGTTTTTCCCCGAATACGGATTTGCGTTGAACCGCGATACATTAATTCGTTCAATTTGACGCATGTCTTTTCCGTTGTCACGCCAATTTTACGCCTCAATTCGCCGTAATTAATTAACGCGTAATATTCTTGCACAACTTTTTTCACTTCATCCGAAAATTTTAAGTATTTCGATATTTTGTGCCACGTGCGATAATAAAAATGGCGAACTTGCTCCTTCGTTTTTATATTGCTTTCGGCCACGCCCTTTTTCTTGTATTTGCTTACAATATAATCGTGAATTGCATCGAAATCTTTTCCGTACTCTTTTAGTGCATCGAAAAAATGACTCTTATCTTCCGGCGACCAAACCACTTTTGGTCGATTCACTTTCTGCTTTATTTCTGGTTTCTCCTCGTCTTTATTTGTTGTTGGAGTATCTGCGGAAGATAAATTAAGTCAAATGCAAAAATAGACTAACAAGGAAGGGTTCAAATATGATCTTCACGTTTAAAGTTTAGATAAAAAAAATTTTTAACATTATATAGAAGTTATTTAGTACATTGTATCGAGTTTGCGCGTAGGCCAGTGGTTATGGCAACATATGCTATCAATAGGTGGGATACTGGGATTCAAATCCCGGTATATTTGATTTCTTTCTTTAATTTTTTTTTTTAATTTATTAATTATGTTATCAAAATTATTGTACGAAATATTATTTGTTGTAAAATTAATAAATATAAATAATTTTTTTAAAATAATTTTTTTTTTGATATATGAAGTTTTAGTGTCTAGTAATGTCTGAATTAGGATTAATAGTATATTAGAAATTGGTAACAGGCATATCTGGACCCCTCCTTGTAAGAGCTGGCGACGAGTATAGTTCAAGGAGATAATTAGACAGTGGCTATTTTTTTTTTTCACAACCAAATTTTCCTGACTTTACAAAAAAAATTTCCTATTCAAAATTGAAATTTCTTATTTTTGACAAAACCGGAAGTGGAATCAAATTACCAGTAAATACTGAGCCTATCTTAACGGCACAAAATCTTAAAGGAATCCAAATTTTTACATTTTTTTTATTTACTCCTTTTGGCAAGACGTAAACTAGAATTTTTTCAATTTTTAAAATAAAATCACGTAAACAAAAGCTAAATATTGGAAAAAAAAATGCTTAAAATTATAAATTATTATCGTAATAACGATGGTACTAGAATATCATAAATTTTTAAAACAGGAGTCAAATCTTACAATTGATCGAGCCAACCGTTAGTACAATGTGTTTCAAAAAATCTTGAAAAAAATTGTTTTTTAGCATTTATGTATAAATAAAAACTATTCTTTTTTCTATTTTATAATAAAATGCTGACATACTTAGTCTTCATTTTGCTCTAAAAGACATACTGTCACTAAGTCTTAATTGACTAATGTTAAACAAAATAAAATAGATTCTCAAAACAAAAAGAAAATACCGGTGGGACTGTCCTTTTCTCTCATTGGTGGAAAACGACAGACAGAACGATTTTATTAGGATTTTGTTGGCGGGAACTCAAAATCCTAAAAAGTACTATAGAGAAAAACACTAACAAACCAAACAGTTTTAAAATTATTTTGAGTGAAAATACCTTTTTTATCCTTTTCGGATGCGGCACCAGAATCCAATTTTAATTTTTTTATGACGCGTGCGCTCGTTCGCAATTGTTGACAAATTCGTCCCGAATTATTATCAATTCGATCGGCCGTGTTGTAAGTGGTAACGGAGCCTAACATTTCCTCGATTGGCAACGAGAGGGCTAGTGCACGTAAACTAGCCTCCTTGTCTCGTAAACTGGCCTCTTTGTTGAATTCATTTGTGACCAGTGTATTTGTAGAATCCATTCTATAACACAAATTTAAAATAAAAACAACTTTAAATTAAGAAATGTAAAAATTAAAACGCAAGATATATTCAGAATAAAAGTCAAATATTGATAAAAAAATTTGAAATTTAATCGTATAATTTACTAATTTAAATACGCGAACTGGTGGTAAAAAAAATAACTATTGCCAGTAAGCAAAGTTTCTTTATTAAGTTTTGACAGTTCATAAAATTTGTGCTATTTAATTTGCAAAACACAAACTGGCATATTTTTTGAAATGTTATTCTTATTTTTTTAATAATAATTTTTTGTTTTCAAATAGAAACGGCCAATTAAAAATCGCTACCATTTCTTTAGCCGGTTCGTAATAGTTTTTCCATTCGTCACCAGATGGCTAAACGTTGAACCACGCCCTAATTTGATTTTTCAACAGCGTTTAATCGTGTAAGGTAGGGTTTTTCAAACTTTTTTCTTGGTATTCCCTTTTACAAAAATTTCCGAAAAACAGGCAAAATGTAGCAAAGAATACCAATTCATAAAAACTAAAATTTTGTATCTATTTTTTATGACATGAGTGGACCTGTTTATTTCTCGTAATTATTACAAAATATGAGAAATTTTCACTAGAAAAAAGAGAAACAAATAATATGGATACATGAACCGATTTCGGTTTTTGTGCCATCTTCAGAACGAATACAATTAAATTCTGATTTTAACTAATTTTAAATTTACTATTTTAATTTAAACAGGAAAGAAAGTGCCCTGTTATTAGTATTCTTCTTATATAGAACAAATACAGATTTTAGTTTTTATAAATTTGGGTTTTCACACCTAATTATCTGCTATTTTCAAACCAGTTTCAGTTTTGCACTATAAATAGTTGTAAGAAAAAATAAAGAATTTAAGGGGAGATTCGCCAAAAAAACATCAAAAATCGACCTTTTTATTATTTTTTTTTTTATACAAATAAACATTTTATTAAAAAACTAAATTACAACATTGTGTTAGGTACTACATGTCTTGAGCTTACAAAAAAAAAATTTTTTTAAAAATTCAGAAATGAGCTGAGTATAAATGGCTTTGAAGTCGACACTGCGAGATTTTTCCACCTTGATGGTTCCTGGCGTTCTGAAATCCCCAATGAACCAAAATCAAAAAAATCAACAATTTTTTGAAAATACACATATACAGTTATGGCACTAACTAGGATCTAAGAAAAAAAAAATAAAAAAACCAGCGAGAAATCGCATTTTGAAAATAAATTTTCAAAAATCATCGCTTTTTCTCGACTATAAACAGCCGCCATTTTAAAAATATATTACGGAACCAAGAGATCCTAGCTCCTGTCAAAATGACGGTATCGAGGAGTAATAATATGCACTTTGATTTATGTCGATATCTCAAATACTTTTTGAGACACATGAGGAACCATATCAAAAAATGCACTTACGCGAAAATAGCATTTAGTTTTTTTTTTTTTTTTTTAAATTGAGCTATAGTAAAGTACGGGCACTAAAATGCCCATAACTTTCTGATTTTTAATTTTTTTAAAATAAAATTTTAGGAGAATATTTCTAACACCTTAAGGAACATAATTATGAAGAAAAAAAAAGTCGATTTCTTTTTATTTATTTTTTTTAGCGAATCTCCCCTTAAATGTATTCGTTATGAAAATGATATGAAAACCGAAAGCCGGCTCATGTAATCATATTATTTGTTTCTAATGAAAAAGTGATAAAGTAAAAGTTTTCATATTTTGTAATATTGATTTTCATAAAATAAATCTCTCAAATATTGTTAATTATTTAAACTCAGGCAATATAGCAGGCATAATTTCAAAACCAGACGAATATATAAAAATGCACAATTCCCTTGCTGAATAAAATTTAATATTCTTCAAAATGTCTGCCTTTACACGAGAACTACCTTAAATTATTAATCTATTTTCTAGCGACTTTGAAATTAAAAAAAAATTTAATTGCTGCTTTGATTTTGATAAAGGACAACTATTCAAAGAATGAGCGAAAACAGAACAGATCTATCTAGAACTGTGTTTCTCAACCATCGGCCCGCGAAAGTATCTTACCGGTCCGCAGAAAGATATATATAAATTATGATACAATAAATTATAAAAATTAATATAATTTTTATTTTTGGTTTACAAAAAGAAAAAAAAAAATTGTGGGACTGGCTTTATGCAAAAAAGGGTGGTCGGAAAACAAATTTCATATTACACGACCTAATGTTATTCCAATTAATGGTGGAAATGATTTCAGGCTACAAGAACTATATTTAAAATTAAGGGATCGTTTTTAAATATTTCTCTAATGCTTAAAAAAGTATCGATATTTATCAAAATTGCATGATCGATTAAGTGGTCGGAAACCGACATTTCATATTACACGACCAAATGTTACTCCAATTAATGGCGGAAATGATTCCAGACTACAAAAATTCTATTTAAAATTAAAGAATTGCTTAGGGTACTTGACTGAAGTTACAAAAATATTCTAAAAGCATTGTTTTTCCATATCAGTTATTTTTTTTATTTTCGACAGATTCTGTAAAAAATTATCAAAAAAAATAACCCTACAATTTTAAATGAGAAAAAGGTGGGAAAAACGCCTCACTATAGTGACGTAACAGTTTTAAGCAACTAAACGTCAATGTCAATATTTATAACCTCAAAATTTTGATTATATTCATAAAATGTCAACGTAAAAGCAAGTATTCATTAGAATTCTGGCCGATTATTATTACTATATATATAAGCTAATAGAAATATTCAAAAGAAAACACAATTTCACCTCATCGATGAAAATGATTAAAATCGACATATCTAGCTACAAAATGTTACGTCATATTCAAGAAATGGCGCGTTTTCACTAATTAAAATATCTGTTGAAACATGGCGATTTTCAAAATAAAATTTCTAAATAGTTATCAATTTTTTTTATGTTTCATCATTAAAATTGGACATATGTAATGATAATACATGCAATTATTTAATATTTGGCACAAATTTTAAATACAGTCAAGTACCGTATTAGTCGGAAAACGACATTTCATATTACACGACCTAATGTTATTAAAACTAACGGTGGAAATGATTTCAGGCGACAATAATTTTTTTAAAATTAAAGAATTGTTTTTAAACATTTCTCTAATGCTTAGAAAAGTGTCAATATTTATTTGAATTACGTAGTCGAACAAATAGTCCGAAAACGACATTTCATATTACACGACCTAATGTTATTCCAATTAATGGCGGAAATGATTCCAGACTACAATAATTCTTTTTAAAATAAAATATTTGCTTTTATATATTTTTATAATTTTTAAAAAAGTGTTGACTCTCTTTTATTATGCAAGCTACTTTTCTTAAATTTCATTAGGAAATGTGATTTAATTTCGGTGAGTAATTTTTCTGTTGTTTTTACAATTTCGATTTTGTGAAAAATGAAAAAAAAAAAAACAGTCTCAAAAACCTAGATAAAGAATTCAAATGTCAGGTTTTTAAACTCAAAATTATAGTTTTTGAAACTTTTTAAAAATTTGACGTAATGGCGTCATCAAGTTACAAAAATTAAATGAATGAGATCCGTTCATGAACTTTGAGCAAATTTACGTGCAAAATTTTCATTGTTCGTTCAGAAAATGTGACTTATTTCCCGAATGTGAACATCCGTGATCGACGGACTAAACATCACTTTCATATTAGCTAATAATTAATCAAACAATACAACTTTAATTTGCAAAAATACCACTTTTGTTCAATTTTGTGACATGTTTCGATCCATATTATCATTATCATCAAACTAATAGATTTAAACTTTGAAAAATCTCGCTTTAAACAACGTTTTGTTCCGTTTTAAAAGCAAGCAAGCAATTTGTCGTAAAATTTTAAATGTGTTTTTCTCGAAACTCTTTTTCAAAACGATCTACCTATAGAAAAAAAATTTTGGATTTACTCTACACCTTCCGACGGTAATTGAAATGTATCCGAAACTTTTATTTCGCTCTGTTTCGCTTCGGTTTCGGTTTCCAATATCTTTACATATTAATTTTGGATATTCAGTCCAAAAAACAGTACAAATCTCTTTATAAACTTTTTTCTGTTAATTTTAAGTGTTAAACTAACTTTTCATAAACGGAAAAATCAAATTTTATTTCAGTAAAAACAAAAAACAAAAAAAATAAAGTTCGTCCTTATTCAAGTTTTTTTTTTATTCAGTTAGTCAAAAACACAGACCAATGAACATATTATATATTATATTATATAGACTAATTATATCAATGTGTAATTGAGGCAATCAGTTACGACCAAGTTCCGACCTTAATAGTATTCTCTTATATAATAATGGATTGTATCTGTAGTAACGTTTTCAAATAATTATTGTAAAAATATAATATTGATAATAAAATTTTACTTTTTTTGAGAAGAAACTGAAAAATTTTGAACGAAAAAAAGTGGTATTCGCTTTATTTTCAAAATACGTACGTATAAAAATTATGTCCTGCAATAATTATAGTCGCATTTGCTCAAAAATTGACATTATATTATATTCCTTAAATCTCACCCGTCTCATCCTGTTACGTGCTTCAAGAAAAATGCCTACAAACTGCCTTTACGCTTTGTATAGTAGCATATTATAATAATGTTCATTGGTCTGTGGTCAGAAATTTTTAAATATCAAAAAAAAAAAATTCTAAATTATAGGTAGTACTTAATTTTAATAATAAAATTTAAAAGGAAAACCCGATTAATATCGTGAAAATTCACAAATACGCAGTTCAAAATTATGCTTATTGTGGCCGACGGCTTTTGTACCAAGTTATAATTTAAATGAATTTGAATATATTAAACTAATTTCTCGTTAAAACTAAGTAAAAATTTATTTTTTCTGCCAGATCAATTGATATTTTTTAAATAAATTCATTTTTTTCATACTTTTTGATAATCATACACAGAATATTGGCATTAGGTATAATCTTTCTCTTGAAAACTTTTGGAGGCAAATTTACAGGATTATGTTCAAATAAAATCCATACTCTTTATTTTAATTAATCGATTATTTAAAAAAAATTTTCTAACACGAAAAAATCTTAAAAGGAAAATATAAATATAGTTCCTTCTGGAAATTTCATTCATCGTGGAAATATTTGTTTACGAAACTGAATCTCTCAAAAATTATCCGCTCATCATAAAAATTTCTAAACAAAACAGTACCCCAATATTTTTTTGAGATACTCTAAATATAGAAAAAAATTCTCGAAAAAATAATTTTGACAGGATAATGATATGTTAATTTCGGGAGCCAACATATTTGCCATTTATCCAAATGATCACTAAAAAAAGCTACTGATATTATTTTACCTATGTGTTCTGCATTGTTTGCCGATGACGTTGAACTTAACGTAAAACTTAATTAAAAAAAACAATTGCATAAAATAATTGTTTTTCACGTTTCAAAAAAAAAAATTGGTCAAACGAAAATGCAAAACTATAAGTGCATTGCAAAATTTACCAACCTGAGCGCGTTGAGACACTAGAAATTTGATTCCACTTTGAAATTAAATTGATTATTTGTGGGTTTATTAAACGAAAACATTGTAAATATAATTAAATTAATCGGGTTTTAATCGGAAATTATGTGAATACAAAATTCCGAATGATATTTAAAATAGATTTTAAGTGTGCAAGTGTTATAATATTGGCCATTGTAACCCATTATCAGTGTTACGTTTTTCGCTGTTTATTTAATTGTAAACACTTTTTTATTGTTGTACACGTTTGTTTAATTCATATTTTATTTGTTTTAATATTAAATATATTAGTTACAACATTGTTAGAACACGGTCAATTTAAAATTTTTACTATTTCCCACCGTTCATCAAGTTATCTGTACTTGTTTGCCAAGTTTAAAAACAAGTTTTCTATATTATCATTCAAATCAAATTTGACACTGACAGTTTGTCTAGTAAATTTATTACTTTAATGTTGGCACGAGAGTGGGAATTTTAAACTTCACATTTTAATATATTTTTATTTTAAGCGATGCTAAAATATATCTTTTTCACATTTGTTAAATTAATTATACATAGACGTTATAGTCTTGTAATTTTTTTACTATCAGTTTTTTAATATTTAGTTTTGAACTTTGAATTATAAAGCTCATATTTAACCCATTATGAGTCAACATGTTATACATAATGGACCATTTTCTCAAATATGTAGCAATCTGTCACCAGGGCGGCGACACAGGTATTTGGGAATACATGTCTATAATCGAGATATTAATTTAACCAACCAAAAATCAGCTTCTGTTAATTCCACTTTAGCAACGAAATTTTCCAATTCAGTTACCTAGGAATATTGTTTATTTTTTAGAAATTAATATTCCAACTATAGAGATGTAGTTCCGAATAATCCCTGTCGCCGCCCTGGTGTTAAACAATTTTCTCATGCGGTTACATAGCAATTTTTAAATTAAAATTTCAATCATAGAGATGTAGATATTTTGAGAAAATGGCTCATAGAAACAAATGTTTATAAGCAGCGTATTTTACAGTTCACAGAATTGAAAAGTAAAAAATAACATTAAATATTTCAATCTAAATTCCAATCATTTTCTGTATCAAACTTGTTTATACTTTTTCCTATATAAGAAATATTATTAAAATATCCCAGCCATGGTGACTATACAAGATGTACGAATTCCATGTATGAAAAAAAGGGTCTAAAAATAAAAGGGCATTCGTGTTTTATGTGTACCAAAGCGGGAAAGGAGTGAAACGGCAGTTTGAAATAAAGGGAATAATTTAACGCCTTTAGGACTAATGACGAGCTGAGCTCGTCATACAGATTTTTAGAAAAAATTCAACTGACAAGTGTGCATTTTTTTATATTGGTAACTGGAGGCTGTATAATAAAGGGCGATCATATTGTAAATAAATTAAGCAAAGCAAAATGTACCAAACTTGCAATTATATATACTTATAGAGATATTAAATTTTTTTATCTAAAAAATTGGAATATATGGCGGTACTAAAGGCGTTAAAATTATAAATGTTATAAATTAAGTCATTTAGGTTGTTTAAATATAAATAATGGAAATAAAATCAATAATTATTGAAAAATAGTCAAAATTAAAGAAGTGAACGAAAAGGAAAATGTAAAAAATTAAGAACCTCAAAAGCCAGTTATACTGAATGGATTCTTAAAATTATTTCTCTTTTGTACTTCTGATAACAAATACTAAAGAGGTATATCATTTAAAAATTACAGTTAATTTTCCTTTTCGCTATTATCACCTGTCGTACAAATCTTACCGTTCGTTATCTTAAAAATAACATTAGCATTTTATTTTGCATAAAATTTTTATTCTGAGTTCTTGTAGAAAATTTTAGCAAAACTCGACCGGTACAAATATGGATGAGTTTTAATGGGTTAAGAGGATAGAGATCCAAGTGTTTCACTATAAGATGAAAGATTTACCAAAATTTGTAAAAGACATTTCAAAATTTTATGACTTTTCTTGGTTTTATAAAATCATTTTTTGATAAACTGTATTATCATTTAAGCAGTCTCCACATTCTCGCCGAAGTAGGACGAGGTTCCTCGTCGAAGTTCCTCGTTGAGGTTGGCCAAGGCATATGAATAGCATTAAAACACCAACCGCGAGATACAACGAAATGACCCTCTACATTCTCGTTTCGTCCAACCTCGGCGAGAATGTGGAGACTCCTTTATCAGTAAGATGATGCTTTAAAACATCACCAACAGATGTCAGTTGTTATTCTATTGCAAACTGCCTACAAGTACAAGCACGTACCCAATAGTAATTGGTGATATCCAGTTTACCGGCGACACCCTTTAGTGGTAAAATTAGAAGCTGAATCACTTCACTTAAATGTATGCTCTTACTTTATATAGCTTCTAGTTTCACCACTAGAGGCGCGAATTGTATTTCTACACTTCTACTTTTTTTACAGCTATTGGCGACGCAAAGATTACGCACGCGCTCCTGGTTTTTTAAATTAGAAGCTGTATCAAGTAAAAATTTTTGTATACGTTTAATTGTCGATAGGAAAATATACTATACAAATTATGCGCGGATTACTAGATTTTATATCAGTACTACCCATTAATCATATACATATATTTTTACTTGATGCTAGTTTTAATTTTACCACCAGAGGCGCGAGTGAGAATCTTTGTGTAGTTTGAGACATTTTTGAGAAATCTGTTAACTTACCTTTTACTTTAATCTGAAAAAAAAAATAAAACTGAAGGACAGAAAAGGTGTGAACGAACCCAAAAAAATAAAACAAGTCAAAATTTTGTTTAAATTAATATTTTTATTTTTGAATCTAAAAACATAAAGTTTCTGTTTTCAATATTTAAACTGATGGCATTTTATATTTAAATTACATAAACCAATTTCTAGAAGTATATTAATAATAATAATGATAATAATAATAACATATAATTTTTTGTGTTCCTTTACTAAAATTACTTCATTTTAATTATTATTAATTAATAAAATAGCTGAATTATATTTTTTTTGTTATAAACAGTTACGTAATTAACACAAATTAATTACAATAATTAATATTTAACAGAAACAATTTTTTTTTATTATAGTTGTATCATAAAAAATATGTTTTTTTTTTCTTAAATAGAAAAAAAAATAAAATTGCTTAAAAATTTCAAATTAATAATCAGGTACTAATAAAAATCATAGCTAAATAAATTTTGTCAATCGGCGTGTTCGTTACTGAGTTTTTTTTCTCAAAGTGAGCTGTTGGCACATGCGCAAGGCCTTTTTTTATGGAATCGTACTTCATAAAAATGTTCTTGCGCATGCGCTAACATCTCACTTTGAGCAGAAAAACTCAGCAACGAACACGGCGAATTTGGGGAGGTGAATTATGGCGAATAGAAAAATTAAAAAATAAAAATTATTTATTCATTTTCATTTGGGGACAATTTTTTGTTTTTTTAGAATTTTCGTGCTTTCGTAATAATTTACAAATATATCAGTGCAAAGGAGGGTTCAGAGGGTGGTTATAAGTAATTGGTACGTTTTTTTGAACACTGATGACAACGCTAGAACGGTTAAATTTTGAATTATATTAAACTTGAAAAAGTGCCCTATTTTACATAGTGTTTACTAAAAGGTATGATACGATTTATTGTGGTGTTCTTAATTTCATTTTGACTTTTTACTAGTCACTAAATTAAAATTAGCTTAAATTTGCTATCAAAATTTTACTTAAATTCAATTTTTAAAAAAAATTTATTCCAAAAATGGAATAGTTTATGTACGAATATTGGTTTAGGAATATGAAAAAGACACCATTTACGATAAAATTTTGGCACCCATTTAAGTACTGTTATTCGCTTTTTTAATCGACTAACCAATATTCGTTTGATATTATTATCAAAAAATTGATAAATAGGAAAATTTATTAATTAAGAATGACTCTGAATATAAGAAAATATTTGATATCAAATTATTCCTAATTAATATTAAATTTTTTATATTACTAGACTAACAGTACTGATTATAAGGCTGTGTGTTTCATTTTACGAATTTCTTCCGTATATAATAAAAAGCTATATTTTGTTTAAATATTATTATTTTTTTTTTTTTAATTTTATATAATATTAAAATAGGTTTCATAATTTTATTCATTTTGATATGCAATTATATTTTCATGTCTTTATGACAGAGCTGAAAACTATCAATGTATTAAGATATTTCAGAAAGATGTTCGCAAGAAGTTCAAATATCTGCATACAAAGTTCGGAAAAGGTTTATAAGGTCGAACGAATTTGTAATGAGAGAAGCGTTGTATCGTATTTTAGGCTTCAAGTTTTCAAGAAAATTGAATCTAAAGTGAGTACGAAGTTTCGGTTATGGTCTGTATGCGTATACGCGACGGTAGCGCCATAGTCGGTAAAATATCGAACTACTACGTGGAAAATTCAGTATCGAGTCCCACCCACGGTAACAATTATTTGAAAAATTTTTAAAATTTAAAAAAAATTTTTTATCATGAATGGGATTCGATCTTGGGTCCCGATGTAATTTGTCGATACTTTACCAACAGCGCCACCACTGATAATTGCGGAAATTTTGGACTGACTTTGGGGACTCGATTTTCCTGAAAACAAGAACTGGAACATTCTGATAAAAAGTCTTTTTGGTTTCGTCGATACTGAAATAATTATCTTAATACAATTTATTTCTAGCTCAGTCAATAAATTACCATTTTTTCAAAATTTTTATTTATTTGTTGGAAAGACATCGGTATTAGCAAGTGACAGGGTAATAATTTTCTGTACCTTAAACTCATATAATGAGTAAAATTGTTTTAAAAAAAAGTCTGGTTTCTACTAGCAATAAATACTGCAAAAATTGTTACGAATGCTCAAAATTTTTAAGAAGTCACTCGAAGAATTTAGAAACGGTAACTGACATTGCTAATTGACACCAGACTTAATGAATTTTTAGACGACCATGTCTCAAATGTATCTCATTTTAGCAAGTTTGAGAATGAAGTTGATATGAAGTAAGTAATTTTGATTTTAGATCAAAACATTCAATAATTTTTACTTCAATATTTAAAGCTTTTGATGCAAGTGCTGCTATCTATCAATAAAAGTCCCGATCCGACCATGACGATCACCAGTATCATTGCCCGCAATT
This sequence comes from Brachynemurus nebulosus, assembly GCA_035578155.1. Lineage (NCBI taxonomy): Eukaryota > Metazoa > Arthropoda > Insecta > Neuroptera > Myrmeleontidae > Brachynemurus > Brachynemurus nebulosus. Next base: position 74,250,500 of record JAPWDM010000002.1, on the reverse strand, counting down.
GTTATAAAATTTAACTGTCGTATCTTTCAAATCCAATCCAGGGTTTGGTTATGTCAAATTACACTGTACAATTATTTCATTGTTTTATAACCATTGTGGACAATCATACGGACGATCGCCATGATCGGATCGGAGCTTTCGTCTTCGTGTATAAACCCGTCATTACAACATGTTTTTGCCGTTAATACCATAATATTAAATACAGGGTGTAAAAAAAATAAATCTTCTCATTTTCATAGATGCTAATGAAAATAATTTTTTTGGAATTTGTTATTTAAAAAGATCGTAACTCAGTATACTTATTAGTAGGTACCGGGTTTCTTCGGACAGGTCAGGACCGTACTTATTTCAATAAAATTTTGCAACTAAATTACATTAAATTATACACATTTGAATGAATATAATTGGTCAAAAATTACATTTTTCACCATTTAGAATACTAACAGCATTTCTTATTTGACAAAAGCAAGAAAATTCAAAAAATCGGAAAAATTTTTTGTAAAATATATTAAAAAGTTGTTGAATATTTAGACGGTCCACTATAATAGCTAAGACGTACGTATTTACTAAGATTTTTTATTATTGAAAAACAAATTTTTAACAAGCAACTATACTTCTATCTCTCAAAATTGAAAACAATAAAAAAAGATGAATTTATTTAATTTAAATGACATGTCACATAAATCACATACATAATATAAACAAAAATACTTTTGATAGTCAATTAAAATTACAGTGGCACTTTTCAATTGTGCAGGTAATAAATAAAAGAAAAAAAAAGGATGTTTACATAAAATACGTATAAATAATATTTTGATACACATATGTATGTGTGTATGTAACTTGTGTACGTTGTTTTTATGAAAATATTTTGAACTTTTAGTCACATTGAGTGCAATATGTATACCTGCATATGCTAAAGACGAAACTGTCTGATCCGAAAGAAATCCGATACCTGCTTATTGTTCAAATGAATTTGTTTGAACGTTACTGTATATTCATTGGTAAAAATTTGGTAAAACAAAAATATATTTTAGATAGCAAAACTAAATAAGTATGAGATTTGTCGTGAGAATTACGAGATTTGTTTCTTTTACACACTGTATATATAGCTTGCGAAACCCTTACTGACGTGGTATTTAAAAAAATTAAAAATCTTTCTGTATACAACACGTACTGTTTTTTTCTTATAAAATATGTAAAAATATGTAATATTGAATGTGATATCTGATATGGCTTATCTAACTGAAGAATTCGTATTTGAATATATTGCTATAGAATTATGTTTATAAATATGTCCTTATAATATTTTTTTTTAAAATTAATTTTAAAATCATAATTAATAATACATTTATATTTGCTAAGTCTGTTTGATTATATTTTTTATTATATCAGACTGTTAAATAAAATTATATTTTGAAAAAGTGAACGAAAATATTTTAAAATAATTTTTAGTTGATCAGACACAGCCTTTTAGTAACTCCGACGTCAGCTATATGAGCACCAGACGACCGTGAACTGAGCGTCGGATCTTTCAATGATCTAAATGAACTAAGCCCCAACTTCATAGTTGTCAAAAATTAATGAATAAAAAAACTTGAAAGATTTAGTTTGTGAAAATGCATATTACAAAATATAAGAATAATTTTCTTTTATCAATTTTCACTAAAAACAGACTCCACCGGTTGCTAGCTAGCTTTCGAGTAGTCAACTCATCGTCAATTGTATCATTATACTCTATTGCGTTGATTTAAGGAAAGATAACTGCGTATGTATTGGTCACAAGAATATAAAAAAATTACGAAATATTATAAACAAGTTTTTAATGTAAACCAACCCATTATATATATACAGGGTGTAATTTTAATAACTCTTATACTTGTGGTAAATTTTGATTGAAAATTTTACCCGATGATTTAGAACGGGATTTATTTTTATAAAATTATACTCGAAAGCTAGCTAGTAACCGAAAAGTCTATTTTTAGTGAAAAATAACAAAGAAAATTATTTTCATATTTCGCTTAAAGGGGGAGTTCACGCCAGAAACGGCTAATAAACTAATTTTTGTTTTGTGGTTCTTTACAAACACGATGATATATAAAACATGACCAAAAAAATTTTTTTTCAAGTAGAAAAATATTTATTTGTGAGCCGCTGCACAGCCAAGTTGCTGCTCCTTTGCAGACAACGCCCGCCCTCCCTCGCGATTTCGTCAGTAATATTTAGTTTTGGTGTGTGTATGAGTTCTAGTATATACGAAAAAGGAACAAAAGGGGACAATGTATAGGGCTGGAGAGTTTTAATAAACAGTGAGTAAACTATTTCTTTTGTTATTATTTTTGTTTTTTACCGTTTCCCGAAAGTTGTGTCTTTCCCGGCAAGGAAAATCATATCTCAAGTACTAGAAAAGATAGTGACTTAATTTTTTTTTAATTTTGTTCATAAACATATTGTGCATAAAGTGGAGTATGCTTTTTCCATTTGAACAATTGTAACTATTTTTAAACAATTTTTTAAAATAAAAAATTGGGTTTTATAATTTTTAGAAGTTTGGGATTACAATTTTATAGTTAATTTTTAAAATTACCTGAAACCCGTACTCAGCTTTATGGACAGGTCCTTTAGGAATAAAATAATGAAAAAATATTTAAAAAATATTCATTACTTTTTGAGATATGGCGTTCCTTGTAAACGCTTAAAAACTTGTGAAAAAGGGCCCCCTCCCTCCACAGGGAAGAGTAATGAATGTTTCAAAAACCAAATTTTCTATTTGAAACCCTGCCTAATTTGAAAAAAAAAATTCAACAAGCAAAATAATCATAAATAAAAAAAGTTGCTTTTTTATTTGAGCTCCTTCATTAATATTATTCAAACAGTTCGTTCAATATCGTTTAAACATTTTGGGGCTCAGTTCACTGATCGCGTGTGAAGCACCAACCACTCAATGTACATCATATAACTGGATGTCCACAAATGAAGTTCCAGAAAATTATGCATAAATACCAGTCTGTCAAACTATCACAGAAAAAAGTTTGTATTCTAATTTCTAATGTACGTCATTTACGTCGTCAAAATATTGGCTACGTTTATTGACTGAATGTTTGCAGGTGTGTTTGATCAGTAAATAAATAAAATAGTAGCCAAAATAATTTTTTTTCTCTGATATAATTAGTCTATTTTAGCGGTAAATGCAATTAAAATATTAATCAAAAAGAATTGAATACGGTTAAATTTTTATTCATTTTAAATATTATGACAAATAAATAAAATTATATATTAATATATATTTATATTTTAGCAACAATAAAAAATTCTAAAAAAGAAATTAAAAATATTAGTACACTGTACAAATTTTCATTCATTTTTTTTGTACACAGTTTTTCATTTTGTAATCACTGGTATTGTAATAATATAACATTTTTTTTTTTTTAATAACTACAATTACATATATTTATATATATAACAACGATATATAAACAATTAAATCTTTTTTATCACTGATTTTTACAAAAAAAAATCTTTGATTTGTTTTGGTAACAACTTGTTAATTATTTTTTTTTTATATCACTAAAAAAATTTATGTTTCTTTATATTTGTTCACTTGCGTCTATTTAATTAGTTACGTATTTTTTAAATAAATTAATTTTACTTTAAGAAAATTATTTAAAATCAAGGTAACATTTCCACATAATTTTCCGGCACCAATCCTGTTTTACCGTTTAATGTACCCTCCAACCAACCAGGCTCCATCGAATGTTTCACTAAACAAAATAAATAAAAATCAATTAAAATTTAAATAAAATTATTTTAACCCATTTAAAGGCAACATATTATATGTAATACTGTGGAAATATCAGACTTAAGAGCAGTTTTCTTTGCTAAAGGTATTTTAAAATATAAAATAAACTTTTTTTAAGACTATTCTTTCGCTCTGTGTAAGATGAATTTTAATTGATGATACAAAGGTTACGCGAGCGCCTCTGGTGTTAAAATTAGAAACTGTATGAAATAAAACATAATATACGTATGCGTTTAATATAAGTATTATACAAATTATGTGCGAGTTACTAAATTTTGTATCCACAATACGGTACTTGACTGTATTTAAAATTTGTGTCAAATGTTAAATGATTGTATGCATTATCATTACATATGTCCAATTTTAATGATGAAACATAAAAAGATTTGATAACTATTTAGAAATTTTATTTTGAAAATCACCATTTTTCAACAAATATTCAAATTAGTAAAAACGCGCCATTTCTTGAAAATGACGGAACATTTTTTAGCTAGATATGTCGATTTTGATAATTTTCATCGGTGAGGTGAAATTGTGTTTTCTTTTGAATATTTCTATTAGCTTATATATACAGTAGTAATAATCGACCAGAATTCAAATAAATACTTGCTTTTACTTTGACATTTTATGAATATAATTAAAGTTTTGAGGTTATAAATATTGACATTGACGTTTAGTTGCTTCAAAATGTGAGTCACTATAGTGAGGTGTTTTTCCCGCCTTTTTCGCATTTAAAATTGTAGGGTTATTTTTTTGATGATTTTTTACAGAATCTGCCGAAAACAAAAAAAATCACTTAGCTGATGTAGAAAAACAATGCTTTTAGAATATTTTTGCAACTTCAGTCAAGTACCCTATTAGAGATATATGTATATATTTACTTAATACAGCTTCTAATTCCACCACCAGAGGCGTGAGTGAGAATCTTTGCGTCACCAATAGGTGTCACTAACAATTTTAAACATATTTTTTTTTTTTAATTTAAAACATCTTTACATAAAATGCTAGTAAAATATATTTTTGAATATTAAAATAATTTTTTTGCAAAATAAATACGGAAAAATGCATGGGCTTTAATGTGTTAAACGAAAAATATTCGAATAACTTACCATTTGTTATAATTTGGTTTGGTTCGAATGACAGTTCACCGTCATTTTCTCCCAGACAAGCATACAATGTTCGAACCCTTCTGTAAACAAATTTAAAATCAGTAAAATTTCCAAATAAATTTTTAAGAATAAAAAATACTTTTTTTCAGTAATTGGCAAAAGGAAAAAGAAAAAAGAAAAGATGGTTATGATGATAAATGAAAATGGTTAGGCTCACCTTACGCTGAAATTAGCCGGACTAGATCGGCCACTAGCTGACGGAGATGAGGAATGAATGTTCCTATAAAAAGTTAGTACAATCGAATGAAAACAGACCCATCACCAGAGAAAAGATAACGCATACAGTTTTCGATTTCAGAATTTTTTTTTAAATATAAACAAAATAAAAACCTTATTTGGATTTAAGAATCGAAAACTATAGCATGCAATTAATTAATACACTTCTGCTTCGCTATAAGCAACCATAGAGAACATAATATTATAATATTAAATATGGCCGAGTTATGGTTTTAAAAAATTTGCAAGCATGTCTGTGTCACTATTATTTTAGTTATATTAGTGTAATAAAATCATTTTTTACGAAAAATTAATTTTTTTTTTGATAAATAACAGAATGCACAGTTTCAATATTACGAATAAGGAAAATGGAATAACTTTTTATTCGTAAGTAAATTGAATCATTAATATTTAAATATAAAAATCATTTAATTTGCAAATTAATGCTATTAATTATTAATATTTTATTAAAATACGTAGGTAATAAATTTCAATATTTTAATTAACGAATTGTATTATAAAATATTACACTAGTGCTCCGATTGAGAGAAAGAAAAATGCGTATGTATTGGTCACACGGATATAAAAAAAAACCTTAAATATTTTTTTATGTAAACAAATCATCATATATGCATACAGGGTGGAATTTTAATAACTCTTATACCTTTTGGTGAATTTCGATACAATTTTACGATGATTTGGAACAGAATTTGTTGGAAACAACATAGCTATGTTTTAAGCTAAATTCACCAAAAGGTCAAAGAGTTATTAAAATTCCACCCTGTATACATATATAATGATTTATTTACATGAAAAATATTTAATGTTTTTTTTTTTATATCCGTGTGATCAATACATACGAATTTTTCTTTCTCTCAATCGGAGCGCTAGTGTATTTGTTACTTTTATAGAAAAAGATATTATGTTAGAAAAAGACACGATATAGGCAATGACTGCGTCAGGGCTCCTCGTCTCTCAGACAAATAGTATGTTTTATCTATATTATGTGCTCTATGTAAACCATTGAGGAGAGAATCGACTAGAGAGAATGCTTTGTATTACAAATACATTAAGAAATTGAAGCAAAAAAATTGACTGATCGGATTACTTTAATGGCGGTCAAACCATTAATTTAATGGTTTATCTAATTTTTATAAACAAGTCTCCGTGGTTACAAGTTGGGCTTACTAAAATGGAGTCATACTTCAAAATTTAATTCATGTGGTATCTCTAGGAAACATATGTTAATATGTTCGATTCAGTACTCAGTGATGTAAACAACATTCAAAAGAATGAAACAGAATTATATTTCTGACTCTTTTTAGTAAGGAATTAATGTATCGAAATAGTGTTAGCTACACATTTAGATATAATCTCTAAGCATATGTTTTAGTTTTGAATGATTCATGCATTTTTATCGGCGACAAGCGACAATTTTTAATGAATATGATCACTTACACTGATCCATGCGGTCGATAACTTTTCGGATAATGTGCTGTTATGGAATTTCCACGTTTATTTTTTTGCGGGGAACCGTACAATCCTAACGAGCCACTATGATTACTACTAATACCATCTCGTGGTGACATTGATGAAACGGATTCGTTGGAACTACTTGTGCTATTTAAGGATTCATTTCGGATTTCATTTACTATAAAAAAAATAACAAAAATAAAAAAATATTAGAATTTTAAAAATTAAAATTTTTAATGCCCCTCTTTTTTGAACGTGAATACGTCTTACAAAATTGATATTTATATTTGAAAAAATACAGTCAAATGCGTTACAATTTCACAATTTAAGTGACTTATTTAAGTGAATTTAAGTGAATCTCAAATTACTCACCCTGTATAAATCAGTTAAATTAAACTTCTAAAACTTGTTTTTCAGACAAAATTAGTCATTAGTCGAAAATATCGAGCATACTATAGTCGACTAATCGACTAAATTTTTAATCGTGAATCGTGATCGTTAATCGTGATCTATGTAACTCTTTCAAAAACGATATTTTCTTCGTCATTTTAGTCATTTAGCCAAGGGTAAAATAGTCGACCAAAAAGTGATTAAATGCCACCAAAATTAGTCGACTAAACCGACTAATCGATTAATCATCACGTATTCGCGTTAAAAACTTACTAGTTTTTTGTATTTTTTAGTAAAGAGTCGCTAAAAGCTGTCTTTTTGATTAGTAATAAAAATTATGTTTTTCAGACAAAATTAGTCATTAGACGAAAATATCGAGCATAGTATAGTCGACTAATACGGTTAATCGATTAAAGTTGTTTTTCAGATAAAATTAGTCATTAGTCGAAAATATCGAGCGTAGTATGATCGACTAATAGGATTAATCGACTAAACTTATTTTTCAGATAAAATTGGTCATTAGTCGAAAATATCGAGCATAGTATAGTCGACTAATCGACTAAATTTTTAATCGAAATCATGAATAGCATAACCGATGTAACTTTTTCAAAAACGATATTTTCGTCGTCATTTTAGTCATTTAGCCAAGGGTAAAATAGTCGACCAAAAAGTGATTAAATGCCACCAAAATTAGTCGACTAAACCGACTAATCGATTAATCATCACGTATTCACGTTAAAAACTTACTAGTTTTTTGTATTTTTTTAGTAAAGGGTCGCTAAAAGCTGTCTTTTTGATTAGTAATAAAAATTATGTTTTTCAGACAAAATTAGTCATTAGACGAAAATATCGAGCATAGTATAGTCGACTAATACGGTTAATCGATTAAAGTTGTTTTTCAGATAAAATTGGTCATTAGTCGAAAATATCGAGCATAGTATGGTCGGCTAATCGGATTAATCGATTAAACTTGTTTTTCAGATAAAATTGGTCATTAGTTGAAAATATCGAGCATAGTATAGTCGACCAATCGACTAAATTTTTAATCGAAATCATGAATAGCATAACCGATGTAACTTTTTCAAAAACGATATTTTCTTCGTCATTTTAGTCATTTCGTCAAGGGTAAAATAATCGATCAAAAAATTACTAAATGCCACCAAAATTAGTCAACTAAACCGACTAATCGATTAATCAACCGACATCACTAATTCGTAGACGTATTCATGTTAAAAACTTACTAGTTTTTTGTATTTTTTAGTAAAGGGTCGCTAAAAGCTGTCTTTTTGATTAGTAATAAAAATTATGTTTTTCAGACAAAATTAGTCATTAGACGAAAATATCGAGCATAGTATAGTCGACTAATACGGTTAATCGATTAAAGTTGTTTTTCAGATAAAATTAGTCATTAGTCGAAAATATCGACTAATAGGATTAATCGACTAAACTTGTTTTTCAGATAAAATTGGTCATTAGTTGAAAATATCGAGCATAGTATAGTCGACTAATCGAGTAAATTTTTAATCGAAATCATGAATAGCATAACCGATGTAACTTTTTCAAAAACGATATTTTCTTCGTCATTTTAGTCATTTCGTCAAGGGTAAAATAATCGATCAAAAAATTACTAAATGCCATCAAAATTAGTCAACTAAACCGACTAATCGATTAATCAACCGACATCACTAATTGGTAGACGTATTCACGTTAAAAACTTACTAGTTTTTTTTTGTATTTTTTAGTAAAGGGTCGCTAAAAGCTGTATATTTTTCAGTAATTTTTTGTTAGTAATTAAAAATTATGCAACAACTAACTAACTGTAAACTACTCACAGCCACTATTATGGAATGGTGGTGGTCTATATTTATGTGACGGACTGTAACCGGAGTGCATGTTGTGCAAATTACTCTCTGAATATGCTGACATTGTGTTGGTGTTATGTGAACGGTGCTGCATAAGGTTGCCACCGCCGCCGCCACGACTCCCGAGATTGGTGCCGGTGCCACCGGTGCCGGCCATATGATCGCTGTGTGACATGATCCCGGATGTACTGCCGCTGCCGATTGCGTACGACCCCGAGATGCCGCCGTTCATTTCGCACGGTGACTCGTGCATGCTAGTCACGTTGTGTAAGCTTGATGACATGTTTAATGGTATTGGTCCGTCGTAATAGGTTTTTATCACAGCCTACAAAAAAAAAATTGTTGAATATTATTTCAAAATTTGCGGTAGAACTTGTGTTGTTCTAAATTGTTCTTTATATGGAACAGTTCCGATGAGAACAGTTCTAGAAGAATAGTTGTTCTGAAAGAATAAATTATAACATGGAAAATGAAAATGAATTGTAAATATCTGTATAATCGTTTAAAAATTAACAATTCTATAGGTAAATTAAAATTGACATAGTGTTTGATAGATTACCAAACTGGATCGGCTGGGACTCGAACCCGGATCTCTTGGTTACCAGCCAAGCGCCTTACCAACTAGGCCACCGATCACTTGTTCGAGTGCCACTCCAATTCAGTAATCAATCAAACACAACCTCTCTCTAATGCGAGACGCAGTTTTATACTTTTAATTTCAAATGTTATCGAGTGCCTGTGAAACATTATTAGTGTATGGCGGATTTTTATCCGTATTTAAACATACGCCAATATTCATATGTTCACTCAATGTCCAGCTTTGGCTGATACTTGAACACTCGATGTACTTTGGCAAATGGCCAATTCATTATGTTAATTAAAATTGACATAGTGTTTGAAAAATTACCAAACTGGATCGGCTGGGACTCGAACCCGGATCTCTTGGTTACCAGCCAAGCGCCTTACCAACTAGGCCACCAATTCTATAGGTAACAGAAATCAGATCAACTTCTAAACGATTATACAGATATTTATAAAACTTGATAACGCGATCACATTAAAAATTCTTTTTTTCTCAAATTAAGCTTTATGGGAATGATTTGAATTAGGGTGATTGATTGAATTAGGGTAATATGGGTGTGAACTTTTCATTTTCCCTAACAAAATGATCGAATTCCTTTAATCAATGTGACAGATCTAACCCAAGACACTTTTCTAGTGACCTTACATGCCTAATTTTGGTAAAACTGAAAAGAACGACCTCGAAAACCTATAATTCGCTTCCAATTTCATTATTCTATCATTTTATTTACGAATTTTACGGAATTGAAAAATTCCAATAAACTTGATGACGTCATCAGATTAAAAATTTATTTTTTTCTCAAATCCAGCTTTATGGGAGTGATTTGAAATAGGGTGATTGATTGAATTAGGGTAATTTGGGTGTGAACTTTTCATTTTTGCTATTAAAATGATCAGATTTCTTCAATAAATGTGACTAATCTGACAGAAGTCCTTTTTCTTGAGGTCTTACGTGCCTAATTTTGATAAAAATGAAAAGAAGAACTTCGAAAATCTATAATTCGCTTCCAATTTCATTATTCTATCATTTTATTTACGATTTTTACGAAATTGAAGAATTCCAGTAAACTTGATGACGTCACTAAATTAAAAAATTCAATTTTTCTCGAAAGAAATCATATCGAAGTGATTTGAATTAGGGTGACTGATTGAATTAGGGTAATTTGGGTGTGAACTTTTCATTTTTCCTGTCAAAATGATCGAATTCCTTTTATAAATCTGACTGATCTAACAGAAGACACTTTTCTAGTGACCTTATATGCCTAATTTTGATAAAAATGAAAAGAAGAACTTCGAAAATCTATAATGCGCTTCCAATTTCATCATTCTATCATTTTATGAACTGTTCTTTATACGGAACAGTTCAAGAACAGTTCTGAAAAATGAACAGTTCTAGAACAGTTCTGAAAGAACAAAATACAAGTTTTTTTTTTTTTTTTTTTTTAAAAAAGTTAACTTGGTGGTTACTAAAAAAAAAAAACTATTGCGCATATTGCTGTTGAGGTAATTATGATTCAATTTTTGTCACTTTTCAAGGGCGTGACCAACCAATTTTTTTTTTTATAGCGGATTCTAGCACACACTACGTCGTCAAAAGTATGAGGACACCTTGACCCAAGGGGTGCCCACACTTTTGACACGGCAGTGTACCACAACATTAAGTACAGTATCGCGTCAAGAATGGGGGGACACCTCCTGGGTCACGGTGTACCTATACTTTTGACGACGTAGTGTGTGCTAGAACCCACTAGTTACGAAATATTTGTTAAAATGTTAATTTATTCGAGATGATGTAGCTATTTATATTGAGTGTATTTGTTGTCCTCATCACTTACTTCTAAATGATGTAGGCACATGCGCACACTAATTAAAAACCGCGTGAGAATTGGCGGGAATTAGCAATGTCAATTCCCGCGCAGTTTTTAATTAGTGTTATTTTAAAAAAAATAGTTACATACATGCGTAACAGGTGGCGACGTATGTGAATTATTATATCTTGAGGATGAATTGTGCGTTTGATTTGGTTGTTGTTGTTGCTGAGTATTTGTTTGGGTGATTGTTGAATGATGATTTCGATGCTGTATATTATTTACACTGTTGCTGATGTGATTATTGACGGTGACACTGTTGTTGAGGGCGGTAATGGTCGAATTGGAATTATTAAGTGGTGAGGCACGTAACTCGCAATTGGCAACTGGCGCAGCAATCTCAGCGTGCGGATCCGGTGCACTTTTAAATATTTTATCGTAATTTTCGATCAATATCTCAACGACAACATTGTAAAATTTCAAATCCATTATCGATGCCACAGTTTCCTCTTCCGGTCGTAATAGTGTTGGTCCAAAACATACCGCTAAATTACTGACAGACATTAAATTCTTATCACTTTTAGCGGCAACACTGTAATTAAAAGTAAATATGGTAAAATATGAATTGTATAAAGAAATATAATTTTATTTTTTTTATGTCCAGTACACTGAAACCTTTTTTGTGCGGGGTAACAAGTTGCAAAATAAAGGTTTAAAAATACCACCTACTTTGCACGTGTTGCATACAATATTTGTTGCAATTCTAAATTAAAATGAAAAAATTCAATGAAATTTCACGCGTAAAAAAGGTAAACCATTTTGATACTGACATAAGCAACTATAAAGTCAACTTTTTGATTTAAAATTGCAAAAAAAAAAAAAATACTGTTTACAACACATGGTAACAAATTTTTATGCGGTGTTGATTCATCCCATAAAAAAGCTTCATAGAAAATACATAATTCAAAACCTCACGATATCACTAAAAATTGCTTTTCTAAACCAGAATCAGTTTACACATAAAAACATTTTTAAATATTTTATTCAATTATTATAATATTGTAAAAATTGCAATACATACACAAAAACAAATTTGAGTGTATTATAAGCGACAATTTAAGAATTGGGTGGAAAAAAAGCGAATCCACATGGCAGACTCACTTTATGTTTAGTAAATAATAATACAGTCAAGTCTCTGATAACGCGGTTAATTCGTACCGTGTTATATGAGACTTAGAATTAATTGATACCAGTAATTCATTCTATGAGAATCGCGTTGTAAAAATCACAAAAATAAGAAAAATAAAAAATATACCGCGTTATATGAAATATCAAAAATCAAATAATAAATTGTACATAAATTAGATCTATATAAGAATTACATTGTCAAATTATCAAGTTGTGATTGATAAGGTTTTAATTAATCGAATTTTATACTAGAAATGATAACGAATATGCAGAATTTGACATATTTAAATTTTGAAAATATCGTTATTTTCGATAATGAAAACTACATTTTAATAGTACTAATATGTTTGGAATACCCACAATCTGGCTTCGCTTAAACCTTCAAAAATTTCGTGATTTTTTCGTTACGACATAATACGAATCGATAACGAAACGTATTATTTATAAACAAACATTATTATAAAAAAACAGGTACATTTTATCATAGATCGACTTCAGAAGTACTTCGAAAATTTAAGTTATTTGAGTTGTTGAAATTTTCTTGTACGAAAACCGCGTTACAGTAGACTTGACTGTACCGACATCTATGAATAAATTTACTTATTAATTTGTATAGGAAATATTTACTTACTTTTTTAAATGTCGTATAATTATATCTAACATTTCTATATTCTGTTTTGGCAGTCTATGTACTAACGTGTGAACGTCATTAATACGCATCTGTCGAGAATCTTGTTCTAAACAGAAAAGAAAAAACACAATTAGCTCACATTTAGCTATTATTCGCTTCGCACATAATTAACATACTTGCAGCCGCTATAAATCCATTATGATATCGAAACGTCATTATCGGTTCCGGCAGATTTCGTAGATACGTTTTTAAAGCACTGGTAATCGTTTTACTCTCCCATTCGAGCCGGTCATCCAGCGTTGACAATTTATCCGCTTTCCTTCGATCCAGACCCATTGTGAGTAATTTACTGACTTTGGACGCAACGCCCACCACACGATACAGTCCCTGCTCCTCCAGACCCCGGCTCTCCAGCACCTCGATACAACGTTTCACGAAATTGAAGCCCACCTCGTCCAGGACACGTTCCTCGGGTTTTATTGGTTTGGTACTTTGTGATGCGTACGTCTAAAAAAAAAACGGGTGGTTACATTTTTTTTTTTGTTGAATCACAAATTTGAAAATTCCACAAAAAAAAAATCGGCCATTTTTCGATCATTTGTATGTTTGTCCGATATTATTTTTTGTTAAATGTTTATATTTTATACAGGGTGGAAAGTAAATAACTGTCGTCGTTCGCAGGGGTGCCTCATAGCATCCTATAGACACTAAAACCATAGGAATTTTTTCGGAATTAACAGTTTGAGAAAATCGTAAATTAACTGACGCCACGATGTTTCCAAATTTTTTCAAGTACGACTCCAAATTTTTTTGCATCGCGTACTAAATTATGCATTATAAATACCTTCTTAGTTTGAAAGGTAAAAAATAATTTTATTGACTAAAATTCAATAAAATTTTGTAAAATATTAATAGATTTGAGCGTTACTTTATGGTATTCCATTTATGGTGAATAATACACAACAAATATTTTACTTTGCAAAATACCACTTTTGTTTTTGAAACTGTGACAATATTGTTTCGAACCGTTAGTTCATTTTCAAACAAAATTTCTGTTTGAAAATGAACTAACGGTTCGAAACAATATTGTCACAGTTTCAAAAATGAAAGTGGTATTTTGCAAAGTAAAATATTTGTTTATTATTTACAAATTTTGTAAACATGTTTTCGTCGTAAAGATGTTTCCCAGATGTTTTTTTTTTTAAAAACAGGACCATTTTTTAATCATTGGTATGTTTGTCCGATATTACCTACTATTTCTTAAATGTTTATATTTTATACAGGGTGGAAAGCAAATAACTCTCGTCGTTTGCAGGGGTGATTCATTCCACCTTGTAGACACTAAAACCACAGGAATTTTTTCGGAATTAACAGTGTGAGAAAATTGTAAATTAACTGATTCCATGATGTTTCCAAATTTTTCCAAGTACGGCTCTGATTAAATTATGCATAAATACCTTCTTAATCTCAAAGGTCAAAAATTTCATTGACTAAAATTCAATAAAATTTTGTATACATGTTTTTGTCGTAAACATGTTTTCCAGATGTTTTTTTTAAACAGCAAATTTATCTCGAAAACATGAAATAGTCAGAGCCGGATTAAAAAAAAATTTAAGGGCCATTTTTTGACCCATATTTAGTTACAATTTTTTTTTTTAATTTTCGAGTTCGTTTTTTTTTACACAATTTTACACTTACCGGTTCTTTCCCGTCCATAACGTCCATCCAAGCTTTTCGATCGTTATCGGACAGTGCTTGGAACGTAAAAATTTGCCCAGGTCGATCCTCACAAATTAAATCGAAACAGAAACGTTTCTCGATGGTGTCGGACATACGCCGCGTACACGACGAGAGCACCATTACTGTCGGTGGGGGTACACCCTGAAGAAACCATCAAAAAAAAAAAAGAAGCCATTAATAACATGAAATTAATTTTTTTTGAATTTGGACTTACAGCTTTTGCGTTTAATTGATTATATGGCGTCATGGTGAACTCTTTCGTTTGTTTATTATATGTACAATAGTGTTTGGTCCATGTAGTGCCGAAGGCTTCTAAAAAAATTTCCAAGAAGTTTTGTTTAATATTCACTGATTTAGACGGTACTTTTCGGTATTCCATATTTGTAAATAATAAAACAAATATTTTTCCATTAAAATAACAATTTTACAATTGGATATCAACGTGTATTTGTTTACCTTTCTTCTGGGTTTTTCCCCATTTCTTAACCAGTCCGTTTATGGTGTTTAATTTATATATATATATATATATATATATATATATATATATATATATATATATATATATATATATATATATATATATTCTTCTGAATATATATATATCCAATATATATCCAAACTGAATTCAGTTCAGTTTTCACCTGAAGATGATTTAATCAATCGAAAACTAGTTTGTGAAAAATATTTGTTGAAATTTTTTTAAAATACGATTGTGACAATTGTTTCAAGGTTTTAATTGTTCATTTTCAAACAAAATTTGTTTTATTATTTACAATGTACTTACTTTTTTCCATTAAAAATAAATAACCCTCCTTGCAAACACTTCTACTGCTCGATTTGCCCGGTTCGTCTGGTTTCTGTTGTCGAATTTCTAACATTTTATCCTTTAATAATTCGGTTTTGTTTCGTGTTTCTATAAAATTTTCGCGAGTCTTTTGAATTCGTAACTGTAAATCTCTCATAAACGGACGAAAATCTTTGGCAACTTCATATCCCTGATGGTAAAATGTTAGCCATCCAAACATAAAACCGAGTAATGTTTCAACAAATTCGAATTTTTTACGCTCTTGTACCTCCTGTAAACGGAACACATAGTCCAAACTTGCCATACAGAAGTGACGTTCAGCCATTTGCAACTGTGCATCAGCCTAAAACATAAAAAGAAAAAAAAGAATATTTAATTTGAATTCACGGAAAATTTCTGCGGATTGCGTTAAACATTTTCGTAACAAAATATCGTAAAGCAACCCCTTTATAACTACGTTAGAAGCTGTTCAAATCAGTAAGTTAAGCAAAGATTCAAACAAGATTCATACTTTCATTGTTCAGAACTTTTACTTAGGTATATTGGTTTCTTCAATTAATATTTAATGTCGGATACTATACATTTGTGAAAATTTTTTGATTTTTCCATAATTTTATGGTCACTTTTATTTTATTTAAATAAGGGCCACACTCTACGGGTGTGATCTATCTTTTTACATTGGTTTTTTAAATTAATGGGTCTATTGAATAAAAAGAAGTATTTACTTCCAATTTTTTACTTAAGTAGGTATTCTAGTATAGAAATTCGAAAAAATTGATTTTTTTCTTTCATATTTTCAAAGTTCAGACGTTTAAGAATACGCTTCTAAAATGATTTACGGAAATTCGAATTATTTTTGGAGTTATGGTTATTTTTTCCCAGTGTACTATGTATCTTTTTAGTGTTAAGTTCAAATTTTTAATATAAATCACTCGAAACTACTTTTTTCGATACGGTTGATATAATATCTCAAGTTCTAGTGCACCGATTTACTTGAAATTTGGTAAAGACCTTTTTAATACTATCAAAATTGGTCCGACATAGGGGTTTTTCGAATTTTTTTTTTTACTATTTTTAAAAAATTTACAATGTTGAAAAAAGGAGACGAAAAAATAATTTTTCCTTTTAAATGGACGCCATTTTGTGAAAAAATTTATTTTTTCAAATCGGCTACGTCCAACCAATTCTACATCCTTGTTTATTAATACAAATGTTTACTGTTTCTTTTTTTTTTTTTTTTTTACGCCCATAAAATCACCTCAAAATCTAGTCTCTAGACCAGTGGTTCTCAACCTTTTTTTTGTTGCGGCACGTTTTTAACGATTTCAAAATTTGGCGGTACATAAGGAAAACGATTTCGAAATTTGGCGGCACATACTAGACATATTCCTATTGCTATGCACGCCACTTCATCACAATTCGGCACTAAGAAAAAACGTCTTGCAAAGCAAATAATAAAATAATTTATTTTTTTGTGGATTTAAATATATATTCATGTTAAATATATTTTTATTTTCAAATAAAAAATTTTTTTAATATTAACATTATTATATATTTGCAAAATTTGGCGGCACACTTTTGAAATTTGGCGGCACACAAAAGTGCCGCGGCACAGTGGTTGAGAATCACTGCTCTAGACTAGAATTCCCCCTTAAGTAAAAGCTTAAAGTAGGAAGTATAAGTAAATACTTTTTTTATTCAATAGACCCAATATCTAATGAAGGATACAATATTGTAAAATTTCTCGGATTTTTCTCATAACTAAATGGTTTTCTCTATCTGATCTACATGCCTAACGGATAAATTTGGCGCTATTGAGAGTGTCCACTGTATATAATTAAAAAAAATAATTTAAAAATAAAAAATATTTTTCATTTTTAAGATTTTCACTTTTCTGCTCAAAATTTAATTTTTTTATAAACAAAATTAATATTATAATATACCTATATATAGTTACCATGGTACGGAGGAGAGTTATTAGAAAAGGGGAAATAGGAACTAGAAATTAAAATTCCATTACAGATAAAATATACAATGACATAGCGACGTAATAAAACAAAAAAATCTTTAAACAGAAAAACAATTTGGTTTCCATGACAACGGTATAAATTATATAATGTATAATTCAAGGAATAATATTCACATATTATTAATTTACATAATAAACAAGTAGAATCTAAGGAATTCCCGTTTTCTTAGCTCTTTCATTGTTGCAAATGCGTAAATTTTAAATTTGCAGTTTGTTTTTAGATAAGAATAGAAGATTGATTTGTTCCGAATATAAAAAATATTTGATTTTTTGACGATGACTCATGTTCAATTGTATTTGAAACGAGGTATAATATATTACAATTTTAAAGATTTAAAAAAAAATATTATATTAAAGACAGAAGAAATAGTGTTAATTGATTATGATTAATTTTAATTAAATTAATATAATTTTTTAATGTTTTATCATCACTTACTTATCATCACGTCTATTATTCTTATTATTTATTTATTTGCATATTTTTATGGTGTATTTTGTTATATGAATACAACCTTGTTTCATCATTTAAATGACCTAAATTTTATAAATTAAATATCGATATAGGCGTAATAATACACCGATATTCCGTTAACCGTACGACAATACATACACGTGGTACCCTTAACGGAATCATATACAGGATGTTTCTCTAGACAATTTATTCTTGAATAAAAATTAAAATATTTTTATAAAAATAAATTTTTAAGCCATATTTTCTAGCTACATAATATTTATTTCTAATTGTAAGCTTGGAAATTATAATATATATGTGTATTAATAATTTTTATTATTACTATTATCATATATTTATGTTAACTTTCAAAATAATCGCCTATATATGTTAAAAATTGAAGTTTTATTTACATAAAAATGTTTATTTACATTAAAAATTTTGTCACGTAGATTGTGTATGTATACACAAACACACACAAACGGTACGCATAATGGTAGTACGGATATCGGAAAACCGCGGTATAACAAATACATATTTAGTAGTATTTGTATCAAATTCTACTTTTCTAATTTACAATAATATTATACCAAACGTTTCAATACAATTTGACATAATAGTAGTCTTCATAATCTTTGTTAAACTTGTTAAATGTTATTTCGAAATAGATAAAAATCATGAACGACCTATTTGCAACGCTGTTAATTATTACACATTTGACAGTTACGACAGTTACGACAGTTATTTTATAGTTTTAAACCAGTTTTCGATTTCAATTTAACAAATAACATGCTCTTGGCCTTGTTATTTGTTATCGTCGAATTTCATCAATTTTTTCTCGATTTGTTAATTTTTTTCTTTGAAATAACACATTTAACATGTTATAGCATGTTTAACAAAGATTATGAAGACTAGGACTACTAATATATAAGACACAAATTCCGTAATTTGTTAATGTTGTATAGGAAAGTTTAGACAATGTCCAATTGTTCTATAATAGATTTTTCTGGAGTAATTAGGAAAGAAATTGTACCTAAGTTCAACAAGAGTCGTAGTCGTAGCTCCCGGTAAGAGATCTGAGAGAAGTAAATAAGAGTTTTTTTTGTGTTCGTCACATTTTTTTGTGGGGGGAGGGGGAATTTAAAAAAAAAGTTTTTCCCCGGGCCCTCATTTATCTCCACAGTCCAGGTTGTATCGAATGATGTTTCTCACTAGCTTGAAGTACAGGTTGGAAACCACTTTAAGACAATGGTTTACTTTTAAAAAAATATCTTTAGACGGGCCCCGCACAGACCAAAAAATAAAAATTTGCGAGTTTGCTAATTATAGACTTATCAATATAAAATATGTAATAAATATTTTTCAAAAAGAATATACCTCTACCTTAATCTTTAACGTTTTTGTTACCATATGATTACAATAACTCGAAATGGTTTTAAAATCGATTTCTTTGCATTTGTAACCGTTTTGGATTTTGTTAACATTTAGTTTTATGTATTTTAAACATATAATGCATATATTTTAGCGAATTTCCAGAAAGAATTCTGGAAATTCAGCTATTATGGTGTAAGCCATAGTCGAAGTTCAGCCCGAAAATATGGCAGAAATTTGTTTTGAGGTCCCTAGAGCCCAAAAATAACATTCACTAAAATTTATATATATATATATATATATATATATATATATATATATATATATATATATATATATATATATATATATATATATATATATATGTATATATGTATTTATGTATTTATGTATCAGCACGATAGCTCTTCAGGAAAAACTGCTAGTTTTACGAAATTTGGTGACAACGTTGGAAGTCCAAAAATCTTGGATGAGTTCTTCAGCCAAAAACGTCGGAGCTCAGGAACATGGTTTTTTGAGCATTTTTCGTGAAAATGAGTTTTTGGCCAAAATTTGCTATAATTTAAAAGTTTTTGCCACATTTTTTTACATCATTGCGAAGACGGGAAAAAATCACATAAAAAAGGTTTTTAAACTTTTATTCTACGTTTGCTAGTTTTTGAGAAAATAAGAAAAAAAAAGTCAATTTATTTTCTATAATTTTAGTCTGTTTACAACTATGTTGTATGTGTATAATCATATAATGTGTATGTATGTATGTATATAACTTCAATAGTGAGATATACGTATGTGGATATACATACCTACTCATATTGGTTAAAAGATGTCCTCTGCATCTGAATGTATTGATGAAACAAAATCTTTATAGGATGAATGTACCAAAAGTTGGTCAGTAAAGCCTTTTGGTACTTTTAAAATACAAAATCAATTATATAAACAACTATATATTTCAATTAATAGAGGATCTACGGATTACTTATCAATTTCATTGTAGAATCGTTTCCAGGTATTTCAATTCAAGTGAAATCTTAAAATAAGTAATTAAATTATAAGACTGATTAATAAACCTGTTTACTTTTTCCCTAAATAGGTCACATGTGTCATGTTGCTAGTTTTGGATATTTTTGACCTTAAGATTGACCTACGCTAAAAAAGTTAACGTTTATTAGTTGCATAAGATGAATACTAACATGAGTAGGTACTACTAATTGATGGCAATCAATAAAAAATAATTTAATTTCTTTGAAAGAATTGGTTTAATTTTTGCCGTAAAAAGTGAACAATCCTCAAATAAAATATTGATCTGGAGACGAAAAATACTTTCTAGACGTATTTAATGTTAATAATATAAATCTACAAAATTATTCATAATAATCTGAAAAAGCCGAAATAAACCAGTTAGTGCTTATAATGTATCAAATTGAGGATTCTTTTAATAAAATCATCTGCTTTCAGACATGTACACATTTATAGAAAATAAATTTCTTATTTATAAGTTCTTTTAAACCGAAGTTCTCAATTTTTATGGACTAATATCCTTTGGAAACTAGTCCATAAAAATAGGGAACTTCGGTTTAAAAAACATATACGTAATTGTATTATCCTAAGAAACTTAATATAAAGTTTATAAATTTATTATTATTTAAAGAAAAAATATAGATCCAGTTTAGGTACGTCTACCCCATAGGCTAAGAAACACTACTAGATATTTTTTTTAAATGCATTATTTCATATTTGTGTCATTGATGATAGATTGATAGGTATATTGGTATGGAACCAATTTAACGCCTTATATAGTACAAAATGTATATATACGTATATCTATGTGTGTGAATGTATTTGTACCTCTAATATACATATTTTTCAAATAAGTACATAACTGTTGACAGTTTTAGCGAATGGAATTCAGCTATTACAGCCACTGTCATGACGCGACTGAGCCCGGGACTATGGCAGAAATTTGTTTTGAGGTCCCTAGAAACCGAAAAAAATAGTCACTAAAATTTATATATATATATATATATATATATATATATATATATATATATATATATATATATATATATATATATATATATATATATATATATATATATATGTGTGTGTGTGTGTGTGTGTGTCCGCGCGATAATTCTCGAACGAAAAGTCTTACGTTTATGAAATTTGGTGAAAATATTGGAAGTCCAAAACCGTTAGACGATGCCTGGAACATGTCTTTTTTACACTATTGGAAAGGGGAGAAAAAATCACATAAAAAAGGTCTTCAAACTATTATGCTATGTCAACTAGTTTCCAAGAAAAACTAACTTTTATAAACGGAAATTCGCTATGTTATGCAGGATGCTGCGACAGGGGTATTTTGCAATCTGGTACTATTTTTTAACTTTTAAATACCTTTGCTACTCCCTGTCAAAAAGTTGATGTAAAACCATAGAATAAAGTGGTCCAAAATAAAAAATTGTGTGTAGTGGGAAAAAATTTGTCATAAATCAAGAAAAAAAAACAAGAGTGCAAAAACTTAATTCATAGTTGGCAGTATTTACGGTAGTTACATGATCAAATATAAGTTTAACGAAACATTTTAAGTTTTTAACCTTCGTAAAAAAGAGTGAAGTATTCGGTTAAATTATGATTTAGATTATCACTACAACACTTGGTCCGATCACAGCTGTGTATTTAATAATGTTCACTATCAAATACGTACATATATTCAATCAGTCAGTATATACAAATGCCATATAAATAAAAAAAAATGGATATTATTCCATTGTCATCAATTCAAATTAACTTTTTATTGAAAAAAAATACAGATTAAGACAAAAGAAAAAATACCCCTGTCGCAGCATCTGCATAACATAGCGAATTTCCAAATCTTGGGCACTGGCGGATCTCATCTAAGACCTGTACCTATTTAAAATAGTTTAGCTTTCTAAGAGTAAAAGAATTTTTAAAATCGGTTGGGTAATTAGTTTTGGTATTTTTGGGGACCCAAGAACCCGAACGAATTTTGTGCAGCATAGTTGTATCCATCTAAAATAATTTAGTTCTCTAGCAGTGAGAAATTTTTTAGCATCTTTTCGATAGCTTATTACTGGCGTTTTCGGATATGCAAGATCCCGGTGGACCTCATTAAAAAATCAGCTCGACCGTATATTCTAGGCGGACTTTATGTAAAATATATATATATATATATATATATATATATATATATATATATATATATATATATATACATATTATATATATATGTATATATATATATATATATATATATATATATATATATATATATATATATATTCAAAACCCGTTGTGTAGCATTCTACGCCGCATTTGCATCCGCAGGACAGTTGTGGATCTCAGATAACACAACCTGTACCTATCTAAAATAGTTTACCTCCGTAATAGTAAAAAGGTTTCAAAATCGGTCAGTTATTTTATTTTTGACACTTTTAGGTCCTACTGACACTTCAGACCTTACATAACGTAATCTATATGTATCTAAAATAGCTTAGCTCCCCAACAGTGAAAAAATTTTCAAAATCGGTCGGCTAGTTTATTTTTGACGCTTTTGGATCCGATGGACCCTGGCAGACTTTACATAACGTAATCTATATTTATCTAAAATAGTTTAGCTCTGTAACAGTGAAAAAATTTTCAAAATCGGTCGGTTAGTTTATTTTTACCACTTTTGGGCCCCATGGACCCTGGCGGACCCTAAATAACGTAATGTATGTCTATCTAAAATAGTTAGTTCCCCAACTGTGAAAAAATTTTCAAAATCGGTCGGTTAGTTTATTTTTGACACTTTTGGATCCCATGGACCCTGGCAGACCTTACATAACGTAATCTATATTTATCTAAAATAGTTTAGCTCTGTAACAGTGAAAAAATTTTCAAAATCGGTCAGTTAGTTTATTTTTGACACTTCTGGATCCTATGGTCCCTGGCAGACCTTACATAACGTAATCTATACTTATCTAAAATAGTTTAGCTCTGTAACAGTGAAAAAATTTTCAAAATCGGTCAGTTAGTTTATTTTTGACACTTTTGGGTTCTATGGACCTTGGTGGACCTTACATAACGTAATTTATATTTATCTAAAATAGTTTAGCTCTGTAACAGTGAAAAAATTTTCAAAATCGGTCAGTTAGTTTATTTTTGACACTTCTGGATCCTATGGACCCTGGCAGACCTTACATAACGGAATCTATATTTATCTAAAACAGTTTAGCTCTGTAACAGCGAAAAAATTTTCAAAATCGATCAGGCAGTTTATTTTTGACACTTTTGGGTCCTATGGACCCAGGCGGACCTTACATAACGTAATCGATATTTATCTAAAATAGTTTAGCTCTGTAACAGTGAAAAAATTTTCAAAATCGGTCAGTTAGTTTATTTTTGACACTTTTGGGTCCTGTGGACCCTGACGGACCTTACATAATGTATTCTAAATCTATCTAAAATATAGTTTAGCTCTGTAACAGCGAAGAAATTTTTAAAATTGGTCGTTTAGTTTATTTTTTACAATTATGGGATCAGTAAATCCTGGCGAAACTCATACAAGTCTAGTACTCTAACAGTAAGAAAAGGGTTCTAAGGATCTCATATAACTTATGGCAGTCCGTAAGCTTCTTGCGGACATCATTTAATTAATTAATTCAAATACTTTAACTTACCAACTGTGAAAAATTTTTTAAAATCGATTGGTTAATTAATTTCTGGCCTTTTTAGGTCCCGAAAACCTTGACCTCACATAAAATACCTTAAATCCATTTGAAATGGTTTAATTTTTTAACATTATTAATTATTAGTGGAAAAATTTTCAAAATCGATTCAAAATATTTTTCCGTACATACATATGTACATTGTACAGATTTTGTTTTGTTTTCTATTTAATAATATTTATATCATAACATAATCTTCAATTTCTTGTTTACTTAAAAATTCAATAAAAAAAAAAAAAAATTCTTCATTACATTAGCTTAGAAAATCTGTTTAATTTACATTTTTTAACATGGAATAGAACCATGCTAATTATAATGCAATAAATGAGAAACAAAACTCTATACATGTATGTGTGTTATATCTCATATATGTGAATAGTTTTCACTTGTTCTCACAAAATTTTTTAATAAAAAAGTGAAATATTTTTATACTTATTAAAAACTGAGATATAAATATAAATTACTTATTAGACTAACAAAGAAAGAATAAAAGTGAAAATTTACATTTTCTCGAAAAATACTTAAAATAGAAAGAAAATTATAAGAATATTTTCTTCATAATTTTTTTTTTCCTTTTCAACGATGTAAAAATCGAACTGCCTTATGATAGGATCGAATGATAAAAAATGGCCAGAAAACCTACTTCTGGGCATCCGACGTGTCTGGCTAACGAACTTAGCCAAGCCAATTCAGAATCCAGTCCGCACACAAAATTTCATAAGCGTTAGACGTTTCGTTCGAGAGTTATCGCGCGGATACATATATATATATATATATATATATATATAAATTTTAGTGAATATCATTTTCGTATTCTAGGGACCTCAAAACATATTTCTGATATGGTCCCGGGCTTAGGTCGCACCATGACACCTGGCGTAAAAGCTGAATTTCCAGTTTTGGAAATTCGCTAACAAATATTCAGTTTTTTATAATAAAAAAAAGAACGTAGTTTCGTGGTGGAGACGCCGGTAAACACTAGTAAAAATTAGGGTAATTTTTATTTTTAGTTACTCTTCAATTTAAATGAAAAACAGAATTTTTTTAGTGGTAGAAGTAATAGTCTTTAAATAGGTGATTTTTTTAACATGATAGAATTGTAAAAGTGAAATTAAAGGCGCAAGAATTAACTTAAGGACATTTTTTAGGAAAGATGTTTTTTGAAATTTATTTTATGAAAGTAATTTCGCCATTTATATCTACCACAACTACTACCCCTTATAAACTTAATTCTGTTAATTCAATCTTAAATCATATTATCAAGTAACTATAGAGTCTTATTTTGGCAATAAAACGAGTTATGTTAGCTTCTAAAGTGTAAGTTATTGTTAGTTTATCCGTTTATTAGCATAAAGTACAGACTTTACATATCCTCAAAGAAAATAATCCAGTGGTGTCAATTGTGAAAGTGAATTCATCGGACCATTTTTCGAAATAATGTTTTTTTTTTTTTTTTTTTATAATTTTCTTTTTATCTATTTTAAATACATTTTTATAAATTTCCACAATTTTATAAACGTTGTAGCCACGTTAATTTGATCGCTAAAATTTGTCAAACTCTACTGAATACAAATGTCAAAAGAAAACGTGACAAACTGATCAAAATATGTATTAAATTATTTTTTTTTTTTGCCCAAAACCCATATCTACTTGCATTTTATTAGACACTCAATAGAATATGTATAATGACGTAGGGTGCTGTGATCTGTACAGAGAGCACAGTGTGATCCAAATTAGTGCACATGATTGTGTACCGGGTGTTGAAAAACGTTCAAGGACCCTGTGTTGATATCTTAAAATTATCAAAACATTCAAAATTAAGTTCACTCACGGTATAAAAGTACAAAAAATATGAAGAAGCTGCCTCAAAAAATTTTAATAAACTAAATATTTCAGACACTTTCAATTCACAAAAATGGAAGCGCTGGGAAATTACTAAACAATTACTTCTCTGTGACCGATCGACACGAATTAATTTCATATATAACGTAAAAGCCCCCATTATGGAACGGTATCTAATACTGGAACAGTTTTGACATTTACATATTAATGAAGTTATTTCTGAAAGAAACGTCTGATAACAAAAATTATTTTATTAATAGAATGGTTGTTTTTCATTTTAAATTCACCTCGCACTTAATGTTTCCTTACTTAATTAAAGAAATAAATATGTAAATGTCAAAACTATTCCAGTATTAGATACCGTTCCGTAATGGGGGCTTTTACGTTACTACAAAAAATTAAGGGAACAAAAAAAAAATTGTTAATTTTTTAGTGATTTTTGAAGGGTTGTATTTACGTGAAAAATGGTCGTATCAAAATGATAAAAAAAAGCATTTTGAAGCTCCAAGATTATAGTTTTGAGATCTTTCGTCGAAAAATTTTTAGAAGTAACAGTTATCGAGCAATTCTAAGGAATAGCACAAAAAATGTTTTTGCAAATTTTTTGCTCTTATTTTTTCGGTCTACGGACTTTTTTACAGTAAAGCCATGGTATTCACTTGATAGCCTGTTCATTCAGTTTCAATTTCCTTTTTTAAATTTTTCTCTACATTGAATTGTTCCGGAGATATCCAACTTTGAATGTAAAAGGATTCTTTTTGGTTTAACCATAGATATCTCAGTAACCAGTGATCGGACAGAAAATTGAAGGGCAATTTTGGAATCTGGAATGAATTTCCTACAAGGCTATGCCGCGTACTTTAGGGAAAAAAATTTTTTTCATCCGTAATTTTAACCTGAAAAATGTGAAAAAAGGGGACTCTTTTCCTTGTTGCAAAAAATTGTCCGCATCCTTGCGAAAACTGTCGGGAAATCTAACGTTTGTACGAAATTTTATACCTCACTGTACCCCCAATAACCTTGCAAATCGGTAGATCGATCTATCCAATGATTTTCCTAAACCGTTTGTTCAAAATTTCAGAATTAAAAAACAAAAGGAGCAAAATTGAATGAACACTAAACACAACTAAAAATATATTTCAGAAACTTTTTATATTTATGGATGGTAAATTTTTCTTTGCTGAATATAAATAGCATTTTCTTTTTACGCACTTCTACACTATTTTAGATATAGTTACGTGGTTAACGTATTGCGTGGGCATTATTATAACTTCAATTAATTATGTAATTGGTCAACTTGATAAAGATTACGTGTGACGTGGTTGATGACATTTCACATAAGATGTGTTATCATTTCCACCGCGTGAGCACCGATACAAGAAAAATTGCAATTGGCACGCATAATGGATAGATTTACGCACTTGAATTAGATTTACGCACTTTTGTGTGTCGTCCACGCCTCCGTAAACTATTATGGAAAATTATTAGGGCTATTTTTGGTATAAATTTTAGTAATTCTAAAAAAAAAGTTTGATATCGTAACGTGGGATGAATTAGTACGGTTTTTGACGTTTGTAATTTCGATTTTTATAAACTTTTTTTTTACTTATAGAACAACAGAATAATTTTGGTTTCGACAGATTGTTATTTATTTTTACCATTTTGAAAATTCTAAGATATGGTCAGTTTCTTCTCACGCCGTCGTTGCTCCCTTTAAGGAGTACAATAGTATATTGTGCAATAAGTGCGGGAAATTGTCGATTGCCTACGAAAGCGAAGTTGAGCGCACGAACGTAGTGAGTGCGCTCATTCGCTTGAGTGGGGCAATCGACAATCCCGCAAGAGTTGCACATACTATTTTTTATTACGAATTTCACACACTTTTTTCTATTATTATCACTATTTTTGACATTTTTATTACTTTTTAAAATAATATTTTTAAGTGTTCGTCTTTTTTTCTGAATTAATTATCGTTTAAATTACTTTGTTGGTGCTTTCTATAGAAATAATTACGAAATATTTATTAAATGAAAAATCAAGAGGAGGCTTTGCGTGTTTTGATTAAATTTTGCGTGTTGTATTGTCAATTTGCGTGTGGAAAGTTACTTTCCACACGCAAAAAAAGTATGCGGGAAGAGTACAGTGGGCAAACAGCTATTTTGCTTACAGAAATGTGTGTGCCAAGTTAGTACTTCTCCCGCATAAGTAATAAAAAATTATTAAATTTTCTATTTCCAAAAAGTTTTAAGATGATAAATTTGATTTCTTTTTCGAGAATATAAATTATTTGTTGAAATCTCTCAAAATATATGCTTCATTTCAGTTAAATTTAACCATACTTCGTCACTTTGAATTTAAATAATTTCCGTTTTCTTGGCTTTATCTCTTTTATTATTGCATTTATGTAAATTTTAAATTTGCAGTTTATTTTTAGAAAAGAATAGAAGATCGATTTGTTTCGAATATAAGAATTATTTAATTTTTTAACGAAACCTCATGATCAATTTTATCTGAAACGAGGTATACTTTTGAAATTTTTGTAGAAATCGTAGTTATAATCTAGAAACTCTTACAGATTCGTCATGTCTGTCAGACCTTACGCAATTTAACAATGTTGTTTTTAGTGTTTCGTAGTCATAACCACGGAATACTTATGTTTTCGTTATGTCTGCCATCGTTTTGCGTAATTTGACACGTACTTAACTGGCATAAAAATTACTACCTAAAATTTTTTTTTAACTCATATAAAAAGTAGAAGGTTCAGATATAATTAATCATGACTAAATTTAATCTATACATATAATAAAATTGTAACGAGACCATTTCTGTACATGGAAAATTTTTTGAAAATTGTACTGGTATTGTAAATAGTTATCGACGTAGATATCAAATCAGCGATTTTTAGAATTTTTGTCTGTCTGTCTGTTCACGCATCACGCAAAAACTATTGGACGGATTTTAATGAAATTTGGTGTAATGATAACTTATTACCTCGCTCAACATCTAAAATACTTTTCACTCCGGGAAAATTTCTCATTCCCACAGGAAAATGGAAAAACCATTTAGAGCATGTGCACACATTAGGCAAAAACTATTGGACGGATTTTAATAAAATTTGGTGTGGTGATAACTTATTACCTAGGGCAACATTTAAGATACTTTTTATTCCGGGAAAATTCATCATTCCCACGGGAAAATAGAAAAACCATTTTAAGCATGTGCATGCATTACACAAAAATTATTATTCTTTGCAAGTTCTGTATAATTATTACACTTACATACTTCTCTTTGAGTTTATAACAATGCTTTGCGCGAACGACGTCGCGAGTACGGCTAGTATTAAATAAACCCAAGAAGTATTTTATCTCGAGAATTCTGAAAATCTCTACAACTACTGCCTACAAAAGCCCAATTTAAAGCGTGTCTAGCACACACTTGGCGAATTTTTAATTTAAATAAATAAACAAATTTATGTTACTCTTTCACTGCTTGTGAACGACTGGTTACCTAAGCTGTAACAGGCCAACAAACGGCTCCAGGCCAACAATGCCTTTACAGTGTTCTGTGATAGTGATTCACTATTAAAACTGAAAATTATTGACAATAACGGTGAAATAATTAAAAATATTGACAATATGAATGAGACCGTTGGCTTCCTTACTTTACACTATAAAAATATAGGTACATATAATATGAACGATCGTTTTCGATTTTCACGCCATCTTCAGGTAAATTTTTAATACGGGTTTTCTCACAAAGTAAAAATACTGAAGATAAAATTTGTTAAAAAACAATTGTCGAAGAAAAAAATCTATTCTAATTCACTATTTCGCAACTAGAAAAGGTAAAAATAGATTCATGGTGGGGGTACCGGGGATATGGTGGCGGGAATGTTGAGTTCTATTGAAGAGCAGAATCCATAGCTATATACAATATATGTTACAGCTCTCTGTGTATGAATATGACGCATTTGGTACTCGCATATATCAATTTATTTATTAATAAAATCACTAATAAAAATTTCACGAACATGTTAATGATTACTGAAGGTGAATATATGTATGTATAAATAATGAATTAATTAAAAGTCTGCACTACTGGTTATGGACAAACAATTTTTACATGTTGGAATGTCTGTCCATTGTCCATCATATTCATTAATGTATTCGTTCTTATGTTATTAATTTAATTAAAATTAGTGTGGTCGTTTTTTTTAATTAGAGAATTTATTTAATAAACATATTATGCGCGTGCGTAATAATGTGCAAATTTATGAATCATGTTATTTTTAAACAATATTATATATAACACTTTATCGGATTGAGTGATGATGGAAATTTATTTTGATGATTAAGCACACAAAAAGGGTGGAATAAATTAAAAGCTTAATTTATTCCTAATAAAATATGTAGTTAATACGTGGCTGGATGTAAACAATAAATTATTAAAAATTCGCCAAGTGTGTGTTGAACACGCATTGGATTATGTCTCCTCAGTAGTTCGACTTTTGTGATTGAGCTTTCTGAATAAAATATACTGTGTGAGTTTTTCGAGAGTTGCCATTTTTATTACAGGCAAATCGTTGATTTAATTATAGCTCTTATGGTTTTCGAGCTATGATACAAACTTATAGATTTTTAAATGGGACTATATACTAATTTTTCGATAAAACTGATCTAATACATTAACTAACAACATAAATGAGCAAAAAAAATTTTTACTCAAGTTTAATTTTATAATTTTTCTTTAATTTATCAGTTAGGCGGTAAAAATATGCATATGTACTTGAGGCTACTTCAATCGATAGTGTTTTTCTTGGTTACATTTCCCTTACATCCAAGAAAAGAACCTTTTCCAGTACCATTTCTATCATAAAAAATTTGGTTGTAATAGAAGTGGCAACTCTCAAAAAACTCACATGGTATGAGATATTCAAGTAATTTTTTTTTACAATATATTCGACAAGAATCTCAGTTTAATTTGCCTATAACTGTTGTTATAGTGCGGAAAATGGGGCTTAAAAATGAAAGACGGTAAAAGGAATCTTAACTTCATTTTACAAACTCTTTCTAACAATTTTCATCCCTACATTCAAAATACGGAAAAGCACCTCAAAAAATTAAGAAAAAAATTTCTTGTCTATTAATTGCAAGATTTACGCCCGTAGTATGAAAATTTTATGTTCACAGGTCCAAAGATGTCCAGACACACAGACAGACAGACAGACGGATATGACGAAATATAAGGGCTCGAAGAATTTTTCTTCGGAACCCTAACAAATACAACACGTGGAAAAAGAAAACTGAAAGGAGAAACATAAAATGAACCCTTACCGTACAACGGAGTTTATTGGAATTCGGGGGGTAACTGGGAACAAGACCAATAATTTCTTTTGATTATCTGCAATTGTTAGCTTGAAGACGGTTGTATTTGAGTTTATCATGAATGGCAATTATTAATAAATAATATAAAATAAATTTAAATAATGTTAAAACTGTTTAAAAGGATGATAAATGTTTATGTTTAATAGGATGGCAAATTTAAATGGTTATAGGTATTTTATATATTTGTTCAAATTAGGGGTGGACAGGATCGAAATTAGGGATCAGTGGAACGTAAGCAGTAATTAATCGAACTATTAAAATGGTAAAAATTAAAAATAAATTACCGGAGACAAAATTAGTCAATTCTGTATGATCTAAAAGGTAAAAAAGTATAAAAATCGAATATACTGTTAAAAATTATTCCTATTAATCCCATTTTACGGTACACACCTGCAACACTTGGTGTTAATTACTAGCGTTGTACGAACTATTCCACCACAAGTATATTGAAAATAGTCAAAATTTTAAGTCTGACGTAAAATGAATTATGTAACTACAAATATTTTCCTATATACACAATAATATATATTTGACCTAATTTCGAATTGATTGTAATATATGTATAAATTTTTTATATTCAGGGCATTAAATAAGACAAAATAATACAACACATACCTAAACATTTCTTTTGACATTTCCAAAAATTGTATCATATTGAAACGAAATTAAAACATCACAATTGAACTGTGTTATCATTTTTACTTATTAAAAAAAAAAGGTTCCCGAAAAAAAAACTACAAAAAACTAATCACTATTACCCGGCGCTTCATTACACTACACAAAACACCACCACGCATTACAAATGTAAAATATTATATTATTCTTGTAATTTCATCACTGGTGATTCATTCAGGAAACAATCACTATACCCCGTAGTACGTAGTTGACAAAAAAAAAAAATATACAAGTTTATATTCGGTTAAACTCGTTTTTGCTGCTCTTACCCCCACCACTACTAGTGTGTACCACTCACAATACCACTGTACCATTCAGCCACAATGACACTGCGATGATCAGAGAGACCAAAGATTTTTTTTTTTCGAAACACTAAATAATTTAACCACACGATAAATACAGATACGTTTGTTTAATCAAAAATGAAGATGATGAATTGGTTTTATTATTGGTTATATTCGCTACTGACAGTGACAGTTCGAGTAACTAACGCAAGAAATGCGCGCCAATTCAACACGACTAACCTAACTAACAACACTAACACTACCCCACTACTACATACGTAGTATGTATTGCTAAAAACATGCACGCACAATGCTATACTAAACAGAGCGTCAATCCACAAACACAATACCGTACCATACTAACGATACTAACAAGTAACGAACGAATGCACGGCATAGTTCACACGATTTCGTACTTAAAATAAAATTATTAGTTTTATTAGGCATAGGTTTGTTTTTAATTAAATAACAGAGACTGAAGAATGAGTAATGAGTGTTAATTAGATGAATGAATAATATGTAGTTTAGTTCAAATTATTATTGCTGATTATATCATAGAATTATAAATCATATGTAGTTTTAGGGTTCCGAAGAAATAAACTTTGCAACTCTTATAAATTCGTCATGTCATGTCTGTACCAAGTTAAACAGAAATGTTTAATACCTCCGGACTGCTTTACTTTTTCTATTTCATCTTGTTTCCATCGTTTTAGTTCGCTTTTATTCGCTTTCAACGTAGTTGGATATTTTGATTTAAATTTTAATTTACTTTTTTATTTTTAATTTCAAATGTTCTCGAGTGCCTGTGAAACATTATTAATGTATGACGAACGTTTGTTCGTATTTATACATACACCAATATTCATATGTTCACTTAATGTCTAGTTTAGCTGATACTTGAACACTCTAGGTAAGGCGCTTGGCTAGCAACCCGGTTCGAGTCCTAGCCGACCCAGTTTGATAATTTTTCAAACACTACGTGAATTTTAATTACTTTTTTTATGACAGATCATAAAAAATTTATTTAAATGCCCTATATTTTAATTTGAAAGCTCTGAAATACTCTAGCTTCTAAAGAACCCTGATATGATACATTACTCTTTTTATTTTTTATTTTTGAAAATTTTAAACTGTTTTAATGAGATACGACACTGCCTATTAAAAACTGGACAACTAGACAAGTCAAACCGCACAAAACGATGACAGATGTAATGAAACCATAAGGGTTCTATACGGTTATACACTAAAAAGTTACTGTAACATTAGATATCTAACTTTTAATGTAAGAGTTTTTTAAAAAAAATTTTTTTAGAAAGAATTGTTTTCGAGGGCTAGGCGCTATTTAAATTAGAAAATTTCTTTTTCACCAACAAACTAATTACGACATTTTATACAATCTTATTAGGCAAGCTTTGAAATGTATCGTTACAGTTACTTTCGAGAATATTAGAATTTAAAATTTTTTTATTTGACTTTACTTCAAAGACTTCCTTATTTGTAACTAGCTACACCCGCGACGTCATTTGCGCGACGCATTGCTATAAACTCAATGAGAAGTAAATAAGTGTAATAATTATACAGAACTTGCCTATCACAAGAGTTTTTGCGTGTACATGCTCAAAATGGTTTTTCGATTTTTCCGGAGGAATGAGACATTTTCCCGGAGTAAAAAGCATCTTAAACGTTCACTCAAGTAATAAGTTATGACCCACACCAAATTTCATAAAAATCCGTTCAATAGTTTTTGCGTAATGTGTGCACAGGCTCAGAATGGTTTTTCCATTTTCCCGTGGGAATGAGACATTTTCCCGGAATAAAAAGTATCCTAGATGTTGACCCAAGTAATAAGTTATCGTCACACCAAATTTCATTCAAATGCGTTCAATAATTTTTGCGTAATGTGTGAACAGACAGACAAAAATTTTAAAAATCGCTGTTTTGATATGTACCTCCTATATCGATAACTATTTAGAGTACCAGTACAATTTTCAAAAAATATTCCATGTACAGAAACGGTCTCGTTGCAGTTTTATTATATGTATAGATATCTCATAAAGTCATAAATATGAGCTAAACAAAACGTCCCAATTCTGAAATTCTGAAATCAGAAATACAAGATTTCTTAACACAGAAGATCTGAAAATCGACCGGTATATTTAACTCTTAAACAAACCATACGGTAAAATTTTTTTGTCTCAAAATGCCGGACTATTTACTGCCAAGTGATAAGTACAATAGATAAGGCTACAAAAAAAGAAAAAGAAAAAAAAATTAAAAAAGTGAACCCTAGGAATTTACAAAAAAATAAATTATACTAAACTATGTTGATAAAATTGAACATTATTTAGAATTATACTGTATTGTCACAGATTGCGGCACCTGTACCAGTGAATATATACATATGACAGCATTTTGAGCCGCCATATTGCAGGACGAGTTAACTCGTCTTAATCATTTAAAGCGTTAAGACATCACAATTAATACGAGCTAATTCAGATTAGATATCATAAGTTTCAAGTCAGAAAAAATTGAGTTACATAATTATTATTTTATATCATGCATGAAAATTTCATTAAAATCTAATTTTAATACTAAACTACAATATTTTATGTCAATTTCCGTACAACCGGATAAACTTTCAAATTGTCATTTATAAAATAGAATTTTACTGTTTTTTTTTTTTTCGTTGTAACAACAATATTCAGAGCAAAACGTTCATTTTTCAACTGTTTGATAATAATTACTTATTTATTATTAATGTGATTAACAATAATATATAATCAGATGCCAGCATCGGCGGCTGAGACGCCAAGGGGCGTAAGCAAAGGTAATTTGCATGGTACAAGTAAAAATTTACAAAAAAAATCTTTTTATTGTATCTGTTGTTGTAGTTAAAATGAAATTTAAATGTGGAACAATGGTAATCACGTGTTATAAAAATAAAACAAAACAAACAAATAACGGTAAAGAGGTGTTTTCGTTAATTTCACGGTTATTTTAAAATTCATTTTTATTGTTACGGCGCGAATTGCGGCCGTCAGAGCGTCAGTCACTTCACACTCTGTGCTGAATGTAAAAAAAAAGAAATAGTACAAATTATAATACAATAATAATTACCGCCACCAAGTCTATGTCATTACGTAGTTGTTGTTGCTTACAAATAAACAAATCAGTGAATATGTGAGGTTAGAATTTAGAAAAAGATTCAAATAATGGTTCCATTTTGGTGGAGTTGTATTCGGTTAACCGTGAATAACACTTACAAGGAGAGGTTCAGGTATGGTCGTCACCGATTTCAATCAAATTTCCGTCTAATAGTAGAGCATAATATCAAAATATTAACAATTTACAATATTAAGGTCCACCTCTCAAAACCACAGGAAATATTTTTATTTAAAATTTGGACAAAAATATAGGTAAGATATAATCAAATTATTTAGAAAGTTTCATTAAATTGGGTACAGCTCAGCGGTAGCGCGAGGGAGTGCGGATAGTAGGGTACCGGGATCGAATCCCAGTACAGGTGATTACTCAATTTTTTTTTTTATAATAACAATTTAAAATTTTGAAAAATGTAAAAATTCATCTTGTCAAAATATGTGGGTAACATATTTTTATATTTTTCAAAATTTAAAAATTTCATGTTTTAAAAGTCCTAATGTATCTAACTGACTTGTGTTTATGTGATATACAGCTGAACTCTTTTTTTATGCGGTCCTCTTTTGTGCGATTTTCTTTATGCGGTTTGTAAAAAATGGCCATTAAAGTGCATAATGTGAATCAAAATCACGAGACAGTAAGAAACTTAAACAATTACGATTTTTTTTAGGCGGTCTCTATCCACCACACAAAAAAGAGTTCAGAGCTGTACTCACATCGAAATAAAAAAGATTTTAAGAAAAATTATATTAATTCATTAATTTTGCGATAAGTAATATTTCGTAGCTTAATTTTGTTAGCATAATTAATAAATTAATTGTTATTAAAAAAAAAAGGAAAAAATTGAATTATCACTTGTACCGGGATTTGATCCTAGTACCCCACTATCTGTATCCCGTCGCGCTATCCTTGATCTGTGGGAACGTTCTAAATAACTTGATTATATCTTACCTATATTTTTGTTCAAATTTTAAATAAAAATATTTCGTGTGTTTTTGACAGGTGGACCTTAATATTGTAAATTTTTAATATTGATATTATACTCTACTATTGGCAGTATGCAGTAGCAACATTATTTAATGTAACTGAATAAATAAAATTCATAAATTTTTCAAAATGTGATGATGGAAATAATGCTTTCGAATTTTTAAAGGGAAACCTTTCACTGTCCTAAATGTTAATAAGTTCAAAAAGTAATAAATTCGAAAAATAGTACGCAATTCAAATGGTAGAGGTGCTGCTAAAAAGTTTTATTGGACTATCCAAACTTTTATCCGTAAAAATAGTATACGTGTAAACTAACCATTTAACTAGAATATTGCATTTATGAAAAAGCTCTCTTATATTAAAAGCTCCCCCAATTCTTCTAATCCAATGTTTGTTTTCATATAATTTTCCACTATATACAATACTGTGGTGGGGGCGCATGCGCGGTACATATCTGCTGACACGTCATATGATTATAATATATTAATAAAACGCAAAAAGAAAGAAAAAAAAACAATCTAGTCAAAACGTATTTCATATTGCATGTTTTATAATAACTTGTCGTCGTGATATCCTTTATTAACATCCGTAACAATTCAATAACGTTATCTTTTTCCTGATTTTCCTTTTGTGAACACTTGATCGCGTGTGTGTGGGTTCATTGTCTATCCTTGTTTATGAACAAGGTAACATTTTAATAGAATATATAGTCACGTAAGCAAGCTTTTGTCCCACAGAGTTGATTTTATATGACAATTGTTTTTTCACTTGAGGAAATATTATTTTTTTTTTTCATTTTATTCATATATCGGAAAATTGAAAAGAAGACGCAAGCTTGCAAAAAATTTGTAAAGGAATCGCTACAGAAGAATATAATGCTCTGTTGACTTTTTGAGCTTTTGACATTTTTACTATATAAAATCAATTAAAAATATTATCAGATACTCAATAACTACAGGATGGTTACTTTATTTTGTTATTTTGATTGGAATTTTCACTCCCAGATAAGGCTTACAAGATATGCTTCCCACTGATTTTGAAAAGATTTCGTCTACTAGTAAAGTATCATATCCATATAAAGAATCCACAAAATTAGAGTCCACGTCTCAAAAACAGAAGATATTTTCATTCAAAATTTATACAAAAATAAAATTAATCTACTTATGTAGGTACTCATATGGCTGTAAAACTAGTGCGTAGACTAGTGCGTAACATAATATACATATTGAGTCCTGGGTTCGAATCCTGGTATGATTTTCTTAATTCATTTATTTATTTTTCGAATTTTTATTAATTTATTAATTTGAAGATCCAAATGTTGCATCACAAAAGTTACAATCTAGCTTGCGTCGAATACAGGAATGGTTACATAAATGGCGTATTCGAGTAAATGAAACGAAATCAGTGCAAGTTACATTTACTACGAGAAAAGGAACCTGCCCTGCAGTTAGTTTGAATGATGTAGTGTTACCATTAGCAACTGAAGCTAAATATCTAGGTATTACATCTAGATAGAAAACTAACATGGCGTAAACATATTTGGACTAAACGTAAGCAACTAAATGTTAAGTTTTCTAAGTACTATTGGCTTCTAGGTCGTAAATCAAAGTTATCTTTAAGAAACAAAGTTCTAGTTTATAAAAGTGTTATCAAACCAGTATGGACTTATGGTATTCAACTTTGGGGTACGGCTAGTGTTAGCAATATTGAGATATTGCAACGATTTCAGTCTAAAGTGCTACGAGCCATAAGTGCTTCCCCGTGGTACGTGCGTAACGATGACATACATCGCAGTCTTCAAGTGCCCACAGTGCGTGAGGAAATAGTACGATACAGTGATAAATACATTCATCGCCTAGAAAATCACCCTAATGTGTGTGCCCTTAACTTACTTGACAATAGTGACTCTTTGTATAGACTCAATCGACAGAATATTTTAGAATTAAGATATAGATTTATTTAGCTTTTAATGTATAGTATATTATATTTAGTATATAATTTATTTTGAGTGATTACCAGTGGGTAATCACCATTCCCGTTATGTTCTATCATCGCTCGATTTATAGTTCTATTTAGAACTGATAATCGATAAACGAGGATGTTAAAAAAAAAAAAAAAAATTTATTAATTATTTTACGCAAGTTATACTACAAAATATTATTTATTATAAAATTAATGAATATAAATGGTATTTTAAAATTCTTTTTTCTCACTATGAATAAATTATACAAAAACTAGAATATTTTATTAATTATTTATAAATTTTGACATTTTTCAAAATGGTACAATTAGGTATGTATCATCCATTAGGTCATTTAGATACTTAATAAGAGAAAGATTATAAACAGTAACCCCACAGATGAGACAGATCAAGCCTACATATAAAAAAGTGAAATCTTAAAGTTGCAATAAGTAGCAATTTACACTACTACTGCTTTAGTCTGTTACTGACTGCCGTGGTGTTCACGTCAAAATAAAAATCATGTTTTTCTAATCAACTCGTGAAATTTAAACAGAAAAAAATATGAAGTGTGTCGTATTTAAGTGTAAAAATTCTATTGAATAAAAAATTTCTCAAAATAAAGGGATATCTTTCTTAAAATAAATAAATTTATTTTTAATTGTTGACTGGTGGTAACTTACGGTGGCCATCATAGTATATAGTGTATGTATGCGAACTGCATATATCATCATCAAAATATATTACTAACACATTGGTATATTTGTGTCCATACATCGTGTGTTGTGATTGTATGTGTGCTGCGTTACGTCACCCATTGATTACAGTGGGCACAGTTTGGTAGACATTCTAGTTTGATCCCTTGGTAACCCCTTTTAAAACTGCCATGAATTGACATAATTATGTACAAGCAATATATGATGTATTGGCACAGACAACGTGTGTATCCATGCTTCTACACCGATCTGTATATTCCATTAGCAATTTATGATGCAATATACACGACGCTGGAATTAAAACTAGTGCGATCACATACATGGATTGGTGTAAGACGGTTATTTTAAAAATTTGTTTAGGCAGGTTTTTCCTACATATAAAATTGTATTTGACGGAATAATTCATGTAACTTTGGATTCATTCTGTATATGTAAAATTTTCAATTCTGACTGTATGTATGTTTTTTTTTTTTATATCCACTTGAATATTTTCGCTTGAATTACAATAAACAATGCCATGAATCAAATAGCTCTTATCAGCAGCAATCCCCGTACAAGTAGTAGAATAATTATTAATAGTACAAATATACAATGCAGCATATAAATTTAGAGCAACATGTACATATCTCCCCCCCTCTAACGCTTATCTTCACCCCTCCTCCCTTTTTTTTAGTCCCCGCCCCTTTTATATAGTGCACTTGTAGTGAATTAAAAATATACATAATATGTATACTATAATTGTTTAGCAAATTGATAGGGATTTGACATAAAAAATACCCCTGTCGCAGCATCCTGTATAACATAGCGAATTTCCGTTTATAAAAATTAGTTTTTCTCGGAAACTAGTTGACATAGAATAATAGTTTAAAGACCTTTTTTATGTAATTTTTTCTCCTCTTTTAAATGGTGTAAAAAAATTTCGTAAAAATTTTTGAATAAGTGGAAATTTTTGCAAAAAACTATTTTTTTTCAAGAACAAAAACCA
Source organism: Brachynemurus nebulosus (assembly GCA_035578155.1). Lineage (NCBI taxonomy): Eukaryota > Metazoa > Arthropoda > Insecta > Neuroptera > Myrmeleontidae > Brachynemurus > Brachynemurus nebulosus. Next base: position 74,210,267 of record JAPWDM010000002.1, on the reverse strand, counting down.
TGTTTCTGGCATCCGACTTGTCTGGCTGACGAACTCATCCAAGGGTTTGGGACTTCCAATCTTTTCACCAAATTTCGTAAAAATTGGACATTTCGTTCGAGAGTTATCGCGCGGACATATATATATATATATATATATATATATATATATATATATATATATATATATATATATATATATATATATATATATATAAATAAATTTTAGTGAATATTATTTTCGGTTTCTAGGGACCTCAAAACAAATTTCTGCCATAGTCCCGGGCTCAAGTCGCGTCATGACCGTGGCTGTAATAGCTGAATTTCATTCTGGAAATTCGCTAAAATGTATTCATACATCTAATATCCAAAATTGAAAAACTTTATAAACAGGCAGTGAATGTTAATAATAATAATAATAATGATAATAATCACGCACACCTCCGCATTTATAATCCATACAATACAATGCGCATGCGTCATAGCACACACACACACACACAGACATTTTCACTGATGACGACATTCGTTGTGACGACGTACGTAAGATTATCTCATACGTTGCTATAAATTCACAAGAACACTTTACTGTTACCGTAGTAATAGCACGCGGGACGAAGTGAGGAGCGTGGGGGGTGAGAAGGGGGGGGGGGGTAAAGAGACAAACTAGCTACAAAGATACGTCGTGGCAATCGTGGCAATTCATAATATTCTATATCTATGTCTCTCACACAGAAACACACATATACCTAGATATGTATGGATTGATGACGTAGTGATTTTTTGAAGTAGGGGACGCTTGATGGAGGGAGGAGGTTGAGGATTAAAGTAAAATGTTCATTTTACCAATTTACGGATAGATGTCACTCGTAGAATATTAAAGACAGAAAATATAAATTATTTCATATTAATAATTTTGAAATATTATATTTTTTTGTTAGTTCTTAATATGTAGTTTTTTTTTTTGGAATTTAACTATTTGATAATTTTATGAAAAACCCTTTTTGTAATTTTTCTTTTGTCTAATGGAACTATAAAATATGTTGGTATTACAGATATTTCAATGGTAATATTTTTAAACAGTTTTCATAGATGGTGTTGCAATCAGTTTTCAAATTTTTAAATAACTTTTAAAAACTGAGTTATAAAAGGTTTTATAGGCAAAAAAGGAGCCACGAGGGTTCGCTGATTTTTTTTTAATCGATTCAGAATTTGGGGGGGGACAGCTACTATAAATGCTAATTACAAAATATATGTTTTGTGTATTTTTCGACGCTGATTACGAGTCTGAGATCGAAATTCCTTTAAGTTACACTTTTAAGCCGTTAGAGAGTGAAAACTATTTTCAATGAAAGTGTCATAACTCAAAAATGAGGCGAGATTGGAAAATTGGATTTTCGCGATGACGTAGAGATAAAAAAAAACCGAATAAAAGGAAGTTGAAAGATTATTTCAAGACTTTTTGAATTTCGGTTTACTAAATTTTTTTTTTAAAATCCTGATAAATTTCGTACACATTTTTCAACATATTTATCTATTTACTACGCAAAATTTTAGATTTTTAACATTATTTTTCATTGGAATAAAACAAAAATTCTCTATTTCCTAAAGAGAAGATACTTATACAGCTGAATTCTTTTTTGTGCGGTGAATAGAGACCGCATCAAAAAAATCGCACCAAAGAAATATATATTCAAAAATATCATAAATAGTTAAAAAAAGTATAATTTTATGCGGTTGGTCGGGACCGCATAAAAAAAGTTTCATCGAAAAAACATCACTGAAAACGCTCAAAACTTAGAAATTTCCTTAAAAATTGCTTCTATAAACAAGATAAAGCATTAATTTACACGTACAAGCATTTTATTTCAATTTTATAATATTATAAAAATTTTGAAAAATACATCTTTAACAAAATTAAATGATGCAATAACTTATGTTCTTATGCAATGTATTGATTAAATGCTTAAAAGCCGTTAAAAAGTATTTTTATCAAAGGAAGTTATTATAGTAATTGTTTAAATTTCTTACTGTCTCGTGATTTTGATGGCCATTTTTTACAAACCGCATAAAAAAAATCGCACAAAAAAGGACCGCATAAAAAAGAGTTCAGCTGTATTTTGCCATATTATATTAAAATGCATTTTTTTTCAAGTGTCTCAAATTTCGTGGGTTTTCATTTCATTTTCTCTCTTAAGAACTCACCGTCGTTAAGGTATACTTATGAAAAGAACTTCTCCAGAGATTTTACGCGCAACTGGCAACATTCATCATTTGTTTATTGTTTAAACAAGAACAAACAAAACAAACTACAATAAACAAATGAAACATGAAAACAAACTTACAACCCCATCAAATGGACGGAGGGAGGTATTCATTTAAATTAAGATATATATGCCTATATTGTGTTTTCTGCTAAACAGGCGGGTCGTACATTACATGGAGCTAACAGTTAACATATTGTGTTAACGTTATATTAACAATTCATAATTGTGTGCTGTTTCCATTTCCCAAATGATTTGGCATTTAGTCAAAAAGACTCCCGCCATTTACACAACATAATTAACGTACTCAGTTGTGTGGGTACGTTATGATACAGGTATAGGGGAAAGTTGCCTTGAATGGACCACCACGAAAAAAAGAAAAATTTAGATTCACTCTACGAAAAAAGAAAAATTTGGATAGAATAAGAAACTATCGAAGCCTCTTAAATATAGTTACGTATTCGCTATGAGCTTCTGTTTGGAGGGGATACGAAATTCGACTATACAGTGCTCGGGTGGACATATGTCAGTTTATCAGGACGTTGTTTATACATTATTTTACTACACCCTTTTAAGAAAAAGTATTTTTTATTATTCATGCGGGAGAAGTACTAACTTGGCGCACACATTTCTGTACGCAAAATAGCTGTTTGCCCACTGTACTCTTCCCGCATACTTTTTTGCGTGCGGAAAGTAACTTTTCACACGCAAATTGACAATAAAACACGCAAAGCCGCCTCTTAATTTTTCATTTAATAAATATTTCATAATTATTTCTATAGAAACCACCAACAAAGTAATTTAAACGATAATTAATTCAGAAAAAAAAGACGGAACACTTAAAAATATTATTTTAAAAAGTAATAAAAATGTCAAAAATAGTAATAATAATAGAAAAAAGTATGTGAAATTCGTAATAAAAAATAGTATGTGCAACTCGTGCGGGATTATCGATTGCCCACTCAAGCGAACTAGCACACTCACTACCTTCGTGCGCTCAACTTCGCTTTCGTGGGCAATCGACAATTTCCCGCACTTATTGCACAATATATTATTTTAAAATATAAATTTGATTATAAAGTGAAGCAAATTTTTCTGTCTCGATAACTTTTTTTAACGATTATAGCAAATAAAAATCACATTATGTCAACTGTTGTATGTCGACACGGTTTTGAGAGCACTATCGGAGAGTTTGCTGTTACAGACAGTTTTCTGGAGAGTGAAAGTTATTGAAAATACTCTCAAGTGGACAATGAACTATCAAATTTCTGGATAGTTACTCTCAAATGGACACGCACCCTTAGAATTACCACTTATGCTTTTTCTTGGTTAATTATTATTGAAAATTATTCCATTTTAGGACAGTTTTAAGGTATAATGAGCAAATGTATGGCTTTTATTCAACAAATTTTAGTTTTTGAATATATTTTTCATTCACTTATGGCGTTCTGATAAATTGTCAATTAATCACTTGATATAGGTGGCTATAGTTTCGGCTCGGAGAAAATAGAAATATATGAAGTTTATATTCTACTCTACTAGACAATCCAATATAAGAAAAAACGTACTGTGGTCTAATTAAGGCAACTCTCCCCTATTTGTTTTTTATAAAAAAATGATTTGAAATAATTTACAACACCGTTGTCATAATTATTTCAATACGAAAAGGAAATTTGTGAATGGACATGCAAAAAGAAGTGAAATTCAGAAATTCATCAATGAAATTGTTTTTTTTTTTTTATTTTGTGAAATTAAAATGGGTATTGCACGTGTTAAAGTGGGGTTTGATCAGAACATAGAGTTGGGGAAAAGTAATCTAAAAAATTATTTTGATTTATCTCACTACTTCCCTCTTTTCCTTCCTATTGTTACCACCTCCCACTCCATTAAATAAAGTGTACACGTGACGTATGTACAAGTATAGACTATTTTTAGTTAACTTAAGAAAAGCATTTTGAAATATTAACTTGAAATAATTTGAAAGGTTTTTCTTTTATTGAAAAATACGTTTTGACAGGTGTAATATTTTATTGTATAATAGGATAAAAAATGTGTAGGCACAATATAGGGTGAGGGGGGGATGAAAATATTTTTCTTTGTTAATTTCGTTTTACCTACGAGTGGTAAAAGTGCCGGGTAATGTATAAAACCCGTAATTTTGCAGGGTTCATTAAGGTTCCGAAGAAAATTCGTCTGTTACACACTTGCCAATTAATTCGCTGCAAATTTTTTTTTTTATTTCTGGAAAATGGGGATGAAAATTTTTTCATGTACCACACCGGCAAAAAAATTTTCAAAAATTCAGAAAGTAATTTTCAGTAGGGAAAATGGTCCCAAATAAACGAAACTTCCTTTTTAAGTTTCGTTGATGAAATATAACAGTTATGGACGAGTTAAACTGTGGTTCTTGTCGAATATACAGTCGACTCTCGTTAATTCGAAACTCGAGGTAATCTTAAAATATTACGAATTATAGAGAGGTTCGAATTATCGCAGGTAACAATTTTAATTTTTTAAGCATTTGCGATGAATGAATTTGAACTTTTCTTAAAATGTACTTACAATCTGTCTGTTTTTTTCTCTTTGTAACTTTGAATTGTCGCTTGTTTGACGCCGATGAGTTCGAATTAACGCGTGGTTTTGTTACCTAGCAATGATTTTTTCGTTCGAATTACCAAGTGTATAAAAATCTATTGTTTTAGTTCGAAATTTAAAAAGGTTTTGAAGGGAACTTGTGATACCTTTGAATTATAGAGAGTCTACTGTACTTATTTATTTTTAGATAAACGATAAAAAATATACTTACATACCCTATATTTGATTCGGCAAGCTGTGAAATACCCTAATCACCCTGAAGAGCCCTAACTAAATGCGTGCCCAACATGCATTCGGCAAATTTTGTTGTTGAAATATCGAATAAAACATCTCATAATGATTGATAAACTTGAACTCTACCTGGAAAATTTCATTGAAGAAAACAATTTTCTAAATACTGAATGGACATATTTATCACTTTGGGAATGTTGAAACATCTTTTCGTAAATAAATGTTTGTCCTTTCCGATTGTCACGACACGTAACGAAAAATTCACTTTATTTACATATAAAAATGAGGACCACCATCAGGTTATCTCTAACACCATGCTTGAAATATGGTATACAATAGAAAAGAAGATGGAATATGTATATGAGAAACTGAATGATGTTGAAAATCCTATTATATATATCTTGCTGTACCTCCTCGTCGTTTTGCGTCCTTTTACTGTTCAGAATACCAAATTAGGGGGGTGGAGGGGAGGGCAAAAACGGTGGCAAGCAGGAAGGGTAAAGTGATTCAAGTGATAGTAGGTTTATAAAGAACTTTTTTACGTCTCTCTTACACTTGAATGATTTAAATTTACGTTATCTCTTTTCTACACGTCTAATTCTATGAAAATCGTTTTTATCTATCTAGAAGTGAGCATGTATCTATCTGTCTATGCAACTTTGTAGCTTGTCAGTATTTAAAAAAAAAAAGAAATGGAACTTTTTGACTCCAATTTATTTTGTATTACTACAGTAGATATACGGAGGAAGGAATCAAATATTACATGTTTAAAAATGAATGGGACTAAAAACAAATTTAAACGGATTAGGTAAATGTTCTGATCTGAAAGTTCGAAAAATTACTTCTTGACGTTACTAATATTAAAAATATAAGAATGTGTGTTTAAAATCGAAGAACATTTAACACAAATTTCAATGTTGAAACTATGGAGGGTAGATATCAGGAGCACCATCTCTGTGTCAAAAAGTGTCCATAGAAAGGAGTAAATAGTGGCGGCGCTACTGTAGCAAAAGGGTAAATTTAGAGAAGTAAACAAAGAAAGAAAAACATCCGCGTTGTTATGTAATTATTGTTTTTTTATTATAATTGTTACATATAATAGTTTTATTATTTTAAAAATTTTTATAAAACTTAACACAAAAAAATCACTATACTCTTTTGCTACTCTAGCGCTATTCTGGCGAGTTTTTGAACTATTACTTAGTACTTAAAACGGGACACTTTTTGAACTATTTTTCTATTATTCTACACTCCATAGTTGAAACGTAAAAATATTTATTAAGAAATTCTATTGTCAAAAACCGTTAATTGTCAGCAACAATTCGGACGAGTGAAAACGCGCCATTACATACGAAAATTTTTACCATTATTAGCACCAATAAATTAGTAAACAACACAAAAATATTTAATCTTACCTCTATTAATGCATTGTCATGCTTCTTTGTGGACATATTTAAGCACCGCTCTTGCTGTTGACAAAATTTTGTTGACTGTTTTTCAAATTTTTTCTTTTCATCCTACAAAAAAGAATGTGAAAATAATGTCGCTTATGTATTTCTGTCTACTTTTTCTTCAAATTTCTGGTAAGAAAAAAAAAATATATATACTGTGTGAGTTTTTCGAGAGTTGCCATTTTTATTACAGCCAAACCGTTGATTTAATCGAAAAATTGTTCAAATAAGAGTTGTAGATATCGACGGGGGCAACCGATTGCTATGGTCAGGAGCTTTATAGCTCTTATGGTTTTCGAGCTATGATACAAACTTATAGATTTTTAAATTGGACTATATATTAATTTTTCGATAAAACTGATCTAATGCATTAATTAACAACATAAATGAACAAAAAAAAAATTGTTACCCAAGTTTAATTTTTTATTTTTTCTTTAATTTATCAGTTAGGTGGTAAAAATATGCATATGTACTTGAGGCTACTTCAACCGATAGCGTTTTTCTTGGTTAAATTTCCATTACATTCAAGAAAAGAACCTTTTCCAGTACCATTTCTATCATAAAAAGTTGGTTGTAATAGAAATGGCAACTCTCAAAAAACTCACATGGTATATGTATATATACAGTACTCACCTTGACTTCACCTATATGTTTCTTTCGAAAATTTTCTAACGGTTTTATCGTCTGTTCGTTTGCCCTCTCCAACTGTAACAAAAAAGAAAACAAAAATTAGTAGAAATTAGTACTTTTTGGGTGGACCGTGTGACCACATGTGAGCACAATACTTATATACGGGTGAATATCTTCTTGCTGAATGTGTTAACTGTGACTTTTTTTTTGAATGGTACAATAATTTTATTGGATTAAATAAGAATATAATTTATTTAACCTTGAAAGAAATAAATATTATTTTCGTGGGTTTTTCATTTAATTAATTGTTATGGAAAAAGAAAATAGGATTTAACTAATATTAATACATCTAAATATGTTTCACCCAAATGAAAATAATTGTATTTACTGTTATTTTTTAAGTTGCTGTATTTTCGTAGGATTTGGATTAGTTCATCTGTGCAAAAAAAACACTGAATGTTTAAGTTTTTATTCAACATAGATAGGCAAAAGAGTCGATTCTTGATTAAATCGAACCCCGAAAGATGGATTTTCGATAACTAAATCGTTTCCAATTTTCTTTTACACAAATTTAGTAACAAAAAAGACTGTGAATAAGTTCTAATTTAAAAAAATTCGTTAAGTGCGTGTTTTTGACACGCACTAAGTAATGCCATCTCAGTGAAAGTGTTAATTTATGATTTTTTTGTCATCGAAGAATGACATATTAATATCGTTGTGTGATCCTAGTGGGGGAAACTTTATTATAGAGTTGTATATCCGTATTGAATAATTATAGAGTTGTACATCCATATTGAATAAATGCAAGAGGGCTGTAGAGTTACAACTATAGAGCTAACAAAAAATCATAAATTAACACTTTCACTGAGGTGACATTACTTAGTGCGTGTCAAAAACAACGAATTTTGTTAACTCTATAGTTGTTTGTTAACTATATAGTTGTTAACTCTACCGCCCTCTTGCGTTTATTCAATATGGATGTACAACTCAATAATTATTCAATCACGTGTTCAATTCAATCACACAACGATATTAATACGTCATCTTCGATGACATAAAAAGAAAAGAAAAAGAAACTAAAAATAAGGATGCTTGTTCTGTCAAAAAAAAATCGATAGTAAATAAATAAATAAATAAATAAATAAAAATATAAAAAAGTAAATTAATTACATTATAAAGAAGTGAATTACATGTTTTAAACTGTTCTAAAAAATCGATATTTCGATTAATTGATCCACACTTACTTTTCACGTGTTGCATACAATATTTCTTTCACTTCTGAATTGAAATAAAAAATGGAAATATAAATTATTACTTTAGAAACAAATATTGTTTATTTATTATATTTAGAAAATAGTTTCCAACATACTGTTAAAAAGTGGTTACTTATTTTCGCGTGTAAAAGAAGTAAGCCATTTTGACACTGTCATAGGCGACAATAAAGTTAACTTTTTAATATTCAGAATTGAAAAGAGTCAAAACTTACATAATTGTCACTTATAAAAGGAGCTGTTGTAAACGACAAAAACTGCACGTATTTTTGACAAAAATAATTAGGTAAACCTACTTTTAAAAATAGGCGTTTTGAGGCAAACTATGGATAACTTCAAAAATGTAAACTTTACCGCATTGATACAGCATCATGACTTTTCTGATGCGTCTAATACTACATGATGCGCTGCTGATGCTCTCTTGAAATTTGATGCACGTTAGATGTTTTTGAATGGGATATTGGCATCATTTAGCCTCTGATTTGGCTACAGCTAGACTATAGATAATATAGCAATACAGTCCTTGTATAGGTATATTATCTTTGAATTTCAACTTGAACTTACTTGAAATTGAAAATATTGAAATTATCATCTTCAATCATTCAAATTCATCTTTTTCAACAATTTGTTTTTCGGAATTATTCCTGTTGGAGTTAATACCTACATAATATGGCAAGTAGTTATAATTCTACATTATACACATCACATGCATCTTGGACACGCATCATCAAATTTCTTGATGCGTTGTTTTAACGCATCAAATGCAAAAATGAACTTTTGATTTTTCGTTGTGATGCCTCTGATGTGTTTTTGAACTTTTGACTCTGCCTCATGCAAGCAGTGATGCATTTTTGAAGTTAGCCTATGTTTGAAATAAGTTTTCCATTTATTTTAGCGAGTATTTACCATTCTCTATTCAATTCACTGATGATTCTACATTTGATATATTTAGAAATGATCTGTATAAATACATAAACGGTTACTTATAAGGTGTTACAAACATCAAAATATAATTTGACAACACTATAGGACCTTTTCACGTCAATTCGACCAGTCTTAAAAGTCAAGTTCTCAGATTTTTTTCATATTCACTATAATTTATCTACCAGTGGAGCTATGTCCAATTTTGATATTTATTTCTCAAAATTATTATTTAGGCTCGAGATATTTTGCTTCGAAAATTGCGGTAATTATCACGTTTTTTTGCATCTCTTTTATAAAAAATTCTATATTTTCCAAACGAGGGATTTGAATTGGATGATTTTTTGTGGGTAAATTCATGAAGCTCCATAGTACATTACAACGTAATAAAACTTGTTCTATATTGTACAGTTTCGTATTTCTATGCACTCAAATTAGGTCAAATTTGGACAGCCCTGGCCAAAATCTCTAATGACTTATTTAGATGATTTTGGGTTCATTGTGTTCAGAATTTTATGCTCTTTTAAATTTTGCAAAGAAACTGATGGACTTTTACTGGTATCAATACAAAAACTAAGAAAAACCGAAACTATGTGTAGTTATATAGGGTTCATATAGTACATATAACATTATACAGTAAATATTTAGCCAAAATAGTCTAACTAAATTACACATAGAGAGAAAAAAAATTGTTACCTAGACTTTTATAAGTGGAAATGGTAAAGAGGCTTATAATAAACGTAAAAAAAAAATAAATTCGTGAGCAGGAGCGGTGGAGGATTGATTTGGGGGTTCCAAAGACTGAAAAATTGTAATATTGCAATTTCCGGCGAAAGTCGAAGTCAAAGAAAAAATTATCCTTTACAAAAGTTGTAGATCATGCAAAAATCTACAACTTTTGTGAAGGTCACTTTTTAACATAACCTCAAAATTTCGGAGAAAAATGCGAACTTTGTTGTTTTTTTTCTATATTTCGTTTTATATTTCTCATTTCCACAAAAATAATTTAATTTTTACGAAACTTGGTGAAAGTATGCCTTTCTGGGTCTTAAATAACCACAAGTATTTTTGGGTAAAAAAATTTAAAAGTTTCCGTGATATTGACTTTTTTTAGTCCGGGAAACTTTTTTTTCAAGAAAAGATTCTGCTTAAAAAAATTATCGCACTGAGTTCTGCCAGTACTTATTTTTTTCGGTTTGACTTGTACTTTTTGACAAAATAAATAAAATTAGTAGTTACATTTAAGAACATGATTTTTTTAAGTGGAATCTTTTCTTGAAAAAAAGTTTTCCGGACTAAAAAAAATCAATATCACGGAAACTTTTAAATTTTTTTACCCAAAAATACTTGTGGTTATTTAAGACCCAGAAAAGCATACTTTCACCAAGTTTCGTAAAAATTAAATTATTTTTGTGGAAATGAGAAATATAAAACGAAATATAGAAAAAAAACAACAAAGTTCGCATTTTTCTCCGAAATTTTGAGGTTATGTTAAAAAGTGACCTTCACAAAAGTTGTAGATTTTTGCATGATCTACAACTTTTGTAAAGGATAATTTTTTCTTTGACTTCGACTTTCGCCGGAAATTGCAATATTACAATTTTTCAGTCTTTGGAACCCCCAAATCAATCCTCCACCGCTCTTGCTCACGAATTTATTTTTTTTTTTTACGTTTATTATAAGCCTCTTTACCATTTCCACTTATAAAAGTCTAGGTAACAATTTTTTTTCTCTCTATGTGTAATTTAGTTAGACTATTTTGGCTAAATATTTACTGTATAATGTTATATGTACTATATGAACCCTCTATAACTACACATAGTTTCGGTTTTTCTTAGTTTTTGTATTGATACCAGTAAAAGTCCATCAGTTTCTTTGCAAAATTTAAAAGAGCATAGAATTCTGAACACAATGAACCCAAAATCATCTATTTAGGTCATTAGAGATTTTGGCCAGGGCTGACCAAATTTGACCTAATTTGAGTGCATAGAAATACGAAACTGTACAATATAGAACAAGTTTTATTACGTTGTAATGTACTATGGAGCTTCATAAATTTACCCACAAAAAATCATCCAATTCAAATCCCTCGTTTGGAAAATATAGAATTTTTTATAAAAGAGATGCAAAAAAACGTGATAATTACCGCAATTTTCGAAGCAAAATATCTCGAGCCTAAATAATAATTTTGAGAAATAAATGTCAAAATTGGACATAGCTCTACTGGTAGATAAATTATAGTGAATATGAAAAAAATCTGAGAACTTGACTTTTAAGACTGGTCGAATTGACGTGAAAAGGTCCTATAGTCACATTAGCAGTTGGTACTAGCATACTGGCACAACTGGATCGGCCTACAATATTGTACACTGGCTTGACATAACACAATTATTGCCTTCGTTTCGCCTATTGATACAGATCATACAGATTACACGGACATATCCATATGTGTGTGTTATGTCAGGTAATGTGATAATGTGTATACATATTATATGTGGTGCCTTAGTGCAACTCCTCCACAATTGTTTCTAATGATGATCCGGGCGCTAGTCGGTCGTTCGGTCATCAAACAAACACATTTAAACACGTCGTAATAAATAAATTATTAACACCAAGAGATTGAGATCAATATTGTCCATTATTGACTTACTTCCTACTATATGTATACATATACATACAGTAAGTTTAAAAAGTATCTTTCTGTTGTCCTTATTATGTCCTAATACGTAAACTATGGTCGTAATTTTACAATAAATTTTGTGTCCTGGAGCGATTTTGATTCCAAGAGTCCCCTTACTGCAAAAAGTTTAGTTTTCTCCGAAAAATGGAAGTAGAGAGTAAAAAAAAAACAACAGTTTCCTATTTCTTCCTAAAATTACCCAGACGGCCAAAAAAAAACTTTATAATTTTCCAAATTTTTTAACATTTTTTTTTTCGTTGCACCCGTTACTATTGTGCCCCTTTTTACCATGAGACTGCCCCAATTGCTCTATTATAGTTACGCCTCTGTACTATAGTATTGGTTTTATTATCATTAGCGAATTTCCAAATGGAAGATTCAACTATTACAGCCACTGTCATGGTGAGACTTGAATCCAAGACAGTCGAAAATTACATCCACTAATATTTATATGTTTATACACGGTTCCTATAAAAATTACTGTGCTCATACTACAATCGACGTGTAACAGGCGAACATATCCAATTTTTGTACGGTAAAATTATAAAAATTATAGTTATATTATTGTAATTTTTATAATTTTACCGTACAAAAATAGGATATGTTCGCCTGTTACACGTCGATTGTAGTATGAGCACAGTAATTTTTATAGGAATTTTCTCTCCGTGTATATACATGATAACTCTCGAACGAAACATTCTACTTTTACGAAATTTGGTGAAAATGTTGGATCAGATCTTTAGCCAAACGCGTCTGATATACCCGAAACTTCAACAAAATGAGTTTTTTTTTTTTGCTATAATTTGCCAAATTTAAAAGGTTTTCGAATTTTTTTACGGACAATTTGTCCGGAAATTTGTTTTATGTAATTTTTTCGAACGAAAAAAATCATATTAAGACAAATTTTTGAACCATTATCCGATATAAGTGGGTTTTCGAGAAAAAGTAATTTACTGTCTAGATAATTTTGTGCGGGACTGTATATGTACCTATTTGTAGTAATGCTAATTATACATAAAATTCTAATTTAATGTAGATATAATATATTATAATATCGTATCAGAATATGACTCAGTCATTTTTTTTTTTATTCTTTAATACGTATTTACAAAATTATGATAATTAGTTAAAAAAAAATAAAAAGCCCTTTCTATTCGTAATTGGAAACTTTCTTTTGTTATTATTACAATGTTGTTGGTTTGTTTGTGTTTTAATAATTATTGTAATTAGCACACCCACGCACATAGCAATATAGAAATAGATAATACGGGCAATTCCATGAAATGATGGAATTTTAGTAAAAATTAAAAAATTAAAATAATGAATCAAAATCATGCTCTACTTGATACTCAGAAGACTAAATCACTGATATACAACGTTTTTTTTTAAACTTTTTTACCTTTAATTGTTTTTATTTTGTAAATTTAGCTTAAAAATTTATTACTTAATAATAAAAATTAATAAAAAATACTGTAACTTGTGATTTTTTTCAAATGAATATTAAAATACAGCTAAATTTACCTTTTTCTTTATGCTGAAATAATTACTATACTCGTTTTGAGTATTATTTTGATTTTTTGTCAAGCTACGAATTCGAGTAATGAAGACGTATCAAAACCGACACACATTTTTTTAACTACTAAAAATAAACTTTTATCTTTGTTATCTATCATATTTTCCAAAAAATCAAATTAATAAACTACTACTTACTTTTTAATAAAATTTGTTTTAAAGTGACTGTAATGTAAGTGACCAAACAGGTGTAATGTAAGTGATCGATTAGAAGTTACATTTTTATCAAAAATATATAATATTTTATGAAAGTTATTATTAAAATAATTTACTGAAACATTATTTGTTTAAATTTATTTAAATGAAGCTGTTTATTATCAAAAGAGAACAGAAAATTCTCATTGTGTACAAGATGAAAAATTATGTTCCTTTTTGAATAATTAAGTGACCACCTACTTTATCTTGTATAAAAAAAATTTATATGCATTTTTTGTTGTTTGATTTCCTTTGTTTAAAAGCTCAAATCGTATTCCATTTAATTTTACTAAATTTTACTGAATTTACTCATTAAATACGAAAATTCAAAAGATTTTAATCTCAATTTCAAATCAAATTATAATGTAAGTGACCATGGAATTACCCATATAATTGTAATATATTTATAATATGTAGCATAAACAATTATTTAAATCAACAACGTAAAAATAAGTATACTTGTCTCTACCGATATTTGCTTAAAAAAGACTAACAATAAGATAGGTATGGCCAGGACCATGTAATAAACTTATATGATTACTGATTATCAAGTACCGGTGGTTAGACCAAGACGATCGTCCGAACTCTTGCTCGAAAAAATTCTAAAATGTTATTGTTCTACTTGACCCATACCCAAACACTTAAGTAAGTAACAATTGTTAGGTATCGATTTTGGACAAAAAAAAAAAAGAAAAATTAATAAATGTTTTGGTCAATTTGTCACATTTTTCTCATATCAGTAGGTATATAATTACTTTATGGTTTTTATAACATTTGGGAATAACAATTCGGGCATCCGTATCGGTCTGATCGGTCCTTTAGCGACTGGACACAGAGGTTCTTAAGAGAGTTCTATATACGAAGTTTCACACTTTCCAAATAAGTTTTTATTTCCTCAGCGCCCCACCATAATATACAAATCAACTAAAAATGGTCAGATATCATTAGAAAATGAAGCTAAATTAGACAAACCTAGTTTCCTGTCTCTTTTCCTTCGTGTCATTTTTATTTTAGCGTGTAATTTAAGGTTGTACGTCTAATTCCGCTGCATTTGTTACTGACGTAGGACAATTTTCAGTTGATTTGACCTATATTATTCAATTAAATGTAAACTGACCGTTTCATACTATAGTGAATTTGTTAAATAATTTGCATATTACAAATTTTTTATGTTTTACAAAATAAAAATTATCTGACAAGTAATTAATTTACACAGAGTCACAGATAAAAATTTGTCTAATTAAAAAAAAATACTGTTTACATATTATAATTATTAATTAACAAAAAAAATAAAAATAAACAAATTTACAAAAAATGTCTGAGCGGCGCTAACTTCTTATGATTCCATAAAATTATCATTATTATTAAAATTAAAAAAAAAAAAAAAAAAATAAGTAACTCAATATGTGCTGCATTGCATATTTGATTACGATAAGAAAAAAAAACCGAAATATGTAATTAATTATAAAACTTAAAAACTAATCAAACAAAAAACAACGCAAAAAAGGTCATTTTTTGTACATAAAAAAAATTACATTTTTACAAGATTAATGATTTTTTTCTGTTCTGCTAATAATATTGCAAATATAATCCACATTTTTAGAGTAGTATGCCCAAGTTTCATTCAAGCGTGTCACTTCACAAGTCCCCAAATAATTATAATCTAAAAAAAAATTTGAGTGAGAACGGGCAACCAATTTCAAAAATGTTGTTTCGAGAAAAACGTGTTTAAAATTTCGATGTTATAATGAAAACGAAACTACTTCCTCACACAACGTCTCTCTCTCTCTGTGTGTGTGACACAGACATCAAATAAGCCACAGATGCTATTTTACGTTAAGAGGCTAAAACGTACGAAGGTCTTCGAATATCGCTCGAAAATTTTAGGCATAAATTTACTACTATTTTAAGGAGTCTCCACATTCTCGCCGAGGTTGGACGAAACGAGAATATAAAGGGTCATTTCGTTGTGTCTCGCGGTTGGTATTTTAATCCTATTCATATGGCTGAGACAACCTCAGCGAGGAACTCGACGAGGAACCTCGGCGAGAATGTGGAGACTCCTTTATGAAAAAAAATTCAAATAAAACTCGGTTTCTGTAAATAAACATTTAAGATTTAAGATACTTTAGCTAGTAACCTTTACCTGGTAAAATTGAATTCACTATTCAAATATCTTACCATAAATTGAACTTGTGATTTGAACGCAGAACATTATAACATGATTGAAAAAAGTTTTTAATAAAAAAAAAATTAAATCAAGAATTATTGATAAACGGTTATTTTAGTATAGAAGCAGCAATTGATAAAATTTAATTACATCCGTTTGAAAATAAATTATTATTAAATAGAAATAGGAAAATATAAATAATAATTTTAAAAAATACTTATAAAAACTATATTTAAACCTCTACGAACGAACTGACAATCACTCTCTGATGATCGTAAATGATCGATCAACTTTTGTGCTTACTTGGTTGCCTTCATAACATTGGCATATGCAGTGTGTGCAAATGAAAATTTCACACAGCACGTACAAAATATACTCACTGCTAATAAAGTATGGAAGACAACATATTAGATTGTATTATTAGGTGCAGGAGAAAGAAAATTTTCTAAATACAGATACAATCTGTGTATGACTCTGTTGCTTCTGCTGCAACTGACTTCAACTACGTACATATACTTCACTTGAAGTAGTATATTTTGACGTGCAATGTTATTATAAACTAATAACATTTTATTGTTCCTGTCTATATAAATTACATCAGATTACGTCAATTGTAGCCCACATGTTCTATGTTGGCCTAGGGCATTCACATAATATTAGAGAATAATTAATTTTAAATGATCTACTAGGGTCGTTTAAGGAGGAGTTCACGCCAGAAACGGCTAATAAACTAAAATTTTTTCGAATCTCATTTTTTGTTTTTATTTTGTTCTGTGGTTCTTTACAAACACGGTGATATATAAAACATGGCCAAAAAATTTTCTTTTCAAGTAGAAAAATATTTATTTGTGAGCCGCCGTACAGCCAAGTTGCTGCTCCTTTGCAGATAACGGTCGCTCCTCCTCGCGATTTGTTCAGTAATATGTAATTTTAGTGTGTACATGAGTTATAGTATGCACTAATGTAAGATAATGTTCTTTTATTTGTATGCCTTTGTAGACGTTTTAATAAACAGTGAGTAAACCGCTTCTTTTGTTATTATTTTTGTTTTTTTACCGTTTCCCGAAACTTGTGTTTTTCTCGACAAGGAAAATCATATCTCAAGTTCTAGAAAAGATAGAGACTTAATTTTTTTTAAATCTTGTTCATAAACATATTGCACATAAAGTGGAGTATGCTTTTTCCATTTGAATAATTGTAACTATTTAAAAAAATTTTTTTTTTTAAAATAAAAATTGGGTTTTATATTTTTTAGAAGTTTGGGATTACAATTTTATAGTTAATTTTTAAAATTACCTGAAATCCATACTCACCTTTATGGACAGGTCCTTTAGGAATAAAATAATGAAAAACTATTTAAAAAATATTCATTACTTTTTGAGATATGGCGTTCCTTGTACATGCTTAAAAACTTATGAAAAAGGGCCCCCTCCCCTCACAGGGAAGAGTAATGAATGTTTCAAAAACAAAATTTTCTATTTGAAACCCTCCCTAATTTGAAAAAAATTTCAAAAAGCAAAATAATCATAAATAAAAAAGTTGCTTTTTTATTTGAACTCCCTCCTTAAGGGAAACACACCTCGTGTAATATATGGCGTATTATGTGAGTGAAATTGTAAATGTGTAATATGCCTTACAACCGAGTTACATACTATACTTCATCTACGACTAACATGAAATTTATTAAAAACAAATGTCAATATTTAGTTGTTAGATAAAACGTTTGTACAGATTTTAATACAATATATGCGAATGTTAATAAAAATGTAGTAAGCTGTGGTTTTTTTATACACAATCGTGTGTAAAGTACAACATTTCGTATAGCTGCAGGTAAAAGATAGTTTACTTTGATAGTATTTTAGACAATAAATAAGAAATTTCATGGTAATCGTAATCGTAGATAAAATATATATTTGTTGTTTCTTTTCCTTGACAATTTTTGTTTTAAATGTTCAAACTGTTAGGAAATTTACTCAAAAATACGAAAAATTTAATAATCATAACGACGCATATATCTACTGGGCATTTTGTCATTCATTCGTCTACCTGTGTTCGGCGATGCGAGGGGAAAGCCAATGTTGTCTGGGAGAGTGTACAATTTTTTTTTTTTTACATAAACTTTAATTGCGTTTTTCTGAAAATTCAAAATCTTGCGAGTTAAGCAATGTATGATATGCTTATGCAAAATATGATATGCTTATTCTTCGTTAAGTCCCCATTTTTGAAATTTTATCAATTTTATAAAATTTGTAAATTTGTATTGTGTGCATTTAAATGAATTAAGAAAATCTTTTTGAAATCTCTGTTTTATATTAATTTTGCGACCTTCAGTTTTATTCGGCGAAAATTTGGGGAGTCAAATTTGAGTAACTGCTATGCCGCCATTTTGAAAGCTGTCACCACAGTAAGAATTTTTTTTATAGTTTAAATTGTCCAAACGTTGGAGCATATACCATTCTTAGTTATATTTTTATCATTCGTCATGACAATGTGATCACCAACACCATCTAGTGTCGACGCCATTTCCAAAAACTGTTTTCACAGTAAAAATATTAAAGTAATAATTACTATCCTACAACTCTAAGAAAAAAGTAAACATAATAAAATTTTACAAGTTGGATTTACACGATAGTAAAAAATGAAATAAATTATTTTCAGGACGAAACTACCCTCTTGCAGTAACATTCATAAAAATATTACTTTTCAATTTAAAATCGAATATGGCAATACAAAATACGATTTAGAAATGTTAAATTATAATCTAAATCAATAGTTTTAAAAATTATATACATTCATTTAACTTTTGCTATGTAAATCCAACTTGGTTTATCACATTTTTGTGTGAGAGAGGTAAGTAAATTAAACTGTCACTGTACAGTTTAATTTACTTTTTTATCCTTGTCATCTTTTTTAACCAATCACATTTTTTTCAAAATTTTATTACCTTTACTTAGAGTTGTAATACAGTATGTATGACCAACTTAATACACCTGAACTATATTAAGTAGTAGTTAAATCAGTCAGTAAAATAGACGTATGACTTTAATAATATTATATCGATTGATACGTTTAATTTTCTTACGTTCCATTTTCAACCAGTTTCGTTGATTCGTTACACTCTAAGCATACTCCATCCCAATACATTATCGACGGAGAGTTGTTATCGTAACGTAATGTAACGTTAAACCTACCCACTTTAATTTTACCTGTGCAACGGTGTTCCTACCTTATCTATCTATGTATGTATGCACGTAATTACAATTATTTTTGCTTTAAAGAAAAAAGCGGAAAAAGAGAAGAACTGAAATTAACAACGTCAAAGCCAACAATCTCAAATGATTAAAATCATTAGAACGTAACGTTTTACTTATTTATAAAGAACGTTATAAGAATAAGATTTCAAAAATTGATTAAATAAATCCTCTATTGCTTTGCAAATCGATAAATAAATACAAGTAGAAAATTTTATTAAGTGTTTCTTTTTCTTTTTCTTTTTTAAATGAAAATGTTAAATAAAAACTGATTTGTAAGAAGTTTATTAACCCTTAAGGGGGGAGTTCTAATAAGAAAGTAACTTTTTTATTTATGATTATTATGCTTGTTGAAATTTTTTTCAAATTAGGGAGGGTTTCAAATAGGAAATTTTGTTTTTGAAACATTTATTACTCTTCCCTGTGGGGGGAGGGGGCCCTTTTTCACAAGTTTTTAAGCGTTTACAAGGAACGCCATATCTCAAAAAGTAATCAATATTTTTTAAATATTTTTTCATTATTTTATTTCTAAAGGACCCGTCCATAAAGCTGAGTATGGGTTTCAGGTAATTTTAAAAATTAACTATAAAATTGTAATCCCAAACTTCTAAAAAATATAAAACTCAATTTTTATTTTTTTAAAAAATGTTTAAAAATAGTTACAATTGTTCAAATGGAAAAAGCATACTCCACTTTATGCGCAATATGTTTATGAACAGAATTAAAAAAAAATTAAGTCTCTATCTTTTTTAGAACTTGAGATATGATTTTCCTTGTCGGAAAAAACACAACTTTCGGAAAACGGTAAAAAAAAATAATAACAAAAGAAGCGGTTTACTCACTGTTTATTAAAACGTCTACAATAAAGGCATACAAATAAAAGAACATTATCTCAGTGCATACTATAACTCATGTACACACCAAAACTAAATATTACTGATCAAATCGCGAGGAGGGGGGCGAGCTTTGTGTGCAAAGGAGCAGCAACTTGGCTGTGCAGCGGCTCACAAATAAATATTTTTTTACTTGAAAAAAAAAAATATTTTTGGCCATGTTTTATATATCACCGTGTTTGTAAAGAACCACAGAACAAAATAGCTCAATTCCATTCTGGAAATTCGCTAATAAAAACAAAAAATGAAATTCGAAAAAAATTAGTTTATTAGCCGTTTCTGGCGTGAACTCCTCCCTTAACCAGTAAGGTGAATTTTTATAATAGTCACGGTAAAGTGATGTCTGAAAGACATCAACAAATTAACATACCACGGGCTGGTAACATAGATAGCCAAAACTGGAGACCAACGTATATGCATGTATCAAACACTCCCCTTACGCCAGCAGGGTAAAATTTGCCCTAAACCATAAAAGAATACACAAACATTCAGTTAACAAAAACAAGCAGGGAGGAAAAAAACTGAAGGAATATATTTGTATACGACTCACAGACATCACCTTACCCCGGTTAAAGGTTAATGTTTGAAAAAGGAGCAAAAACCGTACATTTTTAACGTTTAGCTTACAATTTTAGTCATAACCACGAAACGTTTAGGTCACCGTTTTGTGTGACCCGATACGCACTTGATCACTTTTTAACACTTTCATTGTCAAGCTAAAAATATAGACTTTGTGAGATGGCTAAATATTTTATGTTAAATTAGTAGGTGGTTGACCATATAGTAAAGTAGCCGGATCACACGATATCGCGTGATACGACAATGAACGTGTTAATAGTCTGTGACTACCTGGGTAATTCTACAAGCGAAGGAAGGAAATTAAGCTACTTTTTAGGATACCGGCTAGTAAAAAAATTTAGAAACTTTATGGCCTTATAAAAAGAAAAATTGCTTAGGAAATTGAGGTCAAAGCAAGAAGAAAACTTTTCACATTAATGTCTACTGAAGTCACAAAATTATTACTAAAGCTTAAAATATTTTAGTTGCGAGTAATTTATGAGCAGCCAGGGCATATAAAGACTGCGCATTTTCCATTTTGTGAATTTTTTCAGTAATTCAGTTGGTGTTGACTTTGTAATAAAAATCCTTTATCACAGTGTTGACTAATCATTCTGTTTACGATTGTAATATTTTCTGTTATTTTTTTTGATGTTAGGTGTGAAGTGCGCAGTCTTACATTACCCTACCCTAACTAATATTTGATAAATTTCTAGATTTTATTGATAAGCATCTCGTTTTCTTTTTTCGAGCTTATCCACGTGAGTTTTTTTTGAGCCTTGTACAAAACATACTGGAAGATCAAGATGGATTTTGCCCATCAGCCAACTTTCCTTCTTGCTATGTTTCATTTAATTAATTTTTCCAAACGCAGACAATTTATGGTACAAAACTATTATGTAACTCATTTAATCAATAACAATAATAACGAAAACAACAATCGATGATAAATCAAATACTTATATTGTAATTAAAGTTGCAATAATCTTCAACAAACCGGAATAAGTTTGTTCGTAAACTGATAAAGTTTTGTACAGCGCCCAACCACCACCTAGCCTATAACTCGCTCTTGTCATAATCAGTGTTGTTCAAAAGTTTTACTATTTACTATTTAGTAATACAACACGTACATATGGGAATATTAGCGCCATCTGGTGACTGAACAATAAAATATACACAGACAGCGATACGTTTACACACAATAAAATTCTAAAATCACAATATATTATTAAACTTGTATAAGTTTTTCTAATAATTATCTAATTCCTTATTGTTTTGTGGTAAAGGTTTCAAATTGATTGTTGCTAAATTGAAGTCGCAGTCTTATAGTTTTTATAAAATGATTTAAGCTATAGAATAGGTACAATTCAGAAACAGATTTGGAAGTTGTTTTAAGGGAGTTAGGCCCGATTTACATTAACGCTCCGCTCTCATTCCGATATCACTACGCTCCCGATTCGATATAATCTTGTTGTGTTCACATTACAGTACTGATATCAAGCTGGTACCTATGCGTTCTCTATTCACATTATAATGCTGCTCTGGATACACTCCCAGTTCGGTCTCAGTTCGATGCAAATATCTTTTCGTAACAACTGAATGCAAGCGGAGTGGAGTGGAATCAAAAAAGTGTTTACACTATAGGTACAAGCCATAACAAGTCTGATATCGCTCCGATAAAATATTACCTGAGTGGTATTGATATTGGAGTGGCACTGGAGCGAGAGCGAACCGTGACTGATATCGGACCGATATCAGAGCGATGATGTGAAGACACTCATTGTTTATTGTGTAAGAATATTTTATCGAATCTGGAGCGGAATGATATCGGAGTGAGAGCAGAGCGTTAATGTAAATCGGGCCTTATTATGGTCTAGAAATTCAAAAAAATCGATTGTTTTTTGTTTGTTTTTTCTTTTTTTTTTACATGTTTTCAAAGTTTAGAGCAAGGAACATTGTATGAGGTAGTCTCAGCCCGAAAGAAGACTTCAAACCTTGGACTCGTTTTTCTCGAAAGTATGCTTTTTGAAACGGCTGACATCTCAACTTCTAGTGGACTGATTGCTTTGAAATTTTGTACAGAGCTTTTTAACATATTCAAAATTCGTTTGATAAGGAGCCGTTTGAAATTTTTGTTTCATTTTACTATTTTTAAAACATTCCCAAAACTGAAAAAACGATGGGAAAAACTTTTTTTACATGGGCGCCATTGTGCCAAAAGAATTTTTTTCAAATCGCTCCCGTCAAACGAAAATGACATCCTAACCTTTTAAAAGTTCACTAAAATTTTGTGTTTAAGATCACCCAGGGGGTCGAAATCATATCAAACAGGATGTAATTTTTTTTTTTTGAGTCCCTACTTTGCCGGCCTGTACTTCTTCAAATTTTGACCTTTTTTTACTTTTTTATACTTTTTAAATGTTTAATAAAAAAACTACAAAAAAACGATAGTAAAAATGTTTAAGGTTTTTTACTTAGTACGCTTGGAAAAAATATACCTAAAATTTGGCAGTCTAGAGAAGAATCCCCCCTTAAAAAATACTCAGTTTGCGAATTTTAGAAGAACTTGACATAATAATTTAAAAAATGAATCATTAAATTAATTGCATTATATGATAATTGATAAAATAACAATCCGCCCACTTCTGTCTGGATAATGTTCTGTCAGCAATAAATCCTCATATAAGGCAATCTCTTGGGAATAAACACTGATAAAATTATACAAAAAAAATGTCGCCATTAGAAAATATACATATTTTGAAAAAATACGTAAGTATTAAATACATATTTGTTATTTTAATTACAGCATATCCTTGATTATTATGAAAATTGCGATAAGTACATCTGTTAAAAAAACTTAATGTTGCAATGTACTGATAAAATGCTCAAAAACAGTCAGTAACTAACTTTAAAGCAAATTAATGTTTAAATTTCTACTTTTTCTTACTTCTTTTTCTCATCATGTACTTTACGGACATTCTTGAAAAAAAAAAAGGCATAAAAAAACTGCATAAACACAGTTTCTGCTGTACATAATATAAATTATTTTTAACGTGTATTTAAAAAAAAATTTACCATTTCCAATAATATTAAACAATTTGATCGAATGATTAAATTAATATTAATTGGATTAGAATTTCGTAATAAACAATTAAACATAATATATTAATATTCACTTCATTATTTATATAAAATATAATAAAATATTTATTTATTTAATTATTAATGAACACTGTATTATTAATATTGTACAATTGTACATATTTTAAAACAATCCATTAATTACAAAATGTGACAATTACGCAATTTTAAAACATACAGTCATAATTATTATTAATATGGCACGTGATTAATTAATAATACGATTTATTTTTTTCTGTGTAATTTAATTCAATTTTGAAACGTTTAAGAGAGCTGAGGGTAGTGTTGGAGGGGAGAGGGGTTATTAACAATCTCCTAAAAATCTTGAAAATAGTGGTTATAATGTAATTGTACAAATCCGGCGTATTTAAAATGCACTAAAAGAGTAACACATAATTAATAAGTAACAAAAAAAAAAAGTATCATTATTTCTTATAATATTATCTTCTGCGCAGTGCCAATATACGTGGCATTAGCTATACATATTACATTTTACTTTATTTATCAGCGCCACCACCATGAAAAAAACAAAATCAACTTACTAACTGCATTATTAGCACCATAGTGTTGCTAATTAATGGTTTCAGGTTACTAATTCAACTTCAAACAAATTCAAACTTTGCCTGTAAATTTTTTCACTTATTATTTATACGAGAGGTTTGTATTTTTTCGAATAATTTCAAAAACACGACAGCGTAGCTGGAGTGTTTTGGGTTGATAGTTGTTCGAGTTAAATTGCCTTTTGGGTAATAAATTTTGTGTTGCAGAAAACATAGAAATTATTCAGAAAAAATATGAGATTCGATTGTAATATGGTAAGATAATTTAATGAATAAAACATAAGTTCCTATAATTCATATTATTTTATGTATTTAATATTTCCTTACTATGGTTTTAAAAATAGTTTAATCAATTAAAGTTTGTGTTCCATTTTTATCGTGTTTATACATAATAATATACAATGAAATGATCAATAAAAAATTTCCTATCATTTTGTAAATCATTTTTCTTGGATGTTTATTTTGTAAAAAATCGTAATAATTTGAAAATTATTGATAACTAGCCGTATACCCACCAGATAGGATTTACCATTGGCAACATCTCTGGATATCAGTCAGTGTCAAAGATTTATTAAATACTAGCCGTATACCCGATGGGATTTCCCATCGACAAGAACATCTTTTTATTAGGTACTCACTTTTAATGTTTTTCAAAAGTCTAAATCAATATCCACGTTTCTAACCTTAGGGAATAAATTTCCAAAAACGTTTACAAAACTGACTTTTATTTATAAATAGAAGCCTAAACGCCAATTTTCATATCTCCTGTGCTAAATTTCATCCTTCTAAACCTAACAGTTTAGGCTGGGCGTTGTCTGTCAATCAGTGTTAAAGATTTATTCAATAATATATTATTGATTTTAAAAGCCATAGTAACATATTTTTATACACCACTAACTTCAAAAATAAAAAATTTACATACAAATTTTCATCCTCCATTAAACCCACTTAGGGGGCGAAATTTCAAAAATCCTTTCTTAGTGCTCATCTACGTTACATAAGGAACTCCTATGCAAAATTTCATTTTTCTAAACACAACGGTTTAGGTTGTGCGTTGTCTGTCAGCCAGTCAGTCAGTGTTAGAAATTTATTAAGTAGATTATTTATTTTAATAGCCATAGTAACATATTTTTATATCTCGTAACTTCAAAAATGACGAATTTCCATACAAATTTTCATCCCCTATTTAACACAGTTGGGGGAATAAATTTTCAAAAATCCTTTCTTAGTGTTCATCTACATTATATATGGAACTCCTGTGCAAAATTTCATCTTCATTCGTATTCCTTTTATTTTAAACTTTAACAATCAAATACATAAAAATACATTGTATTTCAGTTGATGGGACATTACGGTAAGGTGAGGAGTGTTTATTACGGTATAACAATATAAAAAATAAACATAAAATATGTTGTAATGTGATACAACACCACCTTTGACTACATAGGTACCTACGTCACTGTGTCAATTTTTTGTTTATACAATAAAAATGACTAATTTTGAAAGATTTCGTGCCGTAATCATAAAAAAAAAATAAAAATAAAACAATAGACAAAATATAAATACAAATGTATCAGTTTCAATTTAGCATTACAATGAAAATTATTCTAAATACCTATGCGTATGCGCAAATGTTAATTTTTGCATATCATCGGGTGATGCAAAAATTATTGCAAATAAGTAATCTGTCGTGTTATGACAATCTCACGTATCTTGAGATACAGCCACTGAGCGTAACAATTTTTGAAAGATTTTATTAAATCAGTATAAATCTAGAGCCAGCGGAATAAGCAAGTTAAGTCCAAAATTTGGTATTCAACAGTTTAAATTCAGTCAAAAAATGTTTAAAATTTATAGATACAATTATTTTTGGAATTAACTAAATTTTGAAAAATGCTTGTGAGAGGCCTAAACACGGTAGTTAGGATTAGGCAAGAGTTATTAGAGTATTATGAGGATAGAATATAGACAGCGCATAAAACCAGTTTGTAGGATATTTCAATGATGCACTTATAGCGGTGTGTGTGACATGAGGCACATAATGTGCTATCTATTATTCAGTAAAAACAGCACCATATTTATTAAAAGACATCAGCTTTTTCTCAAAAAAAGTTAAATTTTATTATATTTGGGTAATAATTATTCCAAAAAGTGTTAAAAAATAATTATGGGCATCACAAAGCAACAGTTGGTCGTATTTTGAGCGTATATTGAGGCTTCATCTAATAAGTTCATTTGCCTACGTTTGCCGAATTTTTTAAGAAACTGAATCATTCAACATCACTTTATTATAGTGTACCTATTTCGGAAATCAATTCTAACGGTTTGAAATCGATGAAACACTTTTAATTGTTTTTTTATTAATCTTACATTAGTATAAATGATACCACATACATACGTACAAATTTATAGATTTATTCAACAGTCCTACCAGTCCGTCCGTCCAACTGTCAACAACAATAAAATACATATAGATGGCGTGTCCTAGAAAATTTACAAATAAATAACAATTCACAAAAACGGTATTCTCAAATATTTTACAGGTAATGTATGTAATAATTTATATTGTTGTGGGTGTGATAGAGATATTCAAATACATATATGTATGTACCCATACATCGCTGTCGTCTAAAATTTAATATGTAGAAGAAAGAAGTCGTCAAAAAGGTGATTTTATTTCATATATATAGTGAATTGTGTTAATAGATCAATATTATACCGAACACTATCGTTATTCGTTACATACATACTTTAAATCGGGTGTTTCAAAAATTTTCAAACAAATCAGTAATAAAAATTAAACTATGGGTAACTTCAAAAATGTAAACTTTACCGCATCGATACAGCATCATGACTTTTCTGATACGTCTAATACTACATGATGCGCTGCTGATGCTCTCTTGAAATTTGATGCACATTAGATGTTTTTGAACGGGATATTGGCATTATTTAGCCTCTGATTTGGCTATAGATAAGACAGATAATGTAGCATGATAGACTATAGATAATATAACAATACAGTCCTTGTAAAGGTATATTATCTTTGAATTTCAACTTGAACTTACTTGAAATTGAAAATATTGAAATTATTTGAATAAAAAATATTACATACCTATTTTGAGTGCAAGATGTATTCAAATAGCTTAAACAATTTTAATCAAAGGTAAATACATTCATCTTTTTCAACAATTTGTTTTTCGGAATTATTCCTGTTGGTGTTAATTAATACCTACATAATATGGCAAGTAGTTATAATTCTACATTATACACATTACGTGCATCTTGGACACGCATCACCAAATTTCTTGATGCATTGTTTTGACGCATCAAATGCAAAAATGAACTTCTGATTTTTCGTTGTAATGCGTCTGATGCGTTTTTGAACTTTTGACTGTGCGTTAAAAGCCGTTAAAAAGTATTTTTATCAAAGAAAGTTATTATAGTAATTGTTTAAGTTTCTTACTGTCTCGTGATTTTGATTCACATTATGCATTTTAATGGCCATTTTTTACAAACCGCATAAAAAAATCGCACAAAAAGAAAACCGCACAAAAAAAGACCGCATAAAAAAGAGTTCAGCTGTACTAGAAAAAAAAGTATAGAAAAATTGAAACTATTAAAAACGATTTTATTAAAAGATTATAACTTCATTAAACACATACATAGATGCAATGATACAATTATGTATGCATATTTAAATGGGTGGATTTGAGCATAATGTCTCAACTCTCAACATACAAGTTACATTAAAAAGAATAGAGCAGTTATCATATCTACATACACAAGTAGTGTACATAATATGTATTAATGTTTAACTGTTATATTGTATAGTTGATACGATATGTAGTGTAACGCAACACAGACAATAAACAATTACATATTAGTTGAGCAGTTTGAGCCGTTTGAGCAGCGCGGAATATTATTGTCACATTGCATTGTCTGTCATACGTACACAGTTCATAAAGTGACACATCTGTGAAAATTATGTACAACACGGCACATATATGTACGGACATGTGTAAATACGTGGTGTACATACTTGAAAACACTGTAACAATAAAATTAAAAAATATGTGTGTATTCTTTTTGTGTATACATAAATGTATTGGAATAATCATATTCATGTAACGCATATGAAATATTACTTTATAGATTATACTCAATTCGTGTACAGTTGCTGACATAAATAAATAATAATATTTTTATAGTAATATAATATTGATATGTAGTAATATACAATTTTACTTAATTTTTTTTTTTTGTAAATCATTCAGAGTTTACATAAGTGACTTAGTAATGATTAAGGCGTCAATACAATTTTTTTTAATTTTTTGTACGGCATTGGTAACAAAAAATTTTTTTGGCAATTAACAAAAAAACTAATTAATTTTTAATTTTATACGTTCGATTATTAAAAAATAATTAGTACGGCCCGTTCAAATTTGTTTATTTTTGTATAAAAAAAGAAACCCGCAAAGAAATCTTATTTTCGACGACCTACAACGGTATTATTTTAAATATAAAGTAACCTTTAAAAATCTTTCAAAAAACAATGATTTATAAAATTTTGAAGTTTTTTTGTTATACTTAGTGCCGATGCACATATACGATTTTTGACCGTCTTTGATATTTATCTGAATTACGCGATGGACCAAGTGGTCCGAAAACGACATTTCATATTACACAATCCAATACAATTCTAACTAACGGTGGAAATGATTCCAGGCTACAAGAATTCTATTTAAAAATAAAAGATGATTTTTAAACATTTCTCTAATGCTTAAGAAAGTGTTAATATTTATCTGAATTACCTGGCAGACCAAGTGGTCGGAAAATGACATTTCATATTACACGACCCAACACAATTCTAATTAACAGTGGAAATGATTACATCCTACCAGAATTCTATTTAAAATTAAAGAACTGCTTTTCAACATTTCTGTAATGTTTAAGAACGTATCAATATTTATCTGAATTACATGATGGATCAAGTGGTCGGAAAATTACATTTCATATTATACGACCTCGAATGAAATTCTAACTAACGGTGGAAATGATTCCAGGCTACAAGAATTCTATTTAAATTTAAAGAATTGTTTTTAAACGCGCGAATGAGCTGGTGAATATATACAGTATTATAAACGGACGATCGTGAATAGTCCCCCTTTCAAACACCAGATGTCCTACTGTCATTTGACAGACACCAATATAATTACTGTACTGTCAATTTATTTCTGTCCATCCCGGTACAATTTATTTGTAGGTACATATGAGCCGTTTATTTTGAAAGTGGGGCAAGTCCATTTTTGAAAAAAAATGAAGATAATGATAGTTATAGATAAGACTTAGTATGATTTTTTTATCTGTGAACAATTTATAGTCAAAAAAATTCAGACGCCTAATATTTGGAAGACTGAAGTTTTAGCTCTTAACAGTATTGTAAATATGTTTATTTTGATAGTGTTGCAAGTCCATCTTACAAGTAATGTTCCCGAGGCCGGACCTATCGATTTTGATGAAACTTAGATATGTTGTAGAACAGTAAAAAATAAGTAACACGTATTTTTTTTACCTGCGGAAAAGCAGTTTGAAGGGGTAAAATCGTCCTTCAAAAATTGGGGTGAAAATGTAATCTTTCAAATATCTCGAAAACGGTAAGAGATATTTGAAAGATAAAAACTTAAATTGGCGATATTGCTCTTTCCTAAAAAGTTATCTATTGATATGTAATTTGTTCAAATTACGCCAAAAGGGATAGTTGGGGGCTAAAATTTAGGGATTAATTTTGTGAATAAGGGTAAAAAATAAAATATAATAACGTTTTATTTATCGATTTTAAATGTACTCAAAAAAATCTAATCGACCTGTCTTTACTCAATTTCCTAATATTAAATCCAGGGGTAGTTAACTACGGGGGTGCCTGTGTCGACATAATCGTACTATTTGAGTAATTAAAAACTCTTTCAGGGAAAATAGTTTAAAACAGTTAAAATAAATTTTCAAAATTCATTTTAAGCGACACTATAGAGGGGGTGAGTCGCCCTTTTAAAGTACATACTAATTTTCATACACTTATTTCTACTACTAAGGCACTGGTAGGGGGTAATAATGTCACAGTACGTGCTGCTGAAGTGGAACTGTCATATGAAAGTTTTTTTATTATGTTTATTTCTAAATGATACAAGTGAAATATTATCCATTTAAATTAACGATTACAATAATTCATTAATTTTGAAAGTCCATTTGAGTCCATTGGAGTCCATTTAGTTATAATAAAACCAAAATTTTTTTTAGCCAGCGCTATCAACACAATTGGATTATAAACTTACATTATCTAATACCACAAAATACAAAAAATACGCTGCCAATAGGGTGGGCACACAGCTTCCTCGTAGTCGTAAAAGGCTTTAAAACAGTATTCTACCAAATATACATATTATATACCGTGAAATTATATTTTCGCCTTGAAGTTTATAAAAAACTGTTGTAACTCAAAAGACTTAAAGGTTAAATTATAAAATAATAGCAAAAATATTTTAGAAACTAACCCCCAATATAACCTAAAAATTTGTGCGAGATAGGACTAGCAGTAAATAAGATATTGACATTTAATGGGACTTCATGGTAGCGGCATAGCTACCGTTACTCCGATTTCGATTGAATTCATAGGGGACCATATAGGAACCAAACTACATAATTTCTGAAAATTTCATAAAAAAGAATTGAGTAGTTCCGAAGTTATGCCACTTGGTGCAATTTTGGAATGACATGGTAGCGGCGTTGCTACCGTTACTCCGATTTTGATTAAATTCATAGGGGACCATCGCGGAGCCAAACTGCATAATTTCTGAAAATTTCATTAAAAACAATCGAATAGTTCGGAAGTTATGCCACTTGGTGCAAAATTGGAGACACACAGACGGACAGCCCAAACCAAAATTGTTCAGGAAGCTCTAAAACGTAAAATGTGCGTAAAAAATTTGATTTTGGAGAGAAAAAATTTTTTATTTTTCAAAAGTGATCACAATGCTTCCGCTACTTTAGTAGTCTCGGAAGCAATATGTCTATTAATACTTACCAATATTTTTAAATTGATTGAAACGCAAACCCTTAAATATCTCGTAATAACAAAATATGGACTTGCCCCACTTTGAAAATAAACGGCTCATATAGGTATATAAACTCACATAAAAGTGTTAAAACGCTATCAGTGTTTAAATCAGGCGTAAACGCGGGCATGAGAAGGGAACCGAACGAAGGATTTAAATGAACAACAAGACTTTGTTCAATCGAAAGCAATACACTGTACATACCATGTTTTATCCGCAGCATGTATTGCATATTATATTCTAACGTGTTATGTTTACGTTCAGTTCATATTGTATTGTTCATTCAAAATGCACTTGTTTCGCAATATGGAACTATGCGTGTAAGAATGTAGGTACCCGGTACATAATATATACGTACAACACAGCCGATAAAACAGACACCAATTGAATATGTAATAGACTAGGCACGCCGCATGCGCTCTCTTTTTATGAATAAAAATATGATGAAAATAATTGAATCATTCAGTATGTACTTCTACGATACCTTCGACCATTTTGGAAATTCAGTTATTACAACGGCTTTAGGAAATTTGATGGAAAGGTCAAAAGTCCCGAACCCTTGGATGTGTGATTTTTAAAAGCCAAAATTTTTGGTGGTTACTTACAAAAATTGGTCAGAATTCCAAAAACTTTCGGCACCATCGAAAAGAGCGGAAAAATCTAGGCACATACGATAAACTCGTGAACCATTGTTCTAAGTGAATTAGTTTTTGAGAAAAATTAAGAAATTTGCTGAATTTCTTTACGATAAATGCTTGTTTTTGGTCATTACAATAACAATATTTATATCTCTGTTTCATTTTTCACAATAAAAATTAACTAATTTTTCAAGAACGCGTCATCGCCGATTTAAAAAATTTTTTCACTGTTAAAGAACTAAACTATTTCAGATGGATATAAGCCGTTATATGAAATCCGTCAGTGTCCAGTCTTTGGAAATTCGCTATGTTATGCAGGCCGTTGTTGCGACAGGCGTATTTGTTCGCATTTATCAATTATATTCGCGTCGAGAGATCTCTATCTCTCTATCTAACATGCATTTTTTTTTCATTTTACAATCTTTTCATTTATATAAATGCGGCGATAACCGAATCAGATTAATTAGGTAATTAGTTAATTAAATGAATTTCACTAACCCTGTTTTTTTTTTTTCAACGAATATGGAAGTTGTTTTTGCTAATGTGCAATGCTGTGAATGTTTGTAACAATTTTTTCTTTTTACGATTGCAAACGTTGATTGAATTTCAATTATTACGATCGTATTTGCGGAAGTTAATTTGGGTGAAGTTTTTACTGAACTATACTAAATTACGGCTGGTTGTTACGCAACTCTGCGATCTAGAATTATAAATTGGATTATTTGATTGTCTATTTAAACAAAATTGGATTTGAAAAGAAAATTTTATAGGGTTCATGGCGGTTTTTGGCGTGATTTTTGTTTTTTCCGTCATCGAAATGTTTAGCTAGAAGTTTAACTAGATGTAGAACAAGTGATGAGCAAAATTAGTCTTGGTCTTGCATTTTTTTTTTTGCAAGACCAAGACCAAGACTATAAGTATAGCTGCAAGATCAAATACCACGACTCAAATGAGTAAGATCAAGACAAAAGCAAGACCCTGGCTAAACTATTTAAATAATTTGAAAGTATAATTAATACCGTAAAGAGAGAAAATTCTGATTGTAGAAGGAAAAAAATCGCTAATAAAAACATGCAAAAAAGTGAAAGATTTTTTTAGCAAGACCAAGACCAAGACTACATTTTGCAAGACCAAGACCAAGACACAAACTGCTCTAGCAAAACCAAGACCAAAATTATTAATGCAAGAACAAGACCAAGACCAAGAGTGCCAAGTCTTGGTCTTGGTCTTGCATTTGCTCATCACTAACTAGAACAAAACACTGTTGGACTTTCGTTATAGATATATTATGAACAGAGGGTAACAGAGGCCATATAAAGACACATTGAATTGATCTCCATGTACGTATTCCAATTTTGACTGATTTAATATAGAATTTCTGGGAAAACTTTTTGGAACTTCGATCGGCCCAACAATTCTTGATTCAATGTCCAGAAAAGTAGCTACGGTGATCCTTTTGTCGTCACCCAGATTCTTCTCTACCCGTACCACGAAACTAATAGAGAGCTGTCTCTAGAAATTTTCGCTGGGTGATAGGCAAATAGATTTTAATGTAAAAGTTTAAGACATGGTTCGGTAACCTGTGGCTTCGGATTGACCTACGGCTCCATAACTATTCCTTTGGCAACTATAGTTCTAAGAACGGTTGTCGAATCATGGTTTAAGAGATAGAACTTTTTGTTCCTTGATGTATCTATTTCCGCGAGACTTTTCAGTGTTTTTAACAAGAATGGAGTCAAACTGGAGGACGACATAGTCCAGTCCATAGGTGGCCCACCTTCCACGTTGGATTATTTGGACTGACAGCAAAAATTTTTCTTATTTTTGTGACGCATCTCTTCAAGGTTCACTCTCAAAATTTTGTGCGTGGGCTCAAGCGAGCGTAACGTTACCAAAATCTGGGTTCGGTTTGCACATCAAAAATTATTTAAAATATTCAATATTTTTTGGGATAAAATCGTAAAAAAAATTATTAAATTCGCACCGGTTGATGTGTTTTTTTATTAATTAAATTAAAATTTATTTTAAAATCTCTCACGATTGTTTTCTTTTTCTAATTGTGTTCTTAAAGAAAATTAAATGAGTTTATTTGTTAATTAATTATTATGTACCTACTATTTATGTGCATACATATAATATGCAAAACTTAAATTATTATAATATACATAATGTAAGATACCTGTATCTTAATCTTAACTATACATATAAATACAACACATAGGTAATTATTAATTAGCATAATATGTAAATTGTTTTGTTTTTTTATAAGGTCATGTGAAAAGAATTCAACCAGTTCCTTATATATATAAACAAACAAACAATAAACACGTACCTAAATAAGTTTCAATTATTGTAGGTATATAGAAAATTGGTAAACAATAGAGAAAAAAACATTGTTAAAAAAATATATACATACTGCGCCACTGTCTGTCATTTAGAGTGAAATTTCAAAAGCGTGTTGGACACGCAAAGAAATCGTAGAAAACGTGGCCGCATAAGGATTTTGTAGGTAGTTTTACGAAATCCTAAAAAAATATAAATCTTAAAAACTGGACAGAAATTTAAAATATCATTTCTCTGGTAACAATGATGTCAGTTTCAGTGCAAAAGCGACTCATTCCCTAAAATTTTTCGAAATAAGAATTTTTTAATTACTCGTTTTTCGTTGAACATCGTACAGAATCCACTATCGAAGGTCCCCGTCAAAGTACTTGGTGAAGCTGACTGAAGTCGAACAAGTTCGCGAGGATTTCAGTACGTATATATATATATATATATATATATATATATATATATATATATATATATATATATATATATATATATATATATATATATATATATATATATATATACTCGAACGCATCTAATTTAGGGAAAACAAAAATTTTACCCACTTTCCAGCATTTCCGTCAAAGATTTGGACTTGAATTTCTAGGGAATATTTTTTTTGCTATTCCAAATTTCTTTTTGAATTTATCCCCAAAAGTCACCGACACAACTTAATCGAAGTAATTTTAATTCTGTAAGTACTGTTCAGATTTCTTGGATTAATATGTTTGAAAATTATAGAGGGCGGGACTAGTGATGAGCAAAATTAGTCTTGGTCTTGCATTTTTTGCAAGACCAAGACCAAGACTATGTATACCAAGAGCAAGACCAAGACTATAAGTATGGCTGCAAGACCAATACCAAGACTCAAGTGAGCAAGACCAAGACAAAAACAAGAAAAAAGCAAGACTCTTGCTAAACTATTTAAATAGTTTGAAAGTATAATTAATACCGTAAAGAGAGAAAATTCTGATTTTAGAAGGAAAAAATTCGGTAATAAAAAAATGCAAGAAAGTGCAAGATTTTTTAGCAATACCAAGACGAAGACCAAGACTGCATTTTGCAAGACCAAGACCAAGACTCAAACTGCTCTAGCAAGACCAAGACCAAGATTCTTAATGCAAGAACAAGACCAAGACTGCCAAGTCTTGGTCTTGGTCTTGCATTTGCTCATTACTAGGCGGGACGAAAAAAGCCTGATTTTAAACCTCAATATTTTTGCAAAAGGGGCTAAAAAAATGGAAAATAGTATACGGAACCTCAATTTCATTTTAAATGGATCCATTCTGACGGTATCCCGCACGATGGGATACTTGGGAAAGTGTCTCTAAAAAATTAAGGGGGAAAATTTTTTCTGCAGCTTAATTGAGATCTTTGTCTATAGCATATGTAGGTACATGAAAAATTTTGTAAAAAAGTTCGTAAGACCTAAGATGTAGAAAATCTGAAAGTATATAACAGATAGAACATTTTAAAAAGATTTATACTATTTTTAAAATTCAACTTGAACGTTTTAACTAATTTTTAAAACAAAATGGAAAGACGCAATTTGTGAGTTTTAAGTCTTCATTCTTAGGTCCAACCTTTAATTGTTTAAAAATAAATAAACGCACGAATTAGATTAAGAAATTCTGTTTATATCCCCTTAAAGAGAAATCTAAAAAAATAAGATTGGTAAGATTAGTAATTTAACTGTTTTCTAATTAACAGGAAAATTAAAAAGAGAATCAATTTGATCGTTTTTGGGACCAATAAAAACGGAAATGGTTGCTTATTGATGACTTAAAGCGGATGATTAAAATGCCGAGAAACCCGAGAAACATCTTTCATATAAATAAATACAAACACATAAACACACACATTTACATAAGCAAGGTGTGAGAACAGAAACATTGACCTTTGTTGTGTTAAAGTAGCAAATATGAAAAAAAAAACAAGTTATCTGTAGAAAGAAAAAGAAAAGTGAAAATAAAATTCATAATATATTTAATAATTTCACTTTTAATATTAAAAATAATAAATAAAAGTCAAACTATGTACAGTAACTCAAACTCCATCAGCAGCACCGTACAATAATTTATAATAATAGTAATACCAATCTTTTTATTTGAATCTGTGAATAAAAATAATAAGAAAAAAAAACCAACCAAACTAATAATTAAATTACTTTTCTAAAAAATTTCTTTATTAGAACAAAACCAGTAAACACAATCAACAACACAAGAATAGTTAATCAGTCGGCCGATTGCTAATAAAAAGGACAATTTACACGGTCCACTTTTGTTGACTGATACGTTAAAAATAGAAAACAAAAGAAATTATTATAGTTAAAACAAATAACTGACAAGCACAACTTTTTTTTTTAAAGTAATACATATTTAAATTTAAATTTTTTGAAATAAAATACACCTGTCGCAGCATCCTGCGTGACACAGTGAATTTCTCAGCACGTTTCGAAAAACAGTTTACATAGAAGAATGGTTTTCCGCTCTGTGATGTGATGCGATGCAAAAAAAGAAAAAAATATCGAAAAGTTTTCGAATTTTGACAAATTTTCAAAATACCTATATTTTCGGGAATCAGACATGTCTGGCTTAAGAACTTATCCACGGATTTAGAGGACAAGAAGAATATATTCGCGCACAGTAATATTCAAATTCACAAAGAACGTCTGAAGAGCTATTGACGGATACTGTATGAATTAAATTGATCAAATGCATTGTTTCCTTCAGAAAGTCACTAAATTTTGTTATAATTCTTAATTACAAATTTTTTAAAAGTATTATTTAAAATGACGCAAAAATTAGGAATCAACTTTTAATTTTACAAAACTTGTACAGACGAAAAAAGATACGCACTATAAATGGTGTAAAAAATTGAGGAAACATTGTTTGGGACTGTTTTTCATCAAATTTTGTAAAAATAGTATATTCTGTTCGAGAGTTATCGTGCGGACATTCGGGGTATTTTGGAATCTCAAAACTGTCAAAAACCTGTTTCTATTTAGACAATGCGACATAACTGACAGACTAATGAATATTTTCGTGCAAATTTTTAGAACATATACAGCGATTTTCGGCATTATTTTTAATAGTTTTCCAAATTTAATCAAAATGTGGAGTAGTTAGTTAGGTATACTGAAATTGGATTAAGGTGTTAGTTTACGCATGCGTATACAAAATATTTATACGTAATAAGGTAAAAGACCCGGTAATTGACCCTGGCCCAGTTTCTGAACTTTTCAACTTTGTTGTAAATTAATAAAAAAACTATATTTTAAATAAGAAAAAAAAAAAAAATAAATTCTTAATTTAAAGTTATCTATTCTGTGTCTAATGAACAGCAATTTAAAAAGTTGAGAATATATTAACTAAATAAAAAAAATTTTAAGTTTAAAATGTGTGTAAAAATTATTTTTTTGGTAGTTTCCTAACAGTTTATGTTACAAAGTACTCATTTTGATCTGTGCAATATTCATCATGTAAGTATGAAAACTTAATTAAAAATATATGAGCAGGTTAATATTTGTTTAAAATTTATTTTAAAATATTTATAAAATACCTTAGAATGATTTTTATTATTGAAATATGAGGGTCAATTACTAGGCTCACTTCTAAAGTGGTATGGCCCAATTAAATTCTAACCAGTTTTTGTTAGTTATTTTGTTATTTATAGTTATCTTCGGTTAGTTTTTGTTATTTTTCATAACGTATATAACATTAAACATTCATTTTTATCAATAAAAAATTATTTATAAATTAAATTTTAAAAAACTGTATTTTTAAATTTAAGAATCAGAAACTAGGCCACTGTCGGGGTCAGAAACTGTCACATGAGAAATTTTGAAGGTCAGAAACTGGGTCGTTTTTGTCAATTTTTAAAACATTAATTTAAATTATTAATTCAATTCAAATAATTATTTTACTTGTATGACTTTATTTTGAAAGCCATAAACTAGTTGATAAAATTATTAATTGTCTCTTAAGTTTAAACGTATATTTATTACTGTCGTTTAACCTCAGCCGTCACTCTTAAAAGGTCAGAAACTAGGCCCGTTACCTTAGGTGCAGTGATATCGGAAATAGAATTGAAAATAATATCAAAAACCTGCAATTATAATAAAAAAAAAATATACTTATAAATCAATAAATAATTAGCGAACACAAAATGAGAAAGTTAATTATACGCAAAAAATTAAAAAAAATACTTTTATTAGAAAAAAAAAAACCAATAAAGAAATTGTATTTTGCAACGATCAACAACACTTGTGGTGTGAACGGTTTTCAACTTTTTATCTATATACCAAGTGTTAGTTTGTAGAGAAAATTATATTTCAACAAATTTAATTTAATAAAATTATAGAATCAAATTAGTTAATTACACAATTTTACTTTTCATATTAAAATTTTTGTTAGATGAAACAAAACACACGTACGGTGCCGGTGCGGTTAAAATTATAAAACAAAGTAATAAAAAAATTTATATTAAACATGCATAATTATAAGAACAGATGTTGTGGTAACAGTAACAGTAAGTACCATGCTATTCAAAAATTTGTTGAATATTTGAGAATTCGATAAGTGTTAAGGGGGGAGTTCACGCCAGAAACGGCTAATAAACTAATTTTTTTCGAATCTCGTTTTTTGTTTTTATTTCGTTCTGTGATTCTTTACAAACACGGTGATATATAAAACATGGCCAAAAAAATTTTTTTTTTAAGTAGAAAAATATTTGTGAGCCGCTGCACAGCCAAGTTACTGCTCCTTTGCAGATAACGCTCGCCCCCCCACCCTTGCGATTTGATCAGTAATATTTAGTTTTGGTGTGTACACGAGTTATAGTATGCACTGAAATAATGTTCTTTTATTTGTATGCCTTTGTAGACGTTTTAATAAACAGTGAGTAAACCGCTTCTTTTGTTATTATTTTTGTTTTTTACCGTTTCCCGAAACTTGTGTTTTTCCCAACAAGGAAAATCATATCTCAAGTTCTAGAAAAGATAGAGACTTAATTTTTTTTTTTATTTTGTCCATAAACATATTGCGCATAAATAAAGTGGAGTATGCTTTTTCCATTTGAACAATTGTAGCTATTTTTAAACATTTTTTTTTTTTTAATAAAAAATTGGGTTTTATAATTTTTAGAACTATGGGATTACAATTTTATAGTTAATTTTTAAAATTACCTGAAACCCATACTCAGCTTTATGCACAGGTTCTTTAGGAATAAAATAATGAAAAAATATTTAAAAAATATTCATTACTTTTTGAGATATGGCGTTCCTTGTAAACGCTTAAAAACTTGTGAAAAAGGGCCCCCTCCCCCCACTGGGAAGAGTAATGAATGTTTCAAAAATAAAATTTTCTATTTGAAACCATACCTAATTTGAAAAAAATTTCAACAAGCAAAATAATCATAAATAAAAAAGTTGTTTTTTTATTTGAACTCCTCCCTTAAGTTCCTAGTTATATTAAGAGGTTTCTTCTTTTTTTTCCTATTTTTAAAGTTCAGACCTTTAAGAATAAGCCTCTAAATGGATTTACGGTAATTCGAATTATTGTCGGAATTATGGTGATTTTTTCCTTATGTACTGTGTATCTTTTCAGTACTAAATTCAAACTTTTAATATAAATTACTCGAAACTACTTTTTTCGATACGGTTGACATGATATCTCAAGTTCTAATGCACCGATTTACTTGAAATTTGATACAGACCTTAATACTATCAAAATTGGTCCGACGTAGGGGTTTTTAGAATTTTTCTTTTTTACAATTTTTAAAAAAATTTCCAAAGTTGAAAAAAGGAGGCGAAAAAATGATTTTTTTTAAATGGATGCCATTTGGTGAAAAAATTAATTTTTTCAAATCGGTTACGTCCAACTAATTCTACATCCTTGTTTATTAAGAATTAACTAATTATTAATTCTATGTTTCAAATCACCAGGAGGGTTGAAATCACGTCAACTAGAAGACACCTTTTCTATGAGTCCCCACTTTGTCAACCTGTACCGATTTCAATTTTGAATTTTTTTTTTTTAAATTTTTATACATTTTTATACTTTTCAAATATCAGTAAAAAAACTGTTAAAAAATGAATAGGTACTAAATATGTTTACTGTTTTTTTTATTACGCTCGTAAAATCACATCAAAATCAAGCCTCTAGACTAGAATGCTCCCTTAAGCTGGTAAGTGCATGATGGCGGCTTCGAAAATTAACAGAGAAAAAATTATCGTGATCAATTTTTGTAGTCCGGGTTGAATTATACACAAAATTACTGAAACCTACCAAACTTTAATTTTTTATATAAAATTGAATTGAATTAGAGCATAAAATATTCCAGAATGCATACATAAATTTCGGGCTCAATTCAAAATTGAATCTGCAGTGGGAAGAGCTTTTGTTGAATAGGGAAAAAAAATTATTTCACCATTAAATAAATTTTAAGGTAGTTTTATTAAAAATATATTTTAATAACCTATGAAAAAATTTTCCTGCTATACAAAAAAATATTTTATGTGTGTTAAACTATAGCAAAGAAAATACATGGCAGAGAAAAGCAACTCAAGAGTTATAGAGTAGCAGTCAACCTCATACATAAACAAAAATGGTAGAAAATAAAAGCTTCAAAGCCTATGACAGAAAAGAATGGCCGCATTCTCTGCAGTTTTCATAACACGTAATATGTCCCAGTCGATAGGAAGGAAGATAAACTGCTGATTCTTTTTTATATCAGCATGCGGATAGGTCTTTTATTTTCTGTTCTCAAATATGGAAAATAGCTGATAAATGTATTTTACTTGCTATATTTTTTGTTTCTTTTTTCAAAATGTTTCTTTTCCAAATCGCTTTTACGATAAATATATGAAATGATTTGTTATTGATCAATATTAACATTGAATGAGAGCATTGAAACATAACATAACATTGAAAAAATATTTGTAAATATTACAGGGGAAATAGGAAAAATAAAAACAATCGTCTGCACGTATCATTTTCTTAACAATAAGGAGTATCCAAATTAATCTTCCAAGTGAATAATTTCCTTGACAGAAAAGATAAACATAAAATAATCATTTTTTCGTATCACTTTTGATAGAAATTTTATAATGAAATAGGTAAAAGAACCATAAACGTAACAAAAAATATATTCTATATAGTATGGCGTATCAGTAAAATGTTACGAAAGCGATTCGTCTGGGCAAACATTTGGTCAAGTGGGATACAGTACATACTGATAAAATCATAAAAATATAATACACATAAAACACTGTATATGCTGCTGTGCGTTGTTATACACGTAGTAGAGTCGAGAATAATGATTAGGGTACAAAAGGCTGAAAGGATACAATTACGAGTATCATTCTCCTTGTTCCGTTGACAGTAAATTAAGACTGATAAGACAAAGATAAACAAAATATAAAAAAGCAGATGGAAAATAAAAATTTTTAGAGTTTGCTCCATAAAATTGTGGAAATGGATAAGTGGCGTAGAGAATAAAATGTGAATTGTGATGTTTTTTTTTTGTTTTTTGTTTTTGTTACAGGGTATTTTAATTAACAAGATAAGACTGACTTTTTAATTGAACAACCATTAAAACTTAACAATGAATACACTGTATATTTTAAAATTTACATAATTCAAAACTATTTTTCATTACGAATATAATCAGACACGTAAAAATTTATTTTACTTGAAAGTAAAACGGGAATAATTTATTCCTTTCTTACAGCTATTCCTAATCAACGGAACAAGAAAAGTTTAAATCGACTATAATAAACACGGAATTTTTTTTTGTAATAGAAAATATAAAGAACTTGAGGGCATGTTAAGCTCCTATGTCAATATTCAATACAAAAAATAGGTATAAAAAATACACACAACAAAGACAGTATGAAAACTAGACTTGTAACGAATACCCAATTCGGCCAACACCCTAGTCGAATATTCGGCGAATACTTGATGAATTTTGCACTTTTTTGTTTTCAAATTAAAAAAAAAAAAATGGATTGCTTAATTTTCCCCTTTCAAAATTATTATTACGTATGAAAATTTAAACTGCCAACTATGTATTCTTTCTTTGGTAGAAAACCATAAAAAAGTAAAATACGGCACAAATACATAAAACAACTTTAAATAAAATATTTTAAAAATATCAGCTATGGTCTATTTCAGTTAAATTTAACCATGGTCCGTAACTTTGAATTTAAATAATTTCCGTTTTCTTGGCTTTATCTCTTTTATTATTGCATTTATGTAAATTTTAAATTTGCAGATAATTTTTAGAAAAGAATAGAAGATCGATTTGTTTCGAATATAAGAATTATTTAATTTTTTAACGAAAACTCATGATTAATTTTATCTGAAAAGAGGTATATATATTTCTATACGAATATCTTTTGAATTTTTTAAAATTCAATTTTATTTATTCTGAGTTTGAAAATTTTTAAAAATGTATGTTAAACGGTACGCATATCATGATTATGTAGCTGTATGCGCGTGTATTTGTGCATTATAGTAACAGTTAGCAGGGAATATTATTTAAAGTTTTACATACACATTATACATACATAATTTAGGAATATTTGTTTTGTCTACTTTAAGTAAATAAATGCGTCAAATTTCTTTTTTTCCCATTATTCGGTATTCGGCCGAATACGACGAATAACGAATGGTTGCCGAATATTCGTTGCCAGCCTAATGAAAATTTTTATAAATGTAATATTTAAAAAATGTGTACCAATATACCAAAGGAGTACATTTATAAATTTCAGTGAAAATCATTTTTCATTAAATTCATAGCCAATTTATACAAAATGTTACGTTTAGGCAAACGTAACCGCAATATCGGTAAAAATATTATCTTGTTCCCCCATTCTGAAATCTATTTGGATGAACTGGTTGGTCGTCCATTCTATATATTATAATGAAAAAACTTCCTGCGTAATAGCCGAACCATCCACTGGGCTCAAAATTGTTTTTATTAAAATAGTAAAAAAAAATCTGTAACATAAGATTTGTTATAAAAATATTGTAACGGGTGTATCAGTAAAATTCTATGAAAAAATAATTCACCAATATAAAACATTCTTTGTTCATTGGCCAGTTACTATAATAAGTGTGTGTGCAAAATTTCAAAACAATCTATATAGTAGTTTTTCGAGGAAATCGCGTTTAATTTTTTTTTTTTTTAAATAAAAAAATGAAAGAGTAATATTTGTAGAACTTACACAGAATCATCAATTATAGGTACATATAATCGCTCTATTCAATAGCGGCAGTTCGATGAGGTGTAGCTGGGAGCAAAAAGTTATACTCGAAATCGAATCTTATGAAATTTTATAAAAATACGCTGCCAACGGGCTGTGGCACACAGCTTCCTCGTACTCGTAAAAGACTTTAAAACAGTATTCTACCAAATAGGTATACACCGTGAAATTATATTTTCGCCTTAAAGTTCATAAAAAATTGTTGTAACTCAAAATACTTAAAGGCTAAATTATAAAATAATAGCAAAAATATTATAGAAACTAACCCCCAAAATACCCTAAAAATTTGTGCGAAATGGGATTAGCAGTAAATAAGATATTGACATAATGGGATTTCATGGTAGCGGCGTTGCTACCGTTACTCCGATTTCGATTAAATTCATAGGGGACCATCTTGGAACTAAACTGCATAAATTCTGAAAATTTCATAAAAAGAATCGAATAGTTTAGAAGTTATGCCACTTGGTACAAACTGGCGGCAGACAGACGGACAGAAAGACGGACGGACAGACACCAATCTAAAATTGTTTAGGAAGCTCCAAAACGTAAAATGTGCGTAAAAAATTTTATTTTGGAGGGAAAAATTTTTTTATTTTTCAAAAGTAATCACAATGCTTCCGCTACTTTAGTAGTTTCGGAAGCAAAAAAAAATGCAATAAGAAAGAAACAACGTTCCCGAAAATACTAAGTGGACTAGTTTTGAACTCATGACCTTCCACGAATTCCATTTTGACCTATTTTAC
Organism: Brachynemurus nebulosus; assembly: GCA_035578155.1. Lineage (NCBI taxonomy): Eukaryota > Metazoa > Arthropoda > Insecta > Neuroptera > Myrmeleontidae > Brachynemurus > Brachynemurus nebulosus. Next base: position 74,165,817 of record JAPWDM010000002.1, on the reverse strand, counting down.
CTCCTCCGTTTCTCCTCTCACCAGCTACGTAGTTTATGGTCGTTCCCTAATCATTACTAAACGCCCTCTATGGATCACATATCGAACTTTATCGAAATTGAGATTTTTATTGCAAGCAACATTTTAAACTGTAACGGACCAAGCAGTGTTAACGTTTTTCTCCAAAATTCGTTAATTAACGAGTTATACAATTGCTTAGCTTATCGTTAATACAACACATTTTCACATTTTAGCGTAACCGACAATTAGGGATGATCGATATTAGAAAAACATCGATGTTAACATCGATTCAAGAGTATCGATATACGATATATATCGAAAGAAAGACATCGATGTTTATGAAGCAAAATAAACAACCGTTATAATCTATTATTTTATTTATTAAAAATTAACATTGCCCAGTATTTATGTGGTACACTTTGCAAAAAAAAATCACTTTATTAGAAGTTTCCCTTTTAATTTGTTCCTTTGTTGATACAAATGCTGCCCAGCAAGTCTCTCTGAAGCTGTTGAAGTTGCTGTGAAACACAAATATTTAATGGCAATTTTTTTCAAGTTTGGATAAGTGGACCCTAGAACTTGCCATAAAAGTAATGGATCTGATTTTAAATCAGCTACAGGACTTTTTAAATACTGGATAGCTTAGAGTAATATCGATGTTTCGATATTATTCTCGTAACATCGATGTGTCGATATTACCGAGGACATAACATCGATGTTTTTACATCGATGTTTTTCCCCTAAACATCGATGTTTTTCTACCATCGATGAATATCGATCATCCCTACCGACAATAACCATCTTTATCGTAAGGTTAGGCGTAATAAAATTAAGACAGCAGAAATAAAGCGCCATACAAATATTTAAAAAATCCTTTTTCTATAAAATTTGATATTTTACATGTCGGTTACGCTAAAATGGCGGTAATGGCTCGATATTATATTTAAAAATTAATTGCGCAACATATTTCAGCATAATATTATGCAATATTTTAAGGAGTCAGTCGTTTTAAGAAGAACACTCGATATAAACCAAACAAATTATTAACAGTGTTTCCACCCATATAATTTTCAACAGTACGTAAAAGAAAACTCGGGAAAGAAAAGGAATGAATGATAAGAAAATTACAAGGAAAATGGAAAATATGTCGAGTGTGCACGTGTATATGAATGTATGGTATGGTTTATATCGCCTGTACATGACGGTGTATATAGTCTACGAATTGAAAAAACGTCCATACATACTTCTTTCTATAGTTTTTTTTTTTTTATAGTTGGCTAAACAATAAAATGAGAAATGTATCGACTTTGATTGCATAGTACAGTCGATCCTTTTTTTGTGCGGTGGAAGGGACCGCATAAAAAAACTGCACAAAAAAAATATATTCAAAAATATTTTAAATAGCTATAAAAAGTATAGTTCGATCCAGATTGTACAAAAAACTTTTTTTGTGCGGTTGGTCGGGACCGCATAAAAAAAGTTTCATCGAAAAAACATCACTCAAAACGCTTAAAACTTAGAAATTTCCTTAGAAGTTGCTTCTATAAACAAGATAAAGCATTAATTTACACGTAGAAACATTTTATTTTAATTTTATAATATTATGAAAATTTTGAAAAATACATCTGTAACAAAATTAAATGATGCAATAACTTATGCTCTTATGCAATGTATTGATTATTAAATGCTTAAAAGTCGTTAAAAAGTATTTTTATCAAAGAAAGTTATTACAGTAATTGTGTAAGTTTCTTACTGTCTCGTGATTTTGATTCACATTATGCATTTTAATGGCCATTTTTTACAAACCGCATAAAAAACCGCACAAAAAAAGACCGCATAAAAAAGAGTTCAGCTGTATTTCATTCATTTCGTGTTTAAGTTTTACTGTGAAACGATAATTTTTATCGACGTGACGTGACCTTAAAACAAACATGAATATAAATGTGAAATTTTAGATAACCACACAATTTTCATTTTTTTTTGGAGATCAAACTATTATATTACGCCCGACATTTTCTTATGGAAGGGAAGCACGTTTGTGTTTCTTTTGTTGAAATTTCCCCCCATAAGTAGACCTGACGAGCAAAAAAAAAAAAAAATAAATTTTATGGGGACCTCTATTTATTGTATGAAAAACTAAATCTTAAATACTGATTCAAATATTCAAAATAGATAGTCTGACAGGCGGAGCTTCAAAAAACCGGGCCCTAGACATTTGTCTCATTTGTCAATGCGATGATCCAGTCCAGATTGCAAATATTATGTTAGTCGTAGATAAAGTACAGTATGCAACTCGATTGTAAGGCATATTAGACACGCACACACCACTGTGTGCCTTTTGCGTAACTTTTTCGCTCGTGTATCATGCAATTTATAACCTCAATTACGTAATATAAATAAACTATCCTTATACAAATGACAAAAAATTTTTTGGTCCATACTTCAACTAAATCATTCAACTGAAACATACGTTGATTCCTTATGGATGCTGGTTCTCATCTGATGGGATTTAATCTTGAACTCGGTATGAAAATAATTTATCTTTATTAGTGACTTCGCACGCTCATCATAACCAATAATTGATTACGAGATCGCCATAGAAATTTTCACTTCGGTCGTATGGTCTTAAGCACACACACAGAAATTTTTTTTTTTGCTATCTAGACTGAACTATTAATAAATTTTGTCGAGTCACGAATAATAAATTCATTTGCGATTTGTATGCAAAAATGCAAGATAAGTGCATAATTAAAATGAGTTATGTAATTAAAAAAAAAAAAAATTGTTAGAAAAAAGTAACTTTTGTTTCCAGGAATATTATTTTCTCTATTTTTATATTGTACATAGGCAGATAGGTATATACGATGATATCGTATAATATATCTATGTATGGATAAAAGTTGAATGACCCTTTAGTGAGTGAGTGAGAGCAGCAGTAGTAGCAAAATTACAGGCGCACGGCGAGTTCGATCGTTCGCATACTTTACGTATAGGTATACGAAATATTCTATGTAGTTGTTGCAAATGTGGTGTTTACGTTATTACACTTTTAGGTTCATAGAGGGTGCGAAATCTGACAGATATTGTTGTGTTGTATTGCAGTATAAATAGAGATGCGATTCGCTTAAAAAAGAAAAGATTGCTTCACTCTACTTCACTTCAGTTATAACTTTAACGTCGAACAGAAACTTTGTAAATATCGCTATAAACATTTTATTTGCAAGTACAATGAAACTCAAAATTTCGGTCTATGCAAGTTGTTTAAGCACGGTTGAATGTAGCCTTTTGTATGACTTCTTGAAGTGGAAACTTTTATGACAAGGTTGATCCTGCGTGAGAGTGTACTGAAATGTGTAATGGTCGAGAACGTAACGAAAACGATAATTTTTTGGCTGTAATAAAATTCGTAATTGTAAAATAATTTATATTTTATGCTGCACAAATTATTTAATTTAACCGCAACATTCTTGATGTCATATTTTGTATAATGAATTTTTTTCTTATAGGCAGCGTGCGAAGTATATGGTGGGGACAATTAAATCGATTGCAGCGTGAGTAGTGGAGAAAACAAGCATTAATACGGGCTCATATGTGTTTATAGTATAATAAAAAATATTAAATAAAAATATTTACATTGATTCACTTTGATTATAAACGCAGTTGCAACTAATATGTCATTCCTTATTTATCTGTCAACAGTATTAACGTCTACACGTCAATCCACAAATACAGAATTAAAAATATTTGATGTATTTTAACCCACATAGTCACATGAAATAATGTTTCATAAGGAGTTAAAGTTATTGGTGTTTGTCTTATGACTCTACATTAAACTAAATGACTTATGCCAGCATTTCTTAATTCTCGAATTTCCCTGACGTACTTCACCAGCACCAGCAACTTTTTCCTCTGCATAGTCCAAGGTTGGAAGGAAATACTGTCTTGATAATTATATCCATATTAACGTCGAAAATTGTTGAATTACTTTTCTTAATATAACTGTTATACTTCATCCAGTATTTTATTGTTCAAACTGAACAAATCAAATTGTTCAAATTTACTTATAAAAAAAATTAATTGTAAATAGCAAACATTTGTGTTCAGATTTTACGGTTTGTTTAAAAATAGTTTAAATTTATCTATTTCTACGGTTACCATTATTTATATTCGTTAATGAGCCCGGAAAAATGTATATTATAGATGTCGTTGCCATCACGCACCTAGCTTATACATTTTACATACTAAGAGCATTTTTAAAACTGAATGAATATTTTCATTCACTAAAAATTAAATAAAAATAACAACAATATTTTTTTTGGGATATATAAATTTCACGAAGAATTTTTTCAACCTTCTCCCAAATTGCGTGGACTAGCTTTATAGAAGGATGGACATAATGAAACCAATATCTTCTATTTCATAGCTTTTCTTTATTAAAATTGCCAAAATATTTTCGATATGTTTAATATCATCTTCAGTGGCTAAACATCAAAAAAAAAAAAAAAAAAATTTTTACAACGTAATAATAAACAATAACATCATTTTTATATATTTACAATTCTTCGTTAACTTATACTATTATTTTTTAGGTTATAAGCTACATATTGGATAGGAGGATTATTTATTTATTTTTGTAAAAACAACAAGAATTTGTGATTTAGTTGATATATAGGAAATTTTATGTTTGGAAGAATATCTATTTGTGTTAACGAAACAAACAAAACCTATTTTTTAATATTAGCGGATTTGAGACAGGACAAACTGAAACAGTATGTATATTAAAATGTTAAAAAATTTTTTTTTACAATCTTACTCACCAGAAATTATCTAAATTTCAGATTGTCATTCTTGGATAACAACCAACCATACCAACAATCCATTAGAACAATTTAACTAGTTTTTTTGCATTTCACATGGAAATTTGTCAATCGAAAAAATTTTTTATAAAATAATTACTTTAATTTAAAACAATTAAAAAAGTCAAACATATTTAAAATGTAAAATCAAAAAAAATTTTAAGAGAATTTTAAGAGTTTTTTAAAAAAAAAAAAAAAATTCTCTTAAAATTTTTTTTGATTTTACATTTTAAATATGTTTGACTTTTTTAATTGTTTTAAATTAAAGTAATTATTTTATAAAAAATTTTTTCGATTGACAAATTTCCATGTGAAATGCAAAAAAACTAGTTAAATTGTTCTAATGGATTGTTGGTATGGTTGGTTGTTATCCAAGAATGACAATCTGAAATTTAGATAATTTCTGGTGAGTAAGATTGTAAAAAAAAAAAAAATTTTTTAACATTTTAATATACATACTGTTTCAGTTTGTCCTGTCTCAAATCCGCTAATATTAAAAAATAGGTTTTGTTTGTTTCGTTAACACAAATAGATATTCTTCCAAACATAAAATTTCCTATATATCAACTAAATCACAAATTCTTGTTGTTTTTACAAAAATAAATAAATAATCCTCCTATCCAATATGTAGCTTATAACCTAAAAAATAATAGTATAAGTTAACGAAGAATTGTAAATATATAAAAATGATGTTATTGTTTATTATTACGTTGTAAAAATTTTTTTTTTGATGTTTAGCCACTGAAGATGATATTAAACATATCGAAAATATTTTGGCAATTTTAATAAAGAAAAGCTATGAAATAGAAGATATTGGTTTCATTATGTCCATCCTTCTATAAAGCTAGTCCACGCAATTTGGGAGAAGGTTGAAAAAATTCTTCGTGTAAATAAAAATAACTTCACGTTACTTTCATTATTATTACCTATCAAAATATTTCTATCCTTATCCGACTACTAAAATTCAACAAATCTACGGAAACCAAATTAAATCAAAATAAATTTTAAAATTACAACAACCGAAATCACATTTAAAATGTTCATTTAACTGATAGAGCCAAACCTTTTGACATATTTTATGATAAAGTTTATGGATACTTCAATCAAAATATTATTATACTGACAATGAGACATGACTGATTTCTTATGGATTCTGGTTCTACCACTTCATTAATTAATCAATTCTGATGAAATATTAACGCGTTTTACCAAAGCATTAGATCAAATTTGTTTTTTATATTATTTTTATAGTACAACACACAAAAACTAGAGGGTACAAATTGTGGTTTTGGTGTATTATTTAAAAAAGTTTTGAATCTATATCATCACACGCTACCAACTAAAAACGGCTATGATTATTATTATTATTACTTCTTGTACTACACTGGAATGCAATCATCCATGGACGAATAAACACGATACATACGGTATATGTATGTATACATAGATATTATATGTACAATGTTATTCAAAAGTATCAGAACACTTTCTTTTACGTATGCCTTAAGTTTTTTTTTTTGTTTAAATTTTATTTTTTGTTGAAGTATTACGGTTTGGGCGAATAGGTCGAATACCAAATAGTTGTCGAATATTCGTTACAAGTCTAATAAAAATGTTTCTAGCTGGGTTGGAATCATCTAAAAAAATAGACAAATTAAAGAACTGACGATGAAACCTATCATTTTTGGTCAACGCTGTACGAATATGTGGTATAAACATATAATTTTTTGTCTACGATAAAAAACTGACAAGTTATTATTACCATTATTATTATTATTAGTTTTATAATATTATTACTTGACTGTGGTGAAGCTCGTTACTTCGAAGTGGCTCTAACGTTTGAAATAATTTTAAAGCAAAATAATCCTGTCGCAGCATCCTGCATAACATAGCGAATTTCCGTTTATAAAAGTTAGTTTTTCTTGGAAACTAGTTGACATAGAATAATAGTTTAAAAATCTTTTTTGTGTTTTTGTCTCCTCTTTCCAATGGTGTAAAAAAATTTTACACAAAAATTTTTGAACAAGGGGAAATTTTGGCAAAAAACTAATTTTTCTCACAAAAATTGCCAAAAAAAACCATGTTGCGGGCATCGGACATGTCTGGTTAACGAACTCGTCCAACGGTTTGGGATTTCCAATATTTTCACCAAATTTCATAAACGTAAGATATTTCGTTCGAGAGTTATCGCGTGCGCGTATATATATATATATATATATATATATATATATATATATATATATATATATATATATATATATATATATATATACAAATTTTAGTGAATATTATTTTCGGTTTCTAGGGACCTCAAAACAAATTTCTGTCATAGTCCCGGAGTCAAGTCGCGTCATGACAGTGGCTGTAATAGCTGAATTCCATTCTGGAAATTCGCTAATATATAAGTATGGAGATATACATCATTTAACGTTACATATGTATATATAATATATTACTTTATAACGTTTAGAAAAAAGTTTAAATTAATTCTGAAAACTGTTCAAGCTGTAAATTTTATGCTTAAAAAAAAAATATTAAATTTTACATAACTACTTGTAAAATTTAATATATTATATATGACGAGTAATATTTTAAAGAATGCATCAAATGCATTCAGAACCGTAGAAAGTTTCAAAGCTGAAGAAAGTAGTGACCTTAAGCACATAAATAAATTATGGTGGAACCGTTGGGGAAACGCCTTTAGCACTTAATATGAACGGAACAATTATTTTAACGATATTTTTTCACATTGAATTTCAAATAATTTTTTAAATTGTCAAAACATTTAAACTGTCAGTTTTGAAATACGAAAAACTCAACAAAAATGCTGAAGTCTTGATAAATTTAATGGTACATAATGTTCTTAATAGTAACATATATCAATTAACGTAAAAGCCCCCATTATGGAACGGTATCTAATACTGGAACAGTTTTGACATTTACATAATATTAATGAAGTTATTTCTGAAAGAAACGCCTGATAACAAAATTATTATTAATCGAATGATTGTTTTTCAATTTACATTCACCTCGCATTTAATGTTTCCTTACTTAATTAAAGAAATAAATATGTAAATGTCAAAACTGTTCCAGTGTTAGATACCGTTCCATAATGGGGGCTTTTACGTTATTTAAAAAAAAATCCATAACAACAATAAAATTTGGAATTATTTAAATCCGGAGTTCAAAAGTGTTTTCAATGTTAATTATCGAGTCCAGGAAGCGGTACTTTTTCTTAAATTTTTTTTTTCAGCGATGGTCTATTTGGGGCAGGGAATAAAAAAAAAAAATAATCGAAACCATTTTAACGACTTTTTTGGTTCAAAAATTGATAATTCACATTTATACAAATAATTAACATAAAATAAATATTTATATTCCATTCTGATTTCAATTTTTCTAATTCCCTCTTATTTTTTCACGCGGGTACAATACGTTGGATTAACATCAAATAAAGATAGATAAACAAGTGGTGTTTATTAATTGTAAACATAATACATACATACACTTTGCATAAACAAACATGTATGTTAGCAGATAATAATATAAAAACCCTAATTTTGTTCAGATGATTGCATTTCAGTTGTGTACCTTGTACTCAATTTGATATAAAACACACGTATAAACTGCAATGTAATATGCATATGAATGCGTTTTGTACACTTTACAGGATGTTTCAGAAGTAACGGTAAAATATTATATAATCATCTTAATCCAACTACTGTTGGGATAATGTTATTTAAGGTATTTGGTGCGAGATAGTCAGGTATAAAACTATAGCTTGGCCAAAAAATTTCTTTTATCATAAATTAAATAATGTATTTAGTGATGAGCAAAATTAGTCTTGGTCTTGCAGACTTGTCATCGTCTTGCATTTTTTGCAAGACCAAGACCAAGACTATGTACACCAAGAGCAAGACCAAGACCAAGACTGCAAGACTAAATATGGCTGCAAGACCAATACCAAGACTCAAGTGAGCAAGACCAAGATAAAAGCAAGAAAAAAGCAAGACTCTTGCCAAACTATTTAAATAGTTTGAAAGTATAATTAATACGTAAAGATAGTAAAAATTCTGATTTTAGAAGAAAAAAATTCGCTAATAAAAAAATGCAAGAAAGTGCAAGATTTTTTAGCAATACCAAGACCAAGACTGCATTTTCCAAGATCAAGACTGAATTTTCCAAGACCAAGACCAAGACCAAGATTCAAACCGCTCTAACAAGACCAAGAACAAGACTAAGACTGCCAAGTCTTGATCTTGGTCTTGCATTTGCTCAGCACTAAATGTATAAATATTCTTCAGTTAATATATTTGTATACCACTTGTTTTTTTGAATTTCCGCGCGTTTATATTGTAGCAATATAAAAGCATTGTTGAAAAAGCGTTGTAAAAACATTGTCAAATGATGTTTATAAATTATTTTTCAAAAACGGCGTAGTGAATAATTTTTATTTGTTATTAAATATGGTTTGTAACTTTGTATTTTATAACATATTAAAACGAATTAACATATTAACGTGTTAAAATTACAAAACCTTGAAACCGTTTTTCTCGAAAATTGGGGTGATAAATTTTTTTTCGGTATAGGCTCGTATTATTGGTATTGAATTAAATAAAATGTCTAGAGAAGTTTCGTTAAAATCCTTTGAAAATCGTTTTTTGGACCAACTACCTTAAGTAATATGAGCTGTGGTGGTTAAAACAGAACAATAATGTAAATTAAAAATATTAAAAAAAAATCCGACTGCGTAAAAAGTGGAGGCATCAGATATTTATATTCAACTTGTTACAACATATATTTTTAAATTTCATTTTGTTTCTATCTCCAGTCGGTTTTGTTTTTTTAATTGACTTTTCTAGTTACGTCTTTTTTGTGTGATACGATATCCTATGTAATTCTCGAGATTAAGACAAATCTAATGATACCTCATTTAATAGAATCCATCCGGATGTTTGGACGTTGCAAGGGAATAAAGTATTCCTATTTTTTGGAACTCTTTCTATAATATCGATATTAAAATTTAGAAATGTGATATTTTTATTATTGTAAGATTATCAAAAAAAAAACTTTCGCTCGTAAAGTGAATGATCATTATTAACGATGGTTTAGAGAATTAGTGGATTTTTCCAAAACGTTCCGTCCACATTTTTCTTCTCTTTGTATACGATCCGAATTAAATAGAAAAAAAAGATTTACTATGCAATAAAATATGATCACATATTATACATTGGTGGCTTTAAACAAAGTGAAAGTGGTAACAAAAGTTTAGAGAAATTAAAAAAAAAATACACCTAAGTATATGTAAAAAGAAAAAAAAATGCATATAAATATTATACACGTGATTGTATATAAGCAAAAAGTGATTTAAATAAAATTTGTAAGTACAGCAGAAGACAAATTTTTTAAATCTACACTATTTTTGTGTCTGTATGTTTGTATGTCTATTTGTGCACGCGTCACGCAAAAATTACTCTGGACGGATTTTGATACCATTTAGTGTGGTGATGACTTACTATCTGGATCAGCATACAGTATACTTTCCACCACAGATTAAATAATAGTTTGTTTCACAAACAGTTACGAAACGAAATGACGTAAGAGTGTCATTTGGAATTCAAAAATTCCAAAAGGTTATCCATGTTATGTACCTAAATAATGCATAACATTATGCATACTAATACAGTGAAAATATCATCACTAAAGTAAATTTAATTTAGAAAACTTACAGTTGATAATTATGTAAATTATTTAATTTTGTCTAAGTTTCACTGACTTTCTTAAAATTTTTAACAACGATGGCAGTGGAATTTTAACTGTCATTAAATTTTTTTTATTTAAAGCTTGTCATCAGTTATTTTTGATATTTCCTTGTAATTTTAGTGTTTTGTGATCTGTAAAATATTTCTAATATGTATTTAATTATTATGGTGGCTTAAAATGTCTGGTGATAACTCTTGTGCTGCTAAATTTTGTTTAAATCATTCAAAACAAAATTTCAATTTATGTTTTTTCTGAGTGCCATTTGATGCAAATTTCTAAGTATTATTATAATTTGAATGCTTATGTAAAAATACGTTAAATAATAAATAATTATTAATATTTTATAATAATTCAGTTAATATTTTCGATTTCGACAGTGGTTGGTGCTAATAGGTCGTGACGATCTAAATTCTCGTGTTGAATACTGTCATCAATTTCGCGTTTGCTCAGTTCATTTTGAAGAAAGTTGCTTTTAGTTGTTCATATAATTTAACATGACCATTATCAACCCTCAATCTCACATGTACAAACACATACAATCATATAAGTAAAAAAGGGCAAACATAATTGTTTGTATTTATATAAAAAAAGGATAGAAAGTGCGTTTCGCTACTGCCTATGGTAATAATCTTTTATTTATACTGTGCTTTCCACTGCGAGAAATTATTCCATTTTTACGAGACAATAAAAAAACGAATTCAAGCTAGAATTATATAGAAAACTTCTATATCGATATGTCGCGCGAACGATATATCGCGGGTGTACGAACGATTCTGAGTGTAATAAAGAAAATAATTTTAAAAAAATTTCCTACCGGTAACAAAAAATGTAAACAAATTCGTAATCGAAAATCTTTTGAGAAATCTTCTACGTAAGTAGCAACTCTGCGTAAAATTTTGGTAAAACGTAATCAAATGGTTCTCGTAACATTATTTTTTGTTCGATGTTTCAAATTTTCTATTCCGTCTTGTTACAGAAATATTGATATCCACAAGATTTGAAAATACTACGATTACGAAAAGACAAAAATACACGGTGACTCATAAAAATTTGTCCACATGTGTACCACTTTTGGATACATAAAACCAGGTGTATAATATCATGTATACTAATATAATTTATGTTCCAATGTTACATTATAAATTTTGTCGCTGCATTTATGTACTGTACGACTGGTTTGGAGTATTAGTCATCTTCATCATGATCAATACACATCAGACATTATCATATTACACTAAAACCTCTTTTGGTGCAGAGGATCGGGACCACATAAAAAAATGCATGAAAAAAATATATTCAAAAGCTTTATAAATAGCTACAAAAGGTGTAGTTCGCACCAGATTGTAAATAAATTTTTTTTATGCGGTAAATCGGGACCGCATAAAAAATTTCATAGAAAATAAATAACTCAAAACGCTCAAAACTTCACGATTTTCTTAGAAGTTTTTTTTTTTTTTTTAAACAAGATAAAGCATTATTTACACATGAGAACATTTTTATTCATATTTATAATATTATAAAAATTGTAATAAATACATCTGTAAAAAAAACTTAATGATGGAATAACTTATATTCTGAGTAATTTCAAAAATTTGCGACAACCTGCATGAAAATATTAGACAAATTAAAAGAAAATTGTTCTACATGTTTCGATCATTTAAATGATCATCTTCAGGAAATCAAAAACTCAATTGTGAAACAACTGAGACAAAAGAAAACATCAAAAGGATATAACCTTTAAAATCAAGTTTTCTTTTGTCTCAGTTGTTTCACAATTGAGTTTTTGATTTCCTGAAGATGATCATTTAAATGATCGAAACATGTAGAACAATTTTCTTTTAATTTTTCTAATATTTTCATGCAGGTTGTCGCAAATTTTTGAAATTACTCATTCATTTTTACCTGCAGTTGGATTTTGATAATTTAACTTATATTCTTATGCAATGTACTGATTTAATGTTTAAAAACCATCAAAAATTAATTTTATCAAAGTAAATTATTATAATTAATGTTTAGTGGACTTTAATGGACATTTTTTTTTAAATCGCACAAAAACAGGTTCAAGTGTAATATATAGGTATAATATAATGAACCGTATAGCTTAACTATGAGACAATCGGCTACATACATATGAGTTACACCTTTAATCAATGAATGTACCTATAGAGGGCACTACAGAGAGCAGTCTGCAGTAGTGTGAGAAGCTGTCTGCCCGCCAGGAGAAAGTTTTCAAAGAAAAATCATCTTTATAATATGATTTGTTTTTGTTGTTGTGATTTAAAAAGAATGACTTACGATTATTCACTGATTGTTTAACATTTATTAAATTAAATAGATACTGTGATTTGGGTGCGTTTATAACATGTTCTCGGATGACATCAATAATTTGTGACATCAAAAAATTATAGATTGTTTTTCAGCGCATCTAACACTGACTGACTGACAGACAACGTACAGCCTAAACCGTTGGGTTCAGAAGAATGAAATTTTGCACTATGTAACGTAGGTGAGCACTAAGAAAGAATTTTTGAAAATTCTTTCCCTAAGTGGGTTAAATAGGGAATGAAAATTTGTATGGAAATTTGCCATTTTTGAAGTTAGTGGTATATAAAAATATGTTACTATGGCTATTAAAGTAAATAATATCTCATAATCTTTAGCACTGACTGATATCTTGAGATGTTGCCGATGGTAAGTCCCATCGGGTGAGTATACGGCTATTTGTATATTGAGCAATACTTTATTGTATTGCTCAATTTGTTTAATTTGTCCACAGTATACATGATGTTACACTATTTCACACAACTTAAATGATATTTAAATAATTTTTTTCTTAATTTTTCTTGCAAGAAACACGGGACTAAAGTGTTTCTTTGATCCCTCATGTAAACTCTTGCCCTCGGGCGTCCGAACACTTCGGATCAAAATTCACATTTTAGTCCTATCGTATAGAATATACTATTTAAGTCCATCTATAAAACTGGGTACTTTTCCTATATCACAGTATCTTTCTATACACAAATCAAAATGTAAATAAAAGTTTAAAAGAAATTAAATCTGTTACAAAAGTGTTTGATGATGTTATTGTTGACCATAAAATAATCGAATCATTCCAACAAATTTAATTTATAATAAAAACTGCAATAAACACTCACACATGGCACATGATACACAGTATATTATGTACATATGAAAGTTAATTAATGTCATAATGTCAACGAACTTTAGATCCTCTAATCGGCGAGAAAAAATTCAACCATATATGTGAAAAATGTCACACACAAATACAGACAAATATAGACATTTGACAGTAGTACAAACTGATTACTGATTAGTGATTGGTGGAGTTTATCATTCGACAGAATCTTACTGTTGGGTTAGACTTACATATATATAAAATACTAGATGCATTGCATATAGGTATTGAACGTTGTAATGACATTAAAATGTGATTGTGGGACCAAAAGATGTGATCAGTAATAGAAAACAAATGATGTCCGTGATTGATAAACTGATAATATGATTAACAACTGCACAATATACTTTTGAAATTAATGTCAATTATGCTGGTACAGTAGTGGTTAAATTAACCTTTAACCGGTAAGGTGAATTTTTATAATACTCACGTTTAAGTGATGTCTGAGAGACATCAACAAATTAACATACCGCGGGCTGGTAACATAGATAGCCAAAAATGGGGACCACACGTATATGCATGTATCAAACACTCCCCTTACGCCAGCACGGTAAAATTTGCCCTAAACCATAAAAGAATACACAAACGTTCAGTTAACAAAAACAAGCGGGGAGGAAGAAAACTGAAAGAATATATGTGTATACGACTCACAGACATCACCTTACCGGTTAAAGGTTAAATGTAACAGTTATAATATGAGAAGAATTAATACACTCTGATATAAAGAATAATCACATGAAGGAAAGAAATTCTGTTTTTATTGGACGTTTTGTGAAAAATACATAGTCAAAATTACTTAGAGTGCGTCCATAAGCCCTGTAATTTCGTTTTGTCGTCTTTTAAGCCCCTCACACACTCTATGTGGTGGCTGATGTCATTAGAGCTACAGGTGGCTTTTGTCTTGAATCTCCTCTTCGATGGAATGAAGTTTTTGTCTAATAAGAAGATATTTTATTGAAATAATAATTTTTATTTATTATAAAATATCAAAAATGCCCCCCCCTCCTAAAAAACACGTCTCTATTGTGAAAATGTGTGACCAAATGGTAACATAATCTATTTAAGGTAGCTCTGTGAATAATTCAAAATGTCATTTACAGGTTTCTACATAACCCCTCCCTCCTCAGGCTACATAGTTTACGGGTGCTCCCTTAACGGATGTCGACAAAAGAGGTGACTGCTGGGACCAAATTTTAAAATTCGGTTTCGTTCCTGAAGAGTTACGGACCTTCAAAGATTAAAATTTTTTTAGAGAAATTAAACGTCAAGTGAATTAAATAATTAACATTGGAAAGGTTTACTTTGTGAAAATCCATATTAAAAAACATGGGATCGTTGCTTTGTCACCTTTCACAACAAAAATCACAACCCAACGTTGTGGTTTTTGTGTTGTAACGTTGTGAGTTGTGTTTTTTACCTGAGGATGGCGTAATGGCCGAAAGTCGACTCGTGTTTATACGATTTTTGTTATGAAAAGTGATAAAGCAACGATCCCATGTTTTTTTTGTCAAGTGAATTATTCATTTCTGTAGAAACGGAAAAAAGCTACCTTTTAAAAGTTGGCTGTGGCAATAATATTTTCGAATAAAATTTTATACGTTATAGCAATATAGATGTGTGTAGTAAAATTAATTTGACCGAAACTGTAATCTGTCATTTACATTATTATAACCATGTGAATCACAACAAAAGCCATTGTATGATGATCCACTTTTGTGATAATTGCTGTTGTTAATTTTTGACTGACAATCATCATTTGCAACTACATTATTCAAGTTTTTTATTTCACTACATAGGAAAATGACATCAGCAAAATTTACACACAGATGCGGTTTAATCACTTGTTTTATTGTGTATTGTATTTTTTTCTACAAAAATTAGATTAAAAAACTTTCCTTATAAAAGTAAGTCACATAACAAGAAGTAGGGAAACTTTTTTTTAATTTATGGTTAATAACTGTTAATGCGCTATTAATAGAATTTGTGTAAGTTCATGATTAGGCAACGAAATTTTGCATATTTGCATAAAAATTTGGAAGATAAGGAGAAAATTTGAGTGTAGGAATGAAGCCTTTGTGTTCAAATTTGTCTTGTGAATCATTCAAATATTTAAAATGCAAGGATTTCGATAAAAATTCATATTTAATCAAAAATTTTTACTACAAAAGAAATAATCGATTTCAATTCGTTTCCATTTTTATTTTTCGGGGGTACAAAATTCAAATCAACCGTAAAAAAAAAAACATCAAAAAGATATTACAATTTTATTTACCTATTTCTTATGTTCTGAGTGAGACTGATTATAATAAAAAGCTTTGATTTTTGGATAGAAAAGTAAATAAATGGAAAAATGTTTTTCATCAAAGAAAAGCATCAGAGAATATGATATTATTTTCGGTAAACATATTCTCTCATTGTTCATTCGTCTGTTTACGTAGCACAAACAAAAACAAAATTTTGCGATCAAACAAAAGATAAAATTTCATTTAGAAAACAATATAATAATCAAATATTTAATCGATTTATTTTTAGAAACATTTCGGAAATATATAAACTTTTATAAAGCATGCACTACACTATTCGCAAAGTTCAGTTCGTGCTTGTTCGCTTCACTTCGACAAACTTCTTTCACACACCATGTTCGTACTTTGCTCGAGTCAACACGCCCGAAGTTCGAGCACGAAGCGGCTCACTACACTACTTGGTCCACTTCGATTACTTACGCATGTACTTAGATGTGTTCATGCTGGTGAAAATGGATAGTGACCAAGAGCACTGGGGGGTGGTTAATGGGGGTTATGCCCCCTCTCCCGAACAGAGATAAATTTAAATTTAAATAAGATGATAGAGTGGTGAAACTGGAAACAAATATAGGTTTTCGAAATCATTCTTATCATTTTTACCAAAATTAAACACCTAAAACCACTAGAAAAAATATTTCTGGCGGATTAGTCACATTTATAAAAGGAATTCAATCATTTTGATAGCAAAAATGAACAGCTTACACCCAAAGTACTCTAATTCAATCAATTACCCTAATTCAAGTCACTTCTGTAGAGCTTGCTTTTCAAAAGAAAATTTTTTTAATTTAGTGACGTCATCAAGTTTACTTTAATTTTTTGCAATTCCTTAAAAACTGTAAATAAATGCCATTCTTTCCATTTTTATCAAAATTAGGCAAAAGAGGATAATTGGAAAAACGTCTTCCGTTGGATCAGTCACATTTATAAAAGGAATTGCGTCATTTTTATAGCAAAAATGAAGAGTTCACACCAAAATTACTCTAATTCATTCAACTACCCTATAATTCAAATCACTCCCATAAAGCTCAATTTGAAGCAAAAAGCAAACTTTTTCATTTGATGACGTAATTAAGTTTACAACAATTTTTCAATGTCTTAAAAACTGTTAATCAAATAACAGAATTATTGGTTTTTGAAGTCCTTTCACTGTTAACCTAGGTTCATTTTTAGGATTTCGTAGAACATCTATCTACGAAATTCTTATGTCTTCGCACTTTCCTCAGAATAGTCCTCTGTCAACTCGCACTTCACGAACATTTTATTTTTCTAATGACATAAGCTCTCGCTTGCATGCAGTAATTAGGGTTTATTTATAATAATAAAAAAAACATATTTAAACCAGTAATAAATTCGAATTTATTGCTAGTTATTTAATAATTTAACTCATATTCATTAATTTTTACATTCATTCGTCTTTTTGTTATTTTAAAAGCATTTTTTTAATTATCGGAATGTAAAGTAAATGAAAAAAAAATATTGGCACCCATGGTTGTCATATGAAATGGATATTTATGTATAATTTACAGAATACTTAAATATTCTTTTCTCTTTCTCTGTTGTTTATAAACATGTGTATATATACATCTCTTTTTATCAGATTTATCTTAATTCAAAAGGATATTTTGATTTCAGAACAGCTAGTGTCATCTCTGTTCGAATTTATAAACTATAATACAGGCGATTTCAAAAGATTAACATATTTTTTTATATTTTTTCAAATAAATTTATATTTTACAGTTAATTACGGGTAAATTGACTATTCATACATGTGTCAGTATGTATTATAAAAGAGAAATAAATTAAGTTTAGAGAAAAGAAAAATAAATTAAAAATAAAAATAATTTTATTCGGAGATTAAACTGACAGATTTGTATCATAGAGATATAATTTGTTCATATTTTCTCTATTTTATTTTTAGTTTACAAGTTTTGGTTAAAAAGCCACGTGTGATTTAAATATACATATTCGAATTTTACTTTTGTAAACAGTTTGTTTTAAAAAAATTTATCACAGGCTTGAAATTGTTTAAAATAAAATTTGAATTCTTAGGTATTGTTATTAATTACTGATTATAAAAACGTGGTAAGTAAAATGATATATTTTACATATATTATTATTTTTTCATTTATTTTGTACTAGGTATAACTTTAGAAATAAAAATGTCATCTATATCTCCGGGTTAATTCTGTGAGCAGAATCTATTTCATCTGATTGGTCAACATCAGAAGACGAGGTAAAAAACATTTGCATTCCTCGGGCACGTCAATGTATTCTACGAAGTTGAATTTAAAATGCGTTTTCGTTTGACAAAAGCTGTTCGCTTCACAAAAATTCAGTTATCAGGTGACTAAAATGCAGAAACATTTAGAAATACAAAATGTTATTTTTCAATAAATGTTTAGGTTGTGTGCGGTACACAATTAAAAATTATGAACGTGGTTGCACGCTGGTCAGGTTCCACTCACGACAGCCACATTTTTGATGCATCGTTAATTAAAGCCCAATTCGAAAATAATGAATTTAATAATAAATATCTGTTAGGAAATAGTGCATACGCTTACAGACGATATTTATTGGCCCCGCTTTTACGCCCAAGGGAGCTACCAGTTAGCTGTTGTGCAAGACATTTCCATCCCCATGTCCCAGATGTCAGTAAGCCGAAGTATAGACAGGGTTACGAGGGCAATCAATGATGTAATATGTCCGCGGAAAATTAACTTTTCTTTGGCGCCAAGGGAAATTGCAAATGCTAGGGCAAGGTATGTATAATTTAAAGAATTTACCACTCGGTTATAAACTTTTCATTTGTTTGAATTGATAAATATTTGCATTTTTGTAGATTTTATGAAAAATACGGATTTCCCGGGGTAATTGCTGTAATTGATGGTACACACGTCGCTATTAATGCACCACTAGCGAGTCATACTGTATTCCCGGAGCATATTATATTAGGGTGTGCCAAAAAAAGTTTTTTTCTCGCTCTCCGCTCAAAATATCGTAGGATATGTCTAAACAAACATCCTCACCAAAGAGCAGCTCAAAATTCCAATTTTTAGAGGTGCATCATCGAACCTAAAGTTTTCCCATTTAAATAACACAGGAAAAACGATTTTTTATATTATTTACTCCTGCAAACTATGAAGAAATTATTTTTCCATAAAATGAATCAAAGCACCTTATTAAGCATTAAATTGTGGACAAAAAATTTCATTGAGTCAAATTTCTATCACCAATATTTCACTTTCTACAGAGCCTTAAAATTTAAGTTTCTTGAAATTTTACTTTTTTTACATTTTTAAGCTAAACTATTAAAGATAGGACAAAAAGTTAAATGACAGTTTTGTAATCCAACTGATACTTTACAAAAAAGTTCCTTACAAATTTTTCGTATTACAAGTAGTTACAAAGTTACAGACCCTCAAAGTTTATTTTACTTATTTTTCTCCAGAAAGGAAATTCAGCTATTACAGCTGGTGTCATGAAAAATCTGAACCTAAGATTATGACAGAAACTTGTTTTGAGACCTCGAGAAACCAAAAATGACCTTCATTAAAATTTCTTTTCGATGGTGTAAAAAAAAATTGAAAAATTTTTGAAATTTGGCCAATTTTTGCAAAAAGCACTAAAAATGGCGAAAAATGGCCAAAATTTTGACTTCCAAAAATCGGACATATATATCCAAATTTTAATGAAGGTCATTTTTGGTTTCTCGAGGTCTCAAATAAGTTTTTCATTCTTATTCGCTCCAACATATTTTTAACGAAAATGTTATTTCACTATTTTTTTAAAAAATTTTTTTATTATACATTCCAACAAAACCAAAACTAAAAAATTTAAAAAAATTTTGTTATCAAATTCAATATTATTGTTAAAACAATATTAGTCATTTAGAAGTACTACATTGTAAATAATTATTTGTATTTGTAGCCACTGGAGAAGGTATAAAATATATCGAAAAATTTTTGGAACAAAATAAAGAAACAATTTATTCTACGGAAGAAAGTCGGAGTATTATTTCTAATCCTTCATCTCCTTGGATAAATTAGTAATAAATTATTTGGGAACTTAGGTTTAAAAAATTTTCAAATAATATTTAAGCAATTTATTGTTTACTAAAATAAACGTTAAATAACATTTTCTTTTTTTCAAAAAATAAATATACATAAACCAGAGAATAAACTGCATACATATTTGACATTTCAAATTACATATACATGAATATATATATATATAAATATATATATATATATATATATATATATATATATATATATATATATATATATATATATATATATATATATATATATATATATAGGGCCAATTCGTATCGGCGTAAGCCAAAGTCCCTTGTTCTTATTTTTAATCACATTACACTTGTTTTGAAGCGCACTTGGCTTGCTTTTGAGATATTTGTATACTCCTATCTCACTTTCCATGTTCTAGACCAGGGGTGGCCAACCCAAATGATCTTGCGGGCCACTTTGGAAGCACATCATAATTCCACGGGCCGCATACAAAATGATGTGTTCCCATATATTATGTATTTTTTTAATACATTGGTTTTCACTACCTTGGTCATTATAAAATAAATATATTTTGTATAAGTGTGATGAATCTTGCGGGCCAAAAAAAGTTCAAGGTGGGCCATATGCGGCCCGCGGGGCGCGGGTTGGCGACCCCTGTTCTAGACTTTCTAGAGAGAAGGTTCAAGTATTAACGTTCGGTATACATCGTATACTGTATACGATGTATACCGAACGTTAATACTTGACCCTTCTCTCTATAACCTGGAAAGTGAGACAGGAATATACAAATATCTCAAAAGCAAGCCAAGTGCGCTTCAAAACAAGTGTAATGTGATTAAAAATAAAAGCAAGCGACTTTGGCTTACGCCGATATGAAATGGCCCATTTCAAAGGTTTGTTGTAAAATTCTTTTAATTTTAAAAATATATAGGTAACTATAACTATACGGGTTATATAATACATAATAATTATTTAAGAATATTTTTGTTCCAATTTTTTTTCCTTATCTTTTATTTATAAGAGATATAAAATTTATTATAGGGATTCTATATAAATGTAGAGTCCCTATAATAAAAATAGAGTCGTGACATGTCAGCCATTTTCTATCCGAAACAAAGCGGAAAGCTTCAAAATTAATTATCACATATTTGAGTAAATGTTTTTGAATACATAATTATTGTTAATAAGTTATGAATTTATGAACAATTAAAAAATTTTAATTTAATTATTCTTTTTAGGTTAAACTAAATGATTTTTGTCAATATTTAATTTATTTCCAATTTATTTTACGCAAACTTGGGACAGAAAATACCGGAACCAATCAGCATTCCGCACACATGTCACGACTCTAATGCTCTAATGTAGAGTGCCTACAATAAATAGAGTGGTGACATGTGTGCTGAATGCTGATTGATTCCGGCATATTCTATGCAAAGTTTGCGTAAAATACATTGGAAATAAATTAAATGTTAACAAAAACCATTTAGTTTAATTTAGAAAGAATAATTAAATTAAAAATTTTTAATTGTTCATTAATTCATAACTTATTATGGTTCATTTCACTTAAATTTAACCATGCTTCATCACTTTGAATTTAAATAATTTCCGTTTTCTTGCTTTATCTCTTTCATTATTGCATTTACGTAAATTTTAGATTTGCAGTTTGTTTTTAGAAAAGAATAAAAGATTGATTTGCTTCGAATATAAGAATTATTTAATTTTTTAACGATAACTCATGATCAGTTGTATTTGAAATGAGGTATAACAATAATTATGCACTCAAAAATACTTACTCAAACATCTGATAATTAATTTTGAAGCTTCCCGCTCTGTTTTGGATAGAACATGGACGACATGTCACGACTCTATTTATTATAGGGACTCTACTCTAATGTAGAGTCCCTATAATAAATAGAGTCGTGACATGTGTGCTGAATGCTGATTGGTTCCGGCATTTTGTATCCAAAGTTTTCGTAAAATACATTGGAAATAAATAAAATCTTAACAAAAACCATTCAGTTTAACTTAGAAAGAATAATTAAATTAAAAATTTTTAATTGTTCATTAATTCATAACTTATTAACAATTATTATGTACTCAAAAATATTTACTCAAACATGTGATAATTAATTTTAAAGCTTCCCGCTCTGTTTTGGATACAAAATGGATGACATGTCACGACTCTATTTATTATAGGGACTCTACTCTAATGTAGATTATACTGCCATCTAGTATATAATAGCAAAATAACACTCAGTCGGTAATTCTATCTTTTATTTAATAACTAATAAGTAATAACGGTGCCGCAACTAAATAATTGTGGACAAATAACCGCAACCAAATAACCGTGGACAAAATAACTGAATGACAAGATAAACTTAGACAAAATAACTGTGGACAAAATAACCGAACGACAAAATAACCGAACAACCAAATAAACATCGTTAATTATTCTTTTGAGTTAGGGTACATGCGGCTGTGATATGACTAAGATTTTCTTTGCTCCCAATATAGAAAAGACGGCTAAATTGCATTAGACCTTAGATGTTGGTATTTAAACTATTGCATTTAAAAACGAACGTTAATGGGTGAAAACTATTGTATTTAAAAAGCTAAGCTTGGGAAACATTATTTTGAAAAATCAAATAGTAGATGATATAATACCCCTGTCGCAGCATCCTGCATAACATAGCGAATTTCTGTTTATAAAAATTAGTTTTTCTCGGAAAATAATTGACATAGAACAATAGCTTAAAGAGCTTTTTTTTTGTAATTTTTTCTCCTCTTTTAAAAGGTGTAAATAAATTTAGCAAAAATTTTTGAATAAGTGAAAATTTTGGCAAAAAACTAATTTTTTACAAGATCAAAAACCATGTTCCTGGCATCCGACGTGTCTGGCTGAAGAACTCATCCAAGGGTTTGGGACTTCCAATGTTTTCACCAAATTTCGTAAATATTAGATACTTCGTTCGAGAGTTATCGCGCGGACACATATATACATATCGCGCCTTTTCTGTCCCAATCTCGTATCTGAATAGTCCCAAGTTTTGGACACACAAAAAAACGTATTTAAATCTGTGTTTTCATCACAATGAACTTAAGATTTATGCTAATTACACCCTTTGATGTTGGCTACCTATATATTATATAAATGTATACAGATAAGTATATATATATATATATATATATATATATATATATATATATATATATATATATATATATATATATATATAAATCCAGTATATAATATGTTTTTTGTATGTAATTTTTGATATACGAGATTCGGACGGACAACGCGCGATATGTATATATATATATATATATATATATATATATATATATATATATATATATATATATGCAAATTTTAGTGAATCGGTTTCTAGGGACCTTAAAACAAATTTCTGCCATAGTCCCGGGTTCAAGTCGCGTCATGATAGTGGCTGTAATAGCTGAATTCCATTTTGGAAATTCGCTAAAAACTAGGTAGTAAGATTAGAAGTTAGTTAGGTTAAGGATATAAGTTTTTTTTTCAAATTTTAGGTAGATGATATAAAAACTAGGTGGTGAGGTTAGTTAAGGTTAGGTTAGTTTATTTTTGCATATATGTAGTATACATATATAGCCAAATGGATATGAAAAAAACGTCCCAATATCACGGTGCAGATTTGGAAGTATTTTGTTCGTTTTTCGCAAATGCGACTTTTTAATATGAACCAATCTGAACAGTAAACACGGTAAACACTAATTGATGCATCTGCGCAAAACAACTGAAGTGCCTCTACCCAATGTCTATCCGTCTCACTTCATCGGAACCACTGCCTCTTATAGGGATTGGCCATATAGTTATAATACATATATGTATTTTTGACAATATGCTTCGACTTTGATATAAAAACTAATTATGTTAAGGTTATAGATGGTGACGTTAGTTAAGGTTATGCTCCTTCCTTTCTTTTTCTTATTTCTAAAATTTATAATTTTTTTTTTTCATCAGCTTTTCTTCTGTAGGAAAAATTGTAGTGATTTATATTTCGCTTTTTCAAATTTATCTAAAATGTACATAACCTTTATCTTTGGGCTTTTAATTCTGCAGTAGCTCTTTTAAATTTATCTTATATGTACCTACATAATCTTTATCTTTAAACATTTTTAATCCTCGTCCGCCAATCTCTGTCAGGCATTAAAAAGTTACAGGTTAATTTTAATATTAACGTGTTGATGGTCATAACCTGCTATGATGGAACACCCAATTGGTATATATATATATATATATATATATATATATATATATATATATATATATATATATATATATATATATATATATATATATATGTATATACATATATATATATGTGTGTGTGTAATTGTTGGCACGGTACAGCGTTGTGTCACAGTTAGTCAGTTTATCTTGATGTTGTACAAATTCAAAAAATATTTTATCTCGGATACTGAACTACGAAATCCTGCCTTAATGCGTGTCCAACACGCACTTGGCGAATTTTTTTTAAATATCTGCAATGTCCGCTCCTGATAATGACACTACTCGGGTCTCGGCCAACTTTAGCGAATACTTTGGCGAGGAGCTTCGACCGACCGAGAGTGTAGTGGAGGCATTATGTAACTAACATGAGTGCATGTAAGAACGTGTTAGAGTGCTAGCGAGCGAATATAATATGAATATGACGACCCACATTTAATGTTGAAAATGAACTTCCGAAATTCATTCATCATCTTTTTGTACATATATGACACATTCATCATGTGTAGAGAATGGAAATTTGATAATAGCAGTGATAGGTATGTATGAACGTACATACCATACATACTTTAATGATAAAGCAAACATAATCATTAGATCATCGATAGGATGAGTAAGATTTTAAAAAATCTAAAGAAAAAGTTCAAGAAAATACATAAAAATTAATCATTTGATTTGAATAATAGCTCCAGCGTGCAGAGTTTAAACTTTAAAGAATATATAAGGTACCTAAGTACATTTTTTATGATGTACTCAGGGTCGGCACTACAGCACCGGCAAACCGGACAATTGCCCGGGGCGGTAAAAATTTCGGACAGCATTTTCATAAAGTTTAACTAAAAAATTCTTTAAGACATTTTATTAAGGAATGTTAGTTATTTTTAAAACTTCAAAGTTATCAAAAACCATTTACAAAATTAACCACATAAAACGTAAGCTAACCGAACCGAAAAATAACCGAAACTATCCGAAATGAAACTTGACCTAACCTAACCGAAACGAAGACCAACCTAAACTAACCTAAATGAATCCTGACTCAGGGCCGGATCATCGCATAAACAAATGAGCTAAGTCCAGTCAACCGATCTATTTTGAATATTTGAATGAATAATTTTGGTTTGTTCGCTTTATATTTTTCTATAGGAGGGGATGGAGGGGTCTCGGTAAGAAAAAAATGTCTAGAGCCCCAAAGTGGGTGAATCCGTCCCTGTTAGATAATAGGGTACTTGACTGAAGTTACAAAAATATTCTAAAAGCATTGTTTTTTCATATCAGTTAAGTGAATTTTTTTTATTTTCGACAGATTCTGTAAAAAATCATTAAAAAAAATAACCCTACAATTTTAAATGAGAAAAAAGCGGGAAAAACACCTCCTCACTACAGTGACGTCACATTTTGAAGCAACTAAACGTCAATGTTAATATTTATAACCTCAAAACTTTGATTATATTCATAAAATGTCAAAGTTTATTTGAATTCTGGTCGATAATTATTGCTATATACATATATAAAATAATAGAAATATTCAAAAGAAAACACAATTTCACTTCACCGATGAAAATTATCAAAATCGACATATCTAGCTACAAAATGTTACGTCATATTCAAGAAATGGCGCGTTTTCCTTAATTTGAATATTTGTTGAAAAATGGTGATTTTCAAAATAAAATTTCTAAATAGTTATAAAATTTTTTTATATTTCATCATTAAAATTGGACATATGTAATGATAATGCATACAATTATTTAACATTTGACACAAATTTTAAATACAGTCAAGTACCGTATTCATATACTGAACCTGGACTAATATCAAAACGATATTGTATGAACTCGCGTGTGATATAGTATTCCAGACGCGTCGAGATGAATATATTTGCACATTTTACATATATAATATATAATATGTATGTATACACATACCAGAACATTCATAGGGTAAATGAAAAGGATTGAGGCCACTGACATTTAGAAATTAAAACATTGCTGGTACGTACACAAAAACACACAATAAACGAGGGCAAACCAACCATACAGAACGTATGTATGCCTAAATGAATGAAATTTTTTTTTGTAAAAAATGCTGGAAACGGGAGAAGACCGGGCGAGGGGGGACGACGAAATTATAGTAATTGAGTGATGTACAATAACAGACGCCACAATGTCTATCATGGCATCGCATTATATAAATTAGCCGACATTCATATAACTGCGGATATAATCAATTTTAATGGGAATTCACTGATTAATTCCCGGGAGTGTTTTTTTTCCCGAAATAATGGTTACTGTTTTCGTAACACTTGTTATGGCGAATAACGATTACATTTGATAGGCGAGCGACTTACTCTTAAAAAGATGCTTAGAATACTCTTAGAAAGATGCGTAAAAACGTTGTAAAATGATGTTTGTAAATTATATTTCAAAAACGGCGTAGTGAATAATTTTTTCATTTCTTATTAAATATGGTTTGTAACTTTGTATTTTATAACATAGTGCTGAACTCTTTTTTATGCGGTCCATTTTTGTGCGATTTTTTTATGCGGTTTGTAAAAAAATTGCCATTAAAATGCATAATGTGAATCAAAATCACGAGACAGTAAGAAACTTAAACAATTACTATAATAACTTTCTTTGATAAAAATACTTTTTAACGGCTTTTAAACATTTAATCAATACATTGCACAAGAACATAAGTTATTGTATTCAGTTAATTTTGTTAAAGATGTATTTTTCAAAATTTTCATAATATTATAAAATTGAAATAAAATGTTTCTACATGTAAACTAATACTTTATCTTGTTTATAGAAGCAACTTCTAAGGAAGTTTTGAGTGTTTTGAGTGAGGTTTTTTCGATGAAACTTTTTTTATGCGGTCCCGACCAACCGCACAAAAAAAGTTTTTTGTACAATCTAGATC
The DNA here is from genome assembly GCA_035578155.1 of Brachynemurus nebulosus. Classification (NCBI taxonomy): domain Eukaryota; kingdom Metazoa; phylum Arthropoda; class Insecta; order Neuroptera; family Myrmeleontidae; genus Brachynemurus; species Brachynemurus nebulosus. Next base: position 74,138,488 of record JAPWDM010000002.1, on the reverse strand, counting down.
GAACTATACTTTTTATAGCTATTTATGATATTTTTGAATATTTTTGTGCGATTTTTTTTATGCGGTCCCTATCTACGGCACAAAAAAGCGTTCAGCTGTATTAAATTTTTATCAAATTCCTTTGACACGTTTTCATTTTATTCAAAAAAAAAAAAAAAGTTTTCCCATAAGAGCCCGTGTTAAAATTACAAAACTTTGAAATCGTTTTTCTCAAAATTGGGGTGGTCTATTTTAATCGGAATAGGCTCGTATTATTGGTATTGAATTAAATATACGTAAATATCTAGAGAAATTTCGTTAAAATCCTTTGAAAAAATCGTTTTATCGATCAACTACCTTAAGTCGCTCGACTATTAGTTGAAGGAAATATTTAAAACGGTATAACTTTCTATTTACTTACTTATAATTTTCATTTTCGGTTATATACTTTCGATTTTAGCATAATGTTGTTAGATATTTGCCGATATTAGATGTACAAATACCTTGACCAATATATTATTATGTTTGTAGGTACAACTTCTTTTATCTAGGTCTATTATCTTGTTAATTATTATTAAATTAATCAACGCATTAGAAATTATAAATATGCGTGCGTTTTGACTGAATCAGATATGCACACAAATATATGCACATAATTGAAGGCATGAGTGGATGAAGGTGTTAGGTAACATTTTGTTTCAAAAAGTACTAAAATTTGGTCTCATTACGTCCAATAATTTTGTAGAAATTCAATAATAAACATGTGATATTGCATGGGAAATATATGTAAATAAAAACTTTCAAACGCTTCTATTGTAAAATTATAAAAAAAATGTTACATAACACCTTTATCCACTCGTGCCTTCAATTGTAATCAAACTTGTGCCTAATAAATATTATAATGCCATTTATTACTGGTGATCCGTTTGATAAAATTTCAAGTGACCTACTTAAATTCAAGTAGATGAATTAAAGTATAATGTGCAAAAAATAGAATTCGAAAATATTATTATCATAGCTAACTTACAGGATAGCTTTTTTCCATTTGAATAATAATAGTACAATTTATTATCTGATAAGTATCAATTGTTTATTCATATCTTTCGGGCCTTGGTTGATGCCAAGCTAGTTGTGTTTTTGATAACATTTAACAAATTTTTTGTTTGGCAGACCCATTTTCGACGCCCTATATTCCAGCTTTCAGATTTTTTCCCCGATATACAAATTGTCTTATTAGGCCACAAATGCCTTCTATTTTATTAAAATTTAATCAAAATCGTTAGAGCCATTTCTCTGCCAGTGACGAATCTGTCAATTTTCGGGGCATTTTCAAAATTTAAGTGCGACTACTTAAACCCCGTCCACAATAACTTTTGGGTGTATTCAGAGCCTGATTTACATAAGGACACTTGGGGCACGTGTCCCAGGGCCTCCACAAAATCGAATAAAATCTCAAAATTACGGAATATAGAACAAAAAAGGTAAGTGCTTTTTCGTTCGTCAACACTAATTTTTGGGGAAAATTTGAAAAACTTCGGTAAGGGAGCCTCCACAAAAGTACTCAGGGATCTCCGCACATGTGAAATATTCAAGAACTATCACATCTGAAGTGCCTCTGGGAACCCACAGAGGTAAATCCAGCCCTGGGTGTATTGATATCACCAGGTTGTGTATCTTGATGGACTCTAAGGTACCATCACAGTGTGATTGGCCGAAAAATAGTTAATTTTCACAATTTTTTTTTTTCAGATGGATAGGATGGAGAAATGAGGATAGGTTTTTTTTTCTACGATTAATACCACTATTTAATAATACATACAATAACAAAACTCATTTTCATTAAAACAATGAAATATACATTCTTAAATTCTAATGAATTAAATGCTTGATAAAATTTTATGTTAAAAAACTTACTTTTCAATAATAAAAAGTTGGATAATTACTAAACTGATGGACTAATCATAAATGTTACCATATACAGCTTAAATAAGTAACTTATTTTAAACATATAATCCATTAATAGCGCTATCTATCAATCAACGGACGAACTATATGGCTACTGCGGCATCTCTCCCGCACTTACCCTATAGGGAGGACCAAGTCAAAAATTTAAACCAATCTATATTTATTTATTTATATTTATCCATTAACCTGGTTGGTAGTTTTGAATGTTAAATACACTATGTCGAGTTGAGTAGAGTAGTGCACGAGACGACAGACGGACCGACGCGACGGACAGACGGATAGACAGACGGACGTAAACAAGTTCACAATATCGTCTGTTTTTGAACAGCAGGTTGTGTTGTACCGTGGTAGTCAATGACAGTCGGCAGCCAGATACTGAACGACAACGGTTGTGGATGGTTGATGACCTGGATGGATGAACCTGGTGCGGGGCGGGAGCGGCTCTGTTACCTCTCACTATCCATGGACGTATTATTTGTCAGGATAAACAGGTGGTGCACTGTTCGGACAGGATAGGAATGGGGCTAAAGTGGAGATTACTTCACTGTGAATAATATCTCTTCTATGTACATACATACATACATGTGTAATGTTTATAACAGTAATAACTCTCGAAATGGTAATTGGTACCTAATAAATACATATGTCTTTGCTTCCGTATCCTGGTCACAACAGCGCTATCTATGGTGACTGTGTGACCCTATTAGTCATGTATAATGCTTACAAATTTATTGACGTTTTTATCGGGATAAATTGAGTAACTTATTACCCTAAATGTTAACATAAAAACATTGAACAGTTTAAGGGGGGAGTTCACGCCAGAAACGGCTAATCAACTAATTTTTTTCGAATCTCGTTTTTTTTTTGTTATTATTTCGTTCTGTGGTTCTTTGCAAACACGGATATATATAAAACATGGCCAAAAAAAAATTTTTTTTTCAATTAGAAAAATATTTATTTTTGAGCCGCTGCACAGCCAAGTTGCTGGTCCTTTGTAGATAACGCTCGCCCCCTCTCGCGATTTGATCAGTAATATTTAGTTTTGGTGTGTACACGAATTATAGTGTAAGCACTGAGATAATGTTCTTTTATTTGTATGCCTTTGTAGACGTTTTAATAAACAGTGAGTAAACCGCTTCTTTTGTTATTATTTTTGTTTTTTACCGTTTCCCGAAACTTGTGTTTTTCCCGACAAGGAAAATCATATCTCAAGTTCTAGAAAAGATAGAGACTTAATTTCTTTTAAATTTTGTTCATAAACATATTGCGCATAAAGTGGAGTATGTTTTTCCATTTGAACAATTGCAACTATTTTTAAACATTTTTTTTTAAATAAAAAATTGGGTTTTATAATTTTTAGAATTTTGGGATTACAATTTTATAGTTAATTTTTAAAATTACCTGAAACCCATACTCAGCTTTATGGACAGGTCCTTTAGGAATAAAATAATGAAAAAATATTTAAAAAATATTCATTACTTTTTGAGATATGGCGTTCCCTGTAAACGCTTAAAAACCTGTGAAAAAGGACCCCCTCCCCCCACAGGCAAGAGTAATGAATGTTTCAAAAACAAAATTTTCTATTTGAACCCATCCCTAATTTGAAAAAAATTTCAACAAGCAAAATAATCATAAATAAAAAAGTTGCTTTTTTATTTGAACTCCTCCCTTAATTTTTGGAACTTTTGTGCAAAACTGTTGTCAGATATTGCCAGATTTGGTTACTATTTAGAAATGGTTGGATTTTAATGATTTTTTCTTTGGGTCTGTCCACGTATAAATGCGATTTTCGTATTGGTTAATGGTTAAATATAGCAGAGAAACAAGTACAAAAAATACAACGAGTTCTGTGTTTAAAATTTAGCAAGCATTCTCGCAAGGGTTCTAACAATAACGTTTATTTTCCGTTGCTACTGACAATTTTGCATCTCGTGTGTGATGAGGGTTTTTAGTCCTTACTGTGTGTGAGGTATGCGTTAATTACATAAGGGAGTCAAGTCACCGAGTCATTTCGAGAGCACTAGCTGCTGTTTCCATTATTATCAGTAAACAGTCCTTGTCTCTGAATTGATCATTATCATTCATTGTCAATGCGGTTATAGTACCGGTTCGTAACCCATTCACAATATTAATATTCTCTCTTGAACTAATTCAAAATGTAAAAGACCCGTATATACTACTCATCTACTTGCCCCTCTCACAGAGGCGCAACTCAAAAAAAAAATTGGAATCGAAAACAAAAACTGTAAACAAGGCTTCCATTTTAAAATTTGTAATTTTGATTTTTCATGTAATCATAACTTTTTTTTAATCGGGTTTAATCATACAAGATAATTTAATAAAGGTACTCATTTTAAAAATTCTTCCTCCTAGTCTCTACATTTGTAGAATCACAAATGATATGACCTTGAACCTTAACTTTGAGGTCAAGGTGAAAGTCATCATAGGATGCGCCGTAACAAATGGTGAAACTTTTGCCCTCATCGTTTATCCCAAAAATGCTTTCCCGCTGAGATTTTTGACTTTTTTATACTTTTGACTAGCCCTGTATATTAAAAATATTTAAATTTTAACGTTGTCTTCTATTTTCATTTTTTTACACGAAAACTATTAAATTAGGTATATCAAAAATTTGCATATGACATAAATTTTAGATCATTTCATTGCAAACAAACTAAAAAAAAATTATCACTCTACGATCAATAATAAGCAAGATATAAGCGATCTCCCGATCGGCTTTTTCTGCAATTTCCCCCCCTCCTACCCAATTTGTCGACCACCCTAGAGGTCGACGACATAGGTTTTCATACTCATCTAAGACCCCCTAACAATAATCAAAAGTCAAATTCTACCCCACTGTCATGCACACTCAATGTCACCTAGCACTTCGTCTATACGTAATATACTATTTTTCGTGCATGTTTTGATTTTTTACTACCATAAAACCGTCTAGACCCGGACACTTTTTTACATTTTTTGGTATAATTTTATGTTTATACATGTTTCCTTCATAGACGTCACCAATAAAAATACTACCATTAGAAAGAGCGAATATTATTTGTTATATTCCTGACCCATTTGTTTCATTATAAGTAAAAATAAAAAAATAAAAAATAATTTTTAGTAAGTGTCCGGGTCTACACCCCAAATCCGTCTTGACGCGGACACTTACTTAAATAATGTAATAACATGCAAACTAACCTCTTCCGTCGGGGTTAAAACAGTGTTTTATATCGTCTGATGTCTTTGAACCTGTCAAAGGCTTCAAAACATTTTGTGGGAAGGGAGAGGAGTCAATACATAGTATGCCTCTCTATGAAGTAAACATGCGATATGACACCAGAAGGAGGCATAAACCGCGTAATTCTGGCGGGAATATAACGTATGGATAGTGGAAGTTACAGCCAGTGCGAATCGCGGCCATAGTGTAATAAACTGATGTGTCCGGGTCTAAACGGATATATGTATATAGCATGTATTTTTTTTATATATACATCGAATATAACTTCAAACATCATTAAATGATACGCGATAAAATTCTGAACACATACATATCAAATTAAAACAATATGACAATTATGACGAAAATTACATGTCTAAGTTAGACAAATATTTTATTTCTTTGAAAAACTGGAGAATAGTAATCCTGTAAAATGAGATAGTAAAAGTTGAAATCCGTAGTTTTTATTGGTACAGCTGTTTAGAGGATGTTTTTCTCTCTCTAGTGACGTCAAGAACAAATGTTTATTGTAGCAGGTTAATGTAGAAACTACTTACTTTGAAGATTGGTGCAAAGTGTCCGGGTCTAGACTGTTTTACGCGGTATACAAATTTTCAATTTTGTAAACTCCTACCGATTCCGTGGGCCATGGGCAGGCACTGCCTTCCTGTACGACTCAATAGTTACGCCACTGCTCTCTTATTAAACGCATATTTATATGTAGGTACGTATACTATTTGAGTACAATAATTTAATAATGTATTCACCTTATTTGAATGAATAGTTGAGATCATAGACGGGAACCCTCCAGTTGTCGTCATTGTACTGACGTAATATGCATAACCATGCTGCACGAGCACCGGCCATGCGAGCATCAAACATTCCTTTGCATACCTTTAAATGGTGAAATGAAAGGATATAATATTTAAGGGAACTTACTTACTTACAAAAGCAACGGTTTATACACATTAAATACGTCCTAATGAATATTGAATGCGTGTAAAAAAGACAGATATATCTATAGCGATATATACTAAAATAGGGTCGTAAAACTACAAAAAACCACCCTTGTTGCTTGCGTGTACCACCAACGCTAACCGGGGGTTAGTTCCGCTATTTTGCCGGTGGAAAATGGTAACTTGTATAGGGATATATTTTCCTCGGCAACATCAATATGTACATACATATATCAACAGGCCGAAGCGAAGTATGCATAATATTGTATTTTGTTGGTAAAAATGGTTAAATTGTTGGTACAGTAAAACCTCCTATTTCGGACACCTCTCTTAACCGGCCCCCCTACTATAGCCGGACAAATTTTTAAGCGGACCCTCTGTTAACCGGACGCGGATACAATATTTTTTGACGAAGACATACTATTTAGTACATAATTACCTCCATTAACCGGACGCAAGTACGTCTAGTGCCGCGTATGTATACTTATATGGGTTAGGTATAATTGTTCATGTTTTAACTTGTTAATAATGATTCTGATGTGACGATACATTTGTAAACGTTATATGGCTGAACTCTTTTTTATGCGGTCCTTTTTTGTGCGGTTTTTTTTTAAAATTTTTTTTATGTGGTTTTTTAAAAAAATGGCTTTAAAATGCATAATGTAAATCCAAATCAAGAGACAGTAAGAAACTTAAACATTTACTATAATAAATTTCTTTGATAAAAATACTTTTTAACAGCTTTTAAGCATTTAATCAATACATTGCATAAGAACATAAATTTAATAGATTTGAGCGTTACTTTATGGTATTCCATATTTGTAAATAATAAACAAATATTTTACTTCACAAAAATACCACTTTTATTTTGAAACTGTGACAATATTGTTTCGAACCGTCAGTTCATTCATTCTGTTTGAATATGAACTGACGGTTCGAAACAATATTGTCACAGTTTCAAAATAAAAGTGGTATTTTTGCGAAGTAAAATATTTGTTTATTATTAAGAACATAAATTATTGCATCATTTAATTTTATTACAGATGTATTTTTCAAAAAATTTTCATAATATTATAAAATTGAAATAAAATGTTTCTACGTGTAAATTAATGCTTTACCTTGTTTATAGAAGCAACTTCTAAGGAAATTTCTAAGTTTTGAGCGTTTTGAGTGATGTTTTTTCGATGAAACTTTTTTTATGCGGTCCCGACCAACCGCATAAAAAAAGTTTTTTGTACAATCTGGATCGAACTATATTTTTTATAGCTATTTATGATATTTTTGAATATATTTTTTTTGTGCGATTTTTTTTATGCGCCCCCTATCCACCGCACAAAAAAGAGTTCAGCTGTATTTTTGTACAAGTACCTAAATTTGCTCATGAAATTGATTTGAATTAAAAAAAAAATTACTTATGAATACTACATTATTTAATGTTATTATTTACTCTGTCCCTATTAAGCGGACACCCCTGTTAGCCGGAAAAATTTTTACGTAACACTGCTGTCCGGTTAACAGCGGTTCTACTGTATTATGTATTATGTTATGTAATTATTCGTACGGCAAACAATAGGTACCTCTATCTTTTAGTTAGATGAATGAAAAAGGCTTCCATTAGAATGCATTCACTAAGTAAATTTAGGCTTAATGATGAAAAACATTTCCACATGGTTAGCGTACAATTAGTGTAGTCTATTCTCTTTTGTATATTTCACATTACTGCTGAAAGTATTATAATATTAAGTTACAAACCATGTTTGACCATCTCTCACGAAGAAAATCGTAAGCTTGTTTGACTTATAAGTACAGTAAAAACTGTTTTTATCCGGTCTTCCTTTGTGCGACTTTTTTGGTGTGATTTAAAGAAAAATTTGTGTATAATGATAAACGAAAGTACGAAATTTGAATATTAATTTGCGATAAAATTACTTATTGATTGTTTTTAAGCATTCAATCAGTACACTGTATAAGAATATAAGTATAGTTATTGCGTCAACAAGTTTTTTTTACAGATATATTTATCGCAATTTTTATAATATAAAAATTAAATAAAATGTTCTTATGTGTAAATTAATGCTTTATCTTGTTTAGAAAAGTAACTTCTAAGGAAATTATGAAGTTTTGAGTATTTTGAGTTACGTTCAGGTCCCGATCCACTGCATTAAAAAGGTTTTTTTTTTACAATCTGCACGGAGAGAAAAATCATATAAATTTTGTAGATAAAATTTCAGAAAAATTACCATGCTCTCTTATAATGCGTGCGCAATCGACGACCAAAGTAAAAAATATTTTACGATCATGTAAATATTATTTCTCTTTCCTTCTTTCTACTATTAGCAGATAGCATTTGAAATATTATAAGACAGCATGGTAATTTTTGTAAGAAAAACAATTAAAAAATATTTTTTTGTCGGCAATGGAACTGTTTTACAAATTTTACGGAGCTAATATTACGGAAAGAACATTCTATCCTTTAAATTTTCTATGATTAATTATAATTTTTATATTTTTACCGTACAAAATTGAATATGTTCGCCTTTTACACGTCGATTGTAGTGCTGAGCACAGTAATTTTTCTATGAATTTTCTCTCCGTGTGGAACGAACTCTTTTGTTAGTCATTTTTTGTGTAATTTTTTTTTTATGCGGTCCAAATTTTGATATGATTTATGCGGTAATGACTGACGTAATTGAAATTTTGCAGTGACCCCGAAAACAATAAATTTTATTGTTTTATAAAAATACAATAAACTACAGCATCATTTTTCTTGACTCAATAAATTTAAATTAGACAGACAATTGGGTATAAATTAAATATTAATTAATTTCCAATTAAAAGTCTTACTTATAACTCTGCACAAATAAAATTGATTTAATTAATAATTAAAATCTATTTAATATTGTTTTATATACATAAATCTTATCAAAACTTTATATTAGCAAACAGAGTTTTCATTCTCTCGCGAGTTTATTCAACAGACTTGTGGAATAATAGATATACAAATAAAACTTATGAAACAAAAGTGCATGCATCTAAGTTTGAAAATTATATCTGTAAAATACACATCTTATGGTTTTGAATAATTTGTTCGAGGTAGACAAATTCGAATATATTTTGTAGAAATAACAATATAGGAGTCGCAAAGTAAAATTCACAAATTAAACACAAATAGACGGGTAAATAATGTTTAGACATTTGATCAAGTTTACTTCATACTATGGAGAAATTAGTGATGGGATAAGTCGAATTAAAAATAATCGATTTTCAGTTTAGACCAATAAGAAACGACTGTACTGAAAAAAGACAGATTTGGGTAGTATAACTAAATACCCCTGTTGCAGCATCCTGCATAACATAGCGAATTTCCGCTTACAAAAATTAGTATTTCTCAGAAGCTAGTTGACATAGAATAATAGTTTAAAGACCTTTTTTTCGCCCCGTTTCAATGGTGTACAAAAAGGTCGCAAAAGGTTTTTTAACAAGAGGAGATTTTGACAAAAAAACTAATTTTTTTCACAAAAAATGCCCCAAAAACCATGTTCCGGGCATCAGACGTGTTTGGCTAACGAACTTTGTCCAACGATTTGGAACTTCCAACATTTTCACCAAATTTTGTAGAAGTAGACCATTTCGTTCGAGAGTTATCGTGCGGACACATATATGTATACATATATACCCTGGAAGTCATCCTCTATTGGAAGACACTCCACCCCGAAAATTTTCCCCTATTCTATTCTATATGTGCGTAATGTACATTACTTAATAAATGACATAGAATAATTACAAAATCTACCCAGAGATGGTACAAATATTCAGCGATTTAAATTTGAATATACATATACGCCGCCAAGTGGTACAACATTGAATTAATTTATTTGTATGTTTAGTTGGTTATAAAGGAACATAATAAAGGGAATGAATGAGTGATGATGAACAGCAGCAAGTACATAATTATGGAAACGAATGGTTGGGTAAATGAGACGTACACGGGGAGAGAAGGAAAGAGAAGGTAATATTGTTCAATGTTAATACCCGCCGCACACAATGATAACGTATTTAATAAATAATAAAATGTACTACTAATTTTATTCAACAAAAATTATATAACAATTTAAATTAAAAAGAATTATTTAAATTTTCTAATTTAAAGTAACAGTGCGTAGTCAAAAGTGATGGCCGTGTCAGAGGTTTACATTAGGGATGTTACGGATATGCAATTTCGGATACGGATACGGATATTTAAAAACATTTTTTTCGGTTTCGGTGTCGGTTACGGATATATAATAATATCGGATAATGTTTCGGATACGGTTACGGTTACGGATAATTTTATTGCTTTTAATGAACAATTTTTTTAGAAAAAAAAAGGGAAAATTGTACCAAAAAATGTGAACGCCAAACACGAATCAATGAAAATCTACCAAAAGAAACATATGCTAATAATATTTTATTTTCTTCGATTTAAACTCAATTTTCCAACGGCAGTGGCCTGTCTTTATCCGAAACAATTATTTTCGGATACGGTTTCGGTTACGGATGATGAATTATTTCGGACATCCGGTAGTTTCGGTTACGGTTACGGATATCCATAACATCCCTAGTTTACATCAACAAATTTTGATGCAAGGGTATACTAACTTGACGCCCCTCTTGGAGAATTAAGAATTTAAGTTCGACGAACCAACGATAGTTTCGTCTAACGGACAAGCCTGGGAGTTCTAAGTTGAATTAGTTCGCGTGGATTAGGGCATTCGATTTCGAAATATCGGGGATTCGACTAATTTTCAGGGTGTTTCGGAATCGAAATTAAATTTTTCAAATTCCAGAAGCCGAAAATGTATGTTTTTATTGTCTTTTTGATTGATTCTGAAAGCTACAAAACCAAACTTTTCAAGGAAAGAATTCTTTTCTTCTGGAAGCTACAAAAAAACTTTCCAGAGTGTATTATACGAGACCTGACGTGTACAAAAAAATTTTTCACCGTAGTTTAAAAGACAAAATAGTAGCGCAGATAGTTCAGGTCAAACATGGACGGTTCTTTTCGAAGAGGTTAACAATTTGCAACCACAACAAAAATTTTTTTTCGTCATTTATATTAATTTTTACTAACTAAAGCCGTACACAAGATTATTGAAAAAATTTGAAAAAAAAATTTTTTTTTGAATACCAATGACAAAATCAACATTAACCTTTAACCGGTAAGGTGATGTCTGTGAGTCGTATATACAAATATATTCTTTCAGTTTTCTTCCTCCCCGCTTTTTTTTGTTAACTGAACGTTTGTGTATTCTTTTATGGTTTAGGGCAAATTTCACCCTGCTGGCGTAAGGGGAGTGTTTGATACATGCATATACGTGTGGTCTCCAGTTTTGGCTATCTATGTTACCAACCCGCGGTATGTTAATTTGGTGATGTCACTCAGACATCACTTTACCGTGAGTATTATAAAAATTCATCTTACCGGTTAAGAGTTAATTTGTTTATATCCATCTTAAAAATTTTATGTCCTACCTTTAGATGATCTATCTAAGACCTTACAGGTAAAATTTAAAGTCAACCATATGAAAATTACTGGAGTTATTTTGCCCACTATTTTGGAAAACGTAATTTCGAGAGAAACGTATATATGTAAAATTTCAAAACATTTTAATCGTTTTGTGTGTTTATACCTATCATTAACGCCATCTGTGAGTCATTTATGGAAATATAAGTGGCCCAAAGCTATTTAGGTGTTGTTAGCTATTGTGTTAGCTATGTATCGCATAGTAGAAATACAGTTATCGATCATTTTTGAAATGAATTATACGTCTACACTATGTTTAATTAACATTAAAATATTATAATATACTTGGTAGCGTTATGGGTATGAACTGTATATATAATGAAGTGAATAGTAAAAGTAAATGCAACCAATAACAGCAGCACCAAAAAATATTCACGGCATGAATCTAGAATCCGGAATTAGTTATAATTATATCTAGTTAACTTACAATCTATATACATATAATAAAATTGTAACGAGACCATTTCTCTACTTGGAATATTTTTTGAAAATTATACTGGTACTGTAAATAGTTATCGATGTAGATACCAAAACAGCGACTTTTAGAATTTTTGTCTGTCTGTCTGTTCACGCATCACGCAAAAACTATTGCACGGATTTTAATGAAATTTGGTGTGGCTGATAACTTATTACCTGGATCAACATCTAAAATACTTTTTACTCCGGGAAAATTTCTCATTCCCACGGGAAAATGGAAAAACCATTTTGAGCATGTGCACACTTTAGGCAAAAACTATTGGACGGAATTTAATAAAATTTGGTGCGGTGATAACTTATTATCTAGGACAACATTTAAGATACTTTTTACTCCTGGTAAATGCCTCATTCCCAGGGGAAAATAGAAAAACCATTTTGTGCATCTGCACGTATTACGCAAAAACTATTGCACGAATTTTTATGAAATTTGGTGTGGTGATAACCTATTACTTGGGTTAACATTTAAGATACTCTTTACTTCGGGAAAATTCCCCATTGCCACGAGAAAATAGAAAAACCATTTTGAGCATGTGGATGCATTACACAAAAATTATTCTTTACAAGTTCTGTATAATTATTACACTTACATACTTCTCATTGAGTTTATAACAATGCTTTGCGCGAACGACGTCGCGGGTACGGCTAGTTAGTTAATATGTACAATACATATATGTATGCATATTTAACTTAATGTGGTTTTCATAACGAATAAAACATATTGAAAGTATATTTTATTATAATATGTAATTTCAATTAGTTGTAGCGATTATATAACGAATTGAATTGGATGATTGATTGACTATTAATGGAATAGAACTGGACGCATGAAATTATTTATTTTTTTTTTTTTTTTTTACTTTTATTTAATTATCTAGTTAATATTTTTAATTAGATATTTGCAGACACATACTTTCAATTCATTACTGACTTTAACAGAAACTACATTTTAATAGTTCAGCCATTCTTTTTAAACGTACGCCTTGCAGTCAAAATGGTGCATTCTAGTTCGCTCCCGCGGTCAGATTTTAATCTTATCCTGAAAAAGAGTCGTAGGTTAGTTCGCTCCCGACGTGTTACCTACTGACAGGTAAAATTAATCACCTACAAATATTCAAACTCATACATATACAGCCATTCTTTTGTTACGTACGTGACATTTTCATGCCGTTTACACGCCATCTTATAAGAAAAAAAACTACGTTCGTGCGCTCAACTTCGCTTTCGTGGGCAATCGACAATTTCCCGCACTTATTGCACAATATACTATTTTCTTTCGACGAATATCTTTTTTTTTTTTAAAAAAATCTTATTCTGCAAAGTTTTTGAGTGTCAGCATAAAAAAGTAGACAACTTTGTCACTGTTAAATCAATTTTTGACTGATATATAGGTACAGCCTCTTGAAATATGGTAAAAGTTTTCAAAATTTTTTGGCGTTCTTTTAATTTTTTGCTGGTTTTTTATAAACTAAATCTCATTAAACTGAGACTTTCGATTTTTCAAATTTGTTTTTTTCTTCCTGTGTCCACGATATTCCAGAAATTCCACCCGCATTTGTACATGAAGGTCTCGGAAATCTAAGAAATTTTGAACGAAACCACTTTTTTGCAATACATTACCTTAACCTTTTCCTACATGGAAATAAAATGACGTGGTGTAAAGTAGGATCAGTCGACAGCCATCAATCAAACAAGCGATCAATCTTATTTTTTTTTTCTCTTTCACCTCTCAATCGATCCATTTGCATGTATTTGTTCAGATTATGTGCGACTAATAAAATAATCCGTCACTGATTACGTAGGTACGACATATGTCTATGTCTATCTGTCTATCTGCCTGTCTTGTATCCATTACATTACGACATCTTCACCAGAAGCACCGCATACCAAGAAAGAAGATTGAAATTGATATCTTCTCCAGAGCAAGTGCACGCAATATGTACATATTAAAACACTCTTGTTATATGAACTTTGAAAGCTTACATTATATAGAATAGTGTAGCAGTGACATCAGTGATTAACAATCACATACAAATAGTAATTAGTGTATACATACATTAAATCAGATTTACAGAATGTGCATTTACTTTAAAAGTAGTATTTGGATTCAAGAATGTGCTCAGCATTGACTTTAAAAATATGTTAAGTTCAATTTATATCTATACGAGTATATATGAACCACAGAATATTCAGAAACAAACTTCGTATCTCTATACTAGCTTTCTCAATGTGGACAATAGCTTACGTCACAAATGACCTAATTTCCCACCACTGCAAACGCACGACATGTTACAACATAAATTTCGTATCAATGTATGCGTGTGATGTACGGTTGTATTTATACCAACATCACATTCTGTCCGTGGAGAGAGACGACTGCAGTGTATACGTATGCCAGTGAAGGGTACATGCATATTACTATACATGTATTCGCTTACTGTTGAAACTGGTTGATAACAATTGATCTGAACACGGCTACAGTTGCTGTGTGACTGACACACTCAAGCGGTATCGAACCACTCACTGGCACACTGCTATCCACAATTTTTTACAAACACGCTTAGGGCTTGATATGAACCATCCAGATACATACGATGAAGTAAGATCATTTGTCCGTCATCATTTCCTTCTAGTAAGTACAATAGTGGTAGTCGAAATGTGAACATGCACGCAGGTATGACATGTAAGAAAATACTCAACATGTTAAAATTATTAACCGCTAGGATTAGATCTATTAGGGAAAAAAATAAAGAAGTGTCCATAAATTATGTACCCTAACCAAGGGGGAGTAGGGGTTATAAAGAAAACTATGTTAGACTACGTAAGAGGGAGGTGAGGCTAATTAAAAGAAACATGAATGTGAATGTAAAATTTCATGAATTTCATACATTACATTATCATTTACATTATAACATTATGTTACCATTTGGCCACACAGTTTTCACAATTAAAATTTCATAGTAGGAACACGTGTTTTATGAGGAAATATTTTGCTAAACTATAAAAAAAATGTGCTAATTTTCATATTTCATAACAGAAAATATTATTTCAATTCAATGTTTTTTTGGGCTCAATAGGAGGGGAAACTACGTTCCACCGAGAAAACGGGGTAGTGAATTATGGACGATTTCATAAGCTAAACTGCTAAACAATATAATTAAAATATACATTTATATTAGAATAGCCATCTGAATATATTTATTAATTTTTTTCGAAAATCAGTTTCGTGCAAAAACCTACCTTATACGTGATTTTGTGTGAATGTGAACTTTTAAATTTTCTGTTCAAAATACTGAAAATAATTAGTGTTCTAGGAATCGTATTTGTCTGACTGACGAACTCATCCAAGAGTTTTGGATTTCCAACATTTTCATCGATTTCCATAAAAAGTAATTAGCTACCTAGTAAATCTATCTAATTAAAAGAAATCGTCCCTCATAAAATAGATAAAATTTTTAAACATAACTATTGTAGACTAGTGATGTCGGGCCGAGAAGCAGTTAATCGATTAATCGACTAAAATTGTTTTTCAGAAAAAATTAGTCATTAGTCGAAAATATCGAGCACAGTGTAGTCGAATTCATGGTAAGGTAACCTATGTAACTCTGTCAAAAACGAGGTTTTTTTGGAATTTAATTATGGACTTTTAATATTTTTCTTTTAAGAAAAAGAAAGATATGAAATACCACAATAAATTAATCACATAAAAGTGAAAAATCATATTATAGACAGATAATTTATTAGTATAGTCCGGATAAAATAATTTTTCACAGGACCGGCTTAACGATTTCAGTGTAATACTGTTAGACTGCTTGTATTTATGTCTGAGTCTGCTAAAGCAAATAATGTTCCTTTACATACATACATACATAAACTGATTAAATTAAATCGAATTAACGTAATATGTTTTAGAAAATATTACTAATTTTTCCTTCAAAAATGTTCATACAAAACTAGTATATCTTGCCAACAAACTATACACAAATAAAAGTATACATATTAAGAAATAAAGATGTAAGCTTAATAATTAATGTGTTATCTAATAAAATATTATGTAGGTATTCATTTCATTTTTGCTAACAAATATTTTTTTTTTATATATACTTTTGAGCATTGAATAAATAGAGGGAATAAAC
Organism: Brachynemurus nebulosus; assembly: GCA_035578155.1. Lineage (NCBI taxonomy): Eukaryota > Metazoa > Arthropoda > Insecta > Neuroptera > Myrmeleontidae > Brachynemurus > Brachynemurus nebulosus. Next base: position 74,122,195 of record JAPWDM010000002.1, on the reverse strand, counting down.
TTATACATATACACAATCTATATGAAAATAAAAAGTGACTAGTGTTGACGAATATGGATGGTTAATCAAGATGGGATTTAAAATTTTTCTAGATTAACTGAAGTTATATTTGTTGGTATAAACATTTTTAGAACATTTATTAATAAATACTCTCAAATTACAACAAAAATCACATAAAAATTAAAAAATATTCATTACCATCGATAGTTTGTAGGTGTTCTGTGTTTGTAGATTATAAAAGGTGTTAACCAATATAACGATTTTGCTTCAAAAAAATAAAATCTAAAAAACTTTAAAAATTTAAAAATCTATTGTATGGTCCATATAAATATTCTAATATCAATAGACAATAGTATCTGTGGTTAATACATACAATCATATATTATACGATGTCATCAAAATGATGTTTTGTTTATGTGTTTGAATGAAATGGTCGAAATGGACAACTAGATTAAATATTGCTTGATGTACACTGCATATGTATGTACCTGTGCAGAAAACTAAAAATTTTAAAAAATTGTAAACAAGGTACATATATTAAATTTTAAAAAGTTAAAAAGAGATAAGGAATTTGTTTATCAATTGATACTGAAAGACAGCCGCCGGTGACAAGAAGACAATAAATTTTGTTTTATATATACTTGCGAGCTAGTTAGACAAATAAATATTGCAAAACTTTAATTCAATAAAATTTGGGGCCCTTTTTTATTTTTGATATAAAACTCACATAATAAAATTTTTCTAAAAAGTTTTCGCTTCTCTATGTTGAATTTCAATAAATTTTCAGGATTCTGTTGTTTGTGTTGTAGCAAACTCATACATAAATACAAACAGTCTAACAGTATTACACTGAAATCGTTAAGCCGGTCCTGTGAAAAATTATTTCATCCGGTCTATATTTATTAGTTTCCATTTTTTGAAATCCAATAAAAAATAATACAGAAATATTGTTAAGTTAGTCGTTTTTAGTCATTTGAAAAAAAATTAATCATTTTAATCATTTAATCGAAAGTAAAATAGTCGACTAAACCGACTAATCGATTAATCATCCGACATCACTATTGTAGACTGAACACAGGGTAGTATTTGTTATAAGCAATCAAATAATCTAACTTTTTAAAAGCTTATAGTGACTGATAACAGTGAATCCTCTTAAAAAATCCCCCGTCCAAATACCTATATATGGTCGAACTTTAACAGTCACGTATTTATGTCCACACTTGTACACACGTAATCTTATTTAAATTTTGTATGCATAATATCCGTCATCCATTTAACCGATTCAGTGCCATTGGCATGTTAACATGCCAAAGGAAACAAAGAGAGAAATATATCTTGCAATAAAAGACAAGACTATATGTATTTTTAAAGTCATTAATCATTTTGACATTTTTAAGCCGCACTGAAATGGTTTAAATTGAAAAATATTGTTTCACAGTTTTATAATTTATAATTAGTGATCGAAGAGGTTGCGGGGCTGACAGTATTGTCTTTATTTTTTTAAGGTATTAAAAATTGTTTATTTATTTTAGATAAAACATTTTGATGCGATTTTAAATATATACAACAGGTAATTATGGATGCCTATATACGGACAATATCCTCTTATATTGATATGTTTTGAATATATTTTAGATATGCGTGTATACATTTATTGTCACAACTTGCTTGGTCCGATTTTAATTTTATGTATTGTGTTAGGGTATGTTTTGATGTAACCAGTGAATGATTTATGTGTATCAATTGTCTTTTTTCTCCCAGTAAAATGTGAGAGAGACAACGCATTATTATGTTTTCCAAAAAATATTTTTTTAAATGACAGCTTATTTTTTTATTAAAAAGTTTTAAGTTACAGTCAGTCAGTCAAATTTTCAACAATTTTAATTTAAAAAAAGTTAAAATTTTTGTACTTTTTTAAAATAACGCTTTTTTGCAACTTGAAACTAATTTTTATTAACAGCTGATGGTTAATAGAGAATATACCGATACAATTTTTTTTAAAAAAAATGTATTTAGCCCGATTTTTTAACGTTTTAAGTTTTGAAAATATAAGTACGGTCCTGTCAGCACCGCAAGATTTCGAACACTATTTATAATATTGTTTCACAGTTTTATAATAAAAATAAATTACAAGTACACTACAAATCTACACTGGGTTATTTTCTAATAAAAATTTTTCCCAAAAAATGAATTAAAGTTAAATTGATACCTCTCTAGTTGTCCGGCTTGTTTTAAAATGAAATAATAATAAAAAGATAATACTGTGGATAATTTTATATATAGGTATAGATATTTACAGAAATATATAAAATTTGCTTCTAATAATTTTTATTGAATGTTTTAACATAATTGAATTTATAGTGTACTATAAGAACATAAAAAAAATTTGTTTATTATTGTCAGCAAAAAAATTTTCGACGGTTTGACTAATACAAATACTAGTGAATACTCATACACATACTGCATACATATGTACCAATACCAAAAATCAATAAATTATCCTTTATCCAAATCAACATTCATGTTGTCAACTATAAAAACAACGTAGACTTCTTATAAAGTCAGTGTTATATATTATAATTTAATAAAATTAAAAGTACGCAAGATACTGTGTGATACACACAAAGTGGGAATGTCAAATTATAAGAATGGTAGATAATGGTTTCTTCATTCTCTTTACTTATGTTTTTGTAGAATGTATTTTACTTAAAATGAATATCATAATGACATCTGAAATAATTTTAAAAAAATTATTACATGTTCCAAATATTAGTTTAATACCGACTTTACAAAACATACATAACAATGTTTATATCAAGGGGACAAACTAGATTGGCTTTGCCTCTGTTCCACTTGTAATGAGTTTGTGACGTAGTCTGTTTGTGTACATACACACTGTTTGCAGTGTATTAGTTTGGTTTTTTGTAGTAGTATGTGTATACACGCATACAATCACATCACACGTATTACCAGAGAGAGCTGTTCAACGTGCTCAACTAACAATGGGTATATTGTTAATATAATGGTGTGTTGACTCGACGACGACTACTGACGGACTAATGCCTTAAGCTGTGACTGACTAACAAATGACTCCAAGCGAATTTCACTTTTTTTATGTTAGTTGGCTTCTAGTGTTCTATGGTTTATATTTTATGAAGGAAACAAAAATCTTACAATTAAAATAAAATATTTCTAGAAGTACGCAGATAATATGTAAACAATTTTCTCTCTTTATCAATGTTTTTAAACCTGTCTTTTACAAACAAAAATTGTTTGGCAGCCATTGAGTTAAATTAAAATATGAAGTAAATATTATGATCATTGTTTATTGGCAGCCAAGCACTCATTGTCAGTATAATATTTAGTGATCGAAGAGGTTGCGGGGCTGACAGTATTGTCTTTATTTTTTTAAGGTATTAAAAATTGTTTATTTATTTTAGATAAAACATTTTGATGCGATTTTAAATATATACAACAGGTAATTATGGATGCCTATATACGGACAATATCCTCTTATACTGATATGTTTTGAATATATTTTAGATATGCGTGTATACATTTGTTTTCTCAACTTGCTTGGTCCAATTTTAATTTTATGTATTGTGTTAAGGTATGTTTTGATGTTAAAAGTGAATGATTTATGTGTATCAATTGTCTTTTTTTTTCCAGTAAAATATGAGAGAGACAACACATTATTTTGTTTTCCTAAAAATATTTTTTTAAATGACAGCTTATTTTTTTATTAACAAGTTTTAAGTTACAGTCAGTCAGTCAAATTTTCAACAATTTTAATTTAAAAAAAGTGAAAATTTTTGTACTTTTTTAAAATAACGCTTTTTTGTAACTTGAAACTAATTTTTATTAACAGCTAATGGTTAATAGAGAATATACCGATACAATTTAAAAAAAAAAATGTATTTAGCCCGATTTTTTAACGTCTTAAGTTTTGAAAATATAAGTACGGTCCTGTCAGCACCGCAAGATTTCGAACACTAATAATATTATTATGTATTATACAAATGAAGACACCTTTTCGAAAAAAAAAAAAGAATTTACCCGTGTAACACATGTTAGTGTAAGTACAATTACGTACTATGTGTACATACATAACGTGTTACGGTGCGTACAGTATGTGTTTGCGCCTGTGCACTTTATTAATAGAGCAATCAATTCCACCACACAAACGTGTTAAATTAATTTACAAGTGTTTGTGTTTCCTTATTTTATCCACACATGTTTTATTTGTATGCAGCATATGTACATACATATTTTTAAATAACATGCGTAAATAATACACAGAACTATGTACACTTTTAAACGGCCTGTTAATTAATTAACGATTATATTTTTTTGTATTTTTAATTGCCTGTACAAACTATAACACGTGTATACATATTTACTTACAATAAAAATTAAGTTAAACTCCTAATCTATTAGCAAAAATCCGCAAACTGGAAATTCAGTTATTACAGCCACTCTCATGACGCAACCGGAGTCTGGGGGGGAATATGACAGAAATTTGTTTTAAGGTGCCTATAGAAACTGAAAATGACAAAATTTAATGAAAATGTAGGAAACTATTGGATGAGTTCGTCTTCAGGTAGAAACGTCCGACACCGAGAACATGGTTTTTGGGCATTTATCGTGAAAAAAAAATTAGTTTTTTGCTAAAATTTCCCCCAAGTTCAAAAGTTTTTGCAACATTTTGTGAAAAAATCACATAAAAAAGGTATTTGAACCATTATTCCACGTAAACTAGTTTCCGAGAAAAACTACTATTTATAAACAGAAATTCGTTATGTTATGCAGGATACTGCGACAGGGGTATATTAATTTTAGCGAATTTTCAAATGGACAATTCAGTTATCACTACACATGGCATAATAAGATGTGACTCCACACGATAACTCTTGAACAAAACATACAATTTTTACGAAGTTTGGTGAGAACGTTGAACGATAGTCCCAAAACCAACCGGACGAGTTCTTCAGCCAGACACGTCCGATGCCTGAAACAGTGTATTTTGAGCATTTTTCGTCAAAAATAGTATATTGTACACCAAGAGACTCAAGTGTAACTTTTAATTTCGAGAATAAAAAAAAAAAAACACTTTAGGTCTCGTGGCATATTAACTATTTTTTGTAATTCCGGATAATTTAAAGTTATAAAAGTTAAGAAATAAATCACTGAGTAATTCATTACCTAGCAACACTGCTTAAGTTGAATTTCGCTTACTAATTAGTGATTCTCTATAAATTCTGCTCGCTAACTGATTTAAAAGCAGGAATAAAGATATTTTCAGTTTGAGACTTAGGATGACATTTTACTCCCTATTATATGGAACTAAAGTATGAATGTATTTTAGTCCCAGAATTGGAGAAAAATTTATTTTTTTTTTTAACCAAAATTCAAAAGTAATTCAATTTTTTTTTTTACATTTTGTAAAAAGCGGAAAAAATTAAATCACAATTCTCGAAACAATTCAATCAATTATTATAACTTTTCTAAAAGAAAAAAAAAAAAGAAAAAAATCAATAAAAATAATATTTCAGTTGCAAAAACCCTTCACAAATCTACACAAATTTTCTCTATATCGTTTGAAATCAAATCTAAATGTTACGGCATGAAATACCTATACATATTTTCTTACAACAAATTGGGACCTATTCATATAAAACAATAAACAGTCAAAGTAAATAACAATAAATTCGAACTTGATAAAGGAGTTAAATGAACCGTGATTGGAACAAATAAATCACCGTAACCAATCAGAACCAAAATAAAATAACAATAACAAAAACCAGATACATAGTAAGTATTATTACGTAAGAAAAACTGACTGTGAGTAAGAGCAGGGAGTTACTCATTCTTGTTATTCATTGTCTATTAACTAAAAAAGTACGTTTAGTTTGAAGACAGGTAACAACTCCAACACACAGCTCACAGAACGGTGTAGCACACAGTGTACCACAGCACAACCAGGTACACAGGTCAGCGTCCAGACAGCACTCGCGTTCACTCCCGATGAGAGGAGAGACGAAAAGGAGGCGCGCTCGCTTTTACTCATGTTTGTTGATTGCATACCTGCAGCACTGAGCAGCCAGTGAGTGCATATGGTGATGATAGTGAAGTTTAGTAATTCTTCCCTTGTATCCCCCCCTCGCCCACTATGTACTAGTATCCTCATCCTTTTTGATTGAGTAACTCGGAGTGGAACGGCGTCTCATTGAGCGTTTAATGATAATGTTGTTGGTTCGTATACATATAAAGTTCATTGTGTAACAGATGAGTCAATGAGAGTCAGTCAGTGCCATTAGGTACCATTGCTGTAGTGGATCGATGCAACTCAACTCAACTGTTTCATTAAATCATCTGCTTCGTTATCCTTTCTCTACAGATGCCGTATAAATGAAGGATAATTCAATATTTTTTTTTTGGTATTTTACCACACACAGAACATTGTTTCATTAAATGCGATATGGAGAAAAAATGGACAAAAAATTATTTGAGAAAAAAGCAAAAAAGCAACAAACATAGCCAAGTTTTATAAATTTAGCGAATACAGATAAACCTCCTACTAAACGTATCAGTTATTCTAGAAAAAATAACAAAAAAATAAAAAATTTCACTTTCTGGACTTGATAACACTAATAGAAATTATTTTGACATGCTTGATTACGGAAATGTTTAAAAGACATCATTAATTTGAAATATATTTTTTGGAGCTAGGAATCATTTCTTTCGAAAGTTGGAAGAGCATTGGGTGATGTAATATGAAATGTCGTTTTCCGACCACTTCGTCGATCATGTGTTGCAGAAAATTATCGACATTTTTTTGGCCAGTACGGGAATGTTTAAAACCCATTCTTTAATTTTAAATATACTTTTTGTAGCTAGGAATCATTTTTTTAAAAAGTTGCAAAAGCATTAGGTCGTGTAATATGAAATGTCGTTTTCCGACCACTTCGTCGATCATGTGTTTCAAACAATTATCGACGCTTTTTCGGCTATTACGGAAATGTTTAAAAGTCATTCTTTAATTTTAAATATAATTATTCTTTCAGGTTAGAATCATTTGTCCAAAAGTTGGAAGAGAGTATTAGATTGTGTAATATGAAATGTCGTTTTTCGACCATTTCGTTGAACATGTATTTCAGATAAATATCGACACTTTTTGGACTATTACGGAAATGTTTAAGTCATTCTTTAATTTTAAATATAATTCTTGTAGTTTTATAAGTACATTACGTTTCTCCACTTATAATATAACAATATAAAATTTGAACCAAAAACAATATCACTCCTTTCACCTATATGCATAACGCCAAGCACTTTTCCAAAGCCTATTTCCAACTACAAGTAATGGAAATTGAATATATTAAACTGTCGTGTTATAGGACATTTACCTCTAAGATCAAAAATAATTTTTTGCACGATCGTGTATTTTCATGCATTTACCGATGCTGTTGACAATGCTGGTAAGTTACATTTCCCGAACGTTTGTTTATATCCATGGAAACCAAAAAATAACAGTGCGGTAAGTGAAATAGATGCGTGGTAAGTGAATAGGATGCGTGGTAAGTGAAATTAGCTCAAAAATGATTGTATTTATTTACTTATATTGAAATTAAAAGTACAGTTTGAACAATTAGGAAAATAAATCGATTAATATGAAAATTTTCACTAGCTTGCACATTATTATTATTATTGTTGGCATTAATCTTCTTATTTTATTGACATTTCAAAAGGTCGTTCAATCATTAAAATTTTCTGCGGTTTTCATAATCTTGCTTTCATTTTACGAGAATAAATTTGTAGCCAAAAATAAAATGCTTCATCAATTTCCTGCTATTTTCCTCAATTTTTTTAATAAAAAATTCAAAAAGGATATTCACGCCAGTGAAATATTGACACTTAACTTTTTATTTACATATATATTTGTCAATTGTCACTACAAAAATTCGTATTAGTTGTTAAGAATATTTATAATATTTATTCATGGCATTCTATGTCATAGCATAGAAATATAAATTTCACCTATATTATCCACATTTTATTTTTTATTTAACATATTTTTATTCTTTGATTATTTTAAATCGATCGTGCAAAAAATATTATACAATATACGATGCGTTAAGTGCATTTACTGATCTCGAAAATTGCAAAAACTCGACCCTGCGGGTCTCGTTTTCGCAACATTTTCTCGATCAGTAAAAGCAACTTACCGAACTTATATTGTAAAATACTATTACTGTTTATGCTGACTGCAATAACGTAGCACATAGAATGGAACTACATATTATTTTATATTAGTGTATGAACATTTTTTGTTATGAAGTTGGCAAGCAATAAATTTGATATGACCAAAAAAAATATTATTCAGGATATGTAATGAACTGTGAAGGCCAAATGGTTGCTAATTCAATATGACACACAATGTGTACCTCCTATAAAATACAATATGCCATATTATATGTACCAATAATGATGTACAAAAAGTTAGAGATGTCACAAATAACGGCGAATTTTTATACTCGCAAATGCGAATACAAATGTGAATTATGACATAGTATAGCGTGTGCGCATGCGTACAATACTGATGCTGCGCGTGGCCACTTGCTTAATATGTATGAAATCGTGTACTTTCGAATGTCTAGAAAAGGCGAAGTATGCGTAGAATACTGACATCGCGTGTTTCTACTTGTTTATACATGCACGCCGACTATAAAACTTCTTATACATACGAAATTGTGTACTTTCGAATGCCTAAAAAAGATGAATATTCGCGAATACGAATGCGGACACTAATATTCGTTACATCTCTAGTACAAATGTTTGGTCAGTTCGGTCAAACTCATGTTACACAAGTACAATAAAAAAAAAATAACAAGAATAACTTACCAACAGGTTGGGATCTATTTCATTTTCAATTCAAGATATCAACATTTAATTATAATATTGAATATCAATCGACAAGATCATCAGGGAACAAAAAAAGGGTGCCTGAATCATTTGAAATCAGTTTGTTCTGAAGTTTAAATGGTAGGTACACAAATTTGGTTGGTGGAAATTTTCAATTTAAAGCATCATTTTTTTCAATTCCGAGACTAAAATACATGATTTAATTTCCCACAGTAGGAAGTAAAGTGCCACTTTTAGTCCCAAGAGAGTAAAAATACTTTTGCTCACGCTTTTAAACCAGCCAGCAAGCAAAACTTATAAAGCATCATCAATCAGCAAGCGAAATTTAACTTAAATATATAAACAGTTGTATTGTATTGTCCAATTTGAGTGATTTATCTAAAGTATACTTATTACTGTAATATTATTTCATACAATTTGAATAATATTTAAATAATTCTTTTCTTAAATTTTTATAATTTTAAATTATCCTAAATTGCAATCTGAATCTTGAATCTTCACACTTGAAATTAAAAGTTACACATTAATCCCTTGGTGTACTGCTTTAACATATTCAGAAAAATATGATTGTTCAAAAAAGTAATTTAGATGTACCTACGTACAGGGTTTCTTCTCATAAAGTTTGTTCCATATAGGTAGGGTTCGACCAATGGTCAGTTTAGCGGGCGAAACGGAAGCTTTGGTCGGATGGACACTACATTTAGTGAAAATAATCAATTCTAAACTGCCTACGATTAATTAAAAAGAAGCTGACGAAAGCGTCATTTTAGAAATTTTTTTTTATGGGGCGTTCTATTGATGGTGATAGTTTTGGAAACTGAAAATCAAATATAATAATCGTACAACCAGGGCCGGATTTACCTCTGTGAAGGCCCCGGGGCACTACCCATGTACTTCAAACGTGGAAGTCCTTCTGGAAAATTGGCGATAAAAAACAAAAAAAAACGAAAAACGCTCATATTCTTTCTACTTTATTTCGCTATTTTGAGATTTTGTAAAGCCCCTGGGATACGTCTCCCAAGTGCCCAGCTTTACGTACAACCATAACTGAATAAAAAATTTTAATCTAAATCACCACAATAATATAATTTAAATCCAAATACAAATCTGTAATATTTCGTGAATATGTATACATAATTACATTAAACATTTATTGTCATTGTGTGATGAATAAAATTTGCATTTCCCGATTTTATAATACACATTACCTATGTATGTATGTATGAATTGATTAATCGAGTTCGACAGTCGTCAGGTCCGCTTGTCTGTCTGTCTGTCCGTTCGCCTGCCTGTCCTGTCAACCAAACCATCTACATACATACATATCTATTGTCACCCGCCCGACCGTTCAGTTTAATGACTGACACTTGTTCACTCATGAATATCAAATATGTACAACATGTCCGTCTTTCCCCGTGTCACATACATACATAAAAATATAAAAATTACATATGAGTAAATTGCCCTGATTGTGAGTAGCGTCACGGCACATTGGAACACCTATTATTATTGTTGTATATGGAACAGAACAATTTTTTTTTTCGGAGTAAATCGTGAAAGTTTCTACTGAAAATTGTGTTTATGTCTATCAAAACTTTCTTGGCAACGGAGAAGCGGGTATATACATTTGTAGTCCAGTCAAGTAAGGACTGAAATAGCAATTTTTCAACCTCAGTCAAACTTGGCTGAAATATTCCTAGGCGTACTAGATTTGATTAGGGATAGTTTTAATGGGCTTGAGAACTCAGCGTCAGGGTGAAAAAGGGGTGAAATAGCTCCAAAAGCCATTTTTTCACATTTTTCGCGTAAACTACGAGTATTATAGATATAGCGAAATGTTTCAAATAAAAGTTGTAGAGAATATTAAAATCTACAACTTTTGTACGAAACGTTTTTCTGCATTTATTGCAGTTTTCGCAAAAAATCAATTTAAACTTGTAATTTCATTATTTGACTTTATTTGGCGATAAACTTCAATATTAAGACCAACAAAAAATCAAACAGAATTTTTGAAAAAAACATTCTGTTTGGTTTTTTGCTGATCTTAAATATTGAGGTTTATCGCCAAATAAAGTCAAATAATGAAATTACATTTTTAAATTTTTTGGCGAAAATAGAGGTAACAATTTATTTAATCAATTTAAAGTTTAAAATCTTTGAAATTAAAATTTTTTTTCATAAAATTAATAAATATAAAATTTAGGAATAAAAAGTCCTTAGATGCAAAAAAATGTTTCGTACAAAAGTTGTAGATCTTAACAGTCTCTACAACTTTTATTTGAAACATTTCTCTATATCTATAATAGTTTACGCGAAAAATGTGAAAAAACGCCGTGAGCAGCGGGGCCCCATCACGGTAGTCGAATTTTCCCCTTCATCTTCGGTATTGAATGTTTACAAGCGAAATGTGATTGAAAGTCTACAACCGAATTGTCATTTTGTTGGTTTCAAAACTGGTCATGAGTGTTCGGCTGATCGAGGCTTTAAAAAAAGGTTTTAAGTATTTAAGGGCTGTATCTCAGTAAATTTCAATTTTGTGCCGAAAACAGGTAGCAGAACAAAAACCAACACAATTCGTACGAGGGCATTCCTGCCCATGTTTATCCGCTAATTGCCTTTAGGTTTTAGTTTTAAATATTAAAAAAGGACCTTAAATAGTAAACTGGAAGGCCTTTATAAAGATATTTTTTCTTTCAAAAAATAAAAAAAAAAAATAAAAAATAAAAAAAATAAAAAATTATTTCTTCGGTATTGAGTGTCTACAAGCGAAATATAATTGAAAGTCCACAAGCGATTCGTAATTTTGGTGGTTTCAAAACTGATAATGAGTGTCCGGTTGATCGGGGCTTTATAAAAAGATTTTAAGTTTTTAAGGGCTGAATCTCAATAAATTTCAATTTTGTGCCGATAGAAGTTAACAGGGAAAAAGCCAACACAATTCGTACGAGGGCATTTCTATCCATGCTTATCCGCCAATTGCCTTTGTGTTTTACTTTTAAATATTAAAAAAGGAACTTAAATAGTAAACTGGAAGGCTTTTATGAAGATATTTTTTCTTTCCGAAAAAATCCAAAATTTCTATTTTATAAATAATAAAAATCCAAAATTCCTAAATAATAATTAAATAAATAAATAAACAGTGACTTTAATAACATTTGCAAATTACTTAATATGTATGTATTTCATTTGTTAAAAAATTGTATTCACTTTTTTTTAAATTTTAGCGAATTTTCAGAATGAAAATTCAGCTATTACAGCAGCTCTTATGGTAAGACCTAAGCCCGGGACTATGGCAGAAATTTGTTTTGGAGCCTCTAGAACTCGAAAATCTACTTCACTAAAATTTATATATATATAGATATATATATATGTATTTATGTGTGTACGCGATAGCTGTCGAACGAAGCATTTAATTGTTACGAAATTTGGTAAAATCGTTAATTGTTCAAAACGCTTGGATAAGTTCGTTAGCCAGACACATCCGATGCCACAGACCGGATATTTTGGGCTTTAAAGTCTTTTTTTTGTGTTTTTGATCAGAATTTAAAACTTTTTCAAAAATTTTATTACATTATCAAAAATTTCGTAAGAAGTTATATCAGAGAGCTTTTTATACTTTTTTTCTATATAACGTGGTTCTTAAGAAAAATCAAAAATAATCTCTTTTTAAAAGTCTCTTTTTATTTGTTATTTCACTCTACCTCGTTTGATTTTTCTATTTAATATATATTGTGTTTATAAATGTGTCTAAGGGTGTTTCGTCACTAGTTATTTCTATTACCTAAATATATGTCAGATTTCTTTAATTAAACATTATGAATAATGTCTTAATAAATTTATAAAGTTATATTATAAATGTTAATCAATTAAACTGTACTATTTATTTGATTAAATAAACTTTTGACATATTTTTTTTGTGGTGTTGAATGGCCCTTAGCTATTTGTAAACGAAGTACAAATTTTGATAATGTTAGTTTTTTGTTTTGTTTTTTTATAACAATCTGTCAAATGGAATCATTTTTAAATATATGCATATAATATGCATGCATGTATATAACCTAATTATAAATATTTTTGTTTTAACACATTATATTTATTATTTTGAAAATTTTCTTATTTAATTTTAAATAAGATGAACTAAATTAGAAAAAACTAATTGATGGTAAGGAAATTTTATAAAAAAAAATATATTTCACGAAGAATTTTTTCAACCTTCTCCCAAATTGCGTGGACTAGCTTTATAGAAGGATGGCTAGCTAGTCCACGCAATTTGGGAGAAGGTTGAAAAAATTCTTCGTGAAATTTATATATCCCAAAAAAAAATATTGTTGTAAAAAAAATATATATTTGACAAGATTTTGATGACATATAATTGGTATACTTTGGAATTAAAAACAAAGTACATGGGTACAATATAGTGTTTTTAACGGAAAATAAAGTTTTTGGAGCAACTAAACAGTGCCGGAACAACTAAATTAGCCATGTAGCAGGAGCCAGCAGTTACGAGCCTCGCGCTTGTGTCCAAAAAAACAATACAAATTCACACAACATGAGTTATTTAACAAAAAAAAAAAAAATAAAAATAGAAAAAAACGAATTTTGGCTCAACTTACATTTGAATGCTAAATCAAATCTACATAAGTGACATTTTTGACAAAAAAACACCAATAAAATTATGTATCATTTAATTAAAAATAAATTTTAATCTTTCTTAAAATATTTTACATTGTTACACATATAATTTAATTTCCATTAATAATTGTTAATGAATTTTAACCTCTTTACACACGACAGTTAGCTATTCAAACATTTTTACATTTGTAATTAAGTGTTAATTCGTTGTTGAAAACATTCATCACAAAAGATTGGAAATTTCTTTAGGTACTGGCAAGTAGATTGTTTGTCTACAATTTAATTGAAATACTCATAAAACAATCTAAAAAATAAAAAAATACATTAATTAATTATTAAATTTTTTGAAATATTTAACATCTTACCTGAATGGGGTTATAAGTTCCAAAATAGGTTACAACCTTTCAAAATGTTGAACAATAATCCTATTTCAAATTTTAAATTTGTAATTCAATATCGACTAGATAAAATGTTTACAAATGAAAATGATTTCTACACACTAACTAAAAAAGTAATAGCCCATTTTCTGAACAAAGGAATAGACATTAAAGTATCCATCGTATCCATTAAAGAGATTAAATATCAATTGTGTAGACAACCCAGCAGAGGGCAACAAGTTACAAACAACAAAGCAAATTCCTCAAAGCGGCAAATTTAAATAATAAATAAATAATTATAATTTTTTGTTTAGTCTATTTAAGAAAATAATTAGTCAATTAAATAAGTGTTAATTTATAATTTATTGAAGTAATAATTTTGATTACTAAAATCTAAATCTTTTTAACAATGATTTATTATTAAATAATCAATATATAGATATATAATACAATTAGAAAAAATGTTATAAAATTTTGTGAAAAGCACACAGCCAAGGTTACTCAACGGATTTCGACTAGTGAAGTGTCTATGAATAGAGCATCATATCAGGGGTGGCACAAGAGAGCCTGAATTTTCAAATTTGGTTTCATTATTAGTTGTTATCGTTAGTTACGGAGCCACAAATTTTAATTTTTTTCCAAAGCAATTACACGTAAAGTAAAATAAATTGTTTATTCATTTCTCTTATAGAAATGGATAAACAGATCTCAGGTAACTGTACTATTATTATTTAAATTAAAATAAGATGATTTTGTTAGTATAAGTGAGGGCAAAATTATCACCCAGGACCTTGGGACCCCAAAAAAACTTCTTCATACTAAACAGCTGGGCGGATCTCAAGAAGATGTTGCAAAAATTAGATATGCTACTGAAATATGAATATTACTTGCTTTTATAGTATTAATTATTTAAGTAATTGTTTTTATACAGAATTTCAGAATAGCGAATTAAAAAGTGAAGTAAGGTTAAGATTGTTCTGCAGAACCTTCTAATAGGGATCACATTAAATAGCTGAATGGTGCGGACAATTAAATCGATCCCCAAGTTACCCTTGAAACACTATTGGAATTCCAGAAAAAGATGAAAGTAGCATTAAAATTGTTATTCTCCAAGAAGGGTCTAAAACTGAAGGATATCTAAAACTATTATTACGGATATCAGAGCAAAGGTCTCAAACTAAAGCTACAAAATACAAAAATGTATTCCATTGCACGAAATTATATAAATCAAAATTAAAACAAAAATAAAACAAAACAGACACCTGAGTGAAGCCGCAGGACGGAAAGCAGAAAAAAATTATAAATTTTTCTGTTACTTAAGTAAAAATTCATTTAACTATTAAATTATTATTTTAAGCGACTTTCCATTTTGGAACTTAATTTATGACGGAGAATGTCATGGAAAGATCCGAGTTCGGGACTATACGGCAAAAATTTGTTTAAAAACATATATATATATATATATATATATATATATATATATATATATATATATATATATATACATATATATATATATATATATGTATATATATATATATATATATGTATATATATATATATATATATATATATATATATATATATATATATATATATATATATATATGTTTTTAAACAAATTTTTGCCGTATAGTCCCGAACTCGGACTATATATATATATATATATATATATATATATATATATATATATATATATATATATATATATATATATATATATATATATGTTATATAATCTGTTGACGCAATCCATTCATGTATCATATGAAAATATGGAATAAAGTTTATTATTATTTATATATATATATATATATATATATATATATATATATATATATATATATATATATATATATATATATATATATATATGTATATGTATGTACAGGGTCTAAAACAAATAACTCTCGTCCTTTTGTGGAGGGCGACTCCTAGCAAACTGTAGACACTAAAACCGCAGAAATTTTTTCGAAATTAACAGTCGCGTCACCCCTCAAACAGATAAGAGTCATTTCCTTTACACCCTGTATATAGTATATGCACACATAAATATATACATATATATATATATATATATATATATATATATATATATATATATATGTAGGTGTGTATATATATTATATACAGGGTGTAAAGGAAATAATTCTTATTTCCTATATCGAGGGGTGACGCGACTGTTAATTCCGAAAAAAATCCTGCGGTTTTAGTGTCTACAGGGTGCAAAGAGTCACCAACAAAAGGACAAGAGTTATTTGCTTATATATATATATATATATATATATATATATATATATATATATATATATATATATTTGTGTGTGTGTCTGCGCGATAACTCTCGAATGAAGCATTCAATCCTTACGAAATTTTGTTAGAAGTTCAAAAGTCTCAAAAGCTGGGACGAGTTCGTTAGCTGATATGTCCGATTTTTAGAAGCCATTTTTCATCATTTTTAGTGATTTTTTGGTTAAACTTATTTAAATGCATATGTGCTATACTATATGTGATCTGCCAGGGTCCTGGGGACTCAAAAGTAAAAAATTAACTACTCAACCGATTTCGAAAATCTTATCACTGTTATAGAGTTAAACTATTTTAGATGGATACAAGTTGTTATATGAGATCCGTCAGTGTCCTATCTTTGAAAATTCGCTATGTTATGCAGGTGCTGCGACAGGGGTATTTTAAAATTACTATTCGCCTACTTGTATTTAGAATAAACATAATGCTTTTAAAACACATTTAACAATAGCATTCAATTCCGATGTAAAAATGGGAGAAGTGGGGGGAAAAGTGATGCGGACTCCCTACAAGGTACTAGCTGGATACTAACTGAATACACGTACAAAATTTCAGCCCTCTAGGTTTCCTTATGGAGTCTCTAGACGTGTTAGAAAACAAGCAAAAAAATTAAGGAAATATTGGCGTCAAAATCGTGGGGGTAAGGGTTAAAAGTTGAAACCCCCAAAAAACAGTGTCTGGCTATTAGCTTAACCTGTACACCAAATTTCAGCCCTCTAGGTTTATTTGGGGAGATTTTGACCCGAACGAAACTGTTAAAAAACAAGAAAAATCATGTTCTTTTGGGTATAAAAATGGTGGGGGTAGGGGTTAAAAGTCGAGACCCCCAAAAGGCACCCCCTTGATACTAACTCAATCCGAATACAAAATTTCAGCCCTCTAGGTTTATTCGGGTGACCTGTGCGAGTGGTACAAACTTCGAAAACGTCGAAAATGCATGAAATTGTAGCTTAAAAATGAGGGGGATGGGGGTAAAATATTAAAACGTCCAAAAAGCACAACCTAGGTACGAACTTTATCAACACACCAAATTTCAACCCTCTACGTTAATTCTGGGGGGCTGGGGGTCTGTTAGATCCAGCGAAAATCGTTTTTCCCCCCTCTACTCCCACCATATCATCCTAGGAAGCTGAATTTTGGATATGTTGTAGATAATTGACCGAAACATTATTTAAAACCGGTTTGAAAAAGTTTTATTGCTTTTCAGCCCCCCACGACCCCCTTAAAGGTCGGGTCCGAAAAAAAATTTGCCCAAAATTTGACCCCACTTTGATAGTATTGTTGTGCATCGGAATAAGCCCCACTTATCAAATTTCATCTCTTAACTTCCATAGGGGGGCCCTACACATATTAAAAGGTTGCGGGAAAATATATATATATATATATATATATATATATATATATATATCAGACATCTTTTTTTTTTACATAATCGTGTTCTACGGGTCTGAAAACGGATAGCGCCCCTGGTCTCGCCTCTCGCAGCTCTTATCGTATAGACTGTATAAGTCTAATTTTTCGGAGAAAATTCGACTAAAAATGGCTTTTGGAGCCCTTTTCACCCCTTTTTCACCCTGACGCTAGGTTCGCAACCCCCTTAAAACTATCCCTAGTCAAATCTAGTATGCCTAGGAATATTTCAGCCAAGTTTGACCGAGGTTGAAAAATTGCCATTTCAGGTCTTACTTGACTAGACTATTTGGCTAGAAAATTGTATGTGTCCGATACCAATTACAGTAGAACCTCTGATTACGGAGACACCTCTCTTAACTGGACCTCTCCTGTAGCCGGACAAATTTTTTATGACGGTGACATGCATGCTATACTAAAACCAATGCATTCAGCACTCTCTTAAGCGGAGCGTCTGTTAACCGAACACAGACACAATATTTTTTGACGCGAAGACATATAATTACCTCCATTAACCGGACGCGAGTACGTCTAGTGCCTATGTATGCCTATATTATGGGTTAGGTATAATTGTTCATATTTTAACTTGTTAACATTGATTCTAAAATGTTATGATGCATTTGTAAACGTTATATTTTGGTATAAGTACCTAAGTTTGTTCATAAAGCTGACTTGAATTAAAAAAATTTAAAAAAAATTTGAATTAAAAAATTATGAATACTGCATTACTTAATGCTATTATTTCCTTTGCCCCTGTTAAGTGGACACCTCTGTTAGCCCCAGACAAATTTTTGAGTGACACTGTTGTCCGGTTAATAGAGCTTTTACTCTACCTCCAAGACGGCTTAACTGGCCATTGTGAGATGATGCTTAGCCAGATTTGATGAAATCTTGTACAACCTGCAGATAAATTAACACTACTATATTATAATAGAATAGACAACATGTGTGAACTCAGTTTGTAGGATATTTTACTGAAGCACCGTATTTAGTAAACAAAACCATATTTTATTACAAGACAGAATTTTAAAAATTAAGTGGTTGTGCATTTTGACATTATGTGGGAGTTGAACTCGCTTTAAGTAAGTTAATTTTTCATTGTACATAAATTTAAAACAATAAAAAAAAAATTAAATTAATTTTTAGACGTTAAAAATATAATTTTTTTTAAAGTAATTACTTACTATATGTTCAACTAATGGGGCTTCAAGCAATCAGGGTTGAAAAAAAAAATGAAACACTTAAAATGCTGTTTTTAATAATATTTTTTATCTCTCCACGTTCATTTCAATAGTTTGTAACATTAAAAACAGAGATAATAAAAAAATTACAGTGCTGATTCATACTTAAAGTTATTTCCTTTTAAGTAAATTCATTAAATACTGACTTTATAATATAGTTTACGGCGTATTATAATAATATTAATAATTATTCTACGACCCAAATGAGTTTACCAGATATTGAGAGTAAGAATAGTATTCATTCAGCACAGTCTGTACTCAAGTGCTAGTGGACTATAGAGGAGAGTCACTTGCACATTTCACTGTACATATACGAAGAAGTCATGTGTGCTAGTCTCGATTCAACACTAATTTTTACTTATTCTCTGTCTGTTCTATATCATCAGAATCCTAGAAAATGGGATTATATCTGTACAATCGATACATGTACCGTCTATTTTGAAAGTGGCACAAGTCACCTAGTTTTAAACGGTTTAAAAATACCGATACCAACTATACTTATATTGCTTTGAGTAAAAATAATTTAATAGAGTTGTTGGGAAATTACGATAAACTAACTTAAAATGAACATGTAAAATTCATTTTCAAAACTGTAAATCCAATAATTGACGGATAAAATATTCTATAGCTTTTGTCAAATTCTACTATATACTCTCTTTTTTGATGGATAATCCAAGGATGTAATCGCTTTTGCAATATCCTTACTGTGATTGACGAATAGAATATTCTAGAACTTTTGTCAACTTCCGCTATTTAGCGTCCGTTGTGATGACCAACGTGCGGCAGTGGTGTGAAGTAGGTTTTTTCAAAATTTCTGCTGGTCGTCGAATTAAGTCCTCAATTTTAGTATTTTAATTTTTTTGGATACATATACATATGTACGTACATTCAGAATAATTTATAGTACTTATCAACTCCCCAAGTAAAAGTTGACTGCGCCTCAGTAGATTCAATTTATATATTTCCTCTTAAATTTGCAAGAAAACTTGATGATGATGGTTTAATCAATCGAAATATAACTCATAGAATATCGAAATTTTTCAAGTGAAAATTTGACAAAGTAAATACCTATTTCACCATAATTATTTTAAAAAAAATATGTTAAAAAAAAGAGATATTAATGTATAGATATGTCATAAAGTTATTATGTATCCTATTTTTAATAAAAATTAATTTTGTCTCTTTTCCACTAAGCGCTGCAATTAATTTCCCGGGTATAGTGACTTATGTCCAGGTATCGGATTTCTTTCGGATCAGACAGTTTCGTCTTTAGCATATGCAAGTATACATAGTGCACTCAATGTGACTAAAAGTTCAAAATATTTTTATAAAAACAACGTACACAAGTTACATACACACACATACATATGTGTATCAAAATATTATTTATACGTATTTTATGTAAACATCCTTTTTTTTCTTTTATTTATTACCTGCAAAATTGAAAAGTGTCACTGTAATTTTAATTGACTATCAAAAGTATTTTCGTTTATATTATATATGTGATTTATGTGACATGTCATTTAAATTAAATAAATTCTTCTTTTTTTATTGTTTTCAATTTTGAGAGATAGAAGTATAGTTGCTTGTTAAAAATTTGTTTTTCAATAATATTAATAAAAAATCTTAGTAAATACGTACGTCTTAGCTATTATAGTGAACCGTCTAAATATTCAACAACTTTTCAATATATTTTACAAAAATTTTTTCCGATTTTTTGAATTTTCTTACTTTCGTCAAATAAAAAATGCTGCTAGTATTCTAAATGGTGAAAAATGTAATTTTTGACCAATTATATTCATTCAAATGTACATAATTTAATGTAATTTAGTTGCAAAATTTTATTGAAATAAGTACGGTCCTGACCTGTCCGAAGAAACTCGGTACTTACTTATGTCACTTTCAAAATAAACATGTTTCTCTTCAACAAAATTTCAATAATTTTCAACATATTGATTGTAAATTAACGTTGATTTTTTTTGAAACAGTGATTTATGCCACTTTCAAAATAAACGATACATATGTATAGTCAAGTTATCACAAACGAATGGTACATATTATATATTTTTTTCAGATATTTGATATTGATTGTTCGTCTTCGAACATTTCAGTATCCAATTTGGTCAGACAGTACTAACAGAAGTATTACAGACGTACATATGTACATACATATAGTCTGGCCTAGTCAAGAAGACAAGCACAAGATTACATGTTAAGTAAGTTTGTATGTCTCGATGCAATTTTTAAATAAAATAACAGAGCATGGTATATTATGCTAGTAGAGCTTAGAGTTGTGCTGTGCTCACTGTAAGTTATTTGAAGTCAGATGCATCGCGTCATTCAAAGTCAGACTTCAAACAACAACATAACTCACAATCAGTCCAGGAGATTTGCCGGGAGACTAGAGTACCTCTGTGAACCTGGCACCCCACTTTTCCTAAATAAAATTTTTAAAATATAAACTGTTAGTATGACGTTTGTAATTGTTTGTAGTAACAATATTTTCGTTTGTAGTTGAACCCATTGGAGTATAAAAAATTTCTAAAAAATGGCTGCACCCCTCTTAAAGATAAACAATTTTTTAAAATATTTCCTAATTTAGAATCGTTTGTAGTTGTTTGTAGTAACTTTCTTTTCGTTTGTAGTTGAACAGTTTCAAAGATACAACAATAAGTATCTTTTGCAACAATTAAATAACGGTTTTTTTGTCATTTATAAAGATATTTGATTACTGCTTTTTCGGTCAGTTCCAGAATCGTTTGCAGTTGTCTGTAGTAATTTTCCTTTCGTTTCCAGTTGTACAGTCTCAAAATTACAACAATAGATATCTTTTGCAACAATTAAGTAACGATATTTTGTCATCTATAAAAATATTTGAAATTCACTTGTTCCATCAGTTCCACAATCGTTTGTAGTTGCTTGCAGTAATTTTCCTTTTGTTTGTAGTTGAGCAGTTTCAAAGTTACAACAATAGATATCGTTTGCAACAATTGAGTAACGATACTTTGTCATTTATAAAGATATTTAAATTCTGCTTTTTCGGTCAGTTCCACAATCGCTTGTAGTTGTTTGTAGTAATTTTCCTTTTGTTTGTAGTTGAACAGTTTCAAAGTTACAACAATAGATATCTTTTGCAACAATTAAGTAACGGGTCTTCGTCAATTATAAAGATATTTGAAATTCACTTGTTCCGTCAGTTCTAGAATCGTTTGTAGTTGTTTGTAGTAATTTTCCTTTCGTTTGTAGTTGTACAGTTTCAAAGATACAACAATGGATATCTTTTGCGACAATTAAGTAACGGGTCTTTGTCATTTATAAAGATATTTGAAATTCACTTGTTCCATCAGTTCCAGAATCGTTTGTAGTTGTTTGTAGTAATTTTCCTTTCGTTTCTAGTTAAACAGTTTCAAAGTTACAACAATAGATATCTTTTGCAACAACTAAGTAACGGGTCTTCGTCATTTAAAAAGATATTTGAAATTCACTTGTTCCATCAGTTCCAGAATCGTTTGTAGTTGTTTGTAGTAATTTTCCTTTCGTTTGTAGTTGTACAGTTTCAAAGATACAACAATGGATATCTTTTGCGACAATTAAGTAACGGGTCTTTGTCATTTATAAAGATATTTGAAATTCACTTGTTCCATCAGTTCCAGAATCGTTTGTAGTTGTTTGTAGTAATTTTCCTTCGTTTGTAGTTAAACAGTTTCAAAGTTACAACAATAGATATCTTTTGCAACAATTGAGTAACGATTCTTTGTCATTTATAAAGATATTTGAATTATGCTTTTTCGGTCAGTTCCACAATCGTTTGTAGTTGTTTGTAGTAATTTTCCATTCGTTTGTTGTTGTACAGTTTCAAAGTTACAATAATAGATATCTTTTGCAACAATTAAGTAACGGGTCTTTGTCATTTATAAAGATGTTTGATTTCTGCTTTTTCGGTCAGTTCCACAATCGTTTGTAGTTGTTTGTAGTAATTTTCCTTTCGTTTGTACTTGAACAGTTTCAAAGTTACAACAATGGATGCCTTTTGCAACAATTGAGTAACGATACTTTGTCATTTATAAAGATATTTGAATTCTGCTTTTTCAGTCAGTTCCACAATCGTTTGTAGTTGTTTGTAGTAATTTTCCTTTCATTTGTAGTTGAACAGTTTCAAAGTTACAACAATAGATATCTTTTGCAACAATTGAGTAACAATATTTTGTCATCTATAAAGATATTTGAATTCTGCTTTTTCGGTCAGTTCCACAATCGTTTGTAGTTGTTTGTAGTAATTTTCCTTTCGTTTGTGTTTGTACAGTTTCAAACTCGCAACAATAGATATCTTTTGCAACAATTGAGTAACGATACTTTGTCCTCTATAAAGATATTTGAATTCTGCTTTTTCGGTCAGTTCCACAATAGTTTGTAGTTGTTTGTAGTAATTTTCCTTTTGTTTGTAGTTGAACAGTTTCAAAGTTACAACAATAGATATCTTTTGCAACAATTGAGTAACGATACTTTGTCAATAGTAAAGATATTTGAATTCTACTTTTTCGTTCAGTTCCGCAATCGTTCGTAGTTGTTTGTAGTAATTTTCCTTTTGTTTGTAGTTGAGCAGTTTCAAAGTTACAACAATAGATATCTTTTGCAACAATTGAGTAACGATACTTTGTCATTAGTAAAGATATTTGAATTCTACTTTTTCGGTCAGTTCCACAATCGTTTGTAGTTGTTTGTAGTAATTTTCCTTCCGTTTGTAGTTGTACAGTTTCAAAGTTACAACAATAGATATCTTTTGCAACAGTTGAGTAACGATACTTTGTCATTTATAAAGATATTTGAATTCTATTCTTTCGGTCAGTTCCACAATCGTTTGTAGTTGTTTGTAGTAATTTTCCTTTCGTTTGTAGTTGAACAGTTTCAAAGTTACAACAATAGATATCTTTTACAACAACTAAGTAACGGGTCTTCGTCATTTATAAAGATATTTGAAATTCACTTGTTTCGTCAGTTCCAGAATCGTTTGTAGTTGTTTGTAGTAATTTTCCTTTCGTTTGTAGTTGTACAGTTTCAAAGATACAACAATGGATATCTTTTGCGACAATTAAGTAACGGGTCTTTGTCATTTATAAAGATATTTGAAATTTACTTGTTCCATCAGTTCCAGAATCGTTTGTAGTTGTTTGTAGTAATTTTCCTTTTGTTTGTAGTTAAACAGTTTCAAAGTTACAACAATAGATATCTTTTGCAACAATTGAGTAACGATACTTTGTCATTTATAAAGATATTTGAATTACGCATTTTCGGTCAGTTCCACAATCGTTTGTGGTTGTTTGTAGTAATTTTCCTTTCGTTTGTTGTTGTACAGTTTCAAAGTTACAACAATAGATATCTTTTGCAACAATTAAGTAACGGGTCTTTGTCATTTATAAAGATGTTTGATTTCTGCTTTTTCGGTCAGTTCCACAATCGTTTGTAGTTGTTTGTAGTAATTTTCCTTTCGTTTGTACTTGAACAGTTTCAGAGTTACAACAATAGATATCTTTTGCAAGAATTAAGTATCGGGTCTTTGTCATTTATAAAGATATTTGAAATTCACTTGTTCCATCAGTTCCACAATCGTTTGTAGTTGTCTGTAGTAATTTTCCTTTCGTTTGTAGTTGAACAGTTTCAAAGTTACCACAATAGATATCTTTTGCATAAATTGAGTAACGATACTTTGTCATTAGTAAAGATATTTGAATACTAATCTTTCGGTCAGTTCCACAATCGTTTGTAGTTGTTTGTAGTAATTTTCCTTTCGTTTGTAGTTGTACAGTTTCAAAGATACAACAATGGATATCTTTTGCGACAATTAAGTAACGGGTCTTTGTCATTTATAAAGATATTTGAAATTTACTTGTTCCATCAGTTCCAGAATCGTTTGTAGTTGTTTGTAGTAATTTTCCTTTTGTTTGTAGTTAAACAGTTTCAAAGTCACAACAATAGATATCTTTTGCAACAATTGAGTAACGATACTTTGTCATTTATAAAGATATTTGAATTACGCATTTTCGGTCAGTTCCACAATCGTTTGTAGTTGTCTGTAGTAATTTTCCTTTCGTTTGTAGTTGAACAGTTTCAAAGTTACCACAATAGATATCTTTTGCATAAATTGAGTAACGATACTTTGTCATTAGTAAAGATATTTGAATACTAATCTTTCGGTCAGTTCCACAATCGTTTGTAGTTGTTTGTAGTAATTTTCCTTTCGTTTGTACTTGAACAGTTTCAGAGTTACAACAATAGATATCTTTTGCAAGAATTAAGTATCGGGTCTTTGTCATTTATAAAGATATTTGAAATTCACTTGTTCCATCAGTTCCACAATCGTTTGTAGTTGTTTGTAGTAATTTTCCTTTCGTTTGTAGTTGAACAGTTTCAAAGTTACAACAATAGATATCTTTTGCAACAATTGAGTAACGACTCTTTGTCATTTATCAAGATGTTTTTGTATTCTGTTTTTTCGGTCAGTTCCACAATCGTTTGTAGTTGTTTGTAGTAATTGTCCTTTCATTTGTAGTTGAACAGTTTCAATGTTACAACAATAGATATCTTTGACAACAATTGAGTAACGATACTTTGTCATCTATAAAGATATTTGAATTCTGCTTTTTCGGTCAGTTCCACAATCGTTTGTAGTTGTTTGTAAAAGATATCTATTGTTGTAACTTTGAAACTGAACAACTACAAACGAAAGGAAAATTACTACAAACAACTACAAACGATTGTGGAACTGACCGAAAGAATAGAATTCAAATATCTTTACTAATGACAAAGTATCGTTACTCAATTGTTGCAAAAGATCTCTATTGTTGTAACTTTGAAACTGTTCAACTACAAACGAAAGGAAAATTACTATAAACAACTACAAACGATTGTGGAACTGACCGAAAAAACAGAATTCAAACATCTTTATAAATGACAAAGACTCAGTTCTTAATTTTTGCAAAAGATATCTATTGTTGTAACTTTGAAACTGTACAACTACAAACGGAAGGAAAATTACTACAAACAACTACAAACGATTGTGGTACTGACCGAAAAAGCAGAATTCAAATATTTTTATAAATGACAAAGTATCGTTACTCAATTGTTGCTAAAGATATCTATTGTTGTAACTTTGAAACTGTTCAACTACAAACGAAAGTAAAATTACTACAAACAACTACAAACGATTGTGGAACTGACCGAAAGAATAGAATTCAAATATCTTTACTAATGACAAAGTATCGTTACTCAATTGTTGCAAAAGATCTCTATTGTTGTAACTTTGAAACTGTTCAACTACAAATGAAAGGAAAATTACTACAAACAACTACAAAACATTGTGGAACTGACCGAAAAAGCAGAATTCAAATATCTTTATAAATGACAAAGTATCGTTTCTCAATGGTTGCAAAAGATATCTATTGTTGTAACTTTGAAACTGTTCAACTACAAACGAAAGGAAAATTACTACAAACAACTACAAACGATTATGGAACTGACCGAAAAAACAGTATTCAAACATCTTTATAAATGACAAAGACCCGTTACTTAATTTTTGCAAAAGATATCTATTGTTGTAACTTTGAAACTGTTCAACTACAAACGAAAGGAAAATTACTACAAACAACTACAAAAAATTCTGGAACTGACGGAACAAGTGAATTTCAAATATCTTTATAGATGACGAAGACCCGTTACTTAATTGTTGCAAAAGATATCTATTGTTGTAACTTTGAAACTATTCAACTACAAACGAAAGGAAAATTATTACAATCAACTACAAACGATTGTGGAACTGACCGAAAAAGCAGAATTCAAATATCTTTATAGATGACAAAATATCGTTACTCAATTGTTGCATAGGATATCTATTGTTGTAACTTTGAAACTGTTCAAGTACAAACGAAAGGAAAATTACTACAAACAACTAGAAACGATTGTGGAACTGACCGAAAAAGCAGAAATCAAACATCTTTATAAATGACAGAGACCCGTTACTTAATTGTTGCAAAAGATATCTATTGTTGTAACTTTGAAACTGTACAACAACAAACGAAAGGAAAATTACTACAAACAACTACAAACGATTGTGGAACTGACCGAAAATGCGTAATTCAAATATCTTTATAAATGACAAAGTATCGTTACTCAATTGTTGCAAAAGATATCTATTGTTGTAACTTTGAAACTGTTCAACCACAGACGAAAGGAAAATTACTGCAAGCAACTTCAAACGATTGTGGAACTGATGGAACAAGTGAATTTCAAATATCTTTATAGATGACAAAGTATCGTTACTTAATTGTTGCAAAAGATATCTATTGTTGTAATCTTGAGACTGTACAACTGCAAACGAAAGGAAAATTACTACAAACAACTGCAAACGATTCTGGAACTGACCGAAAAAGCGGTAATCAAATATCTTTATAAATGACAAAAAAACCGTTATTTAATTGTTGCAAAAGATACTTATTGTTGTATCTTTGAAACTGTTCAACTACAAACGAAAAGAAAGTTACTACAAACAACTACAAACGATTCTAAATTAGGAAATATTTTAAAAAATTGTTTATCTTAAAGTGGGGTGCAGCCATTTTTTAGAAATTTTTTATACTCCAATGGGTTCAACTGCAAACGAAAATGTTGTTACTACAAACAACTACAAACGTCATACTATCAGTTTATATTTTAAAAATTTTATTTAGTAAAAGTGGGGTGCCAGGTTCACAGAGGTGACTAGAGTACACCATGAATGAAAATGACTATTACATATACAAATGGTGGTGGTACGGAAGGTACCGTACTCTGAGGCGCGGAGAGAGAGGGTGATAGCTAGGTAGGTAGGTATGTACCGGAGTTAGAAGGAGACGCCGAATGCCTCCGGTATTATAATGATGAGAGAACTTGACGGTGGCGTAGCGTTGACGCCATTTGTTAGCGACATTCGTCATTAGAAAATGTTATACAACCGACTGACGGATTGACCGACAGATGGACGGACTGACGATGGTGCTCAGCGACGTTCTATTTGTATTTCGTATTTACGTAACACTTTTACGAGAAATAAAAG
Organism: Brachynemurus nebulosus; assembly: GCA_035578155.1. Lineage (NCBI taxonomy): Eukaryota > Metazoa > Arthropoda > Insecta > Neuroptera > Myrmeleontidae > Brachynemurus > Brachynemurus nebulosus. The sequence continues at coordinate 74,094,221 of JAPWDM010000002.1, read as the reverse complement.
AGCTTTTGTAGGTGACAACGGGATACCAAATTATTGATATTATGTAAGCAAATATTTGTAAAAAAAATAGCAAAGATACTGATTGCTCTGAAGTATTATTAATTCTCAATCAATCTGATATGAGTGTACTATTTGGAATTGAAGAGGTGGATTCCAAAACGAGCTAAGTCACTTTTTGCAATTTTTCAGGAAATGTAAAAAAAAAACTAGGCAGGCAAATGTAGTAATCTGTTTAAATTATTTTCAAGTTCTTAGATAATAATTATTATTGATGTTATTTATTTGTTCTTATTTATACATATAATTTTCAATAGATTATATTGAAAAAAAATCTTTAAAAAGTTGGGTTGAGTTGGTTAAAATAAACCTAGTTTGTTTAAATACAGATATATTTTATTCAAGAAATATTTTAAACAGTGCATTATTAGGAATATTTCATGTGTTTGACATAATAGAAAATCTGTCTACAAGCAAATTTGGAAAAAAATGCCAGTTATTATTGGAAAAAAAATGCAATGGTTTACAAGTAAATTTGACTTAGAGCGTTTTGAAATAAAACTGTCACTGACTTAGCGCTTTTTTGGAAAACATTCCATTTTTCATCATTCATTTTACAGTACACTAAGCTCATTTTGAAGGGTGGCACTATGTGAGAATCGTGTAGAGCTGGACTTGAACATTCTGGATCAACTAAAATCTCACATTAGACAAAAAATGACTTAGCGCCTTTTGGAATCCACCTCTTCAATTGTTAGTTCCGTTAAAAAAGCATGAAATCAAGCATAAAAAGATAGCATTAGTAATATTTTTGTCTTACAAACTAGATTTGTTCTCTAATCTATACAATTTATTTCACATCTTATATAATAAACCACAAAAAAAATAAATTATGGAATATTAGTAAATAAAAACACTTTACTTTGTGAAATACCACTTTTTATAAAAAATGTTAGCGAGCACAAACTATTGAGATATTTTTAAAAAGTGTTAGCGAACACGAGCTATTGGGATTAATTTATAAAAAGTGGTATTTTGCAGAGTAAAGTGTTTTTATTTACTAATATCAAATATGGAATACCAAATAAAGTAACGCTCAAATCGATTAAATTTTTAAATTATCGAAGTTTACTTTGGAACCCTAAACGATGGACAGAGCTACTACTTTGACACAGAGCTAATTACGATGTTTTAAGACTTTTTTTTGTAATGATTAGTTAAAAATTTATTGCAAGCATTGTTATGGATTCTTCAGAGCACAAAGACAAAACAGAATGAAAACACGACACAAAAATTTGTGCAATATCTACAGGTGTGGCTTCCGTTTTTATGATCCAAACAAAGACTGGATCTGTTGCATCACCTACAACAGGGGACACAAAGGAGAAATGCCATCTTTATCTTTTAATCTTTAAACATTTATCCAAGGTTTTGATACACAAGGTGGTGTATGTCCTGCCCAACGCTATGGGCTCATCAATACGGCTTAACAGAAAAATCACATCCGGACGATAAGTCACATTTTCTAAAAAAAAAAAAAAACGGCCATTTTTTCAGGAATAATGAAATTTTGACACCAGTTTACCAAAATTTCAACAACAGATCTGATTCATATTATTTTTGTAGATATTCATTTAAAAAAGATTGAACTTTATGACGTCATCACATATACCAAATTTTTTAAAAGTTCCAAAAATCGAAATTTTGATTTTAAAAATTTTGAAGCTACAAATCAGAATTGTAAAGAGAACAGAAAAAGCAGTTTCGGATTTATGGGGTTAGGCTATATGAGGTTTAGCGAGTTTTTTCCATCGGCATTTGACAAGTTGGAACCATTTATTTTGTGATAGTTGGAAGCACTATTTGGGCACTGATATTTCAAAAATGGATAATGCTATGTATTCCGGGAAAGTGGCGTTTTGAAAACATTAAAATCTAATAAACATTCAAAAAAATTGATGCCAGTACTTTATTTAGATCTTCCTAAGCTCCAAAGATACAGATGAGAAAGTCAAAAACCGAAAATTACACAGAACAATTTATTTAAATAAATAAATATGGCCCTAGCAATATTTGTCTGAATTAATGCCTTTTTTATTTGAATATACTTATAAAATATAATTTATTATTCAAATTAAATTATTAACTAGATATCTTGCTGGCAAGATTTAGAAGAAATAAGACACTACAAATAAAATATCGTTCTATGTACATATAATGCACTCTTAGGCCCGATCCACACTATCGCTTCGCTCTCGGTACGATATCGCTACGCTCCCGATTTGATAAAATATTCTTACACAAGAAACAATGAGTGTATTCACATCATCACTCCGATACCGCTCCAATACCAATACCACTCAGATAACATTTTATCGAAGCGATATCAGACTTATATCGATAGTGTGAACATTTTTTTGATTCCACTCCACTCCGCTTGCACTCAGTTGCTACGAAAAGATATTTGTATCGAATTGAGACCGAACTGGGAGCGAACCGACAGCGGCATTATAATGTGAATGGAAAATGAATAGGTACCAGCATGGTTTCAGAACACAACAAGATTATATCGGAGCGAAACCGAGGCGGGAGCGTACCGATATCGGCACTATAGTGTACATCGGGCCTCAACGCTGATCATAAGCATTTTCTTTTTATCATTTTGTGGTGGAATGGAATTAATTTAACGAGGATTATGGTATTGTTCGTACTTAACGCCAACCGGTAATAATGTCGCTCGGATCAGTTGGGCTAACATTACTGCTCTGTTATTTAAATAACGGCGTAGTACTGTAGAATACGTTGCGGAGGCGTCCTCTCTACTGCTGCTTGTTTAAACAATTACAATCAATAATAAGAAGAAGCTCGTGCTAATGTAACTTAACCATACTTATGGCTTCTTTTCTATATACATACATACATAGAAGTAACTACAAATGTAATGTATTTGTGGATATTCGTATAAAGTTTTAATTGATTTCAATTTTACAAACTTAAACAGTGTAAGACGTTTACAATAGGATGTTTACGCTACCTATATACTTAATCATACTTTGCAATTAATACTTTACAAAATATTTGGAAATTTAATTAGTTTGGTGTTCTATACCACCAGTGGCGAATTTACAATCTCCTAAAAAAAAATTTCTTAATAACTTTTCCACTCTTTTCCTACAAAAAAAATAACTGATGCGCAAAAAACCAAAAATACTTCAAATTCCAAATTTTGCCGTCTCTAAAATCTGCCGTTTCAGGCTCCAGTCTACTCAGCCTGCTGATAAATCTACCACCACTGTATGCCACAAAAAAGAAATCTCAAGAAAATTTAAACTCAATCAAAAGCATGAAAGAAAACAGAACGGAAAAGGAACAAAATTGGCTAACTACACTTTAAAAAGGTCAGAAATAATTTTATTTTTGCGAAAACACAATAAAAAACGAGCCTAAACTTCGCTGAAGACATTTATTATAACAATTTTAAATACGGAGTAAGTAATTTTTTTTTCTGGTCGAAATTTCATATCCCATTAATGGGTGGTATCTGTTTGAATCCTAAAAATTCAGTAAGTGTGTATTAGACACGCATCAAATCAGGATTTTTGTAGTTTCGTAGCTAATGTTTTTCACAATTTTCAATAAACCTTTCACGTTCTATACATATATACCTGTACCTGAGTATCTGCTTGACGATATACTGCTTAAGATCCAACATTGACTTATATATTACAAAGTTATCAAATGCGGATAGATCACCTAATGCGATGACAGAAACTACGAATTTCATTGTTACAACTGCGAAATCCCAAAAAGGGAGGATTTTTTTTTTTTTTTGATCAATCTTTTGTGACTAAAAAACGTGCAATTAATTGAGTAATACAATTAGTCAGGCTTCACACAGTATGGTGTTAACTTGTGAAACGATGTATTTTAACATAAACACAATGTATACGCCATTTATTTAATGGAGGTTTTGACCTCCACGTGTATACAAACACATCTAAATTAATCTAAATCTACATCGCAGACTGTACATATAAATTTTTGTATATTTACGTATTTTGTGAATATCGTTAGAATTGTATAAATATAATGAGCTTAGTAGACGGATACGGATGAATTTTAAATACTATGGAATGTGGATAAAATAGATTATTTTCATTTTTCTTTTTGCTTTTTTTCTGGTTTGTGGCCATTTTATTACGTTTTAATTCATAAATTGGACAGTTGATCAGTATCTACAAGAGAATGCTCTTATTTTTTTGTGGAGATATAAAAATATCTTGCTTGTTATTTATTTATTTATTTTTTTTGATGAACATGACTTTTTTTTCGATTTTAAAATATCATTTTTATTACTCATGCGGGAGAAGCACTAACTTGGCGCTGTTTGCCCACTGTACTCTTCCCGCATACTTTTTTGCGTGTGGAAAGTAACTTTCCACATACAAATTGACAATAAAACACGCAAAATTTAATCAAAACACGCAAAACCGCCTCTTGATTTTTCATTTAATAAATATTTCATAATTATTTCTATAGAAACCACCAACAAAGTAATTTAAACGATAATTAATTCAGAAAAAAAAAGACGAACACTTAAAAATATTATTTTAAAAAGTAATAAAAATGTCAAAAATAGTGATAATAATAGAAAATTATGTGAAATTCGTAATAAAAATTAGTATGTGCAACTCGTGCCGGATTGTCGATTGCCCCACTCAAGCGAATGAGCGCACTCACTACGTTCGTGCGCTCAACTTCGCTTTCGTGGGCAATCGACAATTTCCCGCACTTATTGCACAATATACTATTAATACTAGCAATTTTACTCAAGTAGTATATTAAATCCCCTAAGAATACTGTAATTCTTTTACTTTTACTGTAAAACAAAAAATTTAAACAAAGTAAAATCAAAATATTTTGATTTTACGTGAGCGGAGCAAATGGTCTATGAACATGTTGTACTATGTGTGGGGTAGTTGAACAACAAAACCAGTACATATATGGTGTAAAGGGTGTAAATCAACAAAATATTTATAGCGGTAACAATTGGAACGTTTAAATATTTTATTTTGTTTGTTATTTCCAATAGCTTGCGGTGATATACCGCATTTGAAAATTTTAAATTTTTGAAAGAATTTCCCGTTGCAAGAAGCCTTAATGTAATTCCCAAGCGTATTTTTGCAGAAATTGCATCACGCATAAACGTATCTTCTTTGCTTCTTAAAGGTGTTATTTTTACTAAAATATCATTAAAAATTTCTTCGTTCCTTCGCATATAATTTTTGTAATCGTCTGGTTCACATTCACTAATTTTTTTTTCCAACCACTCTTTGCTCTATTTTCTTTTTTTTTTTTCGTTTACTCAAGCTTTCTTTACTAATTTCTGCAATTACTGCTAAGGCACGAATTTTATCCATAATTTTAACGAAGTTCTCTTTTTCAAAAATTGTGAATAACTGAAGTTGGACAACAAGTTGAATGAATAGTTTAATAGTGTATGGCAAACAGTTCAACTTGTAGTACAAGTTAAACGTGTATGGGCCGCATAAGAGACACGTCGAGGAGAAAATTTATTACTTACATAATATTTCAATTTTATTATATTCTCTGACTATATACATAACAATTTATGTATTTCTTCCGTTTCCCGAAGCGTGTCAACACACACAAATGTCACACTCGAACTTTTTAATAAAAACTTTTTAGTAAGATATTGTGAACTTCCGATCAAACACGGATCACATTTACTTGTAAATACGTTGTCGCATTTCAAACAGTTCAAGTAAATACCAAAAAAAAAACTGTACACAACTCTATGTAGGTCACACTATTTCAACCCACTCACTTCATATTCAGGTGCCAGACATGAAGATGTAGATGTGTAGTAAAAAGCTACACTTGTGTAACAAAAAGAAACCACAAATAGCGAACTCTTGCGAACATCAAGCTTATTAAATATTAATAGAACACACTAACCCTATTGACCGGAACAAGTTGTTACGTTCATAAATATTTGAGTAGGAAGTGATAGGAACGATTCACCACTCGGTTCTAGCCCCCTCCCGACCCTTTAGGGTGGGGTAAAATAATGTTTTTATTGAAATTTATCTTGACAGTTTTATACTTATGTAATTTATTTTATGTAATCGTAAAAATATTTTTTTTCTGAAAAAAAACTATAAAAATGTAATTTTATACTAATAGAACCATAATATATTTGTGTACGTGTTAGTTATTATATGTGCGTACACGTCACTACCAGAATCAAATTCATTACTTTTAAAATTATTAAAATTAGAAGATTGAACAATTATCAAATATTAATACTGTTACATGTATTATAAAATTTAACTTATTTTTTAAAAGCTTTTATTTAACTTGCTATGTTAGTATGTTGGTTTAGATCAAATCTTGGAATCAAAATTTAAACAGGTTCTAATTGAGCTAGAGGTTTCAAATTTTGCATACGTGTCTAACCTTGATGACAATGCAATATTGTATAATTAGTTTTGCTCTAAATCGCCCCAAACCAAAATTGTTGATTTTTAGTCCTGTGCAACTTTTTGACATTTCAAATTGTCAAATATTGTCCATTGATTTTACATTGCAATTTTTTGTTTCCATAGTTATGTCTGATTAGGGTAAATTAACCGATTAAAATATAGGTAAAAAAATTACTTCTTTAATTTTTTTTCAAATTAATTGTAATCAGACTAAAAAGTAGAAAATAAATTAAAGTAAAAAAATGTTTTTAACAAAAGGTTTTATTTAAAAATGGACTAAAAAAATGAAATAACTACTGAGTGAAGTTTGAAGCAATATGCAACATAATTTATAAAAGCTTGAGGCGTTTAATTAAGTTTGGTAACTACTGAAAAGTAAAGTAGCTACACTTATATCCAAAACAGAAATAATTAACGCCTCAAGCTTTTATAAATTATGTTGCATATTGCTTCAAACTTCACTCAGTAATTATTTCATTTTTTTTAGTCCATTTTTAAATAAAAGCTTTTTCTTAAAAAACATTTTTTACTTTAATTTTTTACACATAAATTATATTTATTTATAGAGAGAAAAATAGACTTAGTAATTCTATTCATAAATTTGTCAGTACTGATCGATTCACCTTAATGTGATACATACATCCCATTACACCCGCTAAAAGTTTGTTGATAAACATAAATTACATTTAGAAAAATTCAATTACACTTTCTTGAAAGTTTTCCTTAAATAGTGAGTGAATTTGTTCAGAAGAACAAACTTTATTTAATTATTTATTTATACCTATTTTGCTAACAACTATAAGTATATGTGTACATACCATACGGTCTCGTTCGTCTTCGATTGTGGAAATTAGTCGACCGAACTCTTTTAACGATTGCGATATCACCATTTCATCGTCCGTCTGTGAGCCACCGATACACTCGAAACTGAATTGCATTAAACTTTCCGCCAGACATCGTTGTGCTCGCGATAATGCTGTAACAGAGAAAAACACAAATTAATAATTATAAGTTATAGGTATGTATATGTAAATTATATAACATATACCGTAAAACTGTCTAGACCCGGACACTTTTTTCCATTTTTTGGTATAATTTTATGTTTATACATGTTTCCTTCATAGATATCACCAATAAAAGTATTACCATTAGAAAGAGCGTATATTATTTGTTATATCCCTGACCCATTTATTTCATTATAAGTAAAAATAAAAAAAATAAAAAATAATTAGTAAGTGTCCGGGTCTACACCCTAAATCCGTCTTGACCCGGACACTTACTTAAATAATGTAATAACATGCAAACTAACCTCTCCTGTCGGGTTTAGGACAGTGTTTTATATCGTCTGATGTCTTTGAACCTGTCAAAGACTTCAAAATATTTTGTGGGAAGGGAGAGGGTGCAATGCATTGTATGCCTCTCTATGAAGTAAACATACGATATGACACCAGAAGGAGGCATAAACCGCGTAATTCTGAGGAGAATATTAACGTAAGGATAGTGGGAGTTACAGCTGGTGCGAATCGCGGCCATAGTGTAATAGTTAATGAAGTTATATATACATCGCATATAACTTCAAACATCATTAAATGATGCGCGATAGACACACATTTTATTTCTTTGAAAAACTGTAGGATAATAATCCTGTAAAATGAGATAGTAAATGTTGAAATCCGTAGTTTTTATTGGTACAGCTGTTTAGAGGATGTTTTTCTCTCTCTAATGACGTCAAGAACAAATGTTTTTGTTACAAGTTAATGTAGAAATTATTTGCTTTGAAGATTGGTGCAAAGTGTCGGTTTTACGGTATGTTAGTAATATTGCTTAAATATAAAACATCTCTTTTTCATAGTATATATTTTACATATAAATAACGTAAATCCAAGATAAATAAATATTAGATTATTTTCTAGAGGGGTAAATCAGATACAATAATTTTTGGACGATAACTTACGACGGCCAAACCGGAATAGGCTTATTAAATGTAACACTCTCTTCCATTTCTGCTTGTGGTTTCGCAAGGAAATGTAAAACAAGTGGTTGCATAACCACAAATTATGTCACAAAACGGGAATAATTCAGAAATATGTACGAATATACACCGCCAGAAATTTAATTTGCTTGGACGAATATAAACTCGTTGAGTGGGAGCAGAAATGTTACATTTATTGAATGGTCTTGAGACTCTTGAGCGCATTTACCTATTTAACGAGGTTGCATCATTTGCTATCATAGTGACGGGTTCAGGTCGCGTCATGACAGTGGGCGTAATAGCTGAATTTCCAATTCAAAAATTCGCTAAAATAAACTTTTTTTTCTGAAATCTAATAAAAAAAATGAAATCTGTTGATTTAGATTAAATTAGTTGTGTGCTGATAATAGTTTCGCTCATAATCAAAACTGTTCCGATTTAGCCTTTAAAAATCCTTGATTTGTCATTCCAAACTTATTATTTAATCAGTAAATTACGTAGAGGTTGTCTTTCTTTTATCTACAAAAAAAATAAAAAATAAAAAAAATTGTACAATTGTCTGCCTATTATCTAAAATAATTAAAATTACAATAAAATTAATTACATATTCTGCATTCAGTAAGTTTATTGAGTACAGTACTTACTGAGTAGATACATATATAATAAAATTTAAGTCAAGGTTAAATAATTTTCTCTTTATATGGACATCGTCAACATATTGCGATCGTCATGAATGGGACAACCACGACATCAAGCGTCGTGTCACATGCAATTATTTTATACCCTTTTCATCAGCAGCTCTGCTTTTGTCTTGTCAATAATAATTTATAAAAATATATTTTTACGATTTGAAATTATTTATGTCAAAATTCTTTTAAAGTAGTTGATCGGTAAAACGATTTTTTCAAAGGATTTTAACGAAACTTATCTACATATTTAATTCAATTTATTTAATTCAATACCAATAACAGGAGCCTATTCCGATTAAAATTGACTACCACAATTTTGAGAAATGCAATTTCAAAGTTTTATAATTTTAACACGGTCTCTTATGGGAAAACTCTATTTTTTGAATAAAATGTAAACTTAATATAAAAATTTAATATGGTATAATTATAAAATACAAAGTTACAAACCATATTTAATAAAAAATACAAAATATTCACTACGCCATTTTTAAATATAATTTATAAACATCATTTTACAACGTTTTTACAACGCTTTTTCAACAATGCCTTTATATTACTACAACATAAGCGCGCGGAAATTTAAAAATACCCCTGTCGCAGCATCCTGCATAACATAGCGAATTTCCGTTTATAAAAATTAGTTTTTCTCGGAAACTAGTTGACATAGAATAATAGTTTAAAGAGCTTTTTTATGTAACTTTTTCTCCTCTTTTAAATGGTGTAAAAAAATTTCGCAAAAATTTTTGAATAAGTTGAAATTTTGGCAAAAAACTAATTTTTTGCAAGAACAAAAACCATGTTCCTGGCATCCGACGTGTCTGGCTGAAGAACTCATCCAAGATTTTTGGACTTCCAACGTTGTCACCAAATTTCGTAACCCTAGGACGTTTCGTTCGAGAGTTATCGTGCTGATACATAAATACATAAATACATATATACATATATATATATATATATATATATATATATATATATATATATATATATATATATATATAAATTTTAGTGAATATTATTTTCGGTTTCTAGGGACCTCAAAACAAATTTCTGCCATAGTCCCGGGCTCAAGTCCCGTCATGAGACCTACTGTAATAGCTGAATTTCCATTCTGGAAATTCGCTAAAAAAGTGGTATAAAAATATAATAAATGAAGAATTTTAACCTTTAACCGGTGAGGTGATGTCTGTGAATCGTATACAAATATATTCTTTCAGTTTTCTTCCTCCCTGCTTGTTTTTGTTAACTGAACGTTTGTGTATTCTTTTATGGTTTAGGGCAAATTTTACCCTGCTGGCGTAAGGGGAGTGTTTGATACATGCATATACGTGTGGTCTCCAGTTTTGGCTATCTATGTTACCAGCCCGCGGTATGTTAATTTGTTGATGTCTCTCAGACGTCACTTTACCGTGAGTATTATAAAAATTCACCTTACCGGTTAAGGGGTAATACATTATTTAACCCGGGCTTCGTCGCTACTGGGTAAAAAATACCACAGAGGTAATAAAATCATTTATTATTTTTCTTCTACGTAATCTTGCAACTTGCCGCTTTAAGTACCTTTCTGCATGGCAATATAAATAACGCTTTTTGTTTATAGCTAATAGTGTACACAAACAAAATAAAATAACAAACTTCAATATAAATAAACATTTAAGGAAATAGCCATCTATAAATAATGTGGTAATTTTTACCCGGTCGCGACCGTCTGTGTTTGTATTTGTCTAGCGACGAACCCCGGGTTAATTTTTGATAAAATAAAATTTTTTGGCTCAGATATACTTTTGTAGCTGACTGTCTCGGGGAACTACGTTAAAAGAAAAGATGCAAAACGTGTTCAATAAGTCAGAAAATTGTTAAGAGAGAACTATGTATTTTCATAACTCAAAAGTGGATATTCTTTTTTCTGATATAGGTAAGTATTTTGGATGCTAGATTCAGTGGCAAAAATTTTTACACATTTGATGCCAAATTTCAAATTCGTACATTATGTACTTATACAGTTTTTGGACTCCAAAGACCTCCATGAAAGACGGATAGAAAAACACAAAAGTGATCTTTCTTATAAGGATTGCGTTCATTTTTTTTAAGGTGCGGAATCCTAAAAATATGCTATACTTTGTCTTTTATGATTTCAAAACACACATCTACTTGAAGCTGAATAATCAGAAATTTAGAAACGCAGTTTTGAAATGTTGTAAAACATATAAAAATAACAAAATACCATATTTGTTTATATAAAAATAATAGCAATAAAAAAAAAATTTATATTTTTAGATTTTGTTTAAACGAAAAAAAAAAGTTTGTTTTTGTGTGGTGTTTTTTCAAGGACACTTCTATTTTATAGCTATATTATTAATATAGTTGGGAGAACAGTGGTCCCGAACAGAATCGCCATATAAAATATTTTGAATTGGGGGGCTATAAATTTTATTAGAAGGCCGAGGATTTTCCCCTGGATTTGATGACTAGCCTAAGGAAGCTTTAAAGAACAAGTCAGTAAAAATTAAAAATTACCCATTTTTTATAATATAATATATCATTTTAATTTTAAAAATAATTTAAAAAAATTAATGTTGAATAAATAAGTGGTCGACTGTAATAGAAATTAATTTAAACGAATTCAAAACATTTATATTGTAAACAATATCTCTATTTCCGTTGTGATTATTTTAATAATATGTACATATCACCTTCTTTATACCTGCTTTAAAGTAAACAAAATTGATTTTATTAGTAGATTGTATCACTCTAGTAGGTCGCTCACAAGACTGAACATGGTTTTGTTTTTGCATTAGAAAAATATAAAGATATGTATGTACATATAACAAGCAAAATGATTCATAATATTGGCAATTAAAAAACACAAACAGACACAAAATAACATTAACGATGTGGTATTAATAGTAAAACGTCGTAAAACTGATTTTTAAAAAGATCGATAATATTTTTACGTTTTATGACAGCCCTCCAGTTCTGTTCGTAGCCCCCCAGTACAAAATATTTTATATGGCGACTCTGTTAGGGACCTTTTGTTCCCATCTCTGATTATTAATTTATGTATGCACATATCTTTTATGTGTATATACATAGGTATTTTATAAAGACAATTAACATTATATGAAATTATGAGTAAGTGTTATGAATGCCATGAAAATTAATGTGTTTTTCCACCATAAAATCATTTTCCTGCAACATAATACATACCATCAACTTTCTACTTATCAAGATGGCGTCCCGTTTGTTAAATTTCCTATATTTTATTTCGTAAAATTGTAAAAAATGCAACCATAAAGTCGACAGAACTCCAATTTATTCGCAAATATTAAATCGATATACCTATTATACAAATATGAATGTTTCTTTGTTTGTTCCGATTGCGATGAAACTTTGGTGAATTGTTGTGCGCACGCTTGCAAAGGTTTCTGAAACAGTACAGCCATTTTACAATAGATGGCGCACGAATCGCTTTAACCATAGTTCGTATAGTTTATTGCCATCAAAACTTTTGTGAGTTGTGCGCACGCCCGCAAAGGTCTCTGAAATAGTACAACCATTTTACAATAGGTGCCGCGCAAGTCGTTCCAACCAATAATGTGTGTATAAATAAATAATAAACAAATATTTTACTTTGCAAAATATCACTTTTATTTTTGAAACAATATTGTCACAGTTTCAAAAATAAAAGTGGTATTTTGCAAAGTAAAATATTTGTTTATTATTTACAAAATTTAAAAGTATATGGAATACCATAAAGTAACGCTCAAATCTATTAATATTATAATGTGTATAGTTTATTGCGATGAAACTTTTGTGAGTTTATAATGCGCACGCCCGCAAAGGTCACTGAAATAGTACAACCATTTTACAATAGGTGGCGCGCGAGTCGTTTCAACTAGTGTATTCCATAAGTAAAATAATAGGGAATGCATTCATTACCCCACTTTCAAATATAACACACCTCATATATTTATAAAAATAAATGCAAATTTTCAACATGTTAACTACTAAACAAGTGAAATTTTGTATATTTATAGTTAATATATGCGCATTTATAATTAGTGTAAGAAATAATTAATAATTCGCGCAGTTCATTTACAACATGTCAACTCATCCGGCAATATACATAAAAGGTGGTGGGGATAGAACACGTGCTTTTCATCTTGTTCGCATAATTTTGGGTAATATATCAATCAGTGTTACAATCTGTTAAAATGTCGTTTGCATATTCGGTAACGCCGGTACTTCGTCGTTTCTGTGTCACGCTCCGATACAAGGACAAAGATTAAATTAAAAATGATTCCATCAGTTAATTTCTTTCAAATGGAATGGAATTTTTTTTTGTTTATATTTCCACATGAAAATATGTAATGCACAATATATTTAACAGCTCGAAGCACTTGTTGTACACAAGAATAACTAACATATACACACCTTTGGTAAATATTGAAAGGAACAATATTGGCTCTAATGTATATTTTATGATAAATATTATCGGTAAAATTAATATAGACATGAGATAGACATGAAAAATTTTCAAAAGTAACATTGAATTTGAAAATGAGTTTGTTGATTTGATTTGCTTTTACGCCTCAACTACTTAACCAATTGACTGAAAATTTTACACAGGGATAATTTTGGGGAGAGAGAAGGATTGAGAACATTCTATTCTAGTAGGAAAATTCCCCGAAAATTTTGAAAATTTCACACACAAATTATCCAAAATTCACCAACGGATCTGAGTCATTTCATTTTTGCAGCTATTAACTTAACCTGAAAAAATTGAACTTGATGACGTCATCACGTGTATAAAATTTTTTTAAAAGCTCTAACCACCATAACATAAGGTTTTTAAAAGCTCTTTTTTTCATTTTTCACAAAATCTGATTTGTAAAAATAATAGAAAAATTATATGGGGAAGTTAAATTATTTTCCTGAAGGAATTTGGAAAATTTTCATAGCGAAAAATATTTAACACCACTTATGTATATGTATATAAAATTTATGTAGGTAATAACAAGATATATTACGTAGGTATACAAAATTTGGTATTTTTCAAACCGGAAAATGATTTAGGACTGCGGACCGCATTTTTGGAATTGGTGAGCCATAAAAATTACTATTTTCGGTGCGGTCGACATAAAATCTCAAGTTTTATCCAACCAATTACGTTAAAATTTGTTATAAACTTTCAAGAAATATTTCGTTACCATCTGAACCTTAAAAAATTCAAAATCATTTTCATATTACTGTTTAAAAAAAAAAATTAAAATCTTTGAATAAGTGATAAAAAATCAACTTTATTTTTACAGTTGTCACAGAACGACAAAACAGATTATTGTAACCACTGATCCTGAACAAAATTTTTTAACAACCTCTAAACGTCTCTGCAAAAATTCAACTGCCCGAGAATTTTTCCGCAGTTATTCCAGTTTTAAAGTAGGTAGCTGGAGTAAAAATTATTGATAATGACTTTTGAAACTTACACAAACGAATCAAATATTAGTTTGTTCGTTAGCTCATCTACTATAAGACCTATATGTAGACTCTACGACAATGCGTACATATGTATAGAGATATTTACACGTGTTAAAAATGATATTTAAAACTAATTAAAAAATATTTTTCAAATCTATTAAACTTAATTGATAAAAATGTTAATAAATAAATGTGTATTGAACTGCATGAAACAGAACAACATCAAAACAAAACACAAAACAATATTAATAAATAAATAACAAATCAATAATAAATAAAATATTGAAAAACTGCTCTGGTAGCAGAGACCTTGAATGTTGTAAAGAAATTCTTTTCTATGATATTGTGGTAACGTGATTGTCTATATTGAAAATTATTATAATCATACTAGGTACGTAACAATAATAATTTGATGTTTAATATCGTGAGTTCCACTGTTGTTGAGAGGCTTTAAAAGGTTAAAAAATATTTCTACTACATAATTATATTGTAATTACCTGTATTATTTTAACTATTTTAATTGAAGAAAAATGAAGAAAATATGAAATAACTAACTACCGCTAAAAAAAAAAAATAAAGAATAATTGAAAGATTCGCTAATTGTGAAAATTTTCTTCAAGAAGCTGTATTTAGACTAAAATTGGTCCAAATATGATTTTCAGGCTTAAACCGTCTAGTTTTTGGCGTTTGAATTTAAAATGTTTTATTTTTGCAGAAAGTGCAGAAAGTTTTTTTTTTTGGAATAAAATGCCTGTCATACTTTTTTTAGAGCGTGCTGGTCAGTTTCTGGAAAATCGGGATAACTCAATAAATTTAAGTAGTCACGGAAAAATCAAGGAAATGTTAGGTAATTTTTTGATCCATGATATTTGCACATAGTAAAGCTTCCATTATATTCCGTAAATATACCTATATAGTGCTCTGAATGAAAAAAATCTAATAATTTGGACCTATTTAGGGTGTTGTTGAATAGTCTCGGTACTAGGGTAAGTGCGGGAGAGATGCCGCGCTGGGAGATATGCCGCAGTAGCCATAGTTCGTCCGTTGATTGATAGATAGTGCTATTAATAGATTATATGTTTAAAATAAGTTACTTATTTAAGCTGTATATGGTAACATTTATGATTAGTCCATCAGTTTAGTAATTATCCAACTTTTTATAACTGAAAAGTAAGTTTTTTAACATAATATTTTATCAAGCATTTAATTCATTAGAATTTAAGAATGTATATTTCATTGTTTTAATGAAAATGAGTTTTATTATTGATTTAGGTATATTTTAAAAGTACTGTATAAAATTTTAGGTTAGAATTCCGCACTATGCTTGCTATAGCAACATGCGGCATCTATCCCAACAAAAAGGAGAGATGCCGCATCATATTACATATTAAAAATATAGACTTATACCTTAATTATGCAATTTTTTTTTTTTTGGATTGTAAATTATGCCACGTAAATACAAAATATCCATTAATGGATCAGGAACAGCTCTCATATTAGTTAAGATAACGAAAATAATGATGATTGCCTGTGTATTGAATGTTTTGAAAAGTACTCAGAAACAAAACAAAAAAATGGACTGATTAAGATGTATAAAGTGCCAAAAAAGGTTACAAAAAATGCATTTTCTGTCCACATTCCTTTTAAATTTAAAGTATCCTTAACATATGACCCTTGAGTTGCAGACAACAATAATTTACTAGAACATTCCATAAAAAAAATAACAAACGACCTAAATCATACTGTACTTTCTTGTTCGATTGATTAAATGAAGCCTTTTTAAATCTGAAATATATGTATATAAAATTATTGAAACCAATATAATAATAATTACTGTTATAAATTAGCCACGAGTACTTCAATACAGAAAATGGTCCGATAGTATCAATACATACAACAATGATCATAAAATTTGATTAATATTTTTTTTTTATTATTTTCATTTGAAAAATGAAATAATTAATGAACGTTTATGATTTTATTAAACGAAAAAAAAAAAGTCTGGAAAGATTATCAGTTAAAAAATTTAGTGTGTACATAAATGTGTAGTATCCACACTGCATAGTCAAAATTATTGCATCACCATGCAAAATTACAATTTTAACCCCTTTAGGACTAATGACGAGCTCAGCTCGTCATACTAATTTTATATCGGTAACTGGAGGCTGATTGGTAAAGAGCGGTCATATTGTAAATAAATTAACGCTTTTAAACAAACCATATGGTAAAATTTTTTTGTCTCAAAATGCCGGACTTTTTACTGCCAAGTGATAAGTACAATAGATAAGGCTACAAAAAAACAAAAAGAAAAAAATCAAAGATCCCAACATTAAAAAAGTGAACCCTAGGAATTTACAAAAAATAAATTATACTAAACTATGTTGATAAAATTGAACATTATTTAGAATTATACCGTATTGTCACACGTGGCGACACCTGTACCAGTAAATATATACATATGACAGCATTTTGAGCCGCCATATTGTAGGACGAGTTAACTCGTCTTAATCATTTAAAGAGTTAAGCAAAACGTACCAACTTGCAATTATACTTATAGAGATATTAAATTTTTTATCTAAAATATTGGAATATACGGCGGTACTAAAAGAGCTAATAAACAATACAGACGACTGAACGAGTCCCTCTGAAAATTTACCGTAGAAAGTTCCATTTGTGAAATATTCATGGGCTTCAAAGTGGCGAATGGCTTCCATCCGCCCTCGGTAATTTTTAACCTGTTGGTCTAAAAAATCTGAAAAAATTACGCAGATACACTATTAGGACGTGATAAGGACAATTAAAATTATTTCGGCTGAATTGAGTCAGTAACTTTCGGAGTTATAGCCAAACAAATTTTCGAAAAATGTACTTAAAACGTAATTAACAGTAGAGAAAATAGTTCCCAACGAATGAAATTTTACATCGAGATATGTTTCAGTATTAGAAAAAAAAACCTCCAAAACTTAAGAGAGATGCTAGAAGAAAATGGACAAAATTTTCATTTTTCGTTAGTAACTTCAGAAATAATTCTACGTATACCTTATCGCGTGGGATATCGTTAGAAAGATCTTTTAAAATGAAGTTAAGGTTGTTTTAACGTTGTTGTTGCGAAATATTGAATTTCAAAATTTTTAAATAAACGATAAAAAAAATGTACTTAAATGCCCTATATTTTACTCCAATATCCTATAATAATACCGCGCACTATTCAAAAAAAACCTGTAAAAAATAATTTAAAAAATTTAACGCAGCTGGTGTACTTAATAAGCTTAAAAAACAATGGTGTAACATAACAGTACCGGTAGTCTAGTGGTATTGATAGGTGTTAGACTCGTAATTGAGTGGCCCTGTGTTCGAAACCGACTCTGTTCAACAAAAGTTTATCTGTATTAATTTTTTTTTTTTCGCCAAGTCGCCGACCGCAAGACTGTGCCGTCCCCGTGATTTATTCGTGTCCCACACGCACTCAACGAACTGTTAATATTAAAATCACGTAGGTACAGATTTTTTAAAACGTCCTGTACTATTGTAATTGTTCTGAACTTAAACAATGAACGACCACAGAAAAAAATGAAGACAGAAAAATGATAAATGAATTTATTACATTCATGTGTTTTGTCAGACATCAAACGTAGACAAACGGACCAACAAAGTATGTAACAGACATTCCTCATAAATGTTTTATTGTAATAAAAGAATTTTTAGACAAGAACAACTATCTTTATTAAATATTCTTATTACTCATTTTGAGTGACATATTTATTGTCATATTGTGTTCAAAAAAAATTAAAAATGACTCAAGAAATTATGTACTTTATTAATTTTTTTGAATCTTCGTAGTCCTCACTGTATCCGGGAAAAGTGTAGGAGTTTGATGGAGTTCAGATTAAAAAGTAAGGCTGTGTTTGTTTATAACTACCCAATATTTTTTTTTGCAAAAATTTATTTTGAAAGCGATCAACAACGACTAATCAATCTAAAACAGTATTTTTTCAGTTGGGACACCCTTTATATATCGTCATCAAATTCGAAAATACATTACCTAACCGGTATCATGACGACGATATACCTACATGTAAATTTTTACAATTTAAGATATTCTATGAAGCGAAACATTTAGGTATATGTGGACTATTGGTAATATTGAAATTGAAAAAAAAAAATCGGCCAAGAGCGAGTCGGGTTTGCACGATTAGGGTTCCGTATACAGTGAACAATCAATAGAATAATTTTTTTTTTTATTTATATACATTTACATAAATCTTACACAAATTTGGTGGCGATAACTGAAAATTGCACAAATTTCGCTCATTGGTATTGAAACAAAGTATTTTTTTTTGGGGGGGGGGAGGGGGGCGGACTATTGTACTATCGAAAACACTCGTATTTTTTTGGTAACCTATAACTCAATATCTACTAATTCTACTAAAATCAAAATTTTAACTTTAAAAACGCAAGAGAAATAACTAAGACCACTGGATCAAAGTTTATAAAAAAAAATAAATTTTAGAATCCTTAGAGGTAGCCCTTTTTAAACGGTACCCTGCAACATATATAAAACTTTTTTGGACCAAACTGCCCCTCCCCCGCCCAAAATTTTAATCGAAAATAATTGTTTCCTTATCGTTTATGCCAAATTTCAAATTCTTACGTTAAACATAGTTTGAGTCCAGAAAAACCTCCCTGTGTACAGACGCACACAAAAGTGATCCTGTGAAGGTGCAGAACCCTAGAAAAAGTGAAAATGTAATATCCATTTTCACTTTTCAAAACTTCCCGATAACGTCACAATAATGATAAAAGGAATTTCCTTTATCCTCCTCTTCTTCTCGACGTTCGTTCGATAACACAACCATCTAGAATTTTTACTTATGTATGATAAAGGTTTCATGGGTGTGGCTTTAATGGTAGATGAGAACTCTGTACACCCACCCCCCTTCACGGCTGCACAGGCTGAAAAATATAATGAAGGATATTTGTATATCGATTGTAAAAGAATCTCATCGAGACATTGTTATTGTGGATGTTTTTGTTTTCATCCGTCTGATGTGGTGGTTTGTTTTGATATATTACTACAAAAGATCGGAGTAAGTACTCAATTTCTCAAGTACCTCGTCATTCAACAATAAACTCTTCAAAAACTCGACGTCTGAATACTCACCACAGCTTTATTACTTTCATTTTCCACACCAGGCAACATTCACGTAACTGCAACTACATCACTGGTTCAATACACTCACTGTCAAGTATAGTTTTGTAGGTACACATGCAAGTAGACAAAGTTGTGAACCTATATTACTAATATATCGGTATTATCGAACAGATGTTTGTATTATTGGTTTTGATACTCTCGTGTAGTATAAAACGTGTGGCACACAGCTTTCTCGTATTCGTAACATGTTTGTATAAATCAACAGAACGGACAAATATTAATTAACGCGTGTGCCGATTACAATCAAATGTGCGGGAGACCATCTAGATAGAGGATCTAATCTGCTGAATAAACGCTGCAATTATCAACAAAATCGGTCGAACAGTTTCGGCGTTAAGTTGAAACGGTTTAGAGACACCAACGGTAATAATTTCAGAAAATTTAAACAAAATCGGTGGAATGGTTCTGAAGTTACGTGCGTTGGAAGGATTTTCGAACACAGAAGTCCTTAAACATCCTGCCTTTGAGCTAAATTAATCAAAAAATAAACGGTTACTAGTTTAGATAGATTAAAATCGATTTTGTTCCACAATTTATTAAAATACAAACGAACTCAATCAAATCCAAAATTCAATTCCTGAATAAAAATCCTGACATACTACAGTTTTTGTAAAAAGGAACAAGTTTTATCATGGATAGTCAAATATAGTGAAACAGCATTTTGAAAAAGAATAGAGAATTCATTTTTGATAAATGCGCCACTGGATATACTTGCATAGCATTTTTAATATACAAAAACACTTTATTTTGATATACTGTTTCAATAGACTTTTCATAGTACATACTACGTTTTATTGTTTTTTAGAGTTTTAGACAGTATTTAGCAGTTTTGTAGTTATCAACATTAAAAAAAATAGTCCAAAAGCCGACTCATGAATCGATTATTAAAAGTAAGAGATCGATAACCGATTTTTTCCAAAAATAACTTCATTTTAATAGTAATTCTACAAAGAAACATGTGTTAAAATGAAACACTAAAAACTCTATTGTTAATTGTCACTTTTTACTCGTTATATCAACAAATCCCTCCTATGGCTCTATGTAAGTCAGACTATTAATACAAAAGGAAGGAAGAGACCACCTATCTGTGCAAACGACGATCCCTTTCCGCGACAGCGACTTATTTAGAAAACATTTTTTTGTCAATTTGAAATTTTTGAATAAACTTGGTTCAATTCGTGGTATTCGCCCTACATATTCAATTGCCTTATTTTTTATAATTATAATTGAAAAGTTAACTCATTCATCGCCTTTACAAATCTAATGTAAGGCGTTTTTACACGATATTACCGATATTACCTACCTATGTACTATCAAGTAAGTCCGTTAAACAAAAATTATCAGCTAATTTTATTGAACTTTTCAAAATTTCGATTTTTTAGATCGATCTCACAGAATCGATTTTTTTTTTAGCCGATTTTTTTTTGAATCGATTTTTTTGATTTCGATTTAAATCTATCCAAAAGTCGATATTTTTTTTGAAGAATCGACATCTCTAGTCTAAACTAGGTACAAAAAGAAAAATTTTGTGCTGCCAGGAGATTGGTTGACTATCGTCCGGAAACTACATTTAGAACATGCAAAAACTTATTTGCGCAGAGCTATTAACTTCATTGATCGAAGGACTTGTTATTTCACTTCTGACTCCAATGGGATTCAAAATTAAAGTTTGAAATAAAAACTAACTATATTACTTCCAATTCAGTAGACTTAATTACTTGTACGGATATTGGACCAATTAAACTAGTATTTAAAAAATTTAAACAGAAAAATTTGATATAAACAAAAAAAAAGAATATTTCATAATTTTATACATCCGAATCAAAACCAAAACTAACGCCAAGACAAGTTAACTTCACCAAAACATTAGCTAATTTCTGCAAACAATATTTAAAAAATATTTTAAAATAACGACTTAGATTACTAATTGTAAGTATAATCGTATACAAAATTATGATAAATAAATTATAATATGGAAAATAAAATTGAATTTTAAATATCTGTATAATCGTTCAAAAGTTAGTCTGAATTATTTTAACTGATTTCTATTGTCTCGAGAATTATTATTTAAATTCAATACATGCAGAATATTCAGAAAAATTTAAATTCAAATACATTTAAATATTCCAACACTTTAGTTCGTGCCTTGATGTATAACATACTATTTATATCCGTGTAACCAGCTCATACACAGTTGTTTTTTGTCATGTGCATTGTCATGAGTGTAAGTAGTGAAAAAAAATTTCGTGCAAGCAGAGTACTCTGGGCTCCCGGACTATAAACCAACCAATATAATATGTATGTACATACAAAAACACGAGAGAAAAGTGACAGTGGATTAAATAAAATGTAAATTCCAATCCATAATGATGTTGTGGACAAACAAACGTGTAGCTAACTAAAGCTAAGAGAGAGAAATAAGCAAAAAAGGAAAAAAAACTGTATGCAACAGCAGTGAGTTCTTTGTTTGCTTTTGTAATGAAAGGGAAAGCGATTGAAATTGAAGTGAGGATAGCCGGGCTATGATAGCTGCAAACACTGTGATCTGATGAGGACCACTTTGATGTAGCTATGTACGTTGAGAATACATAATTTAAATATCTACCATACATGTTTTTGTTTTTTTAAATGGTTATTTTTTTACAAAAAAATAACTGTATGTGTAGTGAGCCGCATTTAATTAAAAGAAGTTTGAATATTTCCCTATTCAAATTTCAATTTGAATAAACACACAAGTGGATAATAGGAATTTTTTAAATAATATTTTATTATTCGTAATGTTATTGAAATTTGATACAAATTTTATGTAAATGTTTCAACGGTTTGATTAAAGTTTTAAACTATTAAAATAATATATTATACACCGTGATGAGGGGGGGGGACTAAATTGTGACCATCCAGAAGTTTATTGCCAGAAAGCCTGTTAAGGTCCAAGGGCAACAATTCACAAAAGGGATCAAAAAAATACTTTAATTCTGTGGTGTTATATACTATTTCTTGCAATTCGGAATATTATTTAATTTTTTTTCTAAATTGTGTGAAATAATATTACATCAAGTATATCGCGGACAAATTAAACAAATCGGACAGTACAATTAGTGATGAGCAAATGCAAGACCAAGACCAAGACTTGGCAGTCTTGGTCTCGGTCTTGTTCTTGCATTAAGAATCTTAGTCTTGGTCTTGCTAGAGCAGTTTGAGTCTTGGTCTTGCAAAATGCAGTCTTGGTCTTGGTCTTGCTAAAAAATCTTGCACTTTCTTGCATTTTTTTATTAGCGAATTTTTTCCTTCTAGAATTTTCTCTCTTTACGGTATTAATTATACTTTTAAAATATTTAAATAATTTAGCAAGGGTCTTGCTTTTTTCTTGCTATTGTCTTGGTCTTGCTCACTTGAGTTTTGGTATTGGTCTTGCAGCCATACTTATAGTCTTGGTCTTGCAAAAAATGCAAGACCAAGACTAATTTTGCTCATCACTTGTACAATATGACTATTTGTCATTATATACAAGTTTGAATTCGTTTATTATTTTAAAAATAAGTAGTTCAACACCTAGCAACGTCGTCTGATTTAAATTTCACTTGCTGATTGACTTAAAAGTGGGGCAAAATTTATTTTTTGTAATTCCGGAACTAAAAAGCATGATTTACTCTCTCATAATAGGGAGTAAATTATCTTTTTTTTTTAGTCCCAAGCGACTAAAAAATTATTTTTCTCCCACGTTTAAACCAATCAGCAAGCACAATTTACAAAAATTTAACTTAAATTACATAGCGTTGCTAGGCAATTGAAAATAATAGACAAATTCAAATTTGTAGATAAAAACAAACAGTTATATTGTATTGTACAATTCGATTAATTTATCAAAAGTATACTTGATGAAATATTATTACATACAATTCGAATAACATTTAAGTAATTTTTTTTAAATTTTATAATTTTAAATTATCCGAAATTGCAAAAAATAGCATATACACCACAGAACTAAAGTGTTTTTTTCATCCGTCGTGTGATTTGTTGCCCTCGGGCCTTTACAGGCCCTCAAACTTCACACTCGGGATTAAAATTCACACTTCAGTCCCTTAGTGTATAACATACTATTTATTACTAATTGCCTTGAAATTTTCCGAACTGATAATGTTGAACGTCATAGCCAATACCTATTCGAAAATTAGAGAGTAGGGGAAAAGGGCCCCCCAAGCACTTGCACCCAGGATAAGTGACTTCAAACCAGAAGGGTGTTACATATTCAAAACAACTCAACCTCAAGTATTAACAGTTTTTTAACCTGAAAAGTTTAAAAATATCGAAATCTAATCTATTTATAGAATCATTTTCCTATAAAAACAATTAAATTTTGAAGAAATATTTAAAATATTTACGAAAAACGTATACATACATCGAAATTGTTTTAGAACTGTGTTGATGTGTGCAAGAAGCAAGATTCCATACTTTATATCTTCTAAATTATATTAAACTTAGTTAATTGGTAATTGATGGATTTATTTTATGTTCAGTGTATTTTATTATGATTTATCGTTGTTTAGTTTTCGTAAAGTTACGTTCAGACTTCATATATACAGCCAATACTAACTAAACACATATGCAAATTATGTATACTATATGTTCTAAAAATAATATTTTTATACAATGAGATCTTTGACATTATATAAATTTAATTTTAGACAGAATGCAATAAAATGCATTTAGTTCGATGTAAAAAACATTATTCACAGTATGGTGATACTGAAAAGTCAAAAAATTAGCGATTAGCTGGTGTGGATCAATAATAATATGTTTCGAAAAAAATCGAGAATTGCACTTCTATGTATATGAAATTTTATGCGTATAAAAATCAAAAATCACAGAGAGAGAAACTGGGGTAAAGATCGGCCATTTTTTGCCCATTATTCTAATATTTGTTATCTTTAAATTAATGTTAATACCTTTGG
Source organism: Brachynemurus nebulosus (assembly GCA_035578155.1). Classification (NCBI taxonomy): domain Eukaryota; kingdom Metazoa; phylum Arthropoda; class Insecta; order Neuroptera; family Myrmeleontidae; genus Brachynemurus; species Brachynemurus nebulosus. Next base: position 74,069,418 of record JAPWDM010000002.1, on the reverse strand, counting down.
AAATTCAAGTGTCAACCCAAGTTTAGACACATTTCATGTTGACACTGACGCACAAACTATTTTGTTCTGTATCGTTTTTGATGATCTCAATGGATTAAATAAATATTTATTGACAATTGTGTGTTAATGCTACTATTCGAGACAAACAGGATTACCTACCGTAGTTCATACAGCACCATATAACCTGCTTTTTCATTTAAAAAATTCAAAGAACTCCTCAAATGTATGGAAATGGATTACAAATGTGTAGAAAATCAGTATGTGATCTGTAATTAATTGTTTCTGATCCACCCCCCCCCAAAAAAAAAAAAAAAAAATTTTGGCGACCCACTCCTAAAGAATTACTGATTCATAATATATTTTGATGTAATAATTTTAAGATAAATACTATGCACATGTTAAGATAAGAACTTAAATTTCATAGATTTGAGCGTTACTTTATGGTATTCCAAATTTGTAAATAATAAACAAATATTTTACTTTGCAAAATACCACTTTTATTTTTGGAACTGTGACAAACAGAAAATGAACTAACGGTTCGAAACAATATTGTCACAGTTTCAAAAATAAAAGTGGTATTTTGCAAAGTAAAATATTTGTTTATTGTTTAATTTAAATTTCAACTAGATACAGAATAGTTGCTTAATAGAACCACCAGAAAGTTATAAGACAAAACGAAATTTAAAAATTCCGGTTTTCCCTATAAATTCTGAATTACCTATATGGAAATTTAATAGTATAGAAATATTTTTACCAAATGAAAATGATTTCATGCGATAGAAATGCATGTAAGACAGCACAGCAGACAAGCTTGTAATATAGCTATCTCTTACAAGATCTACTACCTAATATATTGAAAAAGGATAGTAAAAATTATAATAACTTTGATAAATGACAAAATTTCATTTTTACATTCCAACTATATGAATAAATGCGAGTATAGCTAGTGTTTAGCAATATATAAACTTTTATCTACAATTTAGTATTTCTCACTGGAAATTTAATGAAGATTCTCAAATGAAACGGAAGAGTAAAACAATCGAGAACAACTCGTAATATTCTCGATACCCATCACCAAATGTTACAAAAAACGTTGAAATATTATTTTTTATGGACATTAGTTGTTATAGTAAGAATAAAAAGAATAACACGCAACAACGACGTCGCAATGACAGACTCGGCAATGCGACAGACGGACCCGTCACTGTACGCATATACATAAATGTGTGTGCGGATACGAATTTTTTAAATTCATTTACATTTGTTTCATCCGATGGCGATGGCGATGTGATGTGACATTTTACTGTTAAAAAAAAAAAAAAAATCGTGTTATGGACGCGGATGGACGTTTTTTAAAGTCACGGTTACTCGTTCACAAAGTCACAATATTGATATTAAATGTATATTAAAAATAAACTCTACAAAAAAGTACACACACCAGAGAAAGAATAATAAATAAAAAAAATATTTTTATTTTCTAAAAAAAAATACGTGCGGCCAGAAGTTTCCGTGTTGCTATTTTTAGCAAAAAACAATACATATACAGATTGCTCTATTGTTAGCATCACAGTTTTTCGACTGAAGCTGCAATCGATGTATATGGACATCAAAGACAAATACGCCCCTTTTAAAATCATTTATTTACAAGAAAAATTAAGGTCACTGCATCCGAATTTTTCGTTTTACTAAACTACAAAGAAGTAGTTAATTCCAAATTCTTTTAATATCGATCTCTCTAGAAACGTTTACAGTATAAATATAAATCGATTGCAGGAACTTTATGTAACCGTACAGGAAGTCTACACTACCAACTTCCCTTAAGGAGAGGGTAAGGTTAACTCGACAATTCCCAGAGTTATTTGGAGGTGACAGATGTTTTCAATTTTTTTCAACGATAAGATAATTAAATCTTTACGTTCTGTTACCACCATTAGAAGGCTAGATGACTTTATATTTCTTTCTTGTGACAACTTTATACTATAAGTTAAACAAACAAATTAATACAGTTTACAATTAAAAATGTCTGTCACCTACAGGTGACACTGGGAATTGCCGAGTTAATTCGTACAAAAAAAGGCATGTTTCTGTTATTTTTTTGTGACGACACAGTGAAAATCTCTTTATTAAAACCAGCGGTACATTAAAGTATAACACTCGAAGAATATTGTATAAAATTTTCACGAAGAAATATTAAAAAAATACAGTAATGGCAGCAATCATTCAAACGTGTCTCGGAAAAAAGTAGAATTGCCGGGCCCCTCATAACTTGGTGCTGGACCATCCGAAATAAAAAAAATTAAAGTTCATTCATTAGATAACAGTTTTCCTCCGGTAACGCTGGGAGGGTTTTTCGAAATTTCAATTTTTCACTTTTTTGTAACATTTAGAACGGAAAAACACGATTTTTGTGAAAAAAAAAATTGGCTAATTTGTTATTGTAAAATAAAAATTATTAACAAATTTAAAAAAAAAAACTCTCCAGCGTTACCTCGTAAATTATGTACAGAAATAGTGTTAAAAATTTCAAATGGATCGGTGCTGTAGTTTTGAAGTTATGAGGGACACCGACTTTGAAAACGTGAGCTGTGGGGAAAACGTTTTCAAGTTTCGAACACTTAAAAATTCTTGTATAAAACTGATATAGAATACTTACTGCTACAAAGTAAATTTTGTACTCTACACTGACAAAATATACAGTACAGGTATAAACACGTTAGTACTTCCATTGAAATTTATATAACTGAGAGAGAGAAATATATAGAGAGCGAAACATTTGCCAGGTAACAACAAAAACGCTTATAACTTCGTCAATTTTGCTCCAATCAACTTGAAATTTTGAGACAATATTCTTGAGATATTATGCATTCAGTTAAAAAATTTAAAAAAATGCAAAAAAAAAAATTATTTTAATACCTTACCCTGCCCTTAATAGGACTAATTTTGCGCATTTCGTTGCGCATACTATGAACACGATAATAGCTCAACAGAAAAAATCAGAAAACAATAATATTGATCATCCTTTGATTAAAAAATCGAACAACTTTATGTTGTCATGTATTGAAGTGAGTATAGGTATTCGGGCGATTGGGCACGTACTGTCAATTGCCTGAATTTAGGGGCAAGTAAAAATGATTGCATAATATGTTGAAGTGGATGAACTGGTCAACGGGTGTACTACCGGATTGTTAACTGGTTTCAACAGGCTGTTAACTGCTACTAATCGGGGTAGTAATCAGTGTTAATCAGACTCGACTCAGTAGTCGATTTGTAACCGTGGTAATCATTCAATCTGATTTATCATAGGAGTAAGAATGCATACGAACTAGAGATGTCGGTTTTAAATCGATTAATCGAAAATCGATTAATCGAAGCTTAAAAAATCGATTCTTTTTTTGATTTTTTTCATTTGAATCGATTAATAAAAGTAAGAGATCGGCAACCGATTTTTTCCAAAAATAATTTCATTTTAATAAATTGTATTTTTACAAGGAAACATATGTTAAAATGAAACACCAAAAACGTTATTGTTTATTGTCACCATTGTCACTTTTTACTCGTTGTTATCAAAGAACTCCCCATGTGGCTCGATATAACTACATATTATATATACGCATTACCTTACGCAGTAGCCCCAACAGTATCCAGTAGTGGCAATAGCCAATATGTACACATATTAAGTACTACTATGAAGACTATTAATACAAAAGAAAGGAAGACCACCCATCTGACAAACGGTCCCTTTCGCACAAAAGCAACTTACTTAGAAAACATTTTTTTGTCAGTTTGTTTGAAATTTTTGAATAAACTTGGTTCATTCCATTTCATGGTATTCGTCCTACATATTCAGTTATTGTGTTATTTGTTTATTTGCTATAATATTATAATTGAAAAATTAACTTATCGCCTTGGCGTAAGGCGTTCTTACACGATACTACCCATGTACTATCAATTAAGTCATTTAACAAACTATCAGCTAATTTTATTAAACTCTTCAAAATTTCGATTTTTTCGATCGATCTTACAGAATCGATGTTTTTTTAGCCGATTTTTTTGTGAATCGATTTTTTCAATTTCGATTTAAATCGATTCAAAAATCGATCTTTTTTTTGGAGAATCGACATCTCTAATACGAACATTTTGAAAATCTCTACGCCACTAATTGATATAATATGTGCATCCCTAACAACTAAACCAACAAAATAGTTTAAAATCGTGACCTTAAAATCGATTTCGATCATCAAATAGTTGAGCTGCTCGACGCAAAACTTCCGAGTTAAATAGATGTTTTTCTATGCTCCAATTAGAAATTTAAAATTATGAAAAACATTTGTAAGAACTGAATATTTTTTAACTAAAACCCATTCAAAGTAATTTTGTGAAAATTTTATAGCGGAAAATATTCGAGAATATTAGTTATATTTACTCCTGAAATTGATAAAAAAACATTCTGAATTCTTTCATCACGATAAAGAAAATAGAAAAACATGCAACATTTTCATTTATTTGTCAACAACAACAACATATCGTGACGTTACATACATACAACACACGAACGTGGTCGACCGGTCCCATTCATAAATTTTCATAGTGAATTAATTTTATTCACAACCTAACAAGTTTAGACATTGAATACATAGAATAAATACAGAATATGGTTTCTGCACGTGGCTCAAATTAAAATTAACTAAATAACACAAACATTACTTATACTACTCACTGTGTCAGAGACATTATATTGTCAAATAAAAAAAAAAAAATTATATACGCGTGGACTGTTTGGACATTGTCTTTGTGACCGAAATATACTTTGAAGATAGACTAAATATATGTATAGTTAACTACAAGAAATCAAACAATTTTTGGAAAATATTTTTCGGTAAATTTTACGTGACTGGCGTAGCAGAACGTTCTAAAGATTAATGAATGATTTTTGGATACATTTATCTTTTAGTTTTAATGTACAAAATGTCAAAATATTAACCAATTCGAACGTAATGACATCTCTCTTAACCGGACCCATCCTATAGCCGGACAAATTTTTTATTACTCTACTAAAACCAATGCATTCAGCACTCTCTTAAGCAGATCCTCTGTTAATCGGACGCGAACACAATATTTTTTGACGAAGACATATTATTTATAGTCCATTATTATCTCCATTAATCGGACGCGAGTACGTCTAGTGTGTATGTATACGTATATGGGTTAAGTATAATTTTTCATGTTTTAACTTGTTAACAATGATTCCAATGTGACGATGCATTTTTAAACGTTATATTTTTGTATAAGTGCCTAAATGCGCTCATAAAATTGATTTGAATTAAAATACACTGTCAATGGGGTGTGGCACACAGCTTCCTCGTACTCGTAAAAGCACCCTGGTAATTTAATGCCCAATATATTTTCATAAAAAAAACTGAGCGAACTAGTGGGACTAGCAGTAAATAAGATATTGATATTTAATGGAATTTCAAGGTAGCGCCGTGGATACTATTACTCCGAATGTAATGAAATTTATAGGGGACCATCTAGGAACCAGACCGCATAATTTCTGACAATTTCATAAAAAAAGAATTGAATAGTTCAGAAATTATGCCACTTGGTGCAATTTTGTATATTAATGGAATGACATGGTAGCGACGTAGCTACCGTTACTCCGATTTCGATTAAATTCAACAGAGGACCATCTAGGAACCAAACTGCATAATTTCGGAAAATTTCATTAAAAACAATCGAACAGTTCAGAAATTATGCCACTTGGTGTAAACTGGCGACACACAGGCGGATAAACAGACAGACACCAAACCAAAATTGTTCAGGAAGCTCTAAAACGTAAAATGTGCGTAAAAAATTTCATTTTGGAGAGAAAAACTTTTTTATTTTTCAAAGGGGATCACAATGCTTTCGCTACTTTAGTAGTCTCGGAAACAAAATTTAAAAACATTCCGGTTAACAGAGGCTTTACTGTATGCTCTATGGAGAATCCCTCCCTCCCCCTAAAAAATATTGAAAGCTAACATTTTCAATACCTTAAAAACCGTAACTAAAATGATGGAACAATAAAATTAGTAGCGAATTATGGGATTTGGAAATCGTTAATGTATTATCAAGAAAATAATAAAAGAAATCAAAATTATGTAATTCAAATTTTCCAATTATCCGTTTTCCGTGTGACGATTCCGTGTTCCACTTGATGAATTTATTTGCTGAAGTTTCTCGTATATTATAATTATTTAATTGAATTATGATTACATACATACATGCAAAATGAGATTACCCCGGTGATGATCGCAGCAGTTATAGCCTTGATTCTAATTGACATTGAATACCGCCGCCGGCCGCACAATGGTAATTCAATAGCAAACCAAACACAACAAAACACTAATTCCTCCGGTTAGTACCCCCCCCCCCAAACGGGCCGATACACCTACAGCATCTATCGCACTCTGTTGCATTTGGTTGACAATATAGTAAGTACTAATGTGAGTGAAATGCGAAATAATTAAAATGATTGTGATGGAAAAAAGATGGAAATATGTTGATTGGTGTTGAATTTTTTTTTTTAGAAACAATACAAAATTTTTCATTTGAATACAACAACTACAGAAGTTTTATGTAATGTACCTGTATGTATACCTATATAAATATATTATGCTAATTATAGAATCAATGTCGCTGATTAAGTGTATTAGAAGTTAAAATTAAAAATCACAAAGTGATTGAAAAAAATTTCCGGATCGGCCGGGAATCGAACCCCGGATCTCCTGATAACCAGCCAGGCGTGCTAACCATTACACCAACGACCCATGTACTTCCACAGCTGTTCGATACAGAAACCATTCAATCACCTGAGTGTATTAGTACTCTCTCTAATGCGAGAAACAGTTACAATTTTTCAATTTCAAATATTATCGAGTGCTTGTGAGACATTACTACGTATGACAAAAGTTTGACCAAAACTCAAGACCAAAACATCTTATTTTTACGAAATTTGATGAAAACGTTGAAAATCCCAAACCCTTAGGTAAGTTCTTCAGCCAGGTTTTTGGATATTTTTCCTGGAAAAAAGGTTTATTAAAATAATGTTAATGTATCAAAAAAAAAAAAAAAATTCTTATCGTGTTATAAGTTGATGTTAAGAAAAGTTATCAAACAATTGCACAAATAGGTATACAATTCAAAAAATAGTGCACTGTTTTTAACTGTTAGTGTGTATAATCGTGTATTAATAGTGTATACCAGGTCAGCACTTCTTAAACTATGGGTCGCGAAATCTTGGGGTCATAGCGAAAAATTTTTTTATATGTACATATATTGTTACTATCTCTATTTGGGGTCACGAATGAAAAAAGTTTAAGAAGCCCTGGTGTATACCGTTATAATTTTCGTATTTTCATGCATCTGGTAACTGTCATCCAAACCATATTATCGGCGACGATGATTTACCGTCGTATGATTCATCCGTTTTTATGTATATAATAATATTCTAACCGTCAAAAATTCAATCAACAAACTACTTATACTATGTACATAGTAATGTGTAATTGTTTGGTGACCTTGCCTTATTTCGCACCATAATATGAATATCCAAAAATATGAAAACTTTATGAATACTTTTAAACGATGATTAATAATTAATTAGTGAATATAAACAAATTCACGAGAAAGTCATTTCAAATGAAATATGAAATGATAAAATGGTACGGGGTGAACCAAAATTTAAATTTAACTCATGGATCAATACGGTACTTGACTGTATTTAAAATTTGTGTCAAATGTTAAATAATTGTATGCATTATCATTACATATGTCCAATTTTAATGATGAAACATAAAAATATTTGATAACTATTTAGAAATTTTATTTTGAAAATCGCCATTTTTCAACAAATATTCAAATTAGTGAAAACGCGCCACTTCTTGAAAATGACGTAACATTTTGTAGCTAGATATGTCGATTTTGATAATTTTCATCGATGAGATAAAATTGTGTTTTCTTTTGAATATTTCTATTAGCTTATATATATATATATATATATATATATATATATATATATATATATATATATATATATATATATATATATATATATATATATATATATATATATATATAGTAATAATAATCGGCCAGAATTCTAATAAATACTTGCTTTTACTTTGAAATTTTATGAACTAAATCAAAGTTTTGAGGTTATAAATATTGACATTGACGTTTAGTTTCTTCAAACTGTGACGTCACTACAGTGAGGCGTTTTTTCCGCCTTTTTCTCATTTAAAATTGTAGGGTTATTTTTTTGATGTTTTTTTACAGAATTTGTCGAAAATAAAAAACGCCGTGAGCAGCGGGGCCCCATCACGGTAGTCGAATTTTCCCCTTCATCTTCGGTATTGAATGTCTACAAGCGAAATGTGATTGAAAGTCTACAACCGAATTGTCATTTTGTTGGATTCAAAACTGGTGATGAGTGTTCGACTGATCGAGGCTTTAAAAAAAGGTTTTAAGTATTTAAGGGCTGTATTTCAGTAAATTTCAATTTTGTGCCGAAAACAGGTAGCAGAAAAAAAACCAACACAATTCGTACGAGGACATTCCTGCCCATGTTTATCCGCTAATTGCCTTTATGTTTTAGTTTTAAATATTAAAAAAGGACCTTCAATAGTAAACTGGAAGGCCTTTATAAAGATATTTTTTCTTTCCAAAAAAATCCAAAATTTCTATTTTATAAATACTAAAAATCCAAAATTCCTAATTTATAAATAAACAGTGACTTTAATAACATTTTTAAATTACTTAATATGTATGTATTTCATTTGTCATAAAAGTAAGTTCACTTTTTTTTAAATTTTTTAAAATTACTATTCGCCTACTTGTATTTAGAATAAACATAATGCTTTTAAAACACATTTAACAATAGCATTCAATTCCGATGTAAAAATGGGAGAAGTGGGGGGAAAAGTGATGCGGACTCCCTACAAGGTACTAGCTGGATACTAACTGAATACACGTACAAAATTTCAGCCCTCTAGGTTTCCTTATGGAGTCTCTAGACGTGTTAGAAAACAAGCAAAAAAATTAAGGAAATATTGGCGTCAAAATCGTGGGGGTAAGGGTTAAAAGTTGAAACCTCCAAAAAACAGTGTCTGGCTATTAGCTTAACCTGTACACCAAATTTCAGCCCTCTAGGTTTATTTGGGGAGATTTTGACCCGAACGAAACTGTTAAAAAACAAGAAAAATCATGTTCTTTTGGGTATAAAAATGGTGGGGGTAGGGGTTAAAAGTCGAGACCCCCAAAAGGCACCCCCTTGATACTAACTCAATCCGAGTACAAAATTTCAGCCCTCTAGGTTTATTCGGGTGACCTGTGCGAGTGGTACAAACTTCGAAAACGTCGAAAATGCATGAAATTGTAGCTTAAAAATGAGGGGGATGGGGGTAAAATATTAAAACCTCCAAAAAGCACAACCTAGGTACGAACTTTATCAACACACCAAATTTCAATCCTCTACGTTAATTCTGGGGGGCTGGGGGCCTGTTAGATCCAGCGAAAATCGTTTTTCCCCCCTCTACTCCCACCACATCATCCTAGGAAGCTGAATTAGCGAATTTTCAGAATGAAAATTCAGCTATTACAGCAGCTCTTATGGTAAGACCTAAGCCCGGGACTATGGCAGAAATTTGTTTTGGAGCCTCTAGAACTCGAAAATCTACTTCACTAAAATTTATATATATATAGATATATATATATGTATTTATGTGTGTACGCGATAGCTGTCGAACGAAGCATTTAATTGTTACGAAATTTGGTAAATTCGTTAATTGTTCAAAACGCTTGGATAAGTTCGTTAGCCAGACACATCCGATGCCACAGACCGGATATTTTGGGCTTTAAAGTCTTTTTTTTGTGTTTTTGATCAGAATTTAATACTTTTTCAAAAATTTTATTACATTATCAAAAATATCGTAAGAAGTTATATCAGAGAGCTTTTTATACTTTTCTTCTATATAACGTCGTTCTTAAGAAAAATCAAAAATAATCTCTTTTTAAAAGTCTCTTTTTATTTGTTATTTCACTCTACCTCGTTTGATTTTTCTATTTAATATATATTGTGTTTATAAATGTGTCTAAGGGTGTTTCGTCACTAGTTATTTCTATTACCTAAATATATGTCAGATTTCTTTAATTAAATATTATGAATAATGTCTTAATAAATTTATAAAGTTATATTATAAATGTTAATCAATTAAACTGTACTATTTATTTGATTAAATAAACTTTTGACATATTTTTTTGTGGTGTTGAATGGCCCTTAGCTATTTGTAAACGAAGTACAAATTTTGATAATGTTAGTTTTTTGTTTTGTTTTTTTTTAACAATCTGTCAAATGGAATCATTTTTAAATATATGCATATAATATGCATGCATGTATGTAACCTAATTATAAATATTTTTGTTTTAACACATTATATTTATTATTTTGAAAATTTTCTTATTTAATTTTAAATAAGATGAACTAAATTAGAAAAAACTGATTGGTGGTAAGGAAATTTTATAAAAAAAAGTATATATTTGACAAGATTTTGATGACATATAATTGGTATACTTTGGAATTAAAAACAAAGTGAATGGGTACAATATAGTGTTTTTAACAGAAAATAAAGTTTTTGGAGCAACTAAACAGTGCCGGAACAACTAAATTAGCCATGTAGCAGGAGCCAGCAGTTACGAGCCTCGCGCTTGTGTCCAAAAAAACAAAAAAACAATACAAATTCATACAACATGAGTTATTTAACAAAAAAAAAAAAAATAGAAAAAAAAACGAGTTTTGGCTCAACTTACATTTGAATGCTAAATCAAATCTACATAAGTGACATTTTTGACAGAATTGACTTTTTGCTAAAATAGTAAAGTATGAAAATATATGCAAACGGATTGTTTGGTGTAAAAAGCTGCACACAAAAAAAGAACTTGTAAAAACACCAATAAAATTATGTATCATTTAATTAAAAATAAATTTTAATCTTTCTTAAATTATTTTACATTGTTACACATATAATTTAATTTCCATTAATAATTGTTAATGAATTTTAACCTCTTTACACACGACAGTTACCTATTCAAACATTTTTTACATTTGTGATTAAGTGTTAATTCGTTGTTGAAAACATTCATCACAAAAGATTGGAAATTTCTTTACTGTAGATGTAAATAGATTGTTTGTCTACAATTTAATTGAAATACTCATAAAACAATCTAAAAAATAAAAAAATACATTAATTAATTATTAAATTTTTTGAAATATTTAACATCTTACCTGAATGGGGTTATAAGTTCCAAAATATGTTACAACCTTTCAAAATGTTGAACAATAATCCTATTTCAAATTTTAAATTTGTAATTCAATATCGACTAGATAAAATGTTTACAAATGAAAATGATTTCTACACACTAACTAAAAAAGTAATAGCCCATTTTCTGAACTAAGGAATAGACATTAAAGTGTCCATTAAAGAGATTAAATATTAATTGTGTAGACAACCCAGCAGAGGGCAACAAGTTACAAACAACAAAGCAAATTCCTCAAAGCGGCAAATTTAAATAATAAATAAATAATTATAATTTTTTGTTTAGTCTATTTAAGAAAATAATTAGTCAATTAAATAAGTGTTAATTTATAATTTATTGAAGTAATAATTTTGATTACTAAAATCTAAATCTTTTTAACAATGATTTATTATTAAATAATCAATATATAGATATATAATACAATTAGAAAAAATGTTATAAAATTTTGTGAAAAGCACACTTAACGGATAGGTTACTTAACGGATTTCGACTAGTGAAGTGTCTATGAATAGAGCATCATATCAGGGGTGGCACAACAGAGTCTGAATTTTCAAATTTGGTTTCATTATTAGTTGTTATCGTTAGTTACGGAGCCACAAATTTTAATTTTTTTCCAAAGCAATTACACGTAAAGTAAAATAAATTGTTTATTCATTTCTCTTATAGAAATGGATAAACGGATCTCAGGTAACTGTACTATTATTATTTAAATTAAAATAAGATGATTTTGTTAGTATAAGTGAGGGCAAAATTATCACCCAGGACCTTGGGACCCCAAAAAAACTTCTTCATACTAAACAGCTGGGCGGATCTCAAGAAGATGTTGCGAAAATTAGATATGCTACTGAAATATGAATATTACTTGCTTTTATAGTATTAATTATTTAAGTAACTGTTTTTGTACAGAATTTCAGAATAGCGAATTAAAAAGTGAAGTAAGGTTAAGATTGTTTTCCAGAACCTTCTAATAGGGATCACATTAAATAGCTGAATAGTGCGGACAATTAAATCGATCCCCAAGTTACCCTTCAAACATTATTGGAATTCCAGAAAAAGATGAAAGTAGCATTAAAATTGTTATTCTCCAAGAAGGGTCTAAAACTGAAGAATATCTAAAACTATTATTACGGATATCGGAGCAAAGTTCTCAAACTAAAGCTACAAAATACAAAAATGTATTCCATTGCACGAAATTATAAAAATCAAAATTAAAACAAAAATAAAACAAAACAGACACCTGAGTGAAGCCGCAGGACGGAAAGCAGAAAAAAATTATAAATTTTTCTGTTACTTAAGTAAAAATTCATTTAACTATTAAATTATTATTTTAGGCGACTTTCCATTTTGGAACTTAATTTATGACGGAGAATGTCATGGAAAGATTCGAGTTCGGGACTATACGGCAGAAATTTGTTTAAAAACATATATATATATATATATATATATATATATATATATATATATATATATATATATATATATATATATATATACATATATATATATATATATACATATATATACATATATATATATATATATATATATATATATATATATATATATATATATATACAGGGTGTAAAACAAATAACTCTAGTCCTTTTGTGGAGGGCGACTCCTAGCAAACTGTAGACACTAAAACCGCAGGAATTTTTTCGAAATTAACAGTCGCGTCACCCCTCAAACGGATAAGAGTCATTTCCTTTACACCCTGTATATAATATATGCACACATACATATATACATATATATATATATATATATATATATATATATATATATATATATATATATATATGTAAGTGTGTATATATATTATATACAGAGTGTAAAGGAAATAATTCTTATTTCCTATATCGAGGGGTGACGCGACTGTTAATTCCGAAAAAATTCCTGCGGTTTTAGTGTCTACAGGGTGCAAAGAGTCACCCACAAAAGGACGAGAGTTATTTGTTTATATATATATATATATATATATATATATATATATATATATATATATATATATATATATATATATATATATATATATATATATATATATATATATATATATATTTGTGTGTGTGTCTGCGCGATAACTCTCGAATGAAGCATTCAATCTTTACGAAATTTTGTTAGAAGTTCAAAAGTCTCAAAAGCTGGGACGAGTTCGTTAGCTGATATGTCCGATTTTTAGAAGCCATTTTTCACCATTTTTAGTGATTTTTTGGTTAAACTTATTTAAATGCATATGTGCTATACTATATGTGATCCGCCAGAGTCCTGGGGACTCAAAAGTAAAAAATTAACTACTCAACCGATTTCGAAAATCTTATCACTGTTATAGAGTTAAACTATTTTAGATGGATACAAGTTGTTATATGAGATCCGTCAGTGTCCTATCTTTGAAAATTCGCTATGTTATGCAGGTGCTGCGACAGGGGTATTTTGGATATGTTGTAGATAATTGACCGAAACATTATTTAAAACCGGTTTGGAAAAGTTTTATTGCTTTTCCGCCCCCCACCACCCCCTTAAAGGTCGGGTCAGAAAAAAAATTTGCCCAAAATTTGACCCCACGTTGATAGTATGAGGTGCCTCGAAAATAAGCCCCATTTACCAAATTTCATCTCTTAACTTCCATAGGGGGGCCCTACACAAACTAAAAGGTGGCGGGAAAATATATATATATATATATATATATATATATATATATATATATATATATATATATATATATATATATATATATCAGACATTTTTTTTTCTACATATTTGTGTTCTACGGGTCCGAAAACGGATAGCGCCCCTACTCTCGCCTTTCGCAGCTCTTATCGTATAGACTGTATAAGTCTAATTTTTCGGAGAAAATTCGACTAAAAATCACTTAACTGATATGGAAAAACAATGCTTTTAGAATATTTTTTTAACTTCAGTCAAGTACCCTATTGAAATTCAATAAGTGTTGGTGTCTTATAGGCACAATAATATACAATAGAAATGAAGGTAAATTTTGGTGAAAATTGGGATCTGTCTCAATTTTCGGTGGTGAGAGAAGCTAAAACTTTGAAATTTTTTTTTACAAAAACCGGTTACATATAATGTCAACTGTCTGCAATATATACAAAATTCAGTTTCCTAGAGAAATTTGGCAGAGCTAGAGAGACGAAAAAATAATTTTTTCACATTTTTCGGAGGGTCTGACACGGCCACAACCCACCAGAATTGAAACCTACGGAATTGAAATCTTGTATATTGATTGATTTTTGTATCTAGAGAGTGCCTTTTGAGAGTTTCAACTTTTAATTCACTCCCTAACCATTTTTACACCAAAATTTCTTGTTTTTCCATGATCTTCATGAGTTCGTCTACACACCCTCCCCCGTTCCATAAACTTATGGCGCTGAGATTTTGAATATGGACTGAATTATCTCAAGTAGTATCCAACGCGGTACCCCCATCCAAGGATGCCATATTTTTTCCTGTTTATCAGAAAATCTGGTACGTCCCAGTTAACGTCTTAGGGAGCTGAAATTTCAATAGTTAAACAATAAGAAAAGTAAATTTCAATCTCACTTAGGCATCCTGAAAAATCTCGAAGATGAGAGGAAAATTCAACTTTACCGATAGATCAATTTTAATACATTTTTATAAATTTTTCACAATTTGTAGTTCTTGTAGCAATGTTAATCATGAAAATTTGCCTTTACTGAATACAAAAATCAAAACCAAATGGCATTAGTTTTTTTTTTTTTTTTTTTTATTACTCATGCGGGAGAAGTACTAACTTGGCGCACACATTTCTGTACGCAAAATAGCTGTTTGCCCACTCTACTCTTCCCGCATACTTTTTTGCGTGTGGAAAGTTACTTGACAATAAAACACGCAAAATTTAATCAAAACACGCAAAGCCGCCTCTTAATTTTTCATTTAATAAATATTTCATAATTATTTCTATAGAAACCACCAACAAAGTAATTTAAACGATAATTAATTCGGAAAAAACGACGAACACTTAAAAATATTATTTTAAAAAGTAATAAAAATGTCAAAAATAGTGATAATAATAGAAAAAAAGTATGTGAAATTCGTAATAAAAAATAGTATGTGCAACTCGTGCGGGATTGTCGATTGCCCCACTCAAGCGAATGAGCGCACTCACTACGTTCGTGCGCTCAACTTCGCTTTCGTGGGCAATCGACAATTTCCCGCACTTATTGCACAATATACTATTTTCTAATTCACAGATATCAACAGTTTTATCACTGTTACAAAAAAAAAAACATCCAGTATTATAATTTTATGTTAGTAATTCATGGGATCACAATGATTCGTGCTACAAGTAAGTACATATTTTAGAATCACGCTATATAATATACATTTATTATTCAATAAACATTAATTTAGTGCATTTATTACATCAAAATACCATTTATTATATTATTATATTAACATATGAATATATGCAAAATAAAATATAAACATTGAAAAAGTGTTAACACAAACCAGACTTCATTCAATTCACTTAATTCATGATATTGTTGATGTCAAAACTTGAAGTGAACTGAAGTGTTGTCTGGTGTTGTTATACGATATTATGTGAAGTTACAATCACAAAAAAACATATATGTATATAACAATAATACATAATTATTAATAATAAAATATCAGCAAAGAAAAAGTTATTTATTAATAATATTCGATTTGATTCAGATAATAATGTTAATATACAGTTATTTTATAGTACACTGAAACCGTTTCTTGTGCAAAGAATAAGGATAACATAAAAATAAACGCACCAAAAAAGTAGCGTAGCTACCGCCGTATCAGCCGGGGCTACAGAGGCCTCTAACGTGTGTAAGCAAAAATTAGTAAAATGTTATCCACAATGTCACTTAATCTTGTGCTTCCCGGGAAAAAAACATACAAAAAAACTGTCATACGCGCCTATAATAGAGTTTTCACTTCAGAAATGACAAAAGTCAAAAGGGCGACCCCTTTTTCTGCCGGGTTAAGCGTGCGCCCAAAAGTTGGCAACATGGGTAACTTCACCATCGTCGGCACCAAATTTCGCCCTTTTTTAGACACTTTTTTCAAAAAATTATAATAATTATAAAAAAAAAGTTCAAGTAAATTAAAAAAATATTTCTGTATTGTCAAAAATAATGGTATTATTCGTAAAAAAAATTCATTCCCATTCCCTCATCCTATCCATCCGAAAAAAAATTGTGAAAATTCAGTTTTTTTCGGCAGAATCACACTAGGTGATTGTACCTTAAAAATTTTTTTTATTAAAAATAATATCGTTTTTTGAATGTAGATAATTTAACTTTGCGAAAATCCATAATAATTATGGTGAAATTTTCACTTAAAATTGAAATATATTTTTACGAGCTCGCTTTCGGTCGATTTAATCATCGTCAGGTAAAATTTGAACTGAATTAAAAATTTATTTTAAGTAAGGATATTATCTTGATTTACATAAATGTATATTTTAAATTCTACTTGATGATGGTTAAATCAACCGAAACCTATCAAATTTATATGCACTAAATCCATTAGTACTGTTCTAAAAATTTAACATGAAAATCCTTAATATCTTGCACCATTTGTTTCAACTGATTCGTCTGTGGTAAAATTGTCGTTCGAAAATGATATGTATCGGGCATTTGACCGAAACCTGAACCCGGTACAATACAAATACCTAAAAAATAAACGAAAAAAAAAAAAATATTAATAAACTCATATTCAAGTTTTTAAATATTCGCACAAATTTACCGGTTGTTTCTAACAATTGAAAGGCATAGAAAACATCGACCGGTTGATTCGCCCTTTTTGCCGCCTCAATTACTTTTTTGGGGAAATCGATTCGCGGAAATGCGTACATGGCTCCCTGAACTGGATTACAGGAATAACCAGGTATATCATTGAAAGCTTCGTAAACTAATTGTGCTCGCTCCTAACAAATTTTTATCAAATATCAACATTAAGTAAGGGTTGAAAAAGTAGCGTTAAAAAATGAAACCTTTAAAGAACTTAAAACGGCCGTCTTTTCCTTTTCGTGTAATGCATAACTGGGATCCCCCTTCTTTGGTGGATTGACCACACAATCCATTGTCACTTGACCAGCTGCCGAGGAACATGAGTTTGAACTAATGCATTTTAAAAAATAAGCCTTAACCTAAGCAACAGTTTCGATTATTATAGAAAAGGTATAATACTTAATTTTTTGTTTTGAAAGTTTAACATACTTTTGGATCCATATTAATTACTTCCATATAACCACCTCTGACACCACATTCACCCATATATCCTTTCGACACCGACATAAAACTAACCAATTCCATATTTGAATACGGTTCTCCCATTTTTTTCAAAATCTAAAATCACACGTTATTTTAAAGTAAATGCTACTTATTCAATTCAAAATTTCGAATTAACCGAATACCGAATATTCGGCCACGCCCTAGCCGAATAGCCGAATATTCGGCGAATACTATTTTTTGGTATTCCTTATAACAAGACCTTCCAAACGACACTATCAAACAATACGCGTTCATGTTACGAAATGTTACGAATATCGAATAGTTGCCGAATATTCGTTACAAACCCCCTAATCACTACAATACCTTTTTGAACGAGTGAAAACAGCTTCCCTCAGCATAGATATTATGCTGATAAACTTCATCGGCCAGTATAACTAATCGTTCCTTGTGTGCAAATTTAATAATATCTCGGATATTTTGTTCGGTTAATACTTGCCCGGTAGGATTTCCCGGATTAATTACAACAATTGCTCTGGGATTGCAATGTTTTCTTGCCGCAGTAATCGATCGTTCTAATTCGTCAATATTTAAACCCCAAAAATTACTTTCATCCAAATAATAACCGATTTGATATAAATTAAATTCGGCCAAAGTAGCCGAATATAAGGGATACTGCGGAATTGGAACCATAACACCAGATTTTTTGCCATTGCAAATATTAATAAGTAACTCCAAACATATTTTTATTGCCGCACTGGCACCTAAAAATTGCCAAAAAATCAGAAAAATATTCGGAACAAAGAGGTCCAAAAAAAAAAAATTACTAGAAAATACAAACCCCCGGATAAAATAATATCCTCTGGATAGGAGGGGATTCCCCCATCACGTTCTGTGATATATTTAGCCACATGATTACGAATCACTTCAATACCAAGCGATTCGGTATAAGCACCAATAGAATTGCCACAACAATCCTTCAAGATAGTTTGAGCATGTTCTTTGGCGTCACATGGAATTGAAGGATCATCAAACAGGGTTGTATTGAACACTAACGACAATACTTGTCGAATAAACGTAATCGGTTTTTGACCCATAGCATGGCAATCACCAACATTAGCTTTCAATACCGATTTGAACGGTTTTGATTTTCCCTAAAATCAATTTTGATAACATTTTGATGATTTATTTTGGATTTACAGTATGATTTAAGGGGAGATTCGCTAAAAAAACATCAAAAATCTACCTTATTAAAAGCTTTTATTTAACTTGCTATGTTAGTATGTTGGTTTCAGATCAAATCTTGGAATCAAAATTTAGACAGGTTCTAATTGAGCTAGAGGTTTCAAATTTTGCATACGTGTATAACCTTGATGAGAATGCAATATTGTATAATTAGTTTTGTCCTAAATCGCCCCAAACCAAAATTATTGATTTTTAGTCCTGTGCAACTTTTTGACATTCCGAATTGTCAAATATTATCCATTGATTTTACATTGCAATTTTTTGTTTCCATAGTTATGTTTGATTAGGGTAAATTAACCGATTAAAATATAGATAAAAAAATTACTTCTTTAATTTTTTTTAAATTAATTGTAATCAGACTAAAAAGTAGAAAATAAATTAAAGTAAAAAAATGTTTTTTAAAGAAAAGCTTTTATTTAAAAATGGACTAAAAAAATTAAATAACTTTTGAGTGAAGTTTGAAGCAATATGCAGCATAATTTATAAAAGCTTGAGGCGTTTAATTAATTTTGATAACTACTGAAAAGTAAAATAGTGTCAATTATATCCAAAACAGAAATAATTAATGATAACGCCTCAAGCTTTTATAAATTATGTTGAATATTACTTCAAACTTCACTCAAAAGTTATTTTATTTTTTTAGCCCATTTTTAAATAAAAGCTTTTCTTTAAAAAATATTTTTTTACTTTATTTATTTTATTTTTTTTATACAAATAAATATTTTATTAAAAAACTAAATATAGAATATTGTTCCTACAGGCCTTGAGATAACAAAAAAAAAAAATCAAAAATGAGCTGAGTATAAATGGCTTTGAAGTCAACACTGTGAGATTTTTCCACCTTCATGGTTCTTCGCCGTCTGAAATTCCCAGTGAACCAAAATCAAAAAAATCAAGAATTTTCTGAAAATATACATATACAGTTATAGCATTAACTAGCATCTAAGAAAAAGAATAAAAAACCAGCGAGAAATCGCATTTTGAAAATAAATTTTCAAAAATCACCGCTCTTTCTCCGCAATAAACAGTCGCCATTTTGAAAATATATTACGGAACCAAAAGATCCTAGCTCCTACCAAAATGACGGTATCGAGGAATAATATACACTTTGATTTACGTCAATATCTCAAATACTTTTTGAGATACATGAGGAACCATATGTCGAAAAACGTACTTTCGAGAAAATAGCATTTAAAGTTTTTTTTTTAAATTGAATTATAGTAAAGTGCGTGCACTAAAATGCCCATAACTTTTCGATTTTTCATTTTTTTTTTTTAAATAAAATTTTAGGAGAATATTTCTAACACCTTAAGGAACATAATTATGAAGAAAAAAAATCGATTTCTTTCTTTTTTTTTAGCGAATCTCCCCTTAAATTAGTAATGGGCATAATCGTATAGTATGTACCTAATAACATGTTACCTTTTCGAGCTCTTTTTCAATTTCGGTGGCCCGTATGGCCAATGGTCCACGCACAGCATATTCCATCGTTATAACATTTGGATTCATATTGGAACATGTTAAAAATTTACCACGTTCAAAATTTGATTTGGTTGTACCAAAATGTCTTATACTTCTATTAAAATCAGCTGATTTATTGTTTATTGGAATATCCCACGTGGTGATTGTTGTCACACGACTGCATAACACTCGAATTTGATTGTTAGTTAGCGTAGAATTTACAAATTTTAATGCCGACATTTTTTTTGCACAATAGAATAAAAAAAATTAACCAAAAAATATTTTTGCTTTTACATGATATTAAAATTGTATACTTACTTCACGTTACACAAAAATATTCTACAATACTTCAACACAAATTGTACTAGATATTTTAAGATGTTAATATCAAATATAAATAATGTTATCACATTATCAGTAAAATTTAAAAAAAAAAATCCGATTTTAAAGGTCATACACATCATAATATATAATTAACCGAATTATATAGAAACAAATGTACAATTCATTTTTATTCCGTCAAAAAACTGATTTTCAACGATTTTTCCCAAATAAACAAATATTTGTACATTAAAATGTAATTTTTTAAAGAAATGGAATGGACATCCAACCAAAACTGGGCATAAATTGTGAAAATCCGTTAAAATCTGGATTCGAAATTTTTCTATTAACTGAAAATTTTCTTACTTTTTTTTACTATAATAAAACTATATAATCTATCGATAGTCCTATGATCCAATCAATAAAGGTGCGCTATATGTATATTTAGTTGTTGAAAACACATGTTGGTTCCAATTGTAGATGTTCCAAGAGTAATTTAATTTTAAATACGTACACGGAGAGAAAATTCCTATAAAAATTACTGTGCTCAACACTACAATCGACGTGTAGCAGGCGAACATATTCAATTTTGTACGGAAAAAATTATAAAAATTATAATTTTTTCCGTACAAAATTGAATATGTTCGCCTATTACACGTCGATTGTAGTGTTGAGCACAGTAATTTTTATAGGAATTTTCTCTCCGTGTACCTAGTAAACATTAAGTATGGTCCATTTCACTTAAATTTAACCATGATTCATCACTTATGAATTTAAAGAATTTCCGTTTTCTTGGCTCTTTCATTATTGTACTTCCGTAAATTTTAAATTTGCAGTTTCTTTTTAGAAAAGAATAGAAGATTGATTTGTTTCGACTGAAAGAACTATTTAATTCTTTAAAGATGACACATGCTCAATTGTATTTGAAATTGAGTATACATACTTAGAAGAAAGTAAAAAATTGAAATTATCCAAAAATTTACATAATTAACGTAAAAGCCCCCATTATGGAACGGTATCTAATACTGGAACAGTTTTGACAAGTTATTTCTGAAAGAAACGTCTGATAACAAAAATTATTATTAACAGAATGATTGTTTTTCAATTTAAATTCACCTCGCATTTAATGTTTCCTTACTTACTTAAAGAAATAAATATGTAAATGTCAAAACTGTTCCAGTATTAGATACCGTTCCATAATGGGGGCTTTTACGTTATATTGAATTTTGAATTAATGAATTTCTGTTACTTTTACCGTAAAATATGTTTTTACTGTTTAAGTCTTAGAAGCCTAATAACATTTTCGTAAGTATCCCCCCCCTACAATATTCTGAGATGAAAAGAAATAGTGACATCTTCTAGACAGAAAAATTCTTTTGGTGAAGCGTAAATACTGTGATCGCTCAAATCGCAAATAGAAGGTATTTAAGCTCAAATAACAATCCTTATTCTATATTAATGAAAGGGGTATAAGAAACAATATACATTAGTAAGAATATGTAATGTTATGAGGGTCCGTATTAGATCAATATTTTCTACGATACCCAGAGCGCGAGAAAATGAATAAAATAAAAAATGTTAAATCAATATTTCATCGCACTGTTTGCATTTCACTTTGTTGTAAGTACAGTACGTGACATAAACATATATCCCAATCTATCATACTAACAAGGAGACGTTCAGGTATAGTCGTCACCAATTTTAATCAAATTTCGTCTGCTTGTAGTACTTAATATTAATATTAAAAATTTACAATATAAGGTCCACCTCTCAAAAACACAGAAAATACTTTTATTTAAAATTTGGACAAAAATATAAGTAAGATATAATGGATATACCTAATCAAGTTATTTATTATGTTTCATCAAAATGGGTATCGCTCAGCGGTAAAGCATCGCAGTGCGGATAGTGGGGTACCGGGTTCGCGTCCCTGTACAAGTGATTATTCAATTTTTTCTTTTTTTTTTTTTTAATAACAATTTATTAATTATGTTAACAAAATTAAATTACGAAATATTGCTTGATGTCGCAAAATTAATGAATTAATATAATTTTTCTTAAAATCTTTTTTTTTTTCGATATGAATATTTCACAATATAAACACAAGTCAATCAGATGCATTAAAACTTTTAAAATATGAACGTAACATATTTTTACATTTTTCAAAATGTAAAAAGTTTTGTTAGTGTGTTAGTTCCGGCTAAACTCGCGAGAACTATCCAATCGATTTCAAAAATTCTTTCACTGAAAGTGACATTGCAATGGTCTCCGAGGGACATGGTACCTAGTGGTACTCTGAGGACCTAAAACTGTTTTGATCTGGTATCAACATAAAGATTTTACGGAGCGAAAATTGACCATGCTATTGAAATATGAAAATGATTATTTTAGAGTCATTTGGCGAGCAGATCTAAGCACTATCAATAATAATTGATTTTGTACAGAATTTCGGGTGAATCCGTGGGCCAAGGCCACACAAGACAAGTACATTTTTTTTAAATAGTGTAAAAATACTGTTTTTGTACTTAAATATGTAAATAAAACAATCATCTGCGGAGGAGGAGGAAAAGAGACCAAAAACATATAATATTATAATGATATCATAATATTTTTTTATGGAAATTCATTCAGTGGACTTGTTATACAAAAACAGTGACCAGAAAATTGCAAAATGATCTCATCATCCACACCATTACATTGATTCAGCTGATTAAAAAAAAATTTTTTAACACCTTGACGGTCATTGGCGTCATAAGACACCAAGTGAAACCTTACTAACTCATAGGCCACGTCGTACGACGTCAACAATTCCATATAAAGTATATTAGCTATATCAGTTGAGCGTTGACTGAAACGACACAAAACACAAAACGGGATGACCAATTTTTTATAGTGGGTTATAGCATACACTACGTCGTCAAAAGTATGAGGACATTTTTGACGCGGTACTGTATTTAATACTGTGGTACATTGCTGTGTCAAAAGTGTGGGCACACCCCCGAACCAAGGTGTCCCTATACTTTTGATGACGTAGTGTGTGCTAGAACCCGCTATAAAAAATTGGTCACCCCTTGGAAACGTGTTTGTGCGAATCAATAGTCTCACTCTAGTTATGAGTAGTCATGGTGTTAAAAAAATACACTACAAATCAAAATACGGATCTGAATTTACTATTTCTTATCAATAAAATAATGTCACACACAGACTGTATATCGCGCGTACTCCTTCTCAACCTCGTATCTGAAAAGTCCCAATTTTTGGAGACACAAATAAAACGTATTTAAATCAGTGTTTTCATCATTATGAACTTAAGATTTATGCAAATTACACCCTTTGATGTTGGCTACCTGCATATATATATATATATATATATATATATATATATATATATATATATATATATATATATATATATATATATATATATATATATATATATACATATATATATATATATATATATATATATATATATATATATATATATATATATATAGATAAGTATATATAAATACAATATTTAATGTTTTTTTGTGTATCCTAAAACATGCAGTTTTTGATATACGAGGTTGAGAAAGAGTACGCGCGATATGTATTCCGTGCATTCCAGGGACGTGACTCGACATACATTAAACAACTTAGAACTGCTACGTTCAAATTCAAATCAAATTACATACATAGGCACATACATATATCACACAGTAAATATAGGGAAGAGACTATACTTAGGTATGTATGTAATTTACATTATAAAAAGCCCATAATATTTTGTTTGTTACATAGATGGGGCGGACGTTCTTATCGAATAATTCACACAAAAAATAAAATTTACACTTTTAACAGTAATTAACTGTGATGTGGATTAGACAGTATCAATGATTTTATTTAAAATCCCGTTTTGTTGTGTTGATACTTGTTTTACTGTATGAAACTTTTCATTAATAATACTTCAAGACGCATGTGCGCTTCGTTTTGCATAAAATCGGGGGAAGTACCGATTGAATCTCCGTAAACAGTCTTTTTAAACACACGCAGTCAAAATTATTGAGACAGAACTTACTTTCTGCAATCACCCAGTTACATACATAAATAATCGAATAATAATTTTCAGCCTTCAAACCAAGATGGTGGTCATCTAGCCTTGAAAACTCATTTTTAATAGTGGACTCCATTCCTATGATTTTACCAATTTAAAAATATTTTGTTCCAATGAAATTTCTAACAGCACGAATTCCTATAAAACATTAAAAAATTTGTGATTACCGGAGAATTCAGTCACGGATTTCAACAAATAAAGTGTCTGCTAATAAAGAATGACCACAGAAGTGGTCAAACGAAATCCGAATTATGAAATTTGATTTCGTTCTTGAATTCCAGATCATACACGGAGAGAAAATTCCTATAAAAATTACTGTGCTCATACTACAATCGACGTGTAACAGGCGAATTTTTGTACGGTAAAATTATAAAAATTATAGTTATATTATTGTAATTTTTATAATTTTACCATACAAAAATTGGATATGTTCGCCTGTTACACGTCGATTGTAGTATGAGCACAGTAATTTTTATAGGAATTTTCTCCGTGTAGAAGTTTCAAAATTTTTTAGAAAAATTAAACCTAAATAAACGAATTTCTTTGTTAATTTCTATAGAAACGAAATAAACCAATTGACATCAAATAACTGCACTATTAGTATTCAAATGGAAAAAAGCTATCTTTAAAGTAAGCTGTGACAATAACAGTTTTGAATAAATTTCTTTACATATTATACTTTTATGGATCACTTGAAATTATCAAATGAAGAGGTGGATTCCAAAACGCGCTAAGTCACTTTTTTCAATTTTTCAGGAAATGTAAAAAACTATTTGGTAGGCAAATGTAGTAATCTGTTTAAATTATTTTCAAGTTCTTAGATAATAATTATTATTGATGTTATTTATTTGTTCTTATTTATACATATAATTTTCAATAAATTATATTGAAAAAAAAAAACCTTTAAAAAGTTGGGTTGAGTTGGTTAAAATAAACCTAGTTTGTTTAAATACAGATATATTTTATTCAAGAAACATTCTAAACAGTGCATTATTAGCTATTTCATGTGTTTGACATAACAGAAAATCTATCTACAAGCAAATTTGGAAAAAAATACCAGCTATTATTGGAAAAAAAATGCAATGGTTTACGAGTAAATTTGACTTAGAGCTGTTTGAAATAAAACTGTCACTGACTTAGCGCTTTTTTGGAAAACATTCCATTTTTCATCATTCATTTTACAGTAGACTAAGCTCATTTTGAAGGGTGGCACTACGAAAATCGTGTAGAGCTGAACTTGAACATTCTGCATCAACTAAAATCGCACATTAGACAAAAAATGACCTAGCGCCTTTTGGAATCCACCTCTTCAAATGTGATTTCTTATATAGCGGGTAAAATACACAATATGTAAGAAAACTTCTGGTACAACACGATTCTCTGTAACGCAAATAATTCATACAACCCATAAAATATTAACCGCGTTATACGAGACTCTACTGTATGCAAAAATTTTCAACAGCACGAACAAATGGGAAACGTTGAACATAACCGTATAAATTAAATTTTACATATACATACATATAGTGGAGACCCCCTATTTGAATTAAAAAATATATAGTTAATAAAATTAATTAATATTAATAACGTGATCTTGTACAAATTTGTATTATTAGATACGAAATTTTAAAATATAAATAAAACATATATCACCTAAAAACAGTCATTGAAGGCTATTGTCTTATACTGTGAACTGAATACATTCACTTGAATTTTATAACAAAAGTCAAGGTAAATTTTATTAAAAGTGTTTGACGATTTGTCTAAAAATAAATAATTAAATATACGTAGTCCCCTTAATTGAATTTTAAACAACTCTATTAAGGTATACCACTTCCGTTATCGGTGACGTAATTAAAAAAAGAAAAGCAAATGAAGAAATTTGAAAAAAAGTTTCTAGGTGGTTTTGTCTCTTTCCGTTTGTTAGAAATTTAGATCTTACGTTAAAAAAATTCGCTAAGGAAAATATTCATTAAGGAAAATGTTTCTGAGTAACTTCAGAAATAATTCCACATACATACATATACCCTATTGTTCTGCGTGATATCGTTCTAAAGATCTTTTTAAATAAAGCTTGAAATTCTTTTAACCACTTTTAAGTCTCCCTTGTGAAATACTGAACTTGCGCGATTTTTTTTATGCGGTTTGTAAAAAATGGCCATTAAAATGCATAATGTGAATCAAAATCACGAGACAGTAAGAAACTTAAACAATTACTATAATATTTTAAGGATATTTTGGAGTAATGGTCATCCAGGAAAAACAAACATGTGGTTTTTTCCTAAAGGCTACCGATTCGACTATTTATAGTCTTCTTCAGGCCTCTGGGGAAAAGTTTATTAATAAACTTTTCCCCAGAGGCCTGAAGAAGACTATAAATAGTCGAAACCGGTAGCCTTTAGGAAAAAAACACATTTTTGTTTTTCCTGGATGACCATTACTCCAAAATATCCTTAAAAAATTATAACTTTCAGTGTCATCAAAACACCAATTTAAAATTACTATAATAATTTTCTTTGATAAAAATACTTTTTAACGGCTTTTAAGCATTTAATCAATACATTGCATAAGAACATATTATAAGTTATTGCATCATTTAATTTTGTTAAAGATGTATTTTTTAAAATTTTCATAATATTATAAAATTGAAATAAAATGTTTCTAGGTATAAATTAATGCTTTATCTTGTTTATAGAAACAACTTCTAAGGAAATTTCTAAGTTTTGAGCGTTTTGAGTGGTTTTTTCGATGAAACTTTTTTTATGCGGTCCCGACCAACCGCATAAAAAAAGGTTTTTGTACAATCTGGATCGAACTATACTTTTTATAGCTATTTATGATATTTTTGAATATATTTTTTTGTGCGATTTTTTTTATACGGTCCCATCCACTGCACAAAAAAAGGATCAACTGTAATATGTTATGGGCAAATGAGACTCTGTTAAAAAAGTCAAACCACTAAGGAACTCTAACTTAATACGTGACCAACACGCACTTTTCTAATATACATATTTTATCAATGATTTAAATTGATTGTACATTTATATGTTACTACAGAGCACTCAAATGGAGTACACTATATACTACATAAACTACTTCAATTCTACTTGTTTTGTGATTAAGTGATTGTCGAATTATTTGATTGAAAAAAATCTGGTCAAGGGTACAGTAACAAAATTTTTAGCTAAGTAAAAACTACATACGACAAGTTACTTAGCCACCCCGAAGTTGAAATGAACTTCAAATCGTAACAAGGTAAGGTGGGTTTGAAAAATGTTGCAAATCACTGGTTTACTAGATATAACAACAATTCATGGTGACATATGTGGTTGAATCCAATAAAGCATAAATTAGCTAGCTAAACACATAGCTAAACATTGGTATGTTTGTAAATGTCCAAGATTGTCTAATCGTACAATATACCGTGTGAGTTTTTTGAGAGTTGCCATTTTTACTACAGCCAAATTTGTATGATAGAAATGGTATTGGAAAAGGTTCTTTTCTTGGATGTAATAGAAATGTAACCAACCGGAACACTGTCGATTGAAGTAGCCTCAAATACATATGCATATTTTTAGCGCCTAATTGATAAATTAAGGGGACGTTTACTTGAGAGTCGTTAAAAAGAATCGATTTTTTTTTTTGCAGAAATTGGTAGCAAATTATGTGTAGAATATGTTCCCAAAGTGATTTTGTTGAAAGTAATTTAAGGGAAAGTTTACTTGAGATTTGATAAAAAAAAATCGATTTTTCTTTTTTTTGCCGAAATTGATAGCAAATTATGTGTAGAATGTGTTCCCAAAGTGGTTTTACTGAAAATAATTTAGAAACAAGATTTTTGCACATTAATCGAATCCAGCTTTCTATAAAAAAAAATTCAAAAAACGTAGTTTACGCAATAATGAGTATTAAATATAAAATTTTGAAAATACGTTTCTTTATATATATTTTATATCTCGGAACTATATTATTGGAACTGGTGGACACGATAACTCAAAAACTATTCGATGGATCCCTTTTAGCGAATTTCCAGAATGGAATTCAGCTATTACAGCCACTGTCATGACGCGACCTGAACTCGGGACCATGGCAGAAATTTGTTTTGAGGTCCCTAGGAACCGAAAATAATATTCACTAAAATTTATATATATATATATATATATATGTATATATATATATATATATATATATATATATGTGTCCGCACGATAACTCTCGAACGAAATGTCCTAGGTTTACGAAATTTGGTGAGAACGTTGGAAGTCGAAAAATCTTGGATGAGTTCTTCAGCCAGACACGTCGGATGCCAGGAACATGGTTTTTGTTCTTGCAAAAAATTAGTTTTTTGCCAAAATTCCCACTTATTCAAAAATTTTTGCGAAATTTTTTTACACCATTTAAAAGAGAAGAAAAAATTACATAAAAAAGGTCTTTAAACTTTTTTTCTATGTCAACTAGTTTCCGAGAAAAATCTTGTTGTTTAGAATGTGATTATTTTATCGTATAAAGTGTGAATTTTTTCACATTCTAACTAAGTACATATTCCACACAATATGGATATTTTGTATATAACATATATTATACGCATACCATATCCTTTTTGACACGACCACATAATTTTATTGTGATATATGTATAAGGGTACAAGACCATTTCATTATCCGTACTACCATTATGCGTACGGTTTGTGTGTGTTGTATATACATATACAGTCTACGTGAGAAAATTTTTAAAGTAAACAAAGATTTTTATGGAAACAAGTCTTAAATTTTAGCGAATTTCCAGAATGGAATTCAGCTATTATTTAACATATACAGGCGATTATTTTGAAAGTTAACATAAATATATGATAAAATTTCCAAAATGGAATTCAGCTATTACAGCCACTGTCATGACGCGGGGGGCATGACCTGAGCCCGGGACTATGACAGAAATTTGTTTTGAGGTCCCTAGAAACCGAAAATAATAGTCACTAAAATGTATATATATATATATATATATATATATATATATATATATATATATATATATATATATATATATATGTGTGTGTGTGTGTGTGTGTGTGTGTCCGCGCGATAACTCTCGAAGGAAGTATCCAATTTTTACGAAACTTGGTGAAAACACTGGAAGTCCCAAACCCTTGGGTGAGTTTGTCAGCCAGACACGTCGGATGCCAGGAACATTGGTTTTGTTCTTGAAAAATATTAGTTTTTGCCAAAATTTCCACTTATTCAAAAATTTTTGAAAACTTGAAAGTCGTCCAAGAATGGAATTCAGCTATTACAGCCACTGTCATGACGCGACTTAAACCCGGGACCATGGCAGAAATTTGTTTTGAGGTCCCTAGGAACCGAAAATAATATTCACTCAAAAGCTATTGGCGGATAAGCATGGGTAGAAATGCCCCCGCACGAATTGTGTTGGTTTTTTTTCTGCTAACTGCTTTCGATATAAGATTACAATTTACTGAGTTTCAACCCTTAAAAACTCACCCTTTGGGGGTAAAAAATTATTTTTTGAAAATCACAAAAAATTTATAACTTTTTAGTGGCTTGACGGATTTGGCTGGAATTTTTATATGTTTTAGATACCTCTATAGTGTACCTCAGAAAAAATTATCAGCTTCAAAAAAAAATTATAACCCCCCCCCCAAAAAAAAAAAAAAAATTGTTTAATTTTTCAATATTTTTTTTCATCACCTTGTAGCTATAGTACAATCACCAAAATTTTTTTGCAGGCTTCCTACTATGACCGATATAATTTTTTCAGATTTTTTCTCCGGGTGCGTCATAGTTAAAAAAAAATAAAATGTCCAAAAAGATTTTTTTTTTCGAAGTTATGTTCGTTGTACAATCACCAAAATATTTCTACAGGCTCCTCACTATGATTAATAGAACATATAATTTTTCCAGAATTTTTTTCCGGGTGCATCATAGTTAAAAAAAACGCCGTGAGCAGCGGGGCCCCATCACGGTAGTCGAATTTTCCCCTTCATCTTCGGTATTGAATGTTTACAAGCGAAATGTGATTGAAAGTCTACAACCGAATTGTCATTTTGTTGGTTTCAAAACTGGTCATGAGTGTTCGCCTGATCGAGGCTTTAAAAAAAGGTTTAAAGTATTTAAGGGCTGTATCTCAGTAAATTTCAATTTTGTGCCGAAAACAGGTAGCAGAACAAAAACCAACACAATTCGTACGAGGGCATTCCTGCCCATGTTTATCCGCTAATTGCCTTTATGTTTTAGTTTTAAATATTAAAAAAGGACCTTAAATAGTAAACTGGAAGGCCTTTATAAAGATATTTTTTCTTTCAAAAAAAAAAAAAAAATAAATAAAAAATAAAAAAAATAAAAAATAAAAAAATTATTTCTTCGGTATTGAGTGTCTACAAGCGAAATATAATTGAAAGTCCACAAGCGATTTGTAATTTTGGTGGTTTCAAAACTGATAATGAGTGTCCGGCTTTATAAAAAGATTTTAAGTTTTTAAGGGCTGAATCTCAGTAAATTTCAATTTTGTGCCGATAGAAGTTAACAGGGAAAAAGCCAACACAATTCGTACGAGGGCATTTCTATCCATGCTTATCCGCCAATTGCCTTTGTGTTTTACTTTTAAATATTAAAAAAGGAACTTAAATAGTAAACTGGAAGGCTTTTATGAAGATATTTTTTCTTTCCAAAAAAATCCAAAATTTCTATTTTATAAATAATAAAAATCCAAAATTCCTAAATAATAATTAAATAAATAAATAAACAGTGACTTTAATAACATTTGCAAATTACTTAATATGTATGTATTTCATTTGTTAAAAAATTGTATTCACTTTTTTTAAATTTTTTAAAATTACTATTCGCCTACTTGTATTTAGAATAAACATAATGCTTTTAAAACACATATAACAATAGCATTCAATTCCGATGTAAAAATGGGAGAAGTGGGGGGGAAAAGTGATGCGGACTCCCTACAAGGTACTAGCTGGATACTAACTGAATACACGTACAAAATTTCAGCCCTCTAGGTTTCCTTATGGAGTCTCTAGACATGTTAGAAAACAAGCAAAAAAATTAAGGAAATATTGGCGTAAAAATCCTGGGGGTAAGGGTTAAAAGTTGAAACCTCCAAAAAACAGTGTCTGGCTATTAGCTTAACCTGTACACCAAATTTCAGCCCTCTAGGTTTATTTGGGGAGATTTTGACCCGAACGAAACTGTTAAAAAACAAGAAAAATCATGTTCTTTTGGGTATAAAAATGGTGGGGGGTAGGGGTTAAAAGTCGAGACCCCCAAAAGGCACCCCCTTGATACTAACTCAATCCGAATACAAAATTTCAGCCCTCTAGGTTTATTCGGGTGACCTGTGCGAGTGGTACAAACTTCGAAAACGTCGAAAATGCATGAAATTGTAGCTTAAAAATGAGGGGGTTGGGGGTAAAATATTAAAACCTCCAAAAAGCACAACCTAGGTACGAACTTTATCAACACACCAAATTTCAACCCTCTACGTTAATTCTGGGGGGCTGGGGGCCTGTTAGATCCAGCGAAAATCGTTTTTCCCCCCTCTACTCCCACCATATCATCCTAGGAAGCTGAATTTTGGATATGTTGTAGATAATTGACCGAAACATTATTTAAAACCGGTTTGGAAAAGTTTTATTGCTTTTCCGCCCCCCACCACCCCCTTAAAGGTCGGGTCCGAAAAAAAATTTGCCCAAAATTTGACCCCACTTTGATAGTATTGTTGTGCATCGGAATAAGCCCCACTTACCAAATTTCATCTCTTAACTTCCATAGGGGGGCCCTACACATATTAAAAGGTTGCGGGAAAATATATATATATATATATATATATCAGACATCTTTTTTTTTTACATAATCGTGTTCTACGGGTCCGAAAACGGATAGCGCCCCTGGTCTCGCCTCTCGCAGCTCTTATCGTATAGACTGTATAAGTCTAATTTTTCGGAGAAAATTCGACTAAAAATTGAATGTCCGAGAATATTTCTTGGAGATAGGCATAGGCTTCCGGGTACTCAATCGATTGGAAATCGTTTACACATTTTGAATATGTTCATAAAAACATTTGTGATTGCTTAGTTTTTGAAAAAAAAAATGGTCGACTCAAATCTTCAAATTCCGCAATCAGCCAAACACTTTGGTGAAAAAAATTTTGGTGATTGTACCATAGCTACAAGTTGATGAAAAAAAATATTGAAAAATTAAACAATTTTTTTTTTTTTGGGGGGGGGGGGTTATAATTTTTTTTTTTAAGTTGATAATTTTTTCTGAGGTACACTATAGAGGTATCTAAAACATAAAAATTCCAGCCAAATTCGTCAAGCCACTAAAAAGTTATAAATTTTTTGTGATTTTCAAAAAATAATTTTTTACCCCCAAAGGGTGAGTTTTTAAGGGTTGAAACTCAGTAAATTGTAATCTTATATCGAAAGCAGTTAGCAGAAAAAAAACCAACACAATTCGTATACAAAACCAACACAATATATATATATATATATATATATATATATATATATATATATATATATATATATATATATATATATATATATATATATATATATATATATATATATATATATATATATATATCTCCGCACGATAACTCTCGAACGAATTATCCAATTTTTACGAAACTTGGTGAGCACATTGGAAGTCCCAAACCCTTGGATGAGTTCGTCAGCCAGACACGTCGGATGCCAGGAACATGGTTTTTGTTCTAGCAAAAAATTAGTTTTTTGCCAAAATTTCCACTTATTCAAAAATTTTTGCGAAATTTTTTTACACCACTTAAAAGAGAAGAAAAAATTACATAAAATACCCCTGTCGCAGCATCCTGCATAACATAGCGAATTTCCATATACAAAAGTACGCTTTTCTCGGAAACTAGTTGATATATAGAGTAATTGTAAATAAAAAATACCCCTGTCGCAGCATCCTGCATAACATAGCGAATTTCCATTTACAAAAGTACGTTTTTCTCGGAAACTAGTTGATATAGAGTAATTGTAAATAAAAAAAAACCTTCTTTATGTGATTTTTCCGCCTCATTCCGCCAAATTTTTTTCACGAAAAATGTCCAAAACCCCGTAAACGTTTTCACGAAATTTCTTAAAAATAAGATGTTTCGTTCTTGAGTTATCGTGCGGACACATTTATATATATGTTTACTAAGTGTCCGCACGATAGCTCAAGAACGAAACATCTTATTTTTAAGAAATTTCGTGAAAACGTTTACGGGGTTTTGGACATTTTTCGTGAAAAAAATTTGGCGGAATGAGGCGGAAAAATCACATAAAGAAGGTTTTTTTTTATTTACAATTACTCTATATCAACTAGTTTCCGAGAAAAACGTACTTTTGTAAATGGAAATTCGCTATGTTATGCAGGATGCTGCGACAGGGGTATTTTAATTTTTTATTTTAAAGATAATTCGATTCTTCGGCACCTCTACCTAAGTTCGATACACTTTCAATATTTTTTTTATTTTTAAATTTACTTTAAAGAGCGAAAAATAAGACAAAAATCTTAATCAAAAGTTCAAACATCCGCCATTTTTTTCTTTCAGCAATTTATTAATATTATAGGTAGAGGTACCGGTACTCTTCATATATTTTTATAAATCTTTTCTGTTTTTGGATTTCGGTGGTTTATTACCGGCGCTAGGATGTCCACCAACAAAGCATTGGATTTTCGGATCGTAACACTGCACTATCTATAAAATGACCACTTTTTTATATTTTTCCTTGAAAAATTTTTTTTGTGTAGTTTAATACTTAATAAATATGTGCACAAAATTTGAAATTGATATTCCGTTCTTGAGAAAAAAATTCTAGAAAAATACATAATTTTTAAGGACTCTCGAGTAAACCTCCTCTTAAAAAAAAAAAAGATTCAAAAAACCAAAACTTGGGTAAAAAATTTTTTTTCCCATTAATGTTTTTAATTGATGCATTAGATCAGTTTTATCGAAAAATTAATATACTATAGCCTCATTTAAAAATCTATAAGTTTATATCATAGCTCGAAAATCATAAGAGCTATAAAACTTGTGGCTATAGTAATCGGTTGCTCCCGACGTTATCTACAACTCTTATTTGAACAATTTTTCGATTAAATCAACACAACGGTTTGGCTGTAATAAAAATGGCAACTTTCAAAAAACTCACACGGTATATTGTGATTCACATTTCCAATAACGTAACACATTTGATTTGTATCTGGTTTGCAGTGTTTAGTGTTTGCAGTTAAATGTTAATTTACTAAATGTCATACACGACTACACAGGTGCATTGATTTTTTATTTTAAATGTCTCTCCGCTGTTTGTGAAAGGTTTTTGTGCCACCAAAAAGGTTCGGCAAATATCTTAATAAACAATTATTCACTAAAATATTCACTATATAAGTATCTCGATTTTTTTACAATAAAAAAAGAAGTTTAAAAAATCAATAATATAGCAAATCTATTCTACATAGCTATGCAAATAATAAAACCGCTAGGCCAATTCGGATCGAATTTTCAGAAAAACATACGGCACTATTTGGTGTGAGATTTGGCTTCAATCGGTTGTGAATACTTTTAGAAAATTTGTTTCAACTACACACATCGGTATAATTAGCGAAACATAAAAAAAATATAAAAACCTATTTATTAAACAAAGTTGGCGGTTTTTTTTCATTTTTACTTAAAATAATATTGAAGTAACGAATCAACTGACTTTCCATAGAATTGTTTTTATTTATTATTGATGCAATTCTTTTTAAGAGGTCTGTCACTTTCGAATTCAAATGCCGTTTCTTCTCAATGTGGTCGAGCTTCAAACTGCCGTAATTGACGAATGGCAAAGACTGTCCCAAGAAACGATAGATAACATCATGCTGAGTATAGAAAAACAAATGGAAGCTTTGATAAGAGCACGGGAGGAACCAGGCGGGATTAAAACGCTGTGTTTCATTTTCTATTTGTTAAATAATCTTTAACTTAAATTATTCTTAGACGACATAAGATTCCAAAAATTTGCCATTTTATATGGTTACTTGTTTTGCTACCGAAAATAAACGTATATCGACTTGTGAACATGTAATTTTAAGTGAATAATTAAATAAGATTAATATTTTCTTGAAATTAAATGGTTTGTTTGATTTTTACAGATATTTTGTATGTTCCGTTAATTCTGCCGGTGTGTGTATAAATGAAAAAAAAAAAATACCAAAAAAAAAAACAAAAGACAAAATGATTACTATAGTCAAAAAAATTCGGCCAAGAACGAATCGAGCTCGCACAATTAGGATTTCGTACGGTGAGCAGGCAAAAAACCAAATTAAACTTTTTTATCTGTGCTTATTTAAACTTTTCTTTTATTTGTGATAACTGAAAAATGCATGAACTGTCTCACATTGCACTGAAACAAGAGTAAATTTTTAGTAACTAGGGTAAAAGACCCCATTGTCGATCGGGGTTATAAGTCCGAACAGTTTTGACATTTATATCTTAATGAAGTTATTTCTGAAAGAAACCTTTGATAAAAAAATTATTATTAATAGAATGATTATTTTTCAATTTAAATTCACCTCACATTTAATGCCTCCTCACTTAATTTAAGAAATACATATATATATCGAAAAATTTTTGTTGAATTCGTGAATTTTTAATATGATGGATGATCATTATTCAAAACACATGAGTTATAAATTGTAACATTTTTCACCGAATTTTTAAAGTTGTTAGCATAATAAAAGTATACAAATAATTGTTATTAGTCCACTTAAGAGATTAGGATAGCTAAATTAAATTTTATATGCGTTAAATATTATTTGTATGACTGATTCTTCTTGGGATCTGAGTTTTACAGTTAGGTACCGCATTTTGAGAATTATATATTGCATATCTATTTTATAAACATTTTTAATTAATTTTTGGGTTTAAAACACTTAACTAACCGTTTTTATAATTTTACTTTAATATTTTATTTATTTCAGAACGTAAAATCAATTGAAAAATAATTAATATTGAATTAAAACTTCCAAATTGTTATTTATATAGGTATTATCAAATAAAAACGTCAAACATAATATGTATGATATGTATGTATTAGATCTGAAACGACACAT
Organism: Brachynemurus nebulosus; assembly: GCA_035578155.1. Classification (NCBI taxonomy): domain Eukaryota; kingdom Metazoa; phylum Arthropoda; class Insecta; order Neuroptera; family Myrmeleontidae; genus Brachynemurus; species Brachynemurus nebulosus. Next base: position 74,032,570 of record JAPWDM010000002.1, on the reverse strand, counting down.
AGAGATACAATATAAACTTAATTTAACTGTTTAAAAATTCACAATGGTTAACGGCTAAGTCAGATCTTACACAATGTTTTTTTTAAAACATCAGCAGAGAGCGAAACGAAATTGTGATTTTAGTGGTTTATTTTATCGAATATTTAAACCGTTCTTGGCTTTTGCTTTGACGTTCTATGTTTCACTAGATGTCACTCTATGATAATACTCTATGACATATAGCCTCACCTAGTAGTGGATAGAGTGTCAAAGTGGCTGGAAGAGAATGGTTCAAATATTCGATAGTAGAAGGTTTGTACTACTGTACGTCATGTACATTAATGCGCGATTTTTCATACGGGTCAGTGTATTGATCTTTCAAAGGAGGTTAATATCTTCTGTCCGCTTTTTCATAGACGTCAACAAATTATAAAACAAAAACATTAATAAATCAAAATTTTTGGGTTATATTTTCTTAAAAACATATCCATTGGATTAAAAAAACTTGGTTTCATACTTATTAAGAAAAAAAAATGGGTGTTTTGTTTATTTTTTAATTTTTTTAAGCTAATTTAATGATACAGCTAAAAGTAGTGATCGGTCATCGGGTCTCTTACCCTATTATACTTTTTTTAGTAGCTAGTAAAAAAACCGTAGGTACTTTTCCGGTAATCCAAGACTCAATATTTACTAATTCTATTAAAATCAAAATTTTAGTTTCAGAAACCTATGAGATCGGGCGAGGCAACAATTTAGCGTAAATTTTGACAAAAACCTCTGTGACAGACAGGGGCTGAGGGATAGGGTACAAAAGTGATCTTACAAGCATTCCGTTTTTTGTACGAATATAATTCTACTCACAATATTAAGATAATTAAGCGCGAATGAAATCGCAGGGAATAGCAATAAAAATTAAAAGAATACAAAAAACGTTTGGTTTGGTTAATACACAACTTGGTTACTTTTTAACTATAAAAATTAAATACTTCGTTCTGTACATGCACAAAAAGCATAAATTTATAAACAAAATCTTAAGGATAATACATATACTAAAAGGATAATTAAATCCTTCAGTAAGTAGTTAGGTAGATTTATATATACTGAAAATTTTAAAACAATACCTATACTAAATACTCTATCAACCGTAACAAAAAGGGACTTTCTATCAAAATTGAGGAACAGATTTGAAAATAAAGGGTTCAAAATAATAAAATATTTACATATACTCGCATATACTCTCTATACAAAGGTCTACAACACACACGATATTCTTGTTAAAGTATGATGTAGTCTACATATAGTCGCTTATATAAAATTTTAATTGTAATAATTACTACATTGTTTTAATATTTATATCAAATTACATCCTTTTTGCAACAACGACCACATATCAACCCCAAATGACGTTTTATTTGCCCTCTGCCGGGTAAAATAAAAAATTACATTGCATACCTTCACCCTCGCAACTCACCCCGCAACCACACCAACCACCCCAACCACTAACTTCATGTGCGGTTAAATTGTTAATAATACGATACATTAATGTTTTTGTTACATTTTTTTTATTGAATAAAAACAAGGGTTTTTTTATGTTTTGTGTTTTTTAATATAAATTCTTTCTATTGTTTCTTTTTTGTTCTTTTTTAATAAGCATTTCCTCTATTAAGGGATTTTATAGATTGTGGTTTTAACAAAAATTCAACGGCAGATACTTTATGTACATAAATATATAAAATATATAATTTTGAATAAAGATCACTTACGATTTCGTAGAAAAGGGGTCCGGTCTTTGAAAAGGATCGTCCCGATGGAGAGATTTCAAATTTGTAAATAGCATAAAAGGTATATTAAAAAGAAGGAATACACATCGGAATGCTTAAGTACATTAAGGACACATTTACGTATTACAGTAGTATTACGGCAGTAATTTAAAAATATTTTAAAATAAAACTTGAATGAAAAATTTCAGAGCTCCTATTTCTTTATTTATAAAACTTTCAGAAATTATAGTAGTACTAGCCATATACCCATCCGATAGAATTTACCAAAAGGATGTCAGTTAGTGTTAAAGATTTATTAAATAAGGTACACGGAGAGAAAAATCATATAATTTTTATAGATAAAATTTCAGAAAAATTACCATGCTCTCTTTTAATGCGTGCGCGATCGACGACCAAAGTAAAAAATATATTATAGCATGGTAAAATTTAATGTGGTAACACAACTTCTATCACACTCTTATGCATATATGTTATAGTTTAATTCTTGTTGTCGTATTCTTTCATTTGCGCATCTGACCCGCAACCTTATGTTGCTTCGGCTGTACCTGTAAAAACTTCGAAGATGCCCGATCTTTTCCGACCTTCGATTCTTTATGATCCATACAAAAATGATTGGCAACAATATATTCTAATACTGAAGATAGTTGAGTAACAAAATGATGAATTAAACCATGACCATCCGTCAAGACATTCTAATGAACACTGCTTCGACACCACACGACACCACACCAGCTGACCAGCTACTTGCAACACCACCAGTCCTGCTATGTGACCTTCATATATGATTGTGTTGATACTTTCTGCAGCTTGCCTCGCTATGTGACAGCGTTGATACCTTCTCTTTCTTTCTTTCTACTATTAGCTTCTTTTATTCTTTTCTACTTTTCTTCTATTTTAAGACAGCATGGTAATTTTTGTAATAAAAACAATTAAACTGACGGCAATGGAACTTTTTACTATGCTGTTTATAAATTTTACGGAGCTAATGTTACAGAAAGAACATTCTATCCTTTAAATTTTCTATGATTAATTACAATTTTTATATTTTTACCGTACAAAATTGAATATGTTCGCCTTTTACACGTCGATTGTAGTGCTGAGCACAGTAATTTTTATATGAATTTTCTCTCTGTGTAAATTAACAGAAAAAATTACAGTAAAAAGAAATACATAAATTTATGAAAATATTGGTGAGAAAATTATACAATTACAAAAGCTATAGGAGACAAGCGAAGCGAACCATTTGTAAGTCTGTCATAATAAATGACAAACAGACATTGAAATACATTTATGTATATGTATATTGACTTTCACAATTTTATAACGTCAACATTAAATCAATTTTATTAGCTGAAACACGGCATGTTAGCCAGGCTATAGTTACGGCAAACCGCTGTGTTGTCGCCATTAATATCATTATCAATCATACTTACCAACTTACAATATTTATTGATAAGATTATATTTTAAACGTAGACGCAGAAATATCTAGGCTTATAATTTCTCTATAAAAACACAATAATTTTACTGATTAATTATACAGATATAGAATTATAGATATATTGAATTAATAATTAGTAATGAAAATTTTACATTAATTATTATAAAATAAATCAAATATTGACGTAATTAAAACATCTTCACCGAGTGTTTAAATGCACAGTTTTATATAAGACCATACCTGAAAAATTATTTCGAAGAATAACGATGAAGGAACGCAACGGCTCAAAAATTTAGCTATCAAAATGTCTTGTAAAAAATGCACGACTGATTTTTGATTATTCACTACAAGATGTGGTCAAAATTTCCGATAGTGTAGCATCGTTGCAGATTAGTGATGTACCAAGGAGTAGTTAGTCGATTAATCACACAAAATGAATCTTCAGTCGAAAATATGGAGCACTGAATATTCGACTAATCGACTAAGTATTTAATCAAATTCATGAATCGGGTAACCAAAATATAACAAGGTTTTCCTTTAAATCTGATTACTGACTTAATTAGTCGTTTAAAAAAAATTAATCATTTTAGTGATTTAGTCGAAGGTATAAAATAGTCGACCAAAAAATGAATAAATGTAAACAAAATTAGTCGACTAAACCGATTAAACAATTAGTCGGTTCAGTTGATTATTTTTGTTTACATTTAATTATTTTTTAGTCGATTATTTAACCTTCGATTAAATGACTATATATGATTAATTTTTTTTTAAATGACTAAAAACGAAATTTAACAATTTTTCTATATTATTTATTGGACTTAAAAAAATAAAAACAAAAAATTTTCTATTAATGTATGATTTTGCATTTTTATGTGATTACCGGATTATGATTTCTTAAAAGAAAAATATTAGAAGTTCACAATTAAATTAAAAAGAAAACCTCATTTTTGAAAGAGTTAGATAAGTTACCCTATTCATGAATTCGACTACAAAAATTTAGTCGATTAGTCGACTACTCTATACCCGATATGTTCAACTAATGACTAATTTTATCTGAAAAATAATTTTAGTCGATTAATCGACTAACTGCACTTCGACTCGATATAACTAGTAGATACCACAAATATAAACATTTATTTTTTAAATAAATGAAAATTTGTAAATTAAACCTCACGGTGGGACAACGATTTCCATAGCCTATAACAATTCGGAAAACATACTGCCCTGAAATATGCTATACAATTAGTCATGTAATTGCATTTAAACGCACGGTAATATGATAGGTTCTTCAGTAGTAACAAATTGAGACAAGATATAAGCAAGATATTTATCTCAGCAACAAATTAATATATATTTACAACGACTAAACTACTGACGACGACTAGAACCAGTATTCAAATTTCTATTTATTAATAATTATTATTAGAACAGAGAGTGGATTAAATATCAATTTAGATATTAATTAATTAATATAAAATATAAATTTCTAACGTAAAGAAAGTTATCTGCTGTGTCTCCGAGGAAAATTGACTACAATTATACCATTTGCGACCAGTCATATTTTATCAATAAATTAACTGATTTCTTTTTAATCAATCCGTGAAATTTCTGAAAAGTATGAATTCTTAGATGAGTATGCGTTTATAATTGAAAATTTATTTAAAAAAAAAAAAAAAAAAGAAAAAAACAGGTCAAAATTTGGATAACTTGAAATAGGTATTTAAAATAGATATAGTTGTCGCTATATTATCAATTAAATTTGGTAATAATAATATACAGCTGAACCCTTTTTTATGTCGTGGTTAGGGACCACATAAAAAAAATCGCACAAAAGAACATAAATAGTTATAAAAAGTTTAATCGGGTCCAGACTGTCACTCAAAATCTCACGATTTCCTTAGAAGTTGCTTTTCTAAACAAGATAAAGCATTAATTTACACGTGGGAACATTCCATTTCATTTTTATAATATTTTGAAAATTGTAAAAAATACATCTGTTCCTACATTCTTATGCAATGTAGGTACTAATTAAATGCTGTTAAAAACCATTAAAAAGTAATTTTATCAAACAAAGTTATTATAGTTAGTGTTTAAGTTTCTTACTTTCTCTTGATTTTGATTCACATTATGCATTTTAATGACCATTTTTTTTTAAAACCGCATAAAAAAAAATCGCACAAAAAAGACCGCATAAAAACAGGTTTAGCTGTACAGTAAATATATACAGTAGACTCTTGTTAATTCAAACTTGCGATAATTCGAAACTCTCTATAATTCAAAGGTATCATGAGTTCTCTACAAAATCTCTTTATATTTCGAACTAAAACAATACATTTTTATACACTTGGTAATTCGAACGAAAAAATCATTGCTACGTAACAAAACGACGCGTTAATTCGAACTCATCGGCGTCAAACACTCAACAACACAAAGTTGCAGAGAGAAAGAGACAGAAAGATTGCAAGCACATTTTGAGACAAGTTCACATTCATTCATCGCAAATGCTTAAAAAATTAAAATTGTTACCTGCGATAATTCGAACCTCTCAATAATTCGTAATATTTTAAGAGTCCCTCGAGTTTCGAATTAACGAGAGTCGACTGTACCATCTCATGTAATTTTTTCAAAATAAAGCAAATTTTGTAATTCAATATTATTCTTTTTTACTTCAAATAAATGACAGTTGATTGACATTTTACCGAATTTCCAGAATGGAATTCAGCTATTACAGCCACTGTCATGACGCGACTTGAGCCCGGGACTATGGCAGAAATTTGTTTTGAGGTCCCTAGAAACCGAAAATAATATTCACTAAAATTTATATATATATATATATATATATATATATATATATATATATATATATATATATATATATATATATATAAATATGTATAATGTCTTACTTTTATATATATAATGTCTTACGTTTACGACATTTGGTGAAAATATTGGAACTCCAAAACCGTTGGACGAGTTCGTTAACCAGACACGTCCGATGCTCGGAACATGGTTTTTTTTGGCAATTTTCGTGAAAAAAATTAGTTTTTTGCCAAAATTTCCCCTTATTTAAAAATTTTTGTAAAATTTTTTTACACCATTAGAAAGAGGAGAAAAAAATCACATAAAAAAGGTCTTTAAACTATTATTCTATGTCAACTAGTTTCCAAAAAAAAACTAATTTTTATAAACGTAAATTCGCTATGTTATGCAGGATGCTGCGACAGGGGGTATTTTGTTCTCAGAGTAATTAGATGGTAGATTTTCCTCTCACCTTCTCTTCACCGCGCTATTATGTTCCTTACTAGGCTTTCAAATATGACACCGTCAAAATAGAATGTTAATTTTTGTAAGTTACTAATTATTAATTATATTCACATATTGTAATATTTAAATGAATTACAGGAACTAATATATTCAGCAATAATTATTTGGAATGAATTATTATAATTAATAAAACAATATGAAAAATAAATTTTGCGATAACAACAAAAAGAGGAACATGAATTTAATAAATAATTAATTAACAAATTAATAATAAATTGTTTAAATTCTAATTATAAATGTTTTGAATTATTAATTTTATATATGAATATGAAATTAATAAATGTCTTTTCATTATATATAGAGAAATATATACCATAGAATAGGTATATTATAGGTATACGAATAATTTCGAAATTAAATCCTATATTTATTTCTCAGAAATAGAAATCTGTATGTACTGCGCTTTTATCATTTAATTAAATATTCACCAACCGGTATTAAACAGAATTTATTTTAAGGTACTGTTATTCATAAATCACCATAATATTGATGTATTTCTTAATTAGAATTATTGTTTACTTTGAGTTATCGTGTAATTAAAGAAAAGAATACCTTTCAAACGAAAAAAAAAACTGGAATTTCTTTTTTATAAAATATTAGTAAAACATTTCAACAATATAACGTAAAAGCCCCGATTATGGAACGGTATCTAATACTGGAACAGTTTTGACATTTACATATTTATTTCTTTAATTAAGTAAGGAAACATTAAATGCGAGGTGAATTTAAATTGAAAAACAATCATTCTATTAATAATAACTTTTGTTATCAGACATTTCTTTCAGAAATAATTTCATTAATATGTAAATGTCAAAACTGTTCCAGTATTAGATACCGTTCCATAATGGGGGCTTTTACGTTACCTCCAAATTTTCAAAGTTCTTCATAATATGTTTTAGCGTCTAAAAGAGAACGTAAAATAGCACCTGTGGCTCATTCGATATCTGCATCATACGATATGTATAAATATATATAGGTACGTATAAATATCCCATTGTGTGCCGAAATTTTAAATACCTACGTTTTTCGCGAAACAACATTTTTCTCAAAAACAACTCGACCAGTTTTTTTTTAAATTTATGCCAAATATATGTATGTACGTTATATTATTAACTTCTGTGTGAACTAAATTATGTCAATATCCATATAAAAATATTTTCCTTAACGCAAAAATAGACAAAAACATGACAATTTGATATTTACTTTTTTAAACTCGTATAAATTCCTCAATTTTTTACTTTTCTGAAATTTTTTGGGTTCATCAACATTCTACATATGTTAGCAACATAGATAATTTTTTTTTTAAATATTTTAGATGATGTAAATTAAAAATCACAAAGTGATCGAAAAAATTATCCGAATTAGCCGGGAATCGAACCCAGGATCTCCTGATAACTAGCCAGGTGTGCTGTCCATTACACCATCGATCTTTTGCTCGACAGGCGCCCGACACAGACAACATTCAATCACTTATGTGTATGTACTCTCTGTAATGCGAGAAGCAGTTACAATTATTCAATTTCAAATATTAAAAAAAAATTGTAACTGCTTCTCGCATTACAGAGAGTACATACACATAAGTGATTGAATGTTGTCTGGGTCGGGCGCCTGTCCAGCAAAAGATCGATGGTGTAATGAATAGCACACCTGGCTAGTTACCAGGAGATCCTGGGTTCAATTCCCGGCCGATCCGGATAATTTTTTCGTTCACTTTGTGATTTTTAATTTACATTTGTGGTTTTTGGTCATGTTAACCAAGGAAGTCGAATGCTTAAAGTTTCAGTTTAGCTGAACGATAAGTGAACATATGAATACTACGTGTGTTGAAATGCAGACAAAAGTCTGTCATAGGTAGTAGTGCTTCACAAGCACTTGATAATATTTGAAATTGAAAAATTTCAGATGATAATAAGAACGACCCGAGGACCAGCCATTTGAAAAATTAACACGCTCTATAGTTAAAGGCTTTTATAGCCGCCATTTTTACACATATTAAAAAACAATGTTCTAACACTTTAAGGTCATAGTAAATAAAATACCAAATCTAAAAATTACAAATCAATTTTTTCCTTGTTAAAAAAAATCTCGAAATTGCCTTCATTTTCGTCTCTCTAAAGGACCAACAGTGCTGGATTTACACTTGGGGAATGCGGGGGGCAAATTTGTAAGATGGTGGCAGAATTTGGAGCTTGACGTTTTTTTTTACTTTTTTGTTCGTCACTCATTTTTTATAGAAAAAAGTGAAAAAGTCAGAATCTTATTAAGAAATTTTTTTGAAATTTTCATTTTAAAGAGAAAAGCAGAGGCGGCATTTTTCACGGTGTCTAGGGCGACACTTCGGATAAATCCGGCCCTGTATACGAAACAAAATATCAATAAATGCTTTCATTTCTTTTAAAAATAAATTTGACAATATGACCCTTTAAAACACTAAAACTAAGTTGATTACGAAATATGACTGTGTGGACCTAACAACCACCCAATTAGTTATGTTATTAGATAATTATCGTACATTAATGACTGTTTTTTTTACAACCAAACTCATTATGAATTCACAAAGAACACCAAAAAATCATCATTGTAGTAAAGTAAATTGAACAGCATTGTATTTTTATGAAGAAATACTCATATTGTTTTTCCGGTACTTAATTTTATTTTGCGTGACTGCACTAGCACACCGCTAGAGGTCCGTTAAAACCACAGAACAAATAGAACGAATATAAGTGTCTCTTTTCTGCAATCACTTATGTGCAAGTATGTGCATCTTAGGCTGCTTAGTGTCAGTTGCTCAGTACCCGTCGCTCAGTGAAGTCAGTCAAACAACAATAAATTTGATTGTTGAACCGGCACAAGTAGCGTTGTGGTATCACACACATCACATACATGTATGTGAACCAAAGGCACGTGACGGCTATCACCACTCACACTAACAGAGTTTACCGCACAAATACAAAGTAAACACCGTGCACGTATACAACATATTTTCTATCTCAAGTGGTTACACTGGTTCCAGTAGTATAGAAATATGTATTTTATCTCTAGTGCTCTATGGTTAAAACCATATCAACACAATTTATTATACATAACTGTATTATACATATCTAGAAGAGATGTTGTCTTTGATAAGTAATTATCGTATGAACAATACTGTTAAAAAGTTAATTAAACGTCCCAATGGTCACACTTTAATCTTTTTTTTTTTTTAATAATTAATTAATAATTACTGCGCTAAAAGTTATAATACAATTAACGAAAAAATCATATATTTTTTTATTATTATTTTCAAGGTATAAAATATGTGTATATAACTTTCTCTTTCTTTCTCTGTTATTCAATATACATATGTTGGTCAAACAAAGCAAAAAGTTATTATTAAGCAATTAAATTCGTTGAGAAAATCTGATGATGATGTCGATATTTAAAATTGTTTTTTGATGATGAATATGAATAATGTGGACTTAATGTTGTTAATAAGGTCATTATTGTTTAGGAAGCGAAAAATAAATTGTATTTTGTTAAACAATAGGTACAAACAATTTTGGCAAGGTCACTACTAAGAGAAACTGTGAGATCTTTGTTTTTTGAGGAAAAGATGTAAGAGATGTTGTAGTGTTTTTTTTTTCTTTAGAATAACAAAATATTTAATTTTGATACTCAAGTTTAGTAAATAAGTACAGTTGATCCTTTTTTTGTGCGATTGGTCGGGACCGCATAAAAAAAATTGCACAAAAAAAATATATTCAAAAATATCATAAATAGCTATAAAAAGTATAGTTCGATCCAGATTGTACAAAAATCACTTAAAACGCTCAAAACTTAGAAATTTCCTTAGAAGTTGCTTCTATAAACAAGATAAAGCATTAATTTACACGTAGAAACATTTTATTTCAATTTTATAATATTATGAAAATTTTGAAAAATACATCTGTAACAAAATTAAATGATGCAATAACTTATGTTCTTATGCAATGTATGATTAAATCCTTAAAAGCCGTTAAAAAGTATTTTTATCAAATAAAGTTATTATAGTAATTGTTTAAGTTTCTTACTGTCTCGTGATTTTGATTCATATTATGCATTTTAATGGCCATTCTTTTAAAAACCGCATAAAAAAAGTTCAGCTGTATTAACATCGCAAGGGTGTTTGTTTGCAACTTGTGGAAATTTCAAGAAAAATTTGTCAACATTATTTCGAAAAATTGTGCGTCAAATTGGCTTCCACAATCAACTTGACCTCAATAGATTTTTTTCATTGGCATTTTGCTAACCAATCAGCACCATTTAACGCTTTGGAATGATCAACAGAGTCTTAGACACCAAAATAAAACTTTTCTAGAATTTTTGACTGATTGCCACGATCAAAAGTGAACTAAAAAAGTCAAAAACAAATTATCGCTAAAGTACATAATTAATCCAACTTTAAACTTAAGACACCAAACTAACTTGAATTAAAGTCACATTTAGGGGAACCTACAAAAACATTTACCCTAGACATTACCATCCCCTGATTGCGATAAAATTCCAGCAATACCTTTTTTTTTTTAACCTTTTAATTCACTTTCTGTTCCGGCTTTTCCCGGTTCTGTTCAGACCTTTTAGTGACAACACTTGTCTGTCCCTTACACCACAGATTTTCTTTTTTAAAATGACACCTAATCTACGTTACCCGGGGTGATGTAAGGATTCTAGTGATATTAAACACATCTAAATCGGTTCAGACGTTTAGAAGATGGAATAAAAAATTTACACAAATACACATATATGAACACTAAAAACGATTCACTCCCTTATATGAGCAATTATGTAGGTAAAGATAACTAACTCGATTTCGGTGAAATTGACACTAGTGTAATCCCTAGGATCCCCCCAGATTTAAAATGGGTAAATATTCAACAATTTTGATTTTTTGTAAAAAAAAAAAAAAAAACATTTTGAAAAATGTTTCATCGATGTATCAATAAGGCCCGATTTACATTATCGCTCCGCTCTCACTCCGATATCACTACGCTCCCGATTCGATATAGTCTTCTTGTGTTCACATTACTGTGCTGATATCATGCTGATACCTATTCGTTCTCTATTCACATTATAATGCCACTCTGGGTACACTCCCAGTTCGGTCTCAGTTCGATACAAATATCTTTTCATAACAACTGAATGCAAGCGAAGTGAAGTGGAATCAAAAAAGGGTTTACACTATAGGTACAAGCCATAACAAGTCTGATATCGCTCCGATAAAATATTACCTGAGTGGTATTGATATTGGAGTGACATTGGAGCGAGAGAGAACCGTGACTGATATCGGACCGATATCAGAGCGATGATATGAACATACTCATTGTTTATTATGTAAGAATATTTTATCGAACCTGGAGCGGAGTGATATCGGAGTGAGAGCAGAGCGTTAATGTAAATCGGGCCTAAGTATTGTATAATATTTGCAGTGCAGTAGGTATTACCCATTATTTATATGAACCCTAAAAACGATCCACTCCTTTATTTGGGCAATTATGTAAAGATAGCTAACTCGATTTTGGTGAAATTAACACTAATGTAATCCTTAAGGTCCCCCTAGATTTAAAGTGGGTGTATCTTCAAATATTTTGATTTTTTGCAATATAACATTTTGAAAAATATTGCATTAATTGTACTAGTAAAATTTTTCTTGCAATGCAATAGTTATAGTACCTACCTAGTTCGTTTATATTTTTAATTACTCATTGTGTGTGTAATTATGCAAATTAAGCGAAAAAAAAAACAATGAAAACAGATTATAGATTACAAACGCAATGGGTGTCTGATTTTCTCACGGAACAATTTATTTGGATTCATTTAGATGCCGCGCTGCACTGAATGTATATAGCAAACTCCAAGTTCATGGGTGAAGTTAAAATATTATTGTATTCTTTTTTCCTTTTTATCATTTAATTGCTTTTTTACGATTTGCTTTTACCATAAAATACTCCCGCGCAAGTACATTGGGACACAAAATGAAGTTGTTTGTTTTTAACTAATTTTTTTAGTGAATTAAACTTTTAAACCATCTTCAGGTTTAGGAATAGGGCACGAAAGAACCTAGTTAAGGAATCGAAAGTCGACTCGTGGTACAAGGCAAACGTTCCCAAATTTTAAAAAATTATAAATCGTGACGTCACAGCAATACTGTAACGAGACCGTTTCTGTACATGGAATATTTTTTGAAAATTGTACTGGTACTGTAAATAGTTATTGACGTAGATATCAAAATAGTGATTTTTAAAATTTTTGTCTGTCTGCCTCTTTACGCATCACGCAAAAACTACTGGATGGATTTTAAGGGGTTAGGTGGGTTTCAGAGGTTCAAAAAAAGGGTATTTTTACTATTTTTTTTTTTTTTTTAATATATACAATCATATATTTTATTTAAACAATTCAGCATATCAAAGGTACATATTTAAATAGTATTTTGTGAAATTTTTACTTAAAAATTTCGAAATTCAGCCGTTGGTACCTCATCTCCCTTGACGTCTCAAAAAAAAAAATGCTCTTACCGTGGACAGCATAACTCATTATTGGTTCATTTAAAATCAAAAAACCAAAAATATTTCGTTAGTACATGGATAAATCTCGTTATTGGACGAAGGCAAAAAAAAAATTAAAATTTGAATTTTTGACAGACTGAACAAAAAAACACATTTTTTGGTCAATTTCGCCATGTATTGGCTCGAAAAAATTAGTTGTAATAAAAATTTAAAAAAAAATCTTTCGTCAATGACTAGATAATGTTATTTCAAAGATGTGTGCAAAATTTGAACAAAATCGCTTCATAACTTTTCGAGAAATCATGTCCACCGACTTAAAAAAATTGAGTTTTGAGATAAACGCGTTTTAAGTTTACTGCGCTGCACTGACGTGGCCTGATGGGCGGAACTTCCGAAGGGTTCGGATCGATTTGAAATTTTAGGAGAATATTTTAAACATATTGTACTATTTATAAGACAAAAAAAATGGATTTTTTGAAATTTTCAAACCCGCCTAACCCTTTAATAAAATTTGGTATGATGATAACTTGTTATGTGGGTCAACACCTAACATACTTTTTACTCCGGGAAAATGTCTCATTCCCACGGGAAAAACGGAAAACCACTTTGAGCATGTGCACACATTACGTAAAAATTATTGTTCTATGCAAGTTCTGTATAATTATTATACTTATATACTACCCATTGAGTTTATAACAATGCGCCGCGCGAACGACGTCGCTGGTACAGTTAATTGAAAAATAAATCGAAAATATATTTCCGTTGGTCCGATCATCCGCCAATTTTCCTCCTGATTGATAATACATATAATGACGCATGTGTAATTAACGAAAAGTGTTTAAAAAGGTTTTTTATTAGTTCAACAAATTCAATCAAGTATCGATTTTTCTTTATTACCCAAACATCAATCAATAATTAATAAAATATATGCACAATACATAAATTTCCCCGATTTTGAAATGGTGAATTTTGAAATCATGTGTAAATAAATACATAGTTGTAATAAAAAATGGTTTTTATCTCTTACCGTTTTAATTCAGTTTTAATGCAACAATTTATTTTACGTCAGCAAAAAGTAACTTTTTTTTTTAAATTACAAACTTATGTTACAATATAATACGTACTAAAGTGGTGTATCGTGCTATAGAAGTTTATCTTATCATTCTGAACCGGATATATGTAAGCTTTGTTGCTGCGGGCTTTTTTGCAAATTTTTTCGTTATGCAATTTTATTGCTCAACGCTATGTGGTCCTATTTTTAAAATATAATCTTTAAAAAAATGTCCAGTCTTTTTTTTTTGTAATATTGTATTTACAAATTAACCGCTCGAAAAACTGTAAAAAATGTAGTATGTAACATATATATTATAGGAGTCAACCCTAACGTATAGCTGAGTGGTTAAAGGCACCGGTGAGGGATGCCAGTTCGAGTCCATGCGTCGTTAATAATTTTTTTTTTTAAATTTTATTTCCTGTTTTTGTGATATTGTACAATACTCAGTTTTTATAACATTATTTGACGATATTATGTTTTTGTTTTCATGAATTTTATAACTGAGCATTGACAATACAGCTGAACTCTTTTTTATGCGGTTTGTAAAAAATGGCCATTAAAATGCATAATGTGAATGAAAATCACGAGACAGTAAGAAACTTAAACAATTACTATAATAACTTTCTTTGATAAAAATACTTTTTAATGGCTTTTAAGCATTTAATCAATATAATGCAAAAGAACATAAGTTATTGCATCATTTAATTTTGTTACAGATGTATTTTTCAAAATTTTCATAATATTATAAAATTGACATATAATTTTTACGGATAAATTAATGCTTTATCTTGTTTGTTCTAAGGAAATTTCTAAGTTTTGAGCGTTTTGAGTGATGTTTTTTCGATGATACTTTTTTATGCTGTCCCGACCAACCGCATAAAAAAAGTTTTTTGTACAATCTGGATCGAACTATACTTTTTATAGCTATTATAATATTTTTGAATATATTTTTTTTTGTGCGATTTTTTTTCTACGGTCGCCTCCACCGCACAAAAAAAGGATCAACTGTATTACAATAGTATATTGTGCAATAAGTGTGGGAAATTGTCGATTGCCCACGAAAGCGAAATTGAGCGCACTCACTACGTTCGTGCGCTCATTCGCTTGAGTGGGGCAATCGACAATCCCGCACGAGTTGCACATACCATTTTTTTATTACGAATTTCACATACTTTTTTCTATTATTATCACTATTTGTGACATTTTTATTACTTTTTAAAATAATATTTTTAAGTGTTCGTCTTTTTATTTCTGAATTAATTTTTGTTTAAATTACTTTGTTGGCGGTTTCTATAGAAATAATTATGAAATATTTATTAAATGAAAAATCAAGAGGCGGCTTTGCGTGTTTTGATTAAATTTTGCGTGTTTTATTGTCAATTTGCGTGTGAAAAGTTACTTTCCGCACGCAAAAAAGTATGTGGGAAGAGTACAGTGGGCAAACAGCTATTTTGCGTACAGAAATGTGTGCGCCAAGTTAGTACTTCTCCCGCATGAGTATATTACATTTTTAACAGTTTTTGACCTAAATTATTGTTACTACGGTACTGGGGAAGATCCATCCTATGATATATAATATATTAATTTCTCCCAAATCCATCATTCCCAATTTTGATACCGTCCCCTTGTAAGAAACATTTCTCAAACACATTTAATAATCTAGATCCATCATAAGACGATACATATCGCTTAGTTTTTATCGCATATTTTTGACGATACGACATTTTTACAAACAGGCCCGGACCTACCCTAACAAGTAAAGGTCCCGAGGCCGGACCTATCGATTTTGATGAAACTTAAATATGTTGTAGAACACTAAAAACTAAGGGACACGTATTTTTTTTTATCTGCGGAAAAACGGTTTGAAGGGGTGAAATCGCCCTCCAAAAATTGGGGTAAAAATTTAATTTTTCAAATATGTCGAAAACAGTAAGAGATAGAGCAAAAGTTTAAATTGGCGATATTACTCTCTTTTAAAGAGCTATCTATTGATATGCAATTTGTTCAAATTACATCAACAGGGGTGGTTGGGGGTTAAAATTTGGGGGTTAATTTTGCAAAAAGGGGGTGAAAAATAAACAATATGAAAATTTTGTTTACAGATTTGAAATCTACGTCAAAAAATCTAATTGACCTGTTTTTGCTCAATATCCTAATATTAAGTCTAGGGGTAGTTAACTAGAGGGTGACTATGTCGAATAATCGTACTATTTGGGTATTTCAAGAAGATCTTCTTCATGGAAAATAGCTTAAGACAATTAGAATAACGTAGAAATGAAATTCTTGAATTCAAAATTGAGTTTGAGCAACATTGGAGAGGGGCTGAGTCACCTTCTTAAATTATACATACTAGTTTATATACATTAATTTTTGCTATTAACACACTGATAGTGGGTAAAATAATGTCACAATAAGTGGTTCTGAAGTTGGACTAAAATGAAATTCTCGAATTCAAAATTGAGTTTGAGCAACATTGGAGAGGGGGTGAGTCACCCTCTTAAATTACATACTAGTTTACATACACTAATTTTTGCAATTAACACACTGACAGGGGGTAATAATGTCACAATAGATGGTTCTGAAGTTAGACTATCGTATGTAAGGTTTTTATTAGGTTTCGTTATTTTAGGTTAGGTTATGTAATTTTCGGTATCGATAATTTTCGATAAGGAAAACTATAATATCCATCAAACTAATAAATACCTTACATATGATAGTCCAATTTCAGAACCACTTATTGTGACATTATTTTACCCACTATCAGTGTGTTAATAGCAAAATTTAGTGTATATAAACTAGTATGTAATTTAAGAGGGTGACTCACACCCCCTCTCCAATGTTGCTCAAACTCAATTTTGAATTCGAGAATTTCATTTCTACGTTATTCTAATTGTCTTAAGCTATTTTCCATGAAGAAGAACTTCTTGAAATACCCAAATTGTACGACTATTCGACATAGTCACCCTCTAGTTAACTACCCCTAGACTTAATATTAGGGCATTGAGCAAAAATAGGTCAATTAGATTTTTTGACGTAGATTTCAAATCTGTAAACAAAATTTTTATATTGTTTATTTTTCACCCCCTTTTTGCAAAATTAACCCCCAAATTTTAACCCCCAACCACCCCTGTTGATGTAATATGAACAAATTGCATATCAATAGATAGCTCTTTAAAAAAGAGCAATATCGCCAATTTAAACTTTTGCTCTATCTCTTACTGTTTTCGTGATATTTGAAAAATTAAAATTTTACTCCAATTTTTGGAGGGCGATTTCACCCCTTCAAACCGTTTTTCCGCAGATAAAAAAAAATACGTGTCCCTTAGTTTTTAGTGTTCTACAATATATTTAAGTTTCATCGAAATCGATAGGTCCGGCCTCGGGACCTTTACTTGTAAGTGGCGCCCGAGGCAGCGTTGAAAAATGGCGCCTCTATAGAAAAATAAATATTTCTTTCAAACTTTTTTCCTATCGAAAAAATGAGTGACGAGCAAAAAATAAAATCAAATACCTAAATTTGGCACTCCTTAAAATCTGGCGTTCGGGGCACGTGCCCCCGCTACCCAGATCCGGCACTGTTTACAATTTCGAAACAACGTGAAACAAATTGATCGTGTTAGACAAAGATTGGCTGTACTCAAATGAAAACTGAATTTTTCAATATTGCATATAGTTTTTTTTTTTTTTTTTTTTGAATGAATCGAATATTTTTTGAACGTTACGAAAACACAATAAATTAATGGGTTTGGTTGGTTGATTTAGTCGTATGATTTGCTCTGTTTTTCATGAACCGGTGAATAATTATAATGATAAAATAATTCTGTTACGTAAATGCACAATGAATTACATACATACCTACAAGAACACATACAACTTCATACATAACGGGGGTTCATTGTTTTCCAAGCTGCGCTATTTAATATTCATCAGTGCAGAAAATGTTTTCGTAAAATGATTTTTGTCAAATAACAATGACCATTCGTTTTTTTGTCACTTCTAAGCAAGAAAACAGTTATAAAAATGGTGAATGTACAAATAATTGAGTTTGAAAATTTAAAATTTCAATTTAATAAAATAAACTCTCTTTCACCAAATTTAAAATTACAAAAATAGTTTTATCAGACAAGAAGAAAATGCAATCGAAGCAAGTCCTTCAGAAATTAGTAAATAAAAACACTTTTTTTGCAAAATACCACTTTTATTGCCTATATAAAAACTATTATGACATGTATCGGTCAAAATGTTTTTATTTACTAATATCAAATATGGAATACCATAAAGTAACGTTCAAATCTACTAAATCCTTGAGAAAACTTACAACTATGAAATAATTAATAGATATACACAGCTGTAACGTTGTACGACACGCAACAGCATGCCGGTGATGATGCGAACTCACAAGATGTTACCCATCCAAAAAGCGTTCAACGCGCACATCAAATTGCCTATTATATACAATGTGTTGGTGTATGTATATGTTACGTGAATACGTCATACCAAGTAATACCCATAGCTACAGATATACTGTTAACATAGCAAGAACAAAAGTTTTACGCTCAAATCACCCAAATTTCATTCATTTGTATAGCAGTTAATTAAAAAAATTTATTTAAAGATTTAAAAATCGTAATTTTACTGCTAGAAATTAAAATTTGAAGCTACTCATTGGTTTTTGATACTGTTTCTTTTTCTTTTTTCTTTTTGACAAAATCAAAACTGAAACAACACAGAAATGTCACTTCCGGAAAATAATTCACATTTCCTGAATGAATTTAACTGTCGTTATCTAAAAATTAAAAGATAATTTTTAATTAACTACGTGTATTTTTCCGTGAAATAACTTCGGAAATATCGGTGAAATAGCTTCCAAAAACTCACACGGGGTCACTGATGTGACATCGCCAATGCCAGATAATTTTGGCGAGAAATGTGTGCCCAAATAATCGAAAAATAGCTAGTAAAAAGGATTGAACACACAGATATGTATATCTTGAAGGGTTGAACAAACAGATATATCCTGAAGCGTTGAACACCACTGTTAAACTGAAAGTGTATATTTTCATTATACACCAATACCTCGCTTTGCGTCGTTTCGGTTTGCGTTTTTTCGAAGTTACGTCACTGCTGAATTAGTACTGATTTTCGAAGTTGCGTTGTTTTGGGTTCGAGCCTTTAAATTTTTTTTCGAAATTTTTTGGACAAACGCAAACATTGCACCAATTTTTTGTGAAAGAAAGCCGACTTACGACAACAGCCACTATAGACTCATCAGACAGTGATTAATTTTTACTTTGTTTTTATAAATTAATTGATTATTTTATTTTGTTTTAATTAAGTTTGTTTTTTTTTTTTGTTTTTTGTATGTATGTAATAAAATTTTATATTATTTTTGTTTTTTAAATGTTTACTTTGTTCAATTTTCTTTTTAAAAAGTATACTTTTCGTAACCCTGAAACCTATCTTCGATCTTTACATGGTTTGCTATAGAAAATCATAATTTAATTTACGTCGTGTTTTTTTGGAACGTAACCACGACGCAAATTGAGGTATTGGTGTATATGTAAGTATAAGGAAATAGTCCTATAAGCAGTCGCTTCTTAAACTTGACTGAATTTTGGTCTTACCCGTGACACGGTGTATCTACATATATGATTCAAAACTACTTCTGTGACAAATACTTTCTGTGATATTGTTATCAATCACATGTACCAGACGTTACATTTAAACTATTGCGTGCCTAAATTAATATTAGATTAACTAATTAACTAATAAACAATCCATATAATTATTTGAAATGAATACATAGAATATGTATAATATCTTACGAAATGTTTCTATCATCACGTAAGTAAGTACATAAGGTATATATGGCTGTAAATTTTCATTGTTTAATTGTAATAAGTAAGCTTTATATATGCGCGTGAGTGAATGTAATTCAATCTCCAATTTATACCGATGATAAACTAACTTTAAACTGATAAGAAATGCTAAAAATAATTTTTTATTACTCATGCGGGAGAAGTACTAACTTGGCGTACACATTTCTGTACGCAAAATAGCTGTTCTGTTTGCCCAATGTACTCTTCCCACATACTTTTATTGCGTGCGGAAAGTATACTTTCCACACCGAAAAATTGACAATAAAAGACGCAAAATTTAATCAAAACACGCAAAACCACCTCTTGATTTTTCATTTAATAAATATTTCATAATTATTTCTATAGAAATCACCAACAAAGTAATTTAAACGATAATTAATTCAGAAAAAAAGACGAACACTCAAAAATATTATTTTAAAACGTAATAAAAATGTCAAAAATAGTAATAATAATAGAAAAAAAGTATGTGAAATTCGTAATAAAGAATAGTATGTGCAACTCGTGCGGGATTGTCGATTGCCCACTCAAGCGAATGAGCGCACTCACTACGTTCGTGCGCTCAACTTCGTTTTCGTGGGCAATCGACAATTTCCCGCACTTATCACAATATACTATATTTTACAATAGGTAAGTAATAAGGTGATTTAAAAAAAAAAAAAAAAAAAAAAATTTCCAAACAAGTTTAATAGTTGCAGGTTTTTGAAAGAACCCTGCTCCAAGAAGAGCTCAAAATATCAATATTTACCGGTGGCTCATTGAATTTTTTTATTTTCCATAAGAGTAAACATGGTAAAGAATACTTTACTTGACATTTTCGTCTATATCTCGTGGAAAGAAAATCTGACACGAATGGGACCGAGTCCATTCAAAAGAGTATAAAAATTTGTATAAAAAAGTAAGTCTTCATTCAGGTACCTGCGACTATTAAACTTGTTTGGAAAAAATCCGAAAATATTTTTTTTTTAAATCATCCTAATAAGTAAATGTCTTATGGCTGCAGACCAAGTTATGTGATATGAAATAATATACACTTTGAAGCCCCTTGAGTCATTTACACAGAGTGTCTGTTTGTTAAGAGAGCTATTTTGATATCAAACTATGAAAACATTTAAGGGCTTTTTATGAAATTTGGTATGCTGATGAAGTTCATCAAAATACACAACCTGGTGAGGTCAATACACCCGAAAATTGTTGTGGGCGAGACTTAGCCGACCTTAAATTTTGAAAATTCCTCGTAAAATGGATAAACTGGCCATTTGCAGAAAATAGTTCGAGTCACAGTCAATAACTAAACAAAGACTGAGTTAGGAAAAAGCTATACGTATACAATCAAAAAGAAAAATATTCAAAAATATTCATTAATTTCCGTTATTTTAGACTAGCTACAGTAAAAGCTCCCTAATCTTCACAAGCATGTCCAGGACCATTCTCTAATCTTGATATTCCCACTATTTACTACTCCTATGCGCACTGAATGCGCAACATACGCAATTTAAATCTAAAAAAAGAGATAGGTAGAGAAGGATACCAAATATACGCGCTATACGCGTCATTAATTACGAATTTAATTGGTTACTGAAGAATCATGGTGGGAGAAAATAATGTCAAGAGTAGAGAAATTATCCAGTCAAGATTAGAGAGACAGCAAGTTTATGGAACGCAAGTTTACGGGGCTTCTACTGTAAAACTATTCATATAGGTATTGAACTTAATTTTAACCTCAAATATATGTACCTACATGCATGTGGTTTTTATCGCTTAAACTAAACATAATGTTATCTTAATTCAAATAAACAATACAAATTCTACAAAAAAAGATATGATATTATGTTGTTTAACAAAAATTTCCAATATAAATATTATGTGAACAACTAGTATGGATGCATATTTAAGCATACCTAAAAAAAAATATGAAATATTATCACAAACGTCTGGAATATAAAAGCAAAACCACACCTTAAAATTAACAAACAGTTCCAAAATCTGACGTGGTTTACACCACATTTTGTTAAAAACTGGAGCGCACTTAAAAAGGGGTAAAAAATTACCTAAAATAAAATTTTTTGAATATTTTATCTTTTTTTTTTTAAATAAAAGTTAGTTTAAAATTTTTAGATCTAAATTTGAAGAATAGATGTCTCTATAGTACCTATAATTGTAGCGCTCCAAATATTATCAAGAGCGCAGATACACGACTTTCACGCGATTTTCTCAAAACGTGATTTTTCGGGTCCTGTGCAAAGTGCAATGTAATTGCGAATTTTCAACCGATTTAAAACATAAAACTTCACAGGAATATTCTTTAACTTACTGGCAAAATTATAAATACTGTTTTTTACCGAATATTAAAAAAAAAGAAAGTGATACTTTTTCAAAATGGGCGTCAATTTTTAATTTTTTAAATTTTTTTTTGTTTTTTTTTTTTTTTTTTCGTCATGCAAGACGTATTTATGTATAAGACTCTGTTTCAAATACAATTGATCATGAGTCAAAGTTAAAAAATTCTATTCTTTTCTAAAAACAAACTGCAATAAATTTTAAAATTTATGTAAATGCAATAATGAAAGAGATAAAGCCAAGAAAACGGAAATTATTTAAATTTATAAGTGATGAAGCATCGTTAAATTTAAATGAAATGGACCATATTTTAACGATAAACATTTTAGTTTTTAATTTTAGTTGAGATTTGAGACCTGTAGGCTGCATGACTCAAAACTAAAGTTCCTACTTTTAGCAGCTGAAGCGTCACCATTTTAAAATATTTTTCCCAATTCAATAAACATCCAATTTTTTGTAAAAAAAAAAAAAAAATCTTGAAAAAACCTACGTTTACTTAACTTTTCCGCTTTAATCAGTCTAAACTCCTTACTGGGGATAATTCGTTCGAGTATATGATGCTACTCCAAACTATATTCGATCCAAACTAATTTTTTTTTCTAAAAAAATATTTTTTACACACAATAATTACTTTTGTAGAAAAAATAAAAATACAATAATTAAAAGTAACAGAATCTTATGTTAGCAATTGTTATTAGTTCACAAAAAACAATACGCTGAAATCCGCAACAGACCTAAACGATTGATTGATTCGATTCGACCGAACGCAAACGTAATTTTGTCAAATTTACTGTTATTTTAATATCCTGTTTTTGTTTAAGTCAGAAAGAAATAATAATAATTTCATTTCCTAATCACAAAAAAAAAGTTTTGTTCAAAAATAATTCTTTATTACTCATGCGGGAGAAGTACTAACTTGGCGCACACATTTCTGTACGCAAAATAGCTGTTTGCCCACTGTACTCTTCCCGCATACTTTTTTGCATGTGGACAGTAACTTTCCACACGCAAAATTTAATCAAAACACGCAAAGCCGCCTATTAATTTTTCATTTAATAAATATTTCATAATTATTTCTATAGAAACCACCAACAATGTAATTTAAACGATAATTAATAAGGAAAAAAAGACGAACGCTTAAAAATATTATTTTAAAAAGTAATAAAAATGTCAAAAATAGTGATAATAATAGAAAAAAGTATGTGAAAATCGTAATAAAAAATAGTATGTACAACTCGTGCGGGATTGTCGATTGCCCCACTCAAGCGAAGTTGAGCGCACTCACTACGTTCGGGCGCTCAACTTCGCTTTCGTGGGCAATCGACAATTTCCCGCACTTATTGCACAATATACTATAATAATCTAGTTAGCAGGAGAATTTTAAAAACAAACCTACCATTATGGTTGATTAAAGTCGATCATTAACCTAGAAATAGGTAACGTTGATACGCGTTCAAGATATTGATCTGTGCCTACGAATAAATTACACCTAATACTTAAATATTTGAATGAAAAAAATAAAAAAAAATAATTAGTTAGTACTTAATAGAGTAAAATAATTATTGCACGTAAAAAAAGATGGGTTCTGATATATGATTGACAATGTCTCGATATTTATGTTTCCATTCAATAAAACTAAGTTTACTTAAAACAAGAATCAACATTTAACTTTCCAAAGATTTAATTCGGCACACTTTTTTGGATACCCATCTCAGAATTTGATTCAATTTGATCGGGTAGAAGCCTTTATACAAACTAAAAAAAAATGCCAAATTTTATTATAAAATGTCAGCTCATTCGAGAATAGGGTATTTGACTGTATTTGAAATTTGTGTTAAATGAGTTATCATTAAACATGTTTGATTTTTAATAGCAAAACGCAAAAATATTTAAGGATGTTTGGGAAGTACAATCGGAGATAAAAGTACATGAAATTAGAAATTCGTGAATAATTGCGTTGTATAACAAACTATCAGGTAAATAAATAGTTATCTTTGTTAAATAATAGCTATCACTACAACTGATTGTACAATACATCAGACTATAGCTCTCGCTACGAGACGATTGAAAATTTAGTAGAATGTTCCTCATTAAATACTAAGGTCCCTGTGAAAATTTCAAACCGATTCACTAAGCCGTTAAAAAGTTATTAAAAAAAAAAAACTAATTTTACACGTACTCTTATGGAAATTCGAAAACAGAACAGATTAAATAACTTTTTAACGGCTTAGTGAATCGGTTTGAAATTTTCACAGGGACCTTAGTATTTAATGAGGAACATTCTACTAAATTTTCAATCGTCTCGTAGCATTTTGAAATTCCTCCGAAAAATCCTCAGAATGTACTCAGCTCTTGTAGTCAGCTGAGAGCTATAGTTTGATGTATTGTACGAGTACAGTCAGTTGTAGTGATAGCTATTATTTAACAAAGATAACTCTATTTATTTACCTTATAGTTTGTTATACAACGCAATTATTCACGAATTTCTAATTTCATGTACTTTTATCTCCGATTGTACCTCCCAAACATCCTTAAAAATTATCTTAAAAAATTTTATTCTGAAAATGTGCCATTATTTAAAAAAGACGTCACAATTTGTAAACAAAAGACGTTACAATTTGTCAAATTATGATATGAGTATTCTTACGATATGACTCATTAATAATTTCTTTATTCCAGCCGTGGTGGGTACAATTGTAAATATGTAAATATGATTGTCACTTAAAGTATTTTAGCAGCACTGTAAAAAAATAAATAATTAATTTCTATCAAAAAACGAGAGAAAAAAGAGAAAGTAAAATAAATTCAATTTATACATTCAAATTTTATTTTTATAGGTTAGTTACGCCAATGTGAATTTAATTTTAACAAAAAATACGATTATGTATGTATTTTTTATTTCCGATAAAAATTGTCATTCATTTATTCTGGGTTGATTTCATTGTCAAATTTCTTTATAATACAACACAAACACAGCAACTGACTATATTCAAAATACGACAAAAAACGGAAGAAAATTTTATATAATCCCTTCCCATAATAGATCTTGTATAGGTACAAAATATGTCCACTGTTCAAACTGTGTCTATTGTTGTTCACTGCACCGTGAAAATATACGTGATTCGTTAAATCAAGTTAATTGCGTAATTATGTACTTAAGGCAGCTTTTAGTCTAGAATTTTTTTTTAAATTTTATTTTTTTTAATTTCTTTTTCTGAATGTATAGACAGACAGTGGTGGAATTACCGGCAGGTTGAGTAGGCTGGAGCCTAGGGCGGCAGATATTAGAGGCGGCAAATTTGGACAAAAAAGGCGGCAAAATGTAGAATTTGAAGTTTTGTTTTTTGCTCGTCACTTAGGTTTTTTAAGAATGAGTGTTAAAAATGTTATTAAAAAGTTTTTAAATGTTATTAAAAAGTTTTAGCTTTTTAGGGGCGGAATTTTTCACGGAGCCCAGAGCGGCGCTTATTGTAAATCCGCCACTGTGTATAGATAGTCAAAAATGTGCCCTCAAAAACAGATTTAAAAGCTTTGAAAATTTAAAAAGTTATAGCTATTTTAACCCGGCGTGTGTATACCGGGTCTTTAAAGGAACAGTCGAAATTTAAGACTCAAATTTCTCTCTTGTGAATAAAGCGCGGGCTTTGACTACCCTCCGTAAAAAGTCTAGTTAGTAGTGGGGACTCAAGGTCCAATGGATGCTTTGGTCCACAACCGTTCCTTGAAAGACCCAGTGTACACAGCGTGTTCTTGAAAATATAGTGTACACACGCCGGGTTAATATGATAAGTTCAGGTATTAGGTATTATATTTCAAAACTTTAAATGCCTTTTTCTTGAAACTATATTTTCCAAGTTGGTGACATGATATCTCAAGTTCTATTTATCCAATCAGTTTCGAATTTGGCATGTAACTTCTATACATGTTGCTTTATAGTTATTTTAATTTTTACTTTTTTTAATGGAAAAAAAAACTTCAAAAAAGTATTTTTTTCAAACAGCCGCCATTTTTATAAATTGTTTTTCTTTTCTTTTTGTTACAGGTGAACACAAATTCCAAAATTATGTCAACTAAGACATAATTTTGGAATTTGTCCTTGATTGTTCATTTTTTTTACAAAATTTTTTTTATAACAAATGGTAAAAAAATGGACAGTAAAAACATTAATAATTTTTTTTTTGTTAAGTCCTAAAAAAAGCTGAAATTTTTGCTGTCTAGACTAGAAATAGGCCCGACGAGAGGGTGGGGTAGCTGGAATTATAGCACCGGGGCCCGGGCTTGAAAAGGGGGCCCTGAAGCGTTCGTAGGAGGCCCGAGAAAAAGTGAAAAAGAAAAGGACTGTGAAACTTTTTTTTTTTTTTTGGCTCGTTCCCTACATTTTCGAGGAAAGTTTTTGATTTATAAAAGTGAAAAGATAAAAAAAAATGACTATGGAAATGGATGTCTGTTGTTTTGTTCGTCTCTTATATTTTTGGGGGAAAAATTGGTTTATACCCGGGGCCCGGATTTCTCTTCGGACCCCTTTAAATAGAATACACGGGTACGCTAATGTCCTTTTACAACAAATAAACATTAAGAAAGAATGATTATACTACATTTGAATTGAATATGTTATACCATTAATACCCTAAGTTATTTTAAATATTATTTAGTTCCTTCACTGAACACCCCAGGTAACTACCCTGAGAATTTTTTCAATTTTTATTACCCGACGTGAGTAAAAAATATACCTCATACAGTGTAATTATATTTAAATATTTGTATTCAAAAAAACTTAATGACATTCAAATACTTAAATAATTTTCTAATTTACTTGATTGGCTGTTATCAGTGGTCAGAAACCACGCTTTATCAAAACAACAAATATGTACGTAAGTGTTTCTGTTTATGATTATTTTGATAATGATATTAAAAATAGAATTTCCACGGACAGACTGCTAACGGTGCTAATTAAATTCAAATCATAATTAATTGTAGATAATTTTACTTTGTGAAAATTCATAATGAATATAAATGTAGTGAAAAAATTTTAATTTTGTCAAATTTTCACTTAAATATAGAAATAAATTATTTTTCACAAACTAGTTTTCGATTGATTAGATCATCTTCAGGTGAAAAACTGAACTCAGCTCAGTTCCGTTTAGTTTTTCACCTGAAGATGATCTAATCAATCGAAAACTAGTTTGTGAAAAATAATTTATTTTGATATTCAAGTGAAAATTTGACAAAATTAAAATTTTTTCACCATATTCAAAAATTCAAATATTTTGAATCAAATACGAAAATATTGAAAAATGAAGGCAAATATTTGAAATAATCGATTTTTTCCAAACTATTACTTCATTACACCTGGCTATTGTCAATATGTAGAAACGATTCTTTTACGCATTGATTTTTTTTTTTCAAAGTTCGCGAAATATGTGACTATTTTTATTAAATTTTTTTATCGAAAAATGTTAATAAACCAAAGGTCGATTGCCAAGAATGTTAGCCTGTCCTTGACAATCCATCACTTCACTAATGGACAGAAAGTTCGTTTTTCAACAATATTATTAAACTGTGCAATGTTAATGTTCGTTATGTTTTGGGGATCCCCCCTTTAACTGTCGTAACAAATGAATTTTTAAAATTTTATTCTCACAATCTACTTAAAAATTGGTTCAAAATTTTATACTTTATTTGCAAACCACTGGTTAATACTCGTCTGTAAAAATATCGTTTTTGGGCTTAGGTGTTTATGACTGTTCGAACTTAGGTATATTCGTTTTAGAAATATAACTGTTTCGGACAGAAGCCTTTTGTCTAATAATCTTACAGCAATAATTTTGATAAAAATGAAAATAACGGCTTCGAAAACCGATAATTCACTTCGAATTTGCGATTTTTAAGGTACTAAAAAATTTTAGTTACCTTGGTGACGTCATTAAATGAAAAAAATTATTTTCCTTAAATCTCATGGATGTTATGGATGTTAACGTTATGGATGTGTTTTGAATTAGAATAAATTGTACATAATAATAAAGTTCTTCCCCTTCAAGGACCCACAAAAAATATCAAATATATTCGCTAGACCGGTTTCGACTACTTTTGTAGCCCTCTTCAGTAGCTACTGAAGATAGCTACAAAAGCAGCCGAAACCGGTCTATCGAACATTTTATATTTTTAGTGGGTTCTTAAGGGGAAAATTTTATTATGTAGGTATAATCCGGCCCACAGTACGGCTCAATATAGTGATTTCTAGAATAATTGGTTGAATTACGATAATTTTAGTGTGAATTTCTTAGTTTTTACGCCACTGGTAAAATTAAATGGATGGCATTCCTTCTTTTTAAGATGTACTCACAAAGGGTCCGAGGCTGAAGACCTGTACTTCGACTTAATTACAAGGGAGGATCCTATCATTTATTTGACACCAGAGCGACCAGCACCAATGTCTATCTAAATTACTCTAATTGTAAATGTTCTAGAAAATTCGTGTTTATACATATAAATAACTGTACTATAAGTGTATATTTTCTTTTATATTGAATTTTATAACCGGAAGTAATGCAAATAAAAAGAAAATGACAGTTTTATCGGAGTAAATTTTATTCACATAATAAATATAAAATTCATACTTAACTATTGGCTGATTACTTTTGATAAAATAATATTAGTTAAACAAAATATACAGTTTTATTTTGGTTTTTTAAATTGCTGTGTACACAAAAACATACACATAAACATAACAAAAACATTTCATTAAATAGCTCGACTGTAGTTAAATAATTATGTTACGTTAGCTATAGTATAAGTACAAGATTTAAATATTGTTAATAACGGTATTATAAATGTATACTGTACTTAAGTATATAATATTTTATTTCAATTCAATATGAAATAATAAGTGTTCTTTTTTTTAAATTCACCAACCAAGAAAAAAACAAAAGAGCATCATACAACGCATTGAAGTCACGTGAATGTTTCAAATTACAAACAAAAAGACAAAAAAACTTTAGAAAAAAAAATTAAACAATAAACTTACTTCGGGCAGCATCCAACAAAAACTTCACTTCTTTAATAAGTTTCTTAATTTGTTGACTGGTTTTATTTAACTCACTTTCATGTTTATGTAAATTTTCACGAAACTGTGGACTATCGGTAAAACAATCGGTAAATTCAAGCGGTTGTAATTGTACACCCATGTTTAATAAATTTTTTTTTAAATAAAATCACCACACTTAATACAAATTAAAATAAAAATTAATTAACAACAAAAATAATAATTAATCATTCAAAGCACAATAATTTTTTTTGATATAAATAAAAACACGTCACGAAAAACACTCAACATACGTAAACAAGAAAAACGAACTTTCAATTTGAATTTTTCTTTTTTCAAAACACACTCCTAGCTGCTGCATATGTAGTACGATTTTCTCACATCTTCGCATAACAAGTGTCAACTCGTAACTGTAGAGGAATTGTTTCGTCAAAAATTATACACACCGGCGACTGGAGAGACCTCTTCCAACATTTATTTATACTGACTGTGCTTAGCTAACTCAATCCATTTCAATTTGTGTAATAAAATTGTAATTGTAGTATTGAATTGTAATATAAAACTAAATAATTTTTTTTCCTTTTGATCTGATTGATTCAAGGTTTTCTATCTACAACTGATTTATTACAAATACTTTTTTTACGATTAGCTAAAAATAAGATCAGAATCAATACCTATATTTTTTTTAATTATAAGGATTCACATTTTTAAATACAAATTACCTAGATATAATTTGTAATTATTTATTTCAAATAAGAAAAAAATTACTCGTTTATATGTAGTACTATTACAAATTATTAGCAATAAAAATCAAATTTGGCAAAAGTCCTGAAAAATAATTTTACTTTATCGCGCATTTAAATTTCCAGTAATTTCGTATTTTTGATTCACAAATTTACGGTTTCAAATTAGAAAACTAAATACAAACATTTTTTTTAAGAATGTCTATACAAAAACATAATTAATTAAATTAATACAAAATTTTGTATAAAATAAAATTAATTCATAATTTTAAACAGTAATTCTACAAAATATATTTCAATTTGGTGAACGGCTTGCCATCTATTAAGATTATTAGGAATTAGATATTTTGAATTACTTATATACTTATAAACTGATAAATTTTAAAAAAAAACTGATAGTAATAGTAATAAAAATTAGTAAAACTAACTTTACATTAATCAAAAAAAAAAAAAAATATATTAATTTTAAATTCAGTTTTAGGTATGAAAAATTTTTTACACCGTTTTCCTGATAACTATTGCTAACTTTTATAATTATTGTGTAATTGACTTTTGAAGTATGGTAATAATCGGCGTTAATATTTACGATATTTACCTTCTATTTACTTTGTAAGTATTGAGGCTTCTGCTGCTCATAAAACAGACAATATTTTTAGACACAAATTGACTGGAAAAAATGGTGTGAATTTCTTGTTAGTAATAAAAGTTTATTGTTACTATATAGTTACGCCTTCCCAAAAATATTTCATATATTTTTAGATTAACTTATACCGACCTATTACCATGGGCGGATCCAGCCAATTGAAAAGAGGGGGGCTGACTCTAATTCCAGGAGGAATTTGCCTCTTTACCATGCCTTTTGAATTAGCATGGTAAAGAGGCTCGAATTTTTAACTCAGAAAGCAAAGCATGTGATTTCAATGTGTTGTATGATGCTCTTTTGTTTTTTTTTCTTGGTTGCTTGAATTTGGGTTTTAGTTTGGGAAAAATATTAACTTTTATCCTATTTACGAGAAATTATTGACCTCATTTCTGTTTACCTTCTGATACCTATAAATATCATTTTACGCTATTTTATAGTTCTATAACCGACGCGGACAAAGGGCGCCACTTGGTAAACACTGAGTAGTGAATCGAACATATTAACATATGTTTCCTAGAGATACCAGAGGCATTAAATTTTGAAGCATGACTCCATTTTAGTAAGCCCAACTTGTAACCACTTGTTTATAAATATTAGATAAACCATTAAATTAATGGTTTGACCGCCATTAAAGTAACCCCATCAGTCAATTTTTATGCTCACATCAGTCAAATTTTTTGCTTCAATTTCATAATGTATTTGTAATACACAGGATTCTCTCTAGTCGATTCTCACCTCAATTAAATGATGCGACCGGAAGTCCAGACCTTATCATAGAAACGTCCGGACCTTAAATACCTTATCATAGAAATGTATACCTTATACATCTTATACATAGTTATAGAATTCCCTTTCCGGTTTTCACCTAATTTTATCACTATAATAAGCAAGTTCCCTTTGAGAGGTCATGAATTGGAATAGGTAAATGTGTTCTGTGAGGTAAATGAAATGTAATGGAATCGTTACGAAATAATATTGACCGTATTGATGACATTAATTTATAGGAGTGATATAAAAAGTATGCATCCCTGGTGGGGATCGAACCCACGACCTTTGGATTAGAAGTCCAACGCGCTATCCTCTGCGCCACAGGGACAGGTGTAAGGGTTATTGATTTTTAAATGTTTATTTTCTCTGTCTTCAATTAATTTTTCATAACAAAATATTTATTAAAATTTATTATTAATTTTATAATGAGTTTTTTTATTTATGAATATAATATTAAAATTTTTTAATTAAATTTCATATTTACAATTTTTATAAAATTTTGCAAAAAAAATTTAGTTGTGATTATTGTTTTTTTCATGAAAACAAAAGAAAAGGATAATATATAAATTTTTGTACAAATGTCAAACATTTCAAACAAAATTCAAAATTAGTTAATGCAGTTCAGTCGTACAATAAAAGTAGAAATAATTAAATATGTAATTTCAGATAAAAACAATAAATAAATAATTTAAATAAAAAAAAATGGGGGACGCTGAAGAATTGAAAGAAATTAAAGAAGTGGCCGAATTATCGGAGGAAGAGTTTAAAAATAAAATTTTAATATGGTTTAAAGAACGCGGATTACTATCCGAATTACGATCACACTTACGATATCAAATGATAAATTTTCTCAAGGATACCGAAATTGGAAATGCTCTAATAACAAAAGTTCCAAGAACATTTTCATCAAAACTACGAGCAATTCATTTTTTGGTTGCCGAATTTCTATTGCATAGTCAACACTATTATAGTCTGTCAATTTTAGTATCCGAAGTGCCTTTTCTAAATGTTTTTCCACAAATGACATCACAGAAATCTTCTCTCACGGTAATGCTATGATTTCACAATCGAATATACAACTACAGTGGAACCTCTCTTAACCGGACAGTATTTCATACGAAAATTACCCTGTTGAAATATGAAAATGGCTAATTTTGAGTCCTTTAGCAAACGAAATAGAACACTATATATAACTGATTCTGTGTAGAATTTCGGAATATTTTATTTAAAAGAAAATTTAGTTGGTCGATTTTTTCAATGGATTTTTTAACGAAACTTCTTTAAATATTTATTTAATTCAATACCAGTAATACGAACCTATTCCGATTAAAATTGACTACCCCAATTTTGAGAAAAACGATTTCAAAGTTTTGTAATTTTAACACGGGCTTTTATGGAAAAACTCTATTTTTTTTTTTTAATTAAATGAAAACGTGTCAAAGGAATTTAATAAAAATTTAATATATTATAAAATATAAATTTACAAACCATATTTAATAAGAAATAAAAATTATTCACTACGCCATTTTTGAAATATAATTTATAAACATCATTTTAGAACGTTTTTACAACGCTTTTTCAACAATGCTTTTATATTGCTACAATATAAGCGCGCGCGGAAATTAAAAAAAAAAAGATCAAGTCGTATATAAATATAATAACTTCTCGTTGAGATATACTTTTGTACCTATCTCGGAGCAACTACGTTAAGAGAAGTTCCACTGTATAACCGAAATAAATTAATTTATAAAATTAATAATTATTAGGTATTACAGTCGGCTGATTCAGAAATCCAGAAATTTCGTTTTCAAAAAAATGAAATATTAGATATTTTACAAGTTCTCGGCATCTGTAAGAGAAGTTACGAAGAAACGCAAATTTTGAAGTCGTATTTAAAAAGTAGCGACCATGCACTTTTGGCATTGGTCTTAGAAATTCTGTTGGAAAAGACAGCGTTAACTGAAAGTACTGAATCATCAGATGAAAATGCTGAAGTGGTCAGCGCCACAAAAGATAGCATTGGATATCGCTGGAATATTGCCGTACAGGCGATCCTGAAAAATTCTTTTGAACGCGGCTCAAATATTTACGCGATCAAAGATCGAATTCTACGTTTTTTCTTTGCCGAATTCGATAAAATACGTAACGAAGCTGAAGAGAAATGTAAAATCGAATTGACAAAGCTTAAAGAATCCGTTGAAAAGGATGTTAAATGCAAAGAAAAATTATTCAAACAGGAATTATTAAACTTGGAAGAGAAACATAAAAAACAAATGCAAGTTTTGCAGGAATGTAGCAAAGTAATTGAAGCTGAATTTGCGAAGAAAGAAAAAGATTTGACGAAGCAACTCAGCTTAAAAGAACAGCAACATTCAAAAGAACTGCAGCTGTTAAAAGAGCGTTTAAATGAAAATAGTAAATTGATTGAAAAATTTCGAAAAGAAATCAATTATTTAAAAACTCACCGCACGGAGGCGCATTTGCGCGAGTTTGCGCAATTAAAAGCCGAATATAAATCAGTATTGCAACATTTAAAACAAAAATATAAGAAAACGTTGGACAAATTACAAGAAACCCAGAATACGGTACATGATCGAGAACAAACCATTTGGGATTTACATCAACAAATGAGTAAAGAACACGATAAATTGAATCAAACAATTGCAGCACAATTGAAAGAAATAAAACGTTTGAAAGAGACGCAAGAATTATTGAACGAACAACTCGAGAAAGAGAAAGAAAATACTAAAACGTGCCAAAAGAAATACACTGAGCAACTCGATATAAACAGAGAAGCCAATCAGAACATTGAATTGTATAAACAGCGATTAAACGAATTAAATATCCGGTTTGAACGGTTTAAGAACGAATTCCAAAAATCCACTACTGAACGAAAAACTGGTAAGAAATCGTCACCGATAACTTATTGTCCACGGCGAGCTAAATCAAAATTCAAGTCGAAAATCCGAAAACAAAAGTTAAGTTCCAGTTCAGATTCAACCGACTCGAACACCACTTCATTTCCTTTTGACAGTATTTTAAAAGAGACACAACAGCGACTACAAGAATTAGAAAATACCACAAAACAGGTTGAAGAAAATTATAAAAAAAGTCTACAAACTTTACCAAAATTCAATCCCCCAAATCCCCCGACTAACACGTTTAAATTTGTTCAAGAAACAAACTCGAAACCGGACAAAAATATTGACTTTAAAATTTTTTTTGACCAAATACGAGAATTTAACAGTAATATCAGTATTTTATCACAAATTTCGTCATCAGTGCTTGTTCAGGACTCGAATCAACGGATGAATCAAATTCAAGAAATATCTGAAGTTAAAACAAAACCAATTCTTCAAGAAATCACGAAAAATCTTCAACTGTCGTTTGGTCAAGTTGAAGAAACTATGAATGATGTTTCATATATTGTCAGAAATTTCGTGAAAAAATCAACAAAATTATCGGAACAGTCTGAAATTGTACAAAATTTGGATGATTTCGATCCAAGCGATAACGCGCTGACTTTTGATTCAAAATTATTGGTCAATTTAGATGAAATGGAAAAAGAATTAGACACTGTTGAAAAAGATTTACTAAGCAAAATTAGTTTATCTGCTTTAAAAGATTCCAATAAAATTGAATCCACTGAAAATTCTATAGAACTCTCAGAATCTCCAAAGTCTGAAATACAGTTTCCAACAGATGAGAATCTTCCTGTTGAGAATCCATCAAATACAACAGAAAAACCTGAAATGGAAGCCGAAAGTGTTACAAATCGTTCAGAAAGTCCTACGATGAGTAAAATTAGTTTACCTGCTTTAAAAGATTCCGATAAAATTGAATTATCTGAAAGTTCTACAGAAATTTCAGAATCTCAGAAGTCTAAAATACAATTTCCAACAGATGAGAGTGTTCCGTTTGAAGAACAGAATTCAAAATCTAATAGAACAGAACAACCTAAAAGTCCTATATTGATGGAAGAAGACTTAGAAACCATTGACGAAGACGTAGAAGACGATTTTAAGACTGTATTAAACGACAGCAATCTGATTGATTTAGTGGTGACGCAAACCCGAGAAAATTACCAAGAGCTAAAGGACGAATTGAGAACACCGTTAACGATAATGGACATTATTTTAGAATCGGATGAAGACATGGAAGCCGAAAATATCAACGAAAAGGTAATTAACGTAGAAACTTTCGTAGAAGATGATAGT
This sequence comes from Brachynemurus nebulosus, assembly GCA_035578155.1. Classification (NCBI taxonomy): domain Eukaryota; kingdom Metazoa; phylum Arthropoda; class Insecta; order Neuroptera; family Myrmeleontidae; genus Brachynemurus; species Brachynemurus nebulosus. The sequence goes on along the minus strand of JAPWDM010000002.1, from coordinate 73,996,839 downwards.
GATTTGGATATAGAACACATAATTGAACAAGTTGATGAACCTGTGTCTAACAGTGATTCACAATTAGACGAGTCCTTGACTACGCCCTGTTACGTCACCTGTTCCGATCAAATCCTTAATTCAAACTTAATTCATATCGTTAAATCGGCTGTACAACAAGTGTCAACTTTAGCTACTACATCCGTTTCCCAATATTCAATAATGCCAGCAAAAAAGCGACATGTAAAATTCAGTTGTAAACGTTTACGAAAATATAAAAGTAATGCATTTGTACGTGAAAATTTACGTAACAAACGAATTTTGAACGAACTTCAACACGCACTTGAAATATTACGATCTGATCAATTATTTAACCATCAAACAGTTTCGTCCGTGAAGTCATAGTGGTAATTTCCCTTTTTGAATTCAATTTTTAGGTAGTTAGGGAGTTGAATGTGGAAATTTTTACGTAATCCATTCGTTAGGAAGGCGTTACGTCGCTTTGAAATGCCAGAAAAAAGAGTTTTCTTGCAGAAAGGAACGTTTTAAAATACTTAAATAAAACAATATTTAACAGATATAAAATATTTATTAAAAGTATTTAATTTACAAAAGTATTAGTCAGTATTTTGAAAAGCTATACACAGCCGTGTTCTTTTAAATAAACAATATTTTTATTACAAAATAGAATATGAAATTTTTGGTCTAAAAATAATTACGTAATAACAATAACAATTGTACGTCAAGCCTTTTCAGTTTCTGCGCAAGCTTAGCGCATGCGCAGTATTAAGAACTGCATAATTTTGATTCTGCGCCGCAATGTTGCACATGCGCATAAACCAAAAGGGCGTGGCGCATAGTATCGTCAAACATGGCCATGGTAAATCGAAAAATTTTCATATTCTAATTTCAAGGAAGACCACTCTAAAATTAATAGTTATGTGTGAGAAAAAAATGTTTAAAGTTGTGGACACTTATCTTCGTTTTCTTTACTGAATGAAGAATAAAGTTAGTTTTTACTTTTTATTATGATCCTGCATAAATTACACTAGTGCTTCGATTGAGAGAACGAAAAATGCGTATGTATTGGTCACACGGATATAAAAAAAAAAATCATTAAGAATTTTTTATGTAAATAAATCATTATATATGTATACAGGGTGGAATTTTAATAACTCTTGTATCTTTTGGAGAATTTCGATAACATTTTACGATGATTTAGAACGAAATTTGTTGAAAACAACATAACTATTCCACCCTGTGGAATTTACATAAAAAATTCTTAGTGTCGTTTTTTATATCCGTGTGACCAATACATACGCATTTTTCTTTCTCCCAATCGAAGTACTAGTGTAATTACACATGCATATTATATGCAATGTATATGTATATCTGAAAAAAATATAGTACTCCAATTGGGATTATTTTCATAATTGTTTGGGTCCGTTACATTTTTCCTATTCATAAAATTTTTGGAGATCAGTTTGCAAAATGTAAACTGTCATATTTTCTGGAGTATCGTGTCAGATGGAGCACACAGCATGTCCAGTACACTGTCCGCTGAGATATTATGCAAAATAAATGTCAACCATGAATTGAACTTGAAATGGTTTTTTGCCTACATAAACCTTTAAGCATGCGCAGTGTCCGAATCATAATAGATTAAAAATCGATCGTTATCTAATCAGATACTGACTTGGAATTCCGTTGAAGATAACTGTCCTAGAATAAGTAGCACTATGTGTGTAAGGTGTGATAATAATAAAAAACAATAAATAATATAAAATAATAATAAATTTGAGATTATAAGCAAATTAAACAATACTTTTAATAGATATGAAAATATTTAATTAGAAACCTCATAATTAGAAATTGTTATTTTAAATGGGGTAATAAAAAAAAAAACTATTTCAGTCTATTAAAAGTCTATTAGGAGTCTTAAAAATATCGGTGGCCGAGCGTCTTAAAAATATCACTTAACTTTCCCATTTACACATATCTTTATTGGTATATTTTCCAAAATATGAGATTTCTAATCAAAATTTAATTTTATTCTTGGGAGCACAGACGAGAGACAACTCAGATTAATTAACATAAGTGAAAATAGTCAGAGAACGTAGTTAAGAATGATGCGCATGCGCTTGGAACTAATGTTACGCTTACACATCTTTGTCGAAAAGTTGATATGTGTTGTTCTTAATTCGTCTACTAAACTTGTTTACTACTTTTATAAAACTTTTATTCGCATTTACACGAAATTCTAACTAAATGAAAAAAATATTTCATTATTATGGTTTTGAAATCAGTTAAACCTACCAATAAAAACGGTAAAAGTGAAAAAATACACATAAGTTAAATTGTCAAGAAAAACATGTTTAATATTTAGCCGCCATCTTTGAAAATATGATATCAGTTTCGTTTTGACATTTTGACAAATAATTCTAATTTAAAAAATTCGTCCTGTGCTCCCAAATTGTTTTTAGTTGTTAAAAATACACATTGCATGCTTAAAAAACATACACTGATCTAAATTTTAATAATAAATAGGTCTAACTGAAATTATTTATTGACTTAATTTGCGAAAAAGATCACTGACTGAAAAGTTTGAGTAAGTCAGTGTATGTCTAAGCATGGAATATACGCAAATCAAAATCTGGACGCGAAATAGTTCATTTGTAATTGATTCACTAAAGTATATTTATTGAAACTTCACCAGTTCTTCGGCAAAAATGTTTCTATTGGCAACGATTAAATTTCCCTGGTAGCTGATTGCGGAACTATCATATTACAGATACCAGGTTTAATGTCATTTCATTATTTTATTACGGTTTTGCAATTGTTGCAGAATCTTGAATTGTTTGAAAATTGTCTGTCATACGTTAGTTCCGCAACTGGTCGCTAGGAAGCTCTGCCGATAGGTAGTTCAGATTTTGATTCCAGTACTTTTCAAGTATCAAATAAACAATTAGTGACGAAAAAGATTGTCACCCGCGCTTCTGATGGTCAAATTAGAACTCGTATCAAGTAAAAATATACGTATACGTTTAATTGGGGTTATAAATACTAGTAATTCGCATATAATTCGTATAATTCATATTTGTAGGTCAATGGGGAATTTGACTAATTTTGGGAAATTATTTTAAAACACACATATTTATGTATTATGCATGTATACGTTTTTAATTTTTAAAAATAATGCCGAAAATTGTTCGAAAAAATTATTTTAGTATTTGTTCTCAAAATTTGCGCGAAAACGTTTACTAGCTGTCAGTTACATCACATTCTCTAGATAGCAACAGTTGTCCTGTAACTAAGAAGAAAAAATGTTTATTTTTCCCGTAACTAGGAAAAGATATTGTTGATTTTTAAAAAAATTAATTAAATTTTTATTAATTTCCATAGTTATGTTTGCTAACCGGAAATTAAGTAGCGACACTAGTGGTGATAGTGTTGAAATATAAGAGAAAGCAACGTCACAACCCGTTTCTGCTTACGTGGATTTTAGCTAAAAAATTACTTTTTTAATTAAATTTTTTTAAATCAAATAATGATAGTTAAGATGAATTAGTATAATAAATTGCTGTCTTATAAATTTTCATTAAAATTTGTTTTAATTGCTTTTCTTTGATACTGTCAATTACCCCATTGAACGTATGCGCATACTTTTACTTGATATTAATTCTAATTTTACCACCAGAGGCGCGCGCGTTAGATTTACAAAATTGGGAATGAAACAAGAAGGATATTATTTTCATTTTATACATACAATTGTAAATTTTAAATTTATACTTGGTATGAAATTATACAATAACAATTAATATATATTTTAATAAAAAAATAAGAACATTATTTTTTAATATATGTTCGAATTTATATAATTAAAAAAAAATCTAATTAACAACAGAAACGGACAGAAAATTATTTTATTCAAAAATATTCTTTTCTCTCTTCCACAGTCGTCGGCTGGTGATGGGCGTTGAACAACGTTGTTGATTGCTGTTTAACGGCGAATTTTCGATGCCGGTAATTCTGGTCCATGACGGCGAACACAACGAGGTGTCAGAAACACGATGTGTGCAGTTCGTGCCGGCATTCTGTGGATTTGGCCACCTACAAAAAAAAAAATTCAAATATTATTTGCGCCTAATTGTAAATAATAATTTTTTTTATGTTTTTGATAATATGAAATAAAATAATTTTTTCAAATACCTTTCGCGTTCTTCCTCTGGATACAACTGAATCGTGTGCTTCCATCGATAGATGTTTGGATATTCCGTTGGAAGAATTTGTACGTTTTTGATGGCATTAAAAACATCAGTATCGGTTTTCGTTGGCCGTTTGCTAAAATTTACAGAGAAATATCAAAATTTTTAATTGGAAAATTTTTTTTTGGAAAGTGAAGCAATAGTTAGGGAGGTGTTTGTTGAGCAGATAGACTTGTGATGTTAAAAGTATCATCAAAAAGTTACTAATAAAATTTATTTATAATATTGGCTACAAAAAAGGTCCTTACAAAATATTTGTCTGATTTACGGTTATGAAGCTATTAAGAGAAGTAGTTTTGAGATTCTTTTCAAGATGGCAGCCGAATACGGCACTCCCAGTTCTCAAAGATTTCCTGGACTCCCTAACACTCACATAAATTTGAGAAACTATTTTAAAATATGCATTATGCATGCAAAAAAATGATTTTTTTCTGAAAATTTGAGCAAAAATATTTCTTAGTAGGTAGTTACGTCACATTCTTTAAACAGCAACAGGTATTTTGTAACTAAGAACAAAATTCTTGAATTTTTTATAATTAAGAAAATAAATTGTTGATTTTCAAATTTCTGGAATTTTTTTGACAGTTTAAACAGCAACAAGTATTTTGTAACTAAGAACAAAATTCTTTAAATTTTTTTATAATTAAGAAAATAAATTGCTGATTTTCAAATTTGTAAAACTTTTTCGACAGTCTAAACTGTCAAATTTTGTCTCTTGATTTTATGTAAAAATTTCTACTTTAAGATGTAATTTTATTTCTCTAGTTATGTTTGATTATAGTGTTGAAGTATAAGAGAATGTGACATAATATTAATAGATTTAAGCGTTACTTTATGGTATTCCATATTTGTAAATAATAAACAAATACTTTACTTTGCAAAATACCACTTTTATTTTTGAAACTGTGACAATATTGTTTCGAACCGTTAGTTCATTTTCAAACAGAATATTATTCTGTTTGAAAATGAACAAATTTTATTCTGTTTGAAAATGAACTAACGGTTCGAAACAATATTGTCACAGTTTCAAAAATAAAAGTGGTATTTTGCAAAGTAAAGTATTTGTTTATTATTTACAGAATGTGACATCACTGCCTGTTTCTGATCACGGTTTACGCGCGCACCTCTAGTGGTAAAATTAGAAACTGTATTAGGTAAGATTGTACACATACATCGGATTTGCGTTAAAAATTATGTGCGCATCACTAAATTTTCATCGCCAATCACACGCATGCGTACATGTTTTATTTGCTATAGTTTCTAATTGCACCACCAGAGGCGTGAGAATCTCTGCGATGCCAATAATAAATGGTTACTATCTAAAATTTTTCTTTGCATTTACTAATTTAAAAATATTATTTAAAGGCAGACATGAGCAAATAATTTTCAAAAATTTAGCAGAGACTAAACTTATGAGCAACGAACACCATATACCCTAAAATTGGATCTAACTCCCTAACTATAAAAAAATTCCTTGTTACCCTTCTAAATATACGTCAATCATCCCTTCATCCGAACAATCCAACATTTCATCGGACGTATCACTTAACGCTGGACTCGATGGTGGAGTATAAAACTCCTCCTCGTCGCTCTGTTCCTCGTCCGACGTTGACGAATCATCGGTAAGTACCGAATCTTCTGCATCACCATTTTTCAAAATCTCATCCAACTGATACGCGTAACACGACAACGATTTTGGAATTTTCGGAATCACTTCTGGCGCACTTTCCACCGGGAAACCGTTCGCGACAATTTCATTACGATACTGTTGATCACTGGACACCGACGAATCAAATGACAGTGATTTCGAAACGGCTCGAAAATTGTTTCGTTTCCGGTACGAGTCCCACCGTTCCAGATTCCGTTTAAATGCACTTCCCTCCCAAGAACACGAGCACTTTTCGCGTGACGTCCAATTTTTACGACACTCAGCCTCAGTGTTGTGATTCTGGTGTATCACCGCGGCCCGATGATTTTGTAATTTCTGTAAAACCGTTTGAATGATACAGAGCAGATGTTGATTCAAGAGTAATTCATTTTTATGAACGGGTGAGTCGTGAATTGGATCGTAACCGTTCGTGTTAGTTTCGTCGAGTGCCGCCAGGAGTTTATTTAAACGATCCACATCAAAAATGTCTTGTTCGTCGTCGATTTTTTCGCACACCACAGACGCCACTTTACTGTGGACGAATTGGAAATCAACTTCGGCGAATCGCTCGTCCGATTTGTAACTTAATATTAACGATATCAAATGACGTATTTCAATTTTTAAACGATCCAAATTTTTCGTGAGTAAATTAAATATTCGTGTGCCGAAAACATTTAACGATTTTTCAACGCACAGGAATGGACTCACATTTGGATTATTTGCCATAATTTCGTTATGGTTGTTGCCGAAGGGGCGATTTAATTTGGCGTTTTGTTGACGCACGGAATTCTTATCATCCGATGATATTGTACACGTTTTAAATGCACGACATAAATCACTTATCGGTGTAATATCCGCTTCCGTATCACTTTCGTATGCGCATGCGTCGTTAATGTCATTTAAAAATTTAAATGAACTACTACTATTTCTATTATCGGAATCGTAAAACATTCGAGACATTTGGCAGATTGCGTATCGTTTACGAATATATTCTTCGAGCATTGCTAATCCCTCTTTTGTACATAGATCGACAAAAGTTTCCAAAAACGGCCAATACTCTTGCCAACCAATTTTACTTTCGTGGGCTAATTCACGCCCGATTCGTTCGAGGCCCTTTTCCGGATCGTACAATCGAAATGAATTGAGTGGTGAAAATGGGGTGTCCGGTGATTTGACGTGGGGTGAATTTTTTATTCTTGGTGGTGTTTTCCATTTTTTTCGAAATTCGACCGCTTCTTTCATTTTCATTGGTCCGGCGTATGCGCGAATTTCAACACGTGGACTTATTGGATCTTTGTTTAATTTCTAAAATTAAAAAAAAAAAAATTGTAATAAATATGGTCCTGTTTATTGAACTATGAGTACAAAAAAATTACCGGTGGACTACTCGGTGTGAATGGGAAACCAATTTCTGGCATTGTAACGCCATCTTCTGACCGAAATACTGGAACGTAATACCTTTCTTCAAGTAGGATGGAAATTTTGTCACGTAAAACGGGGTCTACTGTGGTACATCTCTGACAAATAATCTAAAAAAAATTAAATATTTTAAAAAATATTTTCATATTTACTCTAGCTACTGCTAAGGGGAGATTCGCTAAAAAAAAACATAAAAAATCGACCTTTTTTATTATTTTTTTTATACAAATAAATATTTTATTAAAAAACTAATATTATAAAAAAAATTTTAAAATGAAGTAAAAAATGATCTAAGTCGCATTTTGAAAATAAACGTTCAAAAATCACCGCTTTTTCTCGACTATAAACAACCGCCATTTTGAAAATATATTACGCAACCAAAAGATCTTAATCAAAATGACGGTATCGAGGAATAATATGCATTTTGATTTATGTCGATATCTCAAATAGTTTTTGAGATACATGAGGAACCATGTCGAAAAACGTACTTTCGAGAAATTAGCATTTGAAGTTTTTTTATTTAAATTGAATTGGGTTTTTGAATAAAAAATAAATATCATTTTTTTATTTCAAATCTACATCATAAATAATATTGATAATCGATACGAAAAATTTTTAAAAAATGATATATAATAAATAATAAATTAATTAAAATTTGAAAAATTTTTAAAAATATCATTTGGTAAAAACAGCACTACAAAAGATCGCGATGTCTGTGACGTCATAAAGGTAATATGTCAAAAGTGTCAAAATTATTAAAATTTAGTAGAAAAAATTATTGGTGGTTGTTTCATTGATTTCGACGTTCAAAATCTTGAGGGACATTTTTTCCGGATTTTTGTTTGTATTGCTATCACAAAACAACAAAACAAGCTCGATATTTCTTTAGTTTCGATATTTCGACAGTGAAGTTTATAGCAAGCAATATTTGGATAGAAACAAGAATTTCAGAGCAACAATAATTTCATAGTAACAAAAATTTCATAGCAACAATAATAGTAGGAGAGCTGCTGGCCGATTTGCGATGGTCATTTCAACACGCGTTAAATTGAGAGGATAGGATCTTGGATACTACTTACTCTACACAAAAATTCAGCTCTGGCAAGCCTATTCGGCCGGATTGAATTTTTATGTAGAGTAAGTATCCAAGATTCTGTCTTCTCAATTTAATGCGTGTTGAAATGACTATCACAAATCGGGCAGTAGCTCTTGGTCTATAATCTATTTGAAAATAAAAAGACACTAATATAGCTAGGTTCAGGCCATATAACCTTTATTACGTCACATAAGCGCTCGGAAACTATCGGTTCGTTATCGGTTCTTAAGTTTAAAAATTTATTTTTAATTTAATATAACTTCTTAATTATTACGTTAAAAAAAAAAAATAAAAAGAGTTTTCTTATAAAACTTATATATGATCTTTCCATTGATAATAAAAAAAATTTTTCTTCAAAAACCTAATTATAGTAAAGTGCGCGCACTAAAATGCCCATAACTTTTTGATTTTTGATTTTTTTTTAACACCTTAAGAAACATAATTATGAAAAAAAAGATCGATTTCTTTTTTTTCTAGCGAAGCTTCCCTTAAACTTACATCTTTTGGGTATTGGCCGTGCTTATTTTTTAAATTTTTATCACATTCAATGTACGATGTGAGCACTTCAACACACTCGAGTGCGCCATATTTAACGGCAAAATGTAACGGTGTCTCGTTTAGACCTCGCTCCGGTGTGTTCAAATACAGATCAAGAAATATTTTCGCTCTTTCTTGACATATTTCTAAATTATCTTCGCTATATAACAGTTGTATAAAATCTAGACATGAAACTGTTTCTAGTATTAATTGACATATCTTGGCGTTTGTCGCTTTGGTAGCAATGTGTAAGGCATTATAACGATGTCCCTCCTAGGCACAGAGACACAAATTAAATAAGTACAGATCAAAAAATTTTTAAATAACTGAATTTTTGCAATTCCGGGGCTTTAAATAGGGAATAAAATGTTATTTTTGGTCCCTAGGGAACAAAACTATTTTTATTCCCACTTTTAAGCCAATCAGTAAGTGGAATTTATAAAACGACATCAATCAGGCCAATCAGTATTATCCAATTTGTTTAATTGTCTAAAGTATGCCTGATGTCATATTATTTCACAAGATACAGTATTTAACTGTATTTAATTAATTTGATTTTAATATTGAAATTTCATTTTGAAAATCGTTAATTTTCAATGAAGACGTTTCATTTCTTAAAAATGACGTCACAATTTGTAAACAAATATGTCGATATTGATAATTTTTAAAATTCAAAAAAGTAAGCAAATACTTTAGTTCCTTATAAATAGGAAGTAAAGTGTTACTTTTAATCCCTAGGAAACAAAACTACTTTTACTGTCGCTAAGAAGTGAACTATAACATGTTGTCCAATTTGTTTAATTTGTCCACAGTATACGTGATGTCATATTATTTTACGAAATACGGTACTTGATTGTGTTTAAAATTTGTGTTAAATGTTAAATAATTAATATTTGATTTTAATGATGAAATTTCATTTTGAAAATCGTTAATTTTCAACGGTTTAATTTACTGGAGGTGTTTCATTTCTTAAAAATGACGTAAAAATTTGTAAACAAACATGTCGATTTTTATAATTTTCAAAATTCAAATTACTTTGACATATTATGAATAGAATCGAAATTTTGAAGTTATAAAGACAGACACTGGCGTTTATTTATATTCAAATTACTGAAGACGTTCCAATTCTTAAAAATGACGTCACAATTTGTAAACAAACATGTCGATGTTGGTAATTCCCAATTTTACAAAATTCAAATAAGTATGTATAACTTTCACATCTTATGAATATAATCAAAATTTTGAAGTTACAAAGATTGACATTAATGTTTATTTATATTCAAATTGTGACGTTAAATGACTGAAGACGTTCCGATTCTTAAAAATGATGTCACAACTTGTAAACAAACATGTCGATTTTGATAATTTTCAAAATTCAATTAACTTTAACATCTTATTATGAATAGAATCAAAATTTTGAAGTTATAAAGATTGACACTGAAGTTTGTTTATATTCAAATTGTAACGTCAGTACAGTTATTTTTTTGATGATTTTTACAAAATTTATTAGAAATAAAAAAATCACTTAACAGATATACAAAAACAAGACTGTTAGAATAGTTTTTGTTCAATTTCAGTCAAGTACCCTATTTAATAATAAATTTAAATAATTTTTATAATTTTAGATAATCCAGAATTGCAAAAAGTAACAGATACGTCACGTGACTAAAGTATTTCTTTTGATCCCTTGTATGTAAGGCTCTCGGGTCTTTACAGGCCCCCTTTACGCTCAGGATCAAAAATCATACTTTAATCCCTTGTTATAGAATACACTGTCTAATAATTTACTTTTAAAATTGAAGGCGTATCACCACTACTAATTAAATATCTTGGATTATCCCATATGGTCTCTTTGAACATTTCAATATCCCCGTTTTCGATTAATTTACGTAACTTAACTAAATCTTGAGGCGATGGTCCACGAAACATTGTAAGTTTTTCAGTCACAATCATATTTTTAATTTCTGTGTCGCCGCTCGTTGGTGAATGAATTGTTTGTTCGAGACCATTTATTGCAAAATTTTCCGCTTCCGTACGAGTTTTAAATACTTTAAAACGTGCTTTTTTAAATTTTTTAACTATTTTTAAAGCTTCTATTTTGTCGGTATACACATGTATACGTGGAAATATTGAATCACCTGCAAATGGTTACAATTTCGGTGTAAATAATTGAATTTATTTTTTAATAAGATAATTAATATTATAGTTTTAAAATGTTAACGTACAGTGATCAGCATCCGTTTGCTTTAAATATTCAGGTGGTACGTAAACACCATAGTAACTTGCTTCAACATTATCCATTTTTGGAATTGTTTGTTTTTGTAACTTCAACAACAAATTATAATATATTATAAACAATATTAAAAACTCAAATTAAAATTATGCAAATCGAATCGTTTTAAAACGTTCAGATTAGTAGTACATAAAACGTTCGGAATTTTCATAATTCAAAAATTGCTTTAAATGAAATAAGACACACGAAACGTCAAATAAAATTCTAACTTTTATTGCCTTTATTTTTGTGAATTGTGATCAATTTTTTTGGCCGATAGAGTGCCCTATTGTACCAGCCAATTTATGAAAACGGAATGAAACGTTATTGCGCGAGCGCAAAGCAATCTCCCCTAATTTGAATATATAATTTATTGAATAAAAAGATAATAATAATTTTTATATTTTTAAATCATTTTACTATTTAACGATGAATTGTAATGAATAAATCATATGTATTAACTAATACACGAATCAAATTTGTTATATTTAAATTGTTTATCTGATTAAATTTTAAATTTTACTTGGTACCTAATTTTAATTTCGAATTTAACTATTAGATTAACAAAGTTTTTATTATTAACTTCCCATTGGAAGTTATTATAATAATGGGTCCGATTTTACGAATCGCTAATTTGGACATATCTCCACATTTCAGCGTCACTAGAATCCGAATCCATCGATTTTAGCGTGATGTCTGTGTGTGCGTTCGTTCGTGAATTTTTTTCGTCTCGCATATCTCGAGAACAAATGATGATATCAACTCCGGACTAATTTCATTAGATGCGTAATTAATAAATGAAGACCGGATAAAGTTTTCAGCAAATTCGGATTAGCGGTTTGTTTTTTGTGATAAAAAAACGGAATTAATTTTATTAACATAACATAGATTATACGGATTTTTTACCATATCTTTATTAGATAATAGCCTAAGAACCTTTCGTAATGTTAAAAATGCCAGAAAATTATTATAAAATTTAAAAAAAAAAAAAAAAAAAAAAACAAACTAATTTTACACGTACTCTTATGGAAATTCGAAAACAGAACAGATTAAATAACTTTTTAACGGCTTAGTGAATCGGTTTGAAATTTTCACAGGGGCCTTAGTATTTAATGAGGAACATTCTATTAAATTTTCAATCGTCTCGTAGCATTTTGAAATTCCTCCGAAAAATCCTCAGAATGTACTCAGCTCTTGTAGTCAACTGAGAGCTATAGTTTGATGTATTGTACCAGTTATTGTATCAGTTATAGTGATAGATAACAAAGATAACTATTTATTTACCTCATAGTTTGTTATACAACGCAATTATTCACGAATTTCTAATTTCATGTACTTTTATCTCCGATTGTACCTCCCAAACAACCTTAAGAAAATGTCGATATTTATCAAAATTACATTGTAGACATGTAGACCAACCTCGTGTTCGATTTGTGGTACAAAAAATTCCAGTACATTTGCGTATGTGTATTTCTAAACCGCGCGAACATATTAGCAAAAATTTAAATATGTAACGGCTACACGTTTCCAAATATGGTAGTAGACGTCAAATAATTTGAATTTTTGTTTACGCGGTTTAATAGTGCACATGCGCGAGAATCTTTTATACCACAAATCGAACACGACCCAAGTGGTCGTAAAACGACATTTCATATTACATGACTTAATGTTATTCGAACTAACGGTGGAAATGATTCCAAGCTACAAGAATTCTATTTAAATTTAAAGAACTGCTTTTAAATAATTTTCTAATGTTTAAAAAAGTGTCGATATTTATCTGAATTACACGGTCCACCAAATGGTCGGAAAACGACATTTCATATTACACCAGCTAATGTTATTTCAACGGTAAAAATGACACCGGTAACTTTTGGTGAGGAAGAATTCACACTGGAGAATTGCGTTCACAGTTGGAGCTTTTATATTGCTGGTGAGTTGTATATTTAATTTTCCAATTTTTTTCTTACTGTTACGATAATTTTCATTATTTTATGGAACTCTTTCATATTTAATTTTTTGGTCCAGCATTGGGGGAATCTGGCATTGGGCAGCGTGAAAGAAAATGAAACAGGCCTTTTCAATTATTTTAAAGTTTTGACTATATTCGATATTGACCGAACTGACCGATTTGACCAAACCGAAAAGAAATCTAAACTAACCTTAACGAAACCTAACCTAACTAAAATTTGTTATCGATTCGGTTAGGTTAGATCCATATATGTATTATAACGATTATAACTATATGGCCAATCCCTATAAGAGGCAGTGGTTCCGATGAAGTGAGACGAATAGACATCGGGTAGAGGCACTTCAGTTGTTTTGCGCAGATGCATCAATTAGTGTTTACCGTGTTTACTGTTCAGATTGGTTCATATTACCACCAAAAAAGTCGCGTTTGCGCAAAACGAACAAAATACTTCCAAATCTGCACCGTCATGTTGGGACGTTTTTTCATATCCATTTGGCTATATATGTATACTACATATATGGTTAGATCACGTTTGGTTTCAGTTAATTTATATAGGTTTTTTTTGGTTCAGTTTCATTTAGGTTAATTTAGGTTAGGTTTGGTCACGCTTCGCGGGAGGAGCCCCCTGACTTAAGGACACCCAAGGTAGGTAGACCTGTCCCCCCAAATTTTTTATTTCTATACATTAATACGCAACATACAATGGAATTAACTTGAGAGTAGATTTATTGTTCATAACAGCTGCAACCCAATGAATAATGGTTAATACGATGATTTTATTAATTGAGAGGTATTGATGTATTCTTCAACTGGAGTAGGCAAAAAATAATAAACACACATTAATTAAAAATAATTTTAATCTAAATTATAAAATTCCATAAGCAAATTTTAACAAATTTAAAAAAAAGAAAGAAAACAATAACTTAAAATAATTATAACATTAAAATTATAATTTTGAGCAAATGAGCAAAATAATGACCTAACCTATTAATCTGTGTTTTGTTTGCTCATGTTTTATAATTATTTGTAGTTTTATGTTTGTAGCAAAACACATTTTGGCATATTTACATTTTTTTATTTATACCTACATAAAGTCTTATAAATTTACATATTTGAAAAAATTGAACAATTACTTTTTCAAATTGTACATAGCTCGATTTATTTCAATCGATGGGACTCTTCGAGCGTATTTCTTTAATTATTATTTGATTTGATACTTGTACTGAATATAACTTAAGAAAATAGGGATGATATTTTTGACCATATGAGTAAACCTAGAAGTAATACAAGTATAGCTGTCACAGTGTAATGTGCTACCATTAATCGGAATTTTTTTTTCCGCCCTTCTGGTATCGTCTCCATCGGATCATTCACCAAGTACACTCTCATTCCTTTAATGTAGACGAAATAGTAATCTTGCCATTCGAATGATGTTATGTCGAAATTATACAATTCTTTGTCGCCGGGTGTTAATTTCTTAAATAATGCCCGCGTATTTTCATTATTAAATATAAAGTTTCGATTGTTAAAATACGATAGACTGTTTGTGATTTTAAAGATTTTCTTGTACAATTTTGTCATGCTGAAAAGTTAAAAAATATTGTTAAATTTTGAACTTATGTTAAAGATGCATTCGTTTGCTAATACAGGTGCAAGAAAAAAAGATACATTTTTTATTGTTATGATCAGGGCTGGGAACTATTTAAAATGATTTCATTTTAAATATGTATTTAAAGTACAAAATGGCATTTTGCATTTTCTATTTTAAATAAGTTCGGTCAAACCATTTCCCATTTTGTATTTAAAATGTAAATTTGAATCCATTTAACATTTAAAATGAAAATGCATGTATAATCAAATTTATGTGTATACAATATTAATTATAGAACTTG
Source organism: Brachynemurus nebulosus (assembly GCA_035578155.1). Classification (NCBI taxonomy): domain Eukaryota; kingdom Metazoa; phylum Arthropoda; class Insecta; order Neuroptera; family Myrmeleontidae; genus Brachynemurus; species Brachynemurus nebulosus. The sequence continues at coordinate 73,981,762 of JAPWDM010000002.1, read as the reverse complement.
AATTGAACGACTTGAAGGCTAACAAATTGTTTAAATGTAAGTTGATTTTATTGTCTCAAATTTTTATAATTCGAGTTGCAATGTCACTTGAGTTAAATTTGTTACTAGAGTTGCAATCTTAAGTCAAACTTTTCTGACGCAAGAAATATTTTTGTATTTCGAGTAGATTATTTTCATAATTTTATTTAGAAGTTGCAGTCGTAACGTAGTCAAGGTTTGAATATGTCAAGGCCGAATTAAATTTTACAATATTTTTAAGTAACAATATTTGAAGAGTTAAGTTTTGTTTTTATATCATGAAAACTTTACAAAATTTTCTCAAAAGACTGTCTTTATTTAATTTCAGTACGTTTGATATTTTCTTAACACTTTTCCTTTTTTTTTAATTAATATAACTTAATAATAATAAAAAATTTATAGGATAAATTTAAAGTAAAAAAAAGCATTTTGCATTTTATAATTCATTTTAAATAACTATTTTCCATTTTTAATTTTAAATATGTTCAGCAAAACCATTTTCCATTTTGTATTTTAAATGCATTTTTGGAAACCATTTTCCATTTTCTATTTTAAATGGTTTCTATGAACCATTTTTCCCAGCCCTGGTTATGGTGTAAGTGTATACCTGCAAGTATACTTGCATGCAAACATACCTCTAACTAAAAATTAAGTCAATTTGCTCGTGTAAACATCATTTGCATGCAAGGATACCGTTATACAAATCTATTGAATTTAAGGGCCTATTCGTATGGGTCTGCTCGCTAGCAGCTTGGAAGCACATACTGAAAAACGAGCACATTTAGCTTGCTACCAAGGTCGATAAAATAGAAATATATATACATATAATTATGTAAAAATTACATACGAGTCGTCTTTAAGCATGTGCTTGCAAGCAGTCGACCGAAATGTGCTTGCAAGCCGCTAGCGTGTAGGCCGACCTGGCAAAATATCAAAACGTCACAATATAAGAAGACAATATGAACAAATTAACCCTTTTTTTATGAAGAATCTAAGAAATGATCAGTATTTTTTTTAATAATTTTTTAGTATAAGATGGTTTGGCTAAATTTTCCTGTACTTAACAATACTTTTTGATTCGAGACTTATTCGATTTGTCTCTGACAAAGTCAACAATAAAAAAGCTTAACATTTTAAAAGTGCTGTTTCTATAATAGCCACAAAATAATCAAATAAAATGTAAAAAAAATATGGATTTTGGTTTTTTGGTGGATATTACTTGCATCCAAATACATTTTTTACGTGTAACAAGTTTTCAAAGTATACTTGATGTAAGCATATTTGAATGTGGAAGTCTAGCTTTAGTTTTTTTTTTAAGAAAGAGAGAACTATACGTTTCTGTCTTTTTAAATAATACTGTTAAAATACCATTAGTATACAGAGTGATTATTGTAACACGTATGTACATATGTATAGTTTATTCAAAGTGTATTAGCAAACGAACAAATCCTGCAATTTAAAAAGTACTTACACTACTTGTTTTCTAAAAATTAAGGCGGCTGCATCAACAATTAAGGCTGGTAAGAAATGGAAGAGTATAGTGTATATTAAATGTACGTAATAGTTTGAATTTAAAGTAAACCAATAATGCCAGATAGCTAACGGTGACGGTATTCCATCGCCTGCCACTTCCGTAAATTTCATAACTTCCTCTGTAAACAAAAAATAATTTTTTTAACATTTAAAATTTTTTTTTTGTTAATTTATGTTACTTACCCCATGTTATAGGATTTTGTGGACCACTGACATAATTGTAGACTGGAACATCCGTAGTAGGTCTATTCTTCTTTATTATTGTATTTCTGTCTTTAGTTTCCCTAAAAATTAATGTGAAAATTATGTATTAGGGTTGACCGGGGTAATTGTGAATTGGGGCAATTGTGAACGGCGCCTATAATTTCTAAAATAACATTAATATTGTTAAAAATCAAATCTTAGCATGTTTTTCTGTCCTTTCTTAATATGCTATTAAAATTTCATAACAATTCTCCAAGTATTAGTATCTTTTTTTTTTATTTTGAAAAAACCCTTGCAAAATTTTATGTATCTTACTTCGACCGATCCTCAACAAAAATTTTTTTTAAATGCATTTTGTTTTTTTAAAAGGTAAGAAATGGTTAAAAGTACTTTTAAAGAAGTGGTCTAAGCCCTGAGAGGGTTCCTTATTAATTGGTAAAGAAATTGGACAATTTATCACCAATTCACAATTACCCCATGATTTTAAAATTGTGGGGTAATTGTGAACGTCATTCACAAATACCCTCATTCGGTCAAAAATTTCAGTAGTGTCCTTTTCAGAGTTGGAAATGTTGATGAAGGTGCTGGTGACCTTATTGTACAAGTTTCCGTTGTACAAATAATAAAAAAAAAAAAATTGTTTTTTATTCATGTAAACTAAATGTACTTCCTTGAAAAAGTTTTATTTTCCTTGTTTTTGTGTCAATACATGTAATTTTTTGATTTTTTATATGATAAAATGACAAAATATCATCAAAATATCATTTTTAGCTTATAATAAATTTATTCCTACAATTTTTGTTATTTTTCTTTAACCTTGATTTTTTGTAGAAATTTGAGGTATGCGTAACTTGCATTAAACAAAGAGAAATTGTGACTGCTAAAGTATGATGAAAAATTTGAAAGTGGAATAAATGTGAAGCATTTGAGCTGGGCTTTACTCTGCCGTACCATACTTCTTTGGTAATCCATTCTAAATAATTTTTCTGATGGCATTCACTTTTACCCCAAAATTCATAAGATTTGCAAAACCTTACCGGGGAAATGTGAATGGCTTATAAAATTTTTGTTTTTCATAAGAATTTGTTCAAAATTTGTGTGGTGCATCCTGAATAATGTAGAATTAAAGATAAATCAACCATAATGTGATATATAAAATAAAAAATACTTAAAACAACGCTTTTATCTCAGTTCATGAAAATCCATTCACAATTACCCCGGTCAACCCTATTAATATTTTTATGTGATTCAATGAAAAATTAACTTACTGTGCCACATCCCAAGCGGCCGCAATCACACAATTCACAACAAAATCGGCCGGTACAAGTTCTGCAATTTTCGTTTTATCACAATGTAACGTTCGTAAAATACCTAAAGCGGCCCCGGCAATAATTCCTGTTACTCCGTACATGTTGTTTATCCAACCACCAATTGGTTCCTTCTTTGTAGCTGTTACTGTAAGCAAAAATTAAAGTGAAAAAGGACAAAATAGAGAAATGGTGCTGAGGTTTCACTGACTGACCAATTTTATTAGAGCTCAGAAGAATGTCTCTTCGGAGCCCTAAAAAAAATACATACAGTATTGTAATGAAAAATTATGTATGGGTTTTACAAAACTTACTTATAGATGGCCGTACAATAGCAATTGGAAAATATTGACTGTAATATTGGCAAACATCTTCGGCAATTTGTTTCGTGAATACATACGTGTTCGGCCATTTGCCTAGAATACTAGAATAAATAAAAATAATAATTAATATTTTTACAATCCCCTTTTTATAACGGTAATAAAATTGTTGTTACCGTTAAATTTTTAGCAATTAATTACGTAACAATTTAATAAAAATAGCAATTGATATTCTTAAAATGTTTGTGATGTTATGAGGTCAATGTTAATTTCAGATTAGAATTTTAATTTTTCTTTTAATTACTTTATACTTTTTCAAATATTTGCATCTTTAGCTCTTTAGTAATTGGGTATGCTTATTAATACTGAATTTCTAGTATTTTCTAGTATTTATCTAGTATTTTAGTAGTAGCACTCCATTTCTTTAATATTAAAATTAGCCTTTAATTCGTTAATAATATTATTATCTAAACCTTTTATTTGCTATATGAGTTTAAAAAATTTCAAAAATAGTTTAAAAAAACCGACACTGTCTCTTAGGGTCCGTCCACACGACACAAGCTTTACCACCGACTTACTTGCGCAAACTAGTTTGTGCAAGTAAACATGTACGTATGGACGGGAAAAAACGTAGCGACTTACTTGCACAAACCTGGTTTGCGCAGGTAAGTCGGTGGTAAAGCTTGAGCGTGTGGACGGGCCCTTAAATTGCGTGAGATCCAACACTGACTATTACATCGTGATCAAATGCGGACGGACCACCAAATGTGATGACAGAAATCATGCTTTTATAAGAATTTCGTTGTTAGAAATAAAAGTAGAATTATAAGATTGAATAATAAGAACTCAAGCAAAAAAGTAAAAAATGTAAATAATTTTCAATGAGTTAATGAATTTGAAAAAAAGTTAAAACCGTTAAAAGTTGGACAAGACATCTATATTTTAAAAGATATACTACCTATTAAAAAAAAACCGTGATTAAATTTAATAAATTAAAAAAATAAACTCGTAAAAATTTTGTCCTTCCACTTACGAAACCTCGGGTCATTACTTACTTATTTTTCATTCGTTCTAAATATTCATCATCCATGGATTCAACCAATGATATCAATTGTTCATATGGCATACCAGGTGGGTAAACTTTCTCCTCAATAAATTCTTTTTCACAATTACAGAAAGCTGTAGAAATATGTACAACCGCCTAAAATAAATAAATACTCAAAATTTTACGAAATTCGAAAATTTGTATGCATTTTATGTGGCATACCTGTAAGTTTAGCATTTGTTTTGCTAATTTCATAATATCTAATGTGCCGCGAACGTTTATGTTTGTTGCTTTTCGAAGGGGCTCGTCAAATTTAACTGTTGCCGCGCCGTGAAAGATAACGTTCACATTTTCTATCAGTCTTTGTCTGTCTTCTAACGATAATGCTAAATCTTTTTCAGCACAGTCTCCGTTTACAATTTCTACATATTTTTGTATATTAATTTTGGATTTGACTTCTTCAAATAACTACAAAAACATAAGAAACTATTATTTATATAATGATTAATATTATTTAATTTTTCTGAGCACTGAATTAAACATATTTAACATAATATGTTCTGTAGAGATAGACATTAAAATGTGAATCACAAGACGCCATTTTACTAAGCCACACTAATTATGCTAATTATAATCATAGAAATGTATTTGTAATGTAAGGTAGCGGTTACACTGGATACGAATTCATCCGAACATTTATTCGTACGAGTTTATCCGAGTTAATACGAATTAAACAAATGCATACATTTAGACATGCGTGGTTACACTGCTTACGACTCTTTCGTACGAGCTCGTACGACTTTTTGATACGACCAAAATATTTTGTTTTTTGATGCGAATTAGTACGAAAAAAATGATGGATTTAGAAAAAATAATCATTTTTGTTGAACAAAGGTAGTCTTTAAGCTATCAAAAACATAAATACTGTCATAATAGAAAGTTAAATAAAAAATTGTGGAATGAGGTGGCAGAGGAAACGTTTAGATAATTTTTTAATTAAATATATTACGATATAACAAAACTAACCTAACCTAACAAAAACATTTTAAGTATATGTAATGAATAATTAACTAAATATTGAAGCTGAAATTCAGTATATTTTAAAATATAATTGAATGTGACTTGTGACATGTTCAAGTACTCTAAAAATTTCTGTTTGTCTTGAAAAGTTTCTTCCAAGCAATTCCAGAAGCTTTTTTTGCTTTACATGAATAATAAATAATCGTTTACCCAGAATTGTTTGTTTTCTATAATTAGAAATTTTGAAAACGATGATTCTAATAAATAAGATTCGGTAGTTGGATCCATTGTTTGATATCATGCAATATGTATTAACGGTTTTCAGTTTAAATTTAAATACGAATTCGTATTACGATTCCGTATCCAATGTAACCACACAGTCGTACGAATGAATTTCGTACGAGCTCGTACGAATCAATTTTCGTACGAATTCGTATCCAATGTAACCGCAGCCTTAGCTATATTATCCGCCATTGTAATCGCACGAAAGAATTTTTTGCTGTGACTAATTTTAAGTGATATAAGAAATATTTTTACCAAATGAAAATGATTTCATGCGATAGGAATGCACGTAAGACAGCACAGCAGACAAGCTTGTAATATAGCTATCTCTTACAAGATCTACTACCTAATATATTGAAAAAGGATAGTAAAAATTATAATAACTTTGATAAATGACAAAATTTCATTTTTATGAATCATTTGCATTTTGTATAAATGCGAGTACTTTGTTAGCCATATTATGTTCACATACCGGTCCTTCAAACACCTCCTCAAAACGTTTATTTACATCTTTCCCTTTCTTTGGACGTATAATTAAATATATTTTATTCACTTCAGCTACTCGTAACAATTTCTCAATTATTAAGCTTCCTATAAATCCAGTTCCGCCGGTTACCAGTACATTCTTCCCTTTAAAAAATTTATTTATTAAACTCGGGTGGACGACGTCATCTTTGTAATCGGTCCCCATTATATCGAGGCCATCTGGTTTCGTTGTTGCAGTCATTTTTTGTGCCTGAACTGAAACAAAAGAGGAAAATGTTCTTTATTATAAAATTACCCAGAATCAATGATAGTATAACAATTAGTAATATAGATTTAACATTTTAGTTCTGATATTTAAAGCTGGTACTGTAAAGTCAACCATCTTTGTCGATTAACGAAAAGTTTGCCATACCAAACTTTGTTAAAAAAAAGTTAAAATTTAATAATTCATAATGTCTGTAGAATTTTTTAGTGGTAGGGACAGGACAATAATTCATAATGTCTGTAGAATTTTTTAGTGGTAGGGACAGGGCCGGATTAACCCCGAATCCGCCCCTAGGCATCTTGAAAAATGTCGCCCTTACCTTTTATTTGAAAAAAAGGAAATCTAAAAAAAAAAACGTCAATCACAAAATTTTCTGCCCTGTTTTAAAAATTTGCCGCCCCTTTTCCTACCTTTTTTACAAACTTTCTCTTAAAAAAAATAAGTGACGAGCAAAAAAAAAAATGTTAATTACTCATTTTTCCGCTCTATTTCAAAACCGCCCTTAAAAATCTCCCGCCCCTAGGCCATGGCCTAGGGTGGCTTATTGGCTAAGCTGGCCCTGGGTAGGGATGTTTCTAACAAACTGCTGATAATCGCATTGTTCGTTGCTGAGTTTTTCTGCTCAAAGTAAGATGTTAGTGCATGCGCAAGAACATTTTTATGAAGTACAGTTCCATAAAAAAAGGTCTTGCGCATGTGCCAACAGATCACTTTGAGAAAAAAAACTCAGTAACGAACACGCCAATTATATAAATTTTTCGGAAGTTGGTCAGTTCCGAATTCTTTAAATCATTTTTTTTTTTTCAATTAAATTTTACGTTTAAAACGGTTTTTATATTGTATTTTTTCTTTATTAATTAGATTAATTAAATCTATAAATTAAAAAAAATTCTAAAACGACTACGTAACATATTAATTAATTGTTTACCTAGACGTTTTCACTTGCGGTTAGTAATTAATTAATTAATTAGTTAAGTTTTATTACATCAGTTTTTTTTTTTTAAATTTATTACATAGGTACTTAATGTTCAAGCAAATCATTCATAAATTATTGTTGTGTAAGACATTGAATTATTTATTGATTTTGCTTTAAAAATTGAAACCTTTAATTCGTGCCCCTTGAACGCTTAAGGACGCTGAGTCCTTAAGAAAAAAACGAGCTAAGATCAACACAATTTTAAAATAAAAAAAAATTCTTTTGAAGTCTGTCATTGAAAAAAAAATGCATAACAATATGAAAAATGATGCGAAAAATCTAAAATTTCGCATAATATATAAGCAGATAAATCTGTTTAAACGTATACAAAATTTAATGTAATATGGTTTTTGGGATAATGTAATAATTTTAACAATTTTTGAAATCTGAGTTCCCAAATAATTTAATTTTTTACAGCTATTGCTAAATTTAACGATATATTACTGAAAAGGGACTTAACATCTAATGAAAATAATTTTTCGTTAGTGTCTTTAAGTTGGAAATTGTTAATTTTATTTACAAAATCATATAAGAATTTTTAATTGAGTAATCGCTATTTTCCGCTCTCGCTAAACACCGTATACAAAATTTCAAAATGCGTAGAAGTGTTATTGAAAAACAATTAATTCTTGGAAATAATGAATTACTAATCGAAAATCTTTAAGCTTTTTAAGTTCATCTTCACTGGGAATTTTGAACTGAATAGTTCTTCGAACTTGTACTTGTTGACTTATATGCGACCACGAACTCAAGTTATATTGGTCTGGTTTTTCACGGTATAAATTTTTAATTTCTGACGTGTGTTTTTGTACCAGAGTCTTCTGACCACAGAGAACAGAGAAAACATTGCTATCTCTGTACTACTGATATCTGCGTAGACAAAAAATCCCTTCCACTCATAGAACACTAGAAGCAAACTAATATCAAAAAAGTGTAACTCGCTTGGAGTTATTTGTTGGTCAGTCACAGCTGAAGGCATTTAGTCAGTCGGTGTCGGTCACCAAATGCACTACGATCGCACGTTGCTCTATCCGATAATACGTGTTTTGTAGTTTTGTGTATGAATACGCACACACAAGCAAACATCAAACGCACACCACTACAAACAGTGTGTACCTACACAATATAGTGGTGCGAAATGCAGGGGATTTTACGACACCTTTCTGGCCTTTCTGCTACAGTCGGAATACTATCATATAGTAGTTTGGCCCCTTGCTTCCACTTCTCCCCACTATGTTGTGTCGATACACACTGTTTGTAGTCGTGTGGGTTTGATGTTTGCATGTGTGTGAATGGTCACACGGGTCACACACACAACTACATAACACGTGTTAGCGGACAGAGCAGCGTGCAGTTTAAGAACGACTAAATGCCTTAAGCTGTGACAGACAACAAATAACTCCAAGCAATAAATTTTAGCGAATATTATTTTCGGTTTCTAGGAACCTCAAAACAAATTTCTGCCATAGTCCCGGGCTTAGGTCGCGTCATGACAGTGGTTGTAATAGCTGAATTCCATTCTGGAAATTCGCTAAAATTAAAGGAATACAAAAAACGCTTTGGCCAATACACAACTTTGTTACCTTTTAACTATAATAATTAAATACAATTAAAAGTCCGCGCGATAACTCTCGAACGAAGTATCCAATTTTTACGAAATTTGGTGAAAACATTGGAAATCCGAAGCCCTTGGATGAGTTCGCCAGCCAGACACGTCGGATGTCAGAAACATGGTTTTTGTTCTTGCAAAAAATTAGTTTTTTGCCAAAATTTCCACTTATTCAAAAATTTTTGAGAAATTTTTTTACACCATTTAAAAGAGGAGAAGAAATTACATAAAAAAGGTCGTTAAACTATTTTTCTATATCAACTAGTTTCCGAGAAAAACTATTTTTTATAAACGGAAATTCGCTATGTTATGCAGGATGCTGCGACAAGGGTATTTTGATTTAAGTTTCCTTTTCCTTCTAATGTTTTATGCCACTGGCTTATAATTCAATATAAGTTCTGTTACTTAACAATTTTTTCTGGCGAACGTAAAAATTGATTTATTTATTTTTCGCAAAGAAGTTATTAAAAAAAGTTGCCTAATTAGATTGCCAAATTATTTATTAAAAAGCTTTTACAAAATTACGGAAGTAGTTGAAAAATTAATTTCCCCGATATTCAGGTTGACATTAATGGAAAACTTCTCTACGAATCCCAGGAAAAACACCTACCCATTCAAAATGCACAGTTGATCATTTCAATAAGAAAACCGGGACGTATGGATACCCTAGGCACGACAGGAGACTCAAAAATAAAATCAATTTATAATCACAATCATTTTTTCTAGCTATATGCTAAGCTAATGTTCTTAAGTAGTCACTGAAATTTTAAGAAAGCAATAAGGATATTCAACGTATATGTAATTATGTAGTAGATACATATTTAATCATAAATAATTATATAGGGCCGTTTATTAAGTATTTAGAGTAATTTTTTGTGTTTAATTATTACTTGACGTAAAAATTACCTTTTTTTTATTTCCTTACCTTCGACTTCGTGATCCACCTTAAAAGTCACAAGGTCTTTTTTTTTTAAAATATACCAAAAATGCTGAAATGATTACATATGCAGTTACATGAGGCTACTTATTAGTAATTTAAAATGTTATTTTTAATCAAATTGAAAAAAATCATTAACCTTCTTAATTAATTCAGTTAATGATTTAATGTAAAAATCAATATTATTTGATTACTATTTGATCAAGGTCATATGTGATTGCTCAAGAGGGTGTAAAGTTATGGGTCATACACAATCAATGAAATAAGGAATAAGAAATAAGAAATAAGAAGTATGCCATCTAGTGACGTTGAATGGAACTTTAACGTAACTGCCCACAGGTATATGTATTTAGGTATTTTTGTACATCAAAATTCATGAAAAAATAACGTTCATGATGACTTTTTTTGTCACTAAAGTGAAAAAAATCACGAATTTTGACGTACAAAAGTACCTACATATTTATATCTATGAACAGTTACGTTAAAGTTCTATTCAACGTCACTAGATGGCATACTTCTTATTCCTTATTTCTTATTCCTTATTTCATTGATTGTGTAGACACCCTAACACCCACCATAATATTGTTGAATGTGGGGTTTTTGATTTTGTAATTTCATTGATAAATTTATAAATATTAAGGTGAATGGTCCTGTTTGTTAACCCTATTAAAAAATAATTATCAGTTTTTAGCGAATTTTCGAATGCAAAATTCAGCTATTACATCCACTGTCATGGTGAGACTTGAATTTGGGACTGTGATAGAAATTTATTTTGACGTCCCTGGAAGCCGAATTGATATTCACTAAAATTTATATAATATGTATGAATCATATATACTAGAGATGTGCTCGTGAGTATATTTTTACTCACGATCACGCACAGTCACGAATTAGCTTTTGTACTCACGCCCGATCACGAACGAGAAAATTTATTTCTTTTCACACTCACGCACGATCACGAACAAAAAATTTTATGCTTTCTCACTCACGCACGCTTACGAATTAAACATAAAAATCTTTGAAACTAATAGTTGGAATTTTGAATAAAAATCACTATCGCTTTAACAGTCAGTTAAAATTATGTCCTTACGATAAAATCAGAATACGGTTAATACGGCTAACATTATTACTGAGATTAATATTGATGCAAGTTATATACTATTTAATTTTTTCTGGAAAGTGAGAAAATTTTCAAAGTTTTTCATCTAATGGTTTATTGTTTTACTTTTGTTCTTATTATATTTGTATATAAACATGACATTTCGCACAACCAAACCAAATATGTAGTTTTTTAACAAAATTGTGACAAAATATTTTTTAGTACCTATAAATACATAGATAATATTTTTTTTTTTTAAATAATGATAATAATAAAACAACTTAAAATATTGAAAAATATAATATTGCTTTAAGTAACCCATAATATGCTCTTTATATTATGTCTTCATGACTATATTGTTCAAAACTGTAAAACTGACCTTGTTATTTACAATTATACACATTAACTGAGCTCGTATATCCGCACATCGTGCGAGATGCAGGCTAATTTTAAGAATTTGTTAAAAATTTAAGAAATTATTTAAAAACGGAAGAAATAATCAGATCAACATCATAAACACTGTTGGATATTTCTAATTTGTAAATCATTTTGTATACACTCCAAGTATCTCGGTAAAGAACTGGAATTTGTTAGTAAGGGTTATTGGATTTCTACCTACTTGTGCTTGTAAAAACCAATATATGTATAAGAAAAAGATTTTTTTGTAATTAAAATATCAAATTGGTTCAGTTAATATTCCTTAAAATTGAAAACAATAAATTATTTAAAAATTTTTTATTCTTTTCAACTTTTCGTGACTCACGAATTATTCACGACAAGAAATTAAATGTCACGATCACGCCCACTCACGCACGAGCGTAAAAAATTATTCACGATCACGATGGGTCACGCGTGAATTCACGATTTTGGCACATCTCTAATATATACAGAGCGTTCATAAAGTTGCGGAACAGCTGAAAATTTCAGTTAATATTGACATTATCGAAAAATAACCCGGACAAAAGTTTCATGGAAAGAAATGAGGAACTAGAAAATGACCTCGAATTTGACCTTGAACATGACCTTGACCAAAATTTGGAGGTCAACTTTATTTTTTTAAATGGAAACCCCTATTTTTGACCTCGGATTCGGAAAGAGCGGGAAATTCTACGTTGAAAACCATATTCATACTTCATATCCCAAAGTTGTGTGAAGGTCATAAAAACGCAAAAAATATGATATTGGTTGGTCAAGCTCATGTTCAAGGTCAAACTCGAGGTCATTTTCTAGTTCCTCATTTCTTCCCATGAAACTTTTGTCCGGGTTATTTTTCGATAAAGTCAATATTAACTGAGATTAACTGAGATGTGTCCGTATGATAAGTCTCGAACAAAATATCCTATTTGTACGAAATTTGGTGAAAACGTTGGCAATCCCAAACTCTTCAGCCAGGCACATACGATACGATAAAAATGAGACGTTTGCAAAAATTTGCCAAAATTTAAAAAATTTTTCGAGTTTGTTTTACACTATGGTAAAGAGTCAAAGGATAATGTTCCAAAAGTCTATCTTAGGCGATTTTTTTCACTCTCTACAATGGTGTAAAAAAATTCGAAAAGCTTTAGTAAAAAACTTATGTTTTTGATGAGAAATATCCAAAATACTCGGTTCCGTGTCTGGCTAAACATCTCATCCAAGAGTTTGGATTTTCATCAAATTTCGTAAAAATGGAATGTTTTAGATGTTTAAATTTTAGCGAAGTCAACTTTGGGTTCTCGGATCTCAAAAAATAAATTTCGATCAAGTCCTACCATGACATCTGCTGTAATAGTTGACATTTGCCGTGCGGAAATTCGCTAAAACATAAGTTACCAGTTACCTGCATAAATTCATTAACAAATCGAATTCTGAAGGATGTCGGGGAAGGAAGTAAACTGGAGGTTATACACATAAAATATGAAGTTCTTCATATAAAATTCAAATCAAATTTACTCATATAAAAAATTGAAAAACATGTAATTTAATGGAAATGATTCACGTAATTTAATTCAGGAATCATAGGTCAGCTCGACCTTAACATCTACATATACATTTTTTTCACCGTATCATGTTATTAACTTTTTACAACAAAAAAACAACAAAAAGCAAAGTGATAATTAAATTAATTATAAATGATTACACAGATTATGATTTATCTGTAAGATAATTAGTGAAAGATCAATCTTTTTGCATTTAATCGAAAAAATATGCCTTGAAGCCAGAGCCGGATTTATACGCGTAAGAACTCCTAGGCAGTTTTATTTTGCTTTAAGTTTATCAATGTAACATAAGCTTTTGAATCGGTTTTGAGAGGTAAACGATTTTTGTCTTCCAGAATCAAAATTTCGCGGATTAATTAAATTCATGAAAAATATTTCGTAATATGTTATATTAACTCCTTATCGCATACGAAGCCATATATGGATTCTAAATTTTACTAATTTTTTTTCAACATATTAAAATATATTTTTTGTAAAACTAATGTTAAATCCTAACTTTATACTCTTTCGAGTAACGGAACGTAATTTTTGTTGTCTTTGGTAAGTGTGGGTTGTCAAATTATTTGAAGTTATGTTCAAAGTGTCCGACCGTTACAGTGCAATTAATTGGTGCTAATTTTATTTGTGAAAACTAAAAAAACAATAAAACGGTAAGTACTAAAATTAAAAATTTTCAAAACAGATTCTTTATATATCCAAGAACATGGAATAGTTGTGATTCGTGTGTGTTTTCTTGTTTTCTTCGATTTTTGGGGCTTATTTTGAAGTTGCCATATGTGGCTTCGTATGCGAGTTATTTCTATACAATAAGACTTAATTTTTTTTTCTTAATTTGACTACTAAAATGAAAGAAGTGAAAGACATTTTCGGTAAAAAAAATTTTCTTCTTCACCTCCTTCATAATTCATGCAATAAGGGGTTAATTATTTCTGAAAAATTTCAGAACGAACAATATTCTGATAAAATTTTAGCTTTTTCTTTTTAAATTTGAATCGATTTTTAGTACACTGATATTTCGTTTTTGTTTACCTCGCGTAAGTTGAAAAATATTATTGAAGGCATCCATAAGTTTTAGTCACATACATAGCTTATAAATGCAGACGTCACGAACAAGATACAAATCGTTTAATTAACAGTAAATGAAAAATGAGTGTTTTAAATAAAATTATAGCAGGAAAATGTGTTTTTGGTACTGCAAGATTACTTAAAATTTTCATAGTTCAACAAATGATACATGTTACTGAAAGACTGCATAAATTTAAGCTTGAATAAGTTTAGAACGTTTTCTAAACTTTTTAAAATTACATATTACTGTATTTCTGCAGTTTTTTTATTTACATAATTAATTATAAGATTTAACCTTGACAACTGATTTTACAATAAATATTAAAATTAATGGATATTTAAAGAAAAAAGATGGTCAATACTTTTTTGTAATTTATTTTATTACAATAATTGTTATTTAAAAGATATAATTTTTAAATAAATATGATTGTGGCCACTACCGACCGTTATTAGGTTGAAAAACCAATATTTTGAAAAAGAAAGTTTTTGAATAATAGGTACAAAAAGAAAAATACTAGGACAAAGAAAAACGTGGTTAACTTGTTAAATAATGTAAATAATTTACGTCCCAGTGATTTTCTCCACAATTTCACGGTTGAAAGGGCACGTTTTATAAAACATAATTATTGCGTAATTTAATAAAATTCATACAAAATGTAGGAAAAAAGGTTTTACAAAAAAAGTACAAAAAATTTAAGGCACACGATTATTTACAAAAAAAGATCTCTAGTGTATTTTTCATATCTCTAATATTTTATTACATAAATAAGGCATCTATACACTACTACAGTGAGGGTGAAAGAGAGAGCAATACAAACTAGAGCGCCGTAAAAAAATTAAATAAAAAGAACATTAATTAAATAAAGAATAACGACTATTTGACTATAGATGGTTAATATGTCATATAAATCAGTGGATATCTACGAATTATAGTTAACGACCATTTCAATATTGATGAAAGAGCAGGTAACATTTCAAATGGGAAAACCCAAGTTTCGAAGATAAAAAAAATTAAAAAATACAAAAATGTTACTCTTTCTTGGCCAAGTTGTCAAGTGATAAATAATATAATTAGTACAAAAAAAACCCAAAAAATTCCGTGGGAATAATTTTGGCCACTCACGCGCTAATGCCGCCTAAATTATTATACTAATATACTAATATTATAAATGTGAAAGTGGGTTTGATTGTAAGCAGATGTAGTACTAACTTTTTACTAATTAAGGTATTTGGTGCGAAATAGTCAGGTACAAAAGTATAGCTCAGCGAAAAAATTTTCTTTTATCAACAATTAAATAATATATTAATATTCTTCAGTTATTATATTTGTATACCACTTGTTTTTTTGGATTTCCGCACGCTTATGTTGTAGCAATATAAAAGCATTGTTGTAAAATGATGTTTATAAATTATATTTTAAAAACTCAATAATTTTATTTGTTATTAAATATGGCTTGCAACTTATTTATTTTATAACATATTAAATTTTTTATCAAATTCCTTTGACACGTTTTCATTTTATTCAAAAAAATCGTGTGAATATGTCAACTTCCCATAAGAGCCCGGGTTAAAATTACAAAATTTTGAAACCGTTTTTCTCCAAATTGGGGCGGTCAATTGTTTTAGCGAATTTCCAGGATGGAATTCAGCTATTACAGCCACTGTCATGACGCGACTTGAGCCCGGGACTATGGCAGAAATTTGTTTTGAGGTCCCTAGAAACCGAAAATAATATTCACTAAAATTTATATATATATATATATATATATATATATATATATATATATATATATATATATATATATATATATATATATATATATATATATGTGTGTGTGTGTGTGTGTGTGTGTGTGCGTGTGTGCGTGTGTCCGCGCGATAACTCTCGGACGAAGTAATTTTTACGAAACTTGGAACATTGGAAGTCCCAAACCCTTGGATGAGTTCGTCAGCCAGACACGTCGGATGCCAGGAACATGGGTTTTGTTCTTGCAAAAAATTAGTTTTTTGCCAAAATTTCCACTTATTCAAAAGTTTTTGCGAAATTTTTTTTGTACCATTTAAAAGAGAACAAAAAATTACATAAAAAAGGTCTTTAAACTTTTTTTCTATGTTAACTAGTTTCCGAGAAAAACGAATTTTTATAAACGGAAATTCGCTATGTTATGCAGGATGCTGCGACAGGGGTATTTTCGGTATAGGCTCGTATTATTGGTATTGAATTGGTATTAAAATCCTTTGAAAAATCGTTTTTCGAACTAACTACCTTAAATAAACAATATTGTTAATATTTTCGATTATTGTTAAAAAAGGAAAAAATTCTTGAAAACCCGAGTCACTGATAAACTTACTTACGATTTTAATGAATTCTGAGGATTAGAATAGAATTAAAAAAAAAAATACTCACCAATAAAATATATTAATTAATTAAAAATAATCACTACAATTCACCGAATTACAAAAATTAATTTTACAAAAAAATGTGTTCACCAAATTTTCACCGTTCTTTGCATTAAAAACGCATACTAAACGAAAATAATATGTTTTCTTATTTTTTTACTTTAAAAAAAATTTTAAAACTGCTGAATTGAATAAATTAGTTTTTAAAATACGGAAACACGCGCACAAAAAACGTTGTTGCTATTTTAAATTTTTAAACAATCATATACGTTTTTTCGATCTTACATATTCAACAATTAAAACACAACTGAAACGCTCCATTCAATTTCCGATTGATTATATTCATCAACAATAAAATTTTCCGTTAAAACATTTGTGTATGTGTTGTTCTCATTAAATATGTCTTTATCTGTTTTGGGGTATTTACCTGTTTTAATTCATTTTTACCTTTTTTCGTTGCATAGTATTAATATTGATATACATAGGTATACGTTATTATATATATTGTATTAACATGAACATTTTTAGGGTTCCAAAGAAACATTTCGGAATTCTTATGGTTTCGTCAAATCCGCTTGTCAGATGACCATAATTCTTACATCCCACGCCTAGATCCCAATTAATATAAATACATAGGTATAGCTCGGGCCTTTTAACTTGACAGTTAAATATTGTTCTCTTTCGTTCTCTCTTTTATTACCTACTATTAGATGTACGTGTTAAATTCGTTTTCTGCGCACTGACAAGTTAAAAGGCCTGAGCTATACCAAAATAAATTTTTCTTAATTTCTAGAGGTATCTTCCCTCCCGGATTGGAAAGTGGGGATGAAAATTTTTTCTTAACGTATCACATTTTGCTCATAAAATAAAGTTGACATTTCTTTACCATTCTTTATTTTTGAAGATAATTTTTTAAAATCTGGAATTTTTTTCCCGTCTTGGAGCTATTCTTTAAAGGCTTCAGAAAAGATTCCCGTTGGAAAAATTAAAAAAATTTAATTTTTCAATTTTTTAATTATAACCTTCTTAACGTATCACATCTTGCTCATAAAATAAAGTTGACATTTCTTTACCATTCTTTATTTTTAAAGATAATTTTTAAAAATCTGGAATTTTTTTCCCTTTTTGGAGCTATTCTTTAAAGCCTTTTCAATTTTTTAATTATAATCTGCGGTAAGAAAAAATTAAAAACAAAAAAAGAAATTAATTTTTTTTTTTAATTATTCTTAACGTTTCGTTTTTTATGGCTATAATAGTTTTAAAAAAAATTTTTTTAATTTCCTTCCTTATGTTTTTAATTTTTTCTTACCGCAGATTATTAATAAAAAATTGAAAAATTAATTTTTTTTAATTTTTCCAACGGGCATCTTTTCTAAAGCCTTCAAAGAATAGCTCCGAGAAGGAAAAAAGATTCCAGGTTTTTAATTTAAAAATTATCAGCTTTTTTATATTAATTTTCAGCCGGTAAAAATTAACTAATTAACAAAAGCATAGTTAATTAAAAAATTGAGGTAAAAATTTTTTGCCGACGAATTATTGTTTGTTCATGTGTCTAGATATTAATCGATTAAAAAAATTTTTGTTTATATCACTGTCAGATTTGAAAAACGCGTACCGCACCTTTTTAACCTTATTTTCGTCGTTAAATTAAAATTATAAATAATATTGACGATACAGCTTCGGGAGATGGGACTTTTTTTAGGAAATTTTCTCCTCTTTAAGAATCTTTTTTCAGATTTCGAATATCTCAAATAATTTTTGAGATATTTGCAAAAAAAAAATCGATTATTGTTTATTAACTTAATTGTTTATAAATGTTGTTCCCACAATCATAATTTTCGGACCTGGGTAATAGGTTTTTGATGAAATGGCACTTGTTGACTAGACTATAAATGAAATTTTGTATCAAGTGTGCGTCAGTATTAGAAAACCCAGGCTCGGCGAGAGGTAAGGGCAACCGGGTTTCTAGCCCCGGGGCCCGGGAAAAAGTAAAAATAGCTTTTTGCTCTTTTTTGCTCGTCACTTATTTTTTGGAGGGAAATTTTTAAAAAATGTCATTTATTCCTTGGAGTCGCCATTTTTTTCCATGGCCCTGAGAAAACCTTCCAAAGGGAAATGCTGGAAAATAGACAAAATTTTTGTAATTTCACTTTTGTAATGTATTTTGTAATTTTTGTAAATTACCAATAAGGACTTTGGTACATACTTTAAAGTTTATATTTTTCTCACTGTAACAGTTATGGGCGAGTTTAACTAAGGTTCTACTTTTAGATAAGCGGTGAAAAATGTGCTTAAATGCTTTTTATTTTATTCCGGAAACTGAAAAACTCTGGCCACTGAAGAACCCTGACTTAATGCGGGTCCAACACGCACTTGGTGAGTTTTTATTTTATATAGTCATTAATAACGCTGGCTATGGAATATTTTAGAAATTTACAGTTGAATTTGATGACTATTTAGTTATAAACTTTGTAAGTCACTAAACAAGTTAGTATAATGTTGGTTTTTCTTTATTTATGTATATTTCCGTATGCAAATTGGTTTAGTAATGATATCCATATATATTATATAATTTATAAATTAATTACCTTTAATATAATTAGTAATATTACTTAAAGGCAAATCGGATACCACATTAATTGTGATAATTATTTTTGACGCGTTCAATATATTGTGATTTTTAAAGAAAATTTGGAAATTTTTTCATTTGATGAAATGAGTTTTTCTAGCTATTATTATGTCATTGCCCGAACGGAATTTTGTTTATACTCGGAATTTCTATGGAAATTTAGAATTATGGAAATCACAATCATAAAGATTGTTACAAAATATTATTAAATTATTTTTTATTACTCATGCGGGAGAAGTATAAACATGGCGCACACACTTCTGTATGCAAAATAGCTGTTTGCCCACTGTACTCTTCCCACATACTTTTTTGCGTGCGGAAAAAAAATGGCCATTAAAGTGCATAATGGGAATCAAAATCACGAGACAGTAAGAAACTTAAACAATTACTATAATAATTTTCTTTGATAAAAATACTTTTTAACGGCTTTTAAGCATTTAATCAATACATTGCATAAGAACATAATTTATTGCATCATTTAATTTTGTTACAGATGTATTTTTCAAAATTTTCATAATATTATTAAATTGAAATAAAATGTTTCTACGTGTAAATTAATGCTTCATTTTGATTATAGAAGCAACTTCTAAGGAAATTTCTAAGTTTTGAGCGTTTTGAGTGGTTTTTTCGATGAAACTTTTTTTATGCGGTCCCGACCAACCACATAAAAAAAGTTTTTTGTACAATCTGGATCGAACTATACTTTTTATAGCTATTTATGATATTTTTGAATATATTTTTTTGTGCGATTTTTTTATGCGATCCTTATCTACCGCACAAAAAAGAGTTCAGCTGTATAAACAACTTGTGTATTTCTGCCCACAGGTGTTTAGTTGGTAACTCGACGGCCCGCTCGACCAATCCAGTTTACTTGACTAAAATGAATGTATTCAAACTGGGCGAGTACTAAATTACTCGACCACTCGACTAAACTACTGGCTGCGTCTGAACCGGGCTTATTAGAGTCAAAATGAAAAGAACAAGTTGGTTCACAAATCAACAATTACGATAGTAGATTAGTGATATTAACATGTTACAACGTATAAAACATTATTTCGAGATATGGTCCAGTGAATTGGCCTCCATAATCTGTAATTTGATGCAAATCAATGGATTATTTTCCTTGAGAATATGTTTATGTTGAAAAACCAGTAACAACAATTAACGTTTTGGAAGCCAATGTGGCAATTCGCCAATTACTTAAACGACGTGTGATTTAGACTAGTTGTCTAAAAAAAACGGACGTTAAACCCACATTATGAAGTCATCTATCAAATTTTCCCGATTTTTTATTAAAAAAAATTTATTTATAATTTTGCTGATTGTCCAATACACATGTATTCAGTAGGGACTTGGATTTTCCTCAAGTGGTTTCAAAATATAGATTAGTTAAGGTGGTTGGTCGATAAAACGATTTGTTCAAAGGATTTTAACGAAACTTCTCTAGACATTTATTTAATCCAATACCAATAATACGAGCCCTTACCGAAAAAAAATTGATCATCCCAATTTTGAGAAAAACGATTTCAAAGTTTTGTAATTTTAATACGGGCTCTTATGGGAAAATGCTATTCTTTTTGAATAAAATGAAAACGTGTCAAAGGAATTTGATAAAAATTTAATATGTTATTTAATACAAAGTTACAAACCATATTTAATAAGAAATAAAAATGATTGACCACGCCGTTTTTGAATATAATTTAAAAACATCATTTTACAACGTTTTTACAACGCTTTTTCAACAATTCTTTTAAATTGCTACAACATAAGCGCGCGGAAATTAAAAAAGACAAGTGGTATACAAATATAATAACTGAAGAATGTCAATACATTATTTAATTTTTGATAAAAGAAAATTTTTTCGCTGAGATATACTTTTGTACCTGACTATCTCAGAGCAACTACGTTAAACAGTCATAGGACCAGAAAATAAACAATTTATTACCTGCAAGAGGAAAAAATTTTACTAATATTTTATAATATTTCGGAGAATTATTTTTTCCATTTTAAATTTATGAATAATTATAATATGTAAAGTGTTTTAATTTTATTTTGCGCAATGGAGTTATTTAAATGATAATTAATTATAGTTTAAAGAGTACTTAAATAGCAGTAACGTGTCGGAAATTTTCTGTAGGAAAATGTGTGAAAATGTGCAGCAAACATGTGGGCAAACAAAAAATTCTAACCTAATGAAAGTTCAAAAATTTTTATTATTTTTATTTGGTAGGCTTAATTAATTATCATATTATTAAGGCGTCTCCATATTCTCGCCGAGGTTGGACGAGGTTCCTCGTCGAGTTCCTCGCTGAGGTTGGCTCACCCATATGAATAGCGTTAAAACACCAACCGCGAGACACAACGAAATGACCCTCTACATTCTCGTTTCGTCCAACCTCGACGAGAATGTGGAGACTCCTTTATTCAATTTAACTTGTGGTAAAGATTCAAAGGCGAAGAAACCAGATATAATTTTGATTATACTTTGTCATATATAAGTATGTAAGTATGGTTCATTTCAGTTAAATTTAACCATGCTTTGTCACTTTGAATTTAAATAATTTCCGTTTTCTTGGCTATATCTCATTTATTATTGCATTTATGTAAATTTTAAATTTGCAGTTTATTTTTAGAAAAGAATAGAAGATTGATTTGTTTGGAATATAAGAATTATTTAATTTTTTAACGAAAACTCATGATCAATTGTATCTGAAATGAGGTATACACAATCGTCAATCACACGCACAGAGAACAGAGAAAACACTGCTATCTCTATACTACTGATACCTGCGTAGACAAAAAATCGTTTCCACTTCTCCCACTATGTTGTGTAGGTACACACTGTTTGTAGTCGTGTGGGTTTGATGTTTGCGTGCGTGTGAATGGTCACATACACACAACTACATAACACGTATTACCGGACAGATCAACGTGTATGGTCTTAATAATACATAACAATTGTTGTGCATTCGGTGAGCGACACCGAACAGCTAAATGCCTTAAACGCCTTAAGCTGTGACAGATCAACAAATGACTCCAAGCGATCCACACTTTTTTGATTTTAGTATGCTTCTAGTGTTCTATGGTCACACGCTTGAAAAGTATGGGGAAGTGCGAGTTACGGCGTCCGGGAATAGGGAAATGGGGGTTTCCCAATTCTTAGAATATATTCTCCTACAGCCCCGTAGCGGACTGATAAAGCGATTCGAATGTATTAAAATGGTTTTGAGACAAAACAAAAAATAAAATAATTATGTAATTACATTTTGTGGGATAAATCATTATTTATTGTAAATAAAAAGTGTGTTTTTTACTTTTTTTTTTTTTAAATTTAATTTTGTCTAATTAATTATGTTAATTTAGTTTATTTTTTGTTCTTCTAAATCAAAAAAAAGTTATTTATGTTCATTATAAAAATTATAAATTATAATAAAAGTTAGTAGAAATCTTACTTTCAACAGAATAATCTCCTGCAGGGGCGAATTTACCCCTGTGGAGGCCCTGGGGCACTTCTTATGTGGCGGCCCCTGAATACTTCACACATGAGGAGCGCCCTGGGTACTTTTTTAAATTTTTCCGAAATTATATAAAGTTGACAAACAAAAAAAAAAAAAAAAAAAAAAAAAAAATTGCTTAAATCAAGACAAATTTTATTCTTTCTATTCTGTTCCTCTATTTTGAGATTTTGTGAATGCCCCTATTGTATGGAGGATCCGGGGCACATACCTCTGCCATTTAGAATAAGTCGGTATAGCAGCTCAAAAAATAAAATTTTCATCCCCTGTCGCTCCTATTTTTAACTCGGCAATTCCCAGTGTCGCCTGTAGGTGACAGACATTTTTAATTGTAAATTGTATTAATTTGTTTGTTTAACTTATAGTATAGAGTTGTCACAAGAAAGAAATATAAAGTCATCTATTAGCCTTCTAATGGTGGTAACAGAACGTAAAGATTTAATTATCTTATCGTTGAAAAAAATTGAAAACATCTGTCACCTCCAAATAACTCTGGGAATTGTCGAGTTAATTGGCAAATAACAAAAAATTGTATAAAATTTCAAAATTTTTCTACAAATTATCTCCTTCATATCCACCCTTTCAGCCAGTGGAAACCTCCAGCCATTTTTTCTCGATGTGTATTAGGTATTACACTATTTCTTTCATTTTATGCAAAAGAAAACGTCAAAAAACCCACAAAATATGCTTGTAGGAAAATCCGCTTCTCGGTTCCGCGTTTGCGGGGCAACAGTTAAGACACTGCTTGTCTTCACGCTCAAGTTTATTGCTCCTCAAAAAGGTAGGTAAAAAAAATCACAACTTTTCACCTATCGCTGGCTCACGGTCTAAAATATATTTCGGTAAATTTTTTTTGGTTCATTATTTTATATGTATACAGTTGAACCAATTTTTATGCGGTGGATAACGACCGCAGAAAAAGAATCGCATAAAAAAATATTCAAAAACGTCATAAATAACTATAAAAAGTATCATTCGTTCCAGATTGTAAAAAAACTTTTTTTTGTGCGGTGGATTGAGACCGCATAAAAAAGTTTCGTAGAAAATATTCATAATTCAATACGCTCAAAATTTCACCACTTCCTTCGAAATTGCTTTTCTAAACCAGATAAAGCATTATTAATTTACACATGTGAATATTTTATTTAATTTTTATAATATTATGAAAATTAGTATAAATACATCGGTAAAAAAAAACTTAATGATGCAGTAAATTATATTCTTATGCAATGTACTGATTGAATGCTTTAAAACAGTCAATAAGTAATTTTATTAAAGTAAATTATTATAATTATTGTTTAGGTTTTTTTAGGCCCGATTTACATTAACGCTCCGCTCTCAGTACGATATCATTACGCTCCCGATTCGATATAATCTTGTTGTGTTTATATTATACAGTGCTGATATCATGCTGGTACTTATTCGTTCTCTATTCACATTATAATGCCACTCTGGGTACACTCCCAGTTCGGTCTCAGTTCGATACAAATATCTTTTCATAACAACTGAATGCAAACGGAGTGGAGTGGAATCAAAAAAGTGTTTACACTATAGGTACAAGCCATAACAAATCTGATATCGCTCCGATAAAATTATGGAGGGTAAATATCAGGAGGACTATCTTGGCCGTAAAAAATGTCCCGTTTTAAGTACTAAGTAACAGTTCAAAAACTCGTCAGAATAGCGTTAGAGTAGCAAAAGAGTATAGTGATTTTTTTGTGTTGTTTTATAAAAATTTTTAAAATAATAAAACTATTATATATCTAACAATTATAATAAAAAAAAAACAATAATTACATAACAACGCGGATGTTTTTCTTTCCTTGTTTACTTCTCTAAATTTACCCTTTTGCTATAGTAGTGCCGCCACTATTTACACCTTTCTATGGACACTTTTTGATACAGAGATGGTGCTCCTGATATCTACCCTCCATAGATAAAATATTACCTGAGTGGTATTGATATTGGAGTGACATTGGAGCGAGAAAGAACCGTGACTGATATCGGACCGATATTAGAGCGATGATGTGAATACACTCATTGTTTATTATGTAAGAATATTTTATCGAACCTGGAGCGGAGTGAGAGCAGAGCGTTAATGTAAATCCGGCCTTATTTTCTTTTGCTTTTGATTCACAGTGTGTACTTTAATGGCCATTTTTTTAAGAACCGCATAAAAAGGAATTGCACAAAAAAAGACTGCATAAAAAAAGGTTTAGCTGTATATGTACATTAATATGTGAATTTGTGAACAAATTGAAAAAAATTGCCATTTGACAATAATGTTGTAAGTGATTGAGTTTTTTTAACACGACATTTTAAGTGTTACGGTCAATGTCAACTGAAATTTTTTTATATTTAAAGTTTATTAAAAATATGCATTCATAATTATGTATTTATTTTAATTATATATTTTTTTTTAATGCTAAAATATAAAACAAACTGAGGAAAAATTGTATTGATGGGTCAATGCACTATGATTGCGTTCGACAAGTCAATGCTTCCAAAATGAAAAAAAAAGTATTTTTGCACTGGCCACCATCCACAACTGTGCGATTTCAAAACAGGTCTCTCATTTAGGTATGTCTGACGTATTTCCCAATCGACTTTACTATGGCTCGAATTCTTTCGTTCGGTTTTATTGCGGTGTACGTTAATAAGTTTGATTTCTTGGAACTTCCCATCATTTTAAATCGTTTGTATATTTTTTAACTAAAGTAAATTAGACGGTGAAATGCAGAACAAAATGATCAAAAATGATCATAAAATTTTATCATTTTAATCGTAATCTTTTATGTGGTTTCAGAGATTTAATAATATGTATATAGCAAAGTATTTATTCGCTCCGAGCCGAAAGTATAGCCACCTATATCAAATGATTATTTAACAATTTATCAGGACATTTTACTATTTAAATGAATGGAAAATATATTAAAAAACTGAAATTTCCTTAATAAAAGCCATACATCTGCTCATTTTACCTCAAAAATGTCTGAAAATATTTTTTCAATAATTAACCCTAGAATCATACGTTGGTCTACGAGAAACGTTAATCATACATCGACGTCGTTTTGACGGATGGACTTTTTACGGAGAGTTTTAGAGTTTATTTGCAAAAAACATTTTTTTTTACATAACAATACTACAAAAGCGAACAAAATATTTAAAAAAATTGGATTTGGAAAAATTTCTTAATGTAAATATTTATTAATTTTTTAAATCTTTTTATCAAAGCATATTTTCATTATAAAAATTAAAAAATAGATAAATACATCAATTGTATCATAAAACATGTGTTTCAAATAATTAATTTATGAACTATTATGAGACAGTGGACATGTATGACTTTACAGAATGTGAAATTTCTTAGTCATAAATATTCCTATAGCTATGTAGTTATTTCCTCATTAGGCACATTTGTAAATTTTCTACAATTTGTTAGTAATTTTTGGAATAAGATCTCAAAAAATAATAAAAATTAAAATATTTTCCACAAAATAAATTGTTAATCTTTTATTAAGTCACTTAAAACGCATTCTTTAGTTTTCGATTCAATATATTAAAACTTCAGTATTATGTCGTCTCTATAAGTCAAATAGCTGTAATCATCTTTCACATTATCATAATCATTGAATAAATTAATTATAACACGCATATCTTTAATAAATTTTAGAAAAATTAGGAAAACTTTTATATTGTGAAGTACAAAATCTTTAAAAAAAAAACATTGCGTAATCATACATCGACGTCCTTTTGACAGACACTATTTCAATACAAACAAAACGACAATGACTATAAACAAAATAAATACGTCTTATGTGTTATAACAACAAATAAATTAGATAACAGAAATCTCGCAGCAAGCAGGTACCGACAAGTTGTAGTATTGGAGCAGGTAGAGAAGTTCGTTCGTCGTTTTGACGTGTACGTATGATTCTAGGGTTAAAAATATGTAGTAGTTATAGCCCTCAAAAGGAAATTTGATTTGATAATTTTGAAAATTTACAAAGTTATAGACATTTTAATACGGTAAGTTCAGGTATCAGGTGTTATACTTCAAAATTTTAAATGCATTTTTCTCGAAGCTACATTTTTCATGCTGGTCAATAAATATGATATCTCGAGCTCCATTTATCCAGTCGGCTTCAAATTTGGCATGTACCTTCGGATATTGCGAAATTTTATTTTCAAGCAACCGTCATTTTTATTTTTTATTTTTGATAACTGTTTTTTTTTTGTATTGTAATAATTACCTTATGAAAATATTAATAATTATCAACAATACTCTTAATTTTGACAAATTTTTACGATATCTTAATGACACCAGTTTGTATGTTTCGGATCTTATTCCCCAGTGCTATATTTTTGATCTTTAAGTATTCTCTTGTTGGTTTTTGGATGACAAACTTTTGGCCTTCGAATTTTTTTGAAAAAGAAGATTCATTTACCACTAATAATTACCAGATACTTGTAGCATCTAATTTGTTAATTGTGAATAAATTAACACAAAAATAATATACAAATATATTAAATGATTAAAAATTATGTATTTACGCAGAATTGTTACTTTAGATTTATTTACCATTTTGTGAACATAATACAAGGTTAATCATATAATATATACATATATCTACAACAGATATATAATTATTACTTCAATAAAAATGACATTTTACAGAAAAAACAATATATTATTAAAATAGTGGAAATCTTGAACTCCACGAATAGATAGGTAATATTTTTATTAAGGGGAGATTTGCTGCAAAAAAAAAAGAAATCGATTTTTATTCTTTATAATTATGTTCCTTCTAGTGTTAGAAACATTCTCCTAAAATTTTATTAAAAAAAAAAAAATGAAAAATCAAAAAGTTATGGGCATTTTAGTGCACGCACTTTGCTATACATAATTCACTTTAAATAAAAAAACTTTAAATGTTTTTTTCTCGAAAGTATGTTTTTCGACATTGTTCTTCATGTATCTCGAAAAAATATGTGAGATATCGACATAAATCAAAGTGCATATTATTCCTCGATACCGTCATTTTGGCAGGAACTGGGATCTTTTGGTTCTGTAATATATTTTCAAAATGGCGGCTGTTTATAGTCGAGAAAAAGCGATGATTTTTGAAAATTTATTTTCAAAATTAGATTTCTTGCTGGTTTTTTTTATTTTTTTTCTTAGATCCTAATTAGTGCCATAACTGTATATGTATATTTTCCGAAAATTCTTGATTTTTTGATTTTGGTTCACTGGAGATTTCACAACGCGAGGAACCATCAAGGTGGAAAAATCTCGCAGTGTCAACTTTATACTCAGTTCATATTTGAATTAAAAAAAAAAATTGTAATCTCAAGACATGTATATTTAGTTTTTTAATAAAATATTTATTTGTATAAAGTAATAAAAAAAGGTCGATTTTTGATGTTTTTTGACAAATCTCCCCTTAAAGACAATTTAACTCGTATGTATTAAGCCCCACATAAGAATACCTATTTTAGATTTTTTTTTTTTCACTTTTACCGTGAAAGAAAAGTTGGGACAAATTTTTCCAGTGAAAAAAAATGATATAAAACATTTTATTGGTCATTTTATTCTAAATAAACACGATAAAAATGAACTAAATGTTTTTGTCGGTAAATTTAATAGATTTCAAAACCATATGTAGTAACGAAATGTCAAATAATAATATGAATTATGCTAACTTATTCTATTCGTTAAATTGTCTTACCATATTCCAATCAAGTTTAATATTGTTTCTGAATAAATTTGTGATGCCTACAACTCAAATTTGTTGCCTAAAGCAATCTGACTCCAATGTTCAACTCATATTTTTTCTTGAACGTTGAATGAATGTGTCTCATTCGAGGAAATTTGCGCCTAGTTGAGGGAGAAACAGAAATATTTAAAATATGTATTGGCATAATTAATTACTATAAATAATTCATTTAAATATGGAAAAGTTATCTGTATAAGTTAGCAGTGACAATTGGATATTTGACAAATTTCGAAAGAGGGTTTTAAAATATTCCAGATGACTTAAATATAATCCCGGTAATTGATTTTTGTATAAAAAAAAGCGATTTAAAGAAAAAAATTTTTTTTTGTTTATTTAATTGAATTTTGGTGCGAAAACACTTGGTCACGTGTCAGTGACGTAACATCACGAACCAGTTCCCTTTTTGTTATATAATTATGTAGTAGGTATAGTAAGTATGAGGAGTTTATTTTCAAAAAGCAATTTCTAAGAAAAAATTGATTTTGAGATTAATATAGAATTATAAACTTGATTTAGAAAGTCATTATTCTAAACGGAATTTTTTTTCCAAAATTAATTACAAAGTACCGAAAACGGACATCTAATTTTAAGTTTATTTCCAAAAAAAAATACCTGAATGAAAATAAATTTTAGAAATTGCGTTTTGAAAACAATTTTTTAAACTGAATATCTTTAATTCCTTAAATTAATAAATAATAATGATAGTTAATTTGAAATTTTTTACGTACAAAAATGTACCTTAGCAAAGAAAAAATGAAATTAGAACTGAAAACCCAACAGAAAATTTTACAACTTAGAGCTTTTGACTTATTTTTTGTTGCACGGTCACAATAGCATCATGGATAATAATATGAGTAGTGTGTTACAACTACTAGTGTCTGAAAAAATATACCGGAAACAAAAAGTACTACAAGCCGAAGGGAAAAAGAAAAACAGATAAATAGAAAAATAAAAAAAGATAAACAGAAAAAATTACTTAATGCTATTCCATATTTTAAGTAATAAAGCAAAAAAAAAAATCACGTTTATTTTTTAATTGTGACAATTGTTTCAAGCTTAAAAGCCCATTTTCAAACAAAATAAGATAACTTTATTTATATGATAAAGGTTAAAAGAATTTTTAAAATTTAATTTTTACCAATAATTCTTAGAAAGCAATAAAAAAAAAATTATTAAAATCAAGTCGAAGATGAAAAAAAGGTGGCAAAATGAGATTGCATTGAGGATAACTGCAGGGTTAAAATAAAACGTAATACTAATTGCGTGGGAAAAAAATGGAATATTATTCACATATTTAATTTTACTTTGTGACAATCCATAATGAATATGGTGACAAAATTAAAAATTTTTTCGGAATATTATTCATTTTTATTTCCATTTTAGGCGATTAATTTATTACTTTTTTAAAAATTAAAATAAGATAAAATAAGATAAAATTTTATTTCCAAAACGAATTTTTTTTGAGTACCCACTTTTAAGGCGATTAACTTGAATTAGATTTTTATACTGACTGAGGTTCTTCTTTATAACATCCAAACTTTATTATTCACTAGTAAAAAATCCGTAAAAATTTTGATGGTGTTAGATATAGAAGATCTCATTTTACTCGAAAATTACATTTTGTTAGAAATTGCTTTTTGAAAATAAGCTCCACCTTCATTAATGTCGTATCCATGGTATCAAATTATTTTATATATATTTCCTGTTGATTTGTCACTAATTACATATTATCTCATTTTTAATTTAATAAAAATGGAATAATAGATTCGTTTGTGCTAGCAAACCTCTTTGCTTTGAATCCCAAATTTTGTTCAGCAAAATTTAAAAATGTAAAAACTAAAATGTGAGTATCTTTTTTATAAGTACATATCTCTTTGCAATATTATAATGCTTTCGTGCTGTGACGTCACATGCCCAAATAAATCTTTTTAACCATTTCAACAGCCAATTCCAAATTCGTAATTTTTTTTTAGAAAAATAAAATATATATATATATATTTTTTAAAATTAATATAAATGGTTAATCATTATCACTGAATCATACGATATGTTATTCATTATATTTTACTATCAATTGCTACATCAGTCAAATACCCAATTATATTTGAATAAAATCAAAGGTGACTAGACAGTATTTAGTTGAATACATTATACATTGTATTTTTATTAATTTATACAGTACAAGTTTTCCAATATTATACATAAATATTTGTTTGATTAGAATAAAGTTTGATTCATATATTATATAGAATAATAAATAATTATTATTTATTATTATAATATAACGTATATTTGGTATAAATTTCAAAAAAATCAGTCGAGTAGTTTTTGACTGGGAATACCCGTTAATTATAAAAACGTCGTTTCGAGAAAAACGTGTATATAGACATCCGAATAAGCCACAAACACTATTTCATGCTCTCTAGCGCGTTTTATGTTTCGAAAATTGGGGGGCTTTTTTGAGATGTTTTACTAATATTTTACAAAAAAAAATTCCAATTTTTTTTTCCCGTTCCAAAAGTATTTTTCCTCTTAAAGCTGATTTGTATCGGAAAAAAAACTGGTATGGTAGCTACTCTTCAAATGTGCTATGCTATGCTATGCTAGGATTAGTTTGGAAACAAACATAACGAAATATATTTTTGTAAGTTGGTACGTACGCAATACATATATGTACAATATATTATTTTGAATCAAATCGTTAAAGAAATTTCCGTCTTTGTAGTTTTTAGCATAAGCTAACTTGAATTTATAATATTATGACTGATCATTTATTAGATATTTAGTATTAAATTTCAAATTAATAATAAAATAAAATTTTAATTGCTTGTCCATATTATTGGAATCGTTAATTAATATCATTAGTTACAACTATTTGTAATAAATAATTTTCGTAGTTTTAATATGTTTTTAATTTTTCAAGGATTTAACAATAAAAAAAATATTTTTAAAAATTGACGTTCATAGGTAGTATTCAAATTAGTTTTTTTTTTACTCTTTTAAAATTTTGTAATTATTTGTGGTCAAGGTTGTGCAAATTGTTATTGAGTGAGTATCAGTGATTTTAATATTGACAGTTTTCATTTTCCGCTGGTGAGAAAAAAATTCTTAATTAAAAAATGTAATTACGATGTACACTTACAGTCAAATTAAGTTCCGTTAACACATTTATTTTAAAATTTAGAGGTATTTTGTAAATTGGCCAAAAACGTCTGGTACACATATGTGACCCGGGGTCGGATCATTGCATAGACAAATGAGACAAATGGCTAGGGAACGGTTTTTTTGAAGAGGCCGGTCAATGTGTTTATTTTGAATATTTTAATCAATATTTGAGTTTTGTTTTAGTTTTTCACATTATGTATAAGTATTTAGTTTTGTTAAGGTAAGTTTACCCGGGAATCATTTTCACTATTATTTGGAATAATGTTAGGTCGTGTAATATGAAATGTCGTTTTTCGACCACCTCGTCGCAATGGCGTAGTGAACATAACCGGCGCCCGGGGCACGATACTTTATTGGCGCCCTTGTAGAAAAAAATATTGCTTTTTTCCTACCAAAAAACAAAGGACGACTAAAAAAAACCTCATACCTAATTTTTTTGGCGCCTCCAAGACCTGCCGCCTTTGAACACATTTGACATCCCTGTTTGGTGCACATTTGGCGCTCCTCTGCGAGTGGCGCCTGGTGCATGGTAGACCCCCTTGCACCCCCTCACTACGCCTCTGCCTCGCCGATCATATAATTCAGACAAATATAAACAATTTTTTAAGCAAATATTTTACTTTGCAAAATACCGCTTTACCAAAATACCACCAAAAGTGGTATTTTGCAAAGTAAAATATTTGTTTATTATTTACAAATATGGAATACCATAAAGTAACGCTCAAATCTATTAATTTTTTAAGCATTAGAAAATGTTTAAAACCAATTCTTTAAATCTGAATATATTTCTTATAGCTTGGAGTCATTTCTGCCGTTAGTGGGAATAACATTTGGTCGTGTAATATGAAATGTCGTTTTCCGGCCACTTGGCCGATCATGTAATTCAGATAAATTTCGAAATTTTTTTAAACATTAAAGAATTGTTTGATAATCATTCTTTAACTCTAAATAGAATTCTTGTAGCCCGGAATAATTTTCGGCATTATCTGGAATAATATTTGGTCGTGTAATATGAAATGTCGTTTTCCGACCACTTGGTCGACCATGTAATTCAAATAAATATAAATTTTCCAAAAATAAAAAAATTTAAGAAAATAAAAACTGTAATTATATTATTGCGTTAGGGTAACACCTGTACCTGTTTTATGATTAGTATATTATTAATTAGAAAATAATTAGGTATATTTTTTTACTTTTGAATTTATCATTTTTATAATTGGAGTTTTTAACACATTGATGGTCATAACATATAATGACGAAATGCCCAATTGGTATGCTGTTTTGACAAATGATACACTTTATGTGTAGTTGTTGACGCCATACAATTAGTCAGGTTTCATTTGACGCTGCACAACGTCCATGACCATTAACGTGTTAACTGATAGACTTTTATAAATTATGAAATAATAATCATTAATGCGATTATAACATAAATTTCTGTTTCATTATGGTGTTTTACCTACAGGGTCGTTGTGTTATCTATGTATTTGTATATTTACCTTTAAACAGGGGCACAACAACTCCAAATCTGCGGGGGGGGGGGGGGTCCAACAAAAATTTAAATAACCCAATTTTTTGATAACGCAATTCTCCGATAACACTGGAAAATGTTATCGAAAATGTCGTCTCCGAAAATTTGACTTTCAGAGAAAAAATATCAGCAGAACACGAAAAATTTTACTTTTTAATACAAATAAAATAAATTGAAGGAAAAAATACGTAATTTTATGAGGGATCCACCTAATTTTAGGGGGGGTGGACCCCTTGACCCCCCCCCCCCCCCGTTGTTGCGCCCTTGCCTTTAATATATGTATAATTATCAATTGCGCATTGTAAATTGGAAATTTTTAAAATTCGTTTTGTGAAAAAATTAAATAAAAAATTATATTGAAATTTTTCTTATCAGTAGAAAAACTAAATGAGTACTATGCAGTCCTGAATTCCATTAAGTATTTAATTACTAAAATTATTAATTTTTTTTTTTTTTTATAAAATGAGAAATATTTTAAGAGATATGAATAAACACAATGAAATAATAAAACTTCAGTTTAATTTGTTTACCTAACGAATTAATATTTTATAATTAGTTTTCCATTGTTATTTTTAGTTATTTATTTATTTATTTATTTTTTTAAATTAATATACGCCCTTTCTAATTTTTAAAAGTATTTTCCATCAGTTTTATGGTGTGTAGCTACAGAATATTAATAAAATTTTTGAGAATATAATAGAACATTTCAGCTTCGGATTCTCAAACTGCCTGGTGGGGGCCACAGAACTAACATTTACGATCTAGATTTACTAAGTAATATACTGCAAGCAACAGGTGCAGGTTGTACTTGCGCAAATAGTGTTCCGTACTATCACTTGTTATTATGGATTTAATGTAAGAGCATATGAGGGGAGAGTAACAAAACTAACTTGATATAATAAAAGATAATTAGGATAATTAATTTTTTTTTGTTTTATAATTGAATGATTAAAAAGTAATTGCATGAAAGAAAATTATGGCCCGATTTACATTAACGCTCCGCTCTCGGTACGATATCACTACGCTTCCGATTCGATAAAATATTCTTACACAATAAACAATGAGTGTATTCACATCATCGCTGTGATATCGGTCCGATATCAGTCACGGTTCGCTCCTGGTCCAATGCCATTCCAGCATCAATACCACTCAGGTAATATTTTATCAGAGCGATATCAGACTTGTTATGACTTGTACCTATAGTGTAAATAGGTTTTTGATTCCACTCCACTTCGCTTGCATTCAGTTACTATGAAAAGATATTTGTATCGAACTGAGACCGAACTGGGAGCGTACCTAGAGTGGCATTATAATGTGAATAGAGAACGAATAAGTACCAGCATGATATCAGCACTGTAATGTGAACACAACAAGATTATATCGGAGCGAGAGTGGAGTGGGAGCGTACCGAGAGCGGAGCGTTAATGTAAATCGGGCCTAATACATCAGTAATGAACATGTTTATTTGTAATTTTTCCTTACGTAATGCTTTTACACAGTAAAAGAAAAATTTTTTAACATGATTTTTTTTGTTATGACAATTTTATTAATTGGCAAAATATACACTGACATTTAGCATTAATTAGCATAAATAATAAATAATATATAAAATTGGACATGATACTTGCATGTGAAAATTGTTTGCAATAAATTTTCTGCTTTTATAGAGATGTTTGATGCTAATATGTATATTTTAGAATTTAAAGTATGGTACCTAATTGTTGGTTCAGTTTCAAATTAATAATATTTATTAAGATATTTTATAAATTTCAGCCCAAACAAGTTGATTTCCTTTTTTTGCAAAGTTTTTGCAAAAAATAAAAAAAAATGTAAATATTTTTAATCAACAATTTGTAAGAAATTTTTAAAAATTATCATAAAAAAATCGAAAGTTACTATCTTAATTTTATTTTATAGATTTTACGAGTGTAAATTTTAGAAAAAGGAGCCATTATATACCCGTATATTAATTGAAAAATTATATTATTAAATGACGTATGTTTTGGCTTACGTCGGCCATTATCAGGTCTATATTAGACAAAACATTACACATTAGAATCTGTTTTTGTGCGGTAATTTTTTGTGGTTTTAGTGAATTTGCAAAACTGGAAATTCAGCTATTTTTTTTTTTATATATATTTTTTTAAGCGCATTAAGGGGGGACCACTAGTGTGACCGTCTGAAAAAAAGGAGATTTTTGGGAATTTTTTTAAAGAAAACTACTGTATGGAATGTTTTAATATTTTAAGGACATATTCGTTGCTATATAATAAATTCATGATAAATCTTTTTGGACCAAAAAATTGAAAATTTAGTGAGTTATTCGCGATCCCCCAAGGCTCCAAAAAAAAGTTCTCCCACTGCTGCAATGATAGCGACCTTCACAGCGACTGAAATCAAAAAAAACCAAAAAGCCTATTAAACTAGAAGGTATTGCCCGTGCCATGCACCTTAATCGAAAAAAAAGTTGAAATCTAGCAAAATGGCGGAGTTATTAAAAGTAACTTAAGAAAAGTTTCAAAATTTGCGCGAAAATTTGATGATTTTTGCCTTGCAAAAATTACATTTTTTATTCGATCGCAAAAATTGGAGGTTCATGGCACGAAGAAACATATATTAAAGAAGCTGCAATAAGAATCAAATTGATCGGATGATTTGTCTTCGAGTTATAACTGCAGCAAATTTGAAAAATATAGTTTTTCTTTACTTTTTAGTTTTAATCACTGAGAATTTTTACTAAAATTGTATACGATGTACTCACTATAACGGTCATAGTAAAACTAGATGAATCGTTTAAATATGCCAGGGTTTAGCTTCTCCACAACATGTGACTGGCAGCCACGTCAAAGTTAACAATGCAAATCAGTTCAGTTTTCCAATTTTTTCAAAATGTCACACTAGTGGTCTGCTTTAAAGTGAAAGTACGAAATTTGAACATTAATTTATGGTAAATTTAGCTGCGACTCTTTTTAAGGCATTATCATTCAGTTCTTTTACATGTGTATGTATTGCAATTTTTGCAACGATATTATAAATATTTTTAGGTTTTTTTTTAGGAAAGCAGTTTCTAGGAAAATCGTGAAGTTATGAGTTATATATTTTCTATGCAATTTATTTTATGCGGTCCCTGATCCACGGCATAAAAAAATTTTCTTTTTGACAATTTATTGCGAACTATACTGTGTGAGTTTTTTGAGAGTTGACATTTTTATTACAGCCAAACCGTTGATTTAATCCGAAAATTGTTCAAATAAGAGTTGTAGATATCGACGGGGGCAATCGATTGCTATAGTCAGGAGCTTTATAGCTC
This sequence comes from Brachynemurus nebulosus, assembly GCA_035578155.1. Classification (NCBI taxonomy): domain Eukaryota; kingdom Metazoa; phylum Arthropoda; class Insecta; order Neuroptera; family Myrmeleontidae; genus Brachynemurus; species Brachynemurus nebulosus. The sequence continues at coordinate 73,945,290 of JAPWDM010000002.1, read as the reverse complement.
TTATGGTTTTCGAACTATGATACAAACTTATCTGTTTTTAAATGAGACTATATATTAATTTTTCGATAAAACTGATCTAATGCATTAATTAACAACATAAATGAGCAAAAAAAATTTTTTACCCAAGTTTAATTTTTTAATTTTTTTTTAATTTATTAGTTAGACGGTAAAAATATGCATATGTACTTGAGGCTACTTCAACCGATAGTGTTCTGGTTGGTTACATTTCCGTTACGTCCAAGAAAAGAACCTTTTCCAGTACCATTTCTATCATATAAATTTGGTTGTAATAAAAATGGCAACTCTCAAAAAACTCACATGGTATACGTTTTATAGTTATTTGTATGAAGTTTTTGAATATTATTTTTTATGCGATTTTTTTTTATGCGGTCCCTATCCTTCGCATAAAAAGAATTTTTGTTGAAGACAAAAAATTCTTTAAACGTTTATTTTGAAGAATGCGTTTCATTTCCTTAAACATTGCACCAAGAGCGGTTACAGAGGCGTAGTCATGGCAGTCATAACTTCCTCGCCTCTGATCATCAAGTTTATTAAAATTTTTCAGTGCCTTAGAAACCGTCAAAATAAAATGATAAAATGATGAAATTGGAAGCGAATTATAAGCTTTTGAAGTCGTGTTTTTCATTTTTACCAAAATTAGAAATGTAGGACCACTAGAAAAAAAGATATTTGTTGGAGTAGTCGTATTCGTAAAAAGAATTGAGTGATTGAGTGATAGCAAAAGTTCACACCAGTGTTGCCAGAAAAATTTTAACAAAACCCGCTGATGAGAGGCGCTCGAGTAGCCCAAAAGTAGCTCATTCCGGAGCAAAGTGCACTTATATATTTTTTGAATTTTATTTTCGATGAAATTACACGAGCTTTAAAGACGTTTAATAAAACTTTATTACAAGGGCAGATGGCTGATCAAAAATAAAATATATTCAAGATATACCTAATTAGATGTACGTTCATGTACAAAAGTTTTTTTTTTTTCATTATGATAAACAATTTTTCAAAAAAAGAAAAATCCCAAAAAGTGATTTTTTATAGCACTTGTTTATAGCACTTACTCTTCCATCTTTCTGATCAATTAAATATTTGAGTAGATTATAAACGTCGCAAGTACATTTAATAGGGTTGCCTTCTAGCAGGACCATGGTGTTATGTTTTTGACCCAAATATGTGTCAGTATCGTTTTGTTGTCGTTTTCATATGAGCATGGATGCGGGCACGAGCCATTAACATGGGAAGCTTAAAATGGGAAAATTAAAAATAGCCCAAACGGCTACTTGCTGCCAACAGTAAAATTTTACCGCCAATCAAAAATATAAATAGCCCAATCTGGCAACACTGGTTCACACTCAAATTATTCTAATTCAACTAATCATCCCAATTTTTTTTCTTAATGACGTCATGAAGTTTATTATAATTTTTCAGTACTTTAATAAAGTCGTTAATGAAGTGCCAGTATGTTTTCAAAGTCGTTCTTTTAATGCTAACTTACGTACCGACATTTTTTAAAAATTTGCAATGTCAATAAAAGCATTATGAAACCTTTAAAAAAATGTGAGCCCCTCCTAGTTTCAGAGTTGGGTCCGCCACTGCATTGAACACACTCGATTTCATTAGTTTTAATAAATATATATATATATATATATATATATATATATATATATATATATATATATATATATATATATATTTTGTAATAAATATTAATATTTAAAGAAATAGATACAAAGAAATTATTTTGAAATATTATAAATTGTTTTAGTGTAACTTATATTATTAATATTATTAATAATTTCTGAATTTTTTTGTTCATATTCTACTTATTTTTGATGATATCATATTAGTTTGGATTACTGAATGAATAACATACCTGGTTATACCAAATATAAGTAAAAATTACGTATTATATTGGGTGATATTTACGCGTATTTTTATACTTATATAACAGTTAAATTATGTACTTAATTATATTTTTACGTAATTAGTGTCAATTAAAAATCAAATTAAACTTAAATAATTGAAATATAATTTTAAAAAAATTATATCAAGGTTACAAATTATTACTGTTATGCTTTGCTCAATCGTTAAATATTTTGCAGATGAAGTCTGGGAAGAAAATTTAATGAAAATTTTTTTATATAAAATCACTCCACTGCAAGTAATTTAAATATACCGTAAAATGGAATGAATCGAGATATAAGAGTGAATTGAGACAAATCGAATAAAGTTATTCATGAACTTGACGGCAAGATACTAAACTTACCGTGTAATTTAATCATTCTTTTGATTAGTAATAGTAGCTAAGCTTAAAGTTGAATGAAAAAGATTAAAAAATCTATTTAAATTGGCATCTTCACACAGTGTTACTTTGGCGAATTTCAGCTACTGCGGTCGCCCGGGGCAGTGTCAGGAATTTGTTTTGAGGTCCCTAGAACCCAAAAATGTTACCAAAATTTATATTTCGAAAATGTTGAAATTTCAAAAATCTTGGATGAATTCGTCAGTTAGACACGTGCGATGCCCAAAAAAATGTTTTTTTTTTCAAAAATTTACCAAAATTTAAAATTTATTTCTGTACAAAATTATGAAGTATTATTCTTTTTTGGGTAGGTATACAGTAATTGTTTTTTCAAAAATTAGAAATATTTTCAAAAATTTTTGGTTATTATAATAAAGTAACTGTGCAGGCATAAAGTTTTATTATGTTAAGAAAATACGATGTGAAGCTTTAATTTGTGTTGATTCATTCCATTTTACGGTAAACAATCCTACATAATATTAGGTAACAGTTTACATTTAAGTATATAACTTAGAAAAAATATTCAGAAATTTATACAGTAAAAACGAAAACTAGATTTTCCGGAAATTGTTGAATTAATTATATAATTAATTAAGTGAAATCCAATGTATTTGACGATTTATAGACTTACTTTTACGAATTTTTATATTTTTATTTTAATAAAATTATTTTTATATACAAGTTTCAAGAACGTAATCTATATGGAAATTTAATATCCTTGTAAAAAGTTGTTAGTTTATATTCATATAGAACGTTTCCTTTTGACAATATGATGATATTGATGACAGCTTATTGGAATCAATCTACTTAATAAATTTCTAACACTGACTGACTGACTGACAGACAGACAATGCACAGCCTAAACCGTTGGGTTTAGAAGAATGAAATTTTCCATTGGAGTTCCCTTTGTAACATAGGTGAGCACTAAGAAAGGATTTTTGAAAATTCGTCCCCTAAGTGGATTTAATAGGCGATGATAATTTATATGTAAATTCGTTATTTTTGAAGTTAGTGGTATATAAAAATATGTTACTATATGGCTATTAAAATAAATAATATATCTTCTACTTAAGGGGAGGTTTACTCGAGAGTCCTTAAAAATTATGTATTTTTCTAGAATTTTTTTCTCAAGAACGGAAGTAAATATCAATTTCAAATTTTGTACACATATTTATTAAGTATTAAACTATACAAAAAAAAATTTTTCAAGGAAAAATATAAAAATTGTCCATTTTATAGATACTGCAGTGTGACGATCCGAAAATCTAATGCCTTGTTGGTGAACATCCTAGCGCCGGTAATAAACCACCGAAATCCAAAAACAAAAAAGATTTATAAAATATATGAAGAGTACCGGCACCTCTACCTATAATATCAATAAATTGCTGAAAGAAAAAAAAATGGCGGATGTTTAAACTTTTGATTACGATTTTTATCTTATTTTTCGCTCTTTAAAGTAAAATGTAGTTCCGAGATATGTTCCGAGATAATGTAGTTCCAAAAAATGTAGTTCCGAGATATTATAAAATATATATAAAGAAACGTATTTTCAAAATTTTATATTTAATACTCATTATTGCGTGAACTACGTTTTTTGAATTTTTTTTTATAGAATGCTGGATTCGGTTAATGTGCAAGAATCTTGTTTTTAAATTATTTTCAGTAAAATCACTTTGGGAACATATTCTACACATAATTTACTATCAATTTCGGCAAAAGAAAAATCGATTTTTTTATCAAATCTCAAGTAAACCTTCCCTTAAATTACTTTCAGCAAAATCACTTTGGGGACATATTCTACACATAATTAGCTACCAATTTCTGCAAAAAAAACATCGATTTTTTTTAACCTATTAGTGTCTTCAGTTGTGGATCCCCGAATTTCAATAATATACTATAATTTTAAGAATGAAATGCTTAAAAATATTACTAATTTAAAAAATCAATTTGCATATGAATTAATAAAATAAAATGTAAATTGTCGTTAAATTAAATCAAATTAAAAAATCATTAGGTACTTACTATGAAATATTTTCACGACTCTGTTGTTTTCCCTTCTTTTTGTAACAATTGAAAGCGAGAAAAAGTGAAAACCAATTTGAAACCAAAAGTCCAGTGAGAGACAACTAAATGACAACAATCAGTTGCAACGGTAACAACGACACACTTATGTACAATAAAATGAAAACGTAAACAGTTCAACTACTTAACTAAATATGTAATCTAAGCATAATATTATGTATAAGTGGATGATTGATATTGACTTGATAACCGACAGTGCACAGGTGTACTACAGGTATTTCTTTTGTTGTGTCTCTGTTCAATTCTTTGCTATAATTACAGCTAGATAGCGTATAGGGTAAAGGTGCCTGTTATGTGAACGATTTTGTTAAGAATTTCATTTTTAATAATCGAAAAACAGTCTCCCGGTATGATAGCCCACCGTATACAAAACCTATGTATAAGATACATGAACGATTTTTTGTGAGTAAGTTGTATACTACCCTACCCCTAAAGGGAGCGTCGTTTAGAATTGCCCGCATGATAAAAATGTGACGTCACTTCCGGTTATGGTTTTGTTATGTTATCAAATACATTGTTGATATTTACACCAAAATGAAGGTTTTGAAGTGCAAAATAAAAATATCGAGGGCTGCCAGGCCTTAGTAATTCGCAACACTGAGGCTGCTTCATTGAAAGTTTTTTTTTTTTATCAGGCCTCAGAAAACATACAATACCTCAATATTTTTATTTTGCACCTCGCAACCTTCATTTTGGGATAAATATCATCAATATATTCGATGATATAATAAAACAAAAACTAGTCAATCAACAACAAAAACTAGTTTTTCTCGGATTATTAACCTTTTCAACTCGGCCGTCTAACATTTTCATCAAATTTTGTAAAAATAAGAATCATCTTCCAGTTCTTTTAGGGACGTCAAAACAAATTTCTGTCACAGTCTCAGGCACAAGTGTTACCATGACAGTGGTCGTAATACTCGAAATACAGTTAAAAATTCTTCATTATGTATTGTTATAACAAATATAGGTTATTGGACAATTAAAATCTACTTGCAAGTAGTGATGTCGGATAATTAATCGATTAGTCGGTTTAGTCGACTAATTTTGTTTACGTTTAGTCATATTTTAGTCGACTATTTTACCTTCGATTAAATGATTAAAACGATTAATTTTTTTAAATGACTAAAAAAACGACTAATTTAACAATTTTTCTGTACTATTTATTGGACTTCAAAAAATGGAAACTAAAAAATTATCCATCTGTATGATTTTTCACTTTTATGTGATTAATATATTGTGATAATTCGTATCTTTCTTTTTCGTAAAAGAAAAATATTAAAAGTCCATAATTAAATTCAAAAGAAAACCTCGTTTTTGAAAGAGTTACATAGGTTACCTTACCATGAATTCGACTAAAAATTTAGTCGATTAGTCGATTACTCTGTACTCGATATTTTCGACTAATGACTAATATTATCTGAAAAAAACAATTTTAATTGATTAATCGATTAACTGTTTTTCGGCCCGACATCACTACTTGCAAGTAGTAATATTATGTATTTAAACAAAGGTTACAGATGCCTTAGATTACACTGATAGAGATGATTGGAAGTAAATTGTAGACTTTTAGATTACGAAATTTGTATAATTGACTGTAAAATTTTTTGGAAGCAAATCACCCTTGGTTTCTTTTCACAATTGAGTAATATTTGAGTAACACTATCGATAAATTATCGATAGACATTTTCAAAAATGGTGATTGAAATTTTTAATTATAAAATTAAGTTTTGATTATAAAATTGGTATTATTTTTGTCTTTTGGGTCGCTGGTAATTGGGAGAAAATCGCGAAAATTGTTTTCAATAATTCGTTTATACATGGGTCACTTTAGCCATGTCTACCCTATAAAAACTAGAAGATATAATAATAACTTATAACTCAGCAAAACTATGTAAAGTTATAAAGTTATAAAACCGGTAGAGTCATAAAAATTGAAAACTATGAGTTTTTCCGGTTGCTTTCGTTACCAAGAAATTACCCCAAATAATATAATTGTAAGTAATTGAAGAGGTGGATTCCAAAAGGCGTTAAGTCATTTTTTGTCTAATGTGAGATTTTAATTGATGCAGAATGTTCAAGTCCAGCTCTACACGATTTTCGTAGTGCCACCCTTCAAAATGAGCTTAGTCTACTGTAAAATGAATGATGAAAAATGGAATGTTTTCCAAAAAAGCGCTAAGTCAGTGACAGTTTTATTTCAAAACGCTCTAAGTCAAATTTACTCGTAAACCATTTGCGTTTTTTTCCAATAATAGCTGGTATTTTTTTCCAAATTTGCTTGTAAACAGATTTTCTATTATGTCAAACACATGAAATAGCTAATAATGCACGGTTTAAAATGTTTCTTGAATAAAATATATCTGTATTTAAACAAACTAGGTTTATTTTAATCAACTCAACCCAACTTTTTAAAGGTTTTATTTTTCAATATAATCTATTGAAAATTATATGTATAAATAAAAACAAATAAATAACATCAATAATAATTATTATCTAAGAACTTGAAAATAATTTAAACAGATTACTACATTTGCCTACCTAGATAGTTTTTTACATTTTCTGAAAAATTGCAAAAAGTGACTTAGCGCGTTTTGGAATCCACCTTTTTAATTATAATAGTATATAGACAAGAAATATATCTACTTGTTGGAGGAAAGATTTTAAATTAATTTTTTTTTTTGGTTTCGTTTTTTGGTTCCATAATTAATAAAAAAAAATTGTAATTAGTTTTTTTTCTAGAATTGAGCAAATAATGGAAAATACATAATTTAACGTGCCCAATCTTATACAAGTTAATCAAAATAAATGATAATGCACCTTTTCAATGTTTGGCCAAAACTTTGTGAGCTTTAAAGAGAGGGTGTCATAAAATTGAATATCTTTCGGGTTTTAGGGACTTCCGCAAACCAATGAACACGTATTATATTATACTACTAGGCAAAGTGTAAAGCTAGTTTGTAGGCATCTTTCTTGAAGCAGGTAACAGGGTGAGACGGGTGAAATTTAAGGAATATAATATAATGTCAATTTTTGAGCAAATGCGACTATAATTTTATTATTGCAGGACATAATTTGTATACGTACGTGTTTTAAAAATAAAGCGAATACCACTTTCTTTTTAGCGAATTTTCAGAATGGAATTCAGCTATTATAGGCACTGTTATAACGCGACCTGAGCCCGGGACCATGGCAGAAATTTGTTTTGAGGTCCCTAGTAACCGAAAATAATATTCGCTAATATATATATATATATATATATATATATATATATATATATATATATATATATATATATATATATATATATATATATATATATATATATATATATATATATATATATATATATATATATATATGTATCCGCACGATAACTCTCGAACGAAAGGTCCTATTTTTACGAAATTTGGTGAAAATATTCGAAGTCCCAAATCGTTGGACGAGTTCGTTAACCAGGCACGTCCGATGCTCAGAACATAGTTTTTTTGGCAATTTTCGTGAAAAAAAATACTTTTTTGCCAAAATTACCCTTTATTCAAAAATTTTTGAGACATTTTTTTACACCATTGAAACGAGGAGAAAAAATCACACAAAAAAGGTCTTTAAACTATTATTCTATGTCAATTAGTTTCCGAGAAAAACTAATTTTTTTAAAACGAAATTCGCTATGTTATGCAAAATGCTGCGACAGGGGTATTTTCAAAATTTTGCAGTTTCTTCTCAAAAAAGTAAAATTTTGTTATCAATATTATATTTTGACAATAATTATTTGAATTGATTACTATATTACAGAATACTATTAGGTCGGAACTTGGTCGTATCTGGCTGCCTCGCTTATACATTTATATAATTAGTCTATATACATAATATATAATATGTTCATTGGTCTATTGGACTTGAAAACAAATTTTCCGAGCTCATATCTCATTATGACACCTGTTGTAATAGTTTAATTTTTTCTACGGGAAATTCGTTTAAAATTCGTTAAACGATAGGAAAATCCGAGTACATTCATCAAATTGGAGATTCATATTTAGGAGCCATCCATTAAATACATCACGCACGCCTCTCTCCTTTTGTCACACTGCATCACATTATTTTCAACCCTCTATCAAAATCACAATACTTGTATTTTCAAAAAATTCAAATAAAAAAAAATTCCACAGCATGACGTCACAGTAAAATCGCGAAAATCGCGTCAGTTCAAATGAATTAACAACTTTTTCTAGTTTTGAGGTTATTTCCATTTATTCTATTATTATACAAAACATAAATTATTTCCAATTAGATACTTAAATTAACATAATATCGAAACAGTTTTGTATAAAATAGTATGAATTTTATATTACATTAAATAAAATATGTATATTATGTATAGTCAGCCACAAGACGGTAAATTTCAGTTGGTTTGAAATTTTCTGTTATAACGGCTTTAACGTAATTGTTCCGAGATAGATACAAAAGTATATCTCAGCGGAAAAATTTTCTTTTATCAAAAATTAAATAGTGTATTAATATTCTTCAGTTATTATTATATTTGTATACCACTTGTTTTTTATGTCATCGAAGGATGACATATTAATATCGTTGTGTGATCATAGTGGGGGAAACATTATTATAGAGTTGTATATCCATATTGAATAATTATTGAGTTGTACATCCATATTGAATAAACGCAAGAGGGCTGTAGAGTTAACAACTATAGAGTTAACAAAAAATCATAAATTAACACTTTCACTGAGGTGGCATTACTTAGTGCGTGTAAAAAACACGCACTTAACGAATTTTTTGAATTTCCGCGCGCTTATGTTGCAGCAATATAAAAGCATTGTTGAAAAAGCGATGTAAAAACGTTGTAAAATGATGTTTTTAAATTATATTTCAAAAGCGGCGTAGTGAATATTTTTATTTGTTATTATTATTAAATATGGTTTGTAACTTTGTATTTTATAACATTAAATTTTTATCAAATTCCTTTGATACGTATTCATTTTATTCAAAAAAAAAGAAGTCTTCCATAAGAGCCCGTGTTAAAATTACAAAACTTTGAAATCGTCTTTCTCAAAATTAGGGTATTAGTCAATTTTACTGGTACTGAATTAAATAAATACAGTGAAACCTGCCAAGTTGGACACCTTTGTATACTGGACACCTGCTCAAGTTGGACACTTTTCAATTGGCCTGGCGAAATTACATTGTTTTAAATGCATATTAATACTTATAAGTTGGACACCTCTATATGTTGGAAACCTGTCTAATTTGGACAGTTTTTTAAAATGATTTTTGATATTTTCACCTGTTTACGTTGGACATTCATGTATTTTACACGTGACCGAAACACGTGTTAGTCACGATTTTGGATGCAATTCGATGGATCAGCGAAGCATGGCAAGCTGTATCTACGGAAACAATTGTTAAGTGTTTTAGACGAGCTGGTTTTAGTATTCCAAAAGCAAATGAAGGGGATCATAATGAAGACCCTGATTAGGAACTTCGCGAAGCAATTAAATTATTACCTCCAGAGTTTCAAAATCAGTTACAGACTGCTGAAGAAATGATCACCGCCGATGCCTACTTGGAGGTACACGATCATGTCTTCAATACACATCAAGACGTTCTTCAACATGTTTTACAACTAGACGAGGAACAAGAAATCGAAGAATCTAGTGACGAGTGCGAGAAAGTAGCGGAGAAACCAACAACCCCTGAAGAAGCTTTGAACGGTATAAATACCGCCATTAAGTATTTAACTGAAAATCCATGCGAACTATTAGAAGATTTATTCAAAATTCAAAGCAAATTAGAAAGCAAAATTTTCCTAAAAATTGTATCCAAACAAACTAATATAAGTGATTTTTTTACGAAAGATAATGTTTAAATATCTATAATATGTATGTATTACGATTGTTATTCGATAGTTTATTTCAATAAATATTGATACGTAGATGTGTGTATATGTATTACTTTAAAAATAATTAATTTTGCATTATATTCTAAATTAGTGCTAACCTTAAAATTACTAAGCGTAGATGATTTTGGTATTTTGCATATGTTGGACATCTGTTTATGTTGGACAGTTTTTGATTGCACCGCGGGTGTCCAACTTAAACAGGTTCTACTGTATCTAGAGAAGTTTCGTTAAAATCCTTTGAAAAAATCGTTTTACCGACCGACTACCTTAACGATTTATGTCGAAACGCTCAACTGCAGGCGACATATTTTGATAATAACTAATATGCTTTATATGGAGCTGTTGACGCCATACAACGTTCGTTAGCATCCATGATCGTCAACGAGTTAATAAATGAATTGAATGCCGCATTGTTTTTTTTTTTTTGTCAAAAAGGTCAATTTTTTTTGACATGACTAGAATTGCGTCTGTAAATACGTATATATTTTCAATATAACTTTTTTTTTGTTATTTAAAAAAAAAAAAATAAATTACCATTTTTAATTTTATAAATTTTTAATTACCTAGCAAGTTTTTTCGTAAAATTTTATTAAAACTTTTTTTTGAAATTACTAGAAGGACGACAATTTGATTCAGTGAAGTATTTTCTGGACTTTCTTTGATTTAAAGAAAAAAAGAAGCCAAACCTACCTAGCAAGTTTTTATTCTTTGAACATAGAAATCGTTTTGAGAGTGTAGTTACTTATTTTTAATTCTGCTTATTTTATAGCTGAATTTGTAGAAGTTTGAAAAATTGAAGGGAAAGCTCAAAGTGCAAAAATTGTTTATGTTCGTGACAGATACATATGTTTTTGATTTTCATTAGTATTTTCCTTATTGGTTAGAAGTTATAATTAAGTAATTAACTAGAGAAAAACGCTTTAAGGTATAGTCAGTTCACTAGAATATTCTGAAGATTATTGGATGATTTTTGTACACAAAAGTTAAAATTTGAATACACTGTCAATGGAGGGAGGATGGCACATAACTTCCTCGTACTCGTAAAAGACTTTTATCCCATCTTTAAAGTGAGTTTATGCTTAAACTGTAGTCTGTATCTTATCTTAAATTTCGTATAATATGGTAAAGTTGGCTGGTTTACGGTATATTATCTACTAGCCGTATCCGTGACGTTGTTCACGCGAAACGTTGAGTAGTTTCTTTTTCAAATTTGTAGTTTCTTGCAACACAAAATGCATTAAATTGTCTCCAGATTGACAATTGTGTATTTATTGTATTTTTCGGTACACAATTAGCAACATTTTTTTTTTTTTATTTAAAATTCAGAAAAATTTCCAAACTACAAAATTTATTTACAATTTTTGTTACTATAGTTATGAAATTTTTTATGAAATATGTAAATTGGCGTAATGTGTGTAGATGCTCAAAATAGTTTTTCCATTTTCCCGTGGGAATGAGACATTTTCCCGGAATAAAAAGTATCTTAGATGTTGACCCAGGTAATAAGTTATCATCACACCAAATTTCATTAAAATTCGTCCAGTAGTTTTTACGTCATGCGTGAACAGACAGACAGAGACAGATTTACAGTTTTATTATAGGGTAAAAGCCCCCTTTGTGGAACGGTATCTAATTATGAACATTTACATATTAATGAAGTTATTTCTGAAAGAAACGTCTGATAGCAAAAATTATTATTAATAGAATGATTGTTTTTCAATTTAAATCCACCTCGCATTTAAAGTTTCCTTACTTAATTAAAGAAATAAATATGTAAATGTCAAAACTGTTCCAGTATTAGATACCGTTCCACAAAGGGGGCTTTTACCCTATGTACAGATTAAAAAAAAATTTTTATTGGAAAAATTTTCTTATATTACTTTATTAAGTACGTGTTAATTTTATAATTGTTAATGCATGTAAATAGTCATAAAAAAAGGTGCAATAATATGCAATTCCGTATATTATAAAACTGTAAGTAGGTATACCACAAATGACACGGCCATGATTTTTTTAATTTATAATTGTGTTTTGTGCTCTAAAAAAATAACATTAATTTGATACTAAATATCAAATGTAAATCTATGCAATTAAATGGTGACAGAATCCTCAGCGTCAGTAAGAAATACATTTATTGAAACGACTTGCGCGCCACTTATTATAAGAAATGGTTGTTGTATTAATTCAAAGACCTTTGTGGGCATGCGTACAACAACTAACTAAAGTTTCATTATAAACGAATGAATGGGATAAGAACACATACAGGACAAACAAAGGAACTGCTGTGGCAGACATAATATTTTCTTATAGTATTTTAACATTTTTACATTTTTTTCTTCCGGGGTAGAAAGTAGTCTGTGTCCTTTCTCGCCCTCTCTGTAAACAATATGCAAAGTTTGAAATCAGTCATCCTTTTTTTTAATAGTCAGTTGTTATTTCATTGTTTCGTTTTAAATACAATTTCCCTCAGGAATGAGATATTTTATCGGGATAAAAAATAACCAATGTTTATCGCTGTATATCATCATCTTTGTCTATCTGTTTCATTTAAAATATATTTTTCCACAAGAATGAAATTTCCCACGGGAAATTTCCCGGGGTATAATGTAGTTTGCGTCCTTTCTCATCCCTTCTGTTAGCAATATACAAAGTTTGAAATCATTTATCCGTTTTTTAATACTCAGCTGTTGTAATTTAATGCATTTTCCCTCGGGAATGAAATATTTTCCCGAGATAAAAAGTAGCCTATAACCGTCTCTGGTCTGCAAGCAACGTCTGTGCAAAGCTTCAAGTTGATTGGTTAAGCTGTTGAGGCGTAAAAGCCAGTCAAACAAACAAACAAACTCACTTTCCCATTTATAATATTAGTTAGGATGTTATAAATTAAATTAACGTAAAAGCTGCCATTATGGAACGGTATCTAATACTGGAACAGTTTTGACATTTACATATTAATGAAGTTATTTCTGAAAGAAACGTCTGATAACAAAAATTATTATTAATAGAATGATTGTTTTTCAATTTAAATTCACCTCGCATTTAATGTTTCCTTACTTAATTAAAGAATTAAATATGTAAATGTCAAAACTGTTCCAGTATTAGATACCGTTCCATAATGGGGGCTTTTACGTTACATATGCATTAAATAATACCTAGACTAACTAACAAGTAAAGGGCCCGAGGCCGGACCTACCGATTTTAATGAAACTTAGATATGTTGTAGAACACTAAAAAATAAGCGATACGTATTTTTTTTTATCGGCGGAAAAACGGTTTGAAGGGGTGAAATCGCCCTCCAAAAATTGGGGTAAAAATTTAATTTTTTAAATATCTCGAAAACGGTAAGAGATAGAGCAAAAGTGTAAATTGGCAGTATTGCTCTTTTTTAAAGAGCTATCTATTGGTATGCAATTCGTTCAAATTGTGTCAATAGGGGTGGCTGGAGGTTAAAATTTAGGGGTTAATTTTGCAAAAAGGGGCTGAAAATTAAACATTATAAAAATTCTGTTTACAAATTTGAAATCTACGTCAGAAAATCTAATTACCTGTTTTTGCTCAATGTCCTAATATTAAGTCCAGGGGTAGTTAACTAGGGGGTGACTGTGTCGAATAGTCGGACTACTTGGGTAGTTCAAGAAGTTTTTCTTCATGGAAAATAGTTTAAGACATTTAGAATAACGTAGAAATGAAATTTTCGATTTCAAAATTCAGTTTGAGCAACACTGGAGAGGGGGAGAGTCACCCTCTTAAATTACATACTAGTTAATATACACTCATTTTTAATATTAACACACTGACAGTGGGTAATAATCTCACAATAAGTGGTTCTGAAGTTGGATTGTCGTATGTAAGGTTTTTATAAGGTTGGATGGATCTTATAGTTTTCGTTATCGAAAATTATCGATACCGAAAATAATGATATTTTCAAAATAAATGGAAACCTAATAAAAACCTCACATACGATAGTCCAACTTCAGAACCACTTATTGTGACATTATTACCCACTGTCAGTGTGTTAATATTAGAAATGAGTGTATATTAACTAGTATGTAATTTAAGAGGGTGACTCTCCCCCTCGCCAGTGTTGCTCAAACTGCATTTTGAAATCGAAAATTTCATTTCTACGTTATTCTAAATGTCTCGTCACATGATGAAAAGGCCTGGTGAGACTGCTTTGTAAATAAACGGTCAAAGAAAATCGTCTAATTATATGTAGTTACGTGCGTAAATAATTAATATAAAAATGATAGGCAGGTAAATAAAACTGATATTTGATGTTTGTAAGTTCAAGGTCCCATTCTTGTAAATAAATTTACAATAAAACAATACGATTTATTTTTTCGTTTTTTGTTTATTAATTAAGTATGATTTACAAAAATCAGAATTTTATATACAATATATGTAATACGATTAACCTTTGCCACTTTGATGAAAGTCACCAATTTTTTTTTTTTAGAATGTATTTTTTATTGGCAAGTGTCAATGTCACGAAAGTGTGCCCCGTCGATTTTTATTTCGGCGGCGGGGCAAGAAAAAATTTTTAAAAAAAGCAAGCCCACAAGTAAAAAATGTGAATAAATTATACTATATAATCGTGATGTCTTTTCGTAATCGTAAACTTTTGATTGTAAATATTTCGTAAATGTATTTTTTATTACGTTCTACTACGTATTGAAGAATAAACAAAATCGGCGAAGTACACCTTTGTGATATTCCTTGTAAGCTTAATATATTTACATAATTTTGCATGCATAAATTTTGCGAAAAACAGAGTAAAATTTTTGATTCGCTGATATGTCGGTCAGGTATAAGTGACAATACCAAAAAAATAAAAATTAAATGACCGTGGACTAATTGTAAAAATTTATAATTAATGCACCGAAAATAAACAAAAGTAGTACGATCATTTTCCAATAAAATGGAATATTTTTGTATCAGAGAGAATTGAAAATTAAAACAGGACGCTCCTACTATCGCTGTTCATAAAATATATAATTTTATCATTAAAAGGAAAGTTATCGTTATTATGCTTATTATTTGTGAAGATTGAAGTGGCGGTATTGTGAGGGCCGAGCATTATATTTTTGTGGTTTTGAAGAGTAAAAGTGAGAATATTTTTGTTAAAATATATTTATTTCCTGCCAGTCTCATAATCGGCAATATGTATTCAGAACTGTATTGAAAATTGAGATTTACATAATAAATGCCGTAAGACGTAAGGTGTGTCTACATCTAGTGACCCTGAATGAAACTTTTTGCAGTATTCTAATTTAGCCATTCATATTTTGTAGGTATTTTTGAAAATTATTATATATAAGTTTCCTAAGTTGTACATTACAACTTAGTTTCTTAAGTTATATAAGTTGTTGAAGTACAAAATTCATTTTGATTCTTTTTAACTTGTGATAAAAAAAAATTAAAAACGAATATTGTATATTTAGCAAATTTTAGTGATATAAGTGGTTAAATTAGACAACTACACAAAGTTAGATTCAGAGTCACCAGATGGCGACACCATTTACATCTTACGGCATTTTGTTATAATTATGAAGCTTCTATTATTTGTTATAATATAAATTATTAAATTTAAACTATTGAAAAATTTTCTTTTGTACCTGATAAGCCGCTTACTTGTGACAGAAGATATAAATCGTGAATTTCACATTTTTGGATAATTTTTTTGGTGTACAATGTGCGCGAATAATATATGGAACTGGATATGCAAATGTTATTCAAAGATGAAATGTAGATTGCCTAATATATCAAAACACCGTGAGCAGCGGGGCCCCATCACGGAAGTCGAATTATTCCTTTCATCTTCGGTATTGAATGTCTACAAGCGAAATGTAATTGAAAGTCTACAAGCGATTTGTCATTTTGGTGGTTTCAAAACTAATGATGAGTGTCGGTTGATCGGAGCTTTAAAAAAAGTTTCTAGGTTTCCTTAGAGGGTCTCTAGACGTATTAAAAAATACCCCTTTTATTTTTTAGTTTTTTTTTTTTAAATTATTTTGTATCTTAACAATAGTTTTCAATTCAATATGCTCAAACTGCAGCTTCATTAAATAAAATAAAAAAAAAATAATAATAAAACAATAAATTAAATAAATTTATTTAAAAAAAAAATTATTATATTTTGTACAATCTACAATCTTCCTCCATCCCACAAAATGCATTCAAGTTCCATAAAAAATTTCAACTAATCCAATTTGTTTTATATAAATTTTACTAATTATTTATTTAAATATTGTGTCACTGAATAAAATTAATAATAATTTGTATGTTGAAGACAGCAGAGTGAGGCATAAAATATAATGAGCAATATTTAAAAATATATTTTTCCTTTGCGCCTTGGGTATGGTTTCCAACGGATCATTCAGTAAGTACACGCGAATACCTCGCATGTAAATGTAAAAGTACACGTCCCAACGCATTTCACTTAAATCAAAATTGAAATGTACACGATCCACATCGCACATTTTCTTCAGTAAATTTTGTGTGTTTGTGTCGCGAATAATCCGTTGATTTTTATTTAAATATTCCATAGATTTGACAGTTTTATGGATTTGCTTGTATGTTGATAATAACCTAAAAGAAAATAATTCAATTTATAAGGATTTTGTGGTTATAACAACGAAATTCTAACAGTATAAATTAGTGATATCGAGTCGAGGAGCAGTTAGTCGATTAATCGACTACTATTGTTTTTCAAATTACAGTCATCAGTCGAAAATACCGAGCGTAGAATAAAATCGACTAATCGGCAAAATTTTTAGTCGAAACCATGAATAGGATAGCCTATAGTGATGCCGGATAATTAATCGATTAATCGATTTAGTTGACTAATTTTGTTTACATTTGGTCATTTTTTAGTCAACTATTTTACCTCCGACTAAATGACTAGATATAATGATTAATTTTTTTTAAGTGACTAAAAACGACTAATTTACAAATTTTTTTGTATTATTTATTGGACTTGAAAAAATGAAAACTAAAAAATTATCTATTTGTATAATTATTTACTTTTATACGATTGACATATTCTTGTGATACGTCATATGTTTCTTTTTATTAAAGAAGTGTGGTATTAAAAAGTATATTAAAAGTCAATAAATAAATTTAAAAGGAAACCTTATTCATGAATTTCCGACTAATAACTAATTTAATTACATAAAAGTGAAAAATCATACAAATAAATAATTTTTTTAGTTTTCATTTTTTGAAATTCAATAAATAATACCGAAAAATTGTTAAATTAGTAGTTTTTAATTTAAAAAAAATCATTTTTTGTCATTTAATCGAAGGTTAAATAATCGACTAAAAAATGACTAAATGTAAACAAAATTAGTCGACTAAACCGAAATTTTATATGGTTTGAAATTTTTTGAACTGTATTGTCATATTTTTTATTTTTATTTTTTTTTTTAAAGTCAATTTTTTAATACGATCACTAAAATTGCGTAAATTGCCTAAAAGTGATCAAATGTGGGTAGATCACTTAACACGATGACACGAAAACTACGGATTCCTAAAAAATTAAGTGAAATTATTTATAAGGAAAGGTTGTATAGTCTTAAAGCTTTTCATGCTTTAGTTAAAATTTTTTTTTTATTAGCAAATAATAATTTTATGGCACCCACTGTCCACTCAAATGGTAAATTATTGATCGTATTTAAACGGTGGTCTGACAGTATTTAAGCTTCGGTCAAACCAAAGCGATCTCTTTACGCACTGGTTGGTTGTTATAAAATTTGATTGCACTATTTGATCCATACTCAAACATTCAAGTAGATCTTGGCTTTGGACAAAAAAATTTAATACATGTTTTAGTCAATTTGTGACGTTTTCCTCTTATGTCGAATAGGTAGGGTAGCTTCGCTAATTTTCGTCCAATTAGTGGAATTGATAGCTTTGCGACATAAAAAGAATATTATGTTCAATTGATCTAATGCTAATGAATTATATTGCTATTTATTGCTTATATAGTTTATTTTAAGATGACATAAAATGATAACTAATTACGTTCATTGTATTTTTATTTTTTTTTTATATAAAAAAATAATAATGATAAATACACGGATTTCGCTAGTTTTCGTCCAAAAAAGTTAATTGTCGTCCACATGTAGGCTAGTTTTCGACCACCATTTAGGTTAAGAATTGTTATAAAAAAATTAATTTTAATAAAAAGCAAATGCTTATATGTATTTAGGACCTCTTATCTTCCTTCTTAAACATTTTTATTTTATTTTATTTTATAATTTTTTTGATTCTAAGGACGTTATCTAAAAGTTTGAAAATATTATTCGCACAGAAAAATAAATGAACGAAAACTAAAAAGTACAATTTAATGCAGTTTTCAGTTTTTGTCCATATAATTTAAACTTTTGTAATTCATTCAACGCAAATAATTGAGTGAACGAAAATTAAAACGTTAATCAAGCAGCCAGTAGTAATTGTCTAAAACAAAGCTTTTCACTCTTTCAAAATATTTAGCTAGATTGTGAAATAAAATAAATTTCATTTGTTTGTTTCAGTTTTCGTTCAAGTGGTCAAAAACTGAATTTTTTAAGGAATTGGTTTTTTAATATCTGTCCACCAAATTTTTACAAGTTAATTTAAATTTATACAAAATTTTCACTTCTAATTACGTTCAATGTGTCTTAAATATTAGTATAAAAACAAAAAATAACACTTAATCATGCCATAACAGTATTAAAACTAACCGTGAAACGTCGTCATATCACTATTTTTTTTTTGTATATTCACATACTATCCGCGCAACACGAAAACAAGTGACTGATTAATAATTTTTTTTTTAAATACGCAACTCTATCAAGTAAGTATTTATTATCGGTGTTGTCACTGTTTATGTATCAGGCTTGTAACAAATTCAAACATGCTCGGTTATCTGTTTTTATATTACTTACTATTTTATGCTATTGTACAGTAAAATGGACGAATACTGGACCTGGACGGCAAACTAGCGAAACTACCCTATATAATATAATTACTTTATGGTTTTATAATTTCACAGGCAATGGTATGATCGCCCGAAATTGTTTGATTGACCCTTAATCATTATTATGTAACAATACGTACTGTGGTTTACTTCCTGTTAGAAACATAAACACATCCGTCATAAAAGCTGGTAAATAATGAAATGCAAATAAATAGAAGAAGAGTATATATTTTTTTGATGTAATTAAACAGAATCGTTTCCAAATCTGTTTTAAACTGGGTATTTCAGAACTTGCAGTTTGTGCCCGACGTATAAATTGACCTAAAAATTAAATAAAGAAAATAATTGTTTAAATATGAAACGATCAAAATCAATATTCTATTAATATCTTGCAGCTATAAAAACTGGTTTTTTATTTTGATAAAATTATTATTTAAACTGTTTACTTGTGTTAGTAATTACATAATTATTATTTAAAATTGTAATATTAAAAACAATAGTTACTTACTAGCTGTAAGCGGATTACATGTTGAAGATACAAAATTATATACTTGAATTGGTTGATTTTGTACTAAAACTTCATGATTTTCTGTAGTTTTCCTGGAAAATTTTATTTAAATTAATTCTTTTTTTTTTTAAAATAAATAAATAAATTAAAGTAAAAAAAATGTTTTTTAAGGAAAAACTTTTATTTAAAAATGGGTTAAGAAAAATAAAACAACTTTTGAGTGAAGTTTGAAGCAATACGCAACATAATTTATAAAAACTTAAGGCGTTACCATTAATTAAGTATTTCTGTTTTGGATATAACTGTAGCTATTTTACTTTTCAGTAGTTACCAAACTTAATTAAACGCCTCAAGCTTTTATAAATTATGCTGCATATTGCTTCAAACTTCACTCAAAAGTTGTTTTATTTTTCTTAAACCATTTTTAAATAAAAGCTTTTTCTTAAAAAACATTTTTTTTTTACTTTAATTTATTTTCTACTTTTTAGTCTGATTACAATTAATTTTAAAAAAAAATTAAAGAAGTAATTTTTTTTGCCTATATTTTAATCGGTTAATTTACCCTAATCAGACATAACTATGGAAACAAAAAATTGCAATGTAAAATCAATGGACAATATCTGACAATTCGAAATGTCAAAAAGTTGCACAGGACTAAAAATCAACAATTTTGGTTTGGGGCGAATTAGGGAAAAACTAATTATACAATATTGCATTGTCATCAAGGTGAGACACGTATGCAAAATTTGAAACCTCTAGCTCAATTAGAACCTGTCTAAATTTTGATTCCAAGATTTGATCTAAACCAACATACTAACATAGTAAGTTAAATAAAAGCTTTTAAAAATAGTAATAATGTACTTTTTTCTTTTATTTTTTGAAATTTTTGATGTAGAATATGTCTATAGTTTCAAAACTTGAATATCATGCTGAATTTGTGAGTGTAAATCACCAAACAGATCGGTACGGTTTACCGTAAGATGACCACAATTTGAGCGATTGCGGTCATACTGGACATTCACATCAATCCGATCAAATCGTAAAACTGTTTAGATAAAAATGCGACATAAACGAAAAACGATGGTATTGGAGTGTTTAGACGTGACATACACAACAACGTTAAAATTATACCGAAGGCCTATAAATCTATGTATAAGTCAATATTATAATACTTACCGCGTTTGCGCAACATCCCACGCCGCTGAAAGTATTAAATTTGCCACATAATCCGCGGGCAATATTTCTAGGTAGTTTTCGTTATTAGCATAAAATGCGTGTAACATGCCCATTTCAACAGCGTAGAGTATACCTGTGGGTCCGTCCATGTTGTTAATCCATCCGGCAACGGGTTCAATCAGTGTAGCAACGGCTGTCAAGTCATAATTACAACCATTTTAAATTTTGCGCTTATCAAAAAAATTTTTTTTTTTATTTTCTTACATATTGCTGGTCGAACGACTGCTATGGGTAACTCCTCATCGCAATCTCGTACTAAGCCTTCGGCCACGGCTTTTGTATAAAAATAAATATTTGGCGATTTACCTAATAAACTGAAATGAAGCTGACACATTTTTAATTTTCATGAAAAATTACGATAAATGCTCGGTAATTTTCCTTTAAAATTTGAAACAAAGTTCGAATTCATTTTTAGGAAAGAAAAAATCTCGGAATTTACTGTTGCTCCAAAAAATCTGTTACAGGTACTAGCACATTCATCTAGGTTGTATCGATAACTTTCGAAACAAACAAATTTTCGAAAATTCAAAAATTAAGGTTGATAAAATGGTTTTTAATAAATGAGATTTTGCATTGAGGTATATTTCAGTATTAGAAAACATCTTCCAAAAACTCAAGTCCAAATTATTAAGGGAAATGCCGGAAAACGCACAACGCACTGTTGAATATCGTTAGTTGAGGTTCTGTTAACCACTTATCATTTTTAAGCCTCGTTTGCAAAATATGGGATTTCAAAGCTTATAATTATGTTTTCTACTATAACAGTTATGGTCGAATTAAATTGAAACTCTTATCCGTATCTAAATCGTAAAAAAATTTATTGAAAATATATTTTATTTTGAAAAATGTGAAAAAGTCAAGCCACTGAGGGGTAGAGATGATCGATATATCGATAACTGTTATTTTGTAACTAGTATAGAAAGATAACAGTTATCGTCAATAACTGGAATACCCAGTAACTGGTTACTTAAATAACTCCTTTGGAAATATCGATAACATAGGGCAATATTAAAATATTCGAAAGCAAGGATCACAGTAATTTATTTTAACCATCTACGGAGAATTTCAAAATAATAACGCCCCAGGCAAATTACACATTTTCTATTGTAGCACATTTAAAAAACCCTTAAAAATGAATGTCTATTGTAGTTATTTATTTGTATTTGTAATTTTGTATCCATAAAATTGTTAAAATTGTAAAGCCTAAATCCTTGTATAGACAAGTATTTGAACAGATATTGCAGATTATTTAGTATTCGTCAGTATTATAGAGCTGTGCATATTTCACTAACAGAACCGTTTATACGTATATCGAATATCTTACAATATGTTAAAATATCCAAATACCATACCAGTTATTATAATAACTGTTATAAATAACACTTATTTTTCAGTAACTGTTATTGCAATAACAGTTACTAGAAAATAACCGTTTGGCTCATCTCTACTGAGGAGTCATAATTTAATGCGTACCAAACACGCACTTGTTGATTTTTTAAAATTTTTCTTTTTATTCGTAACTATCTGTTCCTAAGTAATGTGAAACAATTTTCATAATGGAAAATTACCGAGAATCACCGATTTTCCTCAAATATAAAATATGAAATAAACATTTTTACTGACCTTGAAGTAATTAATTCTAATTTGTCATCATCTAAGGAGGAAACCAACGCTAGAAGTTTATCGGGCAGTAATGGAGGATCATACAATTTTTCATCAATTTCCCGTGTATTATAGGCCGCATAAATTGTTGAAACGTATAAAAATGCCTATACAGAAGAGGGAATATCCAAAATATTAATAAAAAATTTCTTTACTGCCGAAAATTTTCTCGCTATTTTCACCTTTAATTCACGCATACGCATTGCAATACTTATTAAATCACGTAACGCTCTCACGTTCACGTGCGTGACCACCCGTAATTTCTCTTTAACATTTTTAACGGTGGCACAGTGAAAGATGAAATTTGTCTCTCGAATAATTCGATTAAGATCGTCCTTTGCTAAACCTAAATCGGCTAAACTACAATCACCGCATACGGCTATCACTTTTTCACGATAATTGCGTACTTTTTGTTTCATTGTTTGGAAAATCTAGAAAAAAAATTTCATAAATGTTATGTTTTGTTGTATTTTATGCAATAATAGAAGAAAGACAGTGGCGAAAGTGTAATATATTTTTTGATGGTATGAATTAATTATAGAGGTGAATTATATTTTTCCCACGTTCCAATTTTTCGTAGGTCGTTATGAATATGAATAGAAATAAATCAAATTAAAAAATTAAATACTTCTTTTGTACAGCTACCTACTATACTTTTTACAATTCTGAATTATAATGTTACTTTAATGACAAACCATAGAGCACATAATATATAATATACGTCATCTATTTAATAGAAATAGTGCGAATTATCGCATAGACAAGAGCCCGGTTAAACTGTCTATTTTGAAATATTTAAGGGGGTATTCTAGTCTAGGAATTCGAAAAAATCGATTTTTTTTCATATTTTCAAAGTTCAGACCTTTTAAGTATAAGCCTCTAAAAGGATTTACGGAAATTCGAATTATTTTCGGAGTTATGCGGTTATTTTTTTCCAGTGTACTGTGCATCTTTTCAGTGTTAAATTCAAATTTTTAATATAAATTATTCGAAACTACTTTTTTCGATACGGTTGACATGATATGTCAAGTTCTAAGGAACCGATTTACTTGAAATTTGATACAGACCTTCTTAATACTATCAAAATTGGCCCGACGTAGGAGTTTCTTGATTTTTTTTTTTACTATATTAAAAAATTTAAAAAAGGAGGCGAAAAATTTTTTTTTTTAAATGGACGTCATTTTGTGAAAATAATTAATTTTTCAAATCGGCTACGTCCATCTAATAAATTCTACATTGAGAGAAATTTTTAAAGGCAATTCTTAGAGAAATGTTTAAAGCCAATTCTTTAACTCTAAATAGATTTATTGTAACCAGGAATCATTTCCACTATTAATTGGAATAACACTAGGTCGTGTAATATGAAATGTCGTTTTCCGACCACAGGGCCGATCATGTAATTCAGATGAATATCAACATTTTTTTAAGCATTAGCGAAATGTTTAATAACAATTCTTTAACTCTGTCTAGAATTCTTGTAGCCTGGAAACATTTTGGCCATTATCTGTAGTAGAGATGTCGATTTTAAATCGATTAATCGAAAATCGATTAATCGAAGCTTAAAAAATCGATTCTTTTTTCGATTTTTTTCATTTGAACCGATTCATGAATCGATTATTAAAAGTAAGAGATCGATAACCGATTTTTTCCAAAAATAACTTCATTTTAATAGTAATTCTACAAAGAAACATGTGTTAAAATGAAACACCAAAAACTCTATTGTTAATTGTCACTTTTTACCCGTTATATCAACGAATCCCTCCTATGGCTCTATATAAGTCAGACTATTAATACAAAAGGAAGGAAGAGACCACCTATCTGTGCAAACGACGATCCCTTTCCCACAAAAGCGACTTATTTATAGAAAACATTTTTTTGTCAATTTGAAAAATTTTTGAATAAACTTGGTTCAATTCGTGGTATTCGTCCTACATATTCAATTGCCTTATTTTTTATAATTATAATTGAAAAGTTAACTCATTCATCGCCTTTACAAATCTAATGTAAGGCGTTTTTACACGATATTACCGGTATTACCTATGTACTATCAAGTAAGTCCGTTAAACAAAAATTATCCGCTAATTTTATTAAACTTTTCAAAATTTCGATTTTTTAGATCGATCTCACAGAATCGATTTTTTTTTAGCCGATTTTTTTGATTTCGATTTAAATCGATCCAAAAATCGATCTTTTTTTTGAAGAATCGACATCTCTAATCTGTAGTAATATTAACTCGTGTAATATGAAATGTCGTTTTCCGGCCATTTGGTTGGGAATGTAATTTAGATAAATATCCACAGTCAGGGTCGGATCATCTGAAATTTGATGTTTAAAAAACTGTCTGTCAATGTATTTATTCAGTTTACTTACAAATGAAAAATTATTCCAGTTTCCTTCTCCTATATATCTAAACTTTTATTTTTATTAGTTGCAATACTGAATACTAGTGATGTCGAGTCGAGGAGCAATTAGTCGATTAAAATTGTTTTTCACACAAAAATTAGTCATTAGTCGAAAATATCGAGCATAGAATAGTCGACTAATCGACTAAATTTTTAGTCGAATTATGAATAGGGTAACCTATGTAACTCTCAAAAATAAGGTTTTCTTTTGAATTTAATTTTTCACATTTAAAATTTTTCTTTTAAGAAAAAAAAAAATATGGAGATATCACAATGTGTTAATCACATAAAAATGAAAAATCATGCAAATAGATAATTTTTAGTTTTCATTTTTTGAAGTCCGATAAATAATACCGGAAAATTGTTAAATTAGTCGTTTTTAGTCATTTAAAAAAAAAAATTAATCATTTTAGTCATTTAATCGAAGGTAAAGTAGTCGACTAAAAAAAGACTAAATGGAAAAAAAAATTAGTCGACCAAACCGATTAATCGATTAATCATTCGACATCACTACTGAATACATCAATAGACCATTTAAAAAAAAAAATAAATATGACAAAAAAATTTTTTTTTGCAGTTTTGTAACTAAAATACATGATTTAGTCCCTCGTTATAGGGAGTAAAGTGTCACTTTCAGTCCTAAGAGACTAAAAATACATACAATATAAATATTTTAAAATTAATATTGTAATCTGTGGAAATAATTTTGATAATTTAGGCGCATAGATTTGGCAGTAAACCTGTTTCTTTTCTGCTTTGTTAAATAAAATGTGGTTTTAATATAGATATCAAATTTTTATTAAACTGAGATTATCTTTCCGTTTTTCATTTTAATTCAAAATTGCAAAAAATACTGTATGCAACACGTGCAAAATAGATGTTTGTTATTTTCATTTGTTATGATGTTTTTCTTTAGAACACTAAAAATATCTTACTTATTATAATTTTATAATTACATATTGTTAAAGTAAAATACTCTACTAAGAAAAAAGTTTGATTAATAAATCGCATGAAAGTAATTGTGAATGCAAAACTGAGAACAAAAGTGTCAAGGTAAATAGGTATATAATAACAGTTAATGATATGTTATCGAGTTACACTCCACACAAATTGTACGGGGCAACTGGGGCAACTTCCACTTACAAAATCGTGTTCATATATCGACCGATTGGCCCGATTGGGTACACACACATGTAGCATATAATATGTAGGAATAGTTCATTGTTGCATAATAAATTGTTAAAAAATTTATTAGCCAACAATTGTATGCTCAGAGAAAGTTTAAACACAACTGCTTCAACCAAATTCAACATTACTAAACTATATTAAAATTAATACAAAATAATTACCGAATTTGAAAACATTTCCCGAAGCCTCTCCTGCGGACTTTTACCACGTAACGGCCGTATCAATAAATACAATTTATTGATTTTTGGACACGAATGTAAAAGTTTATTGATTAAAATTTGTCCGAGAAATCCCGTAGCACCAGTTACAAATATTGTTGCACCATTAAACACTTCGGGAATTAAGCCAGGACCATTTGGTGGCGGTCTTAAGTCGGCTCCATCGGCGTACACGTCTTCTGGTGGATTATTCGACATTATTCTGCGGAAAAAGAAAACAGATATATTGCTCATATATGCATTATATAATTGGCGGCGTAAGATTTCAAGTTTAATTTAAATAAATAATAAATTTTTATTTGTTAATTTAGTATCTTCCGCTTGTAATTAACGTCACGAAATATTATTGAAAATATATTCCGTGTTAATTTTGGCGGTCACCTGGATATCTGAAACCGGAAGCGTAAAGAAACTGTTTTGAAACGTTTGCTTTTAAAATATTTCATTTTCAAGTTTTGTAAATTATAATAGTCCATGACATACTAAATGAAATTCTCGAAATTTCAAAAAATATGATTGTGATTTTAGAATAATTTTATTTTTGGCAATTTTCTTTTTTTTTTTTTTTAAATTTCAAAATTTAATAACATTATTTTTCACTTACAAAAGCGAGCAAAATATTTAAAAAAATTGCATTTGGAAAAATTTTTTTAATATAAATATTTTTTAATTTTTTTAATCTTTGTATCAAAGCATATTTTTATCACAAAAATTAAAAAATAGATATAAAGTAAAAGCCCCCTTTGCGGAACGGTATCTAGTTATGAACATTTACATATTAACGAAGTTATTTCTGAAAGAAACGTCTGATAACAAAAATTATTATTAATAGAATGATTGTTGTTCAATTTAAATTCACCTCGCATTTAAAGTTTCCTTACTTAATTAAAGAAATAAATATGTAAATGTCGAAACTGTTCCAGTATTAGATACCGTTCCACAAAGGGGGCTTTTACCCTACTCGCATTTATACAAAATGCAAATGATTCATATAGTTGGAATGTAAAAATGAAATTGTCATTTATCAAAGTTATTATAATTTTTACTATCCTTTTTCAATATATTAGGTAGTAGATCTTGTAAGAGATAACTATTATTACAAGCTTGTCTGCTGTGCATTTTCATTTGGTAAAAATATTTCTATAAATACATCAATTGTATCATAAGACATCTCTTTCAAATAATTAATTTATGAACTGTTATGAGTCGGTGTACATGTGTGACTTTACAGAATGTGAAATTTCTCGGTCACAAATATTCCCGTAGATATGTAGTTATTTCCTCATTAGGCCCATTTATAAATTTTCTTAAATTTGTTAGTAAATTTTTGAATAAGATCTCAAAAATAATAAAAATTAAAATATTTCCACAAAATAAATTGTTAATCTTTTATTAAGTCACTTGAAACGCATTCTTTGGTTTTCGATTCAATAGGTATATTAAAACTTCAGTATTATGTCGTCTCTATAAGTCAAACAGCTGTCATCATCTTTCACATCATCATTGTCATTGAATAAATTAATTACAACATCCATATCTTTAATAAATTTTAGAAAAATTAGGAAAACTTTTATATGTAAAGTACATCTTTAAAAAAAAAACATACGTTAATCATAGATCGTCGTCCTTTTGACACACACTATTTCAATTTAAACAAAATGACAGCAATTATAAACAAAATTGATATTAGAAAATTAGATAATAGAAGTTTCAGAGCAAGCAGGCTACAACAAGTTGTAGTATTGGAGTAGGTAGAGAAGTTCGTTCGTCAATTTGACGAGTACGTATGATTCTAGGGTTCATTAAGCTTTTTTTTGATACACTACTCGATATTGTTGTGATTGATACCAAAGTGATTCCAAAATGTTTCGTTTTATTAGTTTTTCTATGGAACACTAAAACTGAGTTTTCCGTTGGAAATTTTCTACTAATTTAAAATGATATTATGTAATTTGATTTATAATCTGTTATTACAGGTATTTGTTATTTACAATTAAATCATTGTTAATGATATATTAAATAGGAAATGTTTTTTGCAAACAAAAATAGTTGGTAATTAACCTATTGAATACTGTTAGAGACAAAATTAAATTAATACAGTAAACAATATTAGCGAATTTCCAGAATGGAATTCAGCTATTACAGCCACTGTCATGACGCGACTTGAACCCGGGACCATGGTAGAAATTTGTTTTGAGGTCCCTAGAAACCGAAAATAATATTCACTAAAATTTATATATATATATATATATATATATATATATATATATGTATATATATATATATATATATATATATATATATATATATATATATATATATATATATATATATATATATATATATATATATATATATATATATATGTGTCCGCACGATAACTCTCGAACGAAATGTCCTAGGTTTACGAAATTTGGTGAAAATGTTGGAAGTCCCAAACCGTTGGACAAGTTCGTTAGCCAGATACGTCGGATGCCAGGAACATGGTGTTTGTTCTTGCAAAAAATTAGTTTTTTGCCAAAATTTCCACTTATTTAAAAATTTTTGCGAAATTTTTTTACATCATTTAAACGACGAAAAAAATTACGTAAAAAAGGTCTTTAAACTATTATTCTATGTCAACTAGTTTCCGAGAAAATTTAATTTTTATAAAAGGGCATTCGCTATGTTATGCAGGATGCTGCGACAGGGGTATACCTATATGCATAATTATATGAAAGAATGTGTTTGTGGTATAGGAAGATAGATTGTATATAAGTCATATACGTCATACATATGTATACATATGTTTGTATGTTACTTATATGCCGTTTTTTAGGGTTCCGAAGAAAATTCTATTTTTTAGAGCTCCGAAATAAATCTCCCGAGACTATAATAGAAATTTGTTTTGGGGTCCCTAGAAACCAAAAATAATATTCACTAAAATTTATGTATTAAATTTATATTTAGTCCCACACCGTTGGACAAATTCGTTAGCCAGCCATGTCGGATGCTTGGAACATGGTTTTTTTGACCATTTTTCGTGAAAAAAATTAGTTTTTTGCCAAAATTTTCTAAAGTTAAAAATTTTTTTGACATTTATTTACACCATTAGAAAGAGGAGGAAAAATCACTTAAAAGGGTGAAAAATCACAGAAAAACGGATTTTTATAAACGGAAATTCGCTATGTTATGCAGGATGCTGCGACAGGGGTATTGATTTTAGATTATAATCACAAACAGGAATGTCACTATAAAAACAACAAAATTGCTAAAAATAATTTTCAGCTGGTTATTCACCTTTTACAGAAGCATAGAATACAAATTGGAACCGTTAGATTACGTTTATGAATTCTATGCCTGAAGATAGTGCTTATTCCACCGCGCATGCATACAGCAATTCAATTTTCGGCGGACAATTATAAATAAAATATCCGCCGAACGGCGGAAATATGATTTTTACCAGTGGTGACTCCACCGACGGAGTATGGAAAATGTGTTTCTTGCATCCCGTTTTTCATCCGCGGAAAAAAAGTCAAGCATTTTTAACTTCCCATTGGAAGTTATTGAAGTTATTTTACGAATCGCTAATTTTGACATATCTCCACGTTTCAAGGTCACTAGAATTTGAATCCATCGTTTTTAGCGTGAAATTGAAAATAATAATAGTAATAATTTGAAAATAAAAACTGTTTCCATAGTTATAACCCACGCATCTTATAAAATTTTTAATATCGAAATTTAACTATTTAAGCGGCCGCTCCTGCGTTAAACCACGGGTTTGCGCTGGCAGACAAGATTATTTGAACTTGGCTATAAAAAAGGATCCTTTTACAAAAGAAATCAGCCATGTAGCGATAACAAGCTTTTTTATGTAGCCAGCTCTTAGACTATAAGAGCCCCTGTTAAAATTACAAAATTTTGAAATCGTTTTTCTCAAAATTGGGGTAGTCAATTTTAATCGGAATAGGCTCGTATTACTGGTATTGAATTAAATAAATATCTATAGAGAAGTTTCGTGAAAATCCTTAGAAAAAATCGTTTTATCGACCAACTACCTTAAAGAAAAACGTTATAACCTTTTTCTTAGGTCGTAGATCTACAGATATTATAATTGAATTTTTATTGTGATTATTTTTATTGTGTACGTTTAAAGAACTACAAATTTTGAATAATTGTTGCGATTAGCGAATTATATAATCGGAATGTCATGAATTGTTACTTTACTAAATACATACCGTAAAACCGTCTAGACCCGGACAGGGGTCTAAACCCGGACACTTTGCACCAATCTTCAAAGTAAGTAGTTTCTACATTAACCTGCTACAATAAACATTTGTTCTTGACGTCATTAGAGAGAGAAAAACATCCTCTAAATAGCTGTAGGTACCAATAAAAACTACGGATTTCAACATTTACTATCTCATTTTACAGGATTACTATCCTACAGTTTTTCAAAGAAATAAAATGTGTGTCTAACTTAGACATGTAATTTTCGTCATAATTGTCATATTGTTTTAATTTTGATATGTATGTGTTCAGAATTTTATCGCGCATCATTTAATGATGTTTGAAGTTATATTCGATGTATATATCAAAAAAAACATGCTATATACATATATCCGTTTAGACCCGAACACATCAGTTTATTACACTATGTAACTTCCACTATCCATACGTTATACTCCCGCCAGAATTACGCGGTTTATGCCTCCTTCTGGTGTCATATCGTATGTTTACTTTATAGAGAGGCATACTATGCATTGCCCTCTCTCCCTTCCCACAAAATGTTTTGAAGCCTTTGACAGGTTCAGAGACATCAGACGATATAAAACACTGTCCTAACCCCGACGGGAGAGGTTAGTTTGCATGTTATTACATTATTTAAGTAAGTGTCCGGGTCAAGACGGATTTGGGGTGTAGATCCGGACACTTACTAATTATTTTTTATTTTTTTTATTTTTACTTATAATGAAACAAATGGGTCAGGGATATAACAAATAATCTACGCTCTTTCTAATGGTAATACTTTTATTGGTGATATCTATGAAGGAAACATGTATAAACATAAAATTATACCAAAAAATGTATAAAAGTGTCCGGGTCTAGACGGTTTTACGGTATGTTTATTGTTAATTATACATCTGTTATCTGTAATATATGTATAATAAAATGATAAGTTGCGTTTTCGATATGCGCAGTTGACGCAAAAACCACTGGAGAAGTTTCGATGAAATTATTACATTGCAGTCAAAATTATCACGATATTCTTTATTCCGTAAATAAACTGATAGGACGTTGAAACGGGAATTGGAAGCGAATTGGAATTGTACGTTTTTAAAGTCGTTCCTTTTGTTTTTACCAAAATTAAGCACGTAGGACTACAAGAGAAAAAACTTCTGTCAGATCAGTCACATTTATAAAACGAATTGGATCATTTTGATAGCAAAAATGAAAAGTCCCCCCCCCCCCAAATTACTCGAATGCAACCAATCACGCCTATTCAAATAGTATCAATGGGGTTTTCTTTGAAAAAAGATTTTTTTAATTTTGTGGCGTCATCGATTTTACTAAAATTTTTCGGTTCCTTAAAAACCGTAAGCAAAATGATAAACTGATGAAACTGGAAGAAAATTACAGGCTTTGGAAGTCGTTCTGGCAATTTCTCTTCATTTGACAATAATCAAAAAGATAGATTTTTATGGAATATCTTTAAAACAATTCTAATATTTGAAATGTTTAAATTTAAAATCAGATATTGTTTTAGTACTTTTGGTTCAATGAATATTATTTAACCCTAGAATCATACGTTGGTCTACGAGAAACGTTAATCATACATCGGCGTCAATTTGACGAATGGACTTTTTACGGAGAGTTTTAGAGTTTATTTGGAAAAAGACATTTTTTTTTACATAACAATACAACAAAAGCGAACAACATATTTAAAAAAAAAATTGCATTTGGAAAAATTTTAAATATAAACATTTATTAATTTTTTTAATCTTTTTATCAAAGCATATTTTCATTATAAAAATTAAAAAATAGATAAATACATCAATTGTATCATAAGACATGTTTTTCAAATAATTAATTTATGAACTATTATGAGTCGCTGGACATGTGTGACTTTACAGAATGTGAAATTTCTCGGTCACAAAT
The DNA here is from genome assembly GCA_035578155.1 of Brachynemurus nebulosus. Lineage (NCBI taxonomy): Eukaryota > Metazoa > Arthropoda > Insecta > Neuroptera > Myrmeleontidae > Brachynemurus > Brachynemurus nebulosus. Next base: position 73,912,669 of record JAPWDM010000002.1, on the reverse strand, counting down.
ATTCCCGTAGATATGTAGTTATTTCCTCATTAGGCCCATTTATAAATTTTCTAAAATTTGTTAGTAATTTTTCGAATAAGGTCTCAAAAAATAATAAAAATTAAAATATTTTCCACAAAATAAATTGTTAATCTTTTATTAAGTCATTCGAAACGCATTCTTTAGTTTTCGATTCAATATATTAAACTTCAGTATTATATCGTCTCTATAAGTCAAACAGCTGTAATCATCTGTCACATTATCATTATCATTGAATAAATTAATCATAACATCCATATCTTTAATAAAAGAAAAATTAGGAAAACTTTTATATGTAAAGTACAAACCCTCTAAACAAAAAACATCGGTTAATCATACATCGTCGTCCTTTTGACGCACACTATTTCAATACAAACAAAACGACAGCAACTATAAACAAAATTTATACATTTGCTGTGCTATAATAACAAATAAATTAAATAACAGAAGTTTCACAGCAAGCAGGCAACGACAACTTGTAGTATTGGAGCAGGTGGAGAAGTTCGTTCGTCATTTTGACGAGTACGTATGATTCTAGGGTTAATAAATGAAGTATTACATAATTACATACGTATATTTATTTTATTTATTATATTTTATAATATAGGTAATAATATAATTATGATTTATATTATTTAAAAAATGAAAATTCTCATGAAAACATTTTAAAATGTTTTGTTAATTGAAATATTAGAAATTCGATAAATTATGGTAATTTTAATTAAATAGCAAATATTTAAAAAAAAAAAGTGTATAGGTCAATAAAACAATATGCAAGGTCATCGCAAAATGACAACTTTCATAAAATAGAAATACTTTAAAGACTCCTGTAGGAATGTTAGCAAAATCCAAACGTATCTATTTGTTAAATTATAACATTGCAATTGCAACAATTAATTGCTTTGTTGGACGAATTTAAAATTACTTAACAATTAAGTATTATTTTTTAGCGTGTACTTACATTTCTGTTTCAATAAACTCAATAATAATCTTCATAAATATTATGTACCATTGTATGTTTGGACTTTTTGATTCAAATATAACATAGTCATTCCTATAGTGCACTATAAACAATATAATTTTTATTTATAACATGATTTAAATAAACAATGAAACGGTTAAATGTTCTTAATCCGTTATGCACACCATAGTAATTCTCAGCTGAACTAAAGTAATTTTTAATTTTAATAATGTAGAGGCACCTGTTTCTTTCATTTTATTAGAGGTGGGCTTATCAGCAATTTTTTGTGAGTAACGATCACATAGTGAGAGTTATTAAGCTCCAAAGTAGTTCGTAACAGCTGCGCGTAATATGTAGAAGTCTCTCAGCTTGTTATTTTTGTCATTTTTTCGTAAATAACTCAAAAATGATAGGTATAAACTAGGGCTGTGCGAATTATTCGAAATGTCGAATAATTCACATCAAATCGAATAATAATATTCGATTCGAATTTCGAATCGAATAATTCGGTTTTTCGAATAATTCGAAAAATCGAACTATTCGAAAAATATTCGAATTATTCGAAAGAAAACGAATAATTCGAAAAGTCGAATTATTCGTTTTTTTTCGAATAGCTGGAATTTTTTTTTTTTGGATCTTAGAGATTTTTAAACATTTAGTTTAAATATAAAAAAAAATCGGATACATTATAATAATTTCATAAATGAAAAGTTACATTATGCCTAAATAACAGGATAAATTAATCAGTAGTAATAAAAGTTTGTTGTTACCAAAACTTATGTAGTTATGTAACGATGGATCAATATGTAAATATATTACACTTATATAAATTTTAGTGAATATCATTTTCGAGTTTCAAGTACCTCAAAGCAAATTTCTGCCATTGTCTCGGACTTAAGTTGCCCCATGACAGTGGCTGTAATAGCTGAATTTTCGATTCGAAAATTCGTTGAAACATAAAAATTTGGCAAAAGAACATAATGCGAGTTACAAATACTTAATTATTTTTTGAATGAATCTTCAAAACTATATAATATACACAAATTATATTATTAAAGTTCTTAGTATATTTGAATCTTAAAAATAAAAAATAAAAAAAGTTCGAGCTATGCGAAAAAATGAAACGAATAGTTCGATTTTCGGAATTATTCGAAAATAAACGAATAATTCGATTTTTCGAATTATTCGAAAAGTCGAACTATTCGATTCGAAATCGAATCGAATAACACTATTCGATTCGATTCGATTCGAGCACTATTCGCACAGCCCTAGTATAAACACAAAAAACGATAAACACGTTTTGAAACTTAATATGGGTTTTTCTCAAAACTACGTTTTCTAAAACGATGGGCAGGATAACGTTAGCAATTTTCGACCGATTGATTTGAAATTTTACCTGCAGCTTAGGTAGATTATCTAGGGCGGTACACAAGATTTTTGAAATTGGTTAATACATATATATTTTATAAATAAATTAAGGTTGATTTCTATCGTAAATTTTCAAAATTTTCTTTTCAAATTGGTACCATTTAACGATAAATCAATATTTTTTAAATAATCTTGTGTATCGCTTTAGTAAAACTAATCTAAATAGTGAAAATTTTTTTTATTTTCTCGCTACTGTATGAAAATTGTTATGCTGCCTACCATGAATCTCTTCGAAAAAAAGAGTTTGTGTTCGACTTGCGCCCACACCATCATTTTGTTTTGTAAATTGGGGAAAACAATTTTTTTGTGTATCCCAGATCACGTATAGTACACTTTGAAAAGTTGTACACTGATTGTGTTATTAGTTACGGAGAAAGGAATTCTTAAATTAAACCTTCTTTTCGGAAGTTTCAAAATAACATAAAAATAATAGCTCAACAATTAAAAAAAAAATTTATAAGTACAAAATACAATAAAAAAAGTGCTTCTGAATTTTAAGAATTAAACAAACAACGTAAGTATTTTGTGAAGGAATATGCATCTAAACATGTTAAAGAGCAGAACAGTATCATACGAGAGCGAATCAAAAAGTTCTTGGAATCACTATAAAAATATATGAAAATTCAATCAAAAATATTTTATTTTTTTCCCTAATTTCCTTCCAATTCTATATATTTAGAATTCTATATATTTAGAATATCTTCCTTCTTTAAAAAAAAATCATTTCCTTTACTCTCAAAAAACTCTTCTCCGGCAACCATAACCGCAAAACCATCATCGTCAACTTTCTTTTCCCGGATATGTTCCTTTAATTTCGGGAATAAGTAAGTAAGTAAGTTCAGAGAATATAGTGGATGGTCCAATATTTCGAATCCAGCGCTGCGAATTGCTTGAAGCACAACTTTTGACCGATGAGCAGGAGCGTTTTTGATAACTACGTATTTACACAAAATAATTCATAACTTTAAAATAATACGATTAAATCGATTGAAACTTTGCATAAATATTATGGCAAGGACGCACTTCAAAATTAATATCAAATTACCTCCAAAAATATTATATGAATATGCGATTCTAAGAACTTTTTGATTCACCCTCGTATAGTATGTTCTTTGCTCAGTGCAAATGACAGTATTTTCATTCTACTTACCACTCTTGAAAATAACAGTGTTCTCAGTAGCAACGATCACCAATGCAGTCTCACCACTATATTTGATTATAAAACAATATTATAATAGCTTTGTTCGTGCAACATTTTGAAAGTACAAAACTGTACGGAGCATGCGTATTTGTTAAATGAGCGTTCGAGCAAAACTAAATTTGTGATTTGATTGCAAATCTAATGTTCTAGCAGCTTAAAAATTAAATTTCGAACTAATACACGACAGTAAGAAAAATTCACCAACTTTTAACAAATTTGTCGGATTGTACTTGCGCAGTAGATCTCAAATATATTACTGTTTAAAATTTAAATATTTTATTGTCTGTTAAGTTAGATGTATTGTTAGGGAACTTTTATTTCAGTTATTTTTTCTTGTGAAATTTTTTTGTAATATTTTTTTACTAGGTACAGATAAATAAATTTTAAAAAGAAATATTCATATTTAAATACAGTTTTAATATGCCCTTTTATATATTATATATTTTATCGTTTAAAGAGAAGAAATTAATTCACCATAATATTTTTCATTAGTTTTTCTTTCTCTTATTGTACAAAATGAATGAAAGATCATCCAGCTCCAGTACGTTTAGTTCCAGTGACTTGTCTAATTCGAGCGATGATGATTTACTTGATTTTGAAATTAATAGAATTCGATTGAAAAATGAAAATTACTTTGAAAGTACTATTCAATTATTAATAATAAAGAATTTATTGAGCATTTCAAAATAAATAGACGTGTAGCTGAAAGTCTAGCAGAACATTTTCAGCTTAGTGAATATTTAAAACATTAGTTGGGTGGAAATGGAAAATTAAATGTGCTTATTGGAATGGAAAATTAAATGCAATTAAATGTTTTAATATTTATTTGGATATTTTGCAAATATGTTAATAACCAAAAGCATAATTGTTAAGTTACGTAAAATGTCAATCTTTTATAACCTTATTAGTCTATAACCACTATAAAATATGTATGACATCCATGAGGCCCGTGAGTCCAAGACATGCCGGACACGATTAGAGTGACATCTGGTGGTTCTTAATTAAACCTAAATCTCGAATTCACCGTTCGAGCGTCAAAATAATTTGAAACTAGTTTGTTGTTGAACATGCGCAGTAGTCATAGTTTGAAAAATCACTAATTAGTTTGAAATTGGTTGCACGAACAAACCTAATGTGTTGGAATGATTGTAACATATATTTAGACAACAGTATTTACACATGAGTGTATTTTTAGTATAAATTTTCTGTTTTATTTACTAATAAAATAACCGGTAAAGTAAATGCATTTTTGGAATCAAAGGTAAGAAGATTAAAAAAAGAAAACAAACTATTATTACTAGGTTTGCAACGAATATTCGGCAACAATTTGATATTCGGTTTATTCGGTCAATTTTTAACGTTCGGTCGAAAATCGAATACTGGAAGACTATTCGGCCAAATAACAAATAGTGAAAAATAACCGAAATCTAACGCATTTAACGCAAAGAAGAGAATAAAATATTCCTAAATTAAATAACGTTTCCTACTACTTATTAGTTATTTAGTAATATAGGATATATAATATATTTTAGGTTAGTTAGGTAATTAAGGTTTGTTTAGGTTGCCGCATTCATTCTCAATGTTGAATCAAATTGATTTCCCTCTAAAAGTACCGACATTATTTGAATCAAATCACCCACTGGCGACAAGTGGGATAGTTTGATTGACATTCTAGTTTGGTCCCTTCATTTTTGGTGACGAGTATCACCATCTAGTGATGATTATGGATGAAACTTTGTGTAACTTTCTAATTTAACCACTTATAGTATTTTTGAATATTATCAAAAGTTGTTGAAACTAGAGATCGGCAATTACCGGTATTTCGTATTCATGTGACGTGACTAGAGATGGGCAATTACCGGTATTTCGAATTCAAGTGACGTGATCGTCACAAATACCGTTTTATGACGGTTATTGACGTCACAATTTTTTTTTTAACTAGTCTGTTGGGTAAATGACGGTCACAGGGTCAGTCACAATTGTGACCGTCAAATACAACTATAGGACGTTTTGTGACGATTTTTTTTTTCCAAAAAATTGGTTACCTAGTTAAGTTACAACAATTTTTCTAGGTTTCTTTCGTTATTTTATGATCTAGATAGTAAAGTCTGACCCCAGTATGCTTATATAATTTACTGAAATAATGTTACTATGTTTTTAAGTGCATGTTCACACCGGATTTTTATTGAAAAGTATAAAGCAGTCTCCACATTCTCGCCGAGGTTGAACGAAACGAGAATGTAGAGGGTCATTACGTTGTGTCTCGCGGTTGGTGTTTTAATGCTATTCATATGGCTGAGCCAAACTCAGCGAGGAATTCGACGAGGAATCTCGTCCAACCTCGGCAAGAATGTGGAGACTCCTTAAGAGTTTGTAAAAAGAATTTGGCTAATTATTATTTCAATATCTTAAACTTATGATTTACATTATGACATAATTATATATTATAATAAAACGAAGATGTGTTTATTCACTTTTAGATATTTTTGAGATCATAAAATATTTTTATTTATTTATTAAAAAATGAAATAGTATTTCGATTTATTACATGTTCATGAAATGAACACAATATACACTAATAAACATAGGACGAATGACACTATGTTACAGTAATTTCCCGCTAAAACATTCATTAATCCAAATGTATTCTCCCAGATGGCGGTAATTGTGACAGTCTTGTCATAACTATATCGGTCACTAAACCGTTTTGTGACGGTCAAAAGTGGGTAAAATTACTCGCCACGAGACCAGTTGCACATCTCTAGTTGAAACACAACATTCGTTTTAACCTTTTAACTTACAATTAGTTAGTGACAAAAAAAAAAAAAAAATGAAAATGGATGTTGCGTTTTCAACAAATTTTAGTGATATTCAAAAATACCTATATACGATGAGTGGTTAAATTAGAAAGCTACATAAAGTTTCATACATGGTCACTAGATGGCGACGCTCCTTACGTCTTGCTGAATTTTATTTATTGTGTGAAATCCCCTAACTGTTTAATAGTCACATTTTGATCGTGAACATTTGCAAACGTTTTGCATTTCGCGATGCGACAATATGGAAGTACAATGCAGAGGCGTAGCAAGGGGGGTGCAAGGGGGTCTATCATGCACCGGGCGCCATTCGCAGAGAGGCGCCAAATGTGTGACAAAGAGGCGCGTCAAATGTGCCGAAAGGTGGCAGTTCTTGGGGGGCTCCAAAAAAATAAGGTATGAGTTTTTTTTTCCTCGTCACTTGTTTTTTGGGAGAAAAAAAAGCAATATTTTTTCCTACAGGGGCGCCAATAAAGTGTCGAGCCCCGGGCGCCGGTTATGCTCACTACGCCACTGGTACAATGTGCCTTTAGATTTTTCTACTTTACATTTTTAAATTATTTAGTAAGTGTATAGGCAATTTCTGAGCCGCTGTGCTATTCGTATGTATGTATTTAATATTGTATAATTTTGTTAAGATTCATTCAACTGTTTAATTTGAATCGTCAGGGCCAGATCTAGGAGGGAGCAGCCGGGGCTCGTAACCCCCTCCCTGTAGATGTTAGGGGCCGGTAAAAGTACAAGTTGGGGGGCGCCAAAATTGAAATGTTGAACATGAGTATCTTTTTTTGCACGTCACTTGTTTTTTGAATTTTGAAATTTGAATTTGTCTTGGGGAGGGCACCAACAACAAAGTTTGCCTCCCCCCTCCCCTCATAATCATTGTAGGTCCGGCCCTGTGAATCCTATTCAGTTGAGGCAGTTAACTTCAACCTCATTTGACTTTTAAATCAAGTATTCTGAAATTCTTTACAAAATCAGTTCTTTACACCGCTCGCCCAACTACTTTAGTAGCATTTTTCATTTTCTAAATATTGATAATTTTAGGAGTCCTTTAATTTCAAATCCTTTTTGAAGTCCCAGGACGCTGGAAAAAATGTTTAAACTCGCATTAATTTGTTTCGGAGTATGTTCAGAGTCAATAATATTTGAGTAAAGTTTGGTTAAACTCCATTCATCCGTTTATTTTAGGCGTTTTTAGCGTTCCCAGAACCCTAGGGGGCAATTTTAACCGTTATTCAGACGTTCATTTTTTTCAGGATCTCATTACTGTTTCAGGAAAATTTGCTCAAAATCCGATTAGCTGTTCACCTTGGACTCTTTTTAGAGCTTTATGACTTTGTCGGACAATTTTAACTTTTTGAATGTAGTCTGTATTAGAACATGTATCACCTATCCACCAGTGAAAATTTTTTTGAAACCGGTTGGGTAGTTTTGAGATTAGCTCAGTCGAAAAAGAACATCTATCTTCTTAGTAATACAGTTGATCCTTTTTTTGTGCGGTGGATCGGACATCATAACTGCTATTAAAATCGTTCCAGCGCCTATAGTCTCCCGGAAAATCAAAAAAATTCATTTGAGCAGCATATAAAGACAAAAATTGAAAATATCTAAATCTGAACCAACAGCGGTAATTAGATAAAGCTTATATAGGAATTTCGCGCTATTTTCGCGCTCATCATAACTGCTATTAAAATCTTTCCGGCGCCTATAGTTTCCCGGAAAATCAAAAAAATCCATTTGAGCAGCATATAAAGACAAAAATTGAAAATATCTAAATCTGAACCAACGGCGCTAATTAGATAAAGCTTATATAGGAATTTCGCGCTATTTTCGCGCTCATCATAACTGCTATTAAAATCTTTCCGGCGCCTATAGTTTTCCGGAAAATCAAAAAAATTCATTTGAGCAGCATATAAAGACAAAAATTGAAAATATCTAAATCTGAACCAACAGCGGTAATTAGATAAAGCTTATATAGGAATTTCGCGCTATTTTCGCGCTCATCATAACTGCTATTAAAATCTTTCCGGCGCCTATAGTTTCCCGGGAAATCAAAAAAATTCATTTGAGCAGCATATAAAGACAAAAATTGAAAATATCTAAATCTGAACCAACGGCGCTAATTAGATAAAGCTTATATAGGAATTTCGCGCTATTTTCGCGCTCATCATAACTGCTATTAAAATCGTTTCAGCGCCTATAGTTTCCCGGAAAATCAAAAAAATTCATTTGAGCAGCATATAAAGACAAAAATTGAAAATATCTAAATCTGAACCAACGGCGGTAATTAGATAAAGCTTATATAGGAATTTCGCGCTATTTTCGCGCTCATCATAACTGCTATTAAAATCTTTCCGGCGCCTATAGTTTCCCGGAAAATCAAAAAAATTCATTTGAGCAGCATATAAAGACAAAAATTGAAAATATCTAAATCTGAACCAACGGCGCTAATTAGATAAAGCTTATATAGGAATTTCGCGCTATTTTCGCGCTCATCATAACTGCTATTAAAATCTTTCCGGCGCCTATAGTTTCCCGGAAAATCAAAAAAATTCATTTGAGCAGCATATAAAGACAAAAATTGAAAATATCTAAATTTGAACCAACGGCGCTAATTAGATAAAGCTTATATAGGAATTTCGCGCTATTTTCGCGCTCATCATAACTGCTATTAAAATCGTTCCAGCGCCTATAGTTTCCCGGAAAATCAAAAAAATTCATTTGAGCAGCATATAAAGACAAAAATTGAAAATATCTAAATCTGAACCAACGGCGGTAATTAGATAAAGCTTATATAGGAATTTCGCGCTATTTTCGCGCTCATCATAACTGCTATTAAAATCTTTCCGGCGCCTATAGTTTTCCGGAAAATCAAAAAAATTCATTTGAGCAGCATATAAAGACAAAAATTGAAAATATCTAAATCTGAACCAACGGCGGTAATTAGATAAAGCTTATATAGGAATTTCGCGCTATTTTCGCGCTCATCATAACTGCTATTAAAATCTTTCCGGCGCCTATAGTTTCCCGGAAAATCATAAAATTCATTTGAGCAGCATATAAAGACAAAAATTGAAAATATCTAAATCTGAACCAACGGCGCTAATTAGATAAAGCTTATATAGGAATTTCGCGCTATTTTCGCGCTCATCATAACTGCTATTAGAATCGTTCCAGCGCCTATAGTTTCCCGGAAAATCAAAAAAATTCATTTGAGCAGCATATAAAGACAAAAATTGAAAATATCTAAATCTGAACCAACGGCGCTAATTAGATAAAGCTTATATAGGAATTTCGCGCTATTTTCGCACTCATCATAACTGCTATTAAAATCTTTCCGGCGCCTATAGTTTCCCGGAAAATCAAAAAAATTCATTTGAGCAGCATATAAAGACAAAAATTGAAAATATCTAAATCTGAACCAACGGCGCTAATTAGATAAAGCTTATATAGGAATTTCGCGCTATTTTCGCGCTCATCATAACTGCTATTAAGATCTTTCCAGCGCCTATAGTTTCCCGGAAAATCAACAAAATTCATTTGAGCAGCATATAAAGACAAAATTTGAAAATATCGAAATCTAAACCAACGGCGATAATTAGATAAAACTTATATAGGAATTACGCGCTATTTTCGCGCTCAGCATAACTGCTATTAAAATCTTTCCAGCGCCTATAGTTTCCCGGAAAATCAACAAAATTCATTTGAGCAGCATATAAAGACAAAATTTGAAAATATCTAAATCTAAACCAACGGCGATAATTAGATAAAACTTATATAGGAATTACGCGCTATTTTGGCGCTCAGCATAACTGCTATTAAAATCCTTCCAGCACCTATATTTTCCCGGAAAATCAAAAAAATTCATTTGAGCAGCATATAAAGACAAAAATTGAAAATATCTAAATCTGAACCAACGGCGCTAATTAGATAAAGCTTATATAGGAATTTCGCGCTATTTTCGCGCTCATCATAAATGCTATTGAAATCTTTCCGGCGCCTATAGTTTCCCGGAAAATCAAAAAAATTCATTTGAGCAGCATATAAAGACAAAAATTGAAAATATCTAAATTTGAACCAACGGCGCTAATTAGATAAAGCTTATATAGGAATTTCGCGCTATTTTCGCGCTCATTATAACTGCTATTAAAATCGTTCCAGCGCCTATAGTTTCCCGGAAAATCAAAAAAATTCATTTGAGCAGCATATAAAGACAAAAATTGAAAATATCTAAATCTGAACCAACGGCGGTAATTAGATAAAGCTTATATAGGAATTTCGCGCTATTTTCGCGCTCATCATAACTGCTATTAAAATCTTTCCGGCGCCTATAGTTTTCCGGAAAATCAAAAAAATTCATTTGAGCAGCATATAAAGACAAAAATTGAAAATATCTAAATCTGAACCAACGGCGGTAATTAGATAAAGCTTATATAGGAATTTCGCGCTATTTTCGCGCTCATCATAACTGCTATTAAAATCTTTCCGGCGCCTATAGTTTCCCGGAAAATCATAAAATTCATTTGAGCAGCATATAAAGACAAAAATTGAAAATATCTAAATCTGAACCAACGGCGCTAATTAGATAAAGCTTATATAGGAATTTCGCGCTATTTTCGCGCTCATCATAACTGCTATTAGAATCGTTCCAGCGCCTATAGTTTCCCGGAAAATCAAAAAAATTCATTTGAGCAGCATATAAAGACAAAAATTGAAAATATCTAAATCTGAACCAACGGCGCTAATTAGATAAAGCTTATATAGGAATCTCGCGCTATTTTCGCGCTCATCATAACTGCTATTAAGATCTTTCCAGCGCCTATAGTTTCCCGGAAAATCAACAAAATTCATTTGAGCAGCATATAAAGACAAAATTTGAAAATATCGAAATCTAAACCAACGGCGATAATTAGATAAAACTTATATAGGAATTACGCGCTATTTTCGCGCTCAGCATAACTGCTATTAAAATCTTTCCAGCGCCTATAGTTTCCCGGAAAATCAACAAAATTCATTTGAGCAGCATATAAAGACAAAATTTGAAAATATCGAAATCTAAACCAACGGCGATAATTAGATAAAACTTATATAGGAATTACGCGCTATTTTGGCGCTCAGCATAACTGCTATTAAAATCCTTCCAGCACCTATATTTTCCCGGAAAATCAAAAAAATCATTTGAGCAGCATATAAAGACAAAAATTGAAAATATCTAAATCTGAACCAACGGCGCTAATTAGATAAAGCTTATATAGGAATTACGCGCTATTTTCGCGCTCATCATAACTGCTATTAAAATCGTTCCAGCGCCTATATTTTCCCGGAAAATCAACAAAATTCATTTGAGCAGCATATAAAGACAAAAATTGAAAATATCTAAATCTGAACCAACGGCGCTAATTAGATAAAGCTTATATAGGAATTACGCGCTATTTTCGCGCTCATCATAACTGCTATTAAGATCTTTCCAGCGCCTATAGTTTCCCGTAAAATCAACAAAATTCATTTGAGCAGCATATAAAGACAAAAATTGAAAATATCTAAATCTGAACCAACGGCGCTAATTAGATAAAGCTTATATAGGAATTACGCGCTATTTTCGCGCTCAGCATAACTGCTATTAAAATCTTTCCAGCGCCTATAGTTTCCCGGAAAATCATCAAAATTCATTTGAGCAGCATATAAAGACAAAATTTGAAAATATCGAAATCTAAACCAACGGCGATAATTAGATAAAACTTATATAGGAATTACGCGCTATTTTGGCGCTCATCATAACTGCTATTAAAATCTTTCCAGCGCCTATAGTTTCCCGGAAAATCAACAAAATTCATTTGAGCAGCATATAAAGACAAAATTTGAAAATATCGAAATCTAAACCAACGGCGATAATTAGATAAAACTTATATAGGAATTACGCGCTATTTTGGCGCTCATCATAACTGCTATTAAAAACTTTCCGGCGCCTATAGTTTCCCGGAAAATCAACAAAATTCATTTGAGCAGCATATAAAGACAAAATTTGAAAATATCGAAATCTAAACCAACGGCGATAATTAGATAAAACTTATATAGGAATTACGCGCTATTTTGGCGCTCATCATAACTGCTATTAAAACTTTCCGGCGCCTATAGTTTCCCGGAAAATCAAAAAAATTCATTTGAGCAGCATATAAAGACAAAAATTGAAAATATCTAAATCTGAACCAACGGCGCTAATTAGATAAAACTTATATAGGATTTACGCGCTATTTTCGCGCTCAGCATAACTGCTATTAAAATCTTTCCAGCGCCTATAGTTTCCCGGAAAATCAACAAAATTCATTTGAGCAGCATATAAAGACAAAATTTGAAAATATCGAAATCTAAACCAACGGCGATAATTAGATAAAACTTATATAGGAATTACGCGATATTTTGGCGCTCATCATAACTGCTATTAAAATCTTTCCAGCGCCTATAGTTTCCCGAAAAATCAACAAAATTCATTTGAGCAGCATATAAAGACAAAAATTGAAAATATCTAAATCTGACCCAACGGCGCTAATTAGATAAAGCTTATATAGGAATTACGCGCTATTTTCGCGCTCATCATAACTGCTATTAAAATCTTTCCAGCGCCTATATTTTCCCGGAAAATCAAAAAAATTCATTTGAGCAGCATATAAATACAAAAATTGAAAATATCTAAATCTGAACCAACGGCGCTAATTAGATAAAACTTATATAGGAATTACGCGCTATTTTCGCGCTCAGCATAACTGCTATTAAAATCTTTCCAGCGCCTATAGTTTCCCGGAAAATCAACAAAATTCATTTGAGCAGCATATAAAGACAAAATTTGAAAATATCTAAATCTGAACCAACGGCGCTAATTAGATAAAGCTTATATAGGAATTACGCGCTATTTTCGCGCTCATCATAACTGCTATTAAAATCGTTCCAGCGCCTATATTTTCCCGGAAAATCAACAAAATTCATTTGAGCAGCATATAAAGACAAAAATTGAAAATATCTAAATCTGAACCAACGGCGCTAATTAGATAAAGCTTATATAGGTATTACGCGCTATTTTCGCGCTCATCATAACTGCTATTAAGATCTTTCCAGCGCCTATAGTTTCCCGTAAAATCAACAAAATTCATTTGAGCAGCATATAAAGACAAAAATTGAAAATATCTAAATCTGAACCAACGGCGCTAATTAGATAAAGCTTATATAGGAATTACGCGCTATTTTCGCGCTCAGCATAACTGCTATTAAAATCTTTCCAGCGCCTATAGTTTCCCGGAAAATCATCAAAATTCATTTGATCAGCATATAAAGACAAAATTTGAAAATATCGAAATCTAAACCAACGGCGATAATTAGATAAAACTTATATAGGAATTACGCGCTATTTTGGCGCTCATCATAACTGCTATTAAAATCTTTCCAGCGCCTATAGTTTCCCGGAAAATCAACAAAATTCATTTGAGCAGCATATAAAGACAAAAATTGAAAATATCTAAATCTGAACCAACGGCGCTAATTAGATAAAGCTTATATAGGAATTACGCGCTATTTTGGCGCTCATCATAACTGCTATTAAAATCTTTCCAGCGCCTATAGTTTCCCGGAAAATCAACAAAATTCATTTGAGCAGCATATAAAGACAAAATTTGAAAATATCGAAATCTAAAACAACGGCGATAAATAGATAAAACTTATATAGGAATTACGCGCTATTTTGGCGCTCATCATAACTGCTATTAAAAACTTTCCGGCGCCTATAGTTTCCCGGAAAATCAAAAAAATTCATTTGAGCAGCATATAAAGACAAAATTTGAAAATATCGAAATCTAAACCAACGGCGATAATTGGATAAAACTTATATAGGAATTACGCGCTATTTTGGCGCTCATCATAACTGCTATTAAAACTTTCCGGCGCCTATAGTTTCCCGGAAAATCAAAAAAATTCATCTGAGCAGCATATAAAGACAAAAATTGAAAATATCTAAATCTGAACCAACGGCGCTAATTAGATAAAACTTATATAGGATTTACGCGCTATTTTCGCGCTCAGCATAACTGCTATTAAAATCTTTCCAGCGCCTATAGTTTCCCGGAAAATCAACAAAATTCATTTGAGCAGCATATAAAGACGAAATATAAAAATATCGAAATCTAAACCAACGGCGATAATTAGATAAAACTTATATAGGAATTACGCGATATTTTGGCGCTCATCATAACTGCTATTAAAATCTTTCCAGCGCCTATAGTTTCCCGAAAAATCAACAAAATTCATTTGAGCAGCATATAAAGACAAAAATTGAAAATATCTAAATCTGACCCAACGGCGCTAATTAGATAAAGCTTATATAGGAATTACGCGCTATTTTCGCGCTCATCATAACTGCTATTAAAATCTTTCCAGCGCCTATATTTTCCCGGAAAATCAAAAAAATTCATTTGAGCAGCATATAAATACAAAAATTGAAAATATCTAAATCTGAACCAACGGCGCTAATTAGATAAAACTTATATAGGAATTACGCGCTATTTTCGCGCTCAGCATAACTGCTATTAAAATCTTTCCAGCGCCTATAGTTTCCCGGAAAATCAACAAAATTCATTTGAGCAGCATATAAAGACAAAATTTGAAAATATCTAAATCTGAACCAACGGCGCTAATTAGATAAAGCTTATATAGGAATTACGCGCTATTTTCGCGCTCATCATAACTGCTATTAAAATCGTTCCAGCGCCTATATTTTCCCGGAAAATCAACAAAATTCATTTGAGCAGCATATAAAGACAAAAATTGAAAATATCTAAATCTGAACCAACGGCGCTAATTAGATAAAGCTTATATAGGTATTACGCGCTATTTTCGCGCTCATCATAACTGCTATTAAGATCTTTCCAGCGCCTATAGTTTCCCGTAAAATCAACAAAATTCATTTGAGCAGCATATAAAGACAAAAATTGAAAATATCTAAATCTGAACCAACGGCGCTAATTAGATAAAGCTTATATAGGAATTACGCGCTATTTTCGCGCTCAGCATAACTGCTATTAAAATCTTTCCAGCGCCTATAGTTTCCCGGAAAATCATCAAAATTCATTTGAGCAGCATATAAAGACAAAATTTGAAAATATCGAAATCTAAACCAACGGCGATAATTAGATAAAACTTATATAGGAATTACGCGCTATTTTGGCGCTCATCATAACTGCTATTAAAATCTTTCCAGCGCCTATAGTTTCCCGGAAAATCAACAAAATTCATTTGAGCAGCATATAAAGACAAAAATTGAAAATATCTAAATCTGAACCAACGGCGCTAATTAGATAAAGCTTATATAGGAATTACGCGCTATTTTGGCGCTCATCATAACTGCTATTAAAATCTTTCCAGCGCCTATAGTTTCCCGGAAAATCAACAAAATTCATTTGAGCAGCATATAAAGACAAAATTTGAAAATATCGAAATCTAAAACAACGGCGATAAATAGATAAAACTTATATAGGAATTACGCGCTATTTTGGCGCTCATCATAACTGCTATTAAAAACTTTCCGGCGCCTATAGTTTCCCGGAAAATCAAAAAAATTCATTTGAGCAGCATATAAAGACAAAATTTGAAAATATCGAAATCTAAACCAACGGCGATAATTGGATAAAACTTATATAGGAATTACGCGCTATTTTGGCGCTCATCATAACTGCTATTAAAACTTTCCGGCGCCTATAGTTTCCCGGAAAATCAAAAAAATTCATCTGAGCAGCATATAAAGACAAAAATTGAAAATATCTAAATCTGAACCAACGGCGCTAATTAGATAAAACTTATATAGGATTTACGCGCTATTTTCGCGCTCAGCATAACTGCTATTAAAATCTTTCCAGCGCCTATAGTTTCCCGGAAAATCAACAAAATTCATTTGAGCAGCATATAAAGACGAAATATAAAAATATCGAAATCTAAACCAACGGCGATAATTAGATAAAACTTATATAGGAATTACGCGATATTTTGGCGCTCATCATAACTGCTATTAAAATCTTTCCAGCGCCTATAGTTTCCCGAAAAATCAACAAAATTCATTTGAGCAGCATATAAAGACAAAAATTGAAAATATCTAAATCTGACCCAACGGCGCTAATTAGATAAAGCTTATATAGGAATTACGCGCTATTTTCGCGCTCATCATAACTGCTATTAAAATCTTTCCAGCGCCTATATTTTCCCGGAAAATCAACAAAATTCATTTGAGCAGCATATAAAGACAAAAATTGAAAATATCTAAATCTGAACCAACGGCGCTAATTAGATAAAGCTTATATAGGAATTTCGCGCTATTTTCGCGCTCATCATAACTGCTATAAAGATCTTTCCAGCACCTATAGTTTCCCGGAAAATCAACAAAATTCATTTGAGCAGCATATAAAGACATAATTTGAAAATATCGAAATCTAAACCAACGGCGATAATTAGATAAAACTTATATAGGAATTACGCGCTATTTTCGCGCTCAGCATAACTGCTATTAACATCTTTCCAGCGCCTATAGTTTCCCGGAAAATCAACAAAATTCATTTGAGCAGCATATAAAGACAAAATTTGAAAATATCGAAATCTAAACCAACGGCGATAATTAGATAAAACTTATATAGAAATTACGCGCTATTTTGGCGCTCAGCATAACTGCTATTAAAACTTTCCGGCGCCTATAGTTTCCCGGAAAATCAAAAAAATTCATCTGAGCAGCATATAAAGACAAAAATTGAAAATATCTAAATCTGAACCAACGGCGCTAATTAGATAAAACTTATATAGGATTTACGCGCTATTTTCGCGCTCAGCATAACTGCTATTAAAATCTTTCCAGCGCCTATAGTTTCCCGGAAAATCAACAAAATTCATTTGAGCAGCATATAAAGACAAAATTTGAAAATATCGAAATCTAAACCAACGGCGATAATTAGATAAAACTTATATAGGAATTACGCGCTATTTTGGCGCTCAGCATAACTGCTATTAAAATCCTTCCAGCGCCTATATTTTCCCGGAAAATCAAAAAAATTCATTTGAGCAGCATATAAATACAAAAATTGAAAATATCTAAATCTGAACCAACGGCGCTAATTAGATAAAACTTATATAGGAATTACGCGCTATTTTCGCGCTCAGCATAACTGCTATTAAAATCTTTCCAGCGCCTATAGTTTCCCGGAAAATCAACAAAATTCATTTGAGCAGCATATAAAGACAAAATTTGAAAATATCTAAATCTGAACCAACGGCGCTAATTAGATAAAGCTTATATAGGAATTACGCGCTATTTTCGCGTTCATCATAACTGCTATTAAAATCTTTCCAGCGCCTATATTTTCCCGGAAAATCAACAAAATTCATTTGAGCAGCATATAAAGACAAAAATTGAAAATATCTAAATCTGAACCAACGACGCTAATTAGATAAAGCTTATATAGGAATTACGCGCTATTTTCGCGCTCATCATAACTGCTATTAAGATCTTTCCAACGCCTATAGTTTCCCGGAAAATCAACAAAATTCATTTGAGCAGCATCTAAAGACAAAAATTGAAAATATCTAAATCTGAACCAACGGCGCTAATTAGATAAAGCTTATATAGGAATTACGCGCTATTTTGGCGCTCATCATAACTGCCATTAAAAACTTTCCGGCGCCTATAGTTTCCCGGAAAATCAAGAAAATTCATTTAAGCAGCATATAAAGACAAAAATTGAAAATATCTAAATCTGAACCAACGGCGCTAATTAGATAAAACTTATATAGGAATTACGCGCTATTTTGGCGCCCATCATAACTGCTATTAAAATCTTTCCAGCGCCTATAGTTTCCCGGAAAATCAACAAAATTCATTTGAGCAGCATATAAAGACAAAAATTGAAAATATCGAAATCTGAACCAACGGCGATAATTAGATAAAGCTTATATAGGAATTTCGCGCTATTTTCGCGCTCATCATAACTGCTATTAAAATCTTTCCGGCGCCTATAGTTTCCCGGAAAATCAAAAAAATTAATTTGAGCAGCATATAAAGACAAAAATTGAAAATAACTAAATCTGAACCAACGGCGCTAATTAGATAAAGCTTATATAGGAATTTCGCGCTATTTTCGCGCTCATCATAACTGCTATTAAAATCTTTCCGGCGCCTATAGTTTCCCGGAAAATCAAAAAAAATCATTTGAGCAGCATATAAAGACAAAAATTGAAAATATCTAAATCTGAACCAACGGCGCTAATTAGATAAAGCTTATATAGGAATTTCGCGCTATTTTCGCGCTCATCATAACTGCTATTAAAATCGTTCCAGCGCCTATAGTTTTCCGGAAAATCAAAAAAATTCATTTGAGCAGCATATAATGACAAAAATTGAAAATATCTAAATCTGAACCAACGGCGGTAATTAGATAAAGCTTATATAGGAATTTCGCGCTATTTTCGCGCTCATCATAACTGCTATTAAAATCATTCCGGCGCCTATAGTTTCCCGGAAAATCAATAAAATTCATTTGAGCAGCATATAAAGACAAAAATTGAAAATATCTAAATCTGAACCAACGGCGCTAATTAGATAAAGCTTATATAGGAATTTCGCGCTATTTTCGCGTTCATCATAACTGCTATTAAAATCGTTCCAGCGCCTATAGTTTCCCGGAAAATCAAAAAAATTAATTTGAGCAGCATATAAAGACAAAAATTGAAAATAACTAAATCTGAACCAACGGCGGTAATTAGATAAAGCTTATATAGGAATTTCGCGCTATTTTCGCGCTCATCATAACTGCTATTAAAATCTGCTATAAAGACGAAAACTGCTATAAAGACGAAAATTGAAAATATCTAAATCTGAACCAACGGCGATAATTAGATAAAACTTATATAGGAATTACGCGCTATTTTGGCGCTCATCATAACTGCTATTAAAAACTTTTCGGCGCCTATAGTTTCCCGGAAAATCAAAAAACGGCGCTAATTAGATAAAGCTTATATAGGAATTACGCGCTATTTTCGCGCTCAGCATAACTGCTATTAAAATCTTTCCAGCGCCTATAGTTTCCCGGAAAATCAACAAAATTCATTTGAGCAGCATATAAAGACAAAATTTGAAAATATCGAAATCTAAACCAACGGCGATAATTAGATAAAACTTATATAGGAATTACGCGCTATTTTGGCGCCCATCATAACTGCTATTAAAATCTTTCCAGCGCCTATAGTTTCCCGGAAAATCAACAAAATTCATTTGAGCAGCATATAAAGACAAAAATTGAAAATATCGAAATCTGAACCAACGGCGCTAATTAGATAAAGCTTATATAGGAATTACGCGCTATTTTCGCGCTCATCATAACTGCTATTAAAATCTTTCCAGCGCCTATATTTTCCCGGAAAATCAACAAAATTCATTTGAGCAGCATATAAAGACAAAAATTGAAAATATCTAAATCTGAACCAACGGCGATAATTAGATAAAGTTTATATAGGAATTTCGCGCTATTTTCGCGCTCATCATAACTGCTATTAAAATCTTTCCGGCGCCTATAGTTTCCCGGAAAATCAAAAAAATTCATTTGAGCAGCATATAAAGACAAAAGTTGAAAATATCTAAATCTGAACCAACGGCGGTAATCAGATAAAGCTTATATAGGAATTTCGCGCTATTTTCGCGCTCAATATAACTGCTATTAAAATCTTTCCAACGCCTATAGTTTCCCGGAAAATCCAAAAAATTCATTTGAGCAGCATATAAAGACAAAAATTGAAAATATCGAAATCTGAAACAACGGCGATAATTAGATAAAACTTATATAGGAATTTCGCGCTATTTTCGCGCTCATCATAACTGCTAATAAAATCTTTCCAACGGCTATAGTTTCCCGGAAAGTAAAAAAAATTCATTGGAGCAGCATATATAGACAAAAATTTAAAATATGTAAATCCGAACCAACGGCGGTAATTAGATAAAGCTTATATAGGAATTTCGCGCTATTTTCGCGCTCATCATAACTGCTATTAAAATCTTTCCGGCGCCTATAGTTTCCCGGAAAATCAAAAAAATTCATTTGAGCAGCATATATAGACAAAAATTGAAAATAGCGACATCTGAACCAACGGCGGTAATTAGATAAAGCTTATATAGGAATTTCTAGCTATTTTCGCGCTCACCATAACTGCTATTAAAATCTTTCCAACGCCTATAGTTTCCCGGAAAATCAAAAAAATTCATTTGAGCAGCATATAAAGACAAAAATTGAAAATATCGAAATCTGAACCAACGGCGATAATTAGATAAAACTTATATAGGAATTTCGCGCTATTTTCGCGCCCATCATAACTGCTATTAAAATCGTTCCAGCACCTATAGTTTCCTGGAAAATCAAAAAAATTCATTTGTGCAGCATATAAAGACAAAAATTGAAAATGTCTAAATCTGAACCAACGGCGGTAATTAGATAAAGCTTATATAGGAATTTCGCGCTATTGAACTCATCATAACTGCTATTAAAATCGTTCCAGCACCTATAGTTTCCTGGAAAATCAAAAAAATTCATTTGTGCAGCATATAAAGACAAAAATTGAAAATGTCTAAATCTGAACCAACGGCGGTAATTAGATAAAGCTTATATAGGAATTTCGCGCTATTGAACTCATCATAACTGCTATTAAAATCGTTCCAGCGCCTATAGTTTCCCGGAAAATCAAAAAAATTCATTTGAGCAGCATATAAAGACAAAAATTGACAATATCGAAATCTGAACCAACGGCGATAATTAGATAAAGCTTATATAGGAATTTCGCGCTATTTTCGCGCTGACCATAACTGCTATTAAAATCTTTCCAACGCCTATAGTTTCCCGGAAAATGAAAGAAATTCATTTGAGCAGCATATAAAGACAAATTTTAAAATATCTAAATCTGAACCAACGGCGGTAATTAGATAAAGCTCATATAGGAATTTCGCGCTACTTTCGCGCTCATCATAAGTGCTATTAAAATCTTTCCGGCGCCTATAGTTTCCCGGAAAATCAAAAAAATTCATTTGAGCAGCATATAAAGACAAAAATTGAAAACATCTAAATCTGAACCAACGGCGGTAATTATATAAAACTTATATAGGAATTCCGAGCTGTTTCGCGCTCATCATAACTGCTATTAAGATCTTTCCGGCGCCTATAGTTTCCCGGAAAATCAAAAAAATTCATTTGAGCAGCACATAAAGTCAAAAATTGAAAATATCGAAATCTGAACCAACGGCGATAATTAGATAAAACTTATGTAGGAATTTCGCGCTATTTTCGCGCTCAATATAACTGCTATTAAAATCTTTCCGGCGCCTATAGTTTCCCGGAAAATCAAAAAAATTCATTTGAGCAGCATATAAAGACAAAAGTTGAAAATATCTAAATCTGAACCAACGGCGGTAATCAGATAAAGCTTATATAGGAATTTCGCGCTATTTTCGCGCGGAATTCCGAGCTGTTTCGCGCTCATCATAACTGCTATTAAGATCTTTCCGGCGCCTATAGTTTCCCGGAAAATCAAAAAAATTCATTTGAGCAGCACATAAAGTCAAAAATTGAAAATATCTAAATCTGAACCAACGGCGATAATTAGATAAAGTTTATATAGGAATTTCGCGCTATTTTCGCGCTCATCATAACTGCTATTAAAATCTTTCCGGCGCCTATAGTTTCCCGGAAAATCAAAAAAATTCATTTGAGCAGCATATAAAGACAAAAGTTGAAAATATCTAAATCTGAACCAACGGCGGTAATCAGATAAAACTTATATAGGAATTTCGCGCTATTTTCGCGCTCAATATAACTGCTATTAAAATCTTTCCAACGCCTATAGTTTCCCGGAAAATCCAAAAAATTCATTTGAGCAGCATATAAAGACAAAAATTGAAAATATCGAAATCTGAAACAACGGCGATAATTAGATAAAACTTATATAGGAATTTCGCGCTATTTTCGCGCTCATCATAACTGCTAATAAAATCTTTCCAACGGCTATAGTTTCCCGGAAAGTAAAAAAAATTCATTGGAGCAGCATATATAGACAAAAATTTAAAATATGTAAATCCGAACCAACGGCGGTAATTAGATAAAGCTTATATAGGAATTTCGCGCTATTTTCGCGCTCATCATAACTGCTATTAAAATCTTTCCGGCGCCTATAGTTTCCCGGAAAATCAAAAAAATTCATTTGAGCAGCATATATAGACAAAAATTGAAAATAGCGACATCTGAACCAACGGCGGTAATTAGATAAAGCTTATATAGGAATTTCTAGCTATTTTCGCGCTCACCATAACTGCTATTAAAATCTTTCCAACGCCTATAGTTTCCCGGAAAATCAAAAAAATTCATTTGTGCAGCATATAAAGACAAAAATTGAAAATGTCTAAATCTGAACCAACGGCGGTAATTAGATAAAGCTTATATAGGAATTTCGCGCTATTGAACTCATCATAACTGCTATTAAAATCGTTCCAGCACCTATAGTTTCCTGGAAAATCAAAAAAATTCATTTGTGCAGCATATAAAGACAAAAATTGAAAATGTCTAAATCTGAACCAACGGCGGTAATTAGATAAAGCTTATATAGGAATTTCGCGCTATTGAACTCATCATAACTGCTATTAAAATCGTTCCAGCACCTATAGTTTCCTGGAAAATCAAAAAAATTCATTTGTGCAGCATATAAAGACAAAAATTGAAAATGTCTAAATCTGAACCAACGGCGGTAATTAGATAAAGCTTATATAGGAATTTCGCGCTATTGAACTCATCATAACTGCTATTAAAATCGTTCCAGCGCCTATAGTTTCCCGGAAAATCAAAAAAATTCATTTGAGCAGCATATAAAGACAAAAATTGACAATATCGAAATCTGAACCAACGGCGATAATTAGATAAAGCTTATATAGGAATTTCGCGCTATTTTCGCGCTGACCATAACTGCTATTAAAATCTTTCCAACGCCTATAGTTTCCCGGAAAATGAAAGAAATTCATTTGAGCAGCATATAAAGACAAATTTTAAAATATCTAAATCTGAACCAACGGCGGTAATCAGATAAAGCTCATATAGGAATTTCGCGCTACTTTCGCGCTCATCATAAGTGCTATTAAAATCTTTCCGGCGCCTATAGTTTCCCGGAAAATCAAAAAAATTCATTTGAGCAGCATATAAAGACAAAAATTGAAAACATCTAAATCTGAACCAACGGCGGTAATTATATAAAACTTATATAGGAATTCCGAGCTGTTTCGCGCTCATCATAACTGCTATTAAGATCTTTCCGGCGCCTATAGTTTCCCGGAAAATCAAAAAAATTCATTTGAGCAGCACATAAAGTCAAAAATTGAAAATATCGAAATCTGAACCAACGGCGATAATTAGATAAAACTTATGTAGGAATTTCGCGCTATTTTCGCGCTCAATATAACTGCTATTAAAATCTTTCCGGCGCCTATAGTTTCCCGGAAAATCAAAAAAATTCATTTGAGCAGCATATAAAGACAAAAGTTGAAAATATCTAAATCTGAACCAACGGCGGTAATCAGATAAAGCTTATATAGGAATTTCGCGCTATTTTCGCGCGGAATTCCGAGCTGTTTCGCGCTCATCATAACTGCTATTAAGATCTTTCCGGCGCCTATAGTTTCCCGGAAAATCAAAAAAATTCATTTGAGCAGCACATAAAGTCAAAAATTGAAAATATCTAAATCTGAACCAACGGCGATAATTAGATAAAGTTTATATAGGAATTTCGCGCTATTTTCGCGCTCATCATAACTGCTATTAAAATCTTTCCGGCGCCTATAGTTTCCCGGAAAATCAAAAAAATTCATTTGAGCAGCATATAAAGACAAAAGTTGAAAATATCTAAATCTGAACCAACGGCGGTAATCAGATAAAGCTTATATAGGAATTTCGCGCTATTTTCGCGCTCAATATAACTGCTATTAAAATCTTTCCAACGCCTATAGTTTCCCGGAAAATCCAAAAAATTCATTTGAGCAGCATATAAAGACAAAAATTGAAAATATCGAAATCTGAAACAACGGCGATAATTAGATAAAACTTATATAGGAATTTCGCGCTATTTTCGCGCTCATCATAACTGCTAATAAAATCTTTCCAACGGCTATAGTTTCCCGGAAAGTAAAAAAAATTCATTGGAGCAGCATATATAGACAAAAATTTAAAATATGTAAATCCGAACCAACGGCGGTAATTAGATAAAGCTTATATAGGAATTTCGCGCTATTTTCGCGCTCATCATAACTGCTATTAAAATCTTTCCGGCGCCTATAGTTTCCCGGAAAATCAAAAAAATTCATTTGAGCAGCATATATAGACAAAAATTGAAAATAGCGACATCTGAACCAACGGCGGTAATTAGATAAAGCTTATATAGGAATTTCTAGCTATTTTCGCGCTCACCATAACTGCTATTAAAATCTTTCCAACGCCTATAGTTTCCCGGAAAATCAAAAAAATTCATTTGTGCAGCATATAAAGACAAAAATTGAAAATGTCTAAATCTGAACCAACGGCGGTAATTAGATAAAGCTTATATAGGAATTTCGCGCTATTGAACTCATCATAACTGCTATTAAAATCGTTCCAGCACCTATAGTTTCCTGGAAAATCAAAAAAATTCATTTGTGCAGCATATAAAGACAAAAATTGAAAATGTCTAAATCTGAACCAACGGCGGTAATTAGATAAAGCTTATATAGGAATTTCGCGCTATTGAACTCATCATAACTGCTATTAAAATCGTTCCAGCGCCTATAGTTTCCCGGAAAATCAAAAAAATTCATTTGAGCAGCATATAAAGACAAAAATTGACAATATCGAAATCTGAACCAACGGCGATAATTAGATAAAGCTTATATAGGAATTTCGAGCTATTTTCGCGCTGACCATAACTGCTATTAAAATCTTTCCAACGCCTATAGTTTCCCGGAAAATGAAAGAAATTCATTTGAGCAGCATATAAAGACAAATTTTAAAATATCTAAATCTGAACCAACGGCGGTAATTAGATAAAGCTCATATAGGAATTTCGCGCTACTTTCGCGCTCATCATAAGTGCTATTAAAATCTTTCCGGCGCCTATAGTTTCCCGGAAAATCAAAAAAATTCATTTGAGCAGCATATAAAGACAAAAATTGAAAACATCTAAATCTGAACCAACGGCGGTAATTATATAAAACTTATATAGGAATTCCGAGCTGTTTCGCGCTCATCATAACTGCTATTAAGATCTTTCCGGCGCCTATAGTTTCCCGGAAAATCAAAAAAATTCATTTGAGCAGCACATAAAGTCAAAAATTGAAAATATCGAAATCTGAACCAACGGCGATAATTAGATAAAACTTATGTAGGAATTTCGCGCTATTTTCGCGCTCAATATAACTGCTATTAAAATCTTTCCAACGCCTATAGTTTCCCGGAAAATCCAAAAAATTCATTTGAGCAGCATATAAAGACAAAAATTGAAAATATCTAAATCTGAAACAACGGCGATAATTAGATAAAACTTATATAGGAATTTCGCGCTATTTTCGCGCTCATCATAACTGCTATTAAAATCTTTCCAGCGCCTATAGTTTCCCGGAAAATCAAAATAATTCATTTGGGCAGCATATAAAGACAAAAATTGAAAATATATAAATCTGAACCAACGGCGGTAATTAGATAAAGCTTATATAGGAATTTCGCGCTATTTTCGCGCTCATCATAACTACTATTAAAATCTTTCCAACGCCTATAGTTTCCCGGAAACTGAAAAAAATTCATTTGAGCAGCATATAAAGACAAAAATTGAAAATATCTAAATCTGAACCGACGGCGGTAATTAGATAAAGCTTATATTGGAATTTAGCGCTATTTTCGCGCTCATCATAACTGCTATTAAAATCGTTCCAGCGCCTATAGTTTCCCGGAAAATCAAAAAAATTCAATTGTGCAGCATATAGAGCCAAAAATTGAAAATATATAAATCTGAACCAACGGCGGTAATAAGATAAAGCTTATATAGGAATTTCGCGCTATTTTCGCGCTCATCATAACTACTATTAAAATCTTTCCAACGCCTATAGTTTCCCGGAAACTGAAAAAAATTCATTTGAGCAGCATATAAAGACAAAAATTGAAAATATATAAATCTGAACCAACGGCGGTAATAAGATAAAGCTTATATAGGAATTTCGCGCTATTTTCGCGCTCATCATAACTGCTGTTAAAATCGTTCCAGCGCCTATAGTTTCCCGGAAAATCAAAAAAATTAATTTGAGCAGCATATAAAGACAAAAATTGAAAATAACTAAATCTGAACCAACGGCGGTAATTAGATAAAGCTTATATAGGAATTTCGCGCTATTTTCGCGCTCATCATAACTGCTATTAAAATCTGCTATAAAGACGAAAACTGCTATAAAGACGAAAATTGAAAATATCTAAATCTGAACCAACGGCGATAATTAGATAAAACTTATATAGGAATTACGCGCTATTTTGGCGCTCATCATAACTGCTATTAAAAACTTTTCGGCGCCTATAGTTTCCCGGAAAATCAAAAAACGGCGCTAATTAGATAAAGCTTATATAGGAATTACGCGCTATTTTCGCGCTCAGCATAACTGCTATTAAAATCTTTCCAGCGCCTATAGTTTCCCGGAAAATCAACAAAATTCATTTGAGCAGCATATAAAGACAAAAATTGAAAATATCGAAATCTGAACCAACGGCGCTAATTAGATAAAGCTTATATAGGAATTACGCGCTATTTTCGCGCTCATCATAACTGCTATTAAAATCTTTCCAGCGCCTATATTTTCCCGGAAAATCAACAAAATTCATTTGAGCAGCATATAAAGACAAAAATTGAAAATATCTAAATCTGAACCAACGGCGATAATTAGATAAAGTTTATATAGGAATTTCGCGCTATTTTCGCGCTCATCATAACTGCTATTAAAATCTTTCCGGCGCCTATAGTTTCCCGGAAAATCAAAAAAATTCATTTGAGCAGCATATAAAGACAAAAGTTGAAAATATCTAAATCTGAACCAACGGCGGTAATCAGATAAAGCTTATATAGGAATTTCGCGCTATTTTCGCGCTCAATATAACTGCTATTAAAATCTTTCCAACGCCTATAGTTTCCCGGAAAATCCAAAAAATTCATTTGAGCAGCATATAAAGACAAAAATTGAAAATATCGAAATCTGAAACAACGGCGATAATTAGATAAAACTTATATAGGAATTTCGCGCTATTTTCCCGCTCATCATAACTGCTAATAAAATCTTTCCAACGGCTATAGTTTCCCGGAAAGTAAAAAAAATTCATTGGAGCAGTATATATAGACAAAAATTTAAAATATGTAAATCCGAACCAACGGCGGTAATTAGATAAAGCTTATATAGGAATTTCGCGCTATTTTCGCGCTCATCATAACTGCTATTAAAATCTTTCCGGCGCCTATAGTTTCCCGGAAAATCAAAAAAATTCATTTGAGCAGCATATATAGACAAAAATTGAAAATAGCGACATCTGAACCAACGGCGGTAATTAGATAAAGCTTATATAGGAATTTCTAGCTATTTTCGCGCTCACCATAACTGCTATTAAAATCTTTCCAACGCCTATAGTTTCCCGGAAAATCAAAAAAATTCATTTGAGCAGCATATAAAGACAAAAATTGAAAATATCGAAATCTGAACCAACGGCGATAATTAGATAAAACTTATATAGGAATTTCGCGCTATTTTCGCGCCCATCATAACTGCTATTAAAATCGTTCCAGCACCTATAGTTTCCTGGAAAATCAAAAAAATTCATTTGTGCAGCATATAAAGACAAAAATTGAAAATGTCTAAATCTGAACCAACGGCGGTAATTAGATAAAGCTTATATAGGAATTTCGCGCTATTGAACTCATCATAACTGCTATTAAAATCGTTCCAGCACCTATAGTTTCCTGGAAAATCAAAAAAATTCATTTGTGCAGCATATAAAGACAAAAATTGAAAATGTCTAAATCTGAACCAACGGCGGTAATTAGATAAAGCTTATATAGGAATTTCGCGCTATTGAACTCATCATAACTGCTATTAAAATCGTTCCAGCGCCTATAGTTTCCCGGAAAATCAAAAAAATTCATTTGAGCACCATATAAAGACAAAAATTGACAATATCGAAATCTGAACCAACGGCGATAATTAGATAAAGCTTATATAGGAATTTCGCGCTATTTTCGCGCTGACCATAACTGCTATTAAAATCTTTCCAACGCCTATAGTTTCCCGGAAAATGAAAGAAATTCATTTGAGCAGCATATAAAGACAAATTTTAAAATATCTAAATCTGAACCAACGGCGGTAATTAGATAAAGCTCATATAGGAATTTCGCGCTACTTTCGCGCTCATCATAAGTGCTATTAAAATCTTTCCGGCGCCTATAGTTTCCCGGAAAATCAAAAAAATTCATTTGAGCAGCATATAAAGACAAAAATTGAAAACATCTAAATCTGAACCAACGGCGGTAATTATATAAAACTTATATAGGAATTCCGAGCTGTTTCGCGCTCATCATAACTGCTATTAAAATCTTTCCAGCGCCTATAGTTTCCCGGAAAATCAAAAAAATTCATTTGGGCAGCATATAAAGACAAAAATTGAAAATATATAAATCTGAACCAACGGCGGTAATTAGATAAAGCTTATATAGGAATTTCGCGCTATTTTCGCGCTCATCATAACTACTATTAAAATCTTTCCAACGCCTATAGTTTCCCGGAAAATCCAAAAAATTCATTTGAGCAGCATATAAAGACAAAAATTGAAAATATCTAAATCTGAAACAACGGCGATAATTAGATAAAACTTATATAGGAATTTCGCGCTATTTTCGCGCTCATCATAACTGCTATTAAAATCTTTCCAGCGCCTATAGTTTCCCGGAAAATCAAAAAAATTCATTTGGGCAGCATATAAAGACAAAAATTGACAATATCGAAATCTGAACCAACGGCGATAATTAGATAAAGCTTATATAGGAATTTCGCGCTATTTTCGCGCTGACCATAACTGCTATTAAAATCTTTCCAACGCCTATAGTTTCCCGGAAAATGAAAGAAATTCATTTGAGCAGCATATAAAGACAAATTTTAAAATATCTAAATCTGAACCAACGGCGGTAATTAGATAAAGCTCATATAGGAATTTCGCGCTACTTTCGCGCTCATCATAAGTGCTATTAAAATCTTTCCGGCGCCTATAGTTTCCCGGAAAATCAAAAAAATTCATTTGAGCAGCATATAAAGACAAAAATTGAAAACATCTAAATCTGAACCAACGGCGGTAATTATATAAAACTTATATAGGAATTCCGAGCTGTTTCGCGCTCATCATAACTGCTATTAAGATCTTTCCGGCGCCTATAGTTTCCCGGAAAATCAAAAAAATTCATTTGAGCAGCACATAAAGTCAAAAATTGAAAATATCGAAATCTGAACCAACGGCGATAATTAGATAAAACTTATGTAGGAATTTCGCGCTATTTTCGCGCTCAATATAACTGCTATTAAAATCTTTCCAACGCCTATAGTTTCCCGGAAAATCCAAAAAATTCATTTGAGCAGCATATAAAGACAAAAATTGAAAATATCTAAATCTGAAACAACGGCGATAATTAGATAAAACTTATATAGGAATTTCGCGCTATTTTCGCGCTCATCATAACTGCTATTAAAATCTTTCCAGCGCCTATAGTTTCCCGGAAAATCAAAAAAATTCATTTGGGCAGCATATAAAGACAAAAATTGAAAATATATAAATCTGAACCAACGGCGGTAATTAGATAAAGCTTATATAGGAATTTCGCGCTATTTTCGCGCTCATCATAACTACTATTAAAATCTTTCCAACGCCTATAGTTTCCCGGAAAATGAAAAAAATTCATTTGAGCAGCATATAAAGACAAAAATTGAAAATATCTAATTCTGAACCGACGGCGGTAATTAGATAAAGCTTATATTGGAATTTAGCGCTATTTTCGCGCTCATCATAACTGCTATTAAAATCGTTCCAGCGCCTATAGTTTCCCGGAAAATCAAAAAAATTCAATTGTGCAGCATATAGAGCCAAAAATTGAAAATATATAAATCTGAACCAACGGCGGTAATAAGATAAAGCTTATATAGGAATTTCGCGCTATTTTTGCGCTTATCATAACTGCTGTTAAAATCGTTCCAGCGCCTATAGTTTCCCGGAAAATCAAAAAAATTCATTTGAGCAGCATATAGAGACAAAAATTGAAAATATATAAATCTGAACCAACGGCGGTAATAAGATAAAGCTTATATAGGAATTTCGCGCTATTTTCGCGCTCATCATAACTGCTGTTAAAATCTTTCCAACGCCTATAGTTTCCCGGAAAATCAAAAAAATTAATTTGAGAAGCATATAAAGACAAAAATTGAAAATATCTAAATCTGAACCAACGGCGGTAATTAGATAAAACTTATATAGGAATTTCGCGCTATTTTCGCGCTCATCATAACTGCTATTAAAATCTTTCCGGCGCCTTTAGTTTCCCGGAAAATCAAAAAAATTCATTTGAGCAGCATATAAAGACAAAAATTGAAAATATCGAAATCTGAAAACGCTCAAAACTTAGAAATTTCCTTAGAAGTTGCTTCTATAAACAAGATAAAGCATTAATTTGCACGTAGAAACATTTTGTTTCAATTTTATAATATTATGAAAATTTTGAAAAATACATCTTTAACAAAATTAAATGATGCAATAACTTATGTTCTTATGTAATGTATTGATTAAATACTTAAAAGTCGTTAAAAAGTATTTTTATCAAAGAAAATTATTATAGGAATTGTTTAAGTTTCTTACTGTCTCGTGATTTTGATTTATATTATGCATTTTCATGGCCATTTTTTACAAACCGTATAAAAAAAATCGCATACAGAAAATGGCATAAAAAAAAACCGCACAAAAAAGAGTTCAGCTGTAATGCTAATACACATTTTAAGGATTTCATAGTTCTAACCACGAAATCCTTATGAATTTGTCATGTCTGTCGTCGCGTTGGGTGGTCTACCCGCACTTGCCCATTTTGTATTCGTCAGTGTCAGTGTTTATACAATTTTAGAGATGGTGTCGTTTTTTAAAAACTATTATTGAAATTTTTTAACTCACATAGAAAGTAAAAAGTTTACATAATCATATTATCAACAAATTAAAGGATAATTTTAATATTTAGAGGAGATTCGCCAAAAAAAATCAAAAATCCGCTTTTTATTATTTTTTTTTAAATGCAAATAAATGTTTTATTAAAAAACTAAATATACAACATTGTGACACTGCGAGATTTTTCTATCTTGATAGTTCCTCGCGTTCTGAAATCTCCAGTGACCCAAAATAAAAAAATCCAGAATTATCTGAAAATATACATATATACAGTTATGGCACTAACTAGGATCTATGAAAAAAAAAAATAAAAAACCAGCGAGAGATCCATATTGAAAATAAATTTTCAAAAGTTACCGCTTTTTCTCGACTATAAACAGCCGCCATTTTAAAAATATATTACGGAACGAAAAGATCCTAGTTCCTGCCAAAATGACGGTATCGAGGAATAATATGCACTTTGATTTATGTCGATATCTCAAATACTTTTTGAGATACATGAGGAACCATGTGAAAAAACGTACTTCCGAGAAAAAAGCATTTAAAGTTTTTTTTTTTTTAAATTGAATTATAGTAAAGTGCGTGCATTAAAATGCCCATAACTTTCTGATTTTTCATTTTTTTTAAAATAAAATTTTAGGAGAATTTTTCTCACACCTTAAGGAACATAATGAGGAAAAAAAAATCGACTTTTTCTTTTTTAGTGAATTTCCCCTTAAATATTTTATCCCGAGACTTACGTTAATGGAAAACTCTTACATTAATGTGTGTCTAATACACACGTGCAAAATTTTTTAGAACTGTAATTAACTTAATTTAAATCCATAAATAAGCTCAAACATAAATTAGGTTGTGTAATCAATTTGTTGGTATTTTGGAAATATTCAATTAAATAAAACGTGATATTATTTTTTCCATAGTTTTCAATCACATTTAGGAAAAATACATGTTATTTAATGACAATAGAAAAACAATGATGATGCAGTGATAGTGAATTATAAATATGATCCATTTCACTTAAATTTAACCATGTTTGATCACTTTGAATTTAAATAATTTCCGTTTTCTTGGCTTTATCTCTTTCATTATTGCACTTACGTAAATTTTAAAATTGCAGTTTGTTTCTAGAAAAGAATAGAAGATTGATTTGTTTTGAATATAAGAATTATCTAATTTTTTAACTTTGACCCATGATCAATTGTATTTGAAACAGGGTATACTTATGTATACATTCGCGTCTTCAGTAGTCCGGAAAATACGTTTGGTATTACAAAGTATTTATTAAAATTAGAATAGGAATATTTTATTTACACATGAGCTTTTACTGTAAACATTTTAGATATGTCGTATTACGGAGAAGAAAACTATATAATATTCAATTAAAGAACTGGTTGAGTGTAAATAATAATAAAAAAAATAGGTTGACATTCAAAAAATTTGCGTTATTTATAACAAAACAAGTTTTACTAATCGTACTAAAAGCTATAAATATTTTTTTGTTAATTTTTTTGTAACAAAATTATCAATTAAAATGGTAATTAAATTATTTTCCAGCTTTATTAATGCTTTTGGACAGTGTTTCTCAAAGTGGAGTATGCGTCACGTGGCGTCAGTTGGATGTAGGGGATATGTACTACGTGGCCAGATTTCTGTAAGTTTCTTTTTAAGGTAGCTGGTTCGAAAAACGGTTTTTCAAAGGATCTTAACAAAACTTCTCTAAAATTTATTTAATTCATTACCAATAATACGAGCCTATACCGAAAAAAAAAAACTGATCGCCCAAATTTTGAGAAAAACGATTAAAGTGTTATAATTTTAACACGGGCTCTTATGAGAAGTTAATATATTCACACGATTTTTTTGAAAAAAATGAAAACGTGTCAAAGGAATTTAATAAAAATTTAATATGTTATAAAATGAAAAGTTACAAACAATATTTAATAACAAATAAAAATTACTGACCGCGCCGTTTTTGAAATATAATTTATAAACATCATTTTACAACGCTTTTTCAACAATGATTTTATATTGCTACAACATAAGCGCGCGGAAATTCAAAAAACAAGTGATATACAAATATAATAACTGAAGAATATTAATAGATTATTTAATTTTTGATAAAAGAAAATTTTTTCGCTGAGCTATACTTTTGCCTCACTATCTCGCACCAAATACTTACGGAATCGCAAAAAACGCTTTTATGATAATCTCTGAAAAATTTTTAGTTTATTTGATATTGTTCACAAAAATTTGGTACCCACGATCCGAATCGTTTTCGTATATAACACATTTTTTTGGCTGTTTTTGTACAACTAGGTACAATTTTGGTTTGATAATTAAATAGGCGTATGCAGGCGAAAAAGTTTGAGAAACTCTGCTTTGGGTGATCAACAATGTAAACACTTGAATAATCTGTTTGGTTAAAAAACCGTTTATAAAAAAGTCGTCAATAAACCGTTTACAAAAAGTCGTTTTATCTTTGGAAAATTTATTATTTCTCGAGGACTGTAAGTGTTATTTTTATGGCACCGGAGCTAATTTGAGAATCCAAGGCTAAATGTTCGAGGATTATTAAGCATCCATGGTTATAAAAATAAACTTTTACATAATTTTAATGCATTCGTACTAAATTTATATTATTTATTGTGAATTTCATGTCAGTTGTAGATAAAGTATAGTATGTAACTCGATTATAAGGCATATTATACACTCGCGCAATTACGCACTCGCTGCTCCGCGGTTCTTGCGTAACTTTTTCGCTCGTGTATACCTAGTATGCAACTCACAACTTCAGTCACATAATAATATACGTACGATACTATTATGTTCATCAGCTATGATAGTGCATTTATATTCATAATATTATGTACTACTTATAATGTCAGTAATAAATATGTAATTTAAAATTCAGAAATTAGATTTTTTTTATATCTTAAAATATGTATAAGAATGAAATCTTGATTGCATAGTTTTAAGAAATAAATTGAGTAGGAACTTTAAGAAAAGATGTTTGTGTGTATAAAAGGCCGATGAACGGGCCTTTTATATGAGTTGCCTAGTACCAAAATCTACTAATTTAATTATGCAGAAGCACGGCTCCACCTATTTTTGGCTCTAAAAAAAAAACTAATGATCCGATTTTAATGATTTTTTTTTTAAAATGTTCGTCGCTACGGCGGATTAATTTAAAAAAATACTACAAATCGATATCAATAATAGAAAGGCTGGGAAACTGTTTTAAAACTTAACAAAATTCAATTTTTTCAAATTTTCTTTTGTCATTTAGTGTGTGTGCGTTTATATGCGTGGCTGAGTGCATTGTCTAGTAAAACTGACCAAAATAAATACTTTTTCAAGAATAAAAAAAATCAATATCTCGTTGCATTTTCGAAATATTAAGCGTGGAAGTTAGAAAAATTGACTTAATTTTGTAAACTATACGATTATCTCAACGCCATGATTTGAGTGCATATTCTGGTAAAATTGATCAAAATAAATAAGAGTAGATGATAAAAAAACTAGGTGGTGAAGTTAGTTAAGGTTAGGTTAGTTTAGTTAGTTTTGACAATATATTTCGACTTTGGTATAAAAACTAGGTGGTGAGGTTAGTTAAGGTTAGGTTAGTTTAGTTAGTTTTTACAATATATTTCGACTTTGATATAAAACTAGGTGGTGAGGTTAGGTTAGTTTAGTTAGTTTCCCAGCATTTCCATTATCGGTCTCGATTTGTAGTATTTTTTTTTTTAACTAATCCGCCGTGGCAACGACCATTTAAAAAAAAAATCATTAAAATCGGATCATTAGTTTTCCTTTTAGAGCCGAAAATAGGTGGAGCCGTGCTTCTGCATAATTACCTAATTTTATTTTTATTTTTCAGAATTATCGAGTAGTGAGAGTGAAGAAAAAACTTCTGGTAGCGAGTATGATCCTGAAGATAATTTACCAAAATATCTAAAATCAGTTTTTGAAACTGTGTATCATTTTTATTATTTTATAGAGAACTGTGTCTCTGATTTTGTTGAATAAAATATCTTTTTGAGTTATTTTTTGTTATCGCATGTTTGAGAAAATATATTATTTTCATATACCTAGGCTTTACTTATTTTTTTATTTAATTTCTAAAAATTGGGGCAAAAAGTTACTAAGTCCAAATTAATTTAATTTTTTTTTATGAAATTAGTGAATTATTTGTCATTTCAGATGATGCCATAACATTTTACATCATGAAAGTCACTCTTGCAAAAAATTACAATTCATGAATAATATTACTGTAGATGTGGGAACAATGTTAAATATTCAACATGCAATATTTCTAAAACATAAAAATGTGACTTAGCAACTTTTTGCACTGACCCCTTCAATTCTACTTTATAAAGATCATGGGAAATCGCAAAAAACCATAACTCAGTTCAAAATTAATTTTTCTATTAAAAAGTCATAATTATATTAACTAATAAGGTAAAAAAGATGATTAGTACTATTATCAAAAAACAAAATTATCGTTTTACCCCTTTTTTAATCAAAATTATTTGAATTGATTAGGTTTTGATAGTAACATTTATATAAAATGCGTTTTAAAACAGAAATTATAAGGGAAATTTATTGAAAAAAAACTTGATTCAATATTGGATGTATCAGGGTTAGACGGGTTAGACGATACAATTTGTTTTGTAATATTGTATACTATTTTCATTTTGTCACTTAAAACCAAAGTGTTTACTTAATAATTCATTTACATCTACGATTTCATTATTTAAAATTTTAGATAAATACTAAAATACAAATGTTACGTGAAAACATAATTTTATACTTCGTACGTCCCGCATGTCAGTGAAAAAATTAAAATTTGAACGGTTAAATCTAAAATATAGGTTATGTATGGGTATTTAGCAGGATTTGTAAAGTTTTCAATGTAATTTTAGCAGGATTTGAAAATTATGTTATATTTCAGTTACAGATTTCTTTAGTAAGCAGTTAAAATTACAACAAAAAATGTTAAGGGGCATATGCCTCGTTGCATTTAAAAATTAATGGCCCTAAAAAATCAAAAAATTCGAAAAGTGCATTTAGTAGATTTTGAAACTAGGCGACACATACAAATTAGAAAAAAAGTTATAAAGAATCTATTATATTATGTAGGTATACTTTGGGTAGACTATAATAATAATTGGATTAAAAGAACGAAATATACAGTGAAATCTCTTACAATTATAACAAATACTGAAATGAATAGTCAATAAGCCTTTTTCAAAAAAACCGATTTGAAAAATCTACGTACAAAATATGAAATTAAAACAGACCGTACTACAAAATAAAATACCCCTGTCACAGCATCTGCATAACATAGTGAATTTCCAAATATTGGGCACTGGCGGATCTCATCTAAGACCTGTCTGTATCCATTTAAAATAATTTAGCTTTCTAACAGTGAAACAATTTTTAAAATCACTTCTGTAGTTAATTTTTGGCGTTTTTGGGTCCTCTGGATCCTAACCGATCTCATATAGTGTAGCATATATCCATTTGACAATATATTATTAGATTACATAACTATAGTTTTCGATTATTTTCTAGGTATGCAAATATATATAAATTATATTTTCTCTGTAAAGGAGGACATCATACAAAAATTTTCTTTCCATAACGTACTCTTAAAAAACGCCGTGAGCAGCGGGGCCCCATCACGGTAGTCGAATTTTCCCCTTCATCTTCGGTATTGAATGTCTACAAGCGAAATGTGATTGAAAGTCTACAACCGAATTGTCATTTTGTTGGTTTCAAAACTGGTGATGAGTGTTCGGCTGATCGAGGCTTTAAAAAAAGGTTTTAAGTATTTAAGGGCTGTATCTCAGTAAATTTCAATTTTGTGCCGAAAACAGGTAGCAGAAAAAAAGCCAACACAATTCGTACGAGGACATTCCTGCCCATGTTTATCCGCTAATTGCCTTTATGTTTTAGTTTTAAAAATTAAAAAAGGACCTTAAATAGTAAACTGGAAGGCCTTTATAAAGATATTTTTTCTTTCCAAAAAAATCCAAAATTTCTATTTTATAAATACTAAAAATCCAAAATTCCTAATTTATAAATAAACAGTGACTTTAATAACATTTTTAAATTACTTAATATGTATGTATTTCATTTGTCATAAAAGTAAGTTCACTTTTTTTTAAATTTTTTAAAATTACTATTCGCCTACTTGTATTTAGAATAAACATAATGCTTTTAAAACACATTTAACAATAGCATTCAATTCCGATGTAAAAATGGGAGAAGTGGGGGGAAAAGTGATGCGGACTCCCTACAAGGTACTAGCTGGATACTAACTGAATACACGTACAAAATTTCAGCCCTCTAGGTTTCCTTATGGAGTCTCTAGACGTGTTAGAAAACAAGCAAAAAAATTAAGGAAATATTGGCGTAAAAATCGTGGGGGTAAGGGTTAAAAGTTGAAACCTCCAAAAAACAGTGTCTGGCTATTAGCTTAACCTGTACACCAAATTTCAGCCCTCTAGGTTTATTTGGGGAGATTTTGACCCGAACGAAACTGTTAAAAAACAAGAAAAATCATGTTCTTTTGGGTATAAAAATGGTGGGGGTAGGGGTTAAAAGTCGAGACCCCCAAAAGGCACCCCCTTGATACTAACTCAATCCGAATACAAAATTTCAGCCCTCTAGGTTTATTCGGGTGACCTGTGCGAGTGGTACAAACTTCGAAAACGTCGAAAATGCATGAAATTGTAGCTTAAAAATGAAGGGGGTGGGGGTAAAATATTAAAACCTCCAAAAAGCACAACCTAGGTACGAACTTTATCAACACACCAAATTTCAACCCTCTACGTTAATTCTGGGGGGCTGGGGGCCTGTTAGATCCAGCGAAAATCGTTTTTTCCCCCCTCTACTCCCACCATATCTTCCTAGGAAGCTGAATTTTGGATATGTTGTAGATAATTGACCGAAACATTATTTAAAACCGGTTTGGAAAAGTTTTATTGCTTTTCCGCCCCCCCACCACCCCCTTAAAGGTCGGGTCAGAACTTTAATAATTTCAATATATTAATAGTAGTATGAGACAAATTTAAAATATTTCATCTCTTAACTTCCATAGGGGGGCCCTACACAAATTAAAAGGTGGCGGGAAAATATATATATATGTATATATATATAATCGACATTTTTTTTTCTACATATTCGTGTTCTACGGGTCCGAAAACGGATAGCGCCCCTACTCTCGCCTCTCGCAGCTCTTATCGTATAGACTGTATAAGTCTAATTTTTCGGAGAAAATTCGACTAAAAATCTGGCTAATTTTAATTTAAAAAGATGAAACAGAGCTATTGTTATTATAACACGTATATACATATTGAATAACTAACTAGCACTTGTTTTATCTAGAAAAGAATTGCTAAAACGATGAAGCATTTATTGTAAAAGAATTCAACAAATTTCTTAATTTTTCTCAAAATCTAGTTCACTTAGAACAATGTTTTAAAAGCTTATCTTATGCAAGTTTTTACGCTCTTTCCGATGGTGTAAAAAAAAAAAATTTAAAAATTTTTGAATTTTGGCCAAATTTTGCAAAAAATCATTAAAAATGGCCGAAAAACCTACTTCTGGGCATCCGACGTGTTCTTAGCCGAGCCAATCCGGATTCCAGCTCGCATACCAAATTTCATAAGCATTAAAAGTTTCGTTCGAGAGTTATCGTGCACACACATAAATACATATATATATATATATATATATATATATATATATATATATATATATATATATATATATATATATATATATATATTAGAGTATTAGAGGCTCCAAAACAAATTTCTATCATAGCCCCGGACTTAGGTGTTACCATAAAAGCTGCTGTAATAGCTGAATTTCCAGAATTGAAATTCGCTAGAAAGTGTAAGAATCCAAACCAATGAAAATTTATTAATTTTGTATTTCGCACAGCGGTTATCACAGGGTCGGATTCACCTCTCAAATTAGGAGGGGTCATATCTTTTAAAGACTTCGTAATTATTTTTGGATATTACAAATTTTTTAAAGAATCATTTTATGAAATTTTATGAAGAAACGTAACTCTACAGGAGTTACATACGTAAGAAATTTTCCAAGAACGGTATCCCTTCTCCTAGCTTTCTCTTGTACTTGTAACTAAGATAATTTTATTAATGATTGGTGGTCAACTGAATGGTTTTTCCAGTGTCCTTTCTAAGGTTGACGACGATAAGTTTTTTGAACTTTTATTGAGACAAGGTGGTCTCAAAGTTCCCACAATTTTTAATACTTCTTATGTATGTATAATATGATAATAATTATAATTCTTAGAAATAATTTCAATTATTTTAAAATAAATAACGTTAGGAGATTGTACTGTAACTAAATATTTTTACTTTTTTTTTTTTTTATTGATTAAATGAAATTTTATAGGCCTATGCATTTATATGTTATGCAATCATGGAGAAAATTAAAAATTTCGTAAGAATGTGATGCAGAGGAACTTGATAACAGTCGATATTTAAGAATGTAAGGCTGGATTGCCACCAAACGGACTAACGATCAGAAACTAACAAATTCAACTCTTTGTCGATTGTTTGGGTTTTTTTTTGAGTCCCAATCGAAAGTGGTAAACATTAAAGAGTTTTATAATTATAGTTCATTTCAAACGAGTTGAACCCTGTTACTATTGAATTTACATAAGAAAAAGGGTCAAGCTATTTGAAATGATCTCTAATTCTATTATTCATGCGAAATAGACAAACCTGTTGAGTATTACTGTACTTGATATTAAGAGAATTAAATAGGGTTTTTTCAATTTCAAAAACTAAACACAAATTCAACAAGTTCGTTTGGTATAAATCTGGTCTAATGAACCCACAGAATTAATCAATCTATGCGTATTGTCTTATCTTGTACCTTGTTAGAGCACGTTCATATTATTTGTGACCTTTGTAATACCTTAGTAACGCTATACGTTATTTAAATAACACAAGGGATAGGGGTGTCTACACAATCAATGCAATAAGAAATAAGAAATAAGAAATAAGGAATAAGAAGTATGCCATCTAGTGACGTCGAGTGGAACAAAACGTAACTGCTCATAGATATAAATATGTAGGTGCTTTTGTACGTCAAAATTCGTGATTTAAAGTCATCACGAACGTTATTTTTTCATGAATTTTGATGTACATATATACCTAAATACATATACTTATGGGCAGTTACGTTAAAGTTCTATAGAGCGTCACTAGATTGCATACTTCTTATTCCTTATTCCTTATTTCTTATTTCTTATTTCATTGATTGTGTATGACCCATAAC
Organism: Brachynemurus nebulosus; assembly: GCA_035578155.1. Taxonomy (NCBI): domain Eukaryota; kingdom Metazoa; phylum Arthropoda; class Insecta; order Neuroptera; family Myrmeleontidae; genus Brachynemurus; species Brachynemurus nebulosus. The sequence continues at coordinate 73,871,641 of JAPWDM010000002.1, read as the reverse complement.
TTTGTTACGTTAGTAATTTGTAAACAAATAAATTTTTTACCGACTTACAATTAGATAAAAAAGAGTTAATGTAAACTATATAACAAAAATAAAGAAATAAGAAATATTGAAAACAAAATCTTTTTTTTTCCGATATTTTAATTATTCTAAAAAAATTACGAATTTGATATTTTGACCTTATGCGTAATATAGGGTAAACAGTATAGTTATTGGACAGTTAAGAAAAATTTTCAAAACACAGTACAGAAAAAGTACGTGTTGTAACTTTATTTTTAACGAAAAAATTCATAAATAAAGTAAGACCTGTCTACTTTAAGGGGGGAGTTCAAATAAAAAAGCAACTTTTTTATTTATGATTATTTTGCTTGTTGAAATTTTTTTTCAAATTAGGGAGGGTTTCAAATAGAAAATTTTGTTTTTGAAAAATTCATTACTCTTCCCTGTGGGGGGCCTTTTTCACAAGATTTTAAGCGTTTACAAGGAATGCCATATCTCAAAAAGTAATGAATATTTTTTAAATATTTTTTCATTATTTTATTCCTAAAGGACCTGTCCATAAAGCTGAGTATGGGTTTCAGGTAATTTTAAAAATTAACTATAAAATTGTAATCCCAAACTTCTAAAAATTATAAAACCCAATTTTTTATTTTAAAAAAATGTTTAAAAATAGTTACAATTGTTCAAATGGAAAGAGCATACTCCACTTTATGCGCAATATGTTTATGAACAAAATAAAAAAAAAATTAAGTATCTATCTTTTCTAGAACTTGAGATATGATTTTCCTTGTCGGAAAAAACAACTTTCGAGGAACGGTAAAAAACAAAAATAATAATAAAAGAAGCGGTTTACTTACTGTTTATTAAAACTCTCCAGCCCCATACATTGTCCTCCTCTCTTGTTCCTTTTTCTTTTCTTCATCCTGAAGATTCTTCATCTTTAAGCAGTTATATTACTGATCAAATCTCGATGGGGGGGGGCGATCGTTGTCGGCAAAGGAGCAGCAACTTGGTTGTGCAGCAGCTCACAAATAAATATTTTTGTACTCGAAAAAAAAATTTTTTTGGCCATGTTTTATATGTCACCGTGTTTGTAAAGAACCACAGAGCAAAATAAAAACAAAAAACGAGATTCGAAAAAACTTAGTTTATTAGCCGTTTCTGGTGTGGACTCCCCACATAATGTACCACATAAAACTTTCATATTACATATTATTAAGTCTCTGAAAAAAAATATTAAAGTTGTGCGTGTAGAAAAATACAGTTATTGGATAAAAATTGCATTTATTAATTTCTGGCGTATTTCCACAATCCACAAGTCCTGTGTGATGTACACAGCCTTTATCCACTCCTTGATCAACCCTTTACGATGATTCACAATTTAGTAGAATATTGTTAAATGATTCTAGCCGTGTCACTCACTAGACGCAGTAAACTTTTTTAACGAACTACCTAATTAGACCACGCTAAGAATGACGTAGTTACAGGTTTCTGTAAATTATAGTTAACTCAGAATGCATTTTCTGAAAATAGATACTAGGGGATTCTGTTTAACTAAAAAATCAGGAAGTTTGCTTTACTATAAGCCTTATAATCTCCAAAAGAGAGTGTCTTGTTTAATAACTGTCAATGTCCAGTAACTATACCGTTTACCTTATTATTAATTTTATTTTTTAGTCGAATTTTCTCCGAAAAATTAGACTTATACAGTCTATACGATAAGAGCTGCGAGAGGCGAGAGTAGGGGCGCTATCCGTTTTCGGACCCGTAGAACACGAATATGTAGAAAAAAAAAATGTCTGATATATATATATATATATATATATTTTCCCGCCACCTTTTAATTTGTGTAGGGCCCCCCTATGGAAGTTAAGAGATGAAATTTGGTAAATGGGGCTCATTTTCGAGGCACCTCATACTATCAAAGTGGGGTCAAATTTTGAGCAAATTTTTTTTCTGACCCGACCTTTAAGGGGGTGGTGGGGGGCGGAAAAGCAATAAAACTTTTTCAAACCGGTTTTAAA